>JAAVUE010000015.1:0-1366920 GCA_014898975.1 Fusarium nodosum
TGGAGGAGGAGCTGGAGGAAAGATCGGTGCTGGAGCCGGTGTTGATGCCGGAGCTGGTGTCGGCGGCGGTGCTGGCGGAAAGATTGGAGCCGGTGCTGGTGTCGGCGCTGGTGCTGGTGTTGGAGCTGGTGCCGGTATTGGTGGAGGCGCTGAAGGTCACCTCGGCGCTGGCGCTGGCATTGGTGCCGGTGCCGGCATTGGTGGTGGTGCTAAGGGCGGCCTTAAGGGAGGTGCTGGAGGCCACCTTGGTGCAGGTGCCGGTCTTGGAGGTAAGATCGGAGGAGGTGCTGGTGGTAAGATCGGTGCTGGTGCTGGCGTTGGTGCTGGCATTGGAGCCGGCGCTGGTATTGGTGCTGGTGCCGGTCTTGGTGCTGGTGCTGGAGGCCACCTTGAAGGCGATGTCAAGGGTGGTGCCGGCGGTAAGATTGGTGGTGGTGGAAAGATTGGTGGTCACCTTGGAGGCGGTCTCGGCGTCGGTGCTGGTCTCGGAGCTGGCCTTGGTGCTGGTGTCGGTGCTGGTATCGGACTTGGACTTGGTGGCCTCGGCGGTCTCAAGGGCCTCCTTGGTGGTGGTATTGAGTGGAACGCCGGCGCTGGTGCGGACTGGCACACTGGAACCTCTTGCAGCATCGGCAACACCTGGAAGGATCACATCCTCTTCCAGGGTATCTGTTCTCCTGAGACTGAGACTACCCCTGCTGTCAACCTGGGTCTCAACCTCCCCAGCTGCCAGATCACTGGTGATATCGGCTTCGCTTGCGGTGCTGACTTCCTCAAGACCCCCAACGTTCGTGTCGGCCTCGGTGGTATCTCTGCCTACATCGAGATCGATCTCTCTGCTTCTGCTGCCGTCCACCAATCTGTCGAACTCTTCGCTGCCCCCAAGCTCGGTGTTGCCATCCCTGGCCTTGAGGCCGATGCTGATCTGAAGGCTGCCATCGAGGCTGCCATTGCCCTCGATCTTATCGTCGGCTGTGGTAAGGCCATTGATCTCTCTGCTGGTGTCTACGTCAAGTTCCCTGCCGATGCTTACGTTGACATTGACCTTCTTACCAAGAAGGTTATCAATGCTTCTCTCGAGGGTCTCGTCACCAAGGCTCTCCCCGTTGGTGTTGGTGCTGATGTCGAGCTTGGTGCTGGTATTGATCTCCAGATCGGTCTCCGACTCCGTTCTGAACTTGCCATCCCTGGTGGTCTCGAGATCCCCGTCCTTGGTCTCTCTGGCAAGGCTGGTGCTGATGCTGGCTTCGGTGCTGGTGTCTGGTTCTCCCTCCTCGACTACTCTGCCAAGATTGGCGGCGGTGCCGGCGTTTCTGCTGGTATCGACGTCACTGGCTCATTCGACTGCAACCTCGGTCTCGCTGTCGACAAGAAGTGGGACTTCTCTGGTGGTTTCTTCAACCTCATCCCCAACCTGTCTGTCGGTCTTGCCAAGGGTATCAAGTCTACCTTCTCCCAGAAGACCCGTGGTACTTGCGGTAGCTTCATTGGTCACTTCAAGAAGGGTGGCTTCATTGGCGGTCCTACCATCCCTGCTTCCGGTGTGATCACTGCTACTGCCGGTGGCTCTGACGCTTCCATCACTCTCCCCGCTGGTGTTACCAAGTCTGTCGAGTTCTCTGGCACTGTTGCTGTCCCCGACTCCACTGACTCTGCTTCCCCCGAGGGTCCTGGTGATGTTACTGGATCTGGTTCTCTCCCCGTTGCTACCTCCGCAGCTGAGATTCCTGACACCACCGACTCTGCTACTCAGGGCGGCCCTCCTGTTGATGCTACCGACTCTGGCTCTTCCCCTGTTGCCACTTCTGCTGGTGAGGTCCCTGTCGGCCCCGGTGGTGAGGTTCCCAACCAGACCATCTCCAAGGGCGGCGATGTTACTGCTATCTTCGGCCCTGGCGAGACTGTCACTGTTTCCGGCTCTGAGGGTTTCACTACCATCATGTCTGGCTCCGAGGGCTTCACTTCTTACATCACTGGTTCCGAGGGTTTCACCACTGTCATCTCTGACTCTGAGGGCAGCTTCACCTCTTACTTCTCTGGCTCTGAGGGTTTCACCACCATCATCTCTGGATCTGAGGGTGTCACCAAGGTCGTTCCCGGTACTCCTGGCTTCACCACCGTTGTCTCTGGCTCTGAGACCTTCACTCAGGTCGTCCCAGGTGCTGGCTTCACTTCCGTTTACTCCGGCAGCGTCCCTGTTGCCACTGGTGGTAACAACTACGAGCTTCCTCCTTCCCCCGGTGCTGATGCCACTTCTGCTGGCGATGTTCCCGCTGAGTCTGGCTCTGGATCTCTCCCTGCTGCTACCACCGCTCCCAACGGTGACAACGGTACCCCCGCTGATGCCACCACCGATGCTGGCTCTGATGCTGAGGTCACCTCTGCTCCCGCTGCCGATGTCACTGAGGCCCCTGATGCTTCTGACATGATCACCAGCACTATCCGTGAGACTCACGTATACACCATTACCTCTTGTGCTGCCTCTGTCATCAACTGCCCTGCCTCTTACACTCAGAAGATCGTCACCCAGACTGTCATTGAGCGCACCACTGTCTGCCCTGCCACTGCTACTGCTGTCCCTGACACTCCTACTGAAGGCTCTGACGAGTCTGCTGAGACCCCCGACTCTCCTGCTGAGACCCCCAAGGAGGGCGGCAACGCTTCTCACCAGGGTCCTGGCGGTGACAAGGGTGCTGAGTACCCTACTCCCGGTGACAACACTGATGTCGAGGGCGGCAACGGTTCTGGTGCTAACGGCGACGCCCCTGCTCCTACCGCTCCCCCTGCTGCTGCGCAGACCACCATCGACCTCGTCACCATCACCCAGGATGTCACCACCATTGTCCCCTGCACTGAGTTCGTCACCAGCACCTTCGTTGCTCCTACCACTGTCCACCCTCCTGCTGCTCCCGTTGTCACCATCATTGACAACCACACTGGCCAGGCCCCTCAGGACACTGCTACTGAGCAGCCCGCTGCTTTCACCACCCTCACCCGAGTCATGGCCTCTGCCACCGACTCCGGTGACTACCCCGCTGCCACTGACAGCGGCTCCGATGCTGCTGCTCCTGGCTACGATGTGCCTGGTGCTGTTCCTACCTACAAGGCTCCTAACAACGGAACCATTCCTTCCCAGGTTCCCGTCGTTGCCGGAGCCTCTCTTGTCAGCGTTGGCAGCATGCTGCTCGCTCTCCCTATGGCTCTCGCCTTTGTCATGTAAATAGCTAATTACTGAAAGCCTTTTTGCTTTCAATGTCCGCATCAGATAACTTTCCATGCCCGAATAAGATAGAACGTAATTTATGTACTTCAAAAATTGTTGCCCTACTCACTTGTGACATTGTGACATTGTCTCAAAAACTATTCCATAGTTATATCTTATAACATTTTGCTCTTCTCTTCCAGGCATCGCTTTGGGTTAGCGAATCATTCCATCTTTATAAACTCAACCTCAGTCCTTGATGTCGTAAGTTGTTGATTCACACTTATGCATAACAACGTCGTCTATAACGACATTGAACGAGATCTGGTTGTCCAATCTTGTCTGATGACGCAGCAGATGTACCGGTACGGGCAGCGCACGTGTCCTGTTTGCTCCGGCTCTTTATTACTATCTTGGCATCCATGTATGTTTTTGATGAATGCGGGTAGTGGTTATTCTGTTGGAATTTTTACACTAAAGCATGTGTTTCTATTTCCCTTTTCAATTTGCTTACTGGAACACACATGAAGCCGCCAGAAGCCATACAAAGCAGTATAATAAAGGCAAAGCGAAGTATAGTTGGGGAGTCTCGAGGGGCACTTTGAGAAGAGGGTCAAGTATTGCAATAGTGCTTAGGAAAAGTTAGAAAGGTCAATAATGCTAGTATTAAGATATTTTCTTTGTGTTTTACATCCACAAACTAATCTGTTCAACGATGAGGTCTTGCCTGCTATTTATGTACAAATGTCTCGTTCTTGATCATCATGCTACCGACACCTGAAAGGCCTGGGGTGCCTGGTCGACCCGAAAGAGTCACAGAGGCCGTATGTCCGTGATGCCCGCGGCGATCGCTTTCTTCAATTGAAGTTGTTGACTCACTCGCCAGTTCTGTGAGGACATGTGTAGAACTCGACCCAGCACAGGGTAGTTTTGAAAGGTGTATCGAATGTTTCGTTTGGTTTCGGGGGTAGCTACGGCGGTACGCACTGGATCCTGAATCGATCGTTGAGGTCGGGTCCGTGCAAGTCATCAGGTACAGGCAGGCTGGTCGAATGATTGGAAGACAGGCTGTACAATGATAACTTAGTTTGGCATAAAGAGCGGACGGACGGGGAAGCTGCGTACTGGATATTGTCACCAGGTTCACCTCCACAGAAGCCCATATGATGACGGGAGCCAGTTGAAATGTCATGTCGTCTGACTTGTTGTTGAAGTGGGCAGATACAGTAACGATAACCATGCCAGCCACGCACACCCTAGATAATACGTCAGTGGGGAAACAAGAGCCAATAATGTCTTGAGCAGCGTCTTACAATATACCAAATAGGAACAAGAAGATTATTGCTATTTTCTGAAGGATAGGAAGTTGAAGCTTCTGGATTTGTACAATGGGCAGAATCAAGATACCAACATCAATCAAGACGTGGGCGAGAACAGTGCCGAAAAAGAAGTCCGAACTTTTGATGGGACAGACGAAATGTTCAATGTGAGGATCCCAAAATGCCTCCACTGGATAACAGTGAAAAGTAGTCAGACAGATCTGGAAACTATGTAAGCAAGGGCAGAGATTTACGTAGCAACAAATCGACTTACTCGCACGATGAGCCAAAGAATGGAGCAGGTCAACAGTATTGAGATTGCAAATTGAATATTGGCGACGCGGAACATTCGCCAATAAAATGACAACATAGAGATCTTGGCGAAGAAGAGAGTGAATGCGTAGAGATGTTCGATGATGAAGAGGTACTTTTTCGTAGTGTAGTTTGCTTCTTCGATAGCCATTCCTTGAACATCCTCGGAATGTAAGCCAAAGCCATGTCGTATCCCTGAAGAAAGTCAGTGTCGCAAAGCCTGGTGAACGCGATCGAGCATGCATACAAATAGGGAGAATTACGGCCCAGGCCACTGCGAGGACCTATTCACTGTTAACAATGCGACTCGAACCGTGTGCTGGAAGTAAAATTCGCGTACATAGCAGAGTATCGCAAAATAATCGTCCCACCAAAGGTGTATTCTGGTGATTCTTCGGCTGGCCAGTCGCAGGAAAAGGAATATGGTTGCAGCCGGAAAGGTAACAAACTCTGCAGCCCAGAGGTCAGGTTGTAGCGAGGACATTCTGGTCTGTTCATAAAGACAAAGGAAAGAGATGGTTTGCAGGATTAACGGATTATCGGGACGAGTGGGACCATCCCTGGATGATATACGCCCGATGAGGGAAGATGAGCTATCATCTCATGTGGCTTACAAGCACTGACATGTCAATATGGTGTGTGTTCGATGGGATCCCTCGCTTTAACCTTATGGGTGTATGTCATACACCAGTCCGAGTAGAGTCGGGAGTTAATCGTCCATGCAGTCTCTAGTGTACGTCTTTGCATGATTCTTCAATCTACCGTTAAAGGAGTCCTAGGCCTATTCTGTTTAAACACATCGCTGTTGGCAGATGCAAGCTTCCATTCTCGTAAGCCACCACCAAAGCAATCACGAGCTTGTTTTGGGTATCGGGCCAGAAGCGGCGTTGCGACGATTGGGGAAGAAGCTAGGTGATATCTAGGTGATGAAGAGCCACTTTTTCACGCTGTTGAGCCTCGATAGAAACCCGGACCTCCCGAGGAGAAACGGCGGTTGGTCGCTAATTGGAAGGGGTTTCAATCTTCAGGGCGTTTGAGCAGGGCTCAACCTAGAGACGAAGGCCAGAGCTTCCTACCATCTTGGAGATCTAGATCAGGACAGAGGCCAAACTATGTTTCAATTAACAAGCTTTGTCATCTATTTGAGAGCATGCCATTCGATAGTGTGACAGTGGCGTTGAACGGATGATGGGGCCCGGCGTTTAGCTTTGAACTCTATTGATAATTGGGATCTGAGCTTTGCGTAGAGATGATTATTTCTTATGTAGCTCGTTTCAAAGTAATTATCCAATGAAGAAATTGTGGCCTGATATCTATTACAGCACTATTTATAGCGCGAAAAACACCCCAGAGGGCGATGATTCAGCCCAAGGATGGCAGTTTGCTTGTAAGCTAAGCTTGAGACTAATTAAGCCCAACCGATCTCCAGAAATCACGAGGCTGGAGACTTGGCACTGGTGTTCATTAGGATGAGGAGCTTATTCCTGTATCATTGATTGTTATTCTCGTAGTCCAGATGACGCGGAATGATTCTTGGGGAGATAGCGCAATCCAATCATCTGGAAGCTTTGTTGAGAACCAGGGGTTACAGACTGGTATTTTCCTGTGACAAGACAGAGTTCAGAACACAAATACAAGTGGGATTTTAGCCTAAACCGAAATCAGATTTCTGGCTTCTGTACTTGGTGAACATGCGTTCGATATCAAGTGTTCATGCCAAGTTGAATAAACCAAAAGTTCTGTTGCCGATCTGCCTGTAATTCCACAAGTACTCTACAATTTTGTGCAAGAGGAATTAGACTCAAGGTAACAAAGCACCGCGAACCAAGTTCAATACAGATCGCCACCTTTCTTGCCCGGTTTCAAAGGATATTGCGGAAAGGCAGCAGATCGTTGCTCACTGGCCTCTGATTGGCATGAGATATTCGGTAGTGTCAGCACATCCCTCGTACATCAAGTGATGGTGATCGCCTCCCCTCAGGCCAGAGGATGGCGCTTGCTTGACATAAGATGACCCTTATAACGCAGATGCTATGGCTTAAGTTCGACGATGAGATGGTGCTAAGGATGTGTTTACCTGCTTACTTGTACGCTCGGTTTCTCCAGAGGCTCGCTTTAGGCAGGCGTACCCCTGTCAAGAAACTTTCCTCCTGTTAGTGCCAGTTTCGACTGCTGAAGGTACAGCTTATAAAAGGGTTGGCCTTGCTATGATCCGTGGGGATAAGATCGAGTTCGCCTCAGCTGAGACGAAGACGATCCGTCTATTATAGTTCATCAAGAGCAGGATGGTATCATATTGTGTAAATTACATGTAAATTACTTTGCTATAACTAGATTGTCTTTTCATGGCACAATTTTGCAAACAACATTAGCAGAAACAACGTGTCCACCTAGGTTCCAATAATTTTGTTTATAAAGACAGGTTAGACTACTGTGTACCCAGTGCCGTGTGGATAGAAAATCCTGCTTGCGTAGAGATATCCACGTTTTTAACTGTCCCAGTCTGGCTACTGGGTCTCAGAAAGGTTAGCCACCGAGATTTAGGATATAAAAAAATAAACTGCCTAAAATGTCTGACCTAAGTAGCATAAACTGACCTCCTTATTTCGTCTCTTATGCTCCTAGCGGCCAGTTTTTCTAACGCGCTGATGTCTGGGGAAAGATACACCAAGAGAAACATGTGGAGAACACCACAATCATTTATCCACACTTACAACAACTAACCCCATTGTGAATGACGTTGGGTGATTCCTTCAGCGTTCCCCCGTAAACAATGGTGTGGTAGAGGTTCTATTCCTTGGTCTGAAGTTTGTGCTCTGCTGCAGCGTTGTTGTCAAGGCATGTTGGCATCGGAAACGTATGAATATGTACTTGAATTTTGAGCCAATTTATTAACAACGGGTGCGCTGGCGCAATGGTAGCGCGTAGTCCTCCTAAGACTAAGGCTCAGGGTTCGAGTCCCTGGTGTATCGACAATACAATCGATCAGGTATCCTGATGATTGTGATCCTCACTTTTTGAGGTTTGTGAAAGGTTGTATCTTATTTTTTGGCCTCGATGGCACTGGTTCTTTACCTCCCTCACGTAGGCACACTCCTGGTTTATCTTTGCGGTCCTTATTAGGTAAAGTTCAGGTGGCAAACTCTTTCTGTCCCGAATCACCTGAAGACACTGAGTCTCTGTCTGTGGTAACCTTAAATATTTGAACGGCTATTATAGATCTTCTAAAAAGCCCCTGTAGGGACAAGGCTCTACAAATTAAATCCAATCTGGATTCAAACTTCCATCCGTGCCATGGTCTCTTCTGCCTCCTGCTTCCACTCCTCACGCCATCGCGACAGTGGTGGTCGTCGATTGATCACATCGCCTGCAGCCCATGTCATACGCTTCTTGTCCATCTCTTCGGACACGTCATTATCAGGACAAATGATGTAAAACTCGTTCTTGCCCATCTTCTGATAGAGATATTCCGCGACTTGTTCGGGTGTCCAAGGCCCATCTGGCTTCTCTTTGAACACCTTTGCACCAGCCTATGGCAGTATGAGTGGTCATGTTCATGGGGTACAGAGTCTTGGTTGATTTTGCTTACCAGGCCAGTAAAGGTCCAACCGGGTACAAGAAGGTGCACAGACGTACTTTCATCCTTCAGATCATAGCTCAAGTGCTCAGCCAGGGTTTTGACTGCGGACTTTGAAGCGTTGTATGCTGCATTTCCAGGAGGGTTAGTGATGCCCTGTTTGCTGCCTGTAATAACGATGCTTGTGGGCTTTGACTTGGCAGCCTCTTGGACGACAGGGAGGAAGGTGTTTATGCCATGGATAACACCGAAAAGATTGGTTTCGAGGGTCTTTTGTTATTATCAGCAGCAGCTCAGCAGCTCATCTCAAGTCTCACTCGCCTCTCTAAAATAATCATCATCTCCCCATGTACCCTTTGGGCCTCGGCCTGCGTTCAAGACTAAAAGCTCGATGGTGCCAAACTTGTCAAGCGCGAGCTTCTTCAGAGACTGCCAGTCCGAAAGGGATGAGACGTCGACCTTTGAAGTGAGAACATCGGAGTCATCTACAAAATACTGCTTGTTCAAGTTCTCAAGAGCTTCATCATCATTGTCAACAAGGACAACGCGCATGCCCTTGCTTCGGCATGTCTTTGCAATGGCAAGCCCGATTCCTGACCCCGCTCCTGTGATCAAGGCAGTCGAGCCTGAGCTGAAGACATCGGTAGGTGACATGGTTCCAAGGCTCAATAGTGTATGGTTTGAGGCAATTTCTTCAAGGTGTAATAGTCTATTTATTCTCAGGCTGGTCTTGAATTATATCATCAGTTCGGACTTAACGGACTGAGATGTAATCACCCCGCATGAGGACATGGTCGATGCGGGGCGTGTGTCGTTAGGAAGAGTTGACAAGCTACACCGTTATCGGACTAATTACCACTTACTTCTCTGTATATGCTAACAGCTATCATCAATTCTTGGTTTCCTTCAACACGTCAATAGGTCTGTGATAGGGATACGTGCAAGTTATCTCCAGCTGCCCACAGGAAATGGATCAAATAAAGGCTTTAATTCACGTACTAATTAGTAACAACTTCCACCTTGGCCATTCTAGAGAGCCATTGATTGGAATGTCTAATCTGGACTATGTGAGCACCCACGAGCCCACTGTACACGCAGCTGCCAGAGCCGGCGTTCCGTACATTCTTCCTGCCGAGTATGGCCCGGACCTTTTTTCTCGTCGACTTGTTGAACAGAATCAGCTTCTGCAAGATAAGAAAAGGATTCGCGACTTGATCAGTGAGCTTGGTGTGGCGAGCTGGATCTCAGTAACTGTCGGGCCTCTCCTCGACTTGAGTATCAAGAGCGGCCTATGGGGCATCGACGTCGAAAACCGCAAAACCACTATCTAGAACGGCAATGTTGGCAAAGTCAGCGCGTCTGACCTTACTCATACAAGTCAAGCAGTAGCAGCAGTCCTCACTCTTCCCGAAGAATCATTGTCGCAGTAGAAGAACAAGGCAGTTTATGCGCCCGCCTTTCACTTCACGCAGCAGGGACTCTTGAAAGCTGTGCAAAGAGCAATAGGAACAATGGAAGAAGGTTGGGCTATAGAGTCAGGACATTCATGATGCTCTCAAGGACTGCGAGGCCAACATCCAATAACAGGATGGCAATGCTTCATTCGTCAAGTTCTTTTTGAGTTATTTCCAGGAGGGTAGTGGAGGGTATATCCGGCACAAGGTCAATAATGATGAAATATGGAAGTTACACAAATTTGGACTCGGGGATCACGCTTTGGAAGATGTCATCAAGGCCTCGGTATAGCTCATTTCATATTATCAACAAGGCCAGGATACCCCGAACACACATGTGTATCTACCTAATTATTCTAACTAAAAAGACTCGGAACTCCATTTCCATCGCCCTGCTGTATAATTTTCTTATTCTCAAATGCACCGCCAAGACATACGTCGTCTTTGCCATCACCATACACCATCCTTCCAACCCCCTACCAATAGCTCATGTTTTTTCTTCAACATTCATGTCGCCAAAGCTGTCAATAATATTATTCAGCATATGCGACTCGATTTCTTCCTGTTTCTTTACGTTAGTGACCGGCCATTGACTTCGCACAGCTACAGTCAATTCTGTTTCGCGATCAACATCGCCAAGTTTTAGCGCAATTGAATTTTCTAGAAGCCTGATCTCCTGCTGACGCATTTTCCCTCGGATAACTCGGAAGAGAACTTGCGCTAAGTAATAGTTTCGGCGCTGGTGATACAGCCCTTGAGCAACCAGCATGAGTGTCGCTCGTAACGACTCAATCTCATCTGCTGGAGTGTCGTCGTTGATGAGATTTATGGACTCATAGCCAATTAGCATAAGCGGTATAGCAATAAAAAGGTCCATAGCTTCAAAGCCGTGCCGGAGAAAGTAGAGTCGAACGAGAGTGTGAAGATTCTTCTTAGCGCTACCGACTATGTGATGCGGTGAGGCTTCGCTCGTGGCATTGGTTACGTCAAGCAGAGGCTCAAAAATCGTCAGTAGTAGATGATGGTAATATAGGCTGTATTCTGTTAGCTGGTTCTCGTATATCTTCTTATAGTCTCTGAAAGACTTACTGAAGCTGTAGCTGTCCTGGGAGAACTATTCTCTTTGGTGTCAGAGATTCTGGTAGATCACGATACCAACTTTCTAGGCGTCCACGAAAACAATGGGCGAGATTAAGATCTATCTCGGACCCTTCTGAATAGGCTGCATTACAAAATTCGTTCATGATGATCCGGAATAGGCACCTTGCTCGAAGAACTTGACCCATATCCAAGGGTGAAAGACCATGGTTCAGTGGGTAATTCACCCATGTCTCTCCATACCAATATCTATCTTTTGATGGATCTGGCAGCGTCCAGACTGGGGGCTCCTTGATGAGAGGAGCGAACATGAACAAAAACGCTGACAGGCTGAAGACATTAGTATGAAGCAAGAGTTAAACCGGCGGAAGCACTTACCTCTCCCAGTTATACAGAGCCCATGCAGTGTATCCTCTACCCCTCTGTAGCCTTTCGCATCGACTTGCCACAGCCGTATCAAAGATGCCAAGTTGCTGAGCCAGAGCAATAGCCTGTAGTCTGTAGGGTTTCCCAATCTCATCAACCCCGCAAAGGTTATGAAACACAGTGAGAAGTATACCAGCTTGGATGGTAGTGATTCGAGGTACTTTGGCTTCGAGTTCCCATAACCGCTTGGCCTCCGCTGCAAAGCGATATACCAGATTGTTCGGATTCCAATACTCAACACGATTAAACATTGACGGATAGCAGACCTGATCATTGTGTTAACGAATGAACTTAGTATAGTGATGACATCCCTTACACAGGCATAGGCAAGAATGGCGTTAACAAGAAGAGACGAGCAAAAGTCCTTCCGTCCAGCAACTAGATCTTGTAGGAACAGATCCTTGTGGAAAGCTGCAGTGAATTGGTATTCACAGCGAAACATCACACGCAGTAGATCTCTCATCAGTACATCGTTCTTGCTAACGTTAGTCCAACGCGATATTTTGGCGTCGTTTAGAAGTGGTTCGACAACTTGTGCTGCATGAAAAGGCTTCAAGTAGAGACTCCTCTGTTCTTCGGAAGCAAGGCCAGTAACCCCGCTTGGCGTGGTCAATTCCGGGCCATCTCTGTACGAGTAGAGAGAAGCTGCCTCATATATCAGAGACTTCATGTAGGGATTGTCTATATGAAATTCTCTGGGCATCTCTGCTCTGTAGGGAAACTCATATCGGTACCGAGTTTCGGGCACAACAGCCATCTGAAGCAAAATATCTCCGGCTTTAGCCTGTTGGAGGACTGAGGCAGCGTCTGCCCCAGACCTGATTCTTTGAAGAACATCTTGAGCATCTTGGTCAGGTAAATTTTGCAACAAGCCAATTAACTCTTCGTAGATGGTAGGATTGTTTCCTTGACAGTTACCCGAACATCGGCTGAGGGCCTCTGATCTCGTCTCTCCCGGCTTGGCCACGTATTTACATGCGAGGTGTCGTTGTTGGCAACGAAGACAGGTCGGTCTGTCGCCAGAGCACTAGTCAACAGCAATGGTGAGTTCTCTTGTCTGGGCAGCCTAGATTCCACGCGTGTTCACATACCCTAACTTTGTGCCTCCGGCATACTTCACACGCCGCAAGTACAGGGTTCAGTCTCGGTCTTACTATGATTGGCCTGGATGGTAAAGCTGGTCTTGGGTTCGCAGGTAGCAGACGGCGTACTTGTCCTGCTGGGATGGCTGGTTTTGTAGGGTTTGTTGTTTGTGGATCAGCCATTGGCAACAGCTGGTTGCTCAGTTTTGTTAAGCCTTGGAGATATGAGTCGATGGCACCGCTGAAGTTTGAAGCATTAATGGCATATCTACGCTCACTCGAGTCTTTGTAGATTTACCCTTTGTTGAATTTGAATTGGAACACGCGGTCGTTTTGGTGTTTTCAAGGGAAGATTTCGACTTCGGTTACAGCCCCGCGCTACTCACGTGGCCAATAGAAAATAGTTGAGAGCATTACACTAGTGTGACGTCGATGATGGGATAATGCAATATTCACATCGCGATAGTCGCATTATCACAAGTAAACAAAATGATAGTTCAGCCTAACAATAAGTCAGATGAGCAATAAAGTAGCTCATTGTGATGTACCTTGTTCGTATAATCATCCGACTTCATATTTGCATCCACTATACATATAGCCCCTGTGTCATGTTTAGCCTCTTATCCGTCTTGTGGTGCATGACAACTCACTCAGTCATAAACCTCATTGGCTTTCACCCGGTTCTCAGGCGCCACCATTCCCTCAGTAGACCGGAGTCTCAAGGCGTTGCCATCCACAGAAATACAAAAGTTTTCCTTCATGATGTCCAAGCTTCCGCCGCCAAGATTTGCCGAGTTGTTGAGTCTCGACTCTCGATCCACAAGTGCAAGGGCAAGAAGATCAGGTACAGACTCCCACGAAGACGAGGTTATTCCAGACCAGATGGACCATATCGAGTATGCTACTACCAAAAGTACGTAGACGTAGAAAACGGCCATGGCTCCCCGCATGGTCAAACTGTTATCTGCAAATGCGAAGCCAGTTACCCATGTCTCCATTTCAGTCCCAAAGAAACGCCCTTTGTCCTCGTCTGACACAGTATAAGGATTCCCTCCAGGGCCAAACACTTTGCCGCCCTGAGGCATAAAACTCCTCCACCATTCGCCATCGGGATCAGCTAACGTGGTAATGGCACTGATGTTTGGGGTCGAACGTGACAAGCCGTTAGCTGCTAATGCTCCAACAATCGCCTCCAAATGCGCTGCAGACTTTGATCCTTCGCCATCAGACGTCCATACACCACTATTGATGAGCATTTCATGGATGATCGTCCGATTGCTCTTCATGTCCAGAGGGTTAAGATACTTGGCAAAGCTAGGTGCTAGATGAACACGCTGACCGTAGCCTGGGTTGCCAATCCACGAACCTCCGAGCGAAGTGGCAATCGCACCTGAGAAAGGCGGATATCCCTTGCTGGTCGACGCCACCGCGTCGCCGCTCAAATCCGTGGTAACCCATCTGGCATCGATCATGCAACCATATACATCAGCTGCGCCTTTTGACTTGTTGGAAGGTACAGCTACCATTACACCCACGGAAGTGTTTGCAATGACGGGTGCCGAGTCGAACCAGAGCACTTCAGGTTTCTTCAAGTCAGTGAGAGTATCCGATAACCAGTCGTTGATGAAGTCTCTTTTGACGCTCAGGTTCGTAGGGGGAAAAGTAACGAAATCAGGAAACAACAATGTCGTTGCTTTGGCGTCTCTGACAGATGTCATCTCACACCTGGTGTTGGTAATAGGTATGGGCGCACTGAGTTTATGCGCAACCTTTTGAAAGTTATTGAAGCGGGTTTGGTGTCTCTTCGCAGAATCATCCGCAGCCTGTTCCCAGTGCAACGATGTTGTGACGCAAGCCTCAGCCGGTCCAAGATGAGGCATCCTGGCAACTGTGTGGTTGGGACTGTTCAAGTTGAACCACTTCTCTCTGACATCAACAACGAGGTTTACCAGTGTTGAGGAATATCCAGCTACTAGGATCTCGTTGGGGGGTCGTCTGATGAATAACCCGTTATCCACTTCGCCTGACAGGCGGAGTTTAGAAATCAGTTGGCTGTTGATCACATCCCATTGCCAAGAGGGACACAACTCGTTTCCTGTGACGTTGCAGGCGGAACCTATCGTGTGGTCTTCTGTGACTACAGCCGGGAACATCTCCTCCCGTGTACCATTGAAGTACACAAAGCTCCCGCCGGCTCTCCAATCGCCCTCCTGTGGCATCATCGCGACGGCACTAAGGGACGAGGCTCCTAGCGCCATGATGGTACAGATAAAGACAGTGAGAATAAAACCGATCTTCTTCCATGTTTGTGAGAACTTTCCTTTGAGGATAGAGAAAAACTCCTGGGACCACAGAAAGCTGATCTCGGATATTTGTTGTCCAGCTACCAAAGCACCGTATGGCACAGACTGCTCGATCGTGAATTCATGTCGAATCATGGAAAAGACGATGGCATTAAGAGACAGCACAATGAACATCTCCATGAGCTTCGCTGCAAGTTGAATTCCTAATTTCTTCTCCACATCGGAGTTGGGTTTCCCTTCGAGCTCTTTACCGACGTAGTAATTCTTGAAGATGTAAAAGCTCAAGGTGACGATACCAGCAATCGCTGGTAAGTGTACCAGAGCGGCTAGTATAGCTGTAAAACGATCTTTCACAATAGGTACCTGGCGCTTCCTTTTCTTGCGTGCCGAAACGTCGAGGATTTGCATGCGCCATTTTTTGAGGATCGTATTCAAACGCCAGCCTTCTGGTTTCACTCTTGTTCCCTGCCTCTCAAAACGCTCGACAGAAAACGAAGCGACATTTCCTTTGCCGTGTCCTGCCGACGTCGGTCGTGATGAGGGATATGGAACATGTTCGTCTGGGTTGACAGGCTCGTAACGAGGCTGGCTGCTTGAAGCAAACTTGTCTGTCATGGTAGGAGTTTCTACAACATAATACCTCGTGTCGCTATGAAGGAATGGGAAGTGTTCAATATTAGGTATTTGTTGTTCTCAGCTGCCAAACTCGCACACACAATATGCACTCATTATCACCGTGGGGGCTAAAAGGCAATAGGCGCTGGCTTACAATCCCAGATACCCCTACTGCTATTCGAAGAATCCAGAGATACTGCAGCACAGCCTTCAGACAGGGGTTTCATGTGTGCCGACATCACACCACCCGCCCACTAATCCATGCACAGAAAGATGTTAGGGCTGATGAGTTTTCGAAGTCGACGAATGTGTCGTGTCGACTTGATTCAATTTTTAGCAGCAACTTACAGTCTTACCAGGAGCTTGCCAGTATAAAACCCACAGACGATGATTGCATTTTCATACGCTGTGACAACTGTAACCACGACAAATGTTTGGATTGATTGGTAGGGTAGCCTTTACTGTTTACTATGTATGGTATGCGACAGCTCAACGCCTGGGGCAATGGCAGGATTCAGTGTCACAGGATTCCAGTAAGCACTAACAAAAAAAAAAACCTCACAGCCCTGTAGGGGAGCAAAGGCAATGATTTTCTCTTGCTTGGTCTTTTCAGCCTTCAGTGCTTGTCATTAAGAGGATGTATTATACTGCCTCGTGCCTAACTTATGCTGATCCATTATGCACGAACCAGTGCTTAATAATGGTTGTTACAAGTCAAAATGTTAACGGGCTGGGAAGAAGGTAAGTATATTTATTTGTCATCTGTGAGGAGGTGGTGCACGCAAACAAACGAGATACCGGAAGAACAGGGGGCTGGATGACTCCTACAAAATCAGTAACAGGCTCGAACACATCATGCTACGACCTTGGGTCATTGATGGCAACACTGAAAGCAAGAGATGTTGTGGTGGCTGTGCTCGAGAAGAATAACTGACTGCGATGAGAAGTTATTAGCAAAGCAACCAATTTTCACTGGGAAAGGTCACTGTAGCGCGCAACGCGTCGTGCTTGGGAAGAAATGGAAAAGAAGAGAAGAATACCCACGCTAGTCCAAACTGGTTCCTACCAACCAGGATAGAATCGCGATCCTCGGAATGCTGTTTTGTCCGAATACGCAGTTTGCTCTCCCAACCTCTCTGTTTTCTCCCCTTGCCCTTGACGGACCCAGCCGCAAATGACCCCTGTAGTTAGAAACCGAGTCTGCAAAGAGATGCAGGGTAGGAGGACGCGGGTAATTATCAGCTTGTTGCTTTATGTGACGCTCGTTGAACTTGGGACACGCCTACATAGTAATGGGTTTTTGTTCAGGTATTGGCTTTTTCTATATAGTGAACTATTCATTGTGATGCTTGGCCAAATGTGTATGTGCTCGTTTAGACTTATTCCTTTCCTCAAGCAACTATTGTGAATTGGGTAGATTAAATCTCAGAGAGGATAGAACAACAGTGGAACAAAACACTAACACCAATAATCACTCACTCCTTTCATGGTTGATCCACATGGGAAATGAGACCCAGTTTGCATGTCTCGAATACGATATCGATAAGCATGATGATGGACGACGGCTGATTGGCATTTTCTATAAAGTCTCGCGTTTCCCTCGTCCTTCTGTTTCTCTTTTCCTTTCTTCTTCATACTTACCTTGCCTGGAACTTCGCCCATGATCAAGAATATGGGAGTTCAGCGTGGAGCATCTGCATTGCACATCGCGGTATCGCTCTACTCTCTATTACCCTTCGGGGTCGTAGGAGGTGGAATTTTTGATTTAAAAAACTCGTTTTCATTGTATGTTGGGCTTGATGCTCGAGTATGAAGAAGATGTATCATGGTGTGAGAGAGATGGATCTTACATGACGCAAGTGACGACGCATCTGAAGCACGCGTCGCGTATACTGCTAGTCACGCCGCGTAGGTGTCCGTGTTCTTGATCGTGTAACCTGTGATAGTCCCATTGAGAAATCCCGACGCGTCATCTAGTTGTACGATCGACTGATGGTAATTTCGCTTGTAGATTCACTCTTGATTGCTATCTGTTGTCTATATGTAGGACATAATGTCGTCATTCTCCCATTATCCATCAAGCGAGGCGTTTCCAGTGATGATGGCCGCGGCTTGCTCCGAAAGCGCGTAAAGTGGCGCTTGAATGTGTGCACTGATCGGCACAGGAATGACTGAGGCGTCAACAACTCGAAGGCCTTCAATTCCTCTAACACAAAACTCCGTGTCTACTACCTTTCCCATAGAGCAAGTCCCGGTTGGATGCCATGATGTTCCGCTGGTCATTGCTATTCTTTGGTCTAGCTTTTCGTTGTCGTCATCCAGACTAAGAGGCTCAGCAGGAAGACCTGCGGGTACCGATTCGCCAGCGATGTTCGCGCTGAATTTAGACTCGAGCATGAACCTTGTTAGCTGGCGCAGTCCTTCACGAAAGACGTGTCTGTCCACCTCAGTGGCCAAGTAGTTGAGGTTAACTGTCAAGCGTTAGCAAGTTGGATCGTATGCAAGGCATTTTCTCACCTTTCGGATGATCGTCAGGGTTTCCCGACTTCAATGTTACAGAGCCTCTAGATGTTGGCAGGAAGGTTACCAACGCGCTTGTGATGTGCTCTGCATCGACAGAAACCCCAGGGAAAGGCACTTTCGCGAACATCACGATGTTCTCTAGGAATGTTCTTTTCTTGGCGAGAAGAGGATGCTTGGAGGCTTCAGGTTGAGTTCCCTCATCTATCGCAATAGCTTTAGCAAGTCCATCACTCGAAACACTGGTGTTGACGATCCAATCGAGCGGCACTCCTTGGGTATATTGTGGTTGCTGAAAAAGAGGATTCGCTGACCCCAGCGTGTATCCCGCTGAAGGATCGCGTAATCGCCAGTGTTGAAAGAATATCATATGATCAGACAGGTTCTCACCAACTTCTGGCATATCGACCAATGGCTCGACTCCAAACTCTTGAAGGCGAGAGCTTGAGCCGATGCCCGAGAGTTGGAGGAGCTGAGGTGAACGGAACGTCCCGGCAGACAGTATAACGTTCTTACCAGCAGCAACGCTACCATCTGCCAACTCGACACCCGTCGCTCTGAGCTTTCCATCAGACTTCTGCATGAGAACTCTTCGAACAGATGTTTCAAGACGAATCTCGACACCCTCCAGAGAATACTGCTCCGCGGACCATTCACGTTTGCCATCAATTCTGGACTCGCAGATATAGGCACGACCGAGGTTATCTCCAGTATTCTGGTCGCCATTGGGAAGCGTAGAAATGCCGAGATCTTCCCAGCCAGCAGCAGCCCGTTCAGTGAGAGGGAATCTGCGGTTTGAAGCTTTTGCGCAGGTGATACGCATTGGTCCATCTTGACCATGCTGAGCGGGGTTATCATTGTCGAACCATCGCTCGGATTTCTTGAACCAGGGCAGTTGACCTTTGTAACTATATCGATCGTCACCAACAAGAGATGCCCATTCGTCGTAGTCAATTGAAGAACCCCGAGTCCATCCACCTAACCATTGTTAGCACTCACTTTTGGTGACAGGATCTTCTATGGGAAGGACATTCGTGCTTACCTGAATTGATTGCTGAACCGCCACCCAAACCTTTACCAGCGTTTAGAGTAACCCGTCGACCACCAAGACCAGCAACAGGCTCTGACTCGTACTGCCAGTCTAATTCACCACCCAAGTTCAATGCCTGCATGTCTCGCACCTCTGGACGCCCGCGTGTATCTTTTCCAGCCTCTATGAGTAGAATCGTGGAGTGTTCATCGTACTCCCGGATGCGACTAGCAAGAACGCAACCCGAAAGGCCGCCCCCTACTATGATATAGTCATGCATTGTCTTGGAGATATTGGAAGGTATCTTAGTAGAATAGCAATCTGTCAGAATGAAGTAAAAGCAACAGGGAGCATGAATCTTTGCTGAGAAAGGTGCTGAAATACATAGAACATGTCGAGAGAAGAGTACGTGGTCAAGGCATGAAAGCTAAAGCTGACGTGAGATTAAGGATGAGAGGATCAGCTAGTCCACAGCTGTGCCATAATTATTTAGATACATAAAAGACAGCGCGCTTAGAAACTACATATCACGGCTTGGCCAAGATTCTATTCCCAGCAAACATAATAAAATGAGCTAATCCTGTTATTGTTCCGACTCGACTCAGCGTTCTGATAACATAGATCAACTGTCACTAGTAAGTCTGAGTACTGCTTATTCCTTCATCAGCATGTTGGACAAACTGACACTAGGAATAGCCTAATTAGCTGGCTCGGTGTTGTTCTGATTAAAAGCCAGAGGCTAAGCGCCTTACGACATCCATGTCAATGAATAGGTCTGGCTTGGGACCCAGACAACACCACAGACAACAGTCTCATATATTACTGACATGAGATGTTCTGGATACAGTTGAAGCAGAGGCATCAGTGCCTGTGCTGGTATTCCCTCCTCAACGAGAATTTTGTCTGTCACGTTTCGACGACTCACACTAGACGACAAGTTTTAGTAGGCACATATTAGATGAACATCTGGTTATAGTATATCAAGATTAGTGTTTAGCTGTACTCGTCTCTTACATAAAGACGTACTAGTCACGATTCCCGAGTTTCTATTGTAGGAGACTGAGATGAATGCCGTTAGCTCCGAAGTCTTCAACGTGACAAAGCTATAAATTTTGCCAATCCTTAAGTTCTTCGTGTACAACCTGGATCTGTCGATGGATGCTTGGAACCATATGCAGTCTGACGTATGTGGTAGTCCAACTACTTCATCCGTTGGGATTTAAACAATGCTTCTTTGTTTCCCAACAACACTTTGTAAGCGGCATTACAGGTAGAACAACTTCCGCTCCGATATAGTCAAATAGTATTTAGGGGTATTTTCTATGCAGATCATAATGCATGATGAATCATCGGCTGGTCGGCCTTTCCCAAAAAGGCCGAGATGAGGAAACTCGGTAGTCGGGCGGCTCTTTGTGGATATATCTATGAACATCTCGGAAGTCGCTCTTTTCGCGAAACGGAGTTATTGCAGCTGATTTGGATGCCGCGCGCTAGGTGGAGCCATTACCGATGGTACATTAGTAGGTTGCATCTGCCGATCACTGCACAGATAAAAAACACACCACAAGTACCTGCATGGATGGTCGTACAGCATAAACAAGGTAACGCAACGCCGACGTCTCTTCCTTCAAGGCCCATTTTTTTAGACCTCAGTTGATCATTTAGGCGAATGAGTTGTTGTCATTCCAGAGTGATTCTAGTGACAGCCAAGTGAGCCAAGATACGAAAATGCTTAAGCGAGTGCAACATGGTGCTGGAGATATCCTCACAACACACGAAATGTCACATCGCAAATCGGACAATTCTGATGTCCGTTAGAGGCACGCGTGCATGAGTTGCACTATGATCTGTCGTATGTCCGTGCAATTCGTTGTCTTACTATCCACATTATTGCATAGCGATGGGCTGGGGCGATAGTCCGGACAACAAAATTGACCGACAACCGAAGCACCAAAGTCCATTATTGCAGTGCCAAGAAACTTCATACGTAGTGTATGATATTGTCTGATGCTATTAAATAAGAAGACAAAACCAGAACTTAATCACCATCAATCATCTCCATTCTATATTCATACCTCTTAAGCAAAAGGCTATCGATCAACGACTCTCATCATATCGCTCTCTCTCTCAAGCGAAGCAAAGCAAAGTTTCCAAGTCTCTTACAATGGCTCAAGGCGCTCAAGCTCGTCAGCGTGGCCGCTACTGGCTATTGACATGTCCCCGTACTGCGTCCAACCTTCTAGTCAAAATGCTCAACCTTAACGAACAAGGTGTTCGTCCTGCTCACCATGGAGGATATTTCTATCTGCCCACAGTCGAAAAACATTTTCTTCTTGAGAAAAAGCCCATAGACACCTGGACGGAGGAAGAACATGTATCCACAGATGGCACGATTCAGCAGTGCTCGCAGAGGTTTCTGGATTATATTGCTGCCGCTGAGCAAGAAGGCCAGAAGGTCTTTGTGAAAGAACACTCCATCATGCTGAACCACCCACGTGCCGAAAACCACTACATCAATGGTTCCAAAGAGACTCGTGCTATTACCGAAGCAACACCTATACCCATCAAGGGAATTCCAGAACCGACACGATCGCGGTTCAACCTCACGCTGTTCCCGGATGAGTTTCTCAAAACTTGGAACCCAACATTTCTCATTCGTCATCCCGCGCTTATGATCCCCTCTTTGTATCGCACATCCAAATGCAAGATGGATTTCCACGGCATTAGTCGCCCCAAGCAAGAGCCATGTACCGCAGAGCTCACCATGCGATGGCACCGAACGCTGTACGAGTTCTTTGCCGAGCACTTCGCCAATGACAGCGTCTGGCCAATCGTTCTTGATGCCGATGATATAATGACGAGCCCTCAGCTGGTATCAAAGTACGCAAAGCTGGCAGGCCTTGACGACAGCAAGGTTGTTCGAACTTGGGAGAAGGCCGAGGAGAAAGAGGTGAACAAACTGACCACCATCGAGCAGAGGATGTTGAGTTCCATCAACGCCAGCACAACAATCGATAGCAGCAAGATCGCAGGAAATGTTGACATTGACCAGGAGGTTGTCAAGTGGACAGATGAGTTTGGAGAGGTAGAGGCGAAAAAGCTTGAGAAATGGGTACGGGATGTTATGCCGGATTACGAATTTATGCACTCCAAAAGAATGCGACCAGAGCAGGAATGATTTGAGAATTAACCCTTCCCAATTGATCTATGCGATGGTAAAAAAATAGTTTATCAATAACAACTGCCACTTCCAATGCCATATTAGCTGCCGCACTTGACCCATGTGGCACTTGGCAACGCGCTCTGACCTGGCCATACATGATACTGAATCGTGGTGTTAGTGTGGCGCATTCAAGACTCATACTCATTAGCTTAGTATAACCGAGAGACTCGTGTAGTATTAAGACTCTTTGCATAGATGAGGAAGTCTGTTACGTGACAATGTGCAGCATTTTGGATCTTTCTAAGCCCATGAGCAAGACATATTGATAGATATTGACCTGATGATCACGCAGATGGATAGAGGAAGTAAGGTCTCGGGAAGACTGTGACTAGGAACAACCTAGACATGTCTAGTGAACTGCTACGTGTAGACATGTTAGACAGATCCATATTGATCTTGGGTATTTCCGCCCACGCTACAGCAAGACAGAATCAGACAGATGGAGTCTTTTGGTCCAAGCCATTTTTGGAACTAACAAGAATGCGAGGACGGAATTGGTAATGTCAGGAAGCCCAGTCTGTCCAGACACCACCAAGATATCTCGGATGTTCAATATTACCGGCTCTGGCCCAAAAAGTCAACAGCCTGGACCTTTCGTGGCGTCACTTGTGTAATTATCTATCCGTTTGTGGAGGGAGCCGCGCAGGAAATTTTTGTCATAGATTCCGAAACGAAACGAAGTCATTTAGCCATGACATAAAGCTGTTCAAAACCAGTGGCAAAAACCGAGTTCGACAAGATTGAAGGCCGAACGGTTCGGGGATTTGATTGACCATGATGTAGTCGAGCGCAAATTCTTTGTATATCGGCCGCAAGATCTTGCTGCCCATCGTCGATGACCCTGTAAAAAGTGTCATCGAGACCCCATTGGTGTCCTGCTGTGGAATGAGGGGTCCAAAAGATCTAAGGTTCTGGTGCATTAATGCTTGCAAACACGAAGCCGGAAGGAGAAAGGCTGGGATTGTCCCTGGGAAAAAAAGGCGGCTGCGGAATTTACACCAGAGTTTAATTGAGTGCATCCACCATTTATTCAGGAACGGATCGAAGCCTTGTTTCGTTTGAGGAACCTTATCTTTACAGCATCGATGCTCTGAGGGACTTGACCTGACATTTCAATGACTCTAGACCAAGTGGCGTTGCCTCTCGACGGGAATGCAGGTGTCAATAAGCCACAAACCGGGCCTTGAATCTGAACGGGGAAGCTCAACACTACCTACGTCAAGCATCGTCTAAGTCTAGATCTGGAGGCAAAAACTTTCCATGATTGTAATTCAAAAGTTGACAATACTGTCTATATAAGCGCCTTTGATCTCCCTGCAATGCTTATGTCTCATTCACTACAACAATCACAGCTTCTTTAGCATACAAACCTTGCCTCATCATCAATCATCCATTACACAACCTGACTCATACACCTGATTGCAACAAATCCACAACATGAAGGTCTCTATCCAGTTTGTCACTGTTGCCCTTGCAGCCTCAGCAGCCGCTCATCCCCCGAATGGCAGAAAGGGACCGCCCAGCAGCACCACCACATCTGGAAGCGCTACTTCAAGCACAGCTGCTCCCTCCAAGGGTTTCATGTATAACCTACCCTTCATGCCTACATGGTTCTTCCGGGACTCTTCTCAGAATAAGTGCATCGGCTCCTACAACGCCTGCTTGATCTCCAAATCGGACGACCAGTTGTCTTGTGCCTCCGACTACGCTTCATGTATTAAATCCGCTGCTTCTTCTGCTGCCCCCTCGAGTGGCTCTGTAACTTCTACCAGACCACCTCCACCACCCCCTTCTGCAACTGGAAGCATGACTGGGTCACGCACGATGAGTCGACCCCCGCTACCTACAGGTGGTCTTCGACAATGGTGGGGCCAGGAGCAGAGTCGTCGACGCTGCCGATACGAGCACTACACTTGCATTAAAGACAAGTCCAACACCAAGTCAGACTGTGACGACAAGAGGGTCTCTTGCTTCTCATCAGCCAAGACTGCCGTCGCTACTACTGGTCCCACTAGCATCCCAACCGGCCCACCTACAGGCTCAGTATCGCTAACCTCTGCTGCTGCCACTTCTTCAACCACCGTTGTCGACGCTCCCGCTGCTACCGGCGCTGATACTCCTCTCAGTTCTGACGACCCTTCTTTCGATGATGACAGCGACGACTCAACATAAAAGAGAGCTTCAAGCTGCAATATTTCTTTACCAATTTAGTTACCTCAGCCTGGGCCTTTGTTGGACCCTTGACATTCTCTTAATTAGCATTTTTATTTAGTCCATAGTCATTCTTTTGGAAACCTAGATCTCATTGTCTTGTACTGTCAAAAACAAGGATATGTCTTAGATTACTTAAAGAAGAATACAAGCATTTCATGATGATACTTGATCCTCAGATGTGAAGGTCCAAGTGAGCTATTCCTGATGATTAGAATACCACAATTGCTCACTGTTTTTGTGTCACCTAAGACGTTGTTTCATTCCTCTACATATACGTCTTCAAGCTATCCATAGTGGAACTACAACTTGCGGTGCTTCTTCTTTTGGCTTGCCAGTACTCAATCATGCTTTATAAGTTTCTGTCAGGGTGAAATTAGTTTACATTAATAGTGATCATATCAAAATAATTCATTCTTTAAGCTCTTAATTATCCCACTCATACTCTGGAATTGGAAACTCCTTTATATCCCCAAATCCAGCTGCGATAAACCGCTGAACAAAACCAATGAGACCAGAGCCCGCGATTAAGCGAAAGATGTTATTCCTCAGCCAAATACCCCAAGCCGTCTGTGGCGCCACAATGGTTGGTACCATTGGCGGAATGGGCTGCATTTTGTTGATCAAAGGCCTCATCTGCTGCTCATAGCTTCGAAGACCTGCTTCAATATCTCTGCCGTGTTTCTTCAGCTCGCCCGCAAGGATGTAAGCGCCTGCAAGAGCGAGACTCGTTCCAGAACCTGTGAGACCAGATGCGTAGCCTGCATCACCCACCAAAACAAAACGACCGCGGTGCAAATTGGGCATCTTGACTTGTACTGTCTCGCTCGCGTACAAATCTTTCGCATCCATTAATTCCTGGGTGGCTGCACTTGTCTTCCATCCGACACCTTGATAGTGCTGAGCGATGTACTTTTTGGTTGCAGTCTCCCCTTGCGCTAAAGCTTCTCGAAATGATTGCGAGTCTTGGGGGCTCTGATTCATGCACATGAATAGAACTCGACTAAAACCGGCGGGATCGGAGCCGATACTTATATTACGCCCTCCAACAGCGCTGTGTCCTTGCCCGATCTTGCTGCCGTTGAGAAGGTCTTGAGAAGTTGAGAAATAGGCCGCCCAGCAGTCGGTTGTGATGATAGGGTCCCGAACATGACCGCCAAAGCCTAAGATCCGAGTTCTAGATGTCGCTCCATCGCAAGCAACTACCAAGTCGTATTTCGAGGTTGCTGTGCCATTCGCAAAAGTGACAGTAACGGGGCCGCTAGCCTTCTCACTTTGGCTCATGGATGCAATCTGCTCGTTGAAGATGTAGTCGACATTTTTGTTGTCGTTGGTGACATCAAAGAGAATCTTTGACAGATCACCGCGCAATATCTCATACTCAGAGACGAGGGATTGCTGGTTTGGGTTCCCTGTAGGCCTGATGACCCCATAAGGCTTGCCATCTTCACTGACAAAGCTGATGCCTTCTTCCTGAATGGTTTTTGATCTGATAGCAGCTTCGAGTCCAGGCATCCTGCGCATGACTGAAACGCCAGCTGTGCGAATGTCGACAGCTTGGCCGCCTGTACGTAGGGCTGGGAAGCGCTCTACGACAGTGACTTGGGCGCCTGCTTTAGCGAGCCAGTAGGCGGTCGCTGGGCCCGCTATAGAAGCGCCTGATACAAGGACTTTCAGGCTTGACATTTTATTTTTAGTGGATGATGAGTTAAGATGAGTTGGGTTGACAGTTCGGTTGGAATCAGTTGTTGTATGGACACCTCGGAATTGATTATGTGCCAAGACTAATGCTATTCACTTTGGGCAATTGCTCAATTTTATTAGATCATGAGAATATCATGTTTGAGCCTATTCCGGACACTGGAAAAGAGAAAACGGACAACGGACTATGGGAATAGTC
The DNA here is from genome assembly GCA_014898975.1 of Fusarium nodosum. NCBI lineage: Eukaryota > Fungi > Ascomycota > Sordariomycetes > Hypocreales > Nectriaceae > Fusarium > Fusarium nodosum. Next base: position 26,273 of record JAAVUE010000015.1, read on the forward strand.
CATTTTTGCAACTGACAGACTGTCAGGGCTAGCGCAGCCAGCGCTGTAAATTGCTGCTAGAGCATGGCGTAGGGGTTCATGTTAGTTGGTTGGCTTTGGCAGAATCACTGCGTCATCGAGCTGGCTATTCGGCACCAGAATCACGATAGATGGGCAGATATGTAGATGCTTACGGACTCTTGAACATTAGAGACACTTTTTATCAGGTGCAGGTAAATATGCGACACGCTATTGGCGAGCAGCTTTCTTAGCAAGGACATTTGATTGTCCGTTCGGTCTATAGAACTGTCCGAGGATCGGTCATTTCAGCCATAACAAGCCGTCCAGATCCAGAGCCACCAGATCTAGATATTGAACGGATATAAAGCAAGGCGTGATAGCAGACAATAGATAAGTATCTGTGCCATGTTAGCTCTGTCAAAGCCTCCACAGTCACCATCAGTAGACTTCAAAATGGCCACAATCACAACGCCTATTCATTCTGACACCAAGTTGGCGCATGTACCCGCACCCATGTCCACAGGCTCCTCCAACGACTGCGCTGTTCATGGACTCTCTGAAACCCCTCATCTCGACCGCCTTCTCCAATCTCGTCCCCAAACCGAATTGCAAGGCCTCGCTGACGCGGTCGAGAGTTTGAGACAAGGTGATCGATGCGCCAGATGCGTCATCCAAGACGCCGTCGCTATCATTACGGGATTCGTGGGGGAAATCTACACGGCAAAAAAGAGTGGTAAACTTTCCAAGGAAGAAAAGAAAGCGCTCAAATCGGAAGTCAAGGGTTTGGCAATGGGAATGAAGGAGGGGATCAAGAATCAGAAGAAGGAGTTTAAGAGGAGATAAAAGCCACATGTCCACTCGTTTTATTACTGCGTCTACGTAATCACCTTCAACCAACCTCCAAGGTTCGGTCTAGTCGACAACCACCAGCAATGACATGCTTTCTCGTGCTGATCTGGAGAGAAGCCCGAAGCGGCCCAATCCCCAACCGTGATGTAATATGGTGTGATAGAGACAAACAATTTACCTCAATCCACCCCGCACGGTTCTCCAATCTTTCCCGGTTTCCCCCATGGGGTTCGGGGCCAGGTCCTTCAGCCTTCAAGAAAAGAGAGTCAGCTAGGCTCCATTACAATTTCAAGGAAACAGCCTGGCATTTGTATCAAAAATGGTCCAAGCCATATGAAAGCCCCCTCGCCGAATGTTACGTTGCTTTAATTTGTGGAGAGATACCCCAATGCCCATGGGGAGAGTGGGTTTCTCCAATACCCTTTCCCCAACATCGCCATCACCGACTGGTTCACTCCGCACGGGGACTAGTTGTCAAAAGGCATGGCCCCTCCGTCTATTCGGCCCGTCGTAGATTCTCCATCAGCCTGCTGCCGAACAAGACGATCTCATCCCCAAATTTCCAATGAAACACATTGCTTGGTGGATGGTCGAGGCCGTGTCAACCCCGTATCGCTGAACCTGCACTAGCCTGCGCGGGCATAAGTCCGGTTTAGAATAAGTTGGGTATGGGAGTTGCCCTTGTGCCGTCTTTGCCGTGCTGCCGATTTGCGCACCTATCACAGCTGAAGAAAGAGTTAGAAAGCGTTGTCTAGTACATTGCGAGATCCACGACTCCACGGCTTATACCTTGACACTAGCTAGAGATTCGCCTCGACGTTAGAGAATCTGGGTCAGAACGCGGAGAGGACCGTTTATAATAAATAACCTTAACATTCCCCAGGAAATGCTTGTCTTAACTCTCTATCATGGTATCGAAGTGACAAGAGTCAATTGCAAGTCCACTTTCCTCCAAGATGTCTTCTCCGGTCCTAAAGTCAAAGGAAGAGCTCGGCCAGGCCAACGTCGACCATGCTGAGGTCCTGGCCAACCCGGATCTCATGAACGATGCCTTCGACGCTGAACAGCGTGAACATGAGCAGGGTACATGGACAGCCGCAAAGAGTCACCCATGGGCATGCTTCTGGGCATTCGTCATGTGCTTTACTATCGTGAGTTGCAGTCAATAAATAAACGACAACGTCCAAAGTCGCTAATACGTCTTGTTTGTGTAGGTCATGGAATCTTTCGATATGTTCTTGAACGGAAACTTCGTTGCCCTTCCCGCATTCCAGAAGCACTACGGTGTCCATGTTGAGGGGCATGGCTGGACTATCCCAACAAGATGGCAGAGTGCACTCTTCCAAGCTGGTCAGTGTGGTGCTTTTGTCGGTGTCTTTGTCGCTGGACCTATCACCAACCGCTTCGGTTACCGATGGACGACCATGTTTGCATTGATGCTCATGAATGCTACCATCTTCATCTCCTTCTTTGTAAGTCACAGAACAGTTCCCAATAACGATCCGGGTGTCTAACCAATTCTATCTATAGGCCGATTCTCTGGAACTACTCGTCGTCGGACAAGCCTTGGAAGGCGTGCCATGGGGCTTCTTCATTGCCAACTCCCCTGCATACGCAAGTGAGATCGTTCCCCTTGCTCTTCGAGGTGCTTGTACCGCTACACTACAGATGAGTTGGTCTATCGGGTCTATCATCGTCGCAGGCGCCACATACGCCTACAACAAGCGCGATGACCAGTGGGCCTGGCGCGTGCCCTTGGCTCTGCAGTGGTTGTTCCCTGTAAGCCCAACCCGGTTTCAAGTCTATATTAAGCATGACTGACATTTGCACCAGACCCCCCTCTTGATCCTCGTCTTCCTCGCACCCGAGTCACCCTGGTGGCTCATCCGAAAGGGCCGCAAAGAAGAAGCTATACGATCTATCGAGCGCCTCGGTAGCAAAGACAAGGAGGCCTCTCATCAGAAGCTTGCCATGATGGAGAGAACTGTTGAGATTGAGGAGAAGCTGGGTGGAAACCCTTCTCTTCTTGATCTTGTCAAGGGTACCGACTTGAGACGAACAATCATCACTTGCTTGATCTATGCCTCCCAGAACTTTGCTGGTAACCTGATTGCCAACCAAGCTACATTCTTCTTCGAACGTAAGTCATATCTCCTCTTATGAATACGATTGGCAAAGCTAACCTATTACTCAGAGGCTGGAGTCTCAACTGAGCGTGCTTTCCAACTTAACTTGATCAACTCATGCCTTCAATTCGTCGCCAACATAATATCTCTACCCGTTGCAGGATTCTTCGGTCGTCGTACAATCTACCTTTGGGGCACAATCACCAACGTTACCTTCCTCTTCCTCCTTGGTGTTGTTGCCTCTATCCACCAAAACAGCGCCACCAACTACGCCCAAGCTGTCCTCGGCATATTGATCTCCTTCGTATACGCTGGAAGTCTTGGACCTATTTCTTACACCATTATTGCCGAGACATCTTCGGTTCGCCTCCGCGCTCTGAGCACCGGTGTCGGTCGTGCCGCTTATTATATCGCCGAGATCCCCATGATCTACCTGGCCTCTCAATTGCTCAACCCTACAGGATGGAACCTTGCTGGGAAGTGTGGATATGTTTGGGGCGGCACTGCAGTCGTCTGCTTCGTGTCGGCTTACTTCTTCCTTCCTGAGTTGAAGGATCGATCATACCGTGAGACGGATATCTTGTTCAAGCGCAAGATTCCAGCACGCAAGTTCAAGTCGACCGTCATCGATGTCAGAGACAACGAGTAAGCTCTGCGATACGGCTGACACTTTATGTTGTGATGCAGCATGACATTCAAACTCGTTGCCCATTGTAAAGAAAGGGATTTGCGAGCTTATGTATTATTTAGTTAAAGCGATAATGTTATTAGCGATTGCTCATCTTTTCCTGATAATTGTGTGGTTTCATAAACTTGAATGTGATTTGGCTTTGGAGGCATGTCTGATTGATCTCTGGGACGTACATGAAGAGGGCTGTAAGTGCCATGCCCAACCACCACTGCCACACGAAGGATCCATCTGATACTTCTCATACTTTTGATGCCCGCCAGATTTCCAAGGGTTGATGAGCTAGGAGTTCGAGCAAGCAAACCAAAGCGCTGCAATAAGGCCACCATCCATAGGGTGTTCTCGCGAGCAAAATGGCATAATCACAAGTCGCGGGTTTAGCTCAGTTGGGAGAGCGTCAGACTGAAGCCAAACTTCAATCATACCGATATCTGAAGGTCATGTGTTCGATCCACATAAACCGCAATTGTAAGAGTCCAATCGGGATTCGTCTCCCCTTTTTGCTTCTAAAAGCAAATGGCAACACGTTAATCAAGGGGTGAACGAATGAGTGAGTAGTAGGATAGAAAGGAGATGACTGCCCGAGTTACTTCTCCCACCCTTCCGACGCTAGTAATAGGCAGCAGCGCACATGGACGGTGTGACAACCCAGAGGGGATAGTCGTCTGTTCCTTTATATATATATCCAAACTCAACTCATCACAAGTTTTTGAGTGCACTCTTCGCAACAAAAAATAATTTTGTGCTGTCCTAGATATCTCAGACATTTATTTATCTTGTCATGGTGGCTGCAAACCGAGTTGATCTCTGTATGCATAATCCCCCGAGGGACAAATTAAGGTTACTCATAAAGAACAAAATGGAATTGTGGTTGCGTACAGCAATTGATAAGGTCTTACCAATGGAACAAGTATACTGTGACTCATGCCGTAGCTTATCAGCTGTTAGCTCTACATTCCCCCTCTTCCTTTAACCTGAAATTGTGGAATGTGATCTTCTTAATGCTTCTTCTTCACAAACTTCCATTGTCCCAAGATGGCTGATCCATCACCATTTGCGGTTCTGACACTACCCGTCGGTACTCCCCGCATCACATCCACAAGCCAAACGTTAACATTCGATTACTTCGGCCGAGTTGATGATTCACTTACCATCGAAGCGTCTAAATTCGTCGCTCGCCTTACTGATGGGGCAGAGGAGGAAATCGCACGCACGGTCAAGGAATTCCTAGCTGCCACTCAAAAAGACTGTGTAGGCAACGCCGAAGAGAAACGAGCATGCTGGTTTACAATCCGCTCCACGAAGCCCAATGACGAATTCAATATCCCAAGATGGCACCAGGATGGCAGGATGTATCCATACGACCAGGGAAGGGAAGAGGTTGTACGGAGCAAGTATGCACTCACTTTACTCGGCCCTCCTACACTCATGCTGGTGACAGATGAGGAAACATTTGCTACTGAACGGCAAGGGCAGGCACAACACTTTTGGTGGCAGGAGAAGAATACCCCTCGGCCCTCGGAAGAGGAGAGAGATGAAGCAGATTTAAGATTGCGAAAGTGGCTCGAAAACGAATTTAAGGACACTCCACGAGTTCAGGTTGGAAATGGCCAAGTCGTTCGATTCAGCTGGGGAAGAGACAACAGTCCACTCCATTCAGAGCCAGATCTCATCTGTGACAGGGTCTTTATGAGTGTTCTGTATGGTAGTGAACCAGAGTTGCGAAGGATGTGTGATTTGAGAGAAGTTGAGTATGGAATGTTCGAAACTAGTATCTGAGGATTGCTATGGACGTTAGATATCCTGATGCCGTTGCTATATTGGGTCGAGTTGAACTGTAAATGCAGTATTGCCCTGGACACAGACCGGGGTGCGCTCCTCTCGCTGTTGTTAATAAACCCGATCGGAACAAGACTGATGGATTGGGATATATCGAGGACATGGTATTCGACGGCAAAGCTAATACACCAATGGATCTTGAAGGCTCTCAAGGAGAGCATGCTCGTGGTGGTCAGAAGGCGCATTGTGCTTTTTGGCAGTTGTCGCCCTTTCACTTGTTTCCAAGAACAATCTCATCAATTGCTGCTCGAGTCCATAATATCTCGTTTTAGTATCTGTGCAATGACCTGTGTTTGAGAAGGTATTACCCATAATGCCCAGACAAGACGAGGTCAATTTCTGAGGATAGAGGGCACAATAAACGGGCACTCTGTAGTTATCATGCTGAGTTTCCAATGGCGATGGAAGCACTATAGCTCTTTAAGTGGCGTAAATGCCAGAGTTGTTGATCAACTCTATTCTCGTTGCTAATTATTCGAGGCGCTAGGATTCGATCCTTCGAACGACCCCTCAAACGTTGTCTTGCGTGAAGACCAATCCAAATGGGCAGTGCATGCGAATGTCACTTTATGGGCTGAGGCTGTGGCACGCATAACAACGCTAACCAGCGATAAGCCCTGCAATCTGCAACAATCTAACTACTTTTCGCCAAGATGAGAGGGATATTCCCCCACTTTCATCACTGTACAGGCTACTCATCGCTGTAATGATGCCGAATATCCGTTTCGTGAGGTTGCTGGCTTGCCCAACTGAGCATCTGATAAGAAGCTTATTTCCCACCTTCAAAGCTTGGCTCTTCCATTGAAGCAATCCAATATCATCATGTCTAACAACGGAAGCAGTCGTGGATTTCTTTTCTCACGGGGAGGTCGTGGTGGACGCGGTGGCAGCTTACTTGGGTCGGCCGTCCGTGGTGTAGCTGGAGGCATTGGGCTTGTCTCAGAAAGCGTTAGTTCTTACAAGGAGAAGAGAAACGCGGAGAAGAATGCACCACCAGCAGAGCCGACACAGCAGTCACAAGGAAGCAATGAAGCTCCCGTCAGTCAATTGCAGCGGGACTCTTACCCATCGTCCAGCAAACAAGACGGCACGACAGAGAGACAGTGGGAACTCGACGACACCCAAACCGAGCTTCTGTCGAACCCAAACGGCGAGCCTTCATCGTTGCAGACTGCACAAAACGACACCGATCTTGCTACCATTTTCATCAGAGAGCATGGATTGACAAACCCACCAACTGGACAGCGACTGGAAATGCCCGTCATTCTTGCTCAAAGAAGGCCCAAGAATCGCTCCCGTGGATTCGTTCGTGGATATGCTCCCATCCTTGAAGATGTAGGCATTGACCAAGAAACATGGTTGGATTTCCTCGACAAGTTTGATGCAGCATCAATGGCTTCTCCGTGGATCCAAGTACTCAATTTTGCAGAAATTGGTGGACTATTCGTGCCTTTCGCACCAAGCATTGCTATCAGCGCAGCCGTGTATTTGACCATTGAAATCACCAAAGATATGCATAGTCGACAAAAGTATGATCACAGTTCACCTCTCCTCGCTGCATGCTAACAGTTAAAAAGTACAAACAAGTTTCTAGGAAAACTCAACGAGGAATACTTTTATCCCAGAGGCCTCTGCTGTCTCATCATGACCTGGAGAGAGGATACCGGGAGGGCCCATGAGATGGTTGATCTGAACAAAACCATTGCGTCTTCGATGAGCTCGCAAGACTCTGGAATTGCGGACAAGTTTAAGAGATCTAGTGGAAAAACCTATGGAGACTTCTCGCTCCCGGACGCTGCACCTCTCATATTTCCCACTTTGGATGCTCTTGATGATGTTGATACCGAAGAGTCCAAGGGATTCAAAAAGAGCATGGCCGCGAAAAAGAATTTTGTTGCAGAATATTACGACAAGAGAGCACAGGCTGAGTTTGTGAGTATTCGGTCATCAAAATAAGTGAGATATCGTACTGATTTGAAATGCAGGCGCACAAAAACACAGACAATGTTCTGGCCAACCAGCGAGATCGACCAGAGTTCAGCTCTCGATACGCCGATCCCTCTCACCCAGCCAATAGCGGTTCTATACTTTCGCTGCTTACTGGAGGTAATTTGAACCCTAACAGGCAGCGTTCAGGCCGAGGCGGGTTGTTGTCGAGAGGTAGAGGAGGAAGAGGAGGAAGAGGAGGGATCAGTGGTAGAGTAACTGGTGGGTCGGGGCCTTTATTCCCATACTCGCCTGGTGATGCAATGAAGAAATTACTTTTGAGCAAGGTATGAACATGCCCGGATCCAACAGCCCATGTGCGATGTGCTAATTCTCTTACAAGGACGTCCTCTATTTGATGGTTGTCAACTTGCCTACGGAGCAAGAACTGAACGAGGCCAAGGCTGCATTAGGCCGGGAGTGATGCGGCTCTACTCAAGCTCCTTGATGTTTCCCGTTTCTTCTGGTCTAGTAATGTCGGATGTTGTGATAGTTTGTACCATAGAAGATCATGGGATAGGGTCTCAACGAGGTCAGTTGAGTCAGAGTTGGCCTAACCTTTGGTTGTCTGGATAGACGACCTTGCAGCTGGGTACTGAACTAGCTCAATCGTGACATCCAGATTAGACATTTGCCTTTCAGTATGGACCAGCTATTCGAAAAGAGTTGTGAATCAAAATAGTAATGCATTAAATTATGTCTAAAATATGCGTACACTGAATTGAAGTCATCCCAATTCCTCATCGCTCCCCCAGGTCAAGATATATCTATGGCTTAACAGGCTTCAAGTGCGGCTGAGCCAAGTCAGTAAAGAAGCTTGCTCCAAGAACCTTGGAAGGCGTAGCGGGATCGGTCGCGTTACAAAGCTTCGCAAAGTTACCATTCTTCCTAAGTCGGTCCTTGGTAATCTTCGCATACTTTGTTAAAGAGCACGACCTTCCTGGTCCATCTTTGCACGATGGCACTGGGTAGACCCTGTCATTTATGAGGATTCGCATGTACTTCTGGCCGGGACGTCCCTTCTTGGTGGCGCAGGTGAGACGCTCAAATGCAATGGTACCTCGCATGGGGGAGATTTCCGAGTTGCGCCAGAGACGGTCCTCAGGAATACGGTCAACAGGTAGCCGTTTCTGGTTATCGTATACGCCAGTGGCGACAGCGAGTTCGTTCAACTGGCCGTCGTTCAAAAAGCTCATTAGGATCTTGGGAAGTTTGAACTCATTGCCCTCGAAGTTGGTTCCGGTAGCATCGGGTCCGGCAACAAAACGCTGCACCAAAGCATCAAGGAAGGGTACCATCATCTTGGAGGCAACCTTGGTTGCTGGACCAACACCGTAGTAGTATCTCAGGTCTTGTTGGTACTCGTATTGCTCCAACTCCTTCTGGTTGAAGGTGCTGCAAAAGGGTGAAAGCCGACCCGTGATTTGCGACTCGAACCCGCAAATGTAAGGAAAGTCATTCCATTGTCCGTCTTCAAGATCTAGATCACCCTCGATGTACTGGGACAGTCGTTTCTTGAAGGCGGGCAGCCACTTGGATCGCCAGGCATCGGTCTGCTTGCTGCTGTCGTCCACGAACGTTGGGCACATGTCGGAGGGAGCAAGAGTATCGCCAAGATGAGCCGGCATACCTTTACCAGTAACGGAAACAACCGTGCCTAGCGAGGAGTTTGTCCCCAAGAAACCGTGGAGGAAAAGTTGAGCCGTTTGAATGACTCGCGTGTAATTGTTGGCCCAGACCACAAATTCTTCACCTTCGCGGTATAGATCAGGATATCTTTGTTGAGTTAGCTAGCCAATTCTAACACGAAACTCTGAATCTCATACCTAGTCCGAATGGTATATCCCATGTCAAAAAGCTCCTTGTACCCAGTTTTGCTGAGCTGAGCGATCTGAATCTCAGGATTGGTTAGAGGGCTCTTCCAATTGTGGAGGAACTCCAGAGGTCCAGTTGCAGTGTAATCGGATTCTTGGAACTGTTATGTTGGTCAGCCAAGCGTTAAAATTGGAGTACTTGGGCATCATTCACCTTTCGCTGCATCTCAAGCCACCCATTATGAGCACCGGTATCAGGATACCTGGATCCATGACGTGATACGTAGGCAGCTTGGTCGACCTGGCAGCCTTCTGGCACATCAGAGGAAATGCCGGTAATATCGGCACCTGACATTGTTAATAACCAAGAAGCTCAGCTATAACGGTTCCTTACCTATATGCCACGGTCCATTGCCGCCAAGATGTGACAGAGGGTTCTTCGCGGCCGCTGTGTCCGGAAGAAGGACAGGCTGCACTGGATCGATTGAGCTGCCAAATTTGGAATGGCTCGCCTGGCAGCAAGTGCCGAGTACAGCTACAGCGATAATTGGGGCCTTCATTGTCAGGGTTGGGTTAAGCTGTTGAGGACTACAATCCGAATAACCACCGTGAGGGCTGCTCATATAAATACAGTTTATACCCCAGTATGACCGGAAATTGCTTTGCCTCTTCAGTAAATGCCCAGCTCTTTAGACCTCGTTCATGCCATTATTATTCGACTTGATTGAGTCTTTAAAAGCCGTACCCCGGACCCATTGAGCTATTGACCAGGGTTACACCAGCACGTGCAGATTCCAGGATGAGTTATTCGGTAGTATTAGGCTTGGTCACGGTGAATAAACGATTCAAAGCATTGGTGGAAAACCATGAACCTTGACAAGGTCGGGCGAATTGCCCTATTAGGAAACCTGTAAGATAACCAGCTTCATCCAGTCAAACAACATGACGGATCTGCGTGTCCCATCTGCAGCTCTTTCAAATCATTATAGTTCAAGTATTGTCGAGCTGTTCAGTTTAAAAACAGCAGCTGGTTATCGGATGGTGTTGCCGTTCCTGTAGAATAGCGTGTTATTCCCTCATCAATTCGGCTTTCGACCCTTGATGGGCAGTTGTCATGCAGATCGCGATGCTACGTTATGCGCCAACCTTATAAGCTTTGACATACTAGAATACGATATACCTAGTCTCAACAACATCACTTCTTATATCAAGAGCGAGCTTCGCACCTCAAATCTGGTCTCCAATCTCAAAGCAAGCCATCATGTCCTTCCGCTCAGTTTCTAGCCAGCTCCTCGTCTCGACTTTGGCCCTGAGTGGCCTCGCTCTTGGGCAAAAGACCGGAAAGTTCAACTTTCTCACCTACAATGTGGCAGGCCTCCCAGAAATCATCAATGGTAACGATGTTCCTGGTGACAAGGGCACCAACTCCAATCTGATCGGAACTGCTCTTGCCACCCAAGGATATGACATTGTGCACATGCAGGAAGACTTCAACTACCATGCCTACATCTACGCAACTGACAACCACCCTCACCGAACTCCTACTTCGGGCGGCGTTCCGTTTGGAGATGGTCTTAACACTGTGGCCAACTACCCGTGGTCCACCTTCAGTCGCAAGAAGTGGAACAAATGCAATCTGAACTCGGGAGACTGCCTGACTCCCAAAGGCTTCAGCTTCATGCGCATGACCATCGGCCAAGTCGAGGTTGATCTTTACAACCTTCATGCTGATGCTGGGTAAGCATTACTTCTGAATGTTAGTCGCAGCTTTGCTAATATGATCAATTGTGCAGATCTGACAAGGGAGATGTTAATGCTCGTTCAGCTGGTATCGATCAGATCCTTGACTACATCAAGAGCAACTCCAATGGTCGCGCAGTAATCATTGGCGGTGATACAAATGACAGATGGACCAACTCTGGACGAAGCCTCAACAAGCTGACAGACGCTGGCTTTAACGATGCTTGGGTCCAGCTGATCCAAGGTGGCCAGTTTCCTACTGCTGGGGCAGCCGCAAACCCATGCAAGGTTCCAGCCGCGGACAACAAGTGCGAGATCGTCGACAAGGTTTTGTAAGTTACACCCAAGGCCGAAGACTTATACGATCGAGAGAAGTGTTCTAACGTAGTTCATAGCTATCGATCTGGCAGCACTGTGAAGCTCAGTGCAACTTCCTTCAACTACGTACCCCAGCTCTTTGTTCAGCCCGATGGAAACATCCTTTCTGACCACAACCCCGTTCTGGTCGATTTCACTTACAGCTCTTAGTTGATATCAGTCTACATAGCAACCTCACACCATGACGGTCGATAATATGCAGGTGCTATTTTGATGCAGCAAGGGCCTTCGTGTTTCACTTCTTGATTCAGATTTGAAAAAGCGAATCTATTTGTACATAAGTTATCATACATACAAGAACTCGCTCAGAGATGTTCCGGAAACCATGAACTGTCAATATGACTTCTCATTACTGTAGCCGATTTGTATTTCCCTTGACACTGAAAAAGATGTTTGCAATCATCCGATCCTAAGCTGTCAACTGATATCCTATCTTTCTCTCTTCAGTATAAGCTCGCGGTTATAATCCCCAGTAGGGAATGTAACAACAAGCTCGTTAGGCGAGTTGTCGATGCCAAATCTGAACTCAGCACCTAGGAACATGTCAGGTAGTCTCGATGGATCATCAAGAAGTGAGATCAACATCACCCAGAAATTTCCCGACGCGTGGCGAAGCGTAAAGCGACTCTTCCACAGTAAATCCGTACGTTCGGCAAGAAGCTCAACATGTGAATGACCTTTCTTGCGTTTGGCACGTGAGAAGTCAAAGGTTCCATTTCCTGGAGAATAATATCTACCTAGAAGGGTGTTTATATCAACACTGGGTGGATTGGGTTTGGCCGGCATGTTAGGGAATAAAGTAGTGGCTGCGTGCGCAATAGCTTCTTCTCTTTTGCGCTGTGCCATTCGCAAGCTTCACAAAATGTTAGGCAACTGTCAATTTCCATGGTGAAAACATGTTTAACTTACTCTTTTTCAACATCAAATCGTTCGCTCACTGGAACCTGAAGTTTATGATAAACGAGCCGCCTCATGATGACCTCTCTCACTTCGTTTGGATAGTTTGCAAGGAGAACAACTCCATAGTCCATCTCGGGGAGCCAGTAGACTAGTGCGCCATGAGACACGACAGATCCAGAATGCCAATAGACAACTCGGCCGTGAATAGATGTGCGCCACCAGGATAGTCCGTATAAGGAAACATCCATACCACGAGCAGGCTCTGGTTTATCAACGACTCGTGGTTTGCGTATGTCACTGTGCACCGCTTCCGATAAAGGTCCCTCTTTACGGAGTAGACATCTGATCCACTTGGCATAGTCAGTGACGTTGGAAATGATAGCTCCTGCTCCGCTGACGATCTCTGTTGGTAAGAATGGGATGGACGTAAATTTCTTCCTTGAATCGTCCCAGCAGTAGCCTGTCGATAGAGTTTCTGGCGCCTCTTGAGCCTGCCCTAAGTCGAGATATGTAGATGTCATCCCAAGAGGGCTCCAGATAGTTTCTTTGAGCACATCGCCAAGCCACTTCCCAGTGACCTTCTCTATTACATACGATAGTGTCGCATAACCTTCGTTATTGTAGTCAAACTTTGTCCGAGGTTCCCATTGAAGGGGCAAATGTCGAAGATTGCGAGCGATGTCTCGAATCTCCCAAGCACGGTCGTTCTCATGCAATCTGATACCCATATCATTGTTGCGTAAACCCGATCGATGACAGGCTAGGTCCTCAAGCGTGATATTGTTTGTTGCCCAATCATCTTCCGTCACAAAGTCGTCACGAATAATCGATGAGACTCGAGTCTGCCAGCCATTGGAGAGGGCAGGGTACTTCTTAGTCTCCATCAAATGAGACAGGGTTGCTGTCACAAATGCTTTGGTTGTCGATCCACCATACCAAAGAGTCTCTGGTGTAGAAGGGACATCTGGCAAAGTTGCGTATCCATATCCCTTGTCTAGGGTTAGCAAGAACACAAGATTCTCAAGTAACATGTCGATTGACCTTTGAAAAGACGGCGTTTCCATCTACGACCGCGATTGAGATACCAGCAAGCTTCCATTCGTCAAGCGCCTTGTTGACAAATTCCGAGAAATCCGGCGTAAAAGGATCATTGATATCAGCGGCCCCCATTTTTGCGACGTCACAGTTCTCGACACCGGTAGAGAAGGCTGCTTGATAGAAGGTAAGCGCCCAGAGATTCTCTCGATGGCGATGGCATGATGTTGGTTTAGCCTAATGTTATTTGCTTACCTAGGTGGATGGCTGCGCTTTAACAATAATCCTGTTTGCAACCAGGGCGGGGAAGAGTTACATCTGCATAATCAAGCTCAGATAAGACAACCTTTATTTGGGAAATAACAAACAGTAGTGACAAGGTACTTGGCTAGTGGCTGGCTGTTGTCAGCTTACGTTGCACATCCCCGTGAGAAGCTGTCCTCTAGGCCTATAACGGTCGGTCATTTCCACGTTGAGAAAAGAACCAAACATGTTTCATAAAGAAGGCATCGTTTGTAGCCGTGAGTATTACCAACCAAGAAGAATACTCATTTCTCTTCATCTTTTCCCACGTCTGTCCGTAATGGTGAAATGACCTCTGGTCAAAGACTCTTCATTCACCCGACGCTTTACTCAAAGAGTCGGTGTTATAGTGTTGATCTGGATGTGTTAAAGCAATCCCTTTGAGACTGAGCTGGAGAGAAAGTTTAGTACTACTCCCCTACTACATAATAGTCTTATTTAGGCGGATCTCGGAAAGATCGACTCGAGATAGGCCATCAAATCTGCGGTCGCCCATGAGTGTTAATAATATTACCATGTAAGGAGGTTAAAAGAGAAAAGAACATGGCACTGACGAATTAGCAGGCACGATTAATTTCTGGGTGATCAACTGTCAGCTTACTGTTGCAGAGCCAACAATTCATGCTTGGCTGTGGTTCGCCAATGAGCTTGAGCGGATGTTTCGGTAGTTTATACGTGTCACGCCGACTCGCAATAGTGCTAGAATTCGCCCATTTAGATCATCAATGGGTGTGACGTCTAAAGTCGCCGATAAGTCCGGAGATGAGATGGCAACCTCGGCTCTGTCAGGGTTGCTGAAGGCGGACCTGATAAAGTGTGTATACATACACGCTGGGGCCGCGTAACCATTTTTGTTGGGACCTTGACCATTGTTCACAAATTGTTGGTTCTTGTTATCGCAACTCCGCAAATTAAACCGAGAATCGTGAACCTTCTATTCGCAAAGCCTCGGTCTCACGTCTCATAGAGTGCCAATCTTATGCCTGACTGTCCATCTACTGCATATCATACTTCAGACCAACAATACAAGTACGTTGTCAGTACAGCGTTCCTAACAACATGGCATTTACATCGGGCGTGACACCGTTATATCAGGTTCACAAACGGCCCTTTACTATCGAAACACCGGGCTACGAGAAAATACCTGACGAAACGATTCCGCGCCGTCATCCTGAAGCTCGTGATGGTCTCATCGAACGACCCGCCGACGACGTCCGCACAGTTTTTGACATTATTCGTCGAAGTGCGCGATTGTATCCGGACTGCAGGGCCGTAGGCTGGCGCAAGCTTATCAAGCTCCATAAAGAAACAACACAAGTCGAGAAAATGGTTGATGGAAAAGTACAGCATGTTGATAAGGAATGGACCTTTTTCGAATTGTCGCCATTTTCGTTTTATACCTACAAAGAGTATGAGCAACACTGCCTACAGCTTGGCTCAGGATTGCGGAAACTTGGAATGGAACCTGGCAATAAGTTATTCTTCTTTGCGTCTTCAAGGTATTGTCACCGTTGAATTCCAGAGTATAAAGACTAAAAGTTTTAGTGCCCAATGGATAGCCACATCTCACAGCTGTGTTACACAATCCATCTCAATTGTCACAGCGTACGACTCTCTCGGGCAGAGTGGTCTGGAACACAGTCTTCTCCAAAGTCAGGCTGAAGTCTTGTACATTGACCCGTATCTACTCAAAACAGCGACGGAGCCGTTGAAAAAGTCCAAGGTTCATACCGTCATCGTCAATGAGGCATCTATCTTTGGTGGCCTCGAGATGGTGGAAGCTTTCAAGTCTCAAAACCCAAGATTCAAAGTCGTCAGCTTCAATGAAGTCTGCGAATTGGGTAAAAACACCCCAATAGATCCAGTATTTCCTGAGCCAGATGACCTGTATTGTGTTATGTACACTTCGGGTTCTGGTGGAGTTCCCAAAGGTGTGCGAATCGCTCATAAGAATCTAGTTGCAGGAGGTAAGTCAGGAACACACTCAACCGAGGAAAGTAGGAATGTTGACTCATGGCATTAGTCGCTGGGCTATACATATGCGTCGCGGACTGTGTCACAAACAAAGATGTTCTGCTCGCCTATCTTCCACTTGCCCACGTCCTAGAGATGGCCCTTGAAAACCTCGCCATGTTCTTTGGAGGCACAGTTGGCTACGGAAACCCTCGAACTGTCTCCGATACCTCCGTTCGAAATTGTGCGGGAGACATGAGGGCACTGCAGCCTACAGTCATGCCTGGTGTACCGCAAGTCTATGAGACAATCAGAAAGGGTATCATGACACGGCTAAACAGCAGTGTTTTACTCAAGACTCTGTTCTGGCGTGCCTTTGCTTATAAAGGCTTTATGGTAAAGCACCACCTGCCTGGCGCGTTACTGCTCGATAGGATTGTCTTTGGCAAAATTCGCGAGATGACTGGTGGTAAAATCCGATTCCTTTTTAATGGCGGCAGTCCCATTTCCCTCTCAACTAAGCACTTTCTCTCTATGGTACTTGCTCCTATGTTTACAGGCTATGGTCTGACCGAAACCTGTGCAGTCGGTGCTTTGGGCTCTCCTCTCGAATTCACATTGCACTCCATAGGCACAGTCCCAGCCTCTGCAGAAGTCAAATTGGTATCGGTTCCCGAATTTGGCTACTCGGCGGATGCGGATACGCCTCAAGGAGAGATACTAATTAGAGGTCCCGCTGTTATGATGGGCTACTATGAGAATGAGGAAGAAACAAAGAGAAGTTTCACCGAAGACGGCTGGTTCAAGACAGGAGATGTTGGGGAGTTTGATTCTGATGGACATCTCCGAATCATCGACCGCATTAAAAACATTATTAAACTCCTGAGTGGCGAGTATATCGCGCTGGAAAAGCTCGATTCTATCTACCGCGGTGCTCAAGGCGTTATGAATGCGATGGTATATGCCGACTCTCTACATGCTCGACCTATCGCTGTCGTTATGCCCAACGAGACGGTTCTAGCCGGCATCGCCAAAGATCTGAGTGTTGACGAACGCAGTATTAATACTGATAAGAAGGTACGCCAGACCTTACTTAAAGATCTTCAAGCGACTGGCAGACGGGCTGGCTTGTCAAACATGGAGATTGTGGCTGATGTAGTCATAACCCCCGAGGAGTGGACTCCTGCCAATGTAAGTGTTGCTAGAGACACGCAAAAGTAATAAGCTAATGATCAAAAAACAGGGTCTGGTTACCGCGACGCAAAAGTTGAACCGACGTGCGATCAATGCCCGATACAAGACGGAGATCAATAAGGCATTGGAACAGGCTTGAACCGTCGCTTAGCTTCAAGAAATGATACGACCGGAGTTGTAAGTGGGAAAAGGGAAAGTAGCAGGTTTAGTTCGCTTGGGTTCACGAGCCTAAGCAAAGTTTCTAGAATAGTTGTGTATTTTAGGCCATCTGCCTCCATCCCCATTCAGTCTATACACATACTAGTTGTCGATTTCTGTAGTTCGTTCATAATCTGATCAATAATCCCATGAGTAAATGAGAACAAAAATAAAATAAAATGATATATACGGGGGCTATTTCATGTCCTTTGCTGATCAATTAGCTTCGGACTGTCTATTCGTGCTCGCAGTTCATGAACCCTTTCCTTCAAGTTCTTGATATTGTGGTTGTTTGTAAGAGGAAGAGAAAAAAAACTGGACGGAAGTCGAGGGATTATTATATTGTGCCTGTAACCTTATTCTAGGGCAGGGCAAAAAAAGGTTATGTGTAGGCATCATAGTCATGATGCTTAATTGTGAAGTTAATATCAGATACAGTTGACGGAACCCTTTCCTTCACTCTCATCAGGTGATATGCCAACATTTGCCCATTAGATAATAACAATATTGAAAAACAATGATACCTTTCAAGCCTTTCTACCAGTGCTGCGTTCGCCGCCGCGGTCGCTGGTTGACGACGGCACCGCCTTCCAGTGTGAATCTCGACTCCGGGATAACCTGGCCCTCTTGAGCTGACTCCCATACCTCCCTAGCGTACTCACATGATCTGAAATGTTCCATAAATTCTTTCTCTGTGTAGATTCGATCACGATCATTGAATCCCCACGGGGGATCCTGACGCCGATGATTTTCAGCAACATACCGCTCGACACGAAAGTTACATCCCTTGCAACTCACTCCAGTTTCGAGTCTGTTCCGACTGGAATCGTACCACGGGAATGCCGTACTGGCCATATATCGATAACAGTTATAGTGGTATACATCCATGTGAGATTGGTGCTCTGGTATATGGTGTTTATACAGCAAGCGAGTGGGCAGGTTGTTGTTAAGCAAACACAATCTTTGGAACACATCGGTGACAGAAACCAGATACCTTGGCCTCCTGACTTTGGGCCATGACACTAACGAGTATTTTCCATATAAGACCCGTAACTTGGGCTCGCAGACTCGCTCGATGTCTCTTCTAGACATATTGACTGCCGTACAAAAGCTTTTTGGAGCTGGTATGGGTAAAACACGCAACTCAGGCGCGATTTCCAAGCATGTAAAGCAGCAGCGCTGGCATGTAGTAAGAGACAGGAACGTCCCAAACCTTCGGCAGAAATGACACGAAGGACTGATAAGAGCTTGGTAGAAGCTGCCTATGGTGAAAAGCTGGGCCGTTTGTACTCTGAGCAGCGTTTTCAACCCCGCTAGTCCGTGTTCCACGGCTCGGCTGTATTCACGAGTATCTGTTGCCAAATCTCGCGCTCGGTTATTGACGGCGCGAAAACGAAGATAGGAAGTAATGTCCAGCTCCCGAAGTATCATGAGCATCAGTTCTTTGGGTAAGCGATCTAGAATCCCAAGACTCAAGGTGACAGGTGTGTTGAAGGTTCTCTGTAGGAACGGCGCTTGAAGCTTTGAGTCAGGCGTCCGAACTAGAAGATCGTCGAATTCATATCTGTGATACGCACAGACGCCAACGATCTCTTCGATATCTTCTTTTGAGTCTGATGTAGGTTCCATCTTGGAATGTATTGTTTGCTTAGATAACTGAATGTGAGGAGTTGGGAGCTGACACAGTTCAATGTTCAGCTCCGCATGAAGCCTTAGGCAACAATGCTTACTGAAGCTGACAGATCTGTACAACTACCCATATGATTGGTGGTGATTTTGATTTTGCCTCACAGTTGGTATTGACAACTTCGTAATAAATAAAAGTATTCTTTTCCATCAACCAGAGCTGCATTTATCACATGGCACTTCTGAACTTACGATCACCGTTTTTCGTTAGAGTGTGCGGCACTATATACTCATCGATGCGAGCAGCTTATCTATGCCACCACCCTCATAACCGCTTGGTATATGATACTCTAGCGCACTTGTAGCGATCTCGCTATTTTCAAGCTCATCCTCCACCTCCTTCTCCCCATCTCTTGATCTCTTCAGAAGGGCGAGAATCGTTGCCATAGTCTGAGCATCATACAAACCCTCCCTTCTCCGCGACAAGGAAAGCATATGGGCGGCTCTTGTGGCCACTGAATCATCTGAACACTTGAGAGCCAACGCGAATAACGGAGCAACAACTCCACTTTCCAGCGAGAAGTTTCGACGAGGAGTTTGAGTTATGCTTGGAGAAGAGTTTACTTTGGTCGTATGATCAAGGAGTGTTTCTGCTAGATCTAATATTTGATGCGCAGCTGGATTCGGCGACGCTCCAAATATTTCTTCGTTGATAGGGAACTTGGAGTCTAGTATCATTTGGCAGATGCGGAAATGGACAAGCAGGAATCTGTGACCGTACAAAGTGTGGTCATTGTGTTTCTCCGTGAGCTGAAAGTTATCGAATGCGTAGCTCCAGGAGCTGTATGCTGTCAACAACGCGGCTTTCTCCTCTAGCACAACCGAACTCAATAACTCAATGCCTACCTCGTGGGTATCGACATTTCTGTTGACAAAACTGTAGAGCCACGACTGAAGCTTGACAAGGCTCTCGTGAGCCTCCTGTATCGTAGAGAAACACGTTTCCGGTACCAGCGCATCATAGGCTGCTTTGTGTTTTTCCCAGTTTGGTAGACTCAGAATTGGCACGCGGTCATCTTGAAAGAAGCTGGCTTGCATATCGAGACGCTCAAAAGTTGTTTTCAGCATTCTCATCTCATCCCTTCCCATTTCCGTCGAGTGCCTCGAGATAGACTTCAGGAGTTCAAGGCCATTGCTTAGATGCTGTTGGGCCGTATCTAGGTTTCCCAGAGTACTTTCACAGCAATAGAATATGATACAGCAAATAAGTGCAATTCTAGTTGTGGCGGGCGATGGTTGCGCAAGTCTCTTCCTTACTGTTCGAATGGCTTTACCGTAATTATCCAACGTCTCAACACTTGCAGCTTGACTTTGCACTGCATCTGAAGAGATGTAGTCCAAATGAATTGAACTCATCGCAACAAGTGCCTGCCGTAATGTCGAATCTTGATGACTCTCTCGAAGAACAATATCGGACCAGAAGTCGGAGGTGAGAAACCCCGAGATCTCCGATGCCCCTTGCACACAAAAGTAGTGGAGCAGTTGACGGTCTCTCTGGCTCCCAGGGACCTTGAAGGGGATCGAATAGCTGGTGATGGATAGCAAGTGAATGGGAGTTGACGACATGGAAAGTCTCTCCTTGTGCAAAGTGATTGTTGAAACTGCGTTTGATGGGTAACCATCACATTTCCACCCAGATTGAACGCATTTTGTGCAGGCTGGTCGTGTCTCATCGCATTTGATCCTTCTTTTGCTGCTAACATGTTAGTCATATCGACGTTCTACCCGTGACATCTATACTGACCGGCAGGTTTGACATCCAGTCCGTCTCCTCGGAGCGCTGGACTTGGTCTTCTTTAGCATCGCGGCAGTATGATTTGAAGTCATTTTAACCAGTGTTTTCAGAGTTTTTGTTGAGGTAGTGCTGAGACAGTAAGCAGTAAGCGCTAATAGAGGCTGATGTGTCTCGGAGATTCGTCCCATCGCTTTCATAAATCCTATGCACTGAATAATGCTATCCTAGACCCATATCTCAATCTGAGACAGCCAATGAATCGTAGCTCTAATCTCTACATAATCATTACGGGTAAACAGTCTCCAGTGTGCTAGGATAACGATCCTTCTGCCAAGTATCCACATTCCTTCCAGTACCTCGATTTAGCTTTTATCATCACTTTCGGGGAGGCCTCTCCAGAATGCCATCCTGAATCACAACCGTCTGACAACTCATTGAAACACAGCCTAAAACTGAACGACCAAGTTGAACTGGAATCTCGGCTGCTAGCTCACTACATGGCGACGAAGTGACTCTGAAACGAATGAGATGGAGATATCTACCGTTACAAGCCAACAGCCAGCAGCTGTAGAACCCACAACAGCAGACGCCACCAACAACAAACCGCAAAGACAAGCTCTAAAGGTGACACAGCAAGATGAGTCGGGCCAAGCAAAGCAGAAAAAATCTCTGGCTTTCAAATTGTCCTTCATTGGTCTCGCCGCCATCCTCTTTGTATTTCAGATTGATGCCACAGCACTTGGCATAGCTCTCCCGGTAAGCAATTAACCATCAATCCGATCTGACCACCACCATCCCGTGGCATGCTAATCATGTGGACAGTCCATAGCCAATGACCTCAATGGCTCGAGTTTGGAGTCTTTCTGGGCTAACCTGTCTTACACACTTTGCGGTCTAGTAATGCAGCCAGTCTGGGCGAGCATATCTGATGCTTTCGGTCGAAAGCCGCCGCTTTATGCATGCATAGGTCTGTTCTTTGTCGGGTCAATAGTCTTCGCTGTTGCACGGGATATGAAGACTATCATCGTTGGGCGTGTACTTCAGGGTTTTGGAGGTGGAGGCATTGATGTCCTCGTTCAGGTCATTCTCACTGACATGACAACGCTCGAGGAGCGCGCCACATATCTTGGGTTGATGGGTATCCCAAACGCAGTCGGCAATATCCTTGGTCCCTCTGTTGGGGCACTATTCGCTACATATGCCAGCTGGCGATGGATTGGATGGGTGAACCTACCCATTCTCGGCTTTGGTGCACCTTTGGTGTTCTTCTTCCTCAGGTTGCGGTCTATCACAGTTGATGCAAGCAACGTCGAGCGTCTTGACTGGATTGGCATGGGCTTGGTCGTCTCTGGTATCACAATAATCGTGTTACCGCTCAGTTGGGCAGGATCTCTGTTCCCATGGAGTTCATGGCAAACGTTGCTTCCGATGCTTTTGGGTGTCTTAGTACTCGCTGTGTTTGTCTGGTTTGAGTCGAAACCTGCTGTCCCGATCATGCCTCATCGTCTCTTTCACTCCAAGACAGCAAACATGACATTGATCGGCGGCTTTATACATGGGGCTATCCTTGTTTCGCTATTGCAGTATCTGCCGCTGATCTACCAGGCGATTTACCTGGAAACAGCTATCAAGTCAGCTGTCTTCCTGTTACCCACCTCGATTACTAGCGTTGTCATTGCTATCTTCTCAATGATGATGGTACCTTTTTTTTGGCGGCTACACCTGGCTCCTGCGACTTTCATGGGCCTTACTTGTTTTAGGTACCGGTATTTTGGCTCTCTTTGAACTCAGCTCCTCTTCGTCCATGCTTCTTGGACTTCCAGTCATTTGGGGAACAGGTGTCGCTCTGCTACGTCTCCAACTGCTACCAATGCAAGCCAGTGTCAAGAAAGCGGAAGACACAGGTGTGGCCATCGGTCAGTTTTTTACGGTTCGCATGTTTGGTGGCTTGATCGGGTTGACTATTGCTTCTGCTATATTCAACACCGTATTTGCAAAGACAATCGTATCAAGCTCTGTCCAGTTCGAGGGGCCATTGGCCCCTCTTGCCGATTCTTCGAGGGCTGTCGCGTTCATCAAAGAGCTTCCTTCTCTGGATATTTCCCAGCGCACTTTAGATGATGTTTTAAGCGTCTATCTTACATGCTTTCGGACCATTTTCTATACCATGACTGGATTTGGCGCAGTGGGATTGCTTGCTTCGATGTTCATTGCTGAGATTGACCTTAAGAGTCAAGATCGCGGAAACCAGCAGTTTGAAGACTGACACAAGAGAAATCGTACTTGCACTTCTTATAGCTCTAGGGTTGCAGAAAAGGGCAAAGTAATATAGGCCAGGCATACATAAAGACTAATAATAATACGATATAGTATCTTCATACTGCTTTTGACGAAGTGTATACAGCCTACTTTCCTCGGGCTGGAAGACAACGTACTGGACCCTTCTTCAACACTAAGGCCTCCCCTGATAGTTAACGACATAAATTTTTCCTAGTGCTTTCGTTATCGTTGTTTCCCAACATTACAACACCGCAACCACGACGTCGAGCCGAGGGCATAGTGAACACAAGACTAGGGTGTATAGCTATAGGGGTCAATTACACATGTTGATCACATTCATCCATTACGGAGATGGTAGTTCATGAGATTGCCACCCTGGGGTCGATCAAGGGGAAAGTAAAGAGAAGTGTTTTTATTGTTTGATGTTATGGGATAGACTGACAAAAGTAGCGAAACTTTTGGTTTTCTACAGATCGAGCTGCGTTGCTCTTCACGAGAGATTGATGACAGCACCCCGTCGACACGGGCTAACTATGTTTCCAGTATATGAACACGATCTTATACTATGGCTAGCACTGCCAAAGCCATCAAACTCATCCAAGGTCGAAGGCTCCCAGCACCGTCAACCACGACAGGTGAATCAGTCATGGTGGGATGGGTGCACACGTCTGAATCACAAGTAGCGACAGGCGGTTGGTGGGTCTGAGTCGCCTGCATTGTCGTGTCTTGTTGAGGTGGAGGAGACTGCGAAGCAATGGATGACTGTACTGCACTTGTGGCTGTTGGAGTAGGTCGAGCATTGCTAGAACAAGCCGTAGGTGTGACAAGCGATCCGGCTCCATCGAAAGGGTTATATCCAAGGCACTGGGAGTACTGAGCTGCACATGTAGACATATTGGCACCAGGGGCTGTGCGACATTTATCGTAGTCACTGTTGCACTCATTAACACACTCGTCTGTGTTCGATTGAGTAGGTCCAGGTTGACCAGAACAAGCAGTAGGTGTGACAAGCGACCCCCCTTCAAAAGGGTTGTAGCCAAGGCATCCGGCATATTGAGCTGCGCAAGTAGACATATTCGCACCGGGGGCTGTGCGACATTTGTTGTAGTCATTGTTACACCCAGTCAAACAGTCGCTTGTGCCCGATTGGGTGGGCTTGGGTCTGTCGGATGCAGGGACAGAACAAGCGGTAGGTGTAACAAGCGACCCTCCTTCAAAAGGGTTATAGCCGAGGCATCCAGCGTATTGAACTGCACAAGTGGACATGTTGGCGCCGGGAGCTGTGCGACATTTGTCGTAGTCACTATTGCACTCGCTCAAACAGTCGTTTGTGTCAGGAATTGAGGGTGTTGCACTGGTGGAAGATGTCACGGTGTTGACCGTGGATGGTGCTCCTGCGTCGGTAGACAAAGTCTCTTCTGCCCCTGAACTGCTCAAGTCTGCTCTGGCAGCGATCTCATCACGTTTATACAGTCGAGCAACAGTGGTGCTCGCAAAGATAGAGGTTGAGAGAATAATGGAAGCCTTCATGATGAGATGGAGGATGAGATACAGAGTGATAGATAAAGTTCTTGGTTAGAGTGTTGTATGAGATTGATGATTGAAACTGGGAATATTGCGGGTGTGTGTCTTTATAGTAGTTTCCAAGTCTCTTCCTAGCAACGTGCGCAATTGTAGAGAGCTCAAATCAAGAAAAGCCAAGCAAGCTGAATTCATTCAAGTGATCGACGCCGGGTGAGACAACAGAGACGCTTCTGGCCTTGATGTCTTGGCGGTCGATGCATGCAGACTATCCACCTGAAACGACATGTCTGCCATTTAAACACTCCTCTAGTCAGATGTTTAAGACAAGAAAAATCTCCGAAAGCGTACCGTTGACTGTTTGCGAGGATTGTCGTTTGATCCGAGGTGCGGTTGAGTTAGTCAACATCTCAATCGTGGTTGTCCGGTGAGGGAGTCTAATCGCGGGTCAAGCTGTGGGTCAAGCAAACATGTAGTGCAATAAATGACCAGGATTGCATCAATCAGAAAAAAGCCGTCATCGTATAGGGGTCAGTACATCAGTTTGTGGATTTTCGAATCACTGAAAACGCAAGTTCGAGTCTTGCTGACGGCAAAACACCTGAGAATCATTTCTTTTTGCGTTCCGAAACTCATGATATTACAGATGTCAACCGAAGCAGGATGTCCTCAAATAACATTCTTTTACAATTTTGAGAGGACTCACGCTATGCCACATTCTGCTCCCCACCACAGCTACAGTGACCATCCTACTTTCTCTTTGATGAAATCCAAGATATCATCAATCTCATCTGGGACCTTGTACCAATGACCCAGTCCAGCATAGCCCTTCCAATGCACATCATATCCAACTGATCGCATGATACGACACGCTCCTTCACCAAGTTTAGGCTTGATCTTCTCGTCTGCTTTTCCGTGGCAGAGAAATACTGGCGTCGATAGTGACCCTAAGTCCGGTGCATCTTCAGTTTCCATGCACAGTAAGTCTCTGGCGTAGGCGTGGACCTGGGCGCTCACGTTGCCCGAATCGTTTTCATCGTCAGAAACAGCAAATGGATTGTCGTCCTCATCAGAAAAGTACTCGTCGTTAGAGTCATGACTCAAGCTTTCAATTTCGGCGGCAAACGGAAGCCAACTGCTCATCCCGACGTATCCCCCGATAGGAAAGTCCATCGCAAGTAGGCATATAAATCCCATGGCACATCCTTGGCTGATTCCACCCAGAATTATGTTTTTGTCCGGTACTTTTTCGCGTTCTTGGTTGATGAGACGAAATATCTCGCGTGATGAATCTTCCATACCCTTGAGCTGCGTCTGGTTGCGATAAGAAGGGTCATCTAGTGACGCAATATTGAACCACTGCGTCAATCTCGCACGGCGGAATGCGCTTGATCGACTCTTCTTGGAAGTTGGGAAGATGAATCTCGCACCAGGAAGAAGGTTAGGTAGTGATTTACCACCCGAGGAAATACCCGTTTCAATAAGCTCGTGGCCAAATTTTTTGCCGTTCGACCCAAGGCCGTGAAGAAAAATGAGACTATGGGTGTGAGGCCCAGTGGGCTCGACGATATAAGGGTCCGTACTCATGATGATGATATTGGTGAAGGAATAAAAAGTGTAGTTACTGGACAGAAGATGAGTTTTTAACTTATAACCATAGAGCCTAATGCAGAAACTTACTTATGGACCAACAGCAGAGAAAGAAGGATTGCACGCAAAAATGTATCCTTTGTTGTCAAGTTGTTGGCTTCGGATAACTACATCAAGGTTCATTGGGCGCAGGGACGTGCCCAGTAGATAGTGTCACAAACTCGAAGTGAACAAAGACTATCCAGTCTGTGGTGAGAGAGGGCTTCATCAATGCGGCCATTTTACAAAGCATGGCGGGGCAACACAATAATCATTTCCCTGTCTTCTAAAGGGTCTGGAAAAGATAACACATGACAGCTTTTACATCAATTTGGGCACAAAGAACTAAGAAACTGCAAACATCTTGGCAAGATTGGGCACTTGCCCTTACGTTTGATACTGTTTGCCTTACCTTTTCCGTAGATGCAAATACCTGATAGCCGAACAAAGAAGAAACCCAACGCCCTGCAACCTACCCTCATGATATTAACAAAACAAAGATATGTTGCTTGCCCGCAAGCGGCGCCAATATCTTGTCTCTCCACCGTTGAGGATCCGTTGAACAAAGGAAAATGCTACTTACCAACATTCTCAGCCCCAGAGGCACAAGCATTTACACATTCTCAGTCTTAGCTGTTTGCGTGTTCCCATTACGAGATTAGCTCTTGCGATCCTCGGAGAAAGAGGTTTTAGCGGAGCTGGAACCAGAACAGTCGCCATCAGTGCTCGATCCGCAAACTGAGGCGCCATCATCAGAGTAGGGGTCAACCTCCATGGCACCATACCAATCAGACCAAGTGCCATGAGGAATGACGTCTCGCTTTTCAAGGTCGCCAATAACGTTAACGACCCATCTTTGGCAGAACAGTCCAGGAGTTCGCTGTGCAGCAGACTTGATCTTGTTCTTGTCTTTGGAAGAGATCTGACCGATGAAGTCGCACTTTTCAATTCCATGGCTGTTGAGTCGCTTCTGTTCGATCACTACACTATAAGGCTTACCTTGAGTTGGCCCTCCGGTCGAGTGGTACCAAGTTGCTTGGGAAGAGCCCTCTTCAGCCATGATAAGGATCCAGTGACGGGCACCAGTACCACGGTCCCTGCAAGTGGCAACGTAAAGATTCAGAAAAGTCATGTTGAGATAGAGGGTATGATGTGTTAAAGATTGCAATGTAGGGAATAAGAGGAAATCGGAGTAGAATGGATAGATCTGTTTTGTGTCGAGTGGTACCGAAAGTAGAAAAATGGTTGACGATTTAGAAGATGTCATTTCTATAGGAATTATACATGTTTTATAGGGATTGGAACAAGGAAACATCATGTTGAACACTTCCATGTTGTTCATCGTTACTTGTTACTGTTCTGCCAGTCACCAGAATCAAGCTGTGTTGTGTGTTAGAACTCGGTTGTGTTCGTCAGAACAAAGCACGATCTTCTGTTCCATACGACTGTGAGCTGAACAGGTACAGGTAAATTGGTAAGAAAGTCTGGACACGACCACGTTAACGGATCGAACCACTGGGACTTGTGCTCAGCTTTGGCAACACATCGAATGCATCGCAGTCAATTCTCATATTGGGCTGACTCCATACGCCATTCCTATACTACAGCATGCACGAGAAGTCATTGTTCACAAATCAAAGACCCGACCCTTTCCGGACAATCACTATACAATCAATCAATGTCTATTAGTCTGAGCGACATGGGATACGGGTCGGTTACTATTGACAATAGGCACCTGTCAATAAATACTATTCTTTGGTCCATGCAGCGTCTCAATGCCCAGAATGGAAAGAAGCTTCTGTTTTTACCACTTTTCGTAACAAAAGATAACCAGATTTGCGCTTGAGTAGATGCACAGACATCCTCTCGCTAACCATCACACATAGAGGGATATTTAGGAATAGGGACTTCTAGATATGATAGAGATGCAGACTCTTGTTACGTAGTATGTGCGCTGTACTACTAACCTCTGGTAGGCTGATTGGTCATCTCGTAAAACTGATGCAGGGTCCCTTGAACAGCTTTGTAATCGTCTGGATTATGTTTGAACGGGCCTCTTTTTGCTGACCAGGCTGATAACTTGGTGGCATGATACAAAACACCAATTAACCTCTTGCATTCCAAACAACCACCAAATCAGCTGCTATTCGTACCTCGAAATGCCGAGCTATCACCCTGGCATCTCTTTCCCTTTTGAAGCACTGGCATATTGTCTGTAATGCCCTTTATTTCGCTCCCACAGAACTCGACATTGAACCATCCACTAAATATCTGTCCAGCGAAACCCTCACTTGGCATGCGGGCATCCGTGCCTTCTGCGCCTTCGCCGAACAGGTAGATGGGGTCGAGACTTCCAGTGGCGATGCTTATTTCCTTTCCTCGAGGGTGCCAAAAGAGAAACGACCCGCATGTGTCGCAGAAGCCTCTGTCGATAGTTTCTGTCTTGTTGTATCGTTTTATCCTACTCTCTGAACCGCCCTGCCACTGGATGGCTGCGGCAGGGACGGTAAATGTTGCTAGGAAGAAACTGCCAGTCTGTTTGCGGCATTGAGTGCATTGACAGATACAGCCCAGAGTGTCTTTGGAAATATCGTGGTGTTCAGGAAAGGTGACCTTGTAGCGCACAGATTCGCAAAGGCATCCACCTTCGAAAGATAGTGCTGTGACCATGATGATCGCAGTGTATGAGATTAGAAGTGCGTTTATTTGAGCAAGTTGCGATCGGTGAAGAATGAATTTTTAGGGACTGGAGTTTATTTCTACAGAAGTGAAAGAGATGACGTTGTTTTAAGCAGATGACCTGTCAAACACGCCCTTCAACCTGTACTCATCAATATCTGGATTAGCGGGGTTAGGAACGCATGATTTCACAAGTGATATTGATGTTTACTTTTATCCTTATGTTTTCCTTTTTTTATTCCAGCTGTTTATAGCTTGTCTATCTCTATTGTCTATAGTATAGTATCATCAATCGTGTAAAAGTAATTTCGGGGAATAAGTTTCCGAGTCCAGAATCTTATTTGGCGTGCATCTTCAAGTTTTTGACAGCCCATGCTCTCTGCTCATTGACATATTCCTGAGAGAAAGGATAATCAACGTAACCAATCTCTGAGCCACGGACGTAGAATGTGGTGCGGTCGTACTTGGCCAGCTCGACGCCATGCTTGACCCTCCAAACAAAGTCAGGGTTGGCAATGAAGTGCCGACCGAAAGCAACGAGAACATCCCACTTGCTGTAGTGTCCGTCAAGCACCTCAGCAGCTGATTCAGGACTGTAGTTGCCGGCAACAATGACAGGTGAGAGGTTGTCCCAGATCTCCAGGATGAAATCAAGAGTCTTGGAGTCCATTGAGGGATCGTTGTCGGGAGCGAGAAGCTTGGCGGGGTCACCGCGTGCTTCAACCAGCGAGAGATAAGCAAGACGGCCAACCTTCTTGAGTTCGTTCATGATGTAGGTATATTGCTCTTTAATGTCGGAAGACTCAGCGCCTTGGAACGAAGCATAGGGTGACAAACGAATAGCAACCTTTTCGGGGCCGACCTCGGCAGAAACAGCCTTGACGACTTCGAGGAGAAGACGAGCGCGGTTCTCAACGGAGCCACCCCACTTGTCGGTTCTCTTGTTGACAGAGTCGGCCGTGAATTGGTCGATAAGGTATCCGTGTGCGGCGTGAACTTCAACAATATCACCACCAGCGTCGATGACTCGGCGAGAGGTGGCAACCATGTCTTGAATAAAGGCTTGGATCTCCTCCTCGGTCATGGCTTCAGGTGCAGGAGCACCCTCTTCGATAGGTACAGCACTGGAGGATCGGTACTTGAAACCACGTTCCTTCTGGTATTCAGGGTCAGAAGCTCGGCCTTGGCCCCAGATCTGTTGGGCCCAGAAGGACTTCTTTTCGTGGACACCAGCGATGACCTTTGTCCAGGCGGCGACTTGCTCATCCGTGACAAAGGCTGGGCCTTGGCGCATGCCAGTGTCCTGCATTGAGACACCAGTAGCCTCTGAGATGACGAGTGTGCCTGGAGCTGATGCTCTCTCGGCATAGTATCGCTCGACAAAGGGTTTGGCGACATGGTTGTCATCATTGCGGTATCGGGTCAAGGGTGCCATAACAATTCGGTGATCGAGCTTGGCATTGCCGACCTGGATAGGCTTGAATAGCCTGCTGTTGGAAGAAACTGTTGGTGTTGTCCTGGATAGTGTCATATTGCTGGTTTGCTGTGATTGAAGTAATGAAACAATAAATAAAGGAAATCGCTGTTAATAATAGATATGGATTGATCAAGGCTAGACAGGATATGGCAAGCCATGTTGAACTGAGAATATGGGTCTTCTTATATCTACAGGAATGAAAAGCTTAATTAGTGATTAGCAATATCTTCCAAGGTCTTCTCTTGGATCAATCTTGCAAAATTGTGTCATGACGTTGCATGACTCGATTTTCAACTCCGGGACTCCGTCAAGGAAAAGATGGATTCGGTGATCTCCGAGCCAGTCGTAGGGACTCCTTTGGCTGACAAACTGTATATCCAATAGGAGTATCTCCTGTCGTATCATTCTCCATAACTCTTAGACCTACCAGAATCAGTAAGATAAGATATGATAAAGAATACTACTCTGATAACGTTAAGAGCTCTTGAGTAAGTTAAGTAGTTAGCAACCATTATCATCTTTAATTAGAATAACTCATACTGCAGTGATGTTATACCCTTTGTTATAATACTTAAGCGGGGTTATTGCAGTATATTAGCCTATCTCCGGAATAGTAAGCTGACTGCAGCGATACAAGCAAGGATCCTATCGAATCCTGTCAGCTTACCTATTAAGGGAGCAATATATGTTGGAAAGATGTATATTAGTTCTAACTCGATGTTCTGTAGCTATCGCCTTTTACCACTCCCGTGGACTTACCTGTGTTAAACAAAGACCAACCAACAGAGCACTATAGGGTTGCTTGCCTCTCAGTTGATACCTGATCATTATCTCTCATTGTCATACAAACACTCTTGTTGCGATGTCCACCCCGTTGCAGCTTAATACAGACGAGGCGCAAGCCGTGGATGTTCTTCGTGAATTTCACGAGTATTTCAGTTCCCCACCTCCTTTTGTAGAAGGAGGGCGCTTCACTGTGCCGCATGGACTAATCACTGTCCCTCTTCCGCCTGAGATGGGTGGTCTCAGAACAGAGACTTTTGAGGACATGTATGAGCGCGTTAGTGGGTTACTAACCAAACAACAAGAATCCGGACCAACAGGCTTCAAGCATCAGTTAGCAGAGCCTCAGGCCGATGTATGGGCATCTCAAAATATAGCTTCTGTATTCGGTGGTTGGTCTGCCTCCATAGATGGCCGTGGCGAATTTGTCCATACGGTTCACCTCTGCACCTTGCACCGTCAGTCCGACCGGATTCTGGCCAACGAAAACCTATGGCGAATCTCTGGACTCGTCGACGGGAAGCATCTGTCACCTGACCTACCCGCGCCGCCAGTTGAGACGGGTCCAGTTTCGGAAATTATCGCCCCGTTTGAAAGTCTACTCAAGTGCATTAGAGATAAAGACTGGGAGGCCATCCCCTCACTACTGATGCCTGGTGCAGGGGCTACGATATCACGAGATGGTGATGTACCGGAGACACTGATGTGGCCTGAATTTATTCAGCGCCTACGAAGCCAAGCTGAGAATGATAAAGAAGCTGAGAAGCGGCTTTTGGACTGCGAGGCACGGCGCTGTGGCGATCTAGGCTTTGTATGGGCGCCATTTGTGCTTGAGACTGACGGTTCTGAGACTGCCCATGGAGTCAGTGTCTGTTCCTTCAGGCTCGAAAACGGACAATGGGTTATCAGTAGTCTGTGTGAGACATACCATACTAAATGAATCGTTAGTCATAGTCGTGAATCTGTGGCCTAGTCTTTGATGATACGTGAAATCGAGAATAAGACCTGCTTTATTACTTCGTTCATTGCAATACATTCTTACCTTGTTTACAGACGCCTCAGCTCGACCGGTTAGAGTTTCCTCACTAAACATAGAATATCGCCGCAAATTATTCAGACTTATCGGACTAAGCAAGATAGAATATGCCACTCGAGTTTCAATGATCTTTCATTCCGTACTTGGCATGAAATTCAGAACAGGCCCATTATCGCGGACACGGCACCCTTTGATTAGCTCAAGTCTTATGAATATCCTGTCAAGCACCCTTTGGTCAGAGGTGCCGGGATATGTATCACCTTTAGAAAAAAGGAAAAAGGAATCTGAAGCTTAGTATGGTGGTTTGATGTAGCCTCAATAGGCAGTTCGATAACTCTGCCGTATTCCATCTTACATTTATTCGTATTGTCTCGTCGTATTGTCTCGTCGTATTGTCTCGTCGTATTGCATTATCTAAGTAAGCAATTATGGACAACAGTTTCATGACGGCGTCCGCGGCTTAGCCCGCGGAGTTCGCTGTTTATGGACTTGACATCGCTTTCTGCTCCACGGTGTTATGGAGAAATGTCTACTCTACGAAGCAACTGTTGATGAAGTAGAATTCGAACAGTTTGACATAAATAGCTTGATGTGGCCCGTTTTCCTGTTGGAGATCATTCTACCTGAATATCTCTATACACCACTGGAAACACCATGAAGTCCAACGTCCTCGCCACGGCCCTAGTCGCGGCAGTTCTGCCACTTGCTCAAGCTGACTTCGACATCTTCTTGACCCATCGCACAATCGGAAGCGATCATGAATATGGGGGCAAATGGGCAATCTGGGATCGAGATCGACCAAACACTTGCAGCTCAGTCTTTGATAGCCCACTGTGGGCGCCTCGCAGTGATGTCAGCGGTGACAAGACTGGCGTTCGTTGTAAGGGAGCCTGTGGCTACATGGGCCCTGCACGAGACATCGAGCAACTAGAGATGAACTTCCGGAGCCACGCCCCAGTCTATCATTGGAGTCAGTCATAAATCCCATACAGGAAACCGGCATAAGAGGACATACTGACAAGTGCTCTGATAGCCATCTACAAAGACCGTAACTACGGCATGTATGGACGTAAGTACATATCCTAACCCGTGAACATCAATGGGCACAGCCTTACTCCCATACCACTATGACATCTTGACCTCAGACATCCTTGAAGCTATTTACACAATAATTGATACTAGTG
This sequence comes from Fusarium nodosum, assembly GCA_014898975.1. Lineage (NCBI taxonomy): Eukaryota > Fungi > Ascomycota > Sordariomycetes > Hypocreales > Nectriaceae > Fusarium > Fusarium nodosum. The sequence goes on from JAAVUE010000015.1 coordinate 59,286, forward strand.
CTAATATACTTGTACAGTTGATGGAAAGAAATACGGAGATTGTTTTGTCACTACAGGCAACGACTACAATTGCGAACGGTACGTCAGCCATGGAGGAGGCACGGGAATGGAAGTAATTCATGGATACCGTAAATTCCACTGTAAGACCAGCTTCACAGCCGGAAGGATACTGGCAGATCGTGAGTAGGGAGTTGCCGACTTCCTCAATATAAGTCCGGAGAATAGAAGTTTGATGAAATTCATCAAGTCAAGTTGTTCATGGGGCTAAGACAAGCGAATTAGTTCGGGACCAAACGCAGTAGGGTTACACAAACCTTCTGACTACCATTTCAATAAGTCAAACATGAGAACTGAAAATACATCCTGTCTCTGTGACTGCATACTTTCGTTGTTCAAGGTGATCTGTCAGCGAATAATAGTTTTGTCAAGGAATACACAGCGCTTCCAGTGAATAAGCACAGAGCGGGCTGAAGTTACAGGTTCAAAGACCATGTTTAACCTAGCTGCTGATGGAGACAGTTTTGATTGTTGAGAACTCTTGTAATATGAATGTGAGCTATAATGACAGTGAAGATACAAAGATATCGAGTGGTAAATAGATGATAGAAATAAATGAACACTTCTGCTGACTCAGTTGGTCGAATCCCTCAGTTCAAACTCCTAAAAGCGCGTGATGCCTTTGAGTCTATCTAGTAGGTTCGACACAGTCCTCGCGACACACTTTCTCTGGGTGTCCAGGGCCGTCAGCACCTTCAAGGTTACCGCAAGTGCACAAGTCAGTGGTGTAGAAAGGAAGGTTCGACTTGTCCTTGCGGGGCGAAACCATCTCCCAGTCTCCCTCACTTAGACTTTGGCCCAAGGGGCATTCAGAACCTGGTAGCAAAAGTTCCATATGACCCTTGACACGCTTCATCCCAGGGTAGACGAGAAGTGAGCAAGAGAAATCGCCGCCCTCGGGGCACGTGGACTCGACTTGTGTGCTCACGGTGATCTCAACGGACTCTGAAACCTCAGCCGATAGGGATACTGAGCCGGCAATGATTTTCTCGAAGCTGAGTCCGAGACCACCTCCAACAGTCCAGCTGGAGCCTACGGTGTATGATTGGCCAGTAGCAATGTCTATCGGCGGTAGATTAGTACGGATCCTGATCGATACGTGAGATAGCGAAAACGGATAGGGAACTGACTAGCACCGCTCCTGGCTGAGGCACCAACCTGCCAGGATTCACCAGTGATGTTCTCCTCTGTATCGATGACGGGGCAGTAGTAATCGGGGAGAGTGTCGGGAGGAGGAGTACAGCCAGTGCACTGGCGGTCTTCGAGATTCTTGTCGGCTGGAAGGGCAGAAACAGTTTGGGTGGCCAACAGAGCGGGCAGAGAGGCAAGGAAGAGCTTGTTGAAAGACATTTTAGAATGTGGTGATGTCTGTGAACCCGTGATAGTCTATTGAGTTTGATTAAGAACTGATGAAAGAAGCTATTTGTTGCTGTTGTGAATTTTGTTTCCAATGGAGCTTGAAGGGGTATTTATATGATTTCCATCTTTAGATGAAGTAGGATAAACATCAGTTCCAAGGAATAATTCTTGTTTTTTTCTTCTTGTGACGGTCGTGAGGATCGACAGTTGTGATGATCGACGATCGTTTCTAACCCTTCTAACATAGCCAGCTCAGATCTTGCCTGAAGTCGAGAATCTTGAAGTTACAGGGATTAACCGTCATCGAACGATGCAGGGTACGCTCAGATGCTGGTAAGAAGTTTCAATTGCATCTTAGTAACTATATGTTATTACAGGCAATGTTATCATTTGATCCGGAAACCAGTGACTAGAGAGCAGAAGCAAGAACTTTTAATATAGCTCAAATCTTTCATTACTTATTCTTGTGCTTAAAAGAAAGTTGCTATTGGTTGTTTTACTTCTATAAAATTTAAGTATCCCGTAGATGGTAACGTGGGAAATGTCCGAAGATCTCAGGATGTACTTTTACTCGCCAATAAATATTCCAGCTTTTCTCGTTCGAGGCGCCATGGTATCACATTTACGGGAAGACTAGCTAATCATGGATGTCAACTAGTGTGACTCTGTATTAGGTACAAATCACCGGACAGTAGGATTCTAATTGCAGTAGGGCATGCAAACAACTCCTTCTTGCCACAACATCGACGGGCTATGCCGATACTATATTCATGCGGAACCTTTGTTGTCCGCGCCTAGATAGTGTTATCTAAGCGATGCGGGCAGCCTATACCACTATAGGCACTGAATGTTATTGCAGCCAAACCATCGACGCCGTTCACGTCGAAGATGTCAATGAAATAAATTACTCAGGCCAATTTTAATTTATCTATATGCACCATATATCAATCTTGACATTAATTCTGCATACTGTAGACTTGTAACCAAACAGCACACATCAAACAGCAGACAGTCGATGCCGCGTACTTAAGCTGCCCAGTATTGAAATGGATGCAATTATCTATTTTTCTAGACTCGCTTCATGTGACGCTTTCATAGCTATATATGAATATACGAAGACTTCAATTACAGTCGAATGAGGCCGACCTTGAAATTTTTGTTTCTCTTAGGAGACTGGATCAGGAAGGTGGTATACAGCAGGATTCAATATGATCGGCTTTCACACTTATACCTCAGTCGATATTTCCATGAATTCGGATAATGCCTTAATGACAATAAGATGAGTTCTTTACTCCTAAAGGCCGAGCTAGGAAGGTAATATAGTAGGATTTGATATAATCTTGGTTTTCGCTTGTGCCCCCGCCGATATTTCTTTCTTTCTCTCTTTTCTGCAGTAGAAAATAACGTCAGTGGCTTGCAACGCATTGGTAAATACGAACTTATCACACATGAAGGATTGAGTAGTGTGTCTACTACGTCGTATCCGATCCAAGATGAGCATTGACCTGACGTTTCTCCAAAAGCTATGGCTACGAGTGGACCGGTCCAGTTAGGAGGTTCAAACAAAGTTCCTTGCTTTTGATAAGGTTTAAGCGTTCCGTTCTACGTCGCAGGCGGTGAGTAGATAATTAATGATGATCAAGCGAATAGGATGACGAAGCAGTTTCGAAATCGTTCATGTGAACGGTCTACAACGATTGGTTTACTAAGTTTTCAAGGACTCATGATGGGGACTTACAATGACACAGTTTGGCATTTCATAACCATTGTCATTGTCATGGGCTCCTGAAAACCGAAATATTGTTTGGCATCCCTTTCGAACAAGTGTAATGAGAAAGCCAAGTAGAGTAACTACCCCGTCAAGGCCCAGTACTACGTAGCCATTCCATTGTTTCGCCGCTTCGGTCACTGGTGAGATGGACATAATCATTAACAAAGCGATGGTGAACGAACAACCGGAGATATGTTGGTGTAGAGTGTTTCGATCGTGTACTTTTTCTTGAAGTCATGTGAACTTAAGAAAGACACATTCTCAGGCCGCCAATACGGATACTTGCCCTACAGGGTAATCTTGAAGGCCGCCGATGCCAAAAGCCTGCAGCAGTGAAATGTTATGGTGCACGTGTCGTTGGATTGACGCCAATATCACATTCGAATTCATAATGGAACTATCTGGTTTCATGTGATCGTGGAACCCCATCGTTACTTAACGTTGGTTGCGGGTCTGCAATCGATGTGTGTGCTCTGGACGCGACAAAGTACATATCGAATACGCCGAAAAGAATGTCCCTGATACTGCATACAATAATGTAAACCTACAGGTCCCCTCTAGAAATGTTCATTGGCGCTTACAGAGTCAAAGTCTGTATATTAGGTAAATGGTAGTCACTCTTGACCATGAAACGCGATGTTAGGCTAGAGACTATTAAGACTATATACTCAACAGTCGCTCGAGAGATCCTCGAATTGCCCGACTGAGTACCCAAGACGAGCCCTGTAAAGGTTCAGGCATCTGTATTATGGGATATTCAGGGGCTGTGCTCCACTGATAGCTGGTAAGTATCCAATGACGATCCTGAAGACTGATCTGTTCAAATTTGCCTGTTGGTCGCGCTCGGTTTTTGTTTGTTAGTCATTGAATCACTGATTAAAATATGAGGGCCGTATCCGAACTGGGATTGTCCTTGAATGTTCAAACCCCAAAGTCAGTAAAAATGGAAAAGTCTGGATAAGGCTGTTTGAGTGAAACAGTGAATGGCTGTGAATGGAACGCTTGATGACTTCCTTTCTAGCTGGCTTTACTTTAATTGGACCTTGATACATCGAGATCCGACTTGGTTTCAAAAGATGTTTTGATCAGCCGCCAAGATACCAAGGCTTGGCTTATTAAACGTCGGCTGGCATTTCCGAGAAATTAAACCACAACCAACAACTCCAATGCCGCTACATATATAAGTTACTCTCGCTACCTTTGTCAGTTGACCCCCAAAGAAACTTCCACCTATATAGCTGAGTCGCAATGTCTTCTATCACAACCACCTCCCTTCTTCTCCGGCAACACTCGGGTTACTTTAACGCCGAGATTATCGGTGCAAACCCAACAGCTACCACCTTCATCCTCGACTGTGATTATGATAAATATCCCACCGAAGACGATGAAGGCTGCTACATAACGTCCCAAACGATCATCGTCGGGCCCTGGGCTGATAAGACCCTATCTCCTGGCGCTCCTACTACCGGCATTTTCCGCGAAATCGATGTCCAAGAGTCCAAAGATGGCGACGGCGGCGCATCATTCTCTGCGCAGTGCGAAATGAGCAGAAACTATGCTAGCATATGCACTACTATCAATATTGGTGGAAACGGCTACTTTGATGAGACGGCGACGTTTCCGAGGTCAACAGGTACTGCGTATGATGGATTCTATCGGATGGGGGGCTGGGGGAATTTTAGTTGGGTACCTGTTACTATTACTAAAGGGCAGAAGTATCTTGCTGCTGCTACCGAGGTGACTGCAACGAGTCATGCTGAGGTTACTAGCGGAGCGACGAGTACATCTGGCGATATCGTGGTTATTACTGGTGAGGCTGACCCCACGGAAACGCCCAGTATTGGTGTACAGACGACACGCACGTTGAGTCTTTGGGGTTTGATTGGCCTGGTCGCAGTTATGGCTTGTTTGTAACCTCTCAGTTATCTCAAGACATAGTGAATCGAGAGTTACGGACGCAAAGCTGTTGTGATTGCACTGATATTAGCCTTTCACCCTTTTGTATCACTATGTCAATATCGACGTACTCTCTCACCCACGGTCGGATATCTTCTACTTGTATCAATAGCACGGAACCGTAGAGTTGACTGTCAGAATTTCTTGCCATTTTAGCGGACCCTGGCAGTAGCGTAGCAGCAGTGCGTATTCTGACCAATACTCTATCAGGCGTGGTGGCCTACATCGGCCTTTTTTTTCTTTCTTTTTCATTTCAGTCTGGGTAAGAAGAAGCGGAACTTCGCAGGCATCAAAGTCATCGCCATCGTCAATCTCATCGTGTTAACCTTCAGGTATAAGTTGTCTCAATTTTTAACAAAAGAAACACCATGATAAATCATCTTAACATTGATCAAACAATACTATAGCCGTACCACTCGTAAAGACTCCTTTAGCTGACAAATTATATGTCCAATAGGAGTCTCTCCTGCCTCAATATCTCCATATTATTCGGAGCGATCAGAGTCAGCAAGAGAAGATAAGACAAGATAAGATAAGAAATGCCAGTCTGTTGATATCGTCTTTACCCAAGCCAATCGGAATAACTCATGTTGCAGCAACAATATAGGATGCTGTTCCTTGTGCTATTGGTAATTCAAGATGCATTTTGTACTGTTTGACTACTCCTTTATATAGTCTCATAAGATTCCATAAATGTATATAAACTGTCTCGATCATCAGCAAAAGAAACATTATCAAAAAGCAACTCACTCTTCATCAAGCAATACTACTCCAACAACGATTCATTTTGAGGTCCATTTCCCAAACAAACACCAAGTCACTTTGTGTTAAAATCTGTTCAACCAAACCAGAATGTCTCCTCCTCGTCGTGCTCTTATTAGCATCACCTCTGCTTCGGCCAGCCTGTTCCAAGGCACTGAAACCACTGGTCTATTTATCAGCGAGGCTCTTCATCCATACAACGTTCTCACTGCCGCAGGCTTTGAGGTAGACCTTGCTTCTGAGACTGGCACCTACACTCCCGACTGGCTCTCTCAACAGCCCGACTTCCTCAACGGTGATGATCTGACTACCTGGTCTAACACCAACAGCGAGTTTCGCAAGAAGCTTGACAACATGGTCAAGGCTTCAGAACTGGACCCTTCCAAGTATGGGATTTTCTATGCTTCTGCTGGTCATGCAGCCTTGATCGACTATCCCACTGCGACACACCTTCAGAATATTGCTGCTCAAGTGTGGGCAAATGGCGGAGTCGTTTCTTCTGTTTGTCATGGCCCAGCTATCTTTGCCAATCTCATTGATCCCACTACCAATGAGCCTCTCATTAAGGGAAAGAGAATCACCGGCTTCACCACTGAAGCTGAGATCGAGATGAAGATCATGGAGGAATTACGAAGCTGGGGCTCTGAAATGGTTGAAGAAGTTGCAGAACGTCTTGGTGCAGCCTGTGAGTCTACTTGATATTTCTCATTATTAGTGAACAGAAACTGACTTGTGCTGCAAAGATGAACGTGCTCCTGGAATTTGGGACGATTTTCATGTTGTTGACGGCCGCTTGGTCACTGGTCAGAATCCTGCTAGTGCTGCATCGACTGCTGAAGCAGCAGTGGCTGTTTTTAAGACGTTGTAGTCAGCCTGTATTCAGAGGTGGGCACAGGGTATGAAAACTGACAGCTGATGGACTTTCACTCTTTGCTGTTATCTGGGAAGTACTAGCTCTTAAAGATTTAGTTTATCATGTGTAAGAATTCACGCACCATATATATATCACTTTATCTATTATGTGCAATACTTTATTTATCATATAGCACTTCATCTATATCCCAAACACATCCCAAGCGATAAACAGGAAAGAAAACCGAAGTACTCTTTCACTTTCGGGTCAAAGAAGATATGGCTGCGAGTTTGCCTCACGGTTGTGGCAATGCGATAATGTCAGTTGCAGAACCGCCAGGCAAAAGCATGTCCAGTTCGGCCCAGAAATCCACGTTCATGGCCATATCCAAAAGGTCAAAATCATTTCCAACGCCATCAAACTGATTCGGAACACCATAATCAGTACCCTCCTGCAAAGAAATGGATTTATCCAATAAAGGATTCTCATTCGTTGTCCCCAAAAAGCCGTCTGCCTGCGCTTCAAACTGTGTCATAACACTTTCAATGTTTGTGTGCAATGTTCGGACAATGATTGCTGCCTTTGCCGCAGCGTCAAAACTTGATGCAAAGATATCAAGCACAGAAACAGCCGATTGTATAGATCTGCGGGCCACTGACGCAAGAGCATGTTGCGTGTTTGCCATAACAAATCCCACGAGCGTCATGGCGGCACTCCACTGCCACTGAAAGGCCTCGTGCCAACCGTGGAGTATGGTTGTTGTGGTAAGTGCCTGGTGAGTGATATTTGTCAATTCTATGGCGTGCTGGGCACACTTGACAGCCAGCGCAACTGTATTACTTCCTTGATGGAGTGAAAATGATATGAAAGGGCGGTGAAGACTGATGCATAGATGGTTATACTCCAGCTCGAGACATAATCGTTGTCTTTGCAGCCAAAGTGGTGCATACTGTTCAAGATCGAGTGTTGAACCGTCACCAGAAAACGCAACGCCATTCTTGCGCTTGTTCATGAGAGGGTGAGGAACTTGCTTCGTCCACTCAGTCAAGGCGGCTATCTGTGGGCCCCAACTGACTGCAAGATCATCCATTGCGCTGTCGTCATTATAGAATGAGTCTCCATCTTTAAACTTAAGCTCTTGACCATAGAAGGACAGGTTGAGATCTCGTGCAACTTGGTAGAGTTTGAATCTTTGCAGGCTGAAGCTTAGCCAAGTAGCGTTCTCTCCGATAGGAGCGAATGCCGACCCCGACTCAATGGCTGCCGCAAGGTTGTCTTGGGGTAACTGGGGCATCGTATGTGTAGTACGAACAAGAAATGGGCGTCCAACTTTGATGCCAACTTTAGTGTCCAGTTCGAAGACGGACCACCATAAACGTCGCCGTAGCTCCCTCTCGGATGATGGCAACGTCGATGGTGGTTCTAGATGAAGACCCAGCATGTAGGCAGTCCGAACAGCGAGAGAACAGATGCTATCTGCCATATTGTGGAAGGATCCGACACAGACATACACACCGCATAGCAAATGGCATTGCAAAGTTGATAGTGAAGGGCTTTCAACCTCACAGGCCAAAAGAGTCTGGGCTCGCCTATAATACCATCGACCAGCTAGAGTAGCGTCGTCGTCTTCTACAATGCACGTCGTCTTCCCTGCTGGCCGAGAAGAGATGTGATACTGCATACACATTGCAATAATGATATCCACAAGTGCTGATTGCCTTCTGTGAAGCCCTGGTGGTACATTGACATATAGGGTCTGAATGTGTGTTTTGAAGCTCGCCTCATCGATTATAGCATAGAGTGACGTGTGGTAGGTTTCCCAGTACAAGGCGAGGAAGTACTCCTCTTGAATTGGCGTTAGATAAAATGCCTCATCATGAGTTCCGGTTAGTGGTGCTAGAAGTCGGGAAGAGTCTTGGGCTACTGTCGGTTGCTCACGTAACTCCAAATTACTCGCCAGATGAATGAGCATGTGCTCAGCCTGGGTACTTAGAAAGGTGCTGAGCCGATGTGTAAAGAAGTAAAGCGAAGAAGGTCCAAACCATGCACTATGAGGCGACCGTGCCGGTCGAAGATAAACGCCATCCCATGGCTTTATTTCGGTGGTGCTTTGGGTTACTGGCTGCGGGAGAGAAGGTGAGCTGCTGGGTGGCGTTGGCTCTTGTACTTGTGCGAGCGGCAACGTTCTGCTACTGCGCGCTTGCGAAAGTTCAGCCTCCAACTCTTTGACTCTTCGTCTCAGCTTGTCAATCTCATCCTGGGCCTGGGGAAGAGTTGGTACTAGTGATAGATTACTGTTGCTACAATCCCTACCACGGGTACGACAGTTGAGACACGGGGCGCTATCATCGCATTTTATCCGCTGGAGCCTACAGCCATCACAGGCTCGACCAACTTGTTGTCGCTTTCGTCTGAAGCTGAGTTTTTGACGGGCGCCATTTGATGGCGTTCCTGATTGATTCATCGGGTCTTGAGATGGAATCATTTACTCGGCGCGCGATTTTGTGTAAAACCGAGATCTGACATGCTGCATTATGCGTCCAGCACAGATTGAACCACTGTAAAAACGATTTAATTGTTGCTGACAAGCGGACTTGACTGGTGTCAGAAAGCTGTACTGTCAGAGACTAGACAAGAAAAATAGATGACCAGACTGCCGGCTAGACTGGTCGATATGTGGCTTATTTATTTTTGAAGCTATGAGATTAGTGGTCAATATTTCTGACACGCTCTGATAAGATTGATGACTAATGACTAATGACTTGCAAATGTGGTCAAACATGCGATGTCAAGGTGCTACTTGATAGTGAATGTACCGTGTATCGTGCCATTGATCACCAACAGCTGAATGGCGCATATGGACGAACGTGTCACTAAACTATGAGTCTATCGGAATATCCGAGGGCATATCAAATTGCGACAAGATTCATGATTGGCTTATCATTGGCTCATCCCATAATTGTCGGGACAATATTCTAGCGCCATTACTCCCATGTCTGACTGGCGTTGACGTAGTTGATCTTTCAATAAGCGCGTTAGACTTTTCACCCTTCAGATCCCGTTCTTCTCGAATCATACTGCACTGAGCATCTAACCTCACGCCACTTACTCAAATATTCATTTTCTATCTTGGTACCGGGCTCTCGCCGTCTGATCTTGTCGTTTGATGTCATCAACCTCCAGCGCAGATGCTGCGGATATATCATTGGTGAGACATGCTGGCTCTCTAATCAATATTCACATGGCTGAATTTTGCAGGCCGCAGCTGTTGCGGCTTTGAGCGTCGAATTCGTTGTACACCCTTTCGACACTCTTATCACACGAATCCAGTCTCCCGAGTACATACCTAAGTACAGAAGCTACGAGGGTAAACTACAACCAGCTTTGTTCCGTGGCCTCTACCGCGGCATCGCCCCGACAGTCATCACAACAATACCAGCGTCTGTCACATTCTTCGGTATCTATGAAAAGGCAAAAGCTACTTTGCAACCAAAGGAAGGCCTCAAACCGGGCAGCCTGTCTCAAACGGCTGTACATGCCGCGAGTAGTGCTCTGGCGGACATGGTTGCTTGTGCCATAATCAACCCTTCCGAAGTCCTTAAACAGAACGCGCAAGTATCAAGATTCTCTGAAGGTGGCGGCCAACGGTTTCCGGTCTTATCGGCCTTGAAGCACTTCATTCGACAACCCTTGAAGCTATGGACGGGCTACACGGTTCTGGTGGCAGGAAACCTTCCACGAACTAGCCTAACGTTTTCGATATACGAGTATCTAAAAGCCAGATGGCTTCGGAGATTTGAAAAGACACCGAGTATCACAGAACAAGTCAAAGTCAGCGGAATCACAGCCGGTATTGGTGGTTCTATTGCATCCTTGCTCTTTGTCCCTGTCGATGTTGTGAAAACGAGAATGCGTCTCCCAGAAAAGGCCCCTCCCAGTCATCATTTGCAACCTGAAGCACTGTTCACGCCAGCATTGAGCCGAGAAAAAGCTCGAAAGCCTGCAGCAAGCGGTCCTTTTTCGATCGCTAAAGGTATTCTGGTAAGAGATGGAGTTTCGGGACTCTTTAGAGGTGCCACTGTCACTTGCATAGCGGCAGCTGTTGGAAACGGGTTGTTCTTGGGTTGTTATGAAGGATTGAAGTTGCATTATGCTCAAGAAGGTTTAAAGAAAGAGCTTATTCAATAGTGTTCTTCTGGTCTAGTCAACACGATAGATATCGTATGGGTTGATTTCTTCAAAAATCAAGGACCGAAAACTTGTCTGAGGAACTTCATAGAACAACTTGGAATTCGGCTGTCAACCAAAATAACCATGAATTCATCTCCTATTTATCGCAGCGTAGCAGCAGAGTCCTGCGATCTAAGAAGCAGGAATTGCTGCTTTCAACGAGGTTGTCCCTGATCGGAATCGGAATGGTTTGTTCCGAGTTATCTACTAAACCAAACCAAACTAAACTAAACCACCGGTGTTATCGCAGTTCGCACACATTCCGACACACATCTTTGCCTTCTTTTAGCAATCTCAAGGTGGATTTCATGTTGTAGCACTAAAAACTGTTCGTATCCACACAGGCCGCTATATCGCTTCGAGCAATCCTAGGCGGTAAAGCGTCAAGTATTGCCCCAAATTGGTTAAAGACAATGATGATCCTTGCAAGCATGTTTCGTTATTATTTTCAACGAAGCCGTCTGCTTATTCTCATCCATCATTCATAACCACATCAAAAACGAACTGTATGTTATTTATCAGAGCCAGCTCTTTTCAACATTTTGCTGCTTGCTGCTTCCCTATACAAAATGAAAGATACTGGGGATCAATCAGTACAGATGTCAGCTACTCCGACAGTTGACAAGATACATTCCGAAATCCTTCCGACATCAAGCCTAGAAGATGCACCAATTGCTGCGTCAGAATCACCAAGAAAAGAAGTTGAGATCAAGTCTAGCAAAACATCCAACCCGATAAAAAAGCTCGATGGCTTTATTTCACACCTGAACCGTCTTATGCATACTCGCGATAGCCATGATGCTGTCATTCTGTTTCTAGCTTGCGCGTCGCATTTTCTCGCAACGGCACTCGAAACTCCAGTTTCTGAGAGACTGCAACACTGGACAGCCAGATTCAGCCGCTTGGTCTTGAAGAACGCGCCAACGAGACTTTCCACATCAATACCGTTTTCCAAGCTGGCGTCATACATGACGACGATCCGCATCTACAGACAGTTTCTTGCTGAGCGAGCGAGGGCGGTTTCAAGTATCCTAGATGACTGGCAGATCATAACAAGACTATGGGGATTACTTGGGATATGGGCTGAAGCTAAAGAGTTCCTCGTGAGCCTCACAGAGACAAGAGACGCGGATCAGCAACGTAACGACAACCCAAGAGATTATTTTGTCAGTAAAGCAATCAAAGCCACTTACATCCTTGGTCTTCTTGGCTACCTCAGCTTCGAAAACCTGGCCTGGTTCACGAGACGTGGCGTGTTCCAAAAATCGGAAAAGACGGAATCGAAGCTTATGATCTGGTCTTTGAAGGGGTGGGGTGTATATGTCTTTGCTGAACTGGCACAGTTGTTTCACGACCGTTCGTTAACAAATCGTGGACTGAGGGACGAGGATGAGGACTCCACAATACAATGGAGAAAGAGGCTCGTACAGATGCTAATATATGGACCAGTGACAGTTCATTGGATCAAGGATGGAGGACTACTCCCAGAAGTGGTTGCTTCCTTCTTAGCAGCTTACGCAGAGTACATAACAGTTCAAGGGTTGTGGAGGGAGTCTGCTTAGTTTGGGTTTATCCCACGTACCGTCTGTGCACGAAGTACGGGTCATGTAATTGAGATTCAGTGCCTTTTGAAGTCATCACTTTGCACCTTGGAAAGGTGTAAAGATGACTGGTCCTATCAAGAGAGTCGAAGGCAGGCACATGATACAAAGAGCTGGCTTGTCTGTGGCCCAAATATAAGCCTTTATCAGGTTGACTGTGCTTCAACTACAGGCACTAATCAGAAGCAGAAAAACGCCGATAATTGCAAGTTAATTTGCTGCATTATCCTAGCAACGAAAACTCTCAGCAGCCTCCAGCTCCGCCAATCCCTTGTGAACGCAAGACACATGTTCATAATTAAAGTGTCGGCCTGCTCAACCGTTTCCCCTTGCTTTACTTGCAACCTTATTGATATACTTCATCGGTTTACATCGATGAGATTAACACTACTATCATATGCTTTGTTCGGCACAGCGTTTGCTCAGAGGCGCGAGGCTGAAGTCATTAGTATCGACCGAGATCATGTCGTCACGGAGCAATTCCGCGTGACCCGTCTGGCCCCCTCTTCGGTTATGAACATCGAGACAGCGACAAAGACACAACACGTAAATTCAACTGCTTACCGAGATTTTTGGCTTTACTGCCAGACTTGGCGTCCAGAGTTCCACCTCTACTCTGACCAAGACAGGGATAATAACTGAACGCACCACGGTTTCAGGAATTACAAAGATAATTACACCTATTGGTATGACAATATGACTTTTGGCTCCCACCGCAGAGGACTGACCATCCTTGGCATAGTCACTTTCACAAATACTTCAACCAGGACGCTATTGTACTTGGAAACGGTGCAAACCACCACGGACGTCACTACTACTATCACAATGACAATTCCCGCTCCTGATTGTCTAACCCCTCTTACTTCAGTTTCAGTCAGCACGGTCGACAAGCCTCAGACTGAAGGTCTTCAAATACTCAATATCAGGAACCGCCGGGAGGAACCTGAACTTTACCCATCAAGGGTCGAGTGTGTCGATTTCATCCAAACATTTATCACCAGTATAATGAAGCCATCCTGGTGCTATGACGACGACAAGACGTTTTCAGCGATTAGAATTATTGACTTCGAGACTGTTTACAAGATGGAAACCACTACAGATACTTTCGCTATGGATGATGGTATAACCACCGTTTCAGAAACCTCTACGTTTACAGTCGACACCACGACAACGAAACCACGCACGCAGTTCACAGTTACAACAGGTATTTTGAAGCCATTGGCTCTAACGGACATTGAACTTATTGACAAACAGTCACCCGAACGTCGATTGCTCCCACAACTACTGCTTACGAAGCCTGTCAAGATAACAACATTGTTGATATAAGCAATGGAGGTCATGGCATTGGACAGCTTCAATTTCTACCAAATTTACTGCATTCAGACTGACTGTTGGGGGATCCAAACGTACACGTAACTGCTGTGCTGCCTGTCAAGGAGCACCATATTGTGTATGGTCCTTTCTTGACCACTCCAATAACTGTACACTGATTATCAGTGCGGTTGACTGTGATGCCAGTCTCTCTTACCGGAGTTCATTCAAATCATCTCCAGACCTACCTCCGGGCACAGGGTTTACTGTCAGTAATGGACAATGTGGAAAAATCGAGACCGGTGGTAGAGTTCACAGTGATGAGAATATATTTGGAATGCAGTATCACTATCGGTGTTTCCAATCAGTTACAGTGGATATTCTTTAAAAAAGATTTATACGCCTCGAGTCGCATTGGGATGATTACTAACGTGTAATTAAGCACACTCAATGTGAAGAAACCTTGCTGTGGTAATTTCCTCTGAATATCTCCAAGTCGGTTGTATAACACTTGACACATTTTTCCATCTGTAGACTGGGCGATTTCGGATTTCCAGACTCGTGAGGCCTTCCTTATGCGATGGACGCGCAAAAAGCCAAGCCCTAGAAAAATAGCACACAGAGTATGGGTAGAAGGGATCTAAGCCAGTCAATATCTGCTCTGCCTAAGTATCCTGCACGATTACCGGTATAGACAAAACTATACTCAATTTTTGCTGTTATCTCCTGCAACGCCCACTTTACAGTGGGCAATCAGCCACATAGTACTTCGTCACTCGTTTGCCCTTGCACAATCGGAGGTCGGAGGTTGAGTCCCCCGAGGCTGTCAGATCGGCATCGGTTGTTGACATGTCCGACTCAGAATTGTGAAGCAGACTGAAGGCTGCTTGTAGACTTCCATTCGAGGGTGGAAAACCATTGCTCCTGGGAATTGTAACTTTAATTTTCCAGCATAGCCCCTTCTTAAACAAGCTTTCATGTCAGTTTCAAACGTTACACGTCAACGTTCAAAGGTGCTTTCTGGATCAGACTCTAATGCGCGATAGCTGAACATTATCCCGGTAGCATCGAGCGCCACGTATTACTGGCTTGTTTAGCTTCTGCGACTCAGCCATCAGATTGGCCGCCAAGCCCCAGCTGTGACATCCCCATAGCATGAACGCATCTTAGCGTGGCTTGAACTAGCCAGCATTTGACGTATTTTGACATCCCTGGAGGCATTGTTGTGGTGTTACGGTTCCAGTGGTACAGCTTTCGTGGAGGTGGCGTGCTGGCCGGAGCCAAAAACGAAATACCGACAATGTCTAGGTAGTAACTGCAAGATAGGAGAATCTATAAAATAGATTGTGAATTCCACAAAGAAACAAGGTCACAAATTCAACCCACATCGCTACCTACATACCCAACATTACAACTTCGTCATCATGGACGCACCACTGTCTTATTATCTCTACAATCCTTCCAAACCGTTGGCAGGAGTTGCTGCTGGCCTGTTTGGTCTGAGTTTTCTTGTGACACTCTATCAGATCATCCTAAAGAAGGCTTGGGTTTGGATATTCATGCTGTTAGCTATTGCAAGTATGGAGATCCTAGTTCCTGATATCGAGTTGAGACACTGACCCATCGTCCAGTGGAAGTCGTTGGATATGCAGCTAGGATCAAGTCTGCCTCTGAACCAACCGAAAAGAAGCCATATGTGCTCCAGTTTACACTCATCATCCTTCCTCCGGTATTGATGGCCGGTGTGATTTATGTGATCTTTGGAAGAATCGTCTACTGGGTCGTCCCACCCGAGTCACGGACGCTGCGCTTTCTTTGGGTTCCTCGTGAGTCTAACCTTGACGAACGAGCATCACTTTACTAATCCTCGCCGATATGAAGCTTGTTTTATCACCCTTCTTTTTGTTGGATTCGATATTGTTTCTCTCATCCTCCAGCTAGTCGCGGCTGTTTTCATTGCTGGCACTGATCCCACCGACTCTAATGCGAAACAGAAGCTTGATCTTGGCAAGACTCTCGGTCTCGTCGGTGTGAGCACTCAGATTGCTGGATTTGGTCTCTTCACTATTACAGCAATTCGTTTCCACTTTGCAGCCAGAAGTCTGAGCACTGAGTTTGCGAGACAGAACCAGGAAAAACATGGCATCACCAAGAAATGGCAGACGTTGTTGACCATAGTCAACGTCTCATGCCTTCTCATTTTGGTAAGTTCAACTCTGTACACTTTTAACATCCCGGCGCTAACTATATAAATAGATTCGTTCTGTGTACCGTGAGGTCGACTTTGCTGGTGGCAAGAACGGGAAAACACATCAGAAGGAGTGGTTGTAAGTGAACTATCTATTAATGGTATTCCATTCGCGATGCTAATAATTCTTATAGCCAGTACGTCTTCGATACCTTGCCAATCCTCATCGTCGTCTTCCTCTATAATGTATTCTTCCCGGCCAACTACCTTGCACATCTCGGTTTCACGGTACCGAAGGAAACGGGAACCGTGATTGATGTCGAGATGCCAAGTAAGAAAACTTCAACTTCGGAGTCCACATAGGAGCTTACTCAACCAAGCCAATATTTGGCTAGTGGGGAAGGGTACGCTGGAGTTTTCCTGGAGGATGGCTGCGTTGTCAATTGACATTTCTTTAGTTGGACACCAGTCACTGCAAGACTGACGGATTAGCATTTGGATTTGTAGTATTGGCCATATAGACTTTTATAATTAACTCACTTTGAACTGAATGGCGCCATCGTTTTGTGTTATTCCCTTACAACATTTATGATTCTAGCTGCCAATAAAACTCTTTCTCAGCTGCTGCTGAGTTTGGGTTTGGGTTTGGGTTTGGTTTGTGCAAGCAGTCATTGGCCAAGTTGCGTCTACTCAACGTGGCGGTTGGACTAGACTCACAAGAAGCTTTACGGCGTCCAAGATGCTCCATCACGAGTGAGCTGACAAGAGGTCGGTTTTCCACATGTTGCCATAGCGTATCAGAGCTCTTTCAATGCTGAGCTCGGACATAAGACCATTGCTGTTATCCTTTTTCACCCTGTCTTGTTCTTTAGAGCTTTGCTGGTATGTATGGTATGGACTACAAACCAGTGTATGCCCATATCTTTCGGTTAATCAAGGCTCAATGGCAATAAGACCACCCGGTAAGCTTCGAGAACTATATTTTAAAGCTGGTAATCATTAATACGATTCTTGGTGAGTCATGCACAGATTAGGAAATTCCGGTTGGTTCAATCTGCTAGCATCTACCCAGTATCGACCGATGCCTCGGCTTAAGAACAACACTGGTCAGCCTCAAATCGAACTTATGCATTCCTCTCACCGTATAGACATGGTATGCTATAGCAGACTGTTTTAGCAAGATAAGGCCTTCGGTTGGCTGGTAATAGTGGATTGAAAGGACCTGAATGAAGCCAGTATCTTGGTCGGCTTAGGTAAGGGTTACAAGTGCTGGACGTCGGGGCCATCCTTTCCGCCTTGTTCTTCTTTCCTGAAAGAATGGGCATTGGAGGTACCCAGGTATCGTAGGGCTGAGGTGCATCGCGGAAAGCGTCGGCTATGTCGTTTTGTTGCAATAACAAAGTTTCATCTCGCTATCAATGTAAGAAGTGGGATCCACGTCAAGAATCATGAGCTAGGATGAACCGTCTAAAGCCGATGCATGCAATACGCTAGAACATCTAGAAGGCTAGAAGAATTAATGAAAATTCAGATCAATTACAACAATAACATAATCTTTGCAGTAGCCATAGATCCATGAATACCGTTCTTATTATCACTGATGATGTGGACATCTTGTTTTGTGACTTTTGTGGTTGCACCAAAAAAGGAGGCTAAAAGCTGAACCAGAAGCTGACAGTATCATCAAGGTCCGTGCTCAGCCCCTGAAGATGAATCCGGGGTTAGCTTTAGCGCGTCAACAATTCCCATACCATCCCTAGGGAAAAGGCGGAGATGGCTGGGAAACATAATGCAAAACACGGGACAAGCAAATAACAGAATGTCGGTCTAGAAGCTTACACAGCGAGTAACAACAGAGCATTGAGGGTCTTGAGTCTAGTAGTTCTCAACAAAGAGTCCGAGCATAACCGAAAAGACGTAGTCGTAATCGTCACCTAGGTGAAGGCTGGTGAGTCAAGAACAGCTCTCCTTGTTAACCCGACACAAGACGGCATTGAGATTAGCGTTGCCGCATGCTCTACCCAACCATTACTTCTCTCGCCTGCTGGGACCCACAAGGTGAGCTTCCATCCAGACCGAATTGGCAACGCCTCAGCCTGTTCGTTTTCGTGATTGTCGTACGTACAGTAACGTACCTCAAGGTTAGTCCTAGATGTCGGGTTTTTGTTGAGTCGTGTCGGGCTGAAACTAGACCGGTAGTTGAGAGCCTACAGAACGTTTCTGGTACTTTGATAGGTTGACTCAGGATGACTGTTACGCGGTGGTTCGGTATTTCGGCGTCAGATGCCGTCTTTATATAAGAGTCATGGCCTAGCTTTTATGAAGTTCCTTCAAGATTCTGTGTTTCTTTCCTAGATCATCCAATAAGTGAATTGAGTCCATTGACTCTTGTTTCCATCAAAATGACAGACGTTATGAGTATACGGGAGCAGCAGCACTGCACGATGCAGTACTTTGCTGTTGACCTAGCCGCCGCCGCTTTCGCTTCTGCTTTAGTTACTCCTTGGGTCACAGCTATTGATAAGTGAGTTTTCAAATCCACTGTCTTCTATTATACCTCAACAGCAGCCCATGACTAACACAACCTTTAACAGGCTTGTCTTCAACAAAGCCACCAGCAACACGTCAGTCATGGGCTCCATGCGCAAATGGGCTTCCAAGCCCAAGGCCACCTTCGCCTCCCTCTTCATCCCCTTCCTTGTCTACTTCGGAACCTACGCCACTGCCAACATGTTCGATTCCTTCAACGCCGTCCAATATGACCTCGATCCATCCATCGTCTGCTCTTCCCCCGCCAAGTTCGCTGCCACCACGGCCGTCAGTTCCGGGCTCAGCATATTCAAAGACGCTTACTTCTCTCGCATGGCTTGCGGTGGTGGTACTCCTCTGTTGAGTTACGCCTTGTTCACTCTCCGAGATGCCATCACTATCTATGCGTCTTTCAACTTGCCTACTGTGATCGCTCCTAAGCTTGCCGAGTTTCCCTTCGCATACATCACTCCGTTCGCCGATATCTTCAAGTCTGATGACTCGAGGCTTAAAATGGCCCAGCTGTTCATGCCTGCTGCATCTCAAATCGTGAGCACTCCGATTCATCTACTTGGTCTGGATGTGCATGCTCGCCAAGTTCGTATGACGATTCGAGAGCGCGTGAGTGTCATCAAGCGGCACGCTGGGTTCGCTACACCTTTGCGCATGATACGTGTTTTGCCTTCATTTGGTATTGGCAGTGTAGCCAACACTGGATTCAGACGAAACATGATGACCCAGGTGGCTTAATCTGGCTGGGTTGATTTGCGTTGTTGCGGTTTCAACACGAGAACTCCACGACAGCCTCAACGCATGGAGATGGGCCATATTGCGTTGCATTTCATATAAAAGTTTACGAAACTAGATTGCCAGGCTTGAATAATTGAATTCTCACATCTTCTTTCAAGTTTTCACCGATTGCATTGTGAATTTGGTTGCGAAAAACGTGCAGTAACTTTCATTTCTTACTAGTCATCTTTCATGCTTCAACGCTAATATATACTCATGTCAAATGCTATGTACATGCCGTCTCAATCTCTTTAACTTTATGTTTTCTTATTTTACTTTTATTCCTTATTTTTTTATGTTGATTAGAACTTGTCCTGGTTGGCGTTCTGCATCAACATAGTGTTGTCAGGCTTGTACTTCTTGGAAGCAAGGTTGATGTTGTACTCGACATCGAGGGTAGCACCCTTGGGGTCGTCCTTGGCGGGCTTGAAGTCAAGAACCAAGTCGTCCTTGACAGCGCAAGCGGTATCGGTCTCGAGGTAGGGGTCGTCGCTGGGGTACAGCTGAGCAGTAACACCAAGGTAGTCCTCGTGGGTAACCATGATGTGAATGTGAGCAGGGCGGTAAGGGTGACGGCCCATGATGCGAAGGAGCTCAGCAGAGGGACCAGAGGTGTCGATGGCGTACTCGGTAGGCTTGAGGCAGTAGAACCAGAACTTGCCGTCCTGGTCGGTGCGGAACTTGCCACGGAGGTTATGGCGAGACTGGTTCTCGGGGTCGTGGGCGTCGTACTTGCCGTTGGTGCTGGCTTGCCACATATCGAAGACGGCGTTTGGGATACCCTTGCCGGTGTCAACGTCGCGGATGACACCGTGGAAGAATGTGAGTTGGCCATCCTTGGGCATGTCCTGTACGACGCTGCCACCAAGCTCGCGGAAGGGTGTCTCGGGAGACCAGAAGGGGCCGAGGATGCTGGAGGAGGTGGGAGCCTTTCCTCCTTCGGTGACGACCTTGTGGTTGATTTCGTCGACGAGCCTTGGAATTGTTAGTGAATATTGTGCATTTGGGGGATTGGATGTGACTTACGACTCAATACCGAGAATATCGCAGACGCGCCATGTCTCGTTGCGGTTCTTCTTGTAGGCCTGGCCAAGAGAGTTGATGTAGTTGACACCAATGATCCACTCCTCCTGCTTGAGCTCGACTTCTCTGCAGAAGTCGTGCATGTGACGGATGAGAGAAGTGAGGATCTCGCGCTGTCTTGGCTCGGTCTCGGGGCTCATGAGGCCGATGACATGGTCTGTGAAGTTGGGGTCGAACTTTGATTGCGCCGAGGCGCCGTTGGTGCCGTTTGTACCGTTGGACATTGTGGGTGGATGGAGTGAGGGGTAGTAAACGTTGAAATCTGGGGTATCTTTTAAGGGTGATGAATAAAGAAGAAACAGAGTGACCCCAAAAAGAGGGTGCAGGTCGAGAGATTTAAGTACAACCAAAGATGGATGGCTCGAAAGCTGAATGCCGTTATCGTAGCCGGGAATGATGGAGGGGGCGGGGCCGTGGATCTTGGGTCTTGGGATGCGAACAGTAGCGCGGCAATTCAAGTCGGCTCTCCACGTCAGAATCACCATTGCAAATCCATGTTTCTCATTGGTTCCTCCATTTCTTGGGGTAAGAGAGAGTAGAGACATCCCGTACCGGGCGGAAATATCCTTACCCGAACGTGCCGTACCAAGATGCCGATTCATCCTCACTGTTACTCACGGGTCTTTGTTTCTCCATTTTTTTAGACTTGTTCTGGATGAATGGATTGCCGGTTTCTTTTACCGGAACTGGTCGTCGTACGATGTTGACTGCTTCACTTTTTTGGAATCCTCCATCGGATACCTACGTGACAACGTTGCTGTTGAGAAAAGTCTGACAAAGCTTGTGACAGACATCTATGGTTTATTTGACATGCGGAATATTTGCAAGTTTATTCTTGGAGACAATTCACATTAGTTAGTAGTCAGAGAGATCTGTGAATACAACATGCCAATGTCATGTCGTTGATGCAGGGTACCATCCCCTCATTTTGCCTCATTTCTCAATCTGGGGTAATGGCAATCCCTAAAAGACCTGGGGACCTGGTCAAGGCACGAGCCTCACTGTCCCCTACTGGGAATAATGTCATGCCATCGGATCAATAAAGCCTGTCTGTCACCTAAATGTCAATATGGGCTAGACTTTCCGGTCATGACGAAAACTCAAGGATCCGAGCCGAAACCAGCGGGGCAGTAACAGGCCCCACTGACCCCTCCTACGACACTGAAGAAGCAAAACCAGATCGTTCTGTTCATATATTGCTGGCCAGGTGGAGAGATGCTTTGTTTCATAGGTTTAACTGAGTCTATTCAACTGCCAAGCCAGACCACCATTTTGTCCATTCCACGTTACTCCCTATTCGTAAATATAACAAAAAGGTGTGTTATCGAGAGTATCAAGAGCATCATCAATAGTAATAGACTCAGCATTAACTCCCACATCAAGAGGATCAGACTTCAGAGCATCTCTGCTAGGAGGGTTGTTCTCGATAGTGAGAGTACCAGAGATATCCCTGGCCTGCTTAGGGTGCAGAGCTTGCCAGATCCAATAGATACGGTCGACCATTGCGTGGTGTAGCCAGAAAACGGGTTCGTTTGGAGAAGAGTAAAAGTCGGATGAGTCGCCGCCCATGATGAAGTGGCCAGAGGCATGCAGACCCAGGAAACCATCGACGAAACGTCCCTGGAACTCAGTCTGCATATCTTTGATGCTGTTTGAAGCCTCTCCGACAGTAACGTTATACAAATTGGGAAGCGTCATCCATCTGTCGATAGGGTACTGATTCAGATCGCGACGAAGACAGCGAGGATTGTACCCAAGGGGGGTTTTAGACGTGTTCATCGTATCCATGCCTGGTGATATTGGTCCCAGGTTGGCGACGGCCCCAACAAAGGGTCCAGAGCCGATACAGCCGCCGCCTGCGCCGCTTGGTAGGACGATGTCTCCGGCAGGGTTTGAGGACTTGGTGCCATTGTGCTTGACGTACTTGCCATCACCACCCATACTAGTCTCGGAGCCATCAAAAAGCGGGTTGGTGCTAACATTGCCAGTCTCGAACCAGTTCCAGTACTGAAATCGTTGTGAGTCTCTAATTCATACCGATGGGAGGGGATTTGGACTTACGGGTTGCGTGCCCTTGAAACCGCACTCGTCCCGGAGAGCCTTCTCATAGGCATACACAAAATACCGGTGCCACGTGAAGAAGTTGCCCTACAATGTTAGTTAGATGATGTGAAAGTTTTGCGTGTCATTTCTTACTGTTGCGTGGATGCTGGAAGTCTGGTTGATGTGGACCGCGACAAAGTCATCATATCTGGTGCGGGCACCAGGCGCAAAGGACGGATCAGCCTTGGATGGTTTCTCACGAAGACAAAGAACAGCATCGATATAAGCCTTCCTCTCCTTCTTGGAAAGCGCTTTCCTTTAAACCACGTTAGTATGAAGAAGTGGCTTGAAATGGCCGAGACAAACTTACCAGTCACGGCGCACCTCGGCGTTAGCGGTCGTGCATTTCTTTGCACCAGATCGCTCGGTGAGCTTTGCCTCAGAGTTCTTGAGTGCGGACAGAGCCTTGCTGTTGAGGTCCACCACGAGACTGCTGGCGGACTGGTGCTCAGTGGGTGCAGCAACGGCAACTGACGAAGCGCCGAGCAGGACGGCTGCAATTCCAAAAGAGAATTTCATCTTGTACAAGATTGCCCTGGCCTTGATGTAAGAAATCCGCGAATAAGTAGGGATAAGAAGGACATAGAACCCGAAAAGAAGGACGGCAGCCACGTAAAATAGATCGTCAGGAAGGATCTGATAAAGCAAGCCTTACCTCCAATCCAGAGAGGTCTGACTGAGATCTGCTGCCAAGACGGAGACTACTTTCGAACAGGCACATAGACCCGTTTTTCAACTGTTATTACCGGCATATAACTGCATGCAGGGTCTGGTTATCCGAGATTTCCAGCACAGTCCACTTGGTTGTTGAAAAAGGTTGATGGGATAATTATTCCCCGTGCGGCATAATGTTGCTTTTTTCACGGAAGATAGTCGTCGACCTAACTGAAACAAGCATTGATGGTTAGAAAAGAACTTGGCTTGAACGCAATTTTTCATTGGCAACGGCGTGAGACTGCTATGAGTGTTGAAGGTAGCAGTCAATCTGGAGGCAGTGACCGACTTTTCACGATACCACTAAGTAGGATTGCGATCGCCAATGCGAGACTTAGTTAGCTTAGATAGATGAACTGATACTGGTGACAACTCAGGCCCCTACAGCACGATTTTGAAGAAGGAAATAAAATGTGCCGTCGAGACACTCGTGAAGCTCATATCAGAAGAAGATTCCGTGAAAAGAGCCATGGCCAGATCAACAGATTAGCCTCACACAGACCCCGAGAGCGAAGATATGCTTAACAATGGTATTGGCTACGATCCAGATACATACCCGCTCGCGTTTCAACGGTGGGGACATCGGCCCGAGTAGAGAGACTAGTTTTAATCTTCCGTTCTCATGGACGATCAGACATTTTGGCAATGAGATACTCAACGCAAAATACTTTTAGATCAACCCTACAACCATAGCAACGAGGAAGAATATCGTAAGAAAAATGAACTTTAGAGTAAAGCCTTAAGAATATGAACAATGACTGCGAGAGGGAAACCATTAATCGAACAATGTTGTAGATAGTATTCGTAGAGGCCATTTGTAGTTCTAGAAAACCAGTATCTTCTCGATGTTCCTTTCCATACGATACCTAGGTCTCAAAATCTTGTTATGCCACACTAGATAGCACCAGCAGGAGTAAGGGTATCACTAGTACACATATCCTTTCGATCCAGACCAGCATAGTCGACGAGCGTTGTGTCATCCAAACGCTGGGTCCTCGACGCTCGAGAGCGTGTCAACCATTATATTGGGATTTCCTTGCGATATATCCGGCTTTACCTCCGCCTTCATTGGTTGTCCATCAATAAGGAAAGCTAATCAAGGGAGATGGGACTTTCTTCAAATAATACAAACATATGTCGGGGAAGAAGTAAACGAAACATCATTATGGTTGAACACATAATGTATGGGGTGCAGACTTAAGGACACAGGGAGTTCAAACTTAATCTGGGAGACAAAATAAGCATATTAATAAAGAGCCAGGGTAGTGAGTACCAGAAAGGTTGACGTCTGAATTTAAATTATAAGAAAAAACAGCATAAGGAGTCTTGTCTAAGTAGCTTAAGGTCATCTACTAATTTCGTCCCTTATGCTTCTAGCGGCCCATCTCTCTGATACCCTTATGCCAGGTAGAGCAGTGGGCGATCTCAGTTGGCGTTTGACTTGATATTCCAGTTCTATGCCAGACTATTTGCTATCTTGGTTTTTGGTTTTCGTTCACTCATTGTTCGACGAATACAGGTTAGCACATTTCACGCAAATAAGACGAGGTATCATTAAATATGTCTTCATAAAGAGTCTATCATAAACCTAAAATGCCACATGCATCACCCCACGCTATGCAACTATCACTATAATACAGGTATAACGTTGGTCTTCGTCAATTAGTGCGTCTGTCCCTCGTCGGTCTTGATACCATTGTGTGTAAGAACTGGCGCATCACGGTCCAGGTCGTACATCTCATCTTCTTGGGCATCATAGTGGCGGAATAGAGCGTAGAAGATGCATCCGGTCACAGCAGAAGCAATACCAACGCCAACGTAGAGCCACAAGAAGTCGGGGTCCTTGGCACGGGAGACAAGAGCCTCGGCGATAGCAGAACCGAAAGCATTGGTAAAGAGGTAGATGGACTGGACGAACGACTTCATAGAAGGAGGAGCCTTGGTGTAGGCGTACTCAAGACCAGTGACGGAGATGAAGATCTCAGAAATACCGATAAAGATGTAGGCGGGGGTCTGGATGGCGATGTGCACGTTGTTGGGGAGGTTCTTGCCGTCTACCATGCCGGCGGGGCAGTCCTTGGGAGATTCGTAGCAGGGTCCAGAAGAGTAGATGATGTGCTGAACGATGGCGGCGTAAGCAAGGCACAGAGCAGCGAACCAGAAACCGATGGTGATTCGGGCAATAGGTCGAAGCTCGATTCCGAAGCGTCGCAGAATGGGGTAGAGAACCTTCTCGATGAGAGGAGTGAAAACCAAAATGGAGATAGGATCAAAGTTCTGCATCAAATCGTTGGGGACGCCGTGGCCGTTCATCTGACCAGCCTGGGTAACAAAGTTGGTGGAAAACTGTCCGTAGCAAACCCAGAAGATGGGGTAGAAGACGAAGACCTTGCAAGCACGGAGAGCACGCTTAAGCTCATCGACAAAGTGGTCGTTCCAGGGGACAGCCTTGGTCTTGCCGTTTGCCTGGCGCCATGAGGGCTTGGCGGCATCGGTGTTGCGGGCAGCAATCATCATACCGAGGGCCTTGAAAGCATCGGTGATGACGGATCCCTGGGGAGGACGGTTGACAAAGGTCTTGCGGCGGAGGACAAGAGTGAGGATACCGATATTGAACATGCAGAAACACATCAGGTAGGCAGTCCAGAAACCTTCGTACTTCTCCATGAAGGGGGTGGCAAGCAGAGAAAGGGCACCGACGTTGATGCACCAGTAAAAGATCATGTAGATACGCTGGTAGGTAATGGCAGGATCGATAACGACTCGCTCTCCGGACTTTTCAGTTCGAATAGCCATTCTGCGTCTTTGGTACTGATCGGCGATAAGAGGCGCAATGTTGGACTTGATACCACCAGTTCCCAAACCAATAACGATGATGGCAACGATGTAACCGGGCTTGCTGGCACCAACAGCCATAGCGGCAGGAAGTGCAGTCGTCCAGAGGATGATGAGACCAACCCAGTAGAAGCCACAGAAGACGAGAATGGTCTTGTACTTTCCGAGGTACTGATCGGCAACGATGGCACCGAGAATGGGAGTCACGTAGCAAAACCACTGGAAGAACAGGTTGAGGCCTGTAGCGGCCTGGTTACCCATGCCGAGACCCTTGGGGCCATCAGATCCATCTTTGGCGTAGGAGATGTAGTTCTGGAATAGACCTTGAGCACCGTAGTAGGCGAAACGTTCTGTCAACTCGACGACAGCGATGAGGAAAGCTGAAGCAGGAAGGTTCTCTCCGACACGGCGAAGAGTAGCCCTCTCATGGTTGTTGGGCTCCTCGCCATCAGGCGTGGTACCGTACTCTGCGTCAGATTGCTTATCAAAAGATTGCTTCTCGTTAATGTCGGAAGGGGCAATGAAGCCACCGGCAAGATCAGTCTTCTTTTCATCGTTGTGAGTGCGGTCACCAAGCTCTTCGTGGAGCCTTTGTTAGGCGAGTTAGCATGGATGCTGATTTAAGCTTGAAAACAGAGTTTTTAACATACTCGGCGGCCAAATCCTCGTGGTTCTGAGCCATGGTTGCAGAGGGAGGTCACTGGATGCGACAAGGCAAGTATCAGTGGGCAGGTGAAAGGAAGACAGAACAGGTAGAGAGAGACCAAGGGGAGAAGAGAGAGATGAGAAGGAGTAACGAGAGAGTAATAAAAATTGCCAGAATTCGGAGATGGTTATAAATGTTCTGTCATGGAAATACAGGAATGGAGACATTGACTGTCATTGCTTCGGAGAGGCCATGCCCGTTGCTGTAAAACATCCGACAGAAAGAGGAACCTTTGATCGGAAGACGCCAAACGGCCCGGATATGGAGTCCACCAAAAGATGAGGCTGTGACCAATCCCGTCCAGAGAACAATTCGAGAAGTCTTTTGGATGCCGAAGACCCGAGAGTTTCCCTGTCTCGTACGAGCAAAGGTGGCACGCCAAGTGGAGAGTTTTCCGTTGGACGCACCCCACAGTTTCGCCTAACAACTGGAGACTTTTGAGATAGTGGCGGGCAGTAAAAGATGAGATTTATCATGAGGTGACTCTCTTTCATTCCATCGCGACTTCGCTCTCCGGAGACGGCGAACCCGCCCCGGAAAGATGACTCTTTTGTGCTTTCGAGATCGGATGGGCGAGTGACCCAGATGTTCATGGATATTATGCTTATTATTGCGATCAAGATGGGACATGCATGAATTGATCATTCGACACTTCTTCAATCATCATCACCATCATCAAAGTTGGCCGCCAGTAACGGACTTTTCCCATCCTGTCTCTCTATCAATAGAGATCTACACCGTGGCTGCATTAGTCTTTACTTGATACAGCAAAGTCTTGGTCCCTATCCTAACAAGCTGACGGGCAACTCCAAAAAGCCCTTGACAATCACAGTGGAGGCTGAACAAAGGCTGAATGCGGTGCGACGCGCCTTTTTTCTTTCCTCATCCTGTACCGCCCTCTGTCTCAGTCTTCCCAATCGCGTGGTAACGTAACATGGAATCGCCAGGTCCGCCACCCACTCCGTGTCCAGTTCGCGTAGTTTAGCAGTGCTCACTAATCTAAAGACCCTGAACCCACCACCCTGCCAGGCTTACCACCACCCACCATGAAGAGAATTTCTCCTACGTAAAAGGCGTCCGTGTCTATCTCTACCCGTCCAGGAACCGTTGATATCTTTACTCAAGAGGAAGGTCGTTATTGGGTAATAACATGAGCTTCCCAGTCCCCCGCAGGTTCTTTTGTAACAAGGTTATCTCTCATTCTCCATAGACGAAACGAGACGAGATGCGCATTATCCAAACAGCGCCCTTTGAATTGTCATATGACGTGTTATCGTCAAGTAAATGCCCCAGGAATAAGGTTGCTCTACTATCTCTCATTTCACAATGCGGTGATTATCTGCTATCCAACTTCTCGATACGGAATGATGTTGTCCTTGAGTCAAGTGACTGGGATGCCATCAGTAGGATGCGATTCAAAAGTTCATTTTGATGGTTTATTACTTACTGCATTCAGTGACATCCATGGTTGTGATTCTTATCTCCGGTCATTCCCCCAGCCAAGCCGGCAGCAACCGCCTGTTTCCTTGGCGGAATATCAGCGCCTTTGGCCTCAATTCATGTCGAGTGTTTTTGTGACGACGATCACCAACAGACTGGGCTTGTAACGTTTGATGATGTTCAACAAAGACACTATATCTGAGCCTCCACCACATCTCTCCCCAGACCCATTCATTCGCCTCCTGTCAACGCACCCCGTATTTCCCATCTCCACGAAATCATGGCATCGTCAAGGCTAATGCGAGCGTAACCATCTGGGGTAACAATTCAGACAACAAAATTGCATTCTATGACAAACAATTCAACATCACGTAAGCCAATCAAGCGCTTCAACCCGCCTCCCATGCCGTATTTCCGTTGACGTCGTTGATTCCGGGGAACGTCTAGTGGAAGACTTCAGCTAGATGGTGGCGCGGGCTAGCAAGGGCTGTTTTCTTCCGATTGCAGGTTTCGTAAAAAAGCCTGAACAGGGCCTTGGATACCCACAAACCAGTTACCGAGGCGCCGAGGTTCAATTGGGATAGTGCTAAAAGTGCTGACATTGACGATGTGAAGACACAGATTTTGTCTTCAGGGTAGGTCGTCAGCAATGGTGGCAAAATGCTTTTCGGCATGCATAAACACGATCAAAATACGATGCTATTTTACGCATATTGACTATAAGCCTATTGTTGAGTATACATACTAATTTTATCTTCATCTTTATTCTTCAAGATTTAAACGTTGCATTGCGAATATACATAGAACCTTTGCACAGCCAGCTTGTTCAAACCTCAACTACGTTGCGCATGCCCAAATTTAGATTGACCAAGATACGCCCAGTTCCATCCATTGCTTCCCTCGGGGCATCATAAGAAATGGCCGCTCGAGGTATCGATGACAAAACTAGTAGACCAGTTTAAGCCATTTAGACTATAGGTTCAGTTCATTTATTTCTATATCCTAAAGCTCAGAGGTCCTTCTTTTCTATCACCCATTAGCCTTCCTCCCCTAACCGCGTCTAAACCAAGTCAAACACATCTTTCAGCACGTTTAGCGCCCCAAAAAGCTCGTTATCGTGATGTCTACGCGCCACAATCTGTAAATTCACCGGCGCGCCCGCGAAATCCCCATCATCCCACAACTTCCTCACCCTTAAACAAGCCTCACTCAACGGCGCATACCCATCTTCGTATTTTTCCCCAGACTCAGCCCTAATAGGCGTGGGAATCACCGCCCCCGGGTAGTCAACAAGGTTGTACAGCGAGGTGTACGTCCAGTACAAGGCCGTGTCGTGGGCACAAGCTGGACCAACAAACGACGGGCCGATGATGACATCCACATCCTGATCGGTCCAGCTTCGTGCGAAAGACAGGCGGAAGTCTTCTCTGAGCTTGTGCTGGCGGCAAATGTCTACAGCTGTTTGCATGCCTAAGGTATCACCGTCTTGTGCGATCCATTCTGTGAGGGGATGAACAGGTTCGCCAGACGAGATGATGCCATTCTTGGTGCATTGAGCACCGTCTGGCCAGAATAGTCTCCGAACGTGGTTCCATGCTTCTTCAGCGCCAAAGACTTTGAAGTCTTTCACCTCGATTAGATCCGCGTACTTGCTGTCGGTCAGGATAGCTGTGGCCCATGACACAGCCCTCTTCACAGGAGGTTGGGGCTCGATGAAGCCATCGTTACTGATGATGCCTACTTTGAGTCGCCGGTTGAACTTTGTGTCGAGGCCAGTCCAAGGAAGAGGAATCACGGTCGGATCGGATAGGAATGGCTTTGCCGACAAGATGCATCTCATAAAGAGATCCATATCCCTCAATGATCGACACATGGGTCCCGTCGAGACAGGCACGTTTAATACTGATGGAGGCGGGGCTGTAACATATCCTCTTATTGGCAACGTGTTCGATGTCGCTTTGAAGCCATATATACCGCAAAACGCCGATGGCCCCCGAATGCTTCCGCCAATGTCCGTACCGACACCCAGCACCGAGCCCTTCATAGCGACCAAGGCCGCCTCGCCACCCGTCGAGCCTCCTGCTGTCAGATAAATATTGAACGGGTTCAGGACTCTTCCCCAATGCGAGTCCGACTCCAGATGCATCATTGACTGCGGCTGATTGGTCTTGCAGTAAACCACAGCACCCTGACTACGCAAGATTGTCACAATATCGGCGTCTGTATCATCGTGGGTGATGCTTGCGAAACAGCCCTCAGAGGAGTATGTCCCAGCCACTTGGATGTGATCCTTGATGCTGATAGGGAGACCATGGAGAGGACCGATAGGCTTTCCGTGTTGTTCGAAGTATGCATCTAGCTTCTGGGCTTGAGCAATGGCTTCGTCCATGTACCATTGGGTCAGGCAGCATGTGAGCTGATGCGCGATGATGGCGCGCTTACAAAAAGCCCGCGCGACAGTGACAGAACTGTACTTTCGAATTGCGATCGCATCAACAAGACCAACGGCATCGTGCTCGGTGATCTCGAGTTCTTCTTGTGACAAGATGCCACATGTTGCGGGGATGATAGACACATCTTTTGGGGGATTTCGAACGAGCTTGATCGGAAGACGAAGTTCTTGGGGAACCTTGGCAGCGAATGTTTCCAGAAGAGCAGCGCGCTTGGCCTCGAATTCGACGGTTCCACGAAGGATGGGTGTTACTTGAACAACTGGAAGACCTGGGAGGGCGGTGTCTGTGGTCAGATGTTCAGGATTGGCAAGCTCGTAATGTTCGACTTTGACGCTTGATGTTGCTTTGCCTGAAGACATTGACCCAGGCTGAAGGGCTGATGCAGATGTGGGACCCATGGTTGGGAGCGTCTTGATCGGACCAGGAAAAAAGAACTGACGATGGAGGAGGGGAATAAAGTGTTACACCAGAGGTTCCCGCATTTCTTATAGATAATATGAGTATATGGAGAATAAGTCTCGCTCTCGGTCTTGCATATCGGTTCTGTCGCGCTCGGAATCAATAGCACTTGGCCGGGCCTATCGTGCTCGGAATGAATGAGCGTAGCCCTTCCACGCTCGGAATTACTTCATTCGACAAACACAATCACTTCCGAGCAAAGGAGCTAAGCCAAACTATGTCTGATACCGTCCAAAAACGTTGCTCTCCGCCGGATATCGTCAATTGCTTGCGTTAGGTATCCTCAACGTTGGTGGCGTAAACACCAAGACCTCAAACCAGCCGGTGACCTTGGCCTGTGTGACTCGACTCGACATCTAAACGTTTCCCACCATCGAATGAATCCAAAGTCAAGTATTATTCCATTTCAGCCGCATTCGAATCCCCTCTTTTGTCAATTGATTGTGGCCAATCGCGTGGTTGTCGAACACTTACCCCGAGATGGCTTCAAAGGACAATACTAAGACGTTCCATTGTTCTCAACCAACTCAAGCTGGGGCCACCACCACATGCACAACATTCGCAACCAGAACAATACAACGGCGCGCGCACGGTTTTTTGGGTGCTTGTCTTGACTAATGCCACTCTTCGCAGCCGTCAAAAGATAAACGCGATGCGCGACAAGGGAGGATGCATATAAGGTGTTACACGGCTTTCTGAGACATACCAAATCCGGAGTTCGTTCTGTTTCATCATCAAATCAATCAAGCTCGTTAAAATGTCAGAGTCAGACTCTATCCCTGGCACGATCCATCTAGTGGACGTTCAGCGCAATCTGCGTGTTCGCCATGCGGGTGGTGGTGAGGGCGACATCGTCTTGGATCCGGCACCGTCTGACGATCCAAACGACCCTCTCAACTGGTCGCCTGGGCGAAAGCGTCTAGCATTGATATGCCAAAACTTGTAAGTTAATTCTACCATAGGTGAACCCTGCAATGCTGACTGGAAGAACAGGTATACTTGGTTTTCGGGCATGTCTGTTGCGACAGTGTACTCTGTTCTCGTGCCTCTTGCACAACAGTCCAAGGTCTCGATTGCAACGCTGAATGAGGGGACGGGATATATGTATCTGCTTTTGGGAGTCGGGCTGTTGTTCTGGCAGCCCTTTTCGCTGCGATATGGCAAACGATTGACCTATCTCATCTCGATTCTCGGGGCTATTGTGAGTCGTGATGCCAAAACGCGCTGATGGGCAATTGCTAACACGGTTATCAGGGCACTAGTATATGGAGGTGAATATTCTTGAGTCATCGATATTTCGGACAAGACTGACCTTATTCGTGCAGTGCCTACGTGTCGAGCAATGGTGAATGGATTGCCAAATGCATCATCCAAGGCTTCTTTGTTGCGCCGATTGAGTCCCTCCCCGAGATGTCTGTCACCGATATCGTAAGTACATACATACACTCCTGAACTCACGAATCTGACTGACACTGTCAGTACTTCACTCACCAACGTGGCACCTATATCGGTATATATGCCCTCGCCCTTGCAGGAAGCAACTACTTCGCGCCCGTCATCAGCGGCTTCATCGCCGAGTACCAGGGCTGGCAATGGGTCTTCTACTGGCCCGCCATCTTCCTCTCCGTCGTCTTCATGTTCCTGTTCCTCTTCATGGAGGAAACCAATTACATCCGCGTCGCGCGCGACATCAACCGTCCCCAGGCTGAAACCTCCCGTGCGAGCGATGAGAATACTAGCAAGACAGGCGAGAAGGAAGCGGAAGGCGAAAACCATGAAGTCAAAGAGGCTGATGAGGCGGCCAAAGAGTATGCTAAGCCAAAGACCTTTGTGCAGAAGATGTCCCTTTGGCATCCCTCTCCTGGTCAGAGTATGGCACGACATGCCGGGCGCTCAATCGAGTACCTTTCGTGGCCCGTCATATTTTTCGCTGGCTTCTCTTACGGCTCGTACCTCATCTGGTTCAACGTGCTCAATGCGACAGCATCCATTGTTCTCTCCGGTCCGGGGTACGGCTTCAAGCCATCCATGGTCGGCCTCAGCTACCTTTCCTGCTGCCTCGGTACCATTATTGCATTCTGTGTCGCGGGACGTATGAGCGACTGTTTGACCGTCAAACTGGCGCGTCGCAACAACGGCATCATGGAAGCCGAGCATCGTCTGTGGCCGCTCGCTATTTGTGTTGTTGGTGTTCCTGCATCTCTGATCCTTTGGGGTGTTGGAGCGCAGCATGGCGTACACTGGTTCGGTCTCATCTTTGCCATGTGTGCTTTGTCGACCACGAGTGTGATGGGCTTGATCATCAGCATCAATTACTTGATTGATAGCTACTACGATATTAGCGGCGACGCTATCACGACAATTATTCTAGTCCGAAACACCATGTCTTTCGCAATTAGCTATGGGTAAGCCAAGTTCGCCAAGGGTTAGACAGTTTGCTAACAAATATCGTAGTATTACACCATGGATCACCAACCTGGGATACCAGAATTGCTTCGTCTCTGCTGCATTCGTCGCCTTAGCTGCTTGTTCTGCGGTGTTTGCTATCATCAAGTACGGTAAAGCGCTGCGTGTTCGCACTGCACCCAGGTACCACAAGCTGGTCGCTGACGACAAGAGGGTTATGGGTGTGGCTTAAACTGAAGAAAGCCTGGTCTACGAGCACAGACTGGTCTCCATGATATACTGTTGAACTTCAGAGGGAAAACGCTGGGAGGCAACAAACAGGTAGCTTGGAGATGTATCAATTAGTGATAAATTAATGTTTGGAAATAGCTTCGTATGGATCGCTCCCAAGTTCTCCGCATCTGTGTTCTGTACCAGTTTAGTTCCCGTTATGCTTCATACATGATCCAATCTTCGTGAACCCTCTAAACAAATGCAGCAACAGCCAGAATGGCAGCAGCAAAAGCCCCGATGCTAGCCCTGGCCGTGGATCCGACGTTACCAGAATCGCCAGTCTCACTTGCATTGGCTCCATCAGCTGTAGACGTTCCTGAGCCACTGCCGCTGCCGCTGCCGCTGCCATTGCCGCCCTTTCCACCACTTCCGCTTCCACTTCCGCTGGAACCACCACTGCCGCCAGATCCAGAGCTCGACTTTATTCCGCTTTCGGTACCGGCACGAACGTTGCCAACAGTAAGAGGCGAAGGCTTGTCGCCGCACGACTGTGTGACTTGCACGTTCGCAGCGCCGGGGTTATCCGAGGATCGAATACCGCTGCTCTTAACGTCCTGGAACTTGCCATCGGTAGTGTATAAAGGTTCGCTGTAGACGTTTGCGCTGCCGGCTTGGATCTGCAGGGTGCAGTCTGTCTTTGTAGCTCTCTTTCGGAGTTTGGCGCTTCCTTCGCCCACGAGGATGGATGCAACTATGTAGATGAGGTCGTCGTCGTCGAAGTTATCGCTGTCGGTGTCGACTGGTACGGTAAACGTTGCCTGGCCGTTGGCAGGAGCGCTGAGTTTTCTATGATCAAATGGGTTAGCCGAGGGCCTTTGAGGATGAACATGATGTAGACTTACATGGCGGGCTTTCCGTCGACTTGAATCAGTTCTGCGTTGTCGCCGATAGTCGCGTTCTTGAGGTCGACTTCTACTACGGCACCCGTGCTTGTCGGAGCTGCGCTCTCGGTGGCCGTCAGAGTGGCTGTATCTGTCGCATCGTCATCGTCGGTCTCGGTCGCCGTAGCTGTGGCATCGTCGTCGGTAGCAGTAGCTGGAGTCGCCGTTAGTATGCCCTTTTGTTTTGTTATTGGTAGCGATGCGTCTTACCATCTGCAGTTGCTGTTCCCTCGGCTGCCGTTGTGGCCTCATCATCGTCGTCGTCATCGGTTGCTGTAGCTGTAGGCTGTTCTCCCTCGGAGACTTGGGAAGCATCCCCTGTGGCTACAGGCTCGTCGGCTGTGGGTTCTGGGACAGCTGTAGGCTCTGCATCTGTTTGTGGCGTGTCGTCATCGTCATCGTCGTCGTTATCGTCTGATGGATTCGAAGGTTCTGCAGCAGGCGCTGAGGGTTGCGCTGCGGGCTCTGACGGTTGTGGTTCGGCGATGGCTGATGGCTCGGCTGGTTGTTGATCTGGGTCTGCTACTGTTTGGGCAAGGCCGTTAGCAGCCAAAAGGCCTATGATGATGCTTGAAGCAAAGCGCATGTCGGCGATCGCTAATCGGGAGTTGTGACTATTTTATGGGTCTGTTTCTGTTTCTGTTGGTATGGAATTGTCCAACTTCTGTTGCAAACAAAACACGTGAAATATTGTGTGAAGAATAGTAAAAGAACCAAAATTAAAGAATACGAATTCAGCTCAAGGAATCGTTCTATTATAAACAAACAAACCAAGCATTGAGCTCTAAGCTCCCTCCCTACTGCAAATGCAGGTGGCGGCAACTGTCATGGTGGCTCTGGCAGTCTAGACCCTGCAAGTACAGACAACTGGTACCTAGACCAGCCACTAAAATGCCGGACTTGAGACACTGGGGCTGTGTTTAGCGCAAAGAAAGCTGCTGAGAGGACCAAAATAGCTTCAGCTGCAGCTGTCGCGTGTCAATACCGCGGTCAAGCCGACCCTCTTTAAGCATGTGTCCGTTTTCTATACGAGACTGTTTTTGTTGTCAATGCACAAGCGATATTACCAAGACGAGGAAAGATGAAGACTTTACAAGCTCATACAAATTAAGCTTAAAAAGAAATGGAAAGGTACCTTGTCTAGAGGGTTCAAAATGGTTTCAATAGTCGACGCCACAGAAGGTCGCCCAGTGCTAGAGCTGAAAGACTAGCATGAGGACTAACGACAAACACACTGGTAATTGCGGCTGAGCAGTCTATACTCCAAGCCAGCATTCTCTGCCCCCTTGTCTTTCGTCTGCAAGCATGCCTTGCATAAGGTGATGGCGGCGGCGCAACAGGTCAATCAGAACGACTTCATTTCTAACTCTACCGTCCAGACTAACTCTCTTCACTTCATGCGTACTGCAGTCTATCCTCAGTCCATTCTGGACGGAGATACTCGCTGTCAAACTTGACGTCAAAGCTCGAGCTATGCGCATAGTCAACCTCCCATTCAACCTTGACTTCACCGCCTTCAGCGCTCTGGCTCCAAACAGTGACGGCGATAGTGTTCTCTCCGCTGTAGTTGAGGACACCAGGGGGCACAGGGAAAGAGACCTGGTTACCGATGTAAGGATTGAAGCGACCGTATTGGTACCCATTGACAAACAGCAGAACACGAACACGGTTGCTGTAGCCCTTTTTGGTAGGTGAAAACGTCGCGTTGGAGGGAGCTGTGAGCTTGAATGAGATACCAACATCAAGACCATCGGGAATGTCGAGGTCAACGGTGGTTCTGTAGGCCCGGACTCCAGCAGAAGGGTTGACGAGGGTTTCTTGCTTGGATGAGTACGACTTCCACTTCTTGTCGGAGAATCCAGGAAGATGAGCACCAATGCGCTCCGCGTAGAGACCACCCTCATTGAGAGGGCCTCGGACTGGATCAATAACTTCGCCCTCGACGCTTCCAGCGTGGCCAGCAATTTTCCAATCAGAAAATTTGTAACCATCCTTAGCAGAGCCGATGAGAGTCGCGTTGGTGATGCCTCGAGGGTCAAGGGCACCTTCACGAAGGTCGTGGCCAGAGTTATCCATCAGAACAACAAGGACATTCTCCTTCTTGGACAACGTCGCGTTTTTGAAAGAGAATTCTTGTCCTGACTTTCCGACGGTAGCGTTACCAAGGTAAGAGCCGATGTAGTCAGAGTTCAACCAGACCGAGTAACCAAAAGCCAAACCACCTGTGATGTTCAGGTATACACCCGTGGGTGCTTTATCGGTTGTGGGAAATTTGGCCCTGTAGATGTGGTTTCCGTAGTGAACGTTGTACTCATCAACATACAGTACTGGGTTTTTCAAATCAGGAACGAGCACCGCGTTAGTGGTGTTCTTCTTGTTGGCCACTGTACAAAGTCAGTAATACGATCAACAGCATTTAAAAGGTTATCGAGCACTCACCAACCCATGCTGAGGAAGAGGTCTTGTAGTCGGATTTGATCTCTGGCAGACTGTCGGTGTATTTCCACGACTCAAGCTTAGGGAGCTTGACCTTTGAGGGACCCTTGAGCTTTGCAGTATACTTGTGGCCGTCTTTTGATGCGACCTTGACCTTCTCACCATTCCAGGAGATAGATTTCAGAGATTCGGAAGCAAAGACAGTGATTTCGGTGGACTTGTCGAGATCGCCTTCGATGTTGAGCTGACCATTCTTGACGGTGGCGTGACGGACGAGGTAAGGTCCATGAACCAAAACTATACAAGTTAGCAATACACTTTGTTTGTGCTTCAATATTATAACGTACCAGTCTTGTTCACAGGCGCGAAAGGATCGTTATCCAGTGTCGGTGCCCAGAACTTGTAAGCGGTCTGGCGATCAGCCAATACGATGGTTGAACCATCCTTCATGTTAAGAGTGAAAAGGCCTTTTTTCTGAGTGTAGTTAACTGTAACATTCTTCTTACCCGCCTTGACCTTGATGCCCTTGAGAGACTTGTCATGCTTGAGCTCGGTATGTCCCTTGAGAGTAAATTCTCCATGCTCACCCTCGGGCAGCCAAAGGACAAGAACCTCCTTCTTGTCGATGACAGAGTATGTCAGCACCTCAGCAGTAGTATAGACGAGAGTCTTCTCTCCGAAGTGAAAGTCGGTAGGGACGATCTTGGATTGGTGGCCGTTGATTGTGATGTGATCATTTTGAGGAATAGTCAGCTCGCCCTCAGAAGTATTGACACGGATCTTGAAGATCTCCTTGGTGCCTGATGGAGAGTAATCGTGTCGAGCAACGTAAAAGGCTGCACCGTTGTCCTCATGCCGAAGTTCAGTAATCAAGACATCGTCGTTGGTTGAAAGGGATGTGCTGTTGGTAACTCGGTTGGTCTTTGTAAGATCGTGGGCAACGCGAGTGAACAGAGTCAACGACTTGGTCTCGTAGTACTTGTCCCAAATCTCACGGTTCTCAGAGATGGGGGAAGAATAATCGTAACTAGTAGCAACCACAGGGCAGGCGAACCAGCCCCAGTTGGTACCACCATACATCATGTAAAGTGAGATGGCCGTGGCCTGCTGAGCAACCAAGTCACGGTAGAAGATGTTGGCGAAATCAGGGCCGATATCTCCTGGGCAGCCGCCCTCAGGACCACCCCAAGGGTTGTAAGATCCGCCCTGGAACTCAGGCAAGAAGTGAGGCTGAGCTGGAGACTGCTTGGAGAAGTATGTGACATAATCCTGGATGTTATAAGGGACATATTCGCCGTTGGTTCCGGTGCATTCGTCGAGGTTGCAGCTCCAGCAGGACGGGTAGCTATCTACACCTGTGACGTCGACATTTCCGGTTGCGTTGGCTTCAAAGTCATTTGACCAAGAAAAGGTACGCTAGAAATCGTGAGTCTTTATCAATAGGTCAAGATAGTGGATGAGACTTACAGTGTTGGGCGCGTTGTGGAACACGGGCACGTCAATACCAGCATCTCTCGCGGTGTCTTGTAGAAGTTGCATATAATTCGCAACAGGCTCGTTCAAGATTCGCTTGTCGTCGTTCTTCCACTGACCACCGAGCTCGTTCTCGATCTACAGTCGTTAGTTTCTGACTCGTAAACCTCAATTCTCAAGCGGGCTGCAGTTTATACCTGGAACATAGCGACATTTCCACCATTGGTGATGAGATGCGGCTCAATAAGTTTGGATATCTCAGTCCAATACTTGGACCAGGCTTTGGTGAACCTAGGATCGTCGTTTCGTAGCTTGCCGTACTCGCCGGTCGTCACCCAAAGAGGAAATCCACCCGCGTTGGCTTCGGCATTTACGTAGGGACCGGGACGGATCAGGAGGTAGAGGCCGAGCTCCTTTGCTAGCGTCATTATAGACACAAAGTCGTGCGCGCCATTCTCGAAGTCGAGGGCCCCCGAGGAAGCCTCATGGTAGCCCCAGCTATTGTAGATACTGAAGGCATTGAAACCGGCCGCTTTGATCTTCTCTAGCAAGTCTCGCCAGAGTTCGGGTCTACGATCGTTAGTAACGGATGGTGCTGGGGACTCGAACCAGGATTAAGCGTACACGGGTAGTCGCCAGTAATGGAATTCTCCAGAGAAGACAAAGATTCGCTCGCCATTGATAAGGTAGCTGTGGTCGTCCCTACGAAAATTGGTCAGAGCTGTAAGTTGGCGCCAATTGAGTCAATCTACCATTGGACAATGTTGGTCAGTCCATTGTCTTGAATTGGAACGTTGGCGTTCTCTTGAGCGATTGAGAACCCTGTCAGGGCCAGCAGCCCGACAGCGGAGAGTGAAAGCAGCTTCATTCTCAACTCTATGCCTCCAGCAAGCAAATCGAAGCGGGCGTGCAAGTATGGAGTCAATTACAGCATTCTGACTAGCTAGCTATATATATATATTTATGATCAGTAATCTCGGTGATCAATAACCCGCATTGCATGCAAGACATGACATAGGTAGCTTGCAGTTGCTGAACATGTCGATCTCGCCCAGGCATCCGGTCTTGCTTGACCAGCCATTGAGGGGTAAGATCGACTTTACCGAAGGAAAAAAAAAAGAAAAAAAAAGAAAATGCATCAATAGGAATTCTGCCGCGACTTAAGTATTAGCCGCAGAATAGCATTGGCAGTTGTTGGACGATTTTGTTATGCCTGATGACACCTCTTACCCCACACTCACCCGCATTTCTATTGACGCGGCTCTGGAGATTCTGGAGTGTAATTTTGTTGTGCATCGGCCATCTTTGCCTTTTTTGTCTCACATATTATTTTGCTGGCTAGCCATGACCATGATATTCTTGCCGCAATTGATGCATGTGGTGAATACTGATTTAGGAATTGGTCTAGCAATTCCCCATCTAGGCCGTTCGGCATCTCTATATCTGGGATTGGTAACCTTTCTATATACGTCTACTACCATGAAATGCGTCACATTCTCTTCAAAGCACTGGCACGACTTTCCGTAGCCCTCTTAGACCAGCTGAGCTCTCTCAAACCATCGAATCCATGCGGTAATCCTGGCCAAAGATGAAATTCAACCTCGACATGATCATTAGCCAGTCTATTGGCGTACTTCATGCTCTCGTCTCGGAAGAGGTCCAGAGATCCGATGTCGATGTATGTAGACGGAAGACCTTTTAAGGTAGCAGCTCTGGCAGGAACAGCATAAGACAAAGCCTGAGCATCATCTCCCTCCCGGAGCCTGGGGAGGTAAGCGTCCCATGCAACCTTTGCTCCAGCTGGCCTCATTGCCAGGACTTCAAGGTATGGGTCATCGTCTTTGAGGTTGTATCGATCATCCAACATGGGGTAGATCAGGAATTGCTTCGCTATTGGAGGATCAAGAGTCCGATCTCTAGCCATCAAAGCAACGCCGGCAGCAAGACCACCACCAGCACTGTCGCCATACAATGCGATTCTGGCAGGATCAACGTTTAGTTCCGCCGCAGACTTTGATACGAACTGTATGGCCGCCCAACCATCTTCAAGCGCTGCTGGAGCAGGATGCTCCGGAGCCAGCCTGTAATCGACAGCGAAGAAAGGTAGCTTGGAGACGTCTGCGAAACGGGCGATTTGCGGCGCAAAGGGTGGTACTGTACACGCTACGAAGCCGCCGCCATGGAAATAGACGACTGCAGGTGTCGGTTTCTCTGAGGACAGAGTTTCTTCGCATGCGAAACGGGTGACTTCAATCTCAGTTCCGTCGGAACCCTTGACTTTGTACACGGTTTCTTTGACTCCGGAAGGATAGGGCGAGTTGGTAACGAAATGGCGAATGGTGCCTTCAATGTTAGATCTCAGCTCGTGGGCTGTCTTTGGTGGATCGGCCCTTGGTCCTTTGGCAGGTGATCCAATTGCTTTGAAGTATTCCGGGTCAAACTCGAGGCCAGTCATGATGTAAACTTGTTGGAAGGCAGGATTGATTGCCGAGACGCCTGGCAGATATAAGGATCCTATATTATGCAGCTTACCTGAATATAGGCTATTTATGTGACCCCGCAAACTTGCACAGCAGGACCTCGGGGTTGCGAATGTCAGCTTACGATGATCGGATATCTTAGGTAAAAGCATAGTACGGGATGTGTCAAGCCATCGACGTCTCATGAAGGATATCCGAGTCAGCGTCAACCCGTCATCAACCCAGCAGGCTGATACTGTTCTAGCAACAATTCATATGACAAACGCGCTTCGCGGTATTTGACTGTAGTTCCTATCACTCGAAGAGGAGATGATTTATTTGTTTGATACTCAAGCTCGGTGACTAGCTTGCAACAGATTGATTGGGTGCAATAGTGCGTCAAATGGTAGGGACTTATGGTAATAACGTTTCAACACAGACACTTGACAATTTTCACAGCGCAACTACCTGCACCGTCAAAAGTCCCACAGACTAGTTCTGAAATGCTGGAGATTAGAACAAATATCCTGTCGGAGTATAAATAAGGTTATTAGATCAGTAGACTGTGTTTCAATTTGCGCATCTATACATAGAACTTCTGTCTGTGGATAATTGAGTTCCTTATATGATAGTGGTCGGTGTAGATGAATAGATAAGACCTCCATGTATTGAGTATAGTCTCAATAGTCTCTAGGTTAGTATAACTTTTTGTGATTTAACACCATAGTCATCACTGCCGTTGAAGTGAGAAAAATCTCATTGCATTAAATTCGGTTAGAAACTCTTGATCTATTATTAACATATCCCAACGGGAAGCACAAAGATTTGCCTATCACCGTGCTTATCATGAATATTGACTGGAGAGCGTCGCCGCTTTATCTGGAAGCGAGCAAACAGCCGGCGTCCATTTGAATTGCCGAAGAACCCCGGTCCTGTCAGGATGCGCGGAACGGTGGCCTCTCCACCAAGAGTGTTGAGGTAGTATTCATGTGCTGCAGCACCGTTGATGACAGGGGTTTGCGCGAGAGATGATTACGCACACGTCTGTGAGCATTTGCTTTTATATATGCACATATAGTACAGCTTGCATATACACTGAAACATATGACCTGGGAATAAATCACAAGCCTAAGTCGCTTTGATGTCTTATCACTTTATAATCTAACGTGCCGTTATTACTAGGGGATATCACACGCTGTGGAGTTTTGTGACAAGTGCTTTCAACGTATTTTACCCAATCGTTTAACTTAGTACTCTCCACTAATGTCGTGAAGCTGAGAAAATACAAAACCAGTATTAAACTCTAAACGACGCTTTAATCTGTTTCAAGCAGGGACGTGTTGGCAGTCGAGAGCTATGGGCTAACTTGAGAGGGCTAGAAAGTGGGTTGATCACTGGGAGACCGAGACACCAACAAGGATAGGTTTCAATGCCCAACTGCAGGGAGGGAAGAGGTCGGCACATAGAAGAGAGAGAGGTGACCCAAATTCAGAAATTTCAAGACCCATTGGGCTTGTGTCTCTTGACGACGTCAGATCTGCGAGTAATACCTATACATACATATCTACTGACTGACCTTGGATTTTTTGCAGCAATTAATTCTTTGGCGAAAGGCTTGGCTCTTATTTTTAGCCTCTTTTTCTCTCTTTCTGCCGCTCGAATTTATCTGGATTACTCCAGCCAAAGTTAAAAAACCAACACCAACAACCATCAACCACTGGCAAACACCAAAAAAGGCCTAGAAGGAGAGAGAACGAAACAATCGGTTTTTTTTGGCGTCGGGACGGCCCGTGCTACTACGAATTATCATCAGAAAGAATGGCAGACACGCCAGACAATGGACACGACTCGAGTTCAGTGAGGAGTGCTGGAGGCGGATCCATAGACCGGGCAATGGCAGCGACCAGACTCACCGCTTCTTCTTCATCCAACATTTCCAATTACGCCTCTAGCGTCTCGAGCGACAACCAAAGCCAGAGTCACGCCCACAGCCAAAATCTGACAGGGAGCGGAAGTGGGAGTGGGGGTCTTCCAGGAACCCCCGTGAGCCGACGCTCAGGTGGATGGGATCGGCAAACTCTTTCCCCGGCTGCCGCTGCAAGGGTACGACTTGATGATGTGAGTAAAGGAGATATCATATGATGTGATATGACATGATGGATCATTCTGTTTTCTGGAATTAGACTGACTATTTTCTTCAAGTCTACCAATGACGACTATGCTCCTCACCAGTCAAGCAGTCTACGTCCCAGCAGCGAACTGTTGGAAGACTCTTCCGATTCTTCAGATGAATATGTTTCGACTTATAAGCCACTAAAGACGTATGATCACTGTCATTCTTTGTCACTTGATGCTAACTAGGTTGATCAGTGCGTCACGTTCAAAGCGTTTCTTTCAGTCTATGGTTAACAAATTCACCAAATCCTCTGTTCGTAAGTCTCACCCT
Source organism: Fusarium nodosum (assembly GCA_014898975.1). Taxonomy (NCBI): domain Eukaryota; kingdom Fungi; phylum Ascomycota; class Sordariomycetes; order Hypocreales; family Nectriaceae; genus Fusarium; species Fusarium nodosum. The sequence goes on from JAAVUE010000015.1 coordinate 102,859, forward strand.
CTACAACTTATTAGTGTTTGTCAACTAATCACTGTCATAGGTTACGGGCAATTGCCAAACAACCAGGTATGTATATTCTCCTCTTGCTACCATATTATACCATATGCTAACCCTCAATCCAGCAAGAACAAGATCGAAATGGTACTCATTAGAATTGCCTCATCAACCAACCACTTGCCTGCGTTGCTAACAGCTGCCAGTTATCCAGCATACTGTCATTATCAATGTCTTTAAAGGACAACTTCAGTTATCACCTATCGCGCCAAAACCAAAACGGGTGCTTGATGTAGGCACAGGGGGTGGAATATGGGCATTGGTAAGTTCCCGCCGTTTCTGAAAGTAAAGATTCGTATCTTTATCTAACATTCGTCATTAGGAATTTGGCAAGTAATCTGTTACCAACATATTCCTACGTTATTGTAGCTAACCATTATGCTGTTACTCACTATAGCTACAAAACATCCTTACTGTTCTGTTCTTGGAGTCGATATTGACCCCGTTCACCCTCCATACAACAAGTCTAACTGCACCTTCAAAGTGATGGACATAACGCAAGACTGGAACTTTGCCGACGGTGGCAATTTCGACCTCATCCATATTCGACAACTCGGCGACACCAACGACAAGCAAAAGTTAATCCAATCAGCTTTTGACAATTTGAGACCTGGAGGATGGGTCGAGTTCACAGAATGGATCGCAGTTCTACAATCGCCTGACCACTCATTAAACGGCACGGCATTTCGTAAATGGAATAATCTACTTGAAGAAGGGTTACAAAACTTCGGTACAACGGTGAGGTACCCGGAAATGTTCAAGTCATTGCTCCAGCAGGCAGGATTTGAGCCCGTCATTGAGACAAGAAATGGCGCGCCAACGAATGCTTGCTATCCCGGGAAGAAGCTACAGCGCATAGGCCATTTGATGACACAGAACTGGCTTCTCATCATCGAGCCGTTGACAATGCCTGTTTTTACCCAAGGACTGGGCTGGACCCCGGAGCAAACGCAGGCCCTTCTGGCCGAAGTCCGACGGGAAATTGGCAACACAAAATACCACTCTTTCATGACACTGTGAGTATTCTCAAAGATTGTTGGCACCTGTCAATGAAACCCTATACTTACGATCGTAACTTAGAATAACGGTTTGTGCCCAAAAACCGTGGGATGGTATACCCAGATCCTCGAGTTCAACCTCGGCTACAGCTTCTAGATCCGAGTCCTCTCTTGCGCAAGCAAGTCGATCGGGTACTCCACTTCCATATCTAGGAGATAAACCACTATAAACAATGCCTTGTGAGGCATCTTTGAATATAATATACGAGCAGTTGGGCCTGGGCATTTGCGATGGGTATGGGTGCATGAATTGCGATGCGTGGAACATAATGAGAGTTGTTATGGCTATGGAATAGATCGATAGACTTATGATACGGCGATGGTAAGATAAGCGGATTTACAAAGATTGGAACTCATATATATACATAACTCATATGACGTGACTAACAAACTTCCAAGAATAGCTATGCCTGAATATCAATCAAATTTATGCACTATCAAAACCGAAACTCCAAAGCCAAGTACCCTCTCACATCACAGTTTCTCACACAATCATTCGAGAAACCCTTGCTGCCAAATCCTGAATACTATACGGGTTCGTCAAGTCATTGATAGGTAGATCGATCTGGAAGGCGTATCTTGCCCAAGACCTGACCTCAATAGCGATGAGCGAATCCATACCGTATTGAATAGCTGATCTTGTAGGCTGAATGTCGCCAATCTTGATCGACAATACTTGTGCCAGCTTGGCAACGAGAGCAGTGCAGACGACGGGTTGTAAAGCAGCTTCCTTGCCCTCGGATGCATCACCCAATCGACCAAGTGTGTTTCGGAAGGCCTTCACAGCTGTCTGGACCGCGCTCTCTCCGCCGCCTGCATCGGCATCACTTGCCGCATTGTCAGTGGCCTTTGATCGTAGCAAGCCGAACTTTGCGTCCTTGGCCCAAGATTGCCATTCTGCTGTCGCTTTATCGATCATACCGAAGCTGAGGACGATCTGACTTTGAGAAAATTCATCGTAACCAGAGTCGTTGGTTGTGTTGACGTGCTTGGGACAGCCAGTAGCAATAGCACCCTCGACTACTCGCAAAACATCGCGTACTGTGATGGGCCTGAGACCGCGAGAGAGTAAGGAAGCCTGAATCTCAGGACGCTCGCTGATGTTTCCGACATCCTCCACGAAGCCGAGATCGATAGATGAGGCCGGAAGACCGAGGCTTTGACGGTAGCGGGCAAATGTGTCAAGGAAAGTGCTGCTTGCCGAATAATTCGATTGACCTTCATTGCCTAGGACTCCACAGCCAGAACTGAGCATGACGAAAAAGTCAAGCTTGTGACCTTGGAGGCAATGGTGAAGATTCAATGCACCATTGACCTTTGGTCCGAACACTGTGTCAAAGTCTTCCAAGGTGATGTCCTCAAAGAATCGGTCCTGGAGAAGTGGTTAGACAGTTATACATGAGAATGGACAATGGTTTGAGAACTTACACTAAGTCTTAGTGCTGAGTGAATGACTCCGCCAACAGGGGTGTTGATGCTGGAGACTAGTCGTTCAACAGCTGAAGAGTTGCCGACATCACAGACCTCAACTCTAGCATGGCATCCATAGGACGACAATTGCTGAAGCAGATCTCCAGATTGACAGGCCTTCCCGACTGAGCTGGTAGCCAGGATGAGGTTTCGAGCGCCGTAGCTAGCCATCCAGATCGCAATTGCACGGCCTAAGCCACCAAGACCTCCTGTGATGATATAAGTCTTTCGTGGATCGAAACCAGAAGTCTTGGGTCGTGTCTGTACGAGGAATAAGTCAGAACAAACTCTCACACACAGTAGAGTGAGAGTACATACCTTGACCATTTGATCATCGTCTATATCTGCGAGTGAGACGACCTGCTTCTGCGAACCGCCTTCCAAAAGTGCTGAGAAGGCGGATTGTAGTGAATGAAGCTTGGACACCGAAGCCAACAGGTCTACATCGAGGACACGCTCCTCAACCATAGCCATAACTTGGTCCAGCAGCCTAATGAGTAGGATGTCAGTTATTGAAATGTTGAAAAAGAAAGAATAACAAGAGACTTACTCTCCAAAATCCTCGTGGCTCTCATGGTACGCATCTGCGAGATCAATAGACGCAAACATGACATTCTTGTTGGGTCGGAGAACACTTTCATCCTCATGCGTTTCACCTGACCCGATCTCGACATACGTTCCACGATTCGCGACCAAGTGAGAAAAGCTTGCATATTGGCCGGATTGAGTGTTCAGTACAAGTTTGTATGTTTGACCGTTAGTTGTGCGAGAAGCATTGACACGGCCAGCCTTTGTAGTGACAGAGAATATGCTGGATGAATTGACGCCGTGCTTGGTAAGAAGAGACTTGTCACCTTCACTGAAAGTGGCATGAACATCGAGATTGAGCGCCTTCGCTGTCTTGATCAGAGCGATGCCCTGCGCGGACGTGGCGTTGGCGACGAGGATTTTCTGTCTCGTGTTAGTACTCTCTTTGTTAAGATCTTGAAGGGCACTGGATTTGAGTACCTGGCCTATATTGACTCTTGCAGACGTGGTCAACGCGTACAACGCAGTAACAAAAGTTGCCGGGATCGCGGCAGCATCCTAAAGCAAACCCAGATTAGTCTACACTCCTACTAACTAGTCTGTGCTATAAGTATCAACTCACCTCGAAAGATAGCCAATCAGGGATCTTGGCACAGCACCCTGAAGGAGCCAGGTATTGCGTCGTGAAAGTTCCCTGCCCGATAACGGCAACACGATCTCCAGGTCTGAGTGATGTGACATTGGCAGCGCAGCTCTTAACAACACCGGAACACTCGCGGCCAAACTCCAACGCTGGAAGAGACCCTTGAGCGATTCGTCCGTCCTATCATAAAGTTAGTAAGCTGTCGACAGTGCAAGCAGAGACATGGCTGTACTTACCCGTTCATCAAGGCCGACAGCCTTGACCTCAATAAGAACATGGCCATCTGGTAGCACTGAGTGCCCATCACTTTGGGCCATGGCCAGACTGTCCAAGATTCCTGGTTCTCCGACGACCAAGCGATGCGGAGTTTGAACCAACTGGTGGACAGGCGTTTCCATCTTTCGTGCTGGACCAAACGCTTCTTCTAAGCCAGTATCCTTCACAAGCCTGCATGTCCAGAGTTGTCCATCCTTCTCAGCCACTTCGTAGTCCAATCTCGAGATCGGATCGCCATGAGAGTAATGGGCTCGTTCCAAAACGTGGCAGATGATGTTTGCTGCATCGATACCGTCGCTACTCAGGTCCAATGTGTACAGCTCTAGCTGGCTGTTCTCACCCCGGAGAGTTCGTGCGAAACCTGTTACCAGGCCTCCCGTCGTGTTTTTTGGGTCGAGGTATACCTTTTGGGTGACCCAGATGCACTTGATGGGCTTTGTAAGCCACGACTTCAAAGCCTCCAGCTGCAGCGAATCGAGAGAAGCAAGGAAACTTCCTTCAGTCTCGTCCATAATGATGAGCCACTCTCCTGACCACTCTCGCGAAATGAGATCCTCCAGGCTGCTAGATGTAGTAGTCATGCCACGGTTGGAGAGTCGGTGCTCAATCTGGTCACGAGCAGACGAGTCATGGCCAACTCCCGCGATATGTACCCTCTGCTCCGAGAGAGGTTCGGGTGGAGTGTAGTCGACGGGCTTTGCTCTGGCCGTCATCACGATTGTGCTTGAGATTTGATCCGTGGCAGTCTCGTCGCGCCTAGCCTCGATCTCGACAACGTTGTCAAAATCTGCAGTGAGTTCGTCCCGCCATTCGTCCATGGAAAGGCCAGGACCAGAACGACCTGGAGATCGAGGGCGTAGCCACCAGCCGGTCAATGGCCCCTAATAGATGATTAGCCTCTGAAGTTAAATGAAGATTTGTGGAACGCACCCAGAGGAAGTTGGCCGATGTGAGGTCTGCAAGCTCAAGTGTTAGCTCATCTTACACATCATATAAACGGAACTTGGTTGCTTACCCTCCGACAGCTCACCAACCAAAAGGTATCCATCATCACGTAGTAACGATCGAATGTTCTTCATTGCGAACGGTAAGTCGGCTGTGGCATGCAGAACCTAAGAAAGCCATGAGTAATTGTTATCATATGCCATGAGATATACCAAGAACTTACGTTGGCTGCAACCACAAGATCATACTTTTCTGAGCCGAATCCTTGCTCAAAAATATTCTTCTCGATATCAAGAGTCTTGTAGTCCATTCTGTCCCAGGCGGAAAACTTCTTCTTCGCCTTGTCGAAGAAGCCAGCCGAGATATCCGTGAAAGTAAACGACTGGTAAGCATTGGGCCCCCCAGCCTTGGAAAAGCCATGAAGCAACTCAGTCGTTGCACCACCGGTTCCAGCTCCGATCTCCAACACCTTCATGTTGGGGTTCTTGTGCGCCAAAAGCTCAGCGACAGAGCGAAGCTTCTGGTTCATACTTGTCGTGAAGATGCTCTCTTCGTAAAATCTGTAGAGCAAATCATTCTCGAGCCAAACTGCCAACGCTTCGACTTCCCCACGAAAGATCTTTGCCATGTTAATGGCCAGTTGCGACACAATGGAAGCATCAACAGTCTGAGATATTCCTGAGTTTGCAACGACATTCATGATGGCGTCTTGAGCTGTGGCGAATCCGTTCTGCTTGTGGCGTGCAACGAGCTTGGCTTTGTGTAACTCAGCTTGTTCAAGTAACCAAGCATGGTATGATTGCAAATGAGGAGCCAAGTTCGCAGCCTTCTCGATGCCATTCTCAACAATGAGAGGTATGAGTTCCTTGACCAAATCCTCCAAGTTGACAAGCTTCTTCTCAGCTGGAAGGCTCCTGATCTGAATTGAATTGGTCGAAGGACCATTGTGAGAGATGTCGCCGATATCAGGCTTCCAGTTGAGTCGCAGCCAAGGAAGGGTAGTCTGGTCCTCGCCCGTAGCTCTGTCCATCTGTAGACCCTCGACCACAAAGAAAGGATTCGATAAAGCATCGTAACACTGGACAGCTCCTTCGATTCGGGTGAAACCAACAGGTGATGTATTGGTAGCACAAAAAGCAATGTCGGTCTTGTCGGCGGGCATACGAATAGAGATCCTCTTCATGCGTGACGGCAGAAGTAGGGTGTCGATCTCTTGGAAATATCCGGAACGATTTGCCAATGCAGGTGTCTGCAGAGCTGCATCCATCATGGCAGGGTGTAAAAGGTATCGCTGGCCACGAACTGGAGATTGACCGGTTGACGACATTTCGATCTTGGCAGCGCATGCTGAGAGACCTGGTCTAACTCGCACTTCTGAAAGAAGCTGGAACTTGGGGCCGTAGCCATAACCGACTCTTTCCAGGGTCTTGTAGTAGCTCTTGAGCGGTACCTCTAGGGGCATGTGATGCCATGAGGTTCTAGATTGGGAAGAGGCATTTCCGTTACCTGTTCGATACTGTTAGCCTCTTCTATTAATCGTGTCACTATCTGTTACTCACTCTCCAAGGCTGCGGCCTTTCCATGGCAGTGGCGGATATCAACGTCACCTCTGAGTGAAGAAATGGTAAAGTCGTACCATATCCCGTCAGATCTGACGTTATCGTTCCGTGGAATTAGAGTGAGGAAAAGCTCAATCGCGTTTTCATCAGGGAGAATGATGGAGTTTGAAAAGACAAAGTCTTCTAACTCGAACGAATAGTTTTCCCAGTCAATCTCCTTGGATTCTTCTTGTAGCTGCATCATGGCCTCCACGACCATGGCGATACCGGTAGTGAAAGACAAGGTGACAATTCCATTGACCTATGATGACTTAGTATTGTGTCAGAAAAAGCTGGGTCTATACGTACCTGATGATCAACGAGCCAAGGAGCATCTTCTACAGACACCCTATTCCTCCAAGTTGGTGCAGAAGGGTTTGCGCCTCGGCAACGGGTGCCCAAAATCTCATGTCGTGGCGATTTGCGGAAACGCCAGTCAGAGCTGTTTCTTGGCTCAGTCCATGGCGTAGAGGAATAGTCCCAAGCATAAGCAGGAAGGTTGTCTTGGATATGGTTCGGAAGACGAGCGGGCTTGCCACCCTTGAACAAGCAGGCTTTGTTCACTTGATCTAGATCTAGACGCTTGCCGTTGAGAACCAAATCTCCCGCTAGACTCATGAGTTGCTGGTTTGAGTCTGCATTTCGAAGCATAGTTGAAAAGTAGGGTAGTTGAGGCGCATCATCAAGCGACTTGATGATCTCAGACGTTGGTCGCGAAAGCAATGAGTGAGGCCCAATCTCAACGCACAATCTGAACTTGCGGTCTGCTTGAGTCATGGCCAATGTGACTGCATCGGTGTAGAGAACTGGAGAAACGAGGTTCGCTCCCCAATAGTCGGCACCAACCTCAGTGCCCTCCAACTGACGGCCATTAACCGACGAATACATCGGAACGCGTCCTGCCTTTGGGTGAATGGCACTCCTAAGACGCGCGACATAGTTATCGACCACTACCTTCATGGATCGAGTGTGGTAAGCTCGAGTGACAGCGACAGCCCTAGAAACAATGCCATGGCTGCTCAACTCGGCGGCCACATTCTTGATTCCTTCTGTAGGACCCGCGAGAGTAAGATTTTGAGGACCGTTAAAACAAGCAATCTGCACATCGTTGCGTTCCAATGCGTCTTGGAGCTCCTTTGCCTTAGGATCGCTTCTCACAGCAAGCATGGAGCCTGGAGGGGCATTCTCGCAGGCAATGCCACGGTAGTAAGCAACCGTGATGGCTTCCTTGGCTGTAAGTGCACCACAAGCATAGGCGGCGGCTGTTTCTCCGCCGGAATGCCCAACGACACCATCTGGAAGCACACCCCAGCTGGATAGAAGGTCGACAAGAGCAATCTGTACCGCTAGGGAAAGGGGGTGGGCGAGTGATGGCAAATTGATCTCATCTGGGGTGAGTTCGGCAGTAAGCTTGGCTATGATAGAGTCAGTAATCAGTCAAAAAGTTCTTTGTGCAGGTTATGTGTAGGCATCGGAGTCATGATGCTTTGTTGTGAAGTTAAAATATAGATAAAGTTGAAGGTTCTTTGTGCTGTTAGACATACCTGTCAAAGACCATGCAGATTTCCCCGAAGATGAAAGCTCTCTGATGACATCGTCAAGCTGGTGCAAGGTGTTGCGGGCTACGGGGAACGTCTCAAGAAGGCGTTTGCCCATCTGCGACCATGTGGCGCCTTGACCAGTGAATGTGAAGAGCAGATCAGGCTCATTACCGCCAATTGGGGCTTGGTTGGACTTGAGTGCCTTGCCTTCCAGTTGCTGGATGAGGTCACCGACTGTCTGGGCAACGGCGAACGACCTCCATGGCCGGATGTGAATTTGACTTCGAGCATTCAGTGCTGTGATAAGAGGACCGGTTAACTCATGACATTCTTGATGAGTTTTGAGGAAATCCAGTAGGTTGTTGATATTTGTGTCTCTGGAGTCGCGAGAGGCGCCAGATACGAATGCGAGGAAGGAGGGTTTGTTGGATTTGTTCTCCTCACGGTGGCCATTGGCACCATTGGTAACGGCCACCACATGAGTACCATTCACCCCGTTAGTTCCGTTCACACCATTAGTGCCATTGATACCATTAACAGGTCCACCAGCGACCTTGGGAGGCTCGTAAAACTCAACGACAGCATGCGCAGTAGATCCACCGATACCGAGAGAGTTTACACTCGCTCGTCGTATGGACTTGGAAGGCCAAGGATGTGCGCTCGTTGGTACACGAACTCTCCAACCGTCAAAGTCAACTGGGCAAAGCTGGTTAGCTAGTGTGCCAAAACAATGTAAGAGCCATTTGTAAGCATACTCTTAGGGTTCGGTGTCTTGTAATTTGTGTTGGGAGGTATTGTTGCCTTTTCCAAGGCCAACACTACTTTTATCAGACTGCTGAGACCACTGGCCGCTTCTGAATGCCCAACATTTGGCTTGGTCTATTCCCTTGTTAGCCTCATATGTGAAAGGTATATAGATAAAAAAGAATGTGAGGGTTTGTGACTTACAGAGCCAACCCAAAGGGCATCTCCAGAGTTGTGGCTAGCACTAAAAACTTCGCCCACTGCTCCGAGCTCTATACAATCACCCACGGGTGTACCGGTTCCGTGGCACTCAAAGTATCCTGTCTCGCTGAAGTTATCAATACCAGCTTGGGCGTAAGCTTGTAAGATGGTATCTCTTTGGGCCCGCCCAGAAGGTTCTGTGATAGCTGGTGTAGCACCAGAGCTAGACTTGTCAGTAATGTCAACCTTGCTGAGAGGAGGAGGAAGCGAACCTATTGGAGGAAGTACCGCGGATGATGGATCTGATGTTGTCTCCATCCCGAATAGCATCACTGAGCCTTTTGATATACACAGCGTTGGTTCCCTCACCACGGCCGTATCCATTTGCGCCGGCGTCAAACGTCTTGCACTGGCCATCAGCGGCGATTGCACCAAGTCTTGTAAGCGATAGAGCGTAATCAGGACTTAAGAAAAGATTGGATGCTCCGATGACAGCACCGTCGCACTCGCCAGCTTGTAATGCTTGACAAGCAAGATGTAATGCGACAAGTGAGCCAGAACATGCTGTGTCGATGGTGACACTGCATACCAGATATCAGTATCCGTAATCGATTAGTCAACAGTGTGGTTTCAACATACCTGGGACCGCCGAGGTCAAGTGCGTGACTGATTCTGTTTGCAAGCATAGTGCGTGTCGTTCCAATAGCGATAAAAGTTGGAAGATACTCAGGGTCTTGCATCAGCATATCGTGGTAGTCACTGACAAACATGGCACAGTAACAGCCAATCTTAGACTTGGAAATGGTTTCCATAGAAATATTAGCTGACTCGAGACATTCATAAACAACCTCAAGCAACTGTTTTTGTTGGGGATCCATAGCAGTTGCCGTATCTTTGCTTATACCAAAGAACTTGTGGTCAAACTGCTTTATGTCTCCCTTTACAAAGTGAGCACCTCTGAAAGCCTGTTCGCCCTTTTTGTTGGGGTCCATGGATAGAAAGTTCTCAGTATTGAATCGATCTTTTGGTATAGGCGTGGCCGACGAACGGCCTGCTCGAACATGGTCCCAGAGGTCCAATGGCTTATCTATACCACCTGGAAGACGGCATGCCATACTCACAATGGCAATTGGCTCTCGCCATGGTTGGATTTGAGGAGGCATGGTATGATCCAGGATGAACTGAACACAGCAAAGATGTTGAATGAGTTGATTGAAAGGGCTGTGAGATCTGAGTGAAGTCACATAAGAACGCGTGGGACATGGGATGCAATGAATGCCATGGATACAAACAGAGATTATATATGAATAGCAACCAACACTCAGCAAGGTAGAGCCGGCACTGTATTAAGACAAGCCCATGAACCGTATCAGCACCAAAACTATCACATGGAAACATGATCCCGGTTACCGGGTCCATTGCCTGCAGCTCCTAGTCTACTCCGCTAACCATTCCATAACAGGCTACACATTTGTGTCCTGGTTGGATTATCCCAGGACGCAAGATTATGAGTCTAAACCCACCGCGTTGCATGAATAACAATCACAGTCGGCAAAATCCTCGGATATCCTGGGAACTTGGGATGGGTTTTACACTGGCTCGCTACAGGAAGCTCCACTAACCTGTTACTATAACATCGAAGGAGCCGATCTGTGGATACTGTCCAAGTGGGATACAGCTCTAGTCTCGGAGGAGGATGCACATTTATGAACATGATGTGACACTACGGCTGTCAGGTGAAGCTTATCGTCATCCTTTGAGCAGTCTGACATGCGGATATATATGCCTCAATCTTCAGCCGTAGATGCTACTTTGCCGAGATACCGTGTATGTGTGCATTGAACCATAGGCAGGACTGGGGAATCAGAATTGTACTTAAAGACATGAATTCCGATGTTGCGAAGACGATGATGAGAAGCAAATAGGGTTTGAAACATTGGGGAATCGCGTTAACGGGGTCTGGGAGCGGCCCGGGCCACACGGATATGAGTGAGGTAAATAATCATCGTAAGATCCTACCCTCACGGACCGACCAAGGCTAAGGTGAAATTGACTTTCTTCATTGACAATCATTCCTCAAAGAAGCTAGATCCCGCCGAACGGCTTCGGACTGTTCGCGTCATTTGCTCGCTTAATAATATCCCTTGCACTGAATGCTCTTATTGTGCGAGGATAGCGCTATTATATCTTATGATATCTTTTAATGTTTTGTTCAATCATTGTTATACTGTTTGGGAAGTCGTATTCGAACAATAGACGGTGTGAAGATGTGCCCCATGTTCTGGTAAGTAACCTGCAGAGCCGGCAGGTGTATGCAGGTTGGGTTGTGTCTCGATCCTTGCATTTGTTTTATGCACAGCCGAAGGACCACACACCAATCATGAAGAGATTCCAGGATAAAAATCTGGGCCAAACCGTTGGTTCAAGTCAGTAACCAACAGAATGTTGCAGAAGCAGGGGGTTCTTGGAACCAAAATACGACATCGACTCCACCTGTTGGTACTTGGGAACTCGATGCCAGGGGTTCAGAATTAGGTCCCGTTAAAGCAGCGACCATGTAGAAGAACGTTCCGCAATCGAACATGTAGATTAGAGGATGAGATTTTGGACTAGCATTCTTCCACATGTGGCAAGGAGAAGGAGAAAAGGATGTCAGCTGCTGACCTCCTCTTTTTTGACTCTCAATCAATTATACAAGGTATCCTCCAGCCGTGTCGTGGTTTCAAGACGTTCAACTCCCACCGTAAGAACGCTGGACCGTGCTGGCTCTTATTCTGTTGGTTCTGCTCTTTGGCATGGAATCAATATTAAAGTCAAAGCGTACATGGATTCTATTGTTTCGCAACAAGTTACATTGACTAACGACTACGACAACATTTGAGGGTTGTAGATCGTTTGACTGTTCACCACCTCCTTGGTCACCAAGATGCGGCAAACACGGCCACTCGTGCAAGATCACCATTGGTCACCATCAAAGGCCTTTGCTACTCTGTAGTGTCACTTCACTTGGCCTGTTGGGAGATCTTTACTACCTACAGTCAGTCTAATGAAAACCTTTGCCCCAGTCTTAACACAATTCCGCCTCATTCTTGACAGCCAAGCATCCTTAGTAGTTGCTACCTCCTGATAACAGCGACTCTAGTTGATAAAGAGAAGCAACAAGCGGCTAGCAATGGCACTAGCCGAAGGGAACTTCTCAGAGTATCAGGCCCGATATTTCCGTTGGAGTTCACCCAGATGGACTCTAGCTTTTTATTCAGCCTTCTAAAAAATGGGTTGCCTTGCTATGCACAGTCAGTTATATTTGACAGTCATGCTTTTGCTTTACGAATTTTATACTCTTCCGTTAGTAACCTTGATGAAACGGCACAATTACAATGACTTTAAATAAGTTTTATAATACTATGGAATTTCTTTGTTCGCGGACCTCAAGAGGGAGGACCGCCGTGCAAGCCTGCCTTTCCACTTACTGGTAACGAGTGATCGTCCGCGTAGACCTGCAAACCACTACTTAATCCTCACTGGCACATATCTCCACCGACTGGGACTCCTCTGTACCTGAGATATGATTGTCAGTTACCGATTAGTCGAGTTTGAAGTAGACTTACCGCCAGCCATAATTGCGAAGAGCTTGCCGTCGCGAATGGCAATACCATGAGAGTCTATGGATAAACTCATTAGTGGAAGTTCAAACTTGATTACGAAGGGTAGCTACTAACCGTGGAACTTGATCTCCAGACCATTGGCGCCCTCTGTGACAGTCACAGGCCGCAAGTCTCGTGAATCCTCTTCGTTCTTGCGCCACATGATGGGCTTGGGCTGATCAGTCATGTCCTCAACCATCCATCGACCCAGAGTGAAATCGCCGCTGACAAGGCGGTCACCCTTGAGCTCGAAGATGGCGGGCTCGTCACCAGACTGAGCTTGGAAAATTTCTTCGCTCTTTTGCTCGGGCTTGGCGACATGCTTACCATCGACGACGATGGTGAAACGATGGGGAAGACTAGACATGTTGACGAATAGTAAAGGTGTTCAAGTAAAATTTAATAATTTTAAAGTGTTGATGGATTGATCTTTGATATCGTCGAATTGGGAATATGTTGAAAGTTTTTGATGTGCGAGTTTGGAAAGAATGAAGTTTGCTGCTCCTCGGGAGCCTTTTATAGTTCTGGTAGCTATGTGATTCACGCGGCTCAAAACTGCCTCCCAGATGCATATTCTCACTGATATCACTTGTCATCCGTATATCTTAGAGGTGCTTCACACAGGACGTCGAGACCGGTACGGGATAGTGTCACCTCAGAACATAAAAGGAATCGTGACGCAGACTCGGTCAGGAGCAATGGACTAATCGGCCCGAAGTGAAACAATAAGTCTATAACAAGACATCCGGCTAGCTGAACACGTAACAACATAGTTGTACTGTAGAACCTCTGGTGAATGGGTGATATGAGGCGGTTGGTACAGCTTGAAAGATAAACACTCACCGGTATTCCGTGAACATGGTGAGATTACGAAGAAGCCCACGATGCCTATTGAACAGAAGGTTATGCTGCTTGAGATGAGGCGTTGTGTAGCCGTGATCAATCGTTATTTTACTGAGAATATAATTACGAACAACTCTGGATGAAACCAAAACCTCCGGCAAACAGTTGTCTTAGATAGTGACGCACGTAGCTTGTCGCAAACTCCACGCAATCAAATACTACCAGTCAGGAAAGAGTTTGAGAGGTATCGAGAACATCGATTTTCTTAACGTCATAATCATGCCAGTTTTCCCAAAATCCGCTCATGCTATGTTTACGCTTTCGACCCAAGCCCCTCCTCTTCTTCGCATCCAGGTGCGCTTTGAGCTTGTCAAACCATACCTCAATTCGGCAGTCTTTGAGGAACTTGACCCATTCATGGCTGATGCCACCTTTGAATTTCTTGTAGCCGCCGTGAGGTTTGGTGCACCTCCGTCAGAACCAAACCTTTTGGGAGGATGCCTCAGTCAGACGCTTTTTGAAGAATAACAAGGTGTTGCAATCCGTGTGTTGGCCTATGTTGAAGTGGCCTGGCATAGTCTCGCCGTCGCCAGATCACCTACAATATGATATTGCACATGTAGTCAACTGCAGGGTGTATCCGTCGCAGTAAGTGAACTTTGCTAGGGCCGCATACTTTCCTTTGAAATTTAAAGAAGCTTTATAATGGGTGAAGGTGGCATTGCGACTTGTGATTTACCTTGGACTTGATTCGAACAGACCTTTTGGCCTTCCCTCTTGACTCTCGCTGCAGGCCTATTCGGTAAGCCTTTGTTCTGTTTCTCCCAATCTCGCCCAAGTTTTCTCTTTAACTATTTCCAAAAAGATGGGAATATTTAGCCTGTTGACCTGAAGGAATTCAAGGTCTTCTAGTATCCACGCGCGAGCTCGAATCGGTATTTTCTTGACTTCCTATAGTGTTATATGTTTTCATAGCGATGGAGGTACATCTGCAGCTTCATTGGCAGACGGGAGGACCAGTTAGTGCCTGAGACGATGGAGTATTGAGGCGCCGCGCTAGATTGCACCTAGATGGTCAGGTGAAGCTGGAGATGAGCAGCAGCGACCACTGTGAACGCAACAATCGCCATTGTGACCTCCTGCATAGATATCGCAGATTGGGTCGTCATGACTGCGCCTTTTTGCAGTGTTATGAGGTGCGCCCAATGTGGTGGTAGGGTCAGCAGGACTGAGGTTGTGTCTGATGAGGCTGAACAGTCGTTACTGGGGCACTTGTGCTATGAGACTAGCAGTATCGTTATACGCGGTGCCGCTAAGAACAAGCGGCGCACTGCAGTTACACAGAGAACTGGGAACTGGTCCGATAGAATGATGCCAAGTAACGAATGGAAGGGGAAAATGTGATTGTAAGATATGGGAGAAAAACACCAAAAAGCCTTCTATGGGACTGCAAAAAAAAACATACAACAGCGGGGATTCGCTGGTCGTCACCGACCCAACTACTAATCCGCCCCTTACCAGCTTGACTATGGGAGAGCGGACGGGATCCCGTATTTTCTGGTAGGTATGGTCGTATGTACAGGTTGTAGTGATTGCTTTGCTATTTATCCATCAGCTGACCTTTCTCACAGTTACTTTTCGGCCGATTTACTCACGATGGAACATTGAAGGTTGCAGAAATATAATCACTATAAGTTTTTGCAAAAGATTATGGATAATGTTCATTATAGATTATGCCGCCGTTTTAAGCTAGGTCCTAATGTTGATATAATCTTGATGCAGAAATCATGGCCCTTCGAGGTTGCTTGAGAACTACCACACGTCCCATGACGTCCACCTTACGGCCTCGAACACTCTGGTCTTACTCGAACGCGGGCCGAAGTTCAACTCTCTGGTCCTGCATCATTTCTGTGCGCTGTCTGTCAATAGACCGGTATACGAATCTCCCTGCGTGTTTATACGTACCTGGAATGAGTGGGCTCACAAGTTCCCCATTATTAACGTACGCCAGTCTGCCACCTGTGATCATAGAATGTTAGGACAATGTTTTGTTAGACGACGAGAGATCACTATACCATTGAGGCTAAGTTCATGGCCGTTCCCACGATCCTCAATGCGTACAGGCTGCACCTGGTGCATCTGGTCCCTTAGACACCATACGACACGCTTGGGCATAATGCTGCGGTCTTCCATGTTGTGGCGGCCCATGACAAACGGTCCAGAGACAAGGCGCTCGTTTTCAATCTCGAATACGGCAGGCTGCTCGCCCATGTCACAAGCGTGTGCCTGGAGCATTTCCATAGGTTTGTTTCTAGGCATGCCGATAGGCTTGCCATCAATGGAAATGGAGAAGCGACGGGGAATAGACATGTTGAGTGATGATTGATGTTATTTATGTGTCAGTATTGAATGAGGTGATGCTTGGTAAAGTGATACAGTCAAAGACGTTGGAGCATGCGGTCAACGTCATATTTATCAGTTGACCAACATCTCTCATCCGACTGCGCTCTTTGTTAATGATTAGCATTGTTACACTACTGTATCCTCTGCTGATGAACTTCGGACGATCCACGTCGCAAAAAGTTCCACCAATGCCGCAGATAATCAACAAACTTCCATAACAGTCAAAACATGGCCTGCATAATTCAAAGATGCTCTGCACTGAAAGTTCACGATCTGCACCTCAAATACCGCACTAGTTAGTGTGTGTTTGCCGTTTGAACTTCAGAAAACAAGTGATTAGACTGAAACCTTCCGAATATCGATAAACTCAAAGGGTATATATCCACACAACGGTTGAGGAGGACCAATGTTTATCTGTGTGGTTCTCTTATCACCGATTGACTGAAATGTCTAGATTATTCACCCACAAGGAGTGTACAGTAACTCCAACAGTCTCCTTCTCAAAGATCATATAGTTTGTTAGTAGCATAGAAGGTTGAGCCGCTTGCAAGAATGCAACGCGTCGCCTGAACCTTTCATGTCTCGGCCCGCGCCCTTGTTAATTCCCGACATCTGACACCAAGTTAGCAGATCTGTCTGCCGTTCCACCAGTGCAATATCACTGAATTCAATCGTTAGAAAGTGGAGAGCTCAAGGGAGCTCATTACCCCAAGTAGTCATGATCAACATGCTTGTTGAGAGCTGAGAGTCGATCACCTAGCTCGCATGACGCCTTCTAATTCAGCTCTGAACTTAAAAGCAATCCCGTTCATTCAACGCGTTCGCATTGGATGACTGATAGCCGGCACAGCACAGGTGCCGGTTTTTGGCGCACGACAGTACCCAACATTGTATATGAATAGCATCAGGCAACGGAGAGGCTGAGCCAGTCAGAACAAGCACAGGTGGAAGAAATACTTTAACGTCATGCTGATCAACTCCAACGTAGCTGATTTGCATTTGCAGACACGGCTGGATGCAATTATGTAGCCGCATCAAGCGGAGAGTGAGACCAGTCAAGGGTTGCCATATTGACTCGGCAACCCTGGACTTCATGGTGTGATGATGTGATCTGGAATGTTATGTTCATCGTCAAACTTTCATGTTGAGTTTGTCGTGACGAACTGCCGAGTTCTACCTGTCGTTAACTTACATCCCCATTACCGTACATACTGAAGACGATCTATTTTCATTTCTCAGTTCATACATACTCTTGTAGTCTGACCTGTGGATTGTCATCAACCATCTAAGGGTTGTAAATGTAATTCAAATTGACTTTTCTCATCGCTCTGAACCTGTCCCACCGCTTACATGTACCAGATAAAAGTAGGTTGAATAGCCATAGTGATTCATGAGCAAACTCCGCTATACAATAACAATCTCTTGGTACAGACCCCAGCCATCCCTTTCGTCTTCGCTTACTGCTATACCCCCCACCAGCTTCAACTTCAAACTAGTCATATGCCATTCAGATTTTGACACATACGCCTCCACAGTTTTCCATTGCTCCTCTTCTTGTCTCCATCTTCCAACAATGTTGGAATCCGACATAAGTAACTGTTTGTCAGCAACCATAGCTTCAAAGATTGTGTATCCCAACTCAGGTGGCTCTTGACATGCACGGGTACCATTAAATAGAAAAGCAAACACCCTCTCTGGAAGTCTCCGTCTCTGAATTTCTAAATGCACAATCTCGGAAAGCCGCTCCTCGGCAAAGGCTGTTACTGGTCGTAGACGAGGATCATCTCCCACGTCTTCCAATGATCCTGGCAGTCGGATTGAAATGAATGATCCGTGACGGTTGAGCTTCGAGAAAAAGTCCCACAGCCGTTGGCTATAGCCGTTTTCGTCACCGTATTTAGGCCGCAGCTTAAATTCAAGTTCCGGCAAGGGTAGTTCTGCGACACGAGATGGGCGGTCTTCATGCGACAGCCATTTCAGACAATCATCCCATTTCTGTTCAATCTGGTCGTCTGTGGGCAGGCTCTCCCCCAAGATCTCAAAGACCTTAATAATACTTCGGTTGAACCTCCACCAGAATACTCGTGCAAACTCAACCCCGATGTCAAAGGGAGGGAATTTAACGACGGCCTTGTTGGTGCTATCCGAGTTATGGAAAGCGAACAACCACATAAGCTCAAATTGCTCCTGATAGATCAAGTTGAAGAATTTTGTAAACAGCATTTCGTCCCCACAAGACATCGATAGCAATGATAAAAGTTTTTCAAAGTTCTCGTCAAGCCGTCTGTGAGCAGTATCGATCTCATACCTATCTTCAAACGTGGTTTCCCAAATCAGTAAGCCTTCCGAGTTCGACACGGATTTTAGACGAAAGATGCTTGGCGACCACGGTTTCGATAACCAACGCAGAAATGCATCCAAGTAGTCAGTTCTGAAGTTGTAGCCATGAGCCGTGTTCAGCGAGTAGGACCGGCTTTTCTGAATCATTTCTGGGGTATTCAGGGGGTAGCTGTGCGCGACGAATTGCAGTTGCTGGAGTCCTGTTTCGAGATCGGCGTCGAGAAACAATGACAAACGGTTTTCCGGTGTATCAACCAAGTTTAGAGGGGGTATAGGGATTTGCCTCTCTATGCATGCAGCCAGTGGTGGGTAGTAACTATACAACTGATCCTTTCCATAGTGTTCTATCCACTGGAACCAATGGGAGGAAATAGGTAACCACATCGAAGGCTCCAGTTGAGTCGCCGCAAGAGATTCGGACGATGGATCCAGACTCTTATATCCCTGCAGGAGATGTCGGATCTTAGTTCTTTCCTCTCGTTGGAATGACACTTGCATATCATCTGTGATTCGCCATTGCTGACAGAGGGTCGTCCACCTCCGACTGAAAAATGCCGGTAACCTGTTCCCTTCACCATCTTGGTCTCCCAAAGTACGCCGCGCAGCTTCCGCCAGCCAATAGACTTTCTTCAAGAAATGCGCCTTATGAATAACCCTTCGAAGGCATATTCGACGTTCGAGTCTCTGCTGTTCCCTGAGATCGAGCCAGCATTTATGCGTCTTCTCCCAGTTCGCCAATCTTGACCATTTCCATGTTCTCCGTCCATCAAGAAGCCATGCCCAGTCATTGAGGTATCGGATCGCAACGATCTGCGTTGTCTTGGGAGTCGCCAATATCTGGTAATCGCAAAGACCAACGAATGTATATATGTGAGTATCTGTCTTCCTCCGAAGAATCAAGAAGAACTCATATTCGTACGCTTCAAATATACGATCTGTCGGTTCGCATTTAGATACGACATGGAGAGGCAGAGAAACCTGAATTTGCCCAACTGTAGCAGTCGCCATTCCATCACTTGTCACACGAAAGCCTTTTTGCAGGTATGGTGCCAGCATGTCGATCTCTATACTTACAGCACACAAAGACCCGGTGCCACTATGGACTCGAAACTTATGTCTCTTCGATCGTCCGCTTGATATAGTGGTCGAGGGCACAAACGATGTCTTGATCCAAACTCTTCGCCATAATTGTTGGCTCTTGACGCTCCAGTCGGGCACCCATGATGGTAGGCCAGTCATTGAATGGCCCTGGCTAGCCATATCGAGGAGCCTTCCAGCCAGCTTCGTGTCCGCGTTTGTCACAAAGCTAGAGGCCAGTCCGGTGTACACGGCTTGTGGTGAGAGTTTGTAGTCCGGCTCTAGTGACGCTTTCCACAGCCCCAATAATGCAAACACTTTGTCCCTCGGGTCTGATGCATGACAGTCCCACGTATCTTCGAGAAGCGCCAAGAATGATTCAGCATCATCAATCTGCCTTGGGCGACCAAAGTGCCGGACCCATTTTCGGGTCATTAATCGCTGCAGGTTCGTATGGAAGAACTCCCAACCCATCGACTGCTGCCTATATAGTACAATAGCCTTTTTTGCCGAGCCTATCTCCTGGACTACCCATATACGGGAGAAATAAGGATTGAGACAAAGAATCTCAGGGTCGTCTTTGACAGCCACCGAGTCGCTTCCGGCGTGGTCTACGCTTAGATATATCAACACACGATTAGCTGCAGAGTATATCTGTTTCATCAGTCCAACTTGATGAGTTCGCTCAGAGACATCCGACTGGTTGATACATATAGAATCAACCCACAGATATCGGTCCTCGCCTTCAAGCCGACAACTCCTCAACGCATCAAAACAATTTTCTGTAATTGGCAGCATACTCCATGATTTACCGATGAAGATAACATGATCCTTCTGTCGGTTTCCGGAGATTGTGGCCCAAGTGTAAGATATCGCTTCATATAGCGTACGACTCTGGTGATCGTCCAATAGTAGTATACTTGGTTCCTCGGTTTTGGGCTGCTCGCTATCAAGTTCAATAGTTTCAAGAGTTCCGTGTAGAGGGCTTTCAAAGTGGCCTCTAGATAGCTTCAAAACGCGGATATTGGTGCCCCAAAGTGGCTTGTAGACAGGTTTGATTCCTGACGATGTTTGACCCCAGGGTACATCGTTTGGTTCTGAGAGCAGGGACTGAGTTGTGTCGTTGCCTGCATTCTGGTAACAGAGTTGTTCCAAGTGCTGCTCTAGAGCCTTTTGAAGTGACCCGTCTTTGTCATAGCGATACGCATCGTCTGAGTATGGCACAGAAGGTGGCCAGGTCAGTCGCATAGCAGACCTTTTAGGGCTGTCTGGTATGTCGAGCTCATCTTGGTGATCTTTCCCCACGTCCAACGACTGGGCCATCTCACCACAATCCATACAAACGGGGACTCCAAGACCCTCGTAGATAACTACATCGGGTCTTCTGCAGTTAGATGAGTGCCAATTATGCATTTTGGAGAAGCTCTGGTCAGATACGCTCAATTGAATCTGTTTCAGCTTTTCACAACTTTTGAACCGAGAATTGGATTGACGCAGTCAGCATCATCTTGATTAGGTTAGGCTAGATCAGATTATGATGACTAATATGTATATGCATTTTCCTTTGGGTGTCAGGAGACAGTCTCGGGGATTTCAGTTGGACTTGCCATCCTGTCAAGAATCATTTACAGACTGATTTGACTCAAGGGAAAGATTTGATCCCAAGCCGATACGTGTCGTGGCAAAAAAAAAAAAAGACCCGTAGATGTTCGTAGGACTTTTATCAAGAGGTAGATGCCCTTTAGTAGGTTGCTCTGTGTACTTTCCACCTGATATTACATATAGCTAGTATAAGAACAGTACGCAATGAATTCCTCCTTGCACCGTTACATCATTACCACTTATGGCTACGGACAAGGTGCTCCGAGCTTGTGGTATCGATCTCGACCTATACTACTCCTCAACAATTTCAATTTCAGTTTAGCGTACTGTGGGGTACATATTTAGAAACTTTGAAGAAGGCTTTACCCTGGTTCTTCAACGTTCGTAGGGTGCTTTGGAGATGGGGCTAATAGACCAAGCACTCAATCTCCGAGAGATACTCCGTTTACTTACCACTTCAAGCCAGACGTCCGATGACGAAATAAATGCCGGGATAAGCGACTTGACTAGATTTTTATATAAGAGAGAGAACTGTTGAGTTGGAAAATATTGCAAAAGATAACACAATCGCATTGGTAAATCGCCTATCATGCTTGGTTCTCTTATTGTTCTTGTTCTTGCGAGCATCTCTGTTGCTTCTCCCACTCTTGAGAAGCGAGCTATCACCTGTCTTCGTGTTGGACAGACAGCTACAGCCTCGTGGACCAACAGTGCTGGCAAGAGATGTACCTTCACTGGTGTTGTTGGTAGCAACTATGGCGCCAACCCTTCCGGATCCGGAGAGTAAGTTCTATCGACGCCGCATCTCTCCCTGCATAATAATGACTTGAAAGTTACTCTTGTAATGGACGATGTGGCGCTGGCTGCAGTGGAACCGCTATAGGCAACGTCTATACCCAAGACTGCTTCTCTCACGACATCTGCTCTTACTTCAACAGTGCCGGTGGTGGCGCTAGGTAAGTCTTGCTGAGCTGATACAAAGACACAATCTAACCTTTATAGTGATCCGAACTGTGGAGCAGCTTTCAACTCGGCGGTTGACGATACTGCGTTTGGTTTTGCGAACGGTTGCTCCCAGACAAATCCAGGTAATGGGGTTGCTAAACCCAACGGTGCGCCGGTCTGTGTATAATTGAACTAGCCAGTAGTATAAGCACAATGATTATCCGGCGATTGATCAATACATCCATCAATGCATATTCTACGTCACGATATCAAATTACAACAGCTGAAAGCTCGTATTAACGTATTAATATTGGATGAAATCACCATGGAATTCGTTCGGAAAGTGTTGTGGCATGTCAATCTTAAGAAAACCTCCTAGCATACCTCACAGTATAGGTTACTAGTGAATGATAGAGTTGATTTGACAGTATCAATATTAGATTGGCGTATTTATTAACTACTATGATTGAATCTCTCAACCATCGTGAAGGTCAGTAGGCTTCACGAACACCCAGTTCTTGTTAGCCGTAACCGGCAGTCCTTCCTGTTTCTGGGCTATGGTGTAGTTCTTGATCATTCCATTAATCTCCTCTCTGTAGGCAGGCTTCCTGTCAACCCAAAGATGGATACCGCCTCTCTCAACATTCACGCCACGGAAGATCATAGGGCCGTCACTGTCGGGAGTGTCACCACCAGCGAGGATGGGTCTCTTCCACTCATCGATGTAGGTGTTGATGGCGGCCCACTTGCCCTCCTTCCATGTAGCCGGGGCCCAGAGCCAAGGAGTCATCTCAGCGTCGAGGTTCTGTTTTTGAACCTTCTGGGTGTAGGCCTTGTCTTCGATCTGCTTGCGAGCTGTGGTGATCTCGCCCTTCTTGGTTTTGAGGAAAAGAGAGACGCCAATGACGTTCTTGGGAGGAACGTTGTAGCCATACTTGGGATCGGAAGCGACCATTCGCACGAGCTCCTCAGAAGCGGCGCTTACAACGTAAACTTGGATACCGTTGGCCATAAGGCGGTTGTAGAGCTCGACTTGGCCCTCGAAGATCTTGGGTGGGGACACCTCAGTAGCTGTGACCTTACCCTCCTCGAAGTAAGTGGTGGGAATTGTCTTGTTGTAGGCCATCAACTCGTCAACGTAGCCCTTGAGCTCACGTAGTGGGAATCCGCTAAAGATTTGTGCCGCCCAAGGATAGCAGACTGCATCCTCAATCTCACAGAGTCGCAGGTAGTAGCTGTAAAGCGACTCCTTGTGCTTCTTGGTGTCCTTGAAGGGAACGAGCTTCAACGCAGGATCCATGGTGTCGCGCGTAAGAATTCCCTTGTTTTCGAGGTAGGGAAGAAGGGACTCTTCAAGATCAAATTGATAGCTGGTGTTATCCATGTCGAAGACTGCATATTGTCCCTGATTGGCATTCTTAGCAATCATTTTGTTGAGAGCCTTCGCTGCGCCCTTGGGCCAATGCTTGAGTTCGGGACCCTTGAGACCCTTTGCTGGAACAGCGACAGAGGGAGCACCCAGGCTTGTCAGCCAAAAGGCAGTGACAACAACATTTGTGGTGAATCTCATGTTGGAAGCTCAAATTGACAAGAAAGACAAAAGTGAGAACAAGTTGGGAGACAAACGAAGAACGCGAGGAACTTGCCTTCAGCGCTCAACCATCAGCCCGGGCATCACAGACATCTTAAGAGGGTGGCACTTGAGCGTCAATTCCCAGGTTTAGCGGCCCGACATTTATTCCTTTAGTTCATTCACTGATAACATTGTGAGATGTAATATCGGGTGGTTGGCCTAGGCCTGACGATCTTGGCTTTTTTGGAAGTGCTACCCCACCCGGTACTTTTCCTGCGGGATTTGTTCAAAAGTGAAGTTATCCAGTAACATGACAATTATACATGTTTTGTTTTTGGACTATTGGAATCTCGATTAATTAGCATGAAGCACAACGGTCATTTTAACTCTAATCACCCCTCTAGTCAACATTCAATTGCCTGAAGAGCATGCAAAAGTAGGTCAGCTCGTATTTGAATGTAAGCCACTTGCTTCTCTGGGCCAAGCTATTAATTGCAGGGGAGGGTTGCACATGTCAGTGAATGGTCAAGGTCTACGTCACTATATCTTGGACTGTCTTGTCTTGAAAAGGAAATTACAGGACAACAACAGGGTAGTCAGCAACTGGCCAAGCAAAAACACGATTAAAACACCGGCTTCTAATCTATCTACTCCAATGATAGACCATTCAAGGTTACACCACTAATATCAGGGGCTAAATCCCAAAGCTGTGAAGCTCAATTGCGCTCTTTAATCGGAAAAGACAAACTCTAATTCTTGGGAAATTGGTTCTTTCCATGCAAGAGTCGCTAACCTCTTTCGAAATAATTCAAGAGGGTATTTCCTTGTTTGCTAGATCCCTTCTTGGATCCCTTTTGCGGTTGCCTTGGAGAAACAGGTTCCTTTTCACCGACTTCCAATACTTCCATTAACTCCTCAAACTCGGCTTTAGGGACGATACCGCCACTTGCTTCCTTGTGTCCACGGGCAAAGGACTCCCCCAAACGCTTCCTCAAAGTTGGGTCTTTCGCCTGCGACGCTTTTTCACGAAGGATTTCGATAATGTTGACAGGGGGGTCCCTGCCTCTGGCACATTTCGGGACACGGCACGAAAAGTTGACCATGCCTGGAAGATATCCTTGGTTGGCTACGAGTATGACCTCGAGCTTGGGGGAGGTCAAGTGTCCAGCCCAGCGAGTCGCAATGACTGGGTGTACTTGGGCCTGGGAAGTGATACGAAATACTGCGATTCTGCCGTCTGATGAGAACTTTGGTGGTATTCGAGCGCGATTCCTAACTTCTTCGTTGACTTCCTCTCTTGCTGCACGTAATGTCTCGTTCCCAAGTATGTCTATGGGGGCCGAGGCTGCTTCCAGTGCTTTCCATGCCCCAGGTACATCATATGCTGCAGTTCTTCGAGGAGCATTGATGAGAGACACGGCACTGTTGATGGCCTTTTTGGTGTATTTTTTGAACATGGCTTTGAAATCAGGAAAAGGGGGCTCCCACTTGATGTTATTGCCCAGATCACCATGTACGCCCATGGCGCACAGCCAGCCGCACGCTTCTTCAACGTCAGGATGCAAGTCGTGACATATTAGGTAGGTGAGTAAAGCGCTGGTGGCCACAGGTGGACTGTTGCATGCCGTGATGAAAGTGGCATCCTTGGGGTGATCCTTTTCTTCTGCGTAATGGTGATCGATTACCAACGCTCGATGGGGTTCGTCAATGAGAGGCGGTGATTCTCGTGATCCTTGGTCGAGAACAAATATGAACGAGGGTTTGTATGAAGCCATATCTCTGCGTGATTCTTCATCGTGAACATTAAGACCTTTCTTCATCACGTAAGCTGATATCAACTCGGGATCGAGACCCAGTAATATCAACGTTTTTCTAAGTATGGCCCCAGAAGTGAGGCCGTCGGCGTCTTTGTCGGGAATTATGAGGGTAGGTTTTGAGGCAGCGACGCTGTAGATGTGAGAAACAACCCTTACCAAATCTCTAGCAAAGGGAACTGGACATACCATTCGCGGATGAAATTCCGTGCGGCTTCCATTTGATCCTTAGGCGCCGGCCATATAATCTCGCCATCTTTGTCCTTCTTTGATGGCGTCTCATGGTATTCCGGTATCTTAGCTGTAGTTTCTGTAGTTTTTGCCTTTTTGGGACTTTTCTCTTCCTTTTTAAGTCGTGTTGTAGTAGCACTTCGTTTCATCACGAATTGTCGTGTGATTGTGAAAGGTAATCGATTTCTGCTGGCAGTGAGATGAGGTAAAACTCTCTGCCTTGTAACAGTCGACCTGACTGCTGGTATTGATGTAAGGAGACGCATTTTGGTCGTCTCTGGTGGGATTTTAGCCCCGAATGCATCATAGATGCTTTGTCTGAGTGGAAAGAAAAACACTGTCGTCATGGAAAGGTTGTGGCCGTGCAACAGAGGGTAGCCACGCCCAGCCACAAACTCCCTCGCCGCTCGCCTCTCGCTGCTCTGAACTGACTTAACAAACAATTGGGCTGTTGGCTCTATTAGAATGTTGGAAGTTTATTGATGAATTTTTGAGTTTTAATCTCTGATGACTTCACGTGCTTGCTGACCTCGAAAACTTCCGGAGCTTGGCTTAGCGAGAAAACAAGATCCTGGAATCCCATCGTGCGAATGAGCCATATGGCTTATTCTACCACCAATATTACCTAGCGGTTGAGGTTGAAGAGTTAATAATGATCCAAATGATTCAATTTGCCTGCCCTGAAAGAATTGAGGCAAACTATCTTCGAAAAGGTTCTGTACTGGAATGCGGATGAGGGACTGGATCCTCAAAGGGAAGAAACTACTTTTGAACAATTGATTGGCTTGGAAGACTAATGGAATGCAATGGCTGGGACTCTTGTTATGTTTTCTCTAGATTGTTACCGCCAAGCTCAATTGTCTGGAGTGTGGCGTTCTTGGCTGAAGACTATTATGAACGGATCAGGAACGCCTAAGCTATTGAGGCCAGGTTCTTGGATCTGGAAGCATCGATGATGATTGACAAGATCTGTTCCTGGATATTTAAGACCAATGGTGTGCTCCTTGAAACATGTTCATTCACCCACTCTTTATCTTACTACTATTGGAGCTGATTCTTGTCTCACCATGAAATATTCTATCGCTGTCTTTCTCCTCTCCGTTGTTGGAGTCACTGCGCAAGCAAAAAACTGTGGCGAGGTCGCAGCATGCCTCAAAGCAGGACCCAACGTACGTGACAGCTCTTTCTATCCGCCGACGTAACAAACTGACAAATCCTCCAGCCCGATGCCTGCTATACCAATGAACGATGCCTTTGTGGAACTCACAAAGAAATTTACAAGTAAGCCTTGACATCCCCTTTACACAATGGTATGCTGACTTGCTGCTTTGTGAAGTTGCTATATCAACTGCGAGAGCGATCCCAATGCCAAACCAGCTGAAGACGATATGAATAAATATTGTGCAGTGTTGAGAAAGCGACGTTCCAAACCGATGCAGTAAGGAATGCATTAAGCCGGTCTTTGGTTTGTGCGCTGACTCAAGTAACACCGTGGAATGAAACTGCAAGGGATTGTCTGTATTATACAGGCTTCATTCAATATAAGCAATCATTGAGCATACAAAAGAGATTGGGAAAAAAACAAAAAAAGAATACCTGTTTGAACAGGTGGCTGGATCTCTCCCGCCGGGAATTGAACCCGGGTCTCAAGCGTGACAAGCTTGCATACTGACCACTATACTACGGAAGATAAACAGTCTGAAGACTGTTGTAGCTGGGGGGGTTGTTGAAACGATTGGGGTTATTTTGGTTTATACACTATCATCCTTGAATCATCGAGGAGAGCTCGGAAACCCGACACCGACCAAGTCAACCCACCAATCAAAGCCAGCATTCTGGTAAAGAATCTTCCGCTTGTGCTCATGACGTACGATATGATAGCAATATTCCCACTGTATTCTCGTTAACCACAACCGATTCTTAGCGCGAATCTTTCTTGGCTCGGAGCCTCGGAGGTAGAAAAGTATATAGTGAGTGCTACGCGTAATGACGAGACCAGATGAAGACACACATTATTGTTCCATTGTCTGGTCTTTTTTGAATAACCTATCTATATTTCATTGTGCTCGCTATCATGTCGAGTTCCATTGATACGGCCTCGCAGTCCAATGCTGCTAACAGAGTCCTACAAGAGCTCGGCCTTTTGTCTCTGTACAATTCCACCCGTGATATCAAGATCCTCTGCGCGCAAAGGTTCATTCGCCTCTTCGCCTATGGCGCGTCTACCCTCGTTCTCGTCGCATTTCTGCGGGAACTGGATGTTTCCACCACCCGCGTTGGGTTATTCATGACTCTGACACTGGCTGGAGACATCATCATCAGTTTTATACTTGCCTTGTTCGCTGATGGCGTGGGAAGAAGGGCTGTTTTGGCTTTGGGCGCTGTCTTGATGACGGCTAGTGGAATTGTGTTTGCGACATCAAACAGTTATTGGGTCTTACTAGCTGCTGCTATTCTGGGTGTTATAAGTCCTGGGTAAGACGCAAACATCTTGAAAAGCTATCTCAGATGCTGACTTTATGCTATAGTGGTAATGAAATAGGCCCCTTCCGTGGCATCGAAGAGAGTATTGTGGCACATCTTACTGATCCAGCCAAGCGAGGCGACGTCTATGCCTGGTACAGCCTATGCGGTACTGCTGGTGGTGCGTTCGGGCTTTTGACGTGTGGTTGGCTTATTCATCACATGCGTGTCAACCTGGGCATGGATGTCATTGAGGTATACCGCAATGTCTTCTACGGCTATTCTGCTGTTGGCGTGTTAAAACTTATCTCAGCCCTTGTCTTGAGTGCTGCAGTAGAGGTGCACGACGAACCGGCATCCGATACAAATATCAATGAGCAGGCGCCTCTTCTCGCCCAAGCCAACCAAGCTCAGACAGCAAATCAAGCACCACCGAAAAAACAGCTACGAGCCAAGGTATCTCGCGAGAGTGTTCCAATCGTCGTGAGCTTATGTGCTCTCTTTGCTCTGGATAGCTTTGCTTCAGGTCTTGCCCCTCTGTAAGTATCGACCCCGACTCGGTTTCCACGTTAATACTAACGGTTATGGCAGCTCATGGATAACATTCTACTTTAAGTCACAGTATCATATCGAAGAGGGAAAGCTGGGATCGATATTCT
Source organism: Fusarium nodosum (assembly GCA_014898975.1). Taxonomy (NCBI): domain Eukaryota; kingdom Fungi; phylum Ascomycota; class Sordariomycetes; order Hypocreales; family Nectriaceae; genus Fusarium; species Fusarium nodosum. The sequence goes on from JAAVUE010000015.1 coordinate 131,511, forward strand.
TCACTACCAGTATCATCGCTGCTGGCTCCGTGCTAGTAGCATCATCTCTCGCCAAGCGATTTGGCAACGTCAAAGTAAGTTCATCATGCATAAGTCCAGAATATCACTGATACTACAACCCAGACCATGGTCTTTACCCATATCCCTTCGTCAATTTTCCTAGCCTTGATCCCCATCCCCAACGAAGTTCACATATCAGTCCTTTTCCTGATCCTCCGCTCTTGCACACAATCCATGGACATCGCACCGCGATCAGCCTTTCTCGCCGCTATCATCCAGCCAAACGAAAGAACTGTTGTCATTGGTCTCATCAACGTGGCCAAGACTACCGCTCAGAGCTTGGGCCCGCTGATCACTGGACTACTGGTGGATTCTGATTACTTCTGGGTGGCATTCATCATGGCTGGATCACTCAAGGTTTGTTATGATCTGGGATTCCTCGGTCTTTTTAAACACCGTGAACACGCGGCAGCGGCGACACGAAACGAACAAGAATAAACCAGTCTTGTGTATTCTTCCCTGTGGTGATTGAATTGGATTGAAAGCTTATGGGTACTATCTCTCTGGGAATACCCAGATTCAGGTTACTCGGATGAGGCTCGCTGTTGGACCTAACGGCCCAATGTGTATTTAGTTGTTTTGTTCTTGTGGAAACAGTATTGGTCTATCACCAAAGAAACACTGTCAGTAAGGCCCGAGTCAAATGCATACAATAATATGATACCGAGACAAACATCGTACTATCGACCGAATTATTGCCAGAAAGGTAAGTGAATATTCATGGAAATAGTACTTCAGGCTCAATATTTTATAGGAAGTATGTTCTACTCTAAATCTAAACTAGGTAAATGTCCTTTATATTCAGTACATGTTTCCACCAAAAGCTTCAGCGCGAATATGCGAGCTTTCTCCAACCGCCTTCTTCACAACAATCACAAGATCATCTAGTGTGCCTAAAAATCTCACAAACGAATAAACAGCCGCAGACCAATGTCTTCCCTGTGGGGTAGCTAGATATTCCTTAGAGTTGCCTTCATTCTGAAGCTCCCCCTTGAGCTTCCTGAATTGCAATGCCCTGCCTACTAACGGCGTCGGCAAGATTGCAGGAAGCGGTTCTCCCGAGATCAAGGAGTGCTGGAGAAGGGTCAAAGTCGACATGAGATCTGCGACGAGATTCTCATCACCAGCGGTCACACGTTGCATGAAGCGCTCGCGGACTGGGAGAGGCAGTTTGGTTACGGTCAAGCTGAATTGCGTGAGGAAGACATTGAGGTTGGTGCATAAATAGTTTGCACGGCTTAGAGTCTTGGTGTCAAGGTTGGATGTTGAGAATTCGAATTTTGTCTTCTCGATTGGAAGAGCGATTGAGTTAAAGACTTCTTCAGCAGTGGTCGATTGCTTCTCCATGACTTCGACAAAGTCGGATGGAGGCTCACGCCAGACTGACACAAGAAGCGCATAGCGGTCTCGAACGCTCGAAAGTTGACTAGACATGATTTGCCGATAGTGTCTGTTTCCTGAAAGAGGTCGGGGTAGGAGCGCAACAAGAACGGCTCCACCGAATCCAATGAGTACGAGAAGGATTCGTCGCCAGAACACTTCATATCCCACACCAGGGTTACCATAGCTGGGAATATGGGTATCAACCCAGCTGTATGAGACTACCATGTACATGGTGGACGTGAGCATGATGCCAGCTATCATGTGCTGTGGAGGAGCAAAAAGCCTCCACCACGTCATACCGATAATGGCAACAGCCATAATGGCAGCAAGACCATACTGGTTACCCGGACCATTGCCGGATCCAACGTACCAGCACAAAAGACCAAGAACACCTCCTGCAACGGTACCGAGAGTTCTGATGATAATTCCAGCGGTGAAGTCCGACATGTATGGTTCAAGGGCCATTTGGGCCATGATCAATGCCCACATGCCCTTCTCTCGGTAGTAAAATCCAGCTGATGATGTTATTACGGCAGGAACAGCGAGGGCGATCGTTATAACCAGCGTTCGTAGAGCATGCAGGCCCTCAACCCCAGTGAAGAAGTTGATCAATCCCAAAAAGACGAGGCTTGGCTTCTTTCGTTGTCTGCTCGTTGGCTGTTGCATGCTTTCCAGAATGACGGCTGCTGTCTTCTCAGTGTCTTCTGGCTCGGTTTTGTTTTTCGGTTTCTTCTTGAACAGACCGTTTTTCTTTTCAGGTTTAGAGATAGCCGACATGGTGCGCGTAAGATCTGTGTTGCCACCGAGCGTAGAAGGCGGGGCATCATTCGAAAAGCCCAGCGAGAAGAGTTTCTGAAGTCCTTTTGGAAGCCACATTCGTGTCTTTGTTCGAGTCTTTTCCATTTCTACAGCTTTCTCGAGAACGGTACCGATGCTCTTGGTGAGATTAATTAATCGTTCGTGGTACAGTAGACCTGACATCAGGCCAAACATAGGTGGTGAGCGGTTGTCTCTGAAGATGACCTTGCCATCTGCATCAAAGAGATGGGCGTGAGGGGCAATCAGGTGTTCGGCAGCGGAGTCCTCAAAGTCATCCAGAGCTTCCTGCAGCGATGCAAGGATTTGCTCGTGCTGAGCCACCATATCCTCCTTGGACCCCGACAGTGCCTGGACGATAGCGTCGATGCTTTGTTCCAAAGTCCGCAACAATGGCGTAGCGCAAGAAGACAATGAGTCTGCGGCTTTGGCCAACATTTCTTCTGTATCGGGATGGTTTGTGAGTTCACGGAAATCAGCTGCTTTGGCAATATGGTATGCGAGTGGATGTTTGTCCTTTTCAGACTTTTCGAGCTCATCAACCGCATTCGTGAGAGCCTCGTCTTTCGCAAAGAGTTCTTCGCGCGAGATAGATAGCTGCAGGAGTTCTCCAAATGATACCAGCACCTGGCGCAGTGGCTCTTGAAAAGATTGGATGTCATCGGGGCTCCATTTTCGGCGGGTAAAGTCCATGGGAAGAAACTTGATGGCAGATTCGACGCTTTTGTGTGATGCAGCCAGGCCGCTCTTGAGTTCCTGCAGTCGCTTGGGTTCGTACCTCGTTCTAGTCTTGAAGTGCCAGGTCAAAGACTTGATATAGCCGTTCATTGGACCAAGCAAGTCGGACATGCTTCCGAGGGTTATCTGGGAGGTTGACTGTGGGAAGAATATGAGGTTGCAGACTGCGCCGACTCCAACTGCGATGGCAGTGGGTAGGATTAATACTTTTGGAATTGTACCTTGAAAGGTAGGGATGAGCGGTGCAATGGTCAAGTAAATATCTGACACAATCATGGAGAAGAGTGATACGAGGGCGAGGTTGGGCGCTGAAACTCGTAAACGAGCCTGGGTATAACTGATTAGCGACAGACAGACAAGGTTTGTATGAGAAATGGCTTACCATTAGGTAGACAAACAATCCTATCATGCAGAAGTAAGTGACAGATATTCGAGTATCGAGCATAAAACCTTGATAGATGGCAATCTGCTGATAAGTTGCCTGACCAGAAGCCTGGTCGACATTGGTAGTGTTCTGGGGTATTGATGCCTGCAATTCACCATATCGTTGCAACAGATCGGCTTGAGGCCTTGTCGCCAAGGCTGCCTTCATTGTGATGGTTCCCCAGGCCCATCCAAGTGCCATGCCGACGCAGATCATTAGTCCAGCCAGGACATGGATGAAGACGACGCCAGATGGCGGCATGATGAATAGAACGATACTAGATGAATAAAAACGCGGTTAGTATGGTGTTTGTTGGTTCAATTGAGATAGAGGCGCGTCGCAAACTAACCATCCGAAAAAGGTTGCTTGTCCAAGCACTCGCAAAGTGTCGCTGATGAAGATAAACAGAGTAAAAATCCAGACAGCTACGGAGCATTTGAACAAGATCTTGAGGTCTTTGGCGTTGAAATGATCCAGCCACGGCGGGAGTTTCCTTGGGTTGTTGAAAGCATTGAACGAAGCCTCCTCGACGTCCACCGAGGCGTCGCTTTTTGATACCGACCGTTTGAACGCCATTGTTTGACGCTTTCTCCGGCTGAGCCGGCAGTTGTTATTGTTTTATGTTTTGGTGACGTTTTTTTTTTAGCCTTCCCCTTTGGCGGTGGTCAATGAGGATCGTCGTGCCAATGCGAGGCGGAATTGGAGCTTGCCATATTAGTAATAAGGTTTCTCATTTCTCATTTCGTATCACCTACACTACTAGGGGGGATCTAAGGGGCGCATGCTTATTTTCTGGCTATATCTAAGCGCTGTGCTTACTGTAAGCCTGCTTAATCTTGACGCTTTGTTCGTATGCTTAGGAGCTGTGGCCTGTCTTCTTGGTCCATACCCTACCTAACCAAGTATGTTTTTATGTGGGCGACACGACACCACCTGGAGAAACATGACTACTTGAATAGTGTTTTGACTATTTTTGTCACCAAGGTCTTGTCGCCAAAGGAAGGAATATATCTTGTGCTCGCTGCCAATGAACCTTCTGCTGACGCGGGTTTGGTGCGAGGATGAATGCTGCCACTCTGCGGCGTGGGAATCTTGGTAGCAAACAATGATCTTGTTATCATCCAAAACCGGGCGAATGGTTTAGTGGTATAATACTCCCTTAGCATGTTCGCTCATCCGAGCTCATCATTGGGAGTGGTCCAGGGTTCGATTCCCTGTTCGTCCAACTTAGGTGGTTCAATTCCACTGTTATCCACATTTCTTTTTTGTGTTTTCATCGCATCTTAGCTGTTGGTGGTAGGTACTCCTACATTTTTGGTGGTTAGACTACCCTAAAGTGAAACAGAACAATCCAAGAGAGGAGCATAATTCATTACTCAAACTCTGATCAAGCTGTTTTACTTTTATTGAAATGATGCAATTCTACTGGTAAGTTCTTTGATAGAGTTTTTATTTGTATCATCCTCCTTTTGACATCTGATCACTTCGCTTTGTTCTTTTATTTTGCGTTGCTATGCGGCAACTGCCTCTGGATCTTTGGAATTAAGCATAGGTAGGTGGTCAAACAAACAACAGGATCGATCGCACACATGTATTTATTCGACTTGCGTCTCGAGATCATGACCCATGCAGAGTCTGAATTGTTTCAAAATGCAGTGTAACATTGATATTGACCAGGCACGAGGTCAATGCCAGTCGCAAATGCAATAAATATAAGGTTCCACCAGCAAAAAATGTCCCACTGTAGGACCCCCCTCCCCCCCTAATAAAAGGGACAGCTGTTCTCATTCGCTAATTAAAATCTCAAGGGGAACGAACCCCCCTGCACAAAGACAGCCTGTCACTATTGACTGACGTTTTCCCACATCAAACAAACCAACACCCACCCACCATCACATCACATCACATCACATCGTATCGCCTCTCACATTTCTCCATCACCTGCATTCTCTCAGCCTTATACGAACGTACCCGTTTTGTTCATTCACTCGCTTTTTCACATGTTTCTCACGTAAAGTCCCCCCCCGCCCCGCGCTCGCTTCCCAAGGGTCAGCATGGTCCGCGCCTTCAATCTCCGCTTAGCCCTTCAGGCGACCGCCATCAAAGTCTCGGCCAACCTCGTCACCCAGCTCATCATCCATCTTAGGGCCCCAGGCGGCCACTCACCATTCGATGAGCAGCAGGTCATAGAGTTCGCCATTTATGGCTTTGTCGGTTCCCAGGTCGGCAATGTTATTCAATTCGTCCTCGAGGATTGCTTCCCAACTGGTCACGCGATGAGGGTTAATGAAGTCTTGCCTCAGGTCCAGGGCGACGTCAAGCAAGTCTTGGAGAAGAAGGACGACGACAAGAAAGTCACAAAAACGAAAACTTGGTTCAGCATCAGCCCGGATCTTATCTGGCGTAATGTTTTGGCCAAGTTGATTCTCGATCAAACTATCGGTCTGGCCATCAGTGGCAGTGTCTTTCTCATATGCACAAACATCGCCCGCGTACCGCACCTGTCTGGGATTCTCGACGTCATTGGCGATAGGCTTTGGCCCCTTATCAAAGCTGGCTGGCACATCTGGCCGCTGGTAGCCATATGCAACTTTCTCTGGGTACCCGTACGATCAAGAGTTCTCGTGGCGGTCTGTGTAGGATTTGGTTGGAGCATCTTTCTTAGCATCTTTGCCATGAAGAAGCAGCATTGATGAGCATGACCTGATAGAATTGATCTGGAGTTTGGAGTCAGCAATGAGCCATGTACATGTACGTCTAAGCAGTCTAGAGGAATTCCCCTACGGAGCGCTCTTCTTTGTATGTTGGGTTTTGGGAGTTATGGAGTCGGACAAGATCTGGTGTCAACCACCTGGCATGAAATTGTACTCTGGTTTGTGTAATGCCATAAATATCTGCGTTTCCTGCTTGAATGGTCAGATGAATATGATATGAAATAACAGGCAGATGATAATGCTTGATTCAAGTAACCAAGATTCTTATCAGCCAAGATAAAGGCCAGTCGCCAGATCCTTCCCAACAAGGACTAGCGTAGCTCTTCAACTAGCCTTATCTCCAATCGCCTCCTCCAAGCCAACCTAGCTATCATCAACTCACCAACCTTCCCCGCGTCGGGTCTATCGGCGAACCAAACCAAACCAAACTGCTTCGATGGCATAAATCCACAAACAGCATGACCACCTGCTGCTTCCGCCTCTATCCTCTACAAACCCTTTTGTGATGCCCCCTCAGCGTCGATCATGGGTCGGATGTACAAGGTGCAAGAGCTTCAAGAAGAAGTGCAGCGAGGAGAGACCCGCTTGTCAGCGATGCACCCTGGCTAACGCAAAGTGTGAATACGCCGTCAAGTTACGTTGGGGAGGCCGGCCCTTCAATCGCTCACCCTTCGGCGAGTGTTTGACCCAAAATGAGGGCAACGTTCAAAGACTAGGTAACCCTCTTTTCTTGGGACTACACTACGCATGAAAGTACTGATCGATACTCTTAGATTTAAACAATAAAAACTTCATTTATGTCTCTCCCTTTACTTCCAAGTCGGATCCACCAAAGGTTACGTCACCCCCAGCACAAGAAGTCGACAGAACGCAATGGATACCGACTTCGCCATCAGAAATTCCAGAGCCATCTGAGTCTTCTCAGTTGGTTCTCTATCCACAGAGCCCACCAGTACCTATCACTCCCTCTGTAGAGTTCTTTGGTCACCTATCTCCCTTGCACAGATCAGGACTTCAGTACTTCACCGAAAGGACCGTCAGGGCTCTCGCGCCACATCCACAAATCTTTAATGAGCTATGTGAGCTCATTCTTCCCATGGCAGTGTTCAACGAACCACTACTCCAAGGCATCGTTGCACTTGCGGCAACACATCGACTTGCTAGTTGCAAAACAAATGAAGAGCAGAGCGCCCAAGCTCTAATTGTCGCCGGTTTTCAGGCTCTCAGTTCCAGGTCACTCTGTGAGAAGCTTTCGGACTGTGCTGGGGATCAGGAACTTATTCCACTTCTTGCTACTGCTCGAGCGCTGTTCGTCTGTGAGGTTTTTGCCAGTGAACCCAGGGCAGATCGGTGGAGCGTGCATTTTAGAGGCGCCAGAGGACTGATCTCACGAATCCAAGACAATGGTCTCTTGGAAAGACCGACTGATGAGTTACGTTTCTTATTGCGATGGTATGATATGACTGAGTCACTGGTCTGTCACTCTATCAGTGACCTTGCTCCGAAGCAGTCCGCTATCCCATCACCAACAACCCTTCCATCTTTCGAATCAGATGACGAGCCAGTTTATATTGATATGTATCTTGCACGTACGAAGGATCTACTCAATGTTTTCAAAGAGATTGCCAGGCTGTCACATATCAGAAATAAAAAGGAAACGCCAGAGGGTTTGTCACAAGACGCGGGAGATGATGCCGAGGTATGGTGGTTGCTAAGTTATCTACAAAGCATCATAAACCGAGACCAGGCCAACCCGCCCCCCGTCATGTCCATACGCGATCGGGTTTTGTCCGTGGCCGAAGTCCAGGAGTACAGATTGTCGAATCAAATCTGGCAGCTCACGGGTCTTCTTCTTATCCACCGACGCCTGTTCCATGAACCCAGATCATCAGCGCTCATACAAGATCTTGTCCATCGCATTCTTGAATCTGCGGAACGCATGACGTTGCGTGATGGTCTCACGCCTGTCACACTACTCACGCCGCCTCTGTTTTTTGCAGGCTGTGATGCTCTTCGGGACGACCGGCCAAGGATAAAGACATCGCTGCAGGGTGTCTCCACTGCTCTGGGGCTCTTGAATACCCAAAGAGCATTGGAAGTCTTGGAAGAATATTGGGCAGCGGATCCAGGTATCGACGATGGACTAGCTGATAGATCCTGGCCCAGGATCAGCCAATTCTTACCCTACTGATTGATCACAGCAACTCCTTGAGCAACATCCGTGCATGTATCAAATACATATATACGAGAAATTATTCCATAAATACCCAGTCTAATATTGAGAGTCTAAATAGAGTATCAGCGGAAATTTGATTTGCAAACTGCTCGACTGTGGACTTCAACGAAACATCATGAACGTCTTTATGCTACCATGCATCCCCAGGTCTCCGGCATCAAACTTTAACTAGACTGACTGCCTTATTTACCATTTATTCATACAGTAACCTCAATAAATATGGTACAAAATACTGCAAAAAGAGTAAAGAACATACAACAGCGGGGATTCGCTGGTCGTCACCGACCCAACTACTAATCCGCCCCTTACCAGCTTATCTATGGGAGAGCGGACGGGATCCCGAGTTCTCTGATAGGTATGGTCGTATGTGCTTGATAACAATGTGAATTGGGATTAAGTAGGGGTTCTCAAATCGTACGCAAAGTGTAATTAGAGTTGCCTACAACATGCGCAAGGACCTCAGAAACGCGAAAGAGAGGTTGCGCATGTACTAGTTAAGCACCCAAGATAAGATTAACCAAAACCAGTAACTCATGCACTCGTGTCTCGTTGATATCACATATACAGTAACAATCTTGCTCATATAACACATGCCACAAACATCTGCTCAGTCAGAGGTCTCATTACAGAGCGTTCCAGAGCACCATTAAACCTCCAATTAATCCACCGGCCAAACTTGGTATCATGGCACTAGCGCCATTGCCCGTTGCCGCAGACTCAGCTGCCGCACTGGTAGATGATGCAGTAGCCACCTGCTGACTGTCACTCACATCCGCAGTTGCAGAGGACACAGAATCACCAGTCGCGGATGGCATCTCGTCCTCCAGATACTTCGATATTGCACTCCTGATTTGCGCATTGTAATCTGTGGCACTAATAGGTACCGTAGTCGCACAGGTGATAGGCTTCGGCTTCCAGGAACTGCCTGTGCAAATAGGCCAGCCCTGGCAGGTGCTGAGATCGAGTTCACCGCCTACACAGCAGTAGGCTTTCTTGTCATTGCCGTTGTCGTTTCGAAGGACCCCCGGACAGTTGAAATTGCCTCCGTCGTCCAATACGAACACGGTGGTTTGGGCCGAAGTCCCGCGGATGCATGATAACATGCCGAAAACAAATAAGATGTGCGCAGCCGTTGGATGCATGATGAATGATCTGCGTCTAGATTTGAGCAGGGATGATAACTCGGTGAGTGTGGGCTCGGCCGATACTTTAGTATGCAAGGACGTGGTGCATTGTCGATGTTTTTTCGTCTCTTCTTTTCAGAGACTACCGGCCCTATAAGAAGACGCTGGGGAGCTCAGTGACCGATGCAATATGAGGTTCTAGAATGAGTCCACTGCATGTGGCTTGGAAGCCAGACGCCGGTCAGACTTTGGTCGCTATCTCAGCGTTATCCGTCGCCTGTCATTTTTAGACACTCAGGCCTTGCAATCGATAGTTTCAAGCCTCGTGTAACCTTGCCAGAGCAGTGCCAATCTGTCAATCTGCCACGAGATGACACGGTACGTACGCGCAGACAGCCAGTTCCATAAGGCCTCAGTCGAGGGAACTCCCGCCAACCGCCACCAGGCGAACTTTGGAATAGCTCTGTGAGACTAGGACAACCGAGGCAGTTCAAAGGGCAATGCTGGCGTGGTTTTAAGTTTCTAGCAGTGAGGGGAACAGCCACGAGACTTCAGACTTGGGGACATTGAGCATCAGTACTCGGAAGGTGGGCGTCTTATCAATGCTCCAATGGTTCTTAACATTCTTTGGATAAAAAGGCTCTGTAAGGATCGAGGCAATTTGATTTGTCTCCTCCGTCGGCTCCGAAAAGTTGGATTCTTCGCCAATCTCTCATCACGTTCCGGGGCTCGCGGAGCCGACCCCATATCTAGGGCTCGAACGGAACTTTCAAGTGGCGATTTTTGATGATTAAGCGCCTGGATAATAAGGCTCTAGGCTCTTTATTGGACAGAAATCCTGCCGACAAGGAAGACATGGAATCGAAGAATGTCCTATCAATCTAACGATGGAGAATGCCAGTGGGTGGTTTTGTATAGTGGTCCACTCGGTCTTCTCTCTTGGATAAATTTAGTGCGAGATCGTCAGTGTTTTGCTGTGGCTCACTGTTCTAGAACGCTCTCCCCTTCGTATTTAGCCAAGCCAGGCAGGCCTGATCCATGACCAAGGGTGGAAAAACTGGACTAACTGGATCCGTGCTCACTGTCAGCTTCGTTTAATCGTTCCCTTTCCGCCTTCCTTACAGGGTATTTTATCACTCTGTCTCCAAAAACAACGTACTGGAACCGTTCTCAACAATCTAGGTCTCGACCTCGCCCTCGGGATCGATCTGCATACCTGCCAGCTGCAGAGTTGCAGTCCGTGTACTTCACATGGCAAGGCACGGTAGACGCATCAAACGGTGCGGGACCTGCGTGGAACGCAAGGTCAAATGCGGTGCGTACATCCGGTGACTGGAACCACGACATTTCACAGCTGCTGACTCTACCATGACCTTCAGACGAACAGCAACCTCATTGCCAACGTTGTATAAATGCAGGTCTTGCTTGTTCGGGATATCACAGTCAACTCAAGTTTGTTGACGAAGGTACGCGTTTTGTCTCAGACGTTGTGCCCTCACGGCCCAAGCCAAAACAATGCAATCGCATAGTCGTCTCTGCAAGATGTACAAAGGATCTCAACCCGCAACTCCTTAAACCACAGATACGTAACCTTTTACCACCAAAAGAAACGCTTTTTCTTCCATATACCTTATCAAAGCTCTCCCCAACATCATTCCGTTATGATCCGGCCCTTGTGACAGGTGTTCTTCCTGCGCTATTGACTGAGCACAAATCGCCGCTGCATCAATCATGTATACATGCGTTGTCGGCTATGTACTTTGGGAGAATACATCAGGATAAACAAGCTTGCAACCATGGCTTACGCCTCTACTCTTATGCCCTAACACAGCTCCGGTCCGAGATAAATAGCTCGAGTACAGATATGGGCACCATAATGGGCGTCATGTGTCTTTGCGTTTATGAAAATGTGGTATTCTCGCAGCCTACTGCCTGGCTCTTACACTACGATGGTCTAGGGAGATTGGTAAGTGTTGTGATACTCGATCATGCAGCCTACTGACAAGCACATTAGTTGCAGTCTCGAGGTCCAAAGCCCCTAGAAACTGAAGCGGAGAGGCAAATCTGGCGCGTAGCAAGATACTTCATCGTACGTATTCCAAGGCTGCACTCTTTCGACGCACTGGCTAAATTGTACAGATACTTTCGGCTGGGCATCAAAGAAAACGTATCTTTCTCGAACAACCACAATGGGCGAGTACCCGCTGCATGCTACGAGATGAGACTCCAGAAAAGTTCGATCTTCTTCTCGACATGTTCGCCCAGTTTCCGGGCATCATTGAGGACTACGACAGGCTTCGCAAGTCCACTTTTATAGACCCTGGTATAAGAGAGGCTTTCCGACAACGTGTGCAGTCACTCATTGACGGAATACACGCCTGGTTGCGCGATATGCCGTGGATATGTTCCCCCGATCCAGAGTTCAGAGGGAATAGCCAAGGACGACTGCCTGACGACCCTATGGACTGCGCATCTCTCGCAGTCTGTTTGGCAATACTTCTCTGTCTCATCCAGCCATGCGACTGCCTACGTATAGATATCATTCCCGAGCACGATGACTATAACGTGGACCCGGCTAGAATAGAGTTCCTGACAATGGAAATATGTCGTTTTTCGAAATGGGCGCTGCGAGGCAAAGACTCGGCGAATTTGGCGTTGTTACTGATATATCCTCTACAAATAGCTTGGTTCTTTCTGCAAAGGACGCCCGAAAAACTTGACGCGGTGAGAGAGAATCTGGACCTGGCTATCGCGGATTCGCATGGTTTCGAGCTGGGAAGAATGCGTGAGTGGAATGAGTTGAATCTTGAGCAAGGAAGATATGGCTTTATGTATAAATAAATGACTAGACATACTGGAATGGGGAGGAATCCAGGAAACATGCTATGAATACGAATGGATCCAGAAGCCGATGGATATACTCGAGCATGTTCGTGCTCCTCACAATCACGAACACCCGAGGCAAGACTGTTGACCTGGCACCATGATACGAAATAAAGAACTAAACCTAATTTCGTATATTGCTAAGAACTTGGTATCTAGTACTTCATAAATAAACGCAGCTTTGGACCCCTCATTGTTTCAAAGTCTTCGATTTCCGGCTCAACTTCCACGACAGTTTATTCGTCCAGCGAGAGCCTGATGAATCGGATTTACTCCTTTCTGCCATTTGCGGAACTTCCAGTAGATCTTTAGTTGAATTGCCATCACTTGGTGCGTTACCTTCCAGCTCAGGCGGTTGCACATGAAGCTCAACAATTCTGTTGGCCAGTGACGGGCCTATCGCCGCAGGCCCAGACAAACTTGTAGTTGCCGGTCGGGGGTTGTCTTTTGAGTGAATCTCGGTCGAGTCAAGTTCCATTGGTGGCTTCTCATCGGACTTTGACAGACTTGGTGAGTTGATCTCTCCACCAGGCAACTCTGCGATGACAGGCCCAGCGTCCAGTTCGACAGGCCTGTTGAGATCAATATCCGAGCCAACAACAGAGGGGCTCCTTATTGACGAGTAGTCAGGAGGATTACCGAATCTGTTGCGATACACAATCTCTTCAACTGACGATCTCAGCTTGTTAAACTTGAATGCCACGTTGAGCTTCTTGAGTGGAATGACATGGTCAATCTCATCGTGGACCTGCTGCTGCAGACGTTTTTCCTTGCCGTTAAATGTCGTGATCATCTCTTTAGCGTAGTATTTGGCCGCATCTTCGATTTGCTTGGTAGAGACGTACTTTCCACCATATCTGAAGGACCGTTCAAGAATGAGAATCATGTCGCACGAGCACTTGAGCAGCATTCTCGCAGTCGGCGGAAGAGAAAAGAACGATCCCGCCACGCCGACAATAACACCAATGCCCATTGTTGGCACCGCGACACCCACTGCAATAGCACTGGTTACTACAAACTGTGATACTGAGACCTTCATAAACTGCTTGAAATTCTTCAGAACTATATCTGACATGATTTGCTCGACCTCAGCAGGTGCAGTCTTTGGGAAGCCAAAGCACTGGAGCACATGTTCGCAGATCAGTCGCGATACAGTCGGTGTTCCAATCATGCCTGAGCACGGGAGGGGAACGGCAGCGGTACGGATAGCATGTGTACCTAGTCTCATGCACTCTGTTATCGCTGAGTTGATCTTCTGTTCAACATCAACGACTTGAGCGGCAACACAGAAGAGACGTACACGTTCGTCGACGATAAGGTCGAGGGTTTGAGAGAGGAGTTCTTTGACTCCGGCGTCGTCATCTGAGGGTTGTCAGTATAGGCTACCTAACTTGAATGTACAACTCACTCTTTGATAGACAGCAGAATCCATCAGCTTTGTAGTGGTCAATCTGCGAGAGTTGGCTTCTCAACTCGGCGAATTGTTCTTCGGCTTTCTCGTTAGCCTTTGCCTCGGCAATCTTCTTGGCTTCCTTGTAATCGTCCATTTTCTCCATGAGTTCGTCCAGATGGTCCCTGTAACGCTGGGCTGTGAGTTTATCCTTCTTTGTCCCGACGACGAAAACGGGAACTTGATGCGAGTACTGTGCGATAGTGGCAAATGTTCGCTTATCGGCTTCTTCGATACGAGCGACGTCCGAATCAACGCAGAACCTGGATATGGTCAGTTTGTGGTATAAGCGAGGATGTCCTAACCTACCAGATGACGTGAAGAGCCTCTGCGGGATCTTCTTGAAATGCCCTGTGTCTGAGAAACTTGGCAATCAAGTCCAACTCAGTGTCGCTACCCGCCTGCCAACCTCTTGAATCATGGATTAAAAGCCCCGGGTGCTTTGGAGACTCAAAAGCAACATTGATATCGTGAACCCCTTGCTCGTAGGATAATGACTCATCAGTCATCTCGACACCAAAGACCTTGTTGATCAGAGTCGACTTTCCAACGCCTGTTTTCCCACAGACCAGAATTCGAAAAGCCTTGACTCCGCTCGCTTCGAGTTCCATGTCTCTAAGCCATGGAGCCAACCCTTCTTCTTCTGCAACGAGGTGCGTGTCTTGGAAGTCAGAGATCGGCTTCTTCAGGGCCTTGAAGTTCTTTAGGTCGTTGTGTCGAGGATATCTGTCGAGAATGCAGAACAACGAAGGGTGAATCATATTTCCATATGGTCCTAGAGCGCATTAGCGATGTTCATCCAGGTTATCAAGACATATCTTCGATTCTTACCAACGTCACACCACCCTTTCAAAGTGCCATCAGCCTCAAAGATCTTTCGGTTCGCAGGCCGTTTGTAACAGTCTGTGTCCGGCTTGATAGAGTGAATCTCAACTCCCGCAGTCGACTTCTTTCTATGAGCGGTCTGTAGGTCAAACATGCTGGTTCGAAGTCCGTTTGTGTACTGAAGACGCCACTCGATCTCTTCTGATCCATCCAGCGACGGCAAACTCCCAGCATATTGGGGGAATACTAGCAACATGGCGTCGTGACTCTGACTAGTCTTGGAACCCCCCGTGGTATTGAGCCTGAGTCCTGAGTAAACACTCTCTAGAACCATCCACTGTAATGGGTACAGAGACAAACCATCGTTAGCTGTGCCGCCCACCATGTCTTGATGGGTACCGAAGAACCAGGCCTGGATGAGCGACCGATGTGTCATGTCCGCATCTTCAGGAATTTTGAAGATTTCTGGTGTCTTGTTGGAGTGATTTTCGTTGATTGCTAGCGCGTGACGAACGACTTCGATTGATGAATTGAAGGAGATGTCGTATGTTGTTTTTGAGCCGTAGCTTGTGGTATCGAACAAACCAACGAAGGGTATCCGTGGGGGTGCACCAGCTTCGCTCTTGATCTTTTGAAGAAGCTGAGGGCCTTTTTTGAAGTCATCATCAGCCTGGGCTTTGAGAAGGGCGATGGTCGTCTCAAAAAGGTCGTCAAAGTCTTCAGGCTTTGGTAAGCCCAGTCGATGCACAATACCAGCAACGGCGCGGGCAATTAAGGCTCCATGGCCTGAGCCATAGAGCCAGAGTTCATCTTGGGACCGTTCCAGGGTGAGGCAGACGTCCCTCACAATGGTCTTGATCAGAGCATCGGATTCATCGTTTGTTGTGCTCGACCTGAAGCGATCACTCAACTTTGTGACATTACTTGGGGCGACATAGTACTTTGGCATCTGAGCGATGGTATATCCGTTTGGCTCGATCAGTCCATCGTGAGTTAAGTCTTTGATCCTTGTGATGGTGGAAGGATTCGTCTCCTCTGCAATAATTAGTCACTGTCTAGGTAGTGCAGCAGTCAACCCACTTACTCTTTGCATCGCGCGACTCACATCCATCCACCAAAACAACACATCGCCTGGTAGGTCTTTTTTCTGACATTTTTGATAGACGAGCAACCAAGCACAGTATCAGAAAAAGAAAATCAAAAAGCTTAATTCCAAATGCAGGGTGATTGCTCGTTTAAAAGCGTTTGAAAAATGAACAAGTTGGGGGTGGGGAAGCTGACATGACAATCACGCTGCATGAGACCGTTTCAAGGCCGTAAGCACGAAGTACAGAAGAGGTATAAGATAATCCCCGAGTACTCAAGGCTCTCTACTAGCTTTGAAATAGTCACTTCTTGTGGATTATTTGATTATCTAATCGTTGTTAAAGAAACGCTGTTGGACTAATCGATCAGTAGATCTACCTAGTCAGTCCGACGGACTCGGACTTGGACTTGGATTTAGCGGTCTAAGCCTCTGCGGCGGTGTACAGTGGTTGATCGCTACTGTAGAGTAGGGCTGAGCAAGTACTGTGCTTCTTCCATGATGCCATGTTGCAGTGAGGACTTCCAGGTGGTGCTATGACAGGTCATTCCTGGGTTGAATGTCATACAGGGAAGCGCCACATACGTCTGTCAGTTATTTTACCTCAACCGTCGGATTCGTATGGTTCGCACTCTCTTTCCAGGTGCTAGCGCTTAGATAAAGGGAAGATATAGCCACTCTGCCGCCTAGCCGGTAAAGGTATAACAAATGGAAAATAGTAAAACTGGAACTAATCAATTGATTCAGTCGATTTGTTTCTTACTCTAAGTAGTCAGATGTTTCCTCCCGAGGACTTAGTTTCCACACCAATAAGCCTTTTCCATGAAGTAGAATAATTCTAAAGCCAAACCAGAAATACCGTGGCGGTCTTGATTGAAAAGGAGACGACAGAAATGAAGTTAAAAGAACATTGATAAGAACAAAAGAGGTTGACGACAAAACATAAATGAGAGATTGAACCGTGGGATGTGCTGGGACAAAAGCTAGGAGATGGGAGTTTCGATCATTGATCCAGAGCCTGGCTCTGGCACTGCAAAAGAGTTAGCATAATGTTTCCTAGGGTGTTGAATCGCGGCTTACCATTTCCCAATAAATACCATGTTTATTGACAAGCTCAGTATGAGTCCCTTTCTCTATCACTTTACCATCGTCGAAAACGAAAATAACGTCGGCATTCTGGATGGTCGACAACCGATGAGCCACTGAGATGACAGTCCTTCCACTGCGAGCTTGGTCAATCGCAGCTGCAACCACCTTTTCAGATTCCGAGTCAAGAGCCGACGTCGCTTCGTCCAAAAGTAAGAGCTTAGGATCTCGGATCAGAGCGCGCGCAATAGCTATTCGTTGCTTCTGGCCGCCCGACATTGACACACCTCTGTGGCCGACATCGGTGTTGTACCCTTCAGGAAGGGAAACTATAAAGTCGTGGATGAACGCGTCGCGACAGACTTGGTGAATTGTGTCATCGGAAACAGAATCAGGATCGGAAATCCCAAAAAGAATGTTGTCACGAACTGAACCTCGGAACATGGCGGACTCTTGAGAAACAAGCGAGATACTTTCTCGATACTCGAAGACGTTGCTTTCCTTGATGTCTTGGCCTCCGCATATAATTGCTCCGTTTCCGGGTTGAATATCGTAAAATCGCTCGAGAAGTGAGATGATTGTAGTTTTTCCGCATCCGGATGCTCCAACAAAGGCAGCGTACTGGCCCTTCTCAATCGTAAGGTTCAAATGGCGAAAAACAGAAGTGTCTCTGGTAGGATATTTGAACGAGACATCCCGCAGCTCGATCTTGACACCTCCTTCAATGTCTGTGACGGCATACTGATGCCCAGCCGCGTTCAAATGATCAGGATCTACAGACCTTTGCACATCCAAAATTCGGTTCGCAGAAGCCGTAACCTGCACGATGCTGGGCGCCAGGGCGAGCCCCATACTTCCAGCCTCAGCACCCTGCATTACAGCCATGAAGCACACAAAGAAAGCCTCCATCGAGTACTCGCCACTGGCCAAAAGAGTGCCTCCATACCAGAGAAGCAATGCCTGAACACCAAGACTGACACTGTCTGCGAAACCGAAGATTGCTGAAGTCCATTGAGCTTTGCGGTTTGCCGCCTTGACATGGCCATCCAATAACTCACGATATCGGCCGTTGATCGAGTCTTCCATAGTAAGCGAAGAGACGGTCCGGACTGCCTCGATTGCTTCAGTCGCGAATTGTGAGCTTTCCATAAAGACAGCCGAGTTCATCTTATCAAAATGGACTTCATGTTTAAGCTTCCAACGACCTGCAGCTAACATGACCGGTAGAGCAACAGACATGCATATCAAGCCGAGCTTCCAGCCAAAGGCGACGGATATGGCCATACAGCCCATGACATTGAACATGGCGGAGATCATGAGTGCAAGATTGACCCCAAGAAGCTCTTCCAGCTGCTTTGCATCGCCCGAAACTCTGGAACTCAACGTGCCATGAGAATTCTCCTCTTGGTCAAAGAAGGCCATCTTCTGGTATAGCATATCGTTCAGATACTGCGCTTTGTAGACGGCACTGATGTAGTACTGGGTGCGAAGACCGATCCAGCCCTCGCAGAAATACGAAAGTGCAACGCCTCCAGCCAGAGCAAACCACATGAAGCCCCAGAAGTCACTCTCACTTTTGAGTTCGTTGCGTTGGGAAAGAAAGACTCCGATGGCTTTAGCGAAGAGCCAGGCTTGGAGAGGTGTTGCAGAAGCGACAGCCATGGAAGATAAGAGGATGCCCAAATAGTTGGGCCATTTCCCACGCTGCTCATAGATAAGTCGACCAAAACTCTTGAAGAAACCTCGAGTCTTCCTAGGATCATTGTCTTCATTGCCGGAAGATACTGAACTAGCTATCTTGGTGATCTCTAGCTCAGAGCTTTTCTCAATCTTCTCAGTGCCAGGCATAGCAGTAGTTTCATCCGCTTGTTCAGCGACGTGAAGAGCCTGTGCTCCAACCAAACCGGAGTAAACTCCTGCCTTGGCGATGAGATCTGCGTGCGCACCCTGCTCAACAACTCTTCCTTTCTGTAAGACAATGATGTTGTCCGCCTTCTTGATTGTAGAGAGACGATGAGCAATAGTGATACTTGTGCGGCCTTGGGTCACTCTGTCGAGAGCGGCTTGGACAATCTTTTCACTCTTCGCATCGATTGCACTGGTGGCCTCGTCAAGGATGATGATACGGGGTTGCTTGATGATACTTCTGGCGATCGCGAGACGTTGCTTCTGACCACCTGAGAGCTTCGCTCCTCCATCGCCAACACGAGTGTCATATCCCTGAACGTGCTTGTTAGTGTCGGTGTTTTGCGGCACGGGAGAAAATTTGACTTACATCGGGGAGCCGATTGATGAATTCGTCTGCGTATGCTTCCTTGCATGCTTGGCTAACAAGTTCCCGCTTCTTCACTTCGGGCTCGTCTTGCCATAAGGAACCGGTGAGACCATGAGCGACGTTGTTGAAGATGGTGTCGTTAAAGAGAAAAGGCTCCTGCTGGACAAGTCCAATTTGCGATCGCCACCACTTGAGATCAAGATCCTCAATACTGTGACCTGAAATCTTAATTGCACCAGCTAGTGTGACATTGCCAGGAACTTCGGCCGTCTCTTCAGATATATCTTGAGTGCTTTCATCGGCCGTTTGCTTCGGTGCCGCTTGCACGACCTGAGGGAGGATGTGATGTTCTTCCAGGGAGTACCAACGCTCTAGTAGCCCAACAATGGTGCTTTTACCAGACCCTGATGGTCCGACAATGGCCGTGTTTTGCCCAGAGCGGATGCAAAGATCCAGATCATTGAGAACACAAACACCAGGGCGGCTTGGGTACTCAAAGGTGACACCATCAAAGACAATGTCGCATGATGTGATGTCCGGCTTCAAGGAGCCGGAGATAGGTAGTGGAGCATCAATAACAGTAAAAAACTCGCAGGCGGCGACCATAGCTTTACTAATAGCCATAAGAGGTGTCGCGACGCGCTCCAAGGAGGTAATGATCAACATGACTGACATGAGTACAATAATGATAACTCCAGGGTTGTCGATCGCACCGTCAATGTATCGCTTGGTACCATACCAGAAGGACAGGCCAAATGCGCCAAAAACACCAAAGAACTATCACCCATCAGTATTGCGGGTGTTGTAGGGAGGATATCGAGATTAACTTACGATCAGGGCAAGATGCAAGCCAGTGAAGGGTGCGATCTTCTGGCCTTCTATCATAGCTTTTCGGACCCATTCCTGATATCGAGACATGACACGAGACTGGGCGCCACAAGCTGTAACAAGGCGGATGCCGTGTAATGATTCGCTCGCGATAGCTGTACCTTGAGCATCTGCAGTTCCAGTGGCAGTCTGGCCCTTGACCAAGATTGGCATGGTGATTGACATAGCAGTAGTCATGTAGAGTATTAAGCTTGCTGTGACCAAAGTGATATCCCAGCTCCAAACGAAGGCAACGATGATTGAGGCCCAAATTGTACCATTGAACTCCAAGAAGGTGCCCAAGCGCTCTGAGATGCCAACTTGGAGGGTATTCGACGTCGAGGTGATGGCGGTCGCTGGTGCGCCAGCCGGCATCGAGTCAATGACGTGGATGGACTGAGAGAATAGGGATTCAAGATAATGAAGACGAATGGCAGATGACAAGCGGATACCAATCATACGAAAGCAGTACTTGTTGATGGTATTGAGGCCCCAGCGACCGATGAAGAGGCCGACGATGTACAGAACCTGTTTATCCAAGATGTCTCGAAAGCTTCCAGTGGAGATTCCAGCGCCGGGCTGGGAGAATTCTGTAAACTGATCGACGAGTTGACCAAAGATAATGTTCATCAGAGGCATGGTGATTCCAGCACCGATAGAAGCAACTGAGGCTAGAGCATAGATGAAAAAGTCCCATTTTGTGGCATAGTTGAACACTCGAAGGTAGTCGGAGACTTTGGGGGTCCTTTGCGGTCGCTCATTGCTTTCAGTCACAGAAGGGGGTTTTTCTTGTTCTCGGCCATTGTCATTGCCAGGGTTCGTATCGGCAGCCATTTGGGGGGCAGCGTAGGATTATTTCGGTCTAACTTGGCAACATGTTAGAGTCCATTTCGAATCATTAGTAAAAGAAGAATGAAATGGTATGTTACCGATGTGGTTGCTGAGCCTAAGTGAGGCAGCAGTAAGTAGGAGTAGGACCACCGATTTGAGATGTCAGTGAGAGAGAGAGGCGCAACGAAAGAGGGAGTAATTAGGTCGATAGAAATGAATGTATCGAGTGAGATATTGAGAGAAGAAACAACAGTCAAAGCCCGAGACTTTAAGGACCTCTTGTAATTTCACATTTTGACTTTGTTCTCTCTCTCTTGGTATCTGTTGATGCCTCTTGCGCACGGCTCGTAAAGACGATTACCGTTTTTGGATGTTTACGAGTTCCACTTTTTCTCGCATCTTTCAGAGCCGAGACTCTGTTTTATCCCAGCATCCAATCGAACATCAAGTATCTGACACTGTCAGAATCCGAAACATGGGATTGCTGATATGCGCACTTCATCTTTCATCAGCCGCACCATCTCGGCTATAAAATCAACTTATTAGTCACCTCCTTCACTCCATCAGTTCCGGCCAAAGCGTTATCACATCCCCCATCAAGGGTTTCCCAGCTGCCGACAGAGGCCTTCTGTGCCACTGAACCGCATCTAGATCACCCTCAACTTCAGCAGTCTCTTCCACTAATCCCCACTCCCCATTCACTGGGTCTTTATCCAGAAAGCAGAACACAATGCGCTGGCCGCCTTCTTCGAACAAATACTCTCGGCGCAAAAGACGACGCCACTGCTCTAAAAGTGTACCATCTGAAGCATTGACGTGCTCCACGCTTCTGTTCCTGAGAGCCAGCACGTAAAGCGAGCGCGCATTCCAAATACCGTCTTGCCCGGGGTAATCTTTCAACATCCGCGTAGCTTCATCCCGTAGTAGAGCATCGCGGCAAAAGATCGAAATGAGAAACAGGTGTGAAGCTAGACTGCACTGGAGAGACAGGTGATGCGCTGGGCTCTTCGGGCCTTGTTTTGCTGTGCGTAAACTTATATCTGCCAGGGATATATACTCTCGAAACAGGGGCGTCTTGGCCTGAACTGGTGCCGGGTCGTGGAAGTGTGTAAGGTCCTCAAAGGTGCACGTACCCAGATAGTGTAGACGCAAATGAATAGCCCGCGTGTATTCAACTGATCCAGGGTCAGACATTATGGCACGATTAAACAGTGGCATAAAGGCAGCTTCGAGAGCCTGTAGTTCTTTCGTGGAAGCTTCGCAAATCTCTTGAATGCGAGGATCGGCCATGATTTGCTTCCATAATTCCGACATCATGCCAGGATCCGTCGAATTCAACGCACCAGACTTGTGCACAGCCTCCATCAGAAGAGGGGCCACAGCGAGTTTTTCGTTTCGTCCTGTCATCCAGTATCTCTCAAATTCATCCAGACTGTCGAGAACGGGCGGAAGCTTGTCGGTGGTACGATAAGGTCGGGGCAGGTTACCAACATGTCTCATGAAGGACTCGACTGTCTCTCGTTTGGCTCGTAGACCTCTTGCAAAGTTGGGCACTGCCGGACTCTGTCCAACGCTTCCTCGTAAAATCAATCGAATTTGAGGCAGTAAGTGGGTGAAGATATCTGCCACCACTGCGATGAGAGGCTTCGGGTTTGGGGCTATAGATGCCATCAGTTGTGAATCTGGGTCCGTCACCAGGGCGAGCAGCATGGCCAAGCCATGATTTATGTGGTCCAGGGCAGCTTTGGTGTTGCCGCGCAGCGTCTCGAAACAAAGGAACAGGATTGAAAGAAATACTGCATCTTGCATGCATGGCTGTTGACTCTGTAGCCTCAAGGCATGGCAGTAATGAGCAACAGCATTCCGATAATCAGGGTCACTCTGCACAGCATCATTTCCGGTATTATGCCATGATTGCAGTGATCCATGGTGATTCTTGGCCAGCCACCTGCTCAACGCCCCGATAGCAATAGCAGCGTGACGCACAACGTCATTTGTGCGAGCGACCTGTGGCAACGTCACCGCCCATAAATCATTGTTGAAGCCAGCAGCGATCCATGGACTCTGCACAACTCCAACAAACTCATCAAAGTAAATGACACTATTAGCTTCTTTAAAGTCTAGCCAGTCGTGGACGAGATGCAGCTGTGCCTTCAAAGGTGCGGTGCGAGTAATTTGTTTCGAGTCCCATCGAATTTGAGGAGGCGATGCATTCCTTTTCTTGGTTGGGATAGTATAGCCTTCACATTTCCGTCGATTTCTAGTGCAGTTACCACACTGGGGTTTTGCTTCATCACATTTGACGTGACGCTTTTTGCAAGTGGTACAGCCTGTTCTGACTTTGCTTGTACTTGTGCGAGGAATCTTTGGTTTGCTTGAACTGGATCTTGTCAGTTTCCGGCATTATCGACCAATAGACAGGGTAAATATTACTTGACTAGATCTTGGGTATGCGTAAGTAGAAAATGTGATTTTTTGTCCATGATGTTTGCATCTTGGTGTCAGCAGTCAGCAAGATCTTTAGGGAGTGAGATGGACCTAGGTAAGTTCCGTGAATGGGGGATAATTGCATAATGGCGGGCGGCGGAAGATATATTAGAAACCCGCCAACAAGTCTGGAGGGCCAAGCCCATCTCGTCCAATTTTCCATAGGAAATGCAGAACATGGTACTTTATTCTAAAATATACTGGTAGTTTGTAGGCAAGTAAGCTAAAACTCTTCGCGTTTTCTCGAATAACCAATTGAGCTTTTCTTTGTGTTTTTCTCAGTAGGAACGCCGCTACCACACAGCGTTGTAGGCAATCACCGAGTTGGAGTTTACCCTACACCAATGCACCTACAATGTTTGGATCTGGGAAGCTACCTACCTATGCATGATGTCTGTGGGCCATCTCTCGCATTTATGATAACTTTGACAGCGTCAGAGGCGTACATCAAAATTGTTTGTGTCTGGCAGCACATAATCTACCAACCATCTTTGGGCGTTCACGATCATTCTCCGTAAAACTGTGTGTGTCGTGTTATTTTGCTGGCGGAGCAATTACTCCCAACCCAGCATGATTGAAGCACTGCCAGCGCCATGCGCTTGAAGTCTTCCAATCACCTTTCCTAGAGTACACAATTCCATTCAATTATAAATGGCTGATGATAAGAAATACTTTATACTTTACGACTGGCCGCCATCGGCGGAATGTTGATGTATCCATTAGCAAAGCCAGGGGTCACCGAAGACCCATAACTCTTTACGACATATCGACTACCATTGGCAGACACGACACTCTCAAGTTGGGGGCGGAGTCAAGAGCCAGTGCAGAAGGTTTGAGGAACTGGGGCTGGGGCAGTGTTCGTAGGTACCATATGAGCTGATGGATGCGGCACATTTATTGATTGTAATTTGGATTTACCACAATGGAAAAATATGCATATTCGGCAACAGCCTGATGTGGTTGTCACCGATTCCATCAAGTCAGTTCTTGACAAAGGGATGCGCACATGACGAAACCGCCTATACTAATGCTTGCTTCGTGATGTTGTAGTGGAGAAGATCATCGGTTGCTTCCACAATAAACTCAGGAGAGACAGGAGAGATAACTGTCACAACTAATCGATTAAAGTCAAGATTGTATCGCTCTTTCTATTCTACTCTTGTCGAGGGAATAAATAGTATAAGGCTGAATCAACAGATTCATCACCAGAGAAGCTAGAGCTAGGTACCGCCTCGGGCGCATTCTAGACTCAGTTTCTAGACTGCCCGGCTTCGTGCCCCTCTTTGGCGCCTCTCAGCCCCTGGAAAAATGACCAGTAAGCCCCCCAATCATCGTCTTCCCCGGCCCGTCATAGCGGATCTAGACCCCGGAGCCAGGAAACGAGGCTTCCTTCAATCTACTGCACCCCGCCAGTAACAGTACTTAGGGATGGAACTAGCAACCCAGGCACCCAAATTGATCTTCAATGCCGTCCGGGCAATGGAAATAACGTAAAATAGAGCATGACAGCGCCTCTTTTTGACTAAAAAGTGTAATTGTATGGATACTTATAGCTTACGTGGGCCCTGTTTCTGTTTCATCTTCTCTGCGGAATCGTGGTACTAGAACCCTTCTCTTTTTCTTCTTACTTCTTAAGCCCTTTCTTTCAACTCTTGGCATTATTGCTTATGCCAAAGCTTGTTTTACGAGAACCGAACCGAAAACCCCCCGGGCCCCTTTTTGAACTGTCTGTCATGTTTCGCACTGGTTTGCGATTGTCAACTGGGTAATTTTCTCGTAGCTCACCTGGGCCTTTGCGCCAAAGGAAACCGCCAACAGCTCTGCGGCTGTCGCGCTCTGCTGTTGCTCTGCTGCTCCCGCAGTCCTTGCTTCGGCTCGTTTCTTATCCTCTTCGACTTTTCTTCCACGATACAACCTTTAATTCACTATGAATATACCCGCGCCTGCCAAGGTCGTGGCACGCTGCCTCTCTGCAATCGTCTTGCGCTTCGCCAACCGTCGATTCTTCTTCACCTTCACAGCCTTGGCTGTGTGGAGTGCCAAGATCATTCACATCCACGACCACCACACAGCCGTTCATCCTATCTTCTTAAGAGAATGGGGCTATTCTTTCGTCGCCCAGGACATCGCCGTCCTCACCTTCATCCGACTACTTCTTGACCACTGGGTCACCGGCCTACCGTTCCTCCTACGCCTCCTAATAACCCTCTTCAATGGCCTGTTCATGTTCTACAATGCCGCCTTCAGCATCATCTTCGTCTCCTTCTACCTCGCCGCCGGCTCCGAAATCCATCTCCGAAACGTTTCCCTCCCTACCGATCCCTCGTCGCGAGCCCTAATACTCTCGGGAAGTCTGTCGTTCGTCATGGTCCTTTGCGCAACCTTTGTAGCGGCATGGATGCTCCAAAACATCTGCTATGCTCTGTATGGATACTTCGCCGACGTCATCAATTGGCCCTTTGCTACAACATGGCACCTATTCCGCCGACACATCTTGCGCAAAAGCAATTACTCCCAAGTGCCGCAGATAGATATCGAGGACCAAGTCAAACGCACCAGCGACGAGAACGATGACATAACCGAGTTCGATGCCGAGATACGACGGTCGGTGCCGCGTTTTGCGTGCAAGGTGGTCACAAACATGATCATCTACATAGTAGTTGCATGCATTGTCCTCATGCTTATTTACGCATCATACGAACGGCCGTTAGACCGATCGCTCATCTTCCTTTCTTGGACACCCGCACTGATGCCTTTTGTCGACCTTTCAGCCTCGTCGCCTGTGCTACAAAATTTGCCCCAGATGCGATACGTCGGTATTCAGCGATCATGGGATAAAAAGTCAGCTCTCAGTATGCCTCCAAATATGGAGTGGCTGCCTGAGGATACAAAGTTGCCTGGCTTCGATGACTGGTATGATGGCAAAGACCATTACAATGCAGACGCCGATCCCTTGAAAATCTCCAACCTCGACCAAGATATTATTTCCGAACTACAAAACAAGCTGCAAGATGTACCCGTCCGACACGTTCTCCTGTTCTTTCTCGAAAGCACCCGCAACGATGTCTTCCCTCTCAAGAAGGACACTGTGGTGTGGGACAAGTTGGTCGAAAGCTATGGTGAAGATGGCCTCCCACAGGACGCCATGCGTCGACTCGCAACTCTGACACCGACTGCGAATTTCATCACCGGCGACTACGATGACGGTTTCAACCACCTCAAGTCGGATCAGGTGAGGCGTGGCGGCGTTCGCTTCACCAACGCCCACACGACAGCGACATATACACTCAAGAGTTTAGAAGGTACACTTTGTGGTGTTTCACCACTCCTGGCAGACTTCAATCTCGATTACAAACACCACCTTTACCAACCGTGTCTGCCACAAATCTTCAATGCCATGAACCAGGTGAGCGCTTCCGAAGGCGACGAATCGCATGCCTACAACGGGTCGCAATGGCAATCCTACTTCTACCAGGCTTCCACGATGGCATACGACAAGCAGTACGAAATGATAGCTGGCATCGGATTCCCTGAAGAACACATCATAAATCGAGAGTATCTGCAATCGGACAATGCGACTCACGGTCGTGTTACGCTGCCCAACATCAACGCTTTCGCTTTCGAGGAGGACCCCCTTGAAGATTATATTCGTGATGCTTTTGTTTCGGCAAAGGAGAAGAACGAGCGCGTTTTCCTTTCGCACATTACCAGCACAAGCCACCACGCTTTCAAGATGCCTGAGAAGGAGGAGTACATCCCGGTCGCAAACGGTCTCGATATGTTATCACATTACATCAACACCGAAGGTTACGACGATAAGTGGCTGCGCAAGGTTCTTAACCTGCTGGATGAGCAAGGTGTTGCCAACGAGACCTTGATGGTATTCGTCGGCGACCACGGCCTTTCAATGCCTGAAAATGGCATCGTTTCCCCGTATTACAACCCGAACATTGGCGTCGACCATGTTCCCTTGGTGCTTTCGCATCCATTACTCCCAGCCTTTGACGTCCACGATGCGGTACACTCGTCACAGATTTTACCCACTATCCTTGACATCCTTCTTGAGACGGGCTCTCTAAACAATGGCAGTCAACAGGTTGCCTCTGACTTGGTGCGCAATTACGAGGGACAGTCCCTCATTCGCCCACAGATAAATCAGAACGAAACGACCGGTCAGGGTAATTGGCAGTTCACAATTGTCAATCCTGGTCGCGCTATGATGACCGGTCGCGACGCCCGCTATCCCGACCGTCACCTTGTTATACCTCTAATTGATAATGTTGAATGGCGCTTCACCAACCTCACCCACGATCCACGCGAAGAGTATTCAATTCAAGGCTTCGAGTTTGGATCCTTCATCGATAGTATCGGACATGAGCTTGACAGACTACAGATCCTATCACTCGACGAGATTCACGCAGTCGAAGATTGGGTACAAGAGGGGGCTTCTATAGCTCGCTGGTGGGCAGAGGAGAACAGTAAGCGATGGCGGTTTGGGCCATACGCAGAATTCAAGCTCAAGGAAAAGCTCCCCTTGACGCCTCCTTAATGGTTTTGACTTGTATATCATTGTTTGGCGTTGGATGGTTGGTTTGTATTTTCTTTCGGCGTTGAGGAAGAATGGATTGGGCATAAGATAGATGGCAATCGCCACAAGCATTTGTATAACTTATTTATTACGATCTACCCAATGTCTCTACGTCCTGGATTGTCTTCTCGTGAACACGATGCTGTCTGACTACCAGGAACCCATGAACTATGCTCAGGACTCTTTAACGTCATACATCCACTTGTCCAACAGTCCAGCAAGTAATACTCATGCCTTTTACCAGTCTCCAAGAAACTTCGGATAGCTTGGGACTTTGACCTCTCGGTGAGGATATACCCCGCCTGCCTGCTGTTGCATGCCCTCCCACTTCGCCTTTGTCAATTCTCTCTTGCGTTCCTCGTCAGTCATTTCTTTCGGAGACTCTTCAGTGCCCTTCTCCAAGTCGTTATCTTTCTTGGCTTGGTGCTCTGACAACCGGCTTTCCTTTTCATTCACGATTTCCCAGTCATCATCTTTGTCAGTTCCTGCTGTGGCAATTAGCCCTGTGGTTCAAACAGGTAGAAACGACAAATCGTACCTGTCGTGATGGGTCGTTCATCGTTGCTCGAAGGCTTTTCAGTGCTGGTGCTTAACACCATTTTGTACAGCTTACGTATCTGGGCTTTATGATGTTTGTAGAGTGATGTTGTTACTGAGGTAGTTCCAAAAGTAAGAGGAGAATGATTGAGCTTTTAGGCGGCTGACGTACGTTGCTTCAGTGGCGAGGTTGAGGGATGCCTCGCCTTTTGATCTCGTGACCAGCAAATACCTGGCAATTTATTCAATTGCTCTTTTTCCCAGCTTGATGTCCCATACATATAGTTTCGTTTTACATCAAAATACTTTGGGTTTTTGTAAAACTGGAGTTTTGCGACCGGAGGCTTATTGGGAGGGTTGGTGATAGATACTCAATAATTTCCGAAACAGGGATACGACACAACCATTGCCTTTTACTTGACGCCTAAGAATAACGAGAAATATATTCAAGAAACGAAGAGAGTATCGAGCATATACTAAAGGTCTAGCAAAGACCCAGAGTCTCCCTTCCCATCGTCATCCCACTCCTTTCCACCCCTCGAAGCAGCAGCCTTGTACACGCGTGCAATCTCACTCTGCCACTTCTCGACATCCGGTCTGACGAAGCGACGATCATACGTGATCAAACCATTGACTTCCCCCTCCACGTCACTGGTCTGGGTGTATACAGCACCACTACAAGCGAAACGCTGTGTTTGCTCACGGATATCCCGAAACAAGACACCAGATCGATAGTTGTACGAATCAAGGTCTTTGTTGATCTCGTATGTTTCGGGGATACTGTCGATGGCTTGTTTGACGTTCCAGAGACTGAGAAGACGTTAGAGAGGTATGGATTGAGAGGAATGGAGAGACGCTTACTGCTCAATTGAGACGTTGTGGCCGATACCGCCGTATTCACCAGCGATGCCAATTCGTTCAGGGTCATATGGTGTCTTGGGTCGGGAGTAGAAAGGTGTACCACACTGAGGCGCAGCGTAGTTGTGATTATCCTGGGAAATATCAGTCAAGT
The DNA here is from genome assembly GCA_014898975.1 of Fusarium nodosum. Classification (NCBI taxonomy): domain Eukaryota; kingdom Fungi; phylum Ascomycota; class Sordariomycetes; order Hypocreales; family Nectriaceae; genus Fusarium; species Fusarium nodosum. The sequence goes on from JAAVUE010000015.1 coordinate 160,931, forward strand.
TCTTGACTTCTGAATGATTGACTCACATGGAAGTCGCCGTAACCGTGGTCGTCCCATCCGCTAACAGAGTTGATGAGTCGTGACTTATCAAGCTTGCGCACAAGTTGTGTTAGGTCCTCCTCAGGTGAACCATCTCGCTGACCCCATCCTTCGTTGTAGATTACCTGTCAATGTAAGTAAAATGCCCAAATCTTGCGATTGATTGCGTGTTAAGCTTACCCAAGTTACAATTGAGGGATAGCTCTTGTGTTGGTTGACTAGAATCTCAAGCTGTCTCTTGAACTCTGCCTGCTCTGCATCATTGGGCTTACGGTTGCCGTCTGCTGGTAGACTTGGCATGTCTTGGATAACGAGAAGACCGAGCTCATCACAAGCTTGATAAAATAGATGAGGCTCATATTTGATCTGGCACAGTCAGTTAGGATCTCAAGGTTCAATCGTCCGGAAACTTACATGCTTTCTCACCATGTTGAAGCCAAACTTCTTCAACAGCTTCAGGTCCGAAATCATCGCCTCTCGATTCGGCGGCGTGTACAAACCATCCGGCCAATACCCCTGATCGAGAGTACCGAATTGGAACACAAACTCTCCGTTGAGCAACGGTCGTGTGACGTTCTCTACTTTGCCTTTGGATATAGTTCGAAAGCCGGTGTAGCTGTGCACCTCATCCCCACTGCTGAGTGTCACGGTCAGGTTGTAAAGAGTAGGTGAATCGGGCCACCACAGCTTGGGTGACTTTGCTGTGAAACTGAACTCCTCGTCTGTAGTGCCATTGTAAAAAGCGACATTCTTACCGTCTTCTCCTTCTACGGTGACTTGAACAGGCGTGCTTGACTTTCTTGACGTATGGACCGTGACCGCAACTGAGAGAGTGTGAGCACTAATGTGTTTAATGGAGCAGAGACATTACTCGCCTCTGCCGTCTGCACCAGCTGCTACATCAAGTTCAGTGATGTAGTTTTCTTTGGGAACCGCTTCAAGCCAGACTTGCTGCCAGATACCGGAACAAGAGCGATAGAAGATGTGACTCGGACGCAAGGTCTGTTTGCCAATGGGAATGACCTGATCATCTGTCGGATCACTCACAAAGACGAGTCTACATGTGCATTAGAGGACTTTCAGACAACGCAGACTTATAAGATGACTTACAATTCGTTCGACTCCCCGACCTTGATGTCTTCGGTAATGTCAATGGTGAATCTATCGTACCCACCGATATGGTTCATCTTCTCTTCGCCATTCACAAAAACAGTCGAGTTGTAGTCCACAGCCTCGAAATGGATTAACACAGTCTGGCCTTTCCACTCTTCAGGTACTTCGAATGATCGCTGGTACCAGAAGTCCCGCTGATCGAGGATCTGCAGTCCCGACAAGGCGCTTTCAATACAAGCTGGGACCAAGACCTCACGGTCCAGAGGCCCCTCGGGAGGATCAGTCAATTCACCATCACCTCTCCATGTCCATATACCGTTGAGGCTCTTCCACGCCTCGCGCTTGAGCAGTGGCCGTGGATGTTCCGGCCATGGGTTAGTGCCAACCTTGTAAGTCCAGTCTGTATCAAGTGGAGGCTTCTGGACCTCGTACTTTGTCTGTGCAGAGACGAGAGACAATGAACAAAGTCCCGCGAAAAAGGCAATCTTTGACCAATTCATGATTATAGATGAGAGCTACACAACCCTCAAGAGACTACCGAATGAGCGAAAGCGACCACCCGTCCCTTTTGTAATGCCTTAAGCGTTTCCTTCCCCGCATCCATACCAAACAAGCATCCTAACGCAGAGCTTAACCTTATGACGTCTACAAGGTCAGCAGCACGAGACTCATGGTGCTATTTCCAGTGCAAAATGCCCCGCATCACTGTAGATCATTGCATTAAATTGCCCGAATGCATGAGAAACCCCTGTAATTTGGAGCGCGGAGAGACAAAAATCCCCCGAAGGATGAAGTTTTGCCCAAGACCAGCAATATTAGCTTTGCCGACGTTGTATCCGAAACTCCTTTCAGTGTAGAATGGTCTGATCGTTTATGTTGACTCTTTAAACCATGAATGAATGATGAATGCTATTGAATCTCGAATGCACTCGTGTAAAGCGTCGTATTTAATGTCATAGAGGATAAACTAGCCGATAACTACCTGAGTTATTGTTCCTTGAAAAGATCAAACCATGAACCCACATATTGCTCCAAATTCCCAACACATGTCCGTTCCAATTGCACTTCCTTAGTCAAAGTTGCTCTCCTGGAATGTGCTTCGAAGAGGCATATCGTTATCATAACTGCCAGCCTCCTTCTTCATGTGCCTGTCAAAGCTCTGCGTTGACATCTGCACCTTCTCGAACCAAGTCCTATCCAGAACAGGTGCCGCAGGAGGGCTCTGGCCACGAGACAGTGCAAGCTCAGCCTGCGTCGCATGGTTGTGAATTGCAAGACTGGAAGCAATCTGGAATGCGCTTCGGATCTGTCGTCCGTTCCAGCAGCCAGTTGACCTGGCGAGCTCCTCGTAATGCTTAGAGGCAAATTCGATGATCTCGTTCTCCTTGATCACCAGCGCAGGCTCGCCCGTCATGCGGTGGCGTTCCGCTTCAATCTTCTTGAGCTTACCAATATTAAGGCGGAAGATGTCGCGCGTTTGAGTCTTGTCCAGAGGAGGGTAGTAGAGAGACAGATGGATACGAGACTTGAAGGCCTCGTCGATGGTGCCAACCCTGTTGGTGGTAAGGAAGAGGAGACCATTGTAGTACTCGAGAACTCGTAGGAAAACCGAGACAAGAGCATTGCGCTTCATGTCCTGCTTGGATCGCTGGGTCAGGAACACATCAGCCTCGTCAAGCAAAAGGACACAATCCCAGAGATGCGCGAGACGGAACACGTTCTTGAGAGCACTCTCAACAGCATGAGGGGTGAGACCGAGGTCACCGCAAGTAATGACAAACAGAGGCTTGCGGTTCTCCATTGCGACAGCCTCTGCCGTAGCAGTCTTACCAACACCAGGAACACCGTGCAGAAGGACCACAAGACCTCGGCCCTTTCCTTGGATCAGATCCTGACTAGGTCCCTCAGTAGCGACATCTGCATACTTGCGTTCGAGAACCTTTTTCTGGAAGTGAGACATGACCAGACCACGAACAACATCCTTGTAGTCGCTCTGGATGCGAAGGTTCTCGAAGACACCAGGCTCACGTCGCACGGGCTTCAGGAGGTTGAGATCAATGGGCAGGAAGCGACGCTCGCGCAGGGCGTATGCGAACATGCGCTTGGGGAGAAGAATGAGGTCCTCGTCGCGAAGCTCGAGAGCCTTGGGGTTGGTCTCAAAGGTTCGGCTTCCCTTGACACGAGCTCGAAGGAAAGCGTCGACAGCGAGGTTGTCCCTTCGCTGGCGAGCCTCAACACCATCGGCGTTCTGGATGATCTCGTTTTGCGAGTAAGCCAAGGTGTGTCGTGCGCCGTTGAACCAGTGTTGGATGGGCATTTCATCATCCTTGATCTCGCACCGCGAAGACTTGTTTATAGTGAGCCTATGGAAGCGAGGCCGCCAGTCTGGCATCTTCTGATACGCCTCTGTGAGGTCGACAATGACATCACTCTCCACGAACTCAGGATGTCGCATCTTCTCATAACTCTCATTTTCGAGGATCTCGTCATCGGGCTCGGTGCCCTTGGAAAGAGGGTTCCTTGTCAGGGTCCATGCACTGTACTGTTGATGGCGGTCGTCGATGTAATTGACAAACTGTCGACCCTGATCCTTCAGTGTCGCCAGCAGTTGCTTGTGGTCATGGCGGTAGCGGATAGGGAAGACTTCGAGGGACTCGATAGATCGCTCTCCTACAAACGACTCAATTTCGAATGTGCGGCGCACAGCGCCAAAGTGGTTTCCGTCATGATCAATGTAGTAAGCAGAGATCCTGAACTTGGAGTTCTCATCGATCTGCTGCTCATCGGCGAAGAAGTCCCAGCCAGATGTGGGATAAGAGGTCTCGGGCTCTGGGCTGCGAGTCCTATAGACGCGCCACACTTCGTGATATCGGCCGCCGGTCTCGCCAGAGGCAGGCATGTAGATGAGGTCGCCGTTGCGGAACAAGGCCCAGAGGTCGTCAAACTTGACACGGTCGACGGTTGAGTCATCGAAGCGGTTGTAGAGGGGAAGGACTTCCTTGTCGATGAAGTCGACGTAGCAGCGCATGTCGCGGAGAGCCTCGGGGCTGTCCATGAGATTATCGTAGTCCTCATCCTCGTTAGAGTCAACGGACAGGAGAGACTCTGTATCATCCTTGTCTTCAGCATCGCCCTCAGCTTCACCGTCGGCTTTGGCATCAATCACGTCAGCCTCGACGTCGGCGACATCAAGCTCTACTGCCTCGGAGCTCTCACTCGCAACATCCTCAAAGTCGGCCCACTTTTCCTCGAGGGTGTTAAGAATCTCTCGCATCTTGGGCTGGAAGTGAACGAGGGCCTTGAAGGGGCGCATAAAGGTTCGAGGAGCAGATCGCTTCTCTGTGTCGTTCATGAGAGCGGTCAAATGGCCAAGAATAGGCTGTGACTGGATACGGATACGCTGGATGTCGGCATCAGAGGAAGGGACAGAGTCGCCCTTCTTGTCCTTCCTGGCCTTCTCATAAGCATCGACCTTTTTCTTCTGAGGCCCCTCGAGAAGTCCAAGGCTGGGGTAGTTGAGCCAGTTCATGCGTAGGCGAGCCAGCTCCTCACGTCTTCGGAGGCCATGCTCGCGACGGATCTGAGCCTGGGTACCAGGACCCGACATGAGAACATCGATGGCGTAGTCAGGTTGATCGATGTCCTGATATCTGTTCTTGAAGTTCTCAAAGTTGACCTTTCGTACTTGTGGGATCTTGGGTCGCCATTTGGAGGCAGTTCGACGTTGATCAGAAAGGATGCGTTCTCGTCGCTCTGCCTCTCTCTTGAGAGCCATGTATTCCGCATCGCTCTCTTTGTGATGGCGTGTATTGTTGTCGCGACGGTTGGCACGTCTAGCCTTTGTTGCTTGTGCAGCTGTGCGAGCCATTGTTGCTGATAGATGTGAGGGTGTGTGTGGTGGGAAGATGAGGATTAGAATTGTGAGTACTCTCTGGAGATGTCTTACTTATACTACATTTTACATTTAGAACTGTCTGCCTGAGAACAATGAGACCTTCTGTTGAGTCGTCCCCTTGCTCTCTCGCATCATGAATACTACCAAGCCTCTTTTCCGGGCTGAGTCACTCGCCTCACAGAGTGTAACCTACCTAAGCACAGACGGTGAGAGACCCTAGGATCTGATGCATCCACAGGGCTGTGAGTGCCTGGGAAATAGGCAGCAGTGGCGAAGCCTAGCGAGCGGCCGCGCTAATGCTCGCTGCCGAGCGCCAGCTCAATCTCACATCAGCGCTCAACCTTGACGAACCAATTAATCCTCAGTAAACTTGACATTGTTTCAGATCCGTAAAGCTAAAGATGCATTGCAGATGCAGATGCAATGCATGGACTGGACTGGACAAGGCAACAGTTGCACGATAACGATAACTATAGCTTTGCTGGCAGTCAAACATTGCACCTATCACCTATTCTGTATCCACTAACTAACTAGAGTCCTACACTGTAAGTTTGGGACTTTGGTCCACTCAGTTCCATGTCAACTATCTATGCATCTCGGGGATTACTCTTTTGGGTCATTCGGTATGACTCCGTTCAATAGAACTCTATCAATCACCAGTGAGCCTCAGCTACTGATTATATTGGATGAAAGTCAGTATTAGACTTCAGAAATCGTGAAAGTCCCATCAAACATTGGACAGAATCCCTCCATAGAGTTTATTGTCTACCTAATTCGTGGTAGGGAAGTTTCCCAGTCGACCTCCATCGACCACTATAACTGCGCCATTGCAATATCCACCTGCTCTCGACGCCAGATAGAGAAACGTTCCAGACATGTCCTTCTCGTCTCCCATTCTTCGAATTGGCGCAATTGACGTCGGAATCTCACCAGGTTGTCCCGATTCATCCGAGTACATCTTGACAATTGGTTCCGACATTTCACTGGGGAATACTAGAAACAAGGTGTCAGAATACTGTGCTTTCTAAGAAAGGTCAAAGGGGAAACTTGAACTTACAGCCTGGGCAGATACAATTGGCGCTATCAACGTCAGTTTTAACCTCGCAATTGAGGACAAAAGACTCACCGAATGTCCCACTGGGGTAGAGCGACCGCGAGCTGCTTCGCTGCATGAACAGCGCCAGCTTTGGATTGTCCATAAGCCCAACCGCCAGGAGCCTTCTTGTTAAAGGCAGCAATAGAGCTGGTAACAATGATCTGAGAAGTCTGTTCAACATTTGCCTTCTCGTTACCCTTCTTCAGCAGTCCCAGGAAAGCCATGCTAGTGTACCAGACCGAGGCAGTGTTGATGGCAAACGTGTTCACGTACGAGTCAAAATCAGTATCAAAGTTGGACTTTGCCCATTCCTCCAAGGACGTTTCGGGAGTGATAGGCTTGACCTGAGGACCGCCAATACCGCTGTTACACACGAGAACGTTGATGTATCCGAGATCCTTCTCGATTTGTGACACGGCGTTCTGGAGGTCCGTCTTGGAGGTGACATCGCATTGAACTCCAACGACCCTGTCGCCCAACGAGCTGGCTACCTCATCCAGCTTTTCCTTCCTTCGGCCGGCGATATATACCTTGGAAGCACCATTTTGGAGCAGAGCCTTGACGAACATGAGGCCAATGCCTGGGAAATTGTCAGAGACATCAGAAACTGATTACTAGATGCTGCTGTGTTTATGATTGACTAACCCGTAGCACCGCCTGTCACTACCGCGACAAGACCGTCGACGTTGAAGAGGGAACCAGCATTGAGTTCTGAAGCCATGGTATCGGAATTGGGTTATCTGAGGCAAATCTTGGAGGTGACTCAAGTTGAGGCAATTCACCATAGTTATGTTTATGTATTCTGCTTATTAACTTGACTGCCCCGCTTGTGACTCAATCTAGCTGTCATTGTCATCTCTCAAAGACTCAATTGACGAATCCAGTCGGCTCGGCTCGGCATAGGTGAACCCCCACCATTATCAACGTTATCTCTTCATTCCGTCAAACGCCACATTTGGCTGCTCCAACATCAAGACTCATCAACTAACCAAGGATTATGCTGAAACGAATTATGTTTTCTACACTGTTCCTCGTGGTCGCTAGACAAACCAGACATCTCTGTTCGTCTCGCGAATTAGACGAGCTGAGATGACTTGGCTTCGAATCTGCCTTGGCTGGAGACTAGGCAGATAGGAAGAAGCATTATATCTTTCAACACCGCCCAAGGCCATGTTTGCAGACAAAATCTACATCTCCGTTCCATTTCATGACCAGTGGACGTCTTTCTTTCTCGCCGACACACGTCTACTTGTAATCTCTGTTCAAAGCCCAAGGACTGTCACAGGATTAGTGTTTGCGTCGTTGTCATGTCACGAGACGCAAAGACTCATCTCGCGAATATCGCAAAGGCGAACGGAATCACAATCTCGTCAACTCCCCGAAAAGAAACCGACATTGGTTCGTTTGCATTGCTCGAACGGGTTTTGGAGAGGCGCGGTGGTGCAGAGTTGGCTGCCAATGCAGAACGACTTTCCGCTCTGGCACAAGACTTCCGCCGCAACCAAAAAGCTATTCAAAGACAGAAACAAAAACAACAAATTTTCAATATAGTTGTTTTTAGTTCTTCTACATTGCTTGCTGGAGGACTATGGTATTGGTATTGGTTTTCAAATCGAACGTCGATTTAGTTGTGTGGATATACGTCCATCCCTCTGACGTCCATCAAATCTACATCTCGGTGTTCGACATGATGATACGAATTTGGGGATATCGTGGGCCTCGGCTGGAAGCCAAGATCGAAGATAAGAGAATGTAAATTTGGTGACAGGTCACGCCACCTTGACCCCGCTTGAAAATAGATGGTGTCACTTTATCCTGGTTAATTGCCTCAATCCAATTTCTAAAAAGAAAAAAGAAGATAATCTTCAATACTTGTATGGCTATAAGCAATAAGAAGCCATGAGTGAGCATCAGTCAAATCAACCAGGACTCGCTGCCGCGCAGGCACAAGTCGAGAGAATTTCACCCAAAGTCCTTTTGATCGCCATGGTATAAAGATTCTGCTACAGAACGTTGTGTCATTCTAACCAGCATTAGTTCTATGAAGAGTCAAGGAACTGGCTTGATCCCTCAAGTGCTCTCCAGTTTCCTCGAAAGATACGCGTCCCAGGTCTGGCTCGTGGTTACGAAAATGTGCATGTCAGTGAAGACGGCGATGTTGCATTCTTGGTTGTTGGCACAGCTTGTAAGAGTCCAGGAATAACCACTTTGAACTTGTAATAACTCGATATCAGTGATAAATGCATCCTTATCAATCAGCGCTCTTTTGACATCGCCAGTCTTCGATTTGACAAAGTCATACTTTGTCTTGACGGGTATTGCGGGTGTCAACCCCAAGAAAGCCACCATCGGTTCTGTTGCGTTTGCCAGGTTTGCTGTTCAAGTCGACACACAGCTTGAGTTCGATGCAAGAGAGGTTCCTGCAGAATGGGGATCCGGATATGTTCCCATGGGAGCTGATAAGCCCGACCAGTTCCCAGGAATCGTGCATGGATCTGAAGTATTCGAGCTGAACGGTGCTCTTCGAGACTATGCTTTTTCTATTGCAAAGGGTGTAAAGCTTCAAGATTCACCAGTGGCTGCTGAGCACCGAGCTTTGTGGAAGAACTCACCCGGAAATATTTTCGATGCAGCAACGCAGGAGCCAAGTGTGCTTGAAGGCGACGTTCTATCCTCGAATACTTTCTGGCACGGTCATCGTATCTCGGAAGCCATGGAGAGAGTCGCCAAAGTGTACACGGCCGGACAAGCCGAGTACACTATGACGGCACAAGAGGACAACGCACTCTTGGCAGGACTTTTGAACGCGGCACTTCAAGGGAAGGTCGACTTTTCACGCATCTTGCTGATTCGGTCTGCTTCAAACTTCGATCGTGGCCATGAAGACAAGCCTCACCAACTTCCTTTTGTTATGGACAAGGGAGGTTTGGGGCCTTCAACTCGCAACCTGTATCTGACGGCTCTCAAGGTCATCGAGGGGATCTTGAACGAGTGGTCTACCAGATTTGAGACCGGTGTAGCCCCTGAGAATTATATCGGTGATATATTTGGTTCACTTGGTGGAAAGCCTGGCTTTGGTGATAAACATGACATCGACTATATAAGGTCTCATTAAACTAGACTAGATTCCATCTCGGCCATTTCGGTCCATATGAGACAAGTTCTGTCGTTTGTACAAGTAGATGGTTTAAAGAAGCCCGCCAATTACACAACGCCCGCGTGTACCGATCGAGGGCACATGATTCATACCAAAATATAACATGAAATGACAAAACGGCTCCAATATCCTGCACAGATATTTGTTCAAAATATCTCAAAGGAGGGTCTTGTATGCCACGGCTCCCAACCCAATGGTAACACTGGTTACCATCACCAAACCTGGCAGTGCACTCCGCATGTATCTCTTACTGGTTTCAGCTACGCGATCATCCCATCCGGAAGCTTTGTTCACATGAGGAAATGGTTCATCTGGAACTGGCTTATCCAAGAACTTGCACAAGGGTTCCCATCCATCTTGAACAGTCCATTCCAGGAGCTTCTCCTTGGGGACCAGGCCGCGGATCATATTACAGTGTTCTAAATGAAAGATTAGCAGTTACCTTCTTTATCATATTCTCTTGAGAGTTTTACCTTGATAAACCCATTTTCCATTCCTCTCTATTCCCGTGTCAATGTCGCCGTCCAAAGCTCGGAACAGCCCAGGCCACATAAAGCGCCTATAAACATGCCACACCCAGAACAATTCCTTGCCAAGACAAGAAAGCGCAAAGATCAACCAACTATCCCAGACACTGAGCAAGGTCTTAATAGCACTTTCATGCCATGCGTCCAAGTCTTTACGGTAGTTGAGAATGACTTTCGCGTCAGGATACGCAGCAATGAGTTCGGCAGCAAAAACGGATACTGCTGCATCTGTAACGGCGACACAATGGCCAAGAACCTCATCGAAGTCCTCCTTGGTGATGTTCGTATTACCATCAACAGGTCCAAACCATCTGAGACAAAGTCAACAGGGGATCTAATAGATAAATCAGCCAAGGACAATGACCTACTTCTTTCGGCACAGCCGAACCCACTTTGAAGCGGCAGGGGGGTTCTCATAAACGATATCCCAACCATGATACGTGTGATCATATCCGAGTTTCAGCAGCGCAGTCTGAAGTGACTCAGTCCCAGACCTTGGCGGGCCCACGCATAAAACCTGCATGGGTTTGGTACGTTGGCGTGGAGGAGGCTCTGGCACAGCATAGACATAGTTTTCAAGAAAGCGCCAATACCAACTATTGAGGGACGGCATTTTGTCAAAAATTTTCCTGAACTATCATCACTTCTGTTAAATGGAGCATACTTCAATACATATGTAAGATTGAAGGGATCCATGACGTAAAGGCTGGTTTTTCGTATCAGCAGGTTTTTGGGAGCTGACACAATATGCCAAGCATATTTGGCAGCGTCATTTTCTGACAGCTGAGTAAGACACTACCCTACATCAAAGAGATCAACAACTTCAAATAGTTGTAAAAGGATGGATTTCGTAAATTTAGCTCTTTCTGTTAGTCGCCGAAGAAACGGAAATTCCGGTGCTGCATTGTTTAGCTATTTAGCTGTATCGAGGCTGACGTTGTTGTAACGAACTATTAAAGATGAACCATGTATATTTGTTGCAGTAGTTGATGAGAACCGAACAGCCCTTAATGAACGATTGCGCAAAACACATACTTCTGCGATGAGATAATGACCCTATAAGATCACCTCATTATTATCTCTACTAATGAGAAGGAATCATTAGTGTCGTGTTGGCTTTTTCAAATTTCGTCAAGGCAAAATATTCATTGACCTAGGATGATACATCTTTGCAATTCCTGAGCACCGTACTTGGAATGATAATTGCCACGACTAAAATGATATTACAAGTTCTATGTAGAAATACTAGTCAACGTGACTCAAGTCATACCAGAAAAGAATAATATCGCCTCCGGAGATACTAAAAGAAGCTTGGTAAGCATCCTCAAAGTAGAAGGCATATACGAATGAAGTGAGATTGGACTAAAACAATTGAGGCAAGTGATTTGTGTCAGTTCATCCATTATCGATCATTCATCCGTAGAGGCGCCCTCATTGCAGTATTATCTTTGCCCCTCGGCGCTCCTCCTGCAATGATGACTATACGAGATTCTTGGTGTTTGGTTTAGGAAGGTGGTCTTACATGAAGCAGACTTCAGCTACAGAACCCCAGGAAGTGTGTAGTATTGCATAGCCTCTATGCAGGTCCCAATGCTCAGACAGTGTCTTGGATGTCACACCAACTTTTATTTGCAGTTTTTTATATTAACCTCAACCTTATACGGAAACATTCAATACCGTCTTGACTGACAAGGGGATGAATTTCGTCATCAGTGGTTGAGAGATTTCAGACCCTGGACCTGCCTTTAGAGGTGGGTCGGCTATCTTGTGTAAAAAAACGCAAGCAAGGGTTGGTTCATTAAGATTCAAGAGGCCTCTTTCTATCATCCAGATGGCGAGAGACGAAATGAGATTCATGACTCATTGCCCCCCTAACAATCCATCGTGTTTCTCATAATACACTACTCAAGTGATCTGCACCACTATCGATATTCATATTCGAGCTATCATGAGATTAGAACTTGGCGGTCATAGCGTTGAGGCCTTTAGAGTTTGGGGCCTATCTTTCTACCTCACTAAGAACTACCGACCCGACGATCTCAGGTTAGGTACCCGCACCTATATCTTATTTGACAAGCTCAGTGGAAACGGTGAGACAGCGAGACCCATGCCTATCTAGCGCTCCAATATAAACACCTGAATATACTATTCCTCTCGTCCGGAGGTTACGGAGTTCCAAAGCGTATTCAAGGTGGTCGACATCGCAAACAATCGACAATACCAGATGCCGAGATAGCGATCAAGCATCCTCCTGTGATTCGCGGAACGTCAGCCTTACCCCTGTCAGACTGCGCAACGCTAGACTAGGTATCTCGCATGCATAAATCAAGCATACTACTAGTTCAGACAGAAGAACCTTAGCATATTCCTTTATTGGAAATGTGCTCCGAATCACGCGAGCACGTTAGGCTGAAGCCAGCGAGGGAGTCAGGGGTCACACGAGGCTTTGTACTGTCGATCAACCAGCAACACTATCTCCGTTCTCATCCCATCCGTAGGCAGAATGTTGTCATCATTGGTCCCTGACCAGATCGGCAACACGTTTTCCACACATGGAGGATGCTCCCGCTCTGGGGGAGGCAGTCAAAGAAATGCACCTTTCCTATTAAGTTCAACTGCTCCGACAGAGATAGCGATGAGCGGGGGACTCCGAGGCTCCGATACTCGGATTACTCGCGAAACTCGCTAGGAGAAAAGGCAACGGGAAGGATTGGGCAGACAAGACGTGATAAGATGTGATGACAACGCTCCACCCCGCGTCTGAATCTGCCATCTACCCTAATCTAAACATCCAGATCAAGCCCTACTTTCAGCCGTTTCGATCCCTGGAAAATAGACACATCTAGCGGGAGATCACCTACGTTTATCTCCAAGTGTCTAAATAAAGGTTTATCAGAGACCAATCTATCACTTACGCCACATCGATGAGCCTCATCCGACGTCCCAATGAAAGCGCCGGTAGATGACCGTGGGGTAAGAGGGTCCTTCAAGGGACTCGGCCAAGATACTTGTAGGCTAACTACGGACGAGTCAGTCTTGGCATAGGCACTTTTGCTTAATACTATTCATCCCATTATCACTTGCCTTACTTGGACAGCTCGGCCGCCGTGACGGTTTAGGAAGCTGAATGCTCTCAACCTCCCACATCTCCAACTTCAACGCTATCACGCAAGAAAGGCAGTCAATGATAGCAATGATTGGGTCTATATTCATTGTCCAAAGAGTATAGTACCATTCTTGCAACTTGGTGTATAAATACATTCGAACATCACCACGATATTCGACTTTACCATCCTCATCCACCACAGCCTCTTCTTATCTCACAACACTCTCGCTCAGAACCAGTTCAATCATCAAAATGGCTAGCTTCCGCCGTCTCGCTCTCTGCCTTGGAGCTCTGCTCCCTGCCGTCCTCGCCGCTCCCACTGAGAAGCGACAGGAGCTCACTGCCGTGCCTGACAAGTACATCATCACTCTCAAGCCCGAGGCTTCTGAGACCAAGGTTGAGGCTCACTTGAACTGGGTCAGCGATGTCCACCGTCGCAGCCTCAACAAGCGTGACACCTCCGGTGTTGACAAGAAGTTCAACATCAGCAGCTGGAACGCTTACTCTGGCGAGTTCGACGAGGCTACCATTGATGAGATCAAGAAGAGCCCCGAGGTTGCTTTCGTCGAGCCCGACTACACTATGTACCTCAGCTACGAGGAGTCCGAGCTGACTGACCGTGCTCTGACCACCCAGAGCGGCGCACCCTGGGGTCTTGCCTCCATCTCCCGCCGAACCTCTGGTGGCAGCACCTACACCTACGACACCACTGCCGGTGCCGGTTCTTACGGTTACGTCGTTGACAGCGGAATCAACGTCGACCACCGGGACTTCGGTGGCCGTGCTTCTCTCGGTTACAACGCTGCCGGTGGTGCCCACGTCGACACCCTGGGCCACGGTACCCACGTTGCTGGAACCATTGCCTCCTCCACCTACGGTGTTGCCAAGCGCGTAAGTAAACCCCACATTATATGGTAGCATCTGAACTTTATACTTACTATCTATAGGCCAACGTCATCTCTGTCAAGGTCTTCACTGGTAACAGCGGTTCTACCTCTACTATCCTCGCTGGTTTCAACTGGGCTGTCAACGACATCACCTCCAAGGGCCGCACTGCTCGCTCCGTCATCAACCTGTCTCTCGGTGGTCCCGCTTCTCAGACCTGGACCACTGCTATCAACGCTGCCTACAGCTCTGGTGTCCTCTCCGTTGTTGCTGCCGGTAACGGTGACGATTTCGGCCGCCCTCTTCCCGTCTCTAGCCAGTCTCCTGCCAACGTCGCCAACGCTCTGACCGTCGCTGCCATTGACTCCAGCTGGCGCACTGCCTCTTTCACCAACTACGGTGCTGGTGTTGACGTCTTCGCCCCTGGTGTCAACATCCTCTCCACCTGGTACACCTCCGCCACTGCTACCAACACCATCAGCGGTACTTCCATGGCCTGCCCTCACGTTGCTGGTCTTGCTCTCTACCTCCAGGTTCTCGAGGGTCTTTCCACCCCTGCTGCCGTTAGCAACCGCATCAAGGCTCTTGCTACTACCGGCCGTGTCACTGGCACCCTCAGCGGCAGCCCCAACCTGATCGCCTTCAACGGTGCTTCTGCTTAAGCGGTTTTCAAGAGGAAAAGTTGGATGTGGATGCGTGTGGTATAGGATATGTAAATAGTTCAGTACATGTAAATTTACTGTTTACTTTAACGTCTTGGTTCCAATGTGCTTTTCTATTGATTAACTTGTATACAGTGATATCATGTGCGGTGACTAATCTCGGTGTAATGAACGACGATCTAAATTATATATCACATTAACTTTGAACTGTGATTGGATAAGAAGACTATATGAGGGTAGGATACTGACTATGGGCATAATCAAAACCCTCACTAGGCGGACTGCTTCTAAGGAGTTCCTGAAGAGACCAAATCAGTTGAAGCCAGTGACAAGGGGAGAGACTTTACAGTAAAACCACGAGGCTCATCTGAATCCATATGTGTGTGTCATCCATCTTGACTGGCTTTTGCATGCGATGGTTCTTCGGTAGGATCATGCAGAGTTGTCACAACGCGAGGTCAGGTTGATGCTCATTCCTAATGACCAAATTCATATGTATCTCTTTTCTCCAAAGCACATTACAGAAATATCTTCTCCTACTTGTTCAGAAGGACAGCATCAACCGCTGTAGACGGCATTATGCAGAAATATCGTACAGATGCTTGGCTGTTGGCTGTTGGGTTTCCACTGGAATACCCAACTGACGGAACTTGACTTTAATATCTAGTCCCTTGATCATTGTAAGCAGCGAAACAAGGGTGCTTGTTCGGGGTTTTGCGTGATCCGCGTTTGTGAGTGGCATGGACGATCCTTTTCTCTATAGCGTACCCACGCACATATTCTTTTCCGCATCGAGGCTGTCACAACTTTCAAGTCTCGAATCGTGTGCAATACATTATGATATCATTTCTCAACAATTTTGAGACTCCTAAGTCACCTCGATGACTGTATAAAACTAGAACTTTGACTTTTATTAGTAGGCAATCTTAGTAGTTTTGCTGTTTAGTGGACGACAGTGAGCACTAATGCATGTACTGTACAGTCTTTATACCGATTGATTGGTCAGATGACAAGTTTACTGTACAGTAACGCCCGTAGCTTGCGACGAATGCGATGGAGTGGCCAAAGTCACGCTACTCCATGAGAATCTGCATATATAATCCGCACTTTTAGAATCTACGCATTGAAAACGTTGTTTAATCTTCACGGCATATCTCTTCAATATATCCACCTGCCTCTACGAATAACTCCACCTACAATGTCTGTTCCACGATCTGAACTCCGATCTCGTGTTCCACCATCGATGCAATTTAGCGATGGTTCAGTCACTTCCAAAACTTCCCCTCCAGAGGCTCGGAAATCTAGCGATACGTCCGCTGATCGAGCTGCGGCTCGTTTTGCTGTCACCGGCAATGCCATAGTCACTGGCGGAGCTGGTGATATCGGTTCTGTCGCTTGCCGAGCCTTACTTGAACATGGCCTCCAAGGACTGGTTATTTTCGACATGCATCCCGATGCAGGCCAAGAGGTTGTCAACAGTCTTCAGGTCGACTTTCCCAAAGCAAAGATTACATTTACCAAAGTCGATGTGACTGATCCTCTTGCTGTTGCAGCAGCTGTAACCAAATCTGAGCAAGTCATTGGACCCATCAGCCTATGCTTCTGCTTTGCAGGCATTGCGTTTGCATCGCGCGCCTTTGACATTACCCCTCAGCAGTTCAGTACTATGCTCAACGTCAACACCACTGGTACTTTTCTTGTGGCGCAAGCTGCGGCAAAGTCTATGGCAAGTCGAGGTACCGGCGGTTCAATTGTCTTGATGGCGAGCATATCAGGCCATATAGTCAACTTCCCTCAACCGCAGGCACACTACAATGCCGCAAAGGCTGCTGTGCTTTCCTTGAAGAGTTCCTTGGCAGCTGAATGGGCGGTGCACGGTATTCGGGTCAACAGTATCAGCCCTGGTTACATGGACACTATTCTAAATGAAGGCGACGGGTTGGCTGATCACAGATCTGCATGGGCAGATAGGACTCCATTCGGCCGCATGGGAGACCCGGAAGAGCTCACAGGTTCTATCATACTGTTGGCTAGTAAGGCTGGAAGTTATATGACTGGCGCGGACTTGGTCGTCGACGGAGGTATCAGTGTTCTGTAGTTGAATATGAGTGAGCTTCTTACACTAAACAATGGGAGGTTTAATTCGCACTCTCTGTATTCATATATCAATATCAGTTAGGATCTTATAATGGCTTTTTATTAGGCAAGCCAACCGCGACCAGCCGTGAATCATGATGAGTCAAGAACAGTCGTTAGCCGCCTCACTTGTTGCCCTTGTAATCAGCAATTGTGGGAACACTGCTATTCGAATGGCTCTCCAAAAGGGGGATCCGGAATCCTTCAATCCTTGTTGATAGCCCTGAAAACTGTACAGTCGCATCGAATCTATAGTTACGTACTGGCCAAGAGGACAGTGGTCACTGTACAGTAACACTTTCAACTCGCCACATAATTCGCAGCAACTAGGAGGGTGTTGTCGACTGTACAGTCCCTGCATTAGTGTGATGCTGCAGTTACGTACCAGATTTTATTTACGTCAGAGTCGCCATGTCTATATGTGTGACAAAAGCTATAAGAACAGGACCTTCTCTTCTTCATATGCTGTCAATAACCTCTTCTTTCGTCTACAGAAAGCATAGCTTCCGAGCATCCTACAACGTTATTCGATACCATGGGCAACGCCACTTGGCTCGATATGCTCCAAGAGCAAGGTATGCCCTTTCCCTCAATCATTTTAATAGGACTTGTGCTGATAAAGACCACAGTTGATATAGACATCGACTGTATGGACCCAGTAGAGGCAAAGCGGTTCCTACCTTTCAAGCCCCATGATCAAACCAGCAATCAGCGCTTGGTGTACGAGCAGATGATCTCTCCTGAGAATCGTGAGCTCTTCCTCAAGGCAGTTAAAGAAGGTAAAGACGAAGGGTGGGAAGTGATCCTGAATCGTATGGTGCGTAAAATGTGTCGATGGAATGAATCAAGTTTGTGATAACTGATTGTTTTATGACATTCACAGAGCGCACTTCTATGCGCTAAGAACCTCGACAATATTCAAGGACGAGTTCTGCTTCAAGTCTCAGCCAGCCATGCTTACGACACTGAAAAGGTTGTGGCTCAGGCTCGTTCTTACGCCCATGAATTTGAGAAACTCGGTGTCTCAAAGGATCGCATTTGTATCAAGATTCCATGTACTGGACCTGCACTGAATGCAAGCCCCATCCTTATGAAAGACGGTATCCGGACGCTGGGCACTTCACTCTTCTCCGTCGTCCAGGCCATTGCGGCTAGTCAAGCCGGGACGCTCTCCATCAGTCCTTATTACAACTGTAAGTGTTTTATCACAGTCGATATCCCTCTATAAGCAGGTTCCCTGATTTTTTTCAAGTTCCTTGGTATCATGCCGATCACAAGCTGTGGCCTAATGTAGAGGATCCGGCTCTTGAGCATCCCATGTCACCAAGAATCGTGCAGATTCAACAAGTTTACGAATTTCTTCGACAGGAGACTGGCAGAGTCCAGCCACTTCTGAAGCCTGCCAGGTGAGCAGAATTGTATCATTATTATCAACGATAAGCAACTTCTAGCTAATCTCTTAATTTTGTTTAGCTTTATATCTCCCCGGGAGGTCATGGCTATGGTAGAGTTTGGATGTGACCATGTGACCGTGCCCGAAGACATCCTTCTCCAATTGTCACTTCTTGATGGGGAAGACAATCCACCGCTAGGTGATGTCTCCCGAAAGCGCGTCCAGGAGGTTTCACAGAGGGTTATTCACCTGGCAAGAACTGATCCTCTCGCCGGGGCAACTTGGGATGGCAAATTTCCGTCTACTGAAGTAGATTACTTGGCCGACAATGGTGCAGCTTTGGAAGAAGCCATCGCTGCCGATCCTATCACAAAGAGGGGGCTCTTTGAAGCCCTTGAAGCGTTCAAAGAAAACGAGATTCAGAGTCGCGGTGCGATTGAAGAGGCTCTAAAGCAATTCTAACGTTTAAAAGGTGCCTTTCAGGTAGCGTTAAGGAGATGAATTATATACAACCAAGCATATCCCCATTGTCTCCTTGAAACTGTTGCAATGGAATGTTCACATCCAGTCCAGTAAACCAATAAGCCGGATCCGCATTGGTTGTTCCATTTGTACAAGCTCCGTTGGCTAACAAGTGATTGGGGAGATGGGGATTGATCATTGCAATGGGATTGAAAGATGATGAGAGTGCCGCTCCGTTTGTTGTATCGAGGCTTGGGTCGAGACTTATTTCTGGCTGCTGGTATACTGTACCAGGAGGCTCAATGTGCGAAACCATCTCGGTTCCTGGCTGGATATTTGTTGGTGAAATAATGGAAGCGGTTTGATGAACAGAGGTTCGGCCAAAGTCGCTCACAGGAACATCATATGCCTTGCTTCTTGTTCCAGTGTGAATATTTGATTGAGAGGCTTTCTCGACCCATTTATCACCAAATCCGGCTGAAAATGTCCCAAAGACATGATTCCTTGTTTCTGCCAGTTGCTTCATGGTTTCTGTCGCAGGCTTGGGTTGAATCACAGGCGCTGCTGGTCCTTCTACTTGAGCACGCAAGCAATTGACCTCTGAGACCAGGCGACAATTCTCTGCAAGCAACTCTTGCATGTCCCGATCTGCTGCCAAACAAATTTCACGTTGTTGTCGCACATGTTCAATACTTTTGTTCACGATGAGTACTTTTGTGAGGCGTCGTGCGTTGGCGATGTTAGGAAGCATACGCGCCAATTCCTACAGGCGCAAGCACAATCACTTCACGTCAGTTTCTCCTCGTGACACCGTCGTCGACATGGCTTAAGGCTTACCAGAAAGTTCTCGTTCATTTCCCCACGGCGCTGCTTCTCGATTGCCAAGTTCCGAGCCGTGACATCAGGTGGTAAAGGCCGCGATCGGCCCTTTCGTTTGGGCTTTTGTGGTTTCGTAATTCCAGTGTTGGCCATTATCGTGAGCTTTCGTCTTAAGTAGAGAGTAAAAAACAGAGTTTCAATGGATTGATGAAGTTGATGCCGTATAGTGAGTGATAACGTGAGGGAGGATCTTGTCTGACGTGTTGATTACCAGAGAAGTAGCTTTGTCATCTTGATTTACGGTTCTTCATTGGCGCACAGAGTTTACAGGCGTTTATGTACTGTACAGTAAAGTGTTATAAATGACGCAGCATATGAATGTGATGGGAAATAGATATTCTGCAGTTCGGAGTGTTCTGAATTCTCTTGGATGATATATCATTCGATTTAAACGATTTCATAGTAACTGACATTATTGTTTACTGGGACGATTTCCCACTCAGCAAATCATGATCATGATTGACAAATCGTCAATCGAAAGTTTGGTTGTGTTGAGAAAAGTTGGTAATCTTGGAATAACTCGCATTTCGTTTTATAATCATGTGTATATATTCGATCGACTTCCGGGCAATTGAAGAAATATGTGCTTGTTATTTCAAATTACATCGGAGACTTGCTATGAAGCGTGTCCTGCTCACTGCCGTCCGTTCTCACCATAAGACTTTGCTCTTCACGTTAGGTCACTCTCATTCTTAAACCAGTGGCAAATTGAGGTGTTTGTGGTAATCCCAACATCGCTAGATGATGTCGTTGAGATATCTTGGCTGGTACTGGGAGTTTTTATTTCCGATAGGATGAGGAATGTCGCTGTCCATGATAAGGGAGGCATGGCGGATAGCCTGGACTCATTCCGGAGCCGTATCGGACGAAAGCAGAGAGCGGACGTCAAGGAGTCCGAAGTGAGACGTTTGTAGTCTGTGACAATTGACTCAGCTAAATAGGTAATACAAAAGAACCCAATATGATACCACAACCGAACACGGTAGTTTTTGACAGCGAATTGCTTAGGCAACGTCGCTCAACCGTCCAATGTTACTTGAGGTGACAAGTCTGTCTGACATGAGCATGTAACCCAACCCATTTAGCATCGCTACACGAATTATGCCGACACGAGATATTCTTATGATCAGTAATTACAGAAGACTTCAACCTCGGTCTCACTATAAAAAGTGTCGATGAAATCATGATGTAACCAGCTATAGCAAACGACGAAACATAATGATCTACATTCCTAATGGTTTCGTGGCTCTGCGACAAAGTGGATTATCAATAAAGATGCAGTGCTGCTCTAACAGATAGATGCTCGTAAGGGGGTCAGATTTTTCTTATCTGTTAGCGTGCTGACTAGATCATGTGGTCTTAGTCTCAATTTCCCATCAAGACATAGAAATGGATTATGAATAACAAAACTGCATATCCAACATGTACTCACTCAACAAAGTCGGCCACCAACTAACTCAGACAACTCAGGGTTCAGCAAGCCACAGCATGTTTCTCTCGATATAAAGTATTTATTATCAAGCATCTCGTAATCTAGTGGTATGCAAAATGTCTCATCTTGCACACTTTGAACGTATCTTACCCTAGACCTGTTGGCTGCCTCAAAAGCCTCATCAAATAGTCCGTCAGCCTTGACACGTAAATACGAGTTGCTCATTTCCTTTTGCAAGCATGACACTTTTGGCGGTAAACTAAAAGATCTACGCGATCAGAAGATCAAACAAGCGCATGAGATAAATTTATCCCAAGCTATAATACGAAGACTCTCTTGACGAGGTCTGAATCGAAACTCTCCCCGTATGCATCAACTATTACGCGATTACAAGCAAGAACAGGAAGGTAAAGACATCAGTAATTAATCTGATAATGGAATAGTCCACGTTAGGAAGGCAGAACAGTAGTGGCTGTTTCAGAGAAGCCAAGCCACGTAGTTATGTTGTGAGATTAAATGGTTTGTGCGCTCCCAGATGTCAACATGAGTTATGACCATGTGTTCTGACAGCTGTACCGTGCTTTATGTGCGAATAACTTGCAGAGTCTGTAGTCATTAACTCCTCTACGGTCATTGACAAGACCCAACCCAATCGCTGCTCATTCAACTCAACCCAACCCAACCCGAGGGCTCTTTTTACGCGCGGCCATTCTCTTGGCATTCCCCGCTTTCCAACCAAGTGAAAAAGCGGCATTATTTTCCTCATGCCTGCCAGACCCAACCCAGCACAAAGAGAAGAGCCATGCTTGCAAAGTAGACAAACGGGGCGAGAAGCCTGGTAATAAATGAACCTGGGTGAAAATGAAACTTTATTATTACCAATTCAATTTATTCTCAACGAGCAAGGCTCTGAAATGACTTTAATATAAGTGCGAGACGAATCGCAATCAACAAAAACGTGGATGCAGGACAGGGGGGCCCCTGAAAAAGAAGAACAGAACAGCGACGGGGGAGGGAGGAAGGGATCTTCGTCTAGAAAGATTGGAAGAGAACGAGAACCGCCTCGGCACTGGAAGCGGATCATCCGGCGACAAGGTAATGGCATGGCATGACGGGTTACTTCCATTCCCCGATCACCAGGAACGCGGCAGCAGAAGGAAACTGGTTGTCCTTGGTTTTTTGACGCCGATCTTTGTTGTAACCAGACCAACTTTTGAGACCTGGATTGGATCTTGGCTAGAAAAGACTCAAAGCAACTCCACCACTGCCTTGGGCACTACAGTATGTATGTACGTACATACAGTCAGACCAGTGCAACGTAAAACATCTGGTGGAGGCACTACAGAAAGAGAACAAGGCGAAACAAAAGCGCAAGGAGAAAAATACAAGTGGCTGATTGGGTTCATTGACAAAGGAGGAAGCGCCGTGGCGTTATTTCGACCAAAGACGACGGGCCTACTGTTCTGTAGTGTACATACAAATAGATACTGACTGTACTTACTGCACCATTGTCCCTCTTCTCTCTCTCATCCGCGACTTCCGACAAAGAAGAAGAAAGAAATAATCCAAAACACGATGGCTTGTTTCAACTCTTGATGTTGAGCAACTAACCAAAAGGCCCACGAGGCTTGGTGTTGTTTCTTTGGTCCCCCTTTTTCCCTTTAGTTCTGTCTTGTCTTGTCGTGCCCACTCGCGATGACATTCTTGATGCTTGACAGCTGGCATTCCACTGCAAATTGGCGTAGTGATGGTCCTTTTGAACCAATCATAGGTGTCTTGGTCCCTTGCAGTAGCCTGCAGTTAGCCTGTTACAGCGCAACGGGACAAACGAGTCAAGAAAGCAACTAGCAAACTTTTTACACGCTCTGTTTTTTGTGTCCTGTTTCCTTGGCCACCAAGGGAGAGAAAAGGGAAACAAAAACAAGCAAGACCAAAGGGGATCAAGGCAGGCAGGGTCTTGCATCAATGTACAATTTCCAAGGCTGATGGGGCGGATCTTCAAGTTGGGGAAATGACAGGTTAATCCTTGCTTTTTGCTCGGGATATTATGGACTTGTAACGTTAAGCGATATTGGAGCCGTGATTTGAAAAGCCGGGGCAACAGTCAATAGTCAACAGTGAAAGGAAAGGTACACAGTCTGTGCGTGGCATGCATGCGTCTGTGATGTGCCGCAACATTGGACGACAAAATGATGATTTTGGTCTCTGATTGCTTCCCGCGCTTTGTGCTCCCTGAGGGTCTTGCTTGACTGCACTGCAGTCCTTTAGTCTTTCTCCTTTGCCGCCTCCTCCTCCTTGCTGGCGCCAAAACGCCACGCCGTTGTTCTCCTAGTCAGGAACTAAAACTGCCCTGGCTTGTCATCTCGTCTCTTTTTCTTTGACGGCTTGATGACCGCGTCAATACGAAACAACCCAGGCCACTAAAAAACCTTCTCTTTCTTGTTATTACAGGATCGATATGAGGGGGTTTCAGTGTGGCATCCCTCCCCACACTCGTCATCCGGAGGCTCGGGTGTCATATTTGACTTGACCTGCTCGAGTAGCACAGGCCTTGTCTTATTGGATCGGAACGCTGAGGCCCATCAACGGCTTTTCTTCCTCTCTGTGTGTCTTCTGCCTGGCTAGCCTAGACCAGGAACCAAGCCTTTTTACCCCTGGTCTAGTCCCAGTCCTAGGCCAACCCATCTCTCTAGTTGGGCTTACCCCTGGATCAGGGTAGCCCACATCGGAGCATCTAACATTTGAAACACACAGACTCCGCCCGCCTCTTTCACTCGATTCAATGTTGGCGGGTCAGAGCCAAGCCACGGCCTGGGAGGCTTACGCGCATCGAATTTCCACATGCACATGGGACGATTGTAAGTCGGGACCAAGGTGACACGCCATTGTCCAATGGGATCGACACTGCACTATGAATGTCGTACAACTATAATATAACCTTCATTCCGTCCCCCATCTCGTCTTTTGATCCCTTCTTCCCACTCCAGACACAACTCAGTCTTTGTCACTCCTTGCTCCAAAGATACACTCATTCATCCTTGAAGGATTCTACACATTCATTCCAATCCTCCCAACGGTCATTTCCCTCAAACCAACTCTAAAACTTTATTTAAAAGTCCCGGCGACGTTAACCAAGAAACTTCAACTCCAACAACTTCAAGTTCAAACAGACAGACAAGATGCATTTCTCCGCCTTCCTCGCTTCCGTCATGGCCACCAGTGCCATGGCCTCCCCTCACTACAAGGTCGTTACCGAGTACGCCTACGTTACCAAGGTCGTTACTGCTGGCGCCGAGCAGCCCAAGCCTACCTTTGTTTTCGAGAAGCCTGCCCCCGTCGAGGTCAAGCCTACAACTCTCCGCTGGGTTAAGAAGCCCAGACAGACCAACGTTCAGGCTCCCCAGCCTACCTACGTCTCCGAGCCAGTCGAGGACGAGGAGCCCAGCTCCGGCTCCGGCAGTGGCTCTCTGACCGCCGACCAGCAGAAGGCTGTCGATCTCCACAACGAGGCCCGCAAGGCTGTCGGCAACGGTCCTCTCGAGTGGGATGACTCTCTTGTCTCCGGTGCCCAGGAGTGGGCTGACCACATTGCTTCTCTCGGCAGCTTGACTCACTCTCAGGGCAAGGACGGCGAGAACCTCTACATGGGTACCAGCGACACCCCCTTCGCCGATGCCGTCGAGGCCTTCCTCGGCGAGAAGAGCCTGTACAACGGCGAGACCATCTCCGGCTCCAACTACATGAGCTTCGGTCACTACACCCAGTGTGTCTGGAAGTCTACCACCAAGGTCGGCATGGCTGTCGCCAAGGGCAACGACGGTGCCTCCTACGTTGTCGCCCGCTACCAGGAGCCTGGTAACATGTAAGTTATCTTCATCTTCTCTCACCACCAATGTGACACTCGCTAATAATGCATCTATAGGATCGGCGACAAGCCCTACTAAGCTTTCAACTGAGCTTCTGGCACGGATACAAGTCTTTTTATCTTTTCCTGGTTAACGATTCACTGGATATGTATCTTTTTCTTCTTTTCCACGACTCATTTAAGTTATGAGATCTGTTTTACATGGGCTTCACGAACTCCCAACAACTCAACATCCACCACCTTCGCTTCGTTGAATAAAAACATCAGTCACGGTTTTGTGGCACAACATTTTGTTCTATGTTGATGTTATGTATATACATCTGGCTTCACGCAATTACGACACTTTGCACTCTCTTCCAATATGATCCTCCTATGTGATATGTTGCCATCAAGTGATTTAATCATGAAACTGGGCCAAGGGCACCAGAGTCCACATATGCATCCCTTTCACTCAATCTGAGGCTGATTGCAGTTACCAGAGTAAGATATCCTTGCCTCGGTCCAACATTTTCTGTGGCCTGATAACATGGTCTCCACTGAAGTCTTCTCTGATGCGGCATACCCTTGGCTTTTGTCAGTTCCATTATTTCAGTAATCCTTGATCTTGTTCATATAGCATTCTGTGACATGACCTTGTCTTTTTGCTTCTTGCTGAATCTTGAAACTTAGTGGCAGTGTCAAGTAGTCCTTAGCCACGTGTAGAATGAGTTGCCCTGGTACACGTGCGATTCCTTCCCCTGCTGAAGTCTCAAGTAGAAAGGGACACGAGTTTGATTGAATCACCTAAACAGTAAGCATGGCGGTCAAGGTCACCAGACTGATAGTAGCCCTGATTGATGAATTCACTACCAGTGAAGTGATTCGTGCCGAACGTTTACTGCAATCAAAGAAAGTATGATGCGATGGATGATCCAAACGGTTCTGTCAAGATGTGATGTGCCGGACCAGTAGACTACTACAGATCAATTATGATGACCCTACCTCAGCGAGATAGTCTTTCTTCTATGCTATACCTCTGTTGCAGATGTAGAGCACATGCACCTTTCCGATTTGCTTGAAAATATTAGTGGCAGGAGACTCAGGTGGAGAGTAAAACAAACCCGCATGCCCCCTTTTTGACTTTACGATGCGGTTGTCTATGAACTTGACACGTCAAAGACCTACGTTGATATACATACGAAAAGGCAGTTAATGAAATGAGTTCATGTGCCTTTGCGTATGTAGAAGCTATATAGCAACACGGAAGTAACAGCATCATCACTTCCAACTACAGAACGAACGTTAAATCACAGATTAGTTAAACGAAACTTCACATATATCGGGAACGTGACGTGACACGAGCAAACAATTCAGCACTTATCACAAAAAGAATTACTCTCAAGTTTTCATCAAATCATGACATAATCATTAAAACTTTTTGGGCATTTGCCCTCTTAGGTCTATCTGAGGTGTGTCTTCTGGAATGGCACACAAACCTTCCATATCCGGCCTTCACCCAGCCCTTAGCATGTCATTAAACCAATTCCTCATCAAAAATCTGCGCTTCGCTGAAAACCTTTCCGTTGAACAAGAGACAGGTAAACTCCAAGTTTCTCGTCGATAGCCAATTTAGCTGACGTACTTGGGGATGGTTTCCAAGACACCATCCTTGGTGATCAGAGCCATGGCCTTGGTCACTTCATCCAAGAAGCGTTGGTCACTTCGCAAATCGTCACCAAACAGCTCTCGGACGCTCAGAATAGAGCGAGGATCGGCACCGCCCTCCTTGGCCAGAGCCTGAAGCTTCTCACGGAGGGGATCGTCAACCTCGAACTTGTTGCCCTTGTCATCAACACCGTTGATATAGATGAACCAGGCAGCGGCGACGAAACACAGTCGGCGGAAGGGGCCAGTAACCCAAATGTTCTCGGCGATGGAGGGCATGATGAACTGGGGAATCTTGCCGGAGGCGTTAAGAGCGACACGGGGGATCTGGTCCATGATGGTGGGGTTGGAGAATCGCTCCATGAGGGTGTTGCAGTACTTGTCAATGTCGACACCAGGAATCTCAGGAAGAAGAGGCTTGACCTCCTCTTGCATCATCTGCCAGACGAACTTGCGGTAGGTGGGGTTCTCGAGAACCTCGTGGACGTACTTGAAGCCAGCAAGTTGTCCGGGGTAAGCCATGGCGGAGTGACTGGCGTTGAGGAGACGAAGCTTGTGCTTCTCAAACTGCTCGACGTCGTGAACGTCGGCGACGACCTGGACACCGACCTTTTCGAAAGGAGGACGGCCATCGGAGAACTTGTCCTCGACGACCCATTGCATGAAGGGCTCGGTCACAACAGGCCAGGCATCCTCAATGTCGAAGTTCTCGGCGAGCGACTTGATGTCGTTCTCGGAAGTGCTGGGGGTAATGCGATCAACCATGGCGTTGGGGAAAGCACCCTCCTCAGCGATCCACTTGGCAAGCTCAGGGTTCTTGAGCTTGGCGAAAGACTCGAGCATGTTGCGGGTGATGGAACCGTTCTTCTGCATGTTGTCGCAAGACAGAACGGTGAAGGGCTTGAGACCCTGCTGGTGACGGCGGGCAAGGGCAGCGTAAAGAAAGCCGAATGTGCTGATGGGGGCGTTCTCGTTCTCCTTCTTGAGATCATGCTGGATGTCGGGGTGCTCATCCTTCAATTGATGGGTGTTCTCGTTGTAGTAGTAGCCACTCTCAGTAATAGTGAGAGAGACGATGTGAGTGTCGCGATGAGCCATCTTTGCAATGACGGCCTCACGGTCATCGGGAGCGAAAATGAAGGAAGTGATGCTGCCTACAACGTCGGCGAAGCTGCCCTTTGCGGACCGCTCAATTACGGTGTAGAGGTGGTCTTGGGCGTTGAGGACATCGCGCATGGCAGCATCATTAGGACGCAGGCCGATACCGCAGATAGCCCAATCGCGCTCGCCATGCTTCTCGAGCAGCTTGTCGACATAGACAGCCAGATGAGCTCTGTGGAAACCGCCAACTCCGACGTGGACGATGCCCTCCTTGAGCGACTTGCGGTCGTAGGATGGAACCTGGACTCTTTTCTCACCTTGCTGTGAAGCAATGGTGGAGATGTTGTCGCTGGTGAGCTTTAGGCGTTGTGTCATTTTGGGTATGTTTTTTTTGGGGGGGAAGAGTTGGGGGGTATCAGGGAGTGATTGGGTGGAAAATGAAGAAAGGAACAAGTCGCTTTTTGTTGTTGAGGTGAATGAGGAAAGATGAGAGATAAGAGATGGAGAGAGAGAGGTGAGGTTGGTGTTAAAGTGTTGAAGAAAAAGGAGGAATTAAGTTATTGAAGAATGAGGTCACCGCTGGATTGGATGCTGACCGCCCGCGGGTTATCTAAGGGGAATCCAACTGATGAGTGAGACAGACGTAGAGAATAGCGGGGATAGTAAGGGAAGGTTCCCCCGTGTTCGGTGGGCTCTTTCCTTTTGCCTTTTGGGTTTTGTCTCCTGCCACCTGCTTTGCACTGACTGACTCTCTCTCCTTCCTCTCCTCTCCTCTTCTCTCCTCAGCTCTACGCGTTGTGGTGGCTAAAAACTTGGTGGGGCTCCTCTGTTTTCTCCAGTGAATGAGAGAGAAGCCCAAAACAAAAGTTAGTGGGGTCAGTGACGTGAAAGTGCTCCATAGTTTAGCTTTATCGGCTTATCATAGCTTTTGCTTGAATCAATCAAAATGTGATGCCTGTCATTCATTCATTCATCCATTTCAATTAATGGACCCTCTTCTATTTTTTTTTTTCTTCAATGGTGGCGAATGATGCAAGATTGAATGAAAATCTTCAATCGTTCCTTGAAAATTTGAATCTACGGCTGCATAACTTGATCAACAATACGGAATCAAGGATCCATTCTGCAGCGTCATAGTCGTTATCAATTCTTCTTCTTATCGTAAAAAATGATGCTGTACAATAGCTTCACCAACTAAAAAGCTACAGTGGATACCTTCTTCTAACCCCTCACCAAAAAAAGGAAACAAGCTTGCGCACGTTCAATTCCAACCTTGAGGGTATCGTGGGGGTTCAATCTCTGTTCCCCTGAAAATACCCTTCAATTGTCCATGTGATCATTCATCCATGTCCATGTCAGTCAGGGACAGTCAGCCTCATGCTTGCGGCTCTCCATGCTATAGGTCCCATGACCTCTGCCCTGAGCTGAAGTCAAGCAGGGGTAAGCTGAAGTGCCTGGTCCCTGAAACAGCGGTCAACTGTAGCTCTGTAGGCAGCAGCATAAAATTTTGCCAAAACGAAACATTTCAGTTGAGACAGTTGACTTTTTATTAGAATTAGTTAGCGTAAATGTAACTTAATAAACACCAACAAATTTGTCATTTGTCAGCCTCTCAAAGGACACGGAGACCTTGCCGACAATATCATCCGATACTCGGAGGACACCTCGTAAGCTTGCGTGTCCTTACTCATAGAGACACACTTTGCCATGGATGTCAGATCATACAGGCAACCAGAAATGCCAACAACACTTGGCCAGAATCAAAAAGCAAAGTTGCGGTGTCAAAAGGTATTCTAGAATCACAGGAGAGCGACACTATCCGATTTTTACTTGAAACCTTTGACATCGTTGAACTGGCGAGTGGTTCGTTTATGCACCCAGCCAACTTCATCCTACAACAAGCCTCCAGAGCATTTCAACATGGAACAACGAGTCAAATATACCTTCACTTCAGCTCCTCGCCATTACCAAACTTCTCGTGCGAGATCTCATCGGGTCAACCTGGCTAGCTGTGGATGGGATAACCCAAGGCAGAAGAACCATCTACTGGACTTCAAAGAATACATTGTATCTGTGCCTGAATAATTTTTCACTGGTGTAATCAGACATTTCAAACAAGATAATAGCCGTAAGTGATGCCACGGTGGTTCATATAGGCTCATCGTGACTATGCCGGATCCTCCATCGTAGATTTTCCTGGGTCCAGCTGCATCTGCGACCAGATGCTGTTTTGACGAACCCTTCGTTTTCACTGCAGCCCTTGCACCTTTCGCGTACTCTTATTCGGCACCTCCCAGATCGCCTCGGCAATCTTGGTGAAACGATCGTCATCCGGGGTGTAGATCCTCTTTAACAGTATCAAATACTCGAGGACTACGGATGATATCGGTCGAGCGTAAAAGAACCAAAATGACAGAACTGCAGAGCATGCTGTATAAGACAGTAGATGGAGTTAAAATTAATTTGTACATATATATATATATATATATTAGTCATGCGTAAATCTTGTATGCAAAGGAGAATAAAGCCTACAGTCTACCATGACCTCTCAGAGTCACTTCCACCTCGACTTCCTCCACCCTTCTTATCTTCAAGAACTATCTCAACCACATTCGAAACCATGATACCGTTTTGAACGCCCCTGTTTCCTTCTTGACCCAAGTTGGCCATACTGTGCGCCTCTACCTTGACAATGCGCTCCTCACTGCTGTTATTGAACGACATGTTTCCCGAGATTGGGTTAGCAGTCGGGGGCCCACGACGACTGGGGTCGTTACTCTTGCCACTTCGACCCCCACCACCGATAGTCTGGAAGCCGGTGGGATACTGATATGATGTCTTGTGCGATGAGCGCAGTATACTTCCGAAAACTGGCGTGAGCCACACCCTGAAGAGTGGGAAAAGAATTGGTAGATTGGTTGTCATTACGGCGACAAAGGCTTCCCTTGTGCCCCAAACACCGGCCAACTGAGCCCCATTAACAGGATCCTAAAAGTACATGTCAGACAAACACCAGTGATGTATATCTTGCTCTCGAAACCTACCACTAGAACGAAAACGCTTTTCAAGGTGGCGCAGACAAGCACGAAAATACCCGAGCCAAGGACAATACTAGATGCGATTTTCTTTATAGTCTTCAGACTAGACCCCCAAAGCATGGGGAGCGGAATGGCGATCAAGTATATGTCGGTCGAGACGTTGGAGGCAAACGAGGCCCAGACGATGGGTTTTGAAATAGCGGCTTGACAAGAATCTGTGATCGACGTAAGTGTATGCTCTAACAAGACAAGAAGGATTACTTACTACCAGGATCGGGGCTAATCTGCCAGTAGTTACTGAACGGCCGACAACCAGCGAAAATTGCTATCATGGTTGCGACAAAGGTACCAATGACCAACCCGAACCCAACATATATACGCATGCGATATTGTCGACCAAGACCATTCTACAAAAGTCAGTGATTGGATTTGAGTGCCTTTGGTTGGGATTCTTACTGTAAGTCGAGTGTAAAAATAAAGCATGGATAGCTTCAAGGACCAGATGAGGGCCGAATAAATGGTCCAACCTGCCACTTGGATTTTGGAACCGATGACTCTGGTAGGTCCAATTAGCGAGAAGCACGTCGAAAAGACCGTAAATTGAGTCTACCTGAAATCATATTCTGGATCACTGGGGGATATCGCAGCTCGTTCTGCATCTGTCATTCCATTGTTGGCAAGACCATGCGCGAGTATCCCAACATTGTAGGCGAGGGTTGTTTGGATGGTATAAAAGATCTGTTGGTGTTAGAAACAGGCTATAAACGATACGGGCAAGACTCACGATACTTAGAAGCATCAGATAATCTTCAGCTTTAAGACTTCTGAAGCCATCCACCCTCATTCGGGCATAGAATCTGAGAAACGTTGCGGCAACCCCGACCGCGTACAGCGTCCAGCCCTCAATCACGGGATCAGACATCCTCAAATGTCAGACGAAACGATCTGTCACAAAAGGGAAAAAAAGAGAGAAAAGAAATGGAAAAGAACAAAAAGGCTTTGGGTATGCAAGATCGACGGAACATGCAGCATGTGAGAGCTGCCCGCCGGACATCTCGGACCCATATGTACTAAAGATTTCGTATAATGAATTTCCCTCTCGCCCTCATGAAGGACAAGAGCTGAAAATCACCATCAAACATGGCATGTGCATATGCACCCCTGAATTAGTAGAGCATGCATCAGTCGGTACAATACTGTGTAGATGTTGAACTGTTAGTTAGTGGTTTTATTGCCCGAGAGCAGGTTTAGCTGGGAACGACTCCTACAGGCTCTTGTACCTGACGCTAGCTAGCTGCTAGCTAGCAATGCCGAGGCAACCTAAGTACTAAGGTGGCTCAGTGAAGAAAATGGCGCGTCTCTGGTGGGTCGAATGTAAGAAATCTTTGCTTCCAACAGTGCGTACTCGATGGTGACAGGAGCCTTGGCCGTTATCTTGATAAGGCCAGATGCGATTTATTTTATCCTGTAACATATTACTTACCTATGCAAGCAACTGCATTGTACATATTTCCCAAGGATATGGAAACGTCGTGGCTCAGTGTCATGCACTTGACCATTTGACCCGGGGACAGACGGACATAATCGTAAAGCGGAAGGTGACATTGTTGATACGACCTTATTTTGAAGCCAAGTTCAGGTCCAGTTCTCCATCTAACTTTACATAACGGCGAAGTCAATTACCCAATCTCAATTGAGAAATGTGAATATCTTACGTAGAAACTAAGCTAACATTCCACTTTAAATAACACGTTACCACTGACTGCCGTTGAGATTCACAGTATACAAGTAAAAAAAAAGACAACTCAATAACTGCTAGCATGTGCTGATCCACGGGGCTCGGGTACCTCGGAATCACTGAATTGCGTTAATCATCCGGGATCGATATTTCTTGGCAATCCTACCTAATTACAATACACGTATGAATGGTCAAGAACCCGGCCGAGTTCATCATCTCCTTCGGACTTGAACCAAACAGCTTTTCCCTTTCCTTCCTTGGTGTCATCCAGCACTGGAAAGATCGGATGTGAAAAATGCTCCGAGTGTCCCACCAACCCCATAACAACTAATCGTGGATCCTTGGGCGATGTGACTTGCGATCTGGGCGAAATATCTGGTCTGGTTTGATGCAGATCCTCTGTAACTCTGCAGGGGAGTGGAGAAACGAATCGGTGCGAGCGCTGGACCATGGAAGAGACTACGGCAGGTCAACTGAAGTCGAAATTAGGAAATGGCAAGGATATTCGTTCTTTACCCAGTCTCTTGGCCTTCTTCTAAAGGAGAGCCTCGGCCGCATTAAGCAGCTCAACAGCAATGTTTATGCATGCAACTTTGATCTTATTGGGCAGATCTGGCAATAGTGAGACGACTTGGCAAGTATTCTATGCGGGTTAAATATCTCGGTGGTCCACGTAAGAGCCTAAGATCCCTTTTCTAGAGGATCTTCTCAGCTTACGCTCAAGTTTCTCTTCGTAGTGTCCCTTCAAGATGCGATTCACCAACATGCTTGCTGCTGCTGTTACAGCATGGGCAGCTGCGGCTACATGCGCAGCCACTCCGTTCATTCGCAGTGACATCTCTGGCACTTGTTCCGAAGACCTTAGCGAGCTCGGCAAGAAGCTGTCAAACTCAGCCAAGATCTACTGCCCCGGATCGCCCGAGTTTGAGAAGGCTACCACTCGCTGGTCCGTCCTGGACGCTCCCAAAGTCAACATCGTGGTTGTTCCTGGCACTGAGCAGGATGTTGCCACAGCGGTACGCAGTCCAGATGAACTTTATCCGATATCTTATTTAACCAGTTTATCTTTTAGGTCAAGTACGCTAATGACAAGAGCTTGCCGTTTCTCGCCTACAATACAGCTCATGGAGCTATCACAACCCTCGGGCGAATGGATCATGGTATCGAGATCTACCTGAACCAGTTGAACACAGTCAAAGTCGCTGTAGACGGCAAGACTGTTACTATTGGTGGCGGCACACAGTCCAAGAAGGTCACCGACACACTTTGGGCAGCCAACAAGCAGACCGGTACGATTCAATGGCTTTCCTCCAATTTTAAGTTTAGATACGGTGCTAACTATCCATAGTGACTGGAACCTGCGAGTGCGTCAGCTATATGGGCCCTGGTCTTGGTGGAGGACACGGTTGGCTTCAAGGCCATCATGGTATCATCGCAGATCAGTGGGTCTCCATGAATATCGTGCTGGCCGATGGCTCCTTCAAGACCATCGACAAGGACTCTGATCTTTGGTGGGCCCTCAAGGGTGCCGGACACAACTTTGGAATTGTGACTTCTATCACTTCCAAGATCTATGAGATCCAGCACCGCGACTGGGCCATTGAGACTCTTGTCTTTAGCGGCGAACAAGTTGAGCAACTCTACCACACTGCCAATGAGCATCTTCTCCGCAAACAGCCTGAGGGTCTTATCAACTGGAGTTACTGGGTGCACGACCCCACTGCTGACCCTGAGAACGTGAGTGTCTTCATTCTGGTTTTTCTCTGCTTATTTCTAACACTTTCAGCCAATCATTCTTTTCTGGCTGATACAGGAGGGCGTCAAAACCATCGACGCCGAAATCTCCAAGCCTTTCCATGATCTCAAGCCCATCGCCATCAGTCCTGAATCCGGAGACTACCGTGATCTCGCTAGGTGGACTCAGATTGATATTGACGCTGTACCTTGTCAGAAGAATGGTCTCGTCAACCCTCGGTTCCCTCTATACATCCAAGAGTACAATGTTGCCGCCATGA
Organism: Fusarium nodosum; assembly: GCA_014898975.1. Lineage (NCBI taxonomy): Eukaryota > Fungi > Ascomycota > Sordariomycetes > Hypocreales > Nectriaceae > Fusarium > Fusarium nodosum. Next base: position 195,114 of record JAAVUE010000015.1, read on the forward strand.
AGAATGCATGGGATCTCTTTGCCGCCGAAACTGGCTCCGAGTCGCCCTTCAATACTTCTATTTTTATGTTCGAAGCATACTCTACTCAGGCTGTGCGTGGTATCGCAGCCAAGGACTCTGCTTTTGCCTTCCGTCACGAGAACATCCTCACTGCTCCTCTGATCACCTACAAGCCTGGCGATGCTGCGCTTGACAAGAAGGCTGCCAAGCTTGGCAACGACCTGCGTAATATTCTTCACAGAGAGTCTGGTCAGTGGAATATGAGTGTCTATGTCAACTACGCTTTCGGTAACGAGAAGCCTAGTGGTTGGTACGGAAGCGAGAACTGGAGACAGAAGCGTCTGAAGAGCTTGAAGAACAAGTATGATCCTGAGGGCAAGTTTAGCTTCTTTGGTCCAATTGCGTAATCGAGGGCTGAATCCCCATTCTTGATAATTTCATAATGTCTCAAATATAGACTTAATGCTTAGAATGGTTGTCAAATATGATTTGAGAAGAATATAATATAAATATCCTGCCCAGTATCCTATCCAGTACCCGGAAGATTTTATGGTCAGCTATATTGTAACTGTCACTTGAGTAAAACAGCTTCTTGGATCATTGATAAGCCAATGGAAGGCGAATGAGGTGTCTTTGGCTCTAACTTTCCTCATCGCAGAGTATCATTGGGAATCTGACAAGGGTGATAGTGGAGCTAAGGACCAGTCGAGAACTCTCGGAAACGCCCCATATCAAATCTCCTTCTCAGAGATTTTCCACGCGTAGCATGATATGGTTATGGTCACTGTAACAATATTTCAGGCAGCCAAGTGTTGTGCACAAACAGAGCAGAAAGAATGGAGGTCGATGTGTCGCAAGTTTGACCCTACAAATCTTGGCATAAGCTGTTGGTCCTCATGCAGAGATGGTTACTGCCACTGGGGATAAGCACTGGATATGCATTAACTCACTAAAGACTAAATGAGAGTAGCTATTCAAACCCACAAGACGCGAAAGCCGCCGAGAGTTGACATGCTCCTACAAATGGATTGGGCCAACATCGCATCTTAAAGAGCCGCGCGCTTGCAATTGTCCTTGAGGGTGTTGAAGAGCTGATTTCATTATCTTCGATCCTTTCTAGTCTTCCAGTTTCATCAGAAATTTGAGAGCGGAAACTCCTGCTGTATCTGTCACAGATATCAGATTAAGGTCACAATAAGGCTGGCGCTTGATGCGTAGCAGACCCAAGGTTGGCTGTTGGTGGTACAACGATCGGCTATCATTCCTATTCCAGTAAATGCTGTCAGCAATCCTCCAAGCCATTAACAGGGCCACCCATAATGGCATTGGTAGTTGGGGGCCATTTTATGATCTGTGTGCCACCAAAAGCGAAGAAGCTGAAGAGACCCTTGCACTTATTTTGGGGGCCGTTTTGATATCGAAAAATATCAGAGCAGTCTTTCCATATTTTCAATGCTGGTGTCTGTGAGAAAAGTTGAGTTATTCTTGCCGCCCCCTGAAGGCTTGAGTATCAGAGTCACATTGGTTTTAATCTTGACAATGATGAGGCTCTAAAGCGGCCGCCGTGTGAGCTATCATTCTCCCTAAAATATCCCAAAAGACTTAAATACCAGCGCTGCTGCAGGCCATGCGGGCTTATTCCTGTTGCCAATCCATCCTATTTCTTGGTAAAAGCTTGACTGCTCTTGGCGCACAGTTCCATAAACGCACCAAGGAAGAGCAGCACATTTGAACTTCAAGATGGTAAAGTAAGTACTCTTATGACCACACCAGTATTCACATTTCACCAAATAGTCTCTGAATCGCTTTACTGACATCAATAATTCCTAGCCAACCACCGAAGAAGACTGCAGGCAAAGGACGTCCAATGGCTGGTCCCCAGCGTCCCCCGGCCGGCCATCCTACCCAAAGGCCGATGCAAAGGCCACCTGGCTACCAACAAGTCGCCGCACCGAGACCAGCTGCTGGTCGTCCTGTCGTCGGTAGGCAACCTGCGCCTAGCCAGGGAATGCAAATGGCACAGATGAGGCGACCACAACAACAAGCAAATCGCGGAGGTTCCAAGCCCACTCAAGCAATGAGGCCAGGACCACCAAGAGGACAAAATTCAAGGCCTCAACACGTCCAGCACGTCCAACACATTCAACACGTCCATCATAAACCAGCCCAACAAGCTGGACGCGCGCCAGCGCCACACCCGGCCCAAGGGTATGGCCACGCTCACAAAAGCGGAAGCTCCTCAAACATGAAAACTGTCGCGGGTGGCGCTGCGGCTGGAGCAGCACTCGGTATAGGGGGCGCTGTAATATACAACCAGATGAACAGCTCGACGAACGTTGTCAACCAAGAACACAACGATTACTCGTCCGAGAACAACAACTGGCAGTACGATAATTACGAGCAAACCAACTATCAGCAAGACAACCATTATGATGACAATGGTAATTACTACGACAACGGCGAATACTACTCTGACAACCAGTCCTCCGATAACGGTGGCAACTACAATAATTATAACCCGGATGCTGGGTCTAACAGTGATGAAAATTATAATCAACACGATGACCAGCCCGGCGACTATACGCAACCGCCAGCTCAAGACACTTCAATGGGCAACAATGGGGGCGAGGAAGGAGGCTGCTGTGGATGCGATGACTGTTGTGAGTGTGATAACTGTTGCGAATGTGATAACTGTTGCGAATGTGACAACTGCTGCGACTGCGATGATTGTTGTGGCTGCGGTGGAAACGATGACAATGGAAATGGTGGGTGTGTGATTATGTAGGTGTGTGGGACGAAGATAGCATGTTATATATAGTACACGATTTCTGGACGTTGGCCACGATTAATACCATTCTTGTTTGACAACTGAGCCCTATAAGTACCAGAAAGAGTGACAGATTATCAGACAAGATGTAAGAGACGGTTTGTAGATTTAAAGATATCGGTAACGGAATCCACTTCCGTCGATATCATCTTGGACGGAAAGATTTGCTGAAAAGACTTTTGCATTCACTAAAACTGCTTCCTTCCTTTCTGGTCTTCTTATAAACCCTGGAAGTGGAAAAAAGAAGTGGAAACAGCAAAAATGTCGGTGGAGAGGCTCGAACTCTCGACCTTTGGATTACCCTGGTGTTTAACCGAGTCACACGCAATTGTATGAGACCAACGCTCTAACCAACTGAGCCACACCGACCTGCTCATTGTCAGCTTGGTTTGGTATATATTCCCTTTCAGCCACGAACTCCACATCGACAACCACCACAACTTGATCAATGCCTCTAATTGCACGCTCGATCGAATGCGAGTGAACTTTGTATTGAAACTGGGGGTGGTAAACTCAGTTATTTAAGAATAGATTAAGATATAGATGAATGGTACATGGTGTTACTACTATTAACAAGAAAAGTCTTAGGGTATCAAGAAAATTGGCCGTCAGGAGCATCAGAGACATTGTAGCTTACTTGGTGCTACTTTGGTCAGACTTCTTAGGTTGTTTACTTTGTACTAAAGCCCAGCAACCCTTCCTTTACCTATTACAAGGCATCATATACCAGATCTGGCCTCTGAGGCTTTACTTCCATACCGTGCCTCGCTAGATGTCCTCGACTCTGTTGTTCCAGTTTCTGCAAGATTAGATTTTGATGTATCCTCATACGCGACATTGATGTTGGTCGTTCGCATAATCCCATTATATGTCATGATCTCCTCCTCGGATCCCGTCGGTGACACGCTTCGAATCTCAGTTCGTTGGTTTCTCGCTCCTCGCAAGTCTTTGAGGTGTATATTATCATGGTTATGTGATCGCAAGCCGTGCGTTCCACGAGTACTGTTTCCATATCGATCGCCGTAAGGTGTGCCAGAAGTTACCCCGGAGCTCCCTCCAAAGAGTGCAGGGAACCAGCGTCGGAACAGTGGTCGTAGAGCTGGGATCGAGGCGCATATGATGGCGATGTTGGTTTCGACCGCTCCCCATACAGGAAGTACCGTGTAAAAAGTATCCTCGCCTGGGTCAGGTCCTTCGACGAGCTGGTGGTGGATGGAGATGACACGAACGATACCAATGATACCGACGCTAGACATTGTTAGTGCTTGATGGGTTGGAGAGACGGCTAACTACTTACGCACTACCCAGAACAAACACACTAAGCACAGCAATTTTGGTCGCCCATCGCATGGTGAGACCTAAAAAGATCCAAAAAGGTAGAGCGACAACAAGGAAATCCGTCACGATGGTAATGCACGATGCAATGACATGGAACCAATTGTCAACACACTTGACCCCCGGCTCTTCACGCAAAGGAAAGTCCCAGTTTGCCTCAATTGGCCAACATTGGAAAAGCGCAGTGAAGAAGATGGCGACGGCATGCAGAGCATTGAAGATATTGAGTCCGTGGATAGCATATCGCACGTTTGTTTTGTGGCCGCCGAGTCGGAGGAGGAAAACGAGGATCGATGCCTTGACGAGGGCTAGAACGGGGTTGTAGAACATTTGTACAAGGAAATTCCACCAAAAGCCAGCAGCGAGGTCGAGGTCTTTCGGTACATCGTAGGCTCTGAATCCCCAGTAGTTGAGTTTCATGACTATTAATCACGACCGTTAGCAAGGTCCGCAAGGGTCGCTGCAGATGTTCAACTCACACATATATAGGGGTCCGATCATTAGTAAAGCAAAAAGCTGATCATGTCAGTTGGGCGGACGATTCGGGACGAGGTTCCTACTTACAAGTGCTCCCAGAATAAGGTAATCATCTGTAAAGGACAATAAGCGTTTGAGATACATTATGTCCATTCCGAGATAGCTTACCGAGACCCGTCGTTCGTGAGGTCACGCGACTATATACACGCATTGACACGACCAGTATAGATAGACTCGGGAATATGAAAAGGGCTGCAAGACCCTTCTGCTGAAGAGGCGTAGTAGGGAGCGTCGTGGGGTTGGGGAATGGCGGTGGCCCTGTTCGAGGGTAAAGACTTGACATATCCATCGTGAAAGTCAGTACAAGATTTTGAACTGTATGATGTTGAGTTAAGACGTTGCATTCCGTTACTTCTACTAAAAGATAAGCGCAGATTCGATGCAACGCGATGATCCGGAAGGACGGTGCGATCGTTATGCTGATCAGTGCCCTTTGCAGCAGGGGAACCGCTGTTGAAGAAATGGGCGGAACGAAAGACACGTAGTAGTTTTTTCAGATATAGCAAGAGGGGTTTTTACAGATTTATGTACATCGTTGATTGAACTGACAGTTACCAAATAACCAGGGGGATCCAGCACAAGCAGAATCTTCAAGGGAAACCTCAAAGCCCAATAAGGCTACATACTTAAACAAAGTTTGTGAGGGAGTCAAAATTTGACTCAACATGGGTTTCATGGTCCGTGAGCGGAAAGCTGAACCACCATCATTCTGTATCGAATGAGAGACATGTTGGCGAGTTCCTGGTTCCTGAGAGACACTATACATGCAGGGCCATGTACCAACCATCGAGTGGAAAGTGATCTCGCGTACTGCAAGTACGGCTGCACTCTGTTGGTTCTAGAACTGAGGCCTGTCAGTATCGAGTCCCTCGTCCATGGCATCGGGGCTTCAGCCCCTTCTGTGCCACATATCCCGCGTTGAGCCGGACTGCAAGATTAGCTGGGGCCGATCGATGCAGAGTCATCCTATAGGAATTCTGCATTTTCCGCGAAGTGCTCGATGCCAGGTTCAGCTGTGTTTCCGATCATGTATGTTGGTTGTCAAAGGGTCAATAGTGGAAACGGAAGGGCATTGCTGGCTTTTGTGCTAACAAACGTTTCTGCCTGAGCTTGTGTTGGTGGCTGAAACATGTCAGCAGCCTTCTGTCAAGCCAAGGTATGGTGATATTTGGGCTGATCCTAAGCAACGGCGTATTAACAGAGACTTCATTCTTCTCGATGGCAGTACTCTGTAGGCCATGGGAAATAAAATTTGTTAGTCTGGGTTTTCGGCATCAAGTGGGATAGACAACGTATGGATCTCTTCATCGGAGCAATAAGCATAAACGGCTGCCTGGTTTAATTAAACTTTAAGCCATCTTCCTTCGCTTGTTCTCAAACGGTCAAGATCTTCATTCGAAGACTTTTTATTAGCCTAAACATCCTTAGCAATCTTCAACGATAGGCTAACCGCACACTACCAATGAATCGCATTGATAGAGTACGTAACATGCAGCGTCCAGGAGGCACAGTTGGACCCTACAATGCTTAACCGAGAAAACTTGGGCGGGCCTTCGAGGATCCCCGAGCCGCTACCCCAGGTCCCTGAAGCCCTGCAAGGATTCACAGCCAGTCGCAACCCCAAAGGCTGATCCATCGTCTGTCTCAGGTAAACAACCCGCCAGAAGGTCTTGTCTCCAACGAGATTTGCTAACATCTTCAGCAGAGGGTACCAAACTCTAACAAAGGTTCTGATCGGCCATTTTGGAGAGACAGAAAGTACATGATCTGCAAGGCTTGAGGGTAAAGACCAATGGCAAAAGAGTAGCCTGAAGAACCTCATATTTCATCTCCCATACTCTCGGTAGTCAGTGTAGGCCATACCTTGTACCCAATAAGGTTTGTTGCTTGGTCTAGGATCATGAACTTTGTCGGTCTCTCATCCTTGTATTGAAGAATTTGTCCGTCTGCCTGTGCTGGTCGACTCCCGTTCCAATCAAGTTTGTGACCTGTCACGTAAACTTAAAGAAGCCCCGAGGAGTCCGACCCTGCATGTTGGTTGTAGTACATGTCGATGGAAGACAATTCGAAAGGCCAAGCTAATTAAATCGGGCATCATTTCCACCATTGATCCACTCGGTTTGTATGTGCCGTCTTCCCGTCCTGCAGTCGAATAGCACTACCATTTTAGTAAGAATGTCGGGGTTTTTGCATCCGATATCTGCAGGATTTCCACCCTTCCCCGTCCTAGATGGAAGACTTCACCCCGTTTTTCACTTCTCCACCTGAGCCGGCATCAACCAACAGCCAGCATGGATCGTAATCAGCCCATGATGCTAAAGCCCAGGTAATTACTACCTAATGCGTACTATCGACCGTTATACCGCTTTACCAACAGACAAAACGCCCGCTGAAGGATTCTGTATGTCCAAAGGCTAGTGTTAGATATATAGCCAGCATAGCAAGCCATGTGGCTTGAGCCGATCTCTCCCCCCTTTCCTCTTCATCCCCATTCCTCTCCTTCCATTTCTGACGCATTGTCATCTCTTGTCTCGTCCCTGCAGCCTGCAAACCTTCTTTGACACGAGAATGCAAGGCTCTCGTCTTTCGTGGCTGCTTGCCGCGCTTGTCCCCTTCACCCTCGGTCAGACGATCGACGTCGACGGCGAGGCCGTTCGTATGTGACACCACCTGCTTATCTTCCCTTCTTGTGTTCTTACTTCCATGAACCATCGCTGATCTGAAACGTGGGGTAGCCGCCGATGAAAGCAATGTTGCCCCTGCTTGGGCGGAGTCAATGACTGCAGCCTCCAGGAACTCCTTTGTCGAGAACGCCCCTCAATTGACTGACGCTGTTCTCGCCAACCTTACCGAGTTGAACTTGAGTGACATTGAACTCTTCTACTTTGCCGACACCAAGACTTCCAGAAAACGGCATGCCTTTTCTGATTCAAAGTGCAAGATATTCCCTGGCGACAAGGTATTCCCTAGCAAGTTCATCTGGAATGTCCTTGACCTTCTCACTGGAGGCGCACTCATCAGCACTGTTCCCCTTGGTTCGGCTTGCTACAAGGGAGAACACTATGATGAAGATAAGTGTCTCTATCTTAAAGAGAATTGGCATAATTCGACCACACAGTGAGTCTGATCCATGGTATGCGCTATATCAATGTATCATCGACTGACATGTTTAAGTATCGATGATCCTACTTCGGTTATGTCGCCTCTTTTCCAGGGTGCCACTTGTGAGCCCAGTAATGCCGAATCTGGCTCCAAATGCACCATCGGTGGCTTCCCTTTGTACTCTATCAAGGCCACCAACGTTGCTCAAATCCAGCTCGCCGTCAACTTCGCCCGCAGCCTGAATCTTCGACTCGTCGTACACAATACTGGCCATGACTTCCTTGGCAAGAGCACTGGTGCTGGTGCTCTTAGCATCTGGACCCATCACCTGAAGGACATCAAGTTCACAAAGAACTATCGTGGTGCCAGTAGCTATACTGGCCCTGCGTTCAAGCTTGGCGCTGGTGTCCAGGTCAAGGACTTGTACGAGGCTGCTGATCGTGAAGGCTACACTGCTGTTGGTGGAGAATGCCGCGTATGTCCCACTCAAACTTCTTTCTACAACATTAACTAACCGTCTATCAGGATGTAGGTGTGACTGGCGGATACCTTCCTGGAGGTGGTCACTCTCCTCTCAGCCCTATCGCTGGTCTTGCTGCCGACCAGCTTCTGAGTGCTGACATTGTCACACCCAACGGCCGTTTCGTCACTGCTGACGAGAAGCAAAACACAGACCTTTTCTGGGCCATTCGTGGTGGTGGTCCTGCTACATGGGGTGTCGTTGTCTCCATGACTGTCCGGGTCTACCCCAAGATGTCCTTCGCCGGTATGACCTGGAGTGTCAACACCAAGGAGGTCGGTATCTCTGAAGAGGCCCTCTTCAAAGCACTCGAGGCTTATTGGCGTCGCTTCCCTGAGTACTCCGACCAAAAGAGCTATGGCTACAGCTTCCTGTTCCCTGCTGGCAATGGCAGCTACCTCTGGACTATGAACCCTTGGATGATCCCCAACATCTCCATCGCTGAGTTCAAGAAGATGGTCCAACCTCTTCTTGATGAGTGGAAGGAGCTTGGTGTTGACCCCAAGCCCGAGTTCTTCCAGCATGATAGCTTCTATCCCGCCTGGAAGAAGCACTTCCCTGCAGAAAACGTTGGTAACTACAACGGCCGCTCTGGTTCTCGCCTCATTCCCCGTAAGAACTGGGATGACCCTAAGCTTCTTGACAAGACCATTGAGACTCTCAAGAGCATTCTTTCTGAAGACGGTGTCTTGATTATCTACAACATCAACGCCAAGCAGACAAAGGACACTCCTCCCAACGCTGCTAACCCTGCATGGCGTGACGCCAACATGTTTGTCATCACAGCCCTCAACTGGGACGTCAACGACCCCGAGGAGAAGATTGCTGAGGTAAACAACAAGATCACTTTTGACATCATGGAGCGTCTCAAGGCTGTGACTCCTGGTGGTGGTGGCTACGGCAACGAGGGCGACGTGATGGACCCTGACTTTGGTCAATCCTACTTTGGATCCAACTACCAGAAGCTGTACCAGCTGAAGCAGAAGATTGATCCTTATGGTGTCTTTTATGCTCCTACCGCTGTTGGCAGTGAAGACTGGTACATCACTGGCCAACCGGCTTACGTGACAAAGCAGACCGGTCGACTGTGTCGCAAATAGATCATATGATTATACTCTTTCTATTAGACATGTATTCCAATGATATATATTGACCAGGAAGCGTCCACTAACGTCTGTGTTGCTACCATTTTGCCACAATCGTCTTGCCTGAATCCACTAACTACAACAATGTCTCTAAGACCAAATATGAAGCAAACTCTGTCCAAATGTGTCTGGAGAATAGAATCACGCTACTCGGGATTCCGACCGGAGCCAGTTGTGATGCATCGATAGTGAAATCTAGGTCCTATTCCAGTGAATTATGTTGGAAGACTGACTGATTCGACTTGCAAGCAAAGCTCTCCCTCGTCCTACATAAATGTTGCAAAGAATCATAGGTACGACTGCATGTTACACCGCTATGGGTCTGAGTAACAAGACTGTCGTAGCTGTTGAGTCTCGCGACAAATATTCAGAACTCTGTGCGACGGTGCCGTCGGGTGGTTGCTCGACTTCATGACCTTGATTCACCAAGACTCCCAGTGCATGGTCGCAACTGATTCACTTACCAAGTTAGGCGGTTGAATCACAGTGGCAACTATCCTTCTTCATGTTACTTATAGCTAGTCCGAGTCCTAGTTCACTCTACACCTACAAACGAATATCACCACTTGCAGACAAAAACAAAGCCGGAATTCCAAGTACCTCGATCAAATTTATATACTATCAAGAAGCCTCGAAGCATCGGACGCCATGCTCACAGAACAAAGAGAACCAGACCACACAATGTGGAAGTGCAATGGCACTTTTCTCAAAGAAGTTTGTGGTAAAGCGACCGACAATAGGGAAATTGATTGCTCCAAGTGTGGTAGGAGGCGAGCTGTCAACGACGAGGCCCTCAGCAACGGTTCAAATGTCATAGGAAGGCTTTACAGCGTCAGCAGTCAAGGAGTGGAGACGTGGGAGTATTACGATCCCAGGCCTCACAAGAAATGATTACAATGTGTGGCACGGCTGGGAGGGGTGTAGTTGGAGGGGAGAGTTCAGAGAGGTTGTCAATAAAAAGGATCCTTCTTTTTTTTAATATTGCTATCAAATCAGAGGAGAGTTCGCTGAGTGTATATCTACTTTGATCATGATTTGGATCACTAATCCAAGTGTTTGACATCCGGCTTCTCCATCACTTTAGTCGAGTTCTCAGTCTCGTACAGGCCTTCAGGTGCATCACCAAAGACCACAGAGATCTCCTCAAGGGTACGTCCTTTGGTTTCTGGGTAGAAGAAGAAGATGACCAGACCATATGAAACGAGAAGCGCCACGTATACAATGTAGTATTTCCAACCAATGGCTGCCAGTGCGATGGGGTTGACAAACACGTTGAAGATAAGAGCTGAGATCATGATCATCCAAAGCGCAGACATGCCGCGACTGCGCAACTGGAAGGGCCAAAGCTCGAGAGGGTATGCGACTTGGAGCGGAGTACTATTTGTTCTGTCAGCAACATTATCCAGGGCGGACATAGGGAGGAGATGCTCTTACATGGCAACACCGTAACCAGCGTTAAAGAGAAAGATGAAGGGGATCATGGTAATTCCAACAGACTTGGATCCAGTGCTTGCAAAGCTTCCAGATAAAGCAGTGATCAGAATAAAGCTGACGAGCATAATTGCACAAGACAGCAAGAGGAGAGGGCGTCTCCCCCAGCGTTCAACAGACATGGCACCACTGCATGCAGCGATCAGACTCCAGATCTGAAGGCATCCGTTGATCAGAGTCTGGTCAGTAACACTGGTAATACCAACTGTGCTGAGAACGGTAGAGAGGTAGTAGCTGACGACTCCATTGCCGACCCATTGGCAGTAGATGGCGAGGGTAAGGGTGATGAAGAATCGTCGACGGTGAGCCTTGGTGGATACGAGGGTCATGTACGAGGTGGATTTCGTGGCCAGCTTCTCAGACTCGATAGCTGTAGTGATTTCGTGAAGTTCAAAGTCGACAAGAGGATGATTTAAATCACCGCCCTGTTTAGCCAGATTAGTCATGCCACTACAGAATGCAGACCATTGTGGTAACTTACAGCATGCAGCTTTGCCAGGATTCGACGAGCTTCTTCTTCCCGTCCAACAGACACGAACCATCTGGGGCTTTCCTCGACCATGATCAGAGCCGGAAGTCCCACGAGGGGCAAAGCAATCTGAAGAACGGTGGGAATCCTCCATGCCCAGTCATCGTAGTTTCTTGTGCCGTAAGAGGCCCAAGACGCGATGATGCCACCAACGAAGTAATTACAGTTCATCAAAGCAGAGACAACACTTCTCTGGCTGGGGTAAGCAATCTCAGTGATGAGCAGAGGTACTGCAGTTGCGAACATGCCAGTCGGCAGGCCGAGGATGAAACGGCCCGCAATCCATTGAGCTCTTGACTGGGCACTCGTTTGAAGGCCAACTCCAAGTGCTAGCGGGATGAAGGAAAGGAAGATTGGCATACGACGACCATATTTGTTGGCAAGCCATGAGCTAGGTGGGCAGGCAATGATGAAGCCTATAAAGTAAGAACAGTTGATGAAGCCTGACCATTCGCCGGTAGGGTTTCCCATGAAGGTGTTCCATTGAGGGAAAGACTGCAGTGAGTTGAGCAGACTACCATCATATCCGATGGCAGACTCTATTATTCTTGGTCAGTAACAGGAGTACATATGATGGTGTGTATTTACATACGAAAGCAAACGAGGCCAAGAATCAACCCATTGAGTCTCGCCAGATGGCTCTGCTTATACCAGGGTGTAGTCGGGTTTGGCAAAACAGCCATAACGCCCGCTAGGGAGGGCCCAGGGTTCTCGTCAATAGCCATGGCTCCAAAATATAAGGTTGGAAGTTAGTGAGCTCTTAGTGTCCACGCGAAGGGAAACAGCTCAAAACAAAGTGCGATCAACGTCCATTATAAACTGACAATCGGGCCCCAGATTAAACCGCCGCTGTCACCCGAAGAAAGAAGAGAAAAACAAGATTAGATCGAAACGTCGCGGGGTCTCCAGCTTCTAGTTCCCCCAGGTTGTGGGATGGTAGTGAAAGAGCGACAGGGGCGAAAGGGGACTTAACTGAGACTCGATGTTACACAGTTCCACTTAGCTGAACGAACAGATCAGGAAAACAACCGTTCGGGATCCTTGGACCCCGCAAACTATTATTCTCCATGTTTGGGCATTTGTTTGCCGAAATCCCCTGTCTACATGTTCAAAGCGCTTTTGGTGTACGAGTCATTAGTATGCAACGCTACGATTCAAGTGATGTCTCTTTTGAGACTTTGGTGCCGATGATCATAGCCAAGATTCGGTTCGGATTCGGTTAACTTTGAAGAGAATTACTTGATTGGTTCAACAAGGTTCTATCTTTTGTTTCGGCAGTTGATACATTACATACACTACAAAGTACGTCCCCTGATCATTGATGAACAACATTGTGTCAAAGTACATACGCCATACGTGTAAACGAAAATTCGTTAATTATCGGCTGATCTCTTTTCTCCTATTCATAGATGCTTGTGTCTTTGCCTGCTTGTTCATTTTGCCAAACCCTAGTAGATCACCATAAGAAGGAATCTTCCCTGTATTTTACATTCCGCTCTCACGGGCTCGGAAAGTTCTTCCAAGTCCGTCATGGTTTAAAGGCTTCAAAGTGGAAATTCGTCAAACACGGCCCACGCACGTGAATAAAACGGACTACTACCCGGTCTTGTCTGTTCCCGTCATGTCTCCCATCCCTTAGTGCTATTCCTCACACGTTTTTCCCCAACCCCAACGAGGAATCTTATGGTCAACTAGCGCGTCTACCCCGGTCTTGGACAAGAACAAGGCCGCGAATAATGCCGAGAGTGGGCTCAAGTTCCCCAGAACTTGATCAGATGATCGACACAACTTGCAAAAAGCAGATGTTCTGAGACAGTTACGTGAACATTTGATCAGCTATTTCAGTGTAGAACTAGGAACTCTGCATCCTTCCGGAGTATAATTTTGCAAAGTCTGCATCGTTCTACCTGGTCCTGGGTCTTAATCCGAGGTTTTAAAGGAGAGCTTACATAGAACGGATAATGCTTTTCCGTACACTCCAATTAATTCCCCGCATTATTGACTTGACCATTCCAGGTTTGGGCTTAGAGAGCAGGAGGGGTAAAAGAGCTGGAGATTCCAACGGGGTTCAATTCATGGACGTTGGTGGTTAGGTTACACAGAAGATACCCATTGCACGGAAAGATGCCAGTCTCTACGCGGAACTTGTTACATTATTAAAGGATAACCTTACCCGATTGACTAATTTCTCAGTAATCTCGAACAGTAACCGGCTATTAGTTGAACAATCGGATATACGGTGATATTCAGCACATTCGACTAGATATTGATCGGGATCGGGCCAGGACGTTGCTTGATTGCTTTAGTCCCGAGATATTGTCTTGTGTTCGTCTGTTACGTACTTCTTCATGTCTTGGTGTGCCCAGATAATTCATCGGATCTCTGATGTATATGCGATGGTCAGTCTTATAAATGTTTGTCTATCCCAGCAATGCAGTTGTCTTGGCATATCGTCATCAAGAGACTGTTCTCAAACAAGGATATTGAAAGGGCCCCGCTCAACGTCGGTATACCTTGCATCAACTTCCCAAGCATTTGAAAAGGTCGACAGTGGTCCGGGTCAGCACCAGGCTAAGATGATCCTCTAATAGATTAATCTTTGTTCAACGCACATCCTTTGACATATATGTTGTACGTCATTCCAACGTTCTTGCTTAATACCCATGAGTCACCATTCATCTATGACAATTTGTTCAAGGTGCCTAGTCTGAATTTTAAAAACAACGTCCTTTCTTTATACGATTATAAAATTTCGTCTATCACATTATTGGCATTACTGTGTTAACCAAATAATGATGAGGTATTCTACTTGAACAGGGAATAAAGGCTCAAGCTTATGACTGCGTCTTGACTTATAACCTTTGTCATAAGGAAGATGATACCTTGTCTATGTACTCCATTCCTTCCGAAGCCTCAAACCGACAGGTCTTCCTTCCTTCATCACATACAACACAGCATCCAGTACTACAAATTCACATATCGTTGGTTATGATACCTCTGATGTACTGTATAGCGGGTTGAGTCTCCGACCACGAGTACCACGACTGGCGAAAGATCAACACAGCCTCCTCTCGTGATCCAGGCTATATACTGTCGGTACATAGTAAGCGTATAGGTTCGGGTTCAGGACAGCTGGCCAGAAATGTTGGTTATCTTTCTTGACCTTTTTGTAAAGCTGTAGAACTTGGGCTCGAAGCTGTGTGATGAGTTGCAGGTACTGTTCTTGAGCGACGATGTCTGGTCGTTTGAGGAGTATGTTGCTCATGGCTTCGTCCTGCAGGTGATCATACCTAGCTTCTCCAGTCGCATCGGGATTTCTCAGCACGAACGCATGAAGACTGTCCAAGTCCTGCATCAAGCGAATCTTGATGAGTGTCAGAGCTACAGGGAAGGCCACGTTGTAGTAGTGAGTCTTCTCGAAGACAGGCTCAAATGCATCCTGATCATGTAAATCGAGAAACGGCTGGCTTACGTCATACCATTCATAATGTTCGTCAGGCACGACCGCATACCATTTGATAAAGTCGTACACCTCTTGATCATTGCCAAGTCGTAGGTGCAGTGCAAGGACATAAGACCGAACGCCCTGATTGTCGGCTCTACAAAGGCGGATCACGTCAAGAGCATGGTCAAGGGCGGCTTGGACAACTTCTCCAGTGCGGACGTTGAGAATGGCAGACATCAGATCTAATCGAGTTGACATGTAGGGGTGAGTGCTCTTGAGATACCAGAATAGGCCTACCCTGGTTTCGAATGGGTCTTCGCCCGGTTCAGCGCGTAGCTTGGCCTCTTCAGCCTCGAGCTTTTGCTTCTGCTCCTTGATCGGAACACATTGAACTTTGTGTCTGGGTCGGTCTGCCTTTTGGTGAGGCTGACCACAGCACTTGACGACCTGAAAGGCGCCGCAGCGGACCAGGTTGGATGTCTGGAAACATTTTGGACATCCAGATGCCAGACTGCAATGGTTATAGGGAAGACCAAGATTGATACGCGGCATTTTGGTGAGCAGAGTATTGTTCAATTGATGAACGTGTTCTTCTGTGGTATGTCGTAACTTCTAAGACATATCAAGATGAATTGCGTGGTTGGAGTGCTCAGAAGTAAAGTTCTGATTGTTCTTATCCTATCTTGACTGTTAAATACATTCTCCACAGCCTCTTTTGTCATTAACATCCATGTGCTTTACATACATCAGGCACTTCCTTAATCCAACGATGTTGACAAAGCTACGTACTTAGGCAGCCTCGCTATAACAGCTATATCACCACTTGTTGAACCAATGTTTTGCTGATCATCATTACATCTCAAGGTTCTATGATTATGTCAATTGCTGAGAGAATACTGCATTCCTGATCCAAGCTACTTGATCCAAGCTACTTCCTCTTAACAAGTTCTTGGGGCTAGCAGAAGAGGTTTGTACTCCAAAGTTTGTCAAACACCGATAAACTGCGCAGATGTGATAGGAAACAGCACTGTATCAATCGCTAGACCAAACCTGAAATACGGCCTTTCCAATTTGAAACATCCATGACGTCTTCTCTCTATGAGACAGTTGACTCGAGTCATGGCCGCTTATAATTGACTTTTTTACGCCGGTGTTACATCTGACTGTTGGTGTAAAAGCAAAGCGCACTCCTTCATTTCTCAATCTTGTTACACCACATATATTTCTACTATTTCTACGAGCTACTCCAAGCGATTACTTACATTCCTCGAAGACGAGAAGTTTACCATGATAAGAACCAAAGCTAAGAGCGAGTCTCTTTGAACATGTCATCTAGCACGCCAGACAGGATACTACATAAATATATACCTATTCAGGATCTGCCATGGTTTAGATCGACTATGTGTTTGTAGAGCTAACTTCGGGTCCTCCGAAAGCTCTGCAGGTCACACGTTAGCCTACACAGGCTTCATCCATGGGGCCATCCAGAATTTGAGAGACTAAACAGTCGCGTATCGCTCCTTTTCTAACCAGATGATGTGCGGCCAGCTTCCGGCATCCGATGGTCACCATAAATCTAGATTGTTCTGTTGTCGATCCCGGATGTCTTCTCCGTGATTCGGAGCGGTGCTTCAAACAAAAAGGGAAGATCTAAACTCATATTTGGCTAGTCTATCCCCAAATTTGACATGACTGTCAGGGCATGAGCTAGTCAATTTCCGCAACGGTGTGAATTATCCAAGTTCATGAACTAAAACTTGCTAGCTAGCATCAAATGGTAATCAAACACTGCAGTACCGAGGAATCTAACGGAGGATACCGTGGGGATCGGCACCCTTTGTTTCTAGATTGGCATGCGCTTAGCGGGTCACTCACAACGGAGGAGTATCATAGCGACCGGAGCTAGAACCCGTTTGGGTAGGCTTGCGAGTTGTTAATTCCTAAAGACAATGGCCAGTGTTCTATCGTTGTAGATCCCTCGGTACTTGTTTATATAAGAGTTCCGTTTCGAAACATGGGCGAGAAAGCGATAAAACGAAACATTTCATCCCGACGACCTGCCACTTATTTTCCAAGATCATCATACCAATCTCTACAACAGTCACGATGCGTTTCCAGATGATCCCCATTCTTGCTGTCGCCAGCTGCGCGACTGTCAACGCAAGCCCCATCGAGCATGAGCCTCGAGCAGCAGGTTGCAGCTCTTACACCATCATCAATACCCGAGGAACCGGTGAGGTTCAGGGCCCCTCATCCGGTTTCAGAACCATGAACTCTCGAATCACTTCCCAGGTCTCTGGCGGAAAGATTTACAACACCGTATACCCTGCCGACTTTAGCCAGAACTCGGCATCAGGAACTCGCGACATTGTCAGAAAGGTTAACAGCGTTCTGTCCTCCAACCCCAGCGAGTGTTTCATCCTCGAAGGCTACTCTCAGGGTGCTGCCGCTACCGTTAACGCCATGTCGCAACTGACTGGAAGCGCCAAGGATGCCGTCAAGGGTGTCTTCCTCATCGGCAACCCGCTACATAAGAGAGGTCTTGAGTGCAACGTGGACAACAGGGGTGGCGACACTACCAAGAACGTGAGCGGAATTTCGGCTTTCGGAAGTGGTGGTATTCCTCAGGACTGGGTTTCAAAGACTCTCGATGTCTGTATCTACGTGAGTAAAACCCCAAAGGTTACGTCTTCCTCTCGGACTCCCTTGCTAACCTGACCAGGGTGATGGTGTTTGCGATACCACACATGGCTCCGGCATCAACGGGCCTCACCTGCGATACCCTAGGGATTCATCTACTCAGAACCTCGGAACTGAATATGTTGTGAAGCAGCTGACTGGCTCCAGCTAGAAGACTTCAGTATGGTTGGATCACGATATTTTAAGATATAGTTTTAAATAATGAACATAATAAATACATATTTACATCTGATATGATGTCTCAGGAATAATGGCTATAGGCACGTATTGCAGCGCGGGCAGATATCCCGAACGAGGTTGAAACACCCAATTGTTCACGAACAACAACTTGCTCTCATGAACCAAGAATGATCTTGCACATTACAAGCATACGAGATATTCCTTGTCTCTGGGCTAGACAAGAATCAAGACACTATCTCGGTTCACGAGTCATGAGTGGCCAATGAGCTGCACGGTATTCAGTGGCAAGGTGCACTGAAAGTTAGATGCCTCCTACTCTTGATCTATCTACAAGAATACCTAGAGTTGCCCACCTACATAGCTACCAAAAGATCGACGCGTCCTTATTGGTTACACTGCTTCCTTTTATCGCCTTGCCATAACCAGTCTAGTGTCCGCATCACGATCCATCCTTCGGTAATTTCCATGACCCCGATCCTGACTGGCTTTCCAAGCTATTTGACTACACTTCAATCCTTCACAACACAACGCCCATACTCTAACCAAAATGGCCTCCGTCAATTTCTCTCCAGACACCGATATCCCCAGTCTCAATGGCAAGGTTATCCTCATCACTGGAGGAAACTCTGGACTGGGTCTGGAAAGCACCCGACAACTCCTGAAACACGACCCTGCCAAAATTTTCCTCGCATGTCGCTCCAAAGCAAAATTCGATCAAGCCATCGCCGAGCTGCAAGAGAAAGGCTCAAAGATCGATGCCGTGTCTTTTCTTTCCCTGGATCTCGCCTCGCTTGAAAGCATTAAATCTGCTGTTAAAGAATTCCAGCAAGAGTCCACTCGCCTCGATATTCTCCTCAACAATGCTGGTATCATGATGACACCTGAAGGCCTCACTGAGGAGGGTTATGAGATTCAGATCGGTACAAACCACATGGGTCACGCGTTCCTTACTCATCTTTTGCTCCCTACCCTCGACGAGACTACTAAGCTCAACCCTGATGTGAGAGTCATCTTCCTCGCCTCGATGGGTGAAGCCATGGCACCAAAGAATCCTTACCAATTCGAGCAATTCAAAACCACCATGCCCAAATTATCAAGCTCATCCCGCTACTCCATCTCGAAACTTGCCAACGTCCACTATGCTGCAGCCCTCGCCGAGCGACATCCCAGCTTGAAGATTATTAGCGTTCATCCAGGAATTGTACAGACGAACCTAACTGGTCCAGCCGTCACCAACAGCCTCATCGTGGGAACACTCACGCGCTTGTTCTTCAGCTTAGTCGGTGTCAACTCAAGCAAAGGCGCGTTGAACCAGCTTTGGGCTCTCTCTGATCCCAAGGCTGAGAGTGGTGTTTTCTACCACCCTGTTGGTGTCACGGGTAAGGGAAGCAAGTTAAGCCAAGATAAGGATGCTCGGGAAAGGCTTTGGGAATGGACACAGAAGGAAATCAAGCAACATCTCTCTTGATTTCACTCTCCTCGGGGTCTATTGGCAGTTGGAAATTATATTAATGGTGCGGTCTAATTGAGGTTGGGGATGTTCGTTTGATTTATTACTATTTGATCACATACTACTATACCAATTTATTTTTACAATCATCATTCTACAGTAACATTATGACCTCTCCTTCTCTACACATCTAGAGGAGATGGACATCATACATACCAGCCAGGCTTACTCAATACAGCTCAGCATAGCGAAGTGTAGTGGGAAGCATGGGTTCTTGAATATCGTACTCCTCGACAACTAGTCCGGGGATCCTAGACGGGTTAAGTCAAAGACGAACAAAGGACTGACAACAACACCCTGCTATGAATCATACAATAAATAGCTACTGGGATGGTCTTTTGAATGGAGAGGAAGCCACAGTAATTTCCACATCCAACATCACAAAGGAATGTCTTTGCTGCCGCTATGGCTGTGATTTGTTCTAAAAGTTCGTGGCTTATTAAACGATTGAATTCATCAATGCCACAAGATATCATCGCTGACTATGACTTTGTCATGAGTTTCGACTTAAGACGATATATCACAAGATAATGATGAACTTGGGTTGGAGACATGAGTTTCTTTATTCTTCATCGCACAAGGAAGAACATTACAATACCTGCTCTCTTTGTAAATTCAACAGATGTAGTCCAGGGCATAAGATGTTTAAAGCCATGCCAATCTCTATAAGATCTGGACATTCTGGATCTCTCAGTATCATCGCTATCAAGTTCACTCATCATCTCAACATTCCCAGACTTTGAAATCTGACAAACAAACACCTGAACTACACTTTTCGACTCAGACTTTCGCCACAAAATCGTCATCATGGCTAATCGCAGTAAGTCAGTCGCACTCACAAAATTGATCATACTGATGTCGCATTAGATCACACTGCCTACTTCTACGAGCCTAGTCAGGGTATGTTCTCAATCATCCACCATTCATAACTCCATGCTGACAATATTAGGACCTCGCCCTTGCATGCCCTTCGCTGGTTCTTATGACAGTGATGTCGAGATAACCTCACATTGTATCAATCGCACTGATTGCACTGTTGAAATGTGGGTTACGTGGTGCAATGGCTCGCGGACAATGCTGTGTAGCGAGTACGACGTCCAGACCGTGAAGCCCAACAAGGTCTACGAGTACTGGCGCAATCTCGGTGGGCGTTGTTCCACCACCGGACTTTCGATGTACCACGTCTTCGACATTATCGACGAATGTAGAAGCAAATACCATGTTCGATGGACCGGGTACGATGAAGATGAGGCGACATGGGAGAGCAAGGTCAAGATAAAACGAATTTGTCCTCGGGCCGTACTTGACTGGCGATGTTGCAATAGGGAGATTGTAAGCACTCTCACAAACGTGGTCTAGAATACTGCTGACATTTCCCGGGCACCTGAGACCTAAGACTGAGTTTACCGCTTCCCGTCCGTAAGGAAGTCTTTGAGAGTTGGAAGGAGGCATGATTATGTGGCAGGGCGGGTGGGAATGGGCGGAGCATATACGATGTAGCGGGCAGTCGTTCTATTACTTGCACTATAACCAATTCGGAGCTCGTTTGGAAACTTCCTGCTTTTTCTCTTCATATTTGCTTTCCAACTATCCATACATGGGGCTCAGTCCGAGACTATTGGCTATATATAAGCTTGCTTGTCTGACAGATGCCGATGCATCTTCTGAATAATTACTGTGCATGTCTCCAGTGAACCACATACTGACAAGACAATTTCATTCTGACTTTGTGCGTCACAGCCAACCTTTCAGATATTATTCGTCGCCTCAATAGAATATCTCTTTAGATGCCAGATGCTTTAATGCGCGACATTGGCATGGTCTTCGGACTCCACGATAATTCCCTGCTACTGAATCGATCGAGCTATTGTACTTAAGATCCGAAACAACAGGATATCGAAGTGCAGTCCATAACATAATGCTGAGTCATCGAGCTTGAATCTGGCTTGTACATGGAAGCAACTGACTACACCAATCATCCTGCGGGGCATGCAACGTCAAGTTGACGTGGCTGGTTTTCAGCCAGTTTCCGTTTCCTGTGCCAACGTCTTCGTGTCGGGTCTTGTGTAGAGCTGTGGGTCGACCAATTTGAACAGGTGCACAAGCTTGGCCTAGCCATTGGTTGGGTGTCCTTTACATACGGCTGAAGCTTTGTTGGAAAACACTAATGTGAGCAATTGGCATATGTAACGAGATATACTGACAATTGCTTACGTGATGATAGTAATGACATCCTCTATCTCCAGTTGATACTACTCTACTATGCAATCATCATCTAGTCCAAACCCAATACAACCCACCTTATCCCCTGCTGCCCTAGTCCTACATATGACCCGTCTGCTATCTCTCTCGTATACACGATTTCTTACACGGAAAGCTCGGATCCGGATACTGATTGATGCATTGAGTTGACCCCGCACTCGTACAGAAATCATCTCGTCATCATGACTATTCTTTAAACTCAGCGTTGAGGTGCATCAACGGTCAGACTGAGTCTTATCGAACCAATTATGCTGCACTGTGGCTGCATCTGGCTACGGGTTCCAAACTATGTGTCGCTATTGGCCCAGTAGTCTCATTCGATCTGGATCGATTTGAGGTGATTTCAGGGTTGTAACCTTGGTCTTAGGCACACTCGTCACGCAGGACATGGATCTCTGCTCCGATATAAAGCATGGTGAACCCACAGTCGCCGGCTCGCCCTCTCTTCTACTATACTAAAACCCACTATTATCAATCATGAAGACTACCAATCGTCCTGATGAATGGAAGATCGAGCAAGGTCTTTCGGGTGCCGTTCTGCCTGTGCTTGACCAAACTGGAGAAAAGACCATAGCTTTGGATCCTCAAGTCTTTGGGGATCTCAAAAAGGATGAAGAAGCTATCGAGTCTGTTGGTGATCGTGAAAAACTTTTCACGCGTGAACGCAAGGGCTGGATTGGGTAAGGCACCTCGCAAGCATATCATACCAAGCTGACTCTCCAAGTTTCGTTGAGTGGGAGAATTACCCTGACAAGAAAGCTGCGGCAAACAAGATCTTGACGTCACAGACCTTCCCTCCCCATCCTGAGTACCAACTTGGTCCTATTCCGGGTACCAACCCTGTTCTTCTGGGCACTCGTTGGAAAATGTGGCATCAAGCTGTCGGTGGCGAACTCACCAGTGTTCCTGAAGACTCATGGGCCACGATTCTCAAAGAAAAACATCCTGATATGCTACATCTATTGCAGTTCCCATATAACGGCGAGCCGCCTAAGCGTTTGGTCACTGATAAAGAATTCACTCCCAACTCCCTTCACTTTGTGAGAAACCATGGGGGAATTCCCATCATTGACAAAGAAGACTTCAGTTTCCTTATGGATGGCCTCGTTGCTAATCCCAAATCCTTCACGCTTGATGAGCTCATGGACGAGTCCAAGTTTCCCCGCATGTCAAAGGACGTTACAATCCAGTGCTCTGGAACTCGTCGTATCGAGCAGATTCTCAAATACCCTGGACAGGGCGACGAACTTCCCCAAGCACCTTGGGCCGAAGGAGCAATCGGCACTGCAAACTACGTCGGTATCAGCCTCAAGAAAATTATCAAAGCTTGTGGTGGCTTGGTCGACGGTGCTAAGCACTTGGAGTTCTATGGTGCAGATACCTACTTTAAGGATGACAAGGCAATGAACTATCTCGTCAGTGTTCCTTGGTCTAAGGTCAAAGCCAACGAGGTTATGCTAGCATGGGAGATGAACGGTGAAGCGCTCCCTAGGATCCATGGCTATCCTCTCCGAATTGTAGTGTTTGGCTACATCGGCGCCCGAAGTGTCAAATGGCTATATCGCATCAAGGCTATCAAGGGGCCATCCAGAGCACCTGTTCAAAGCCAGGAATACCTCTACTTCGCTCAGCAAGTTGGAAAGCACAACTTCAAGCTCACTGATGGTATTCAAATCCAAGAGATGCCTGTTAGCTCTGCTATTATGTCACCTTGGACAAAGCAAGTTGTCATTCACAACGGCAAGATCCGCTGCAAGGGCTGGGCCTACTCCGGTGGTGGGCGATGGCCTGAACGTGTTGAGCTATCCAACGATGGTGGTTTCAACTGGTATACCGTCCCACTTGAGAATCTCTCCAAGAAGCGTAAGTGGACTTGGCGTACATGGGAATTTGAACTCCCATGTGATGTCGAAGGATGGGTTGAGATTGTGTGTCGCTGCTGGGATAACGCTCTTAACACACAGCCACCCGACGTCCGAACGACTTGGAACTGGGGCCTTCACGTCACGAGTTCCTGCCACAGAATCTCGGTGTATAGTGTAAATAAGACGAAAGAGAGTACCAAGGCTCGCCTTGGTGAGTTTGAGAAAAGGGGTATTCCGTTTGGTCCGATTACGGTTCCCTTGGCGTTCCCTTCGCAGAGCTGGGATGACTATGATAAGTTTTGGAAGGAACATGATCCCCGCGATGCATATGATGAGTAAAGCACGAATAGTTTGCTATGGGATGTAATAATTAGAACGTTACCTCTGAAATAGAAAGAACTCTTTTCAGGTCACAACGCTGTCTTTCGTAATTGCACCTATTCTACCAACTACTCCAATCGAACCTTGGAACTCCTTGCCTTCTTCTCAAGTTCAATGACACTCTCAAAAGTTCCTCGGATTAGACCTTCATCTGTGTCATGCTGGCAGGCCAGAAGTACCAATGCCGAAGACTTCCAAAGTGGCACCTTTTGCTTTCTAGTATTACTGGCTATCGTAGCGATAGCAAACAATAGCGAAGCCAGCTCTATCAGCCCTGGTCCAATCAACCAATACCAGCGCACAGCAACAAATATCTCCGTGTCGATTCTAATCCCTGTTGCTAATTCCCTATTAGGTCCAGATCGTACGTAGTCCGTCATACTGCTCGCCATGCTGTCGAAGGCGTGTGAGAGGTTCGTCTTGGCACCAAGTACGGCGCTCAATCCATGCTTCAAGCTGTCAAAATCTCCTTCAACAAACTCCAGCCGAAATGTCGGCGACTGTAGAAACTCTTCCAAGGCCAATTCGTCAATCCAGTCAAAGTACAGTTCAGGTATACCGTCTTTGGTAGGAGAGCTGACAAGACGACGTATCTCTGGGTCGCTGTGTCCAGTCCACTCAAGATCGACCAACTGAATGTTGTCGAAAGAAAAGACGCTGCCATTTGCTCTAGCGTCTGTATATTCATAGGCAGCGTAACTGAGAGTACATTCAGTAATGTCGGTATCCAAAGGCAGATAGTTCTCATCTCGCCCCGTTCGGTAAATCGCGAATCTCATCAGTTTGGTGCTTCTCGAGTCAATGACACTGTTGTCTTTCGGAACTGTCGTGTTGGATTGGAATGTTGTCAAGAAATACGGAGGATACTGTTGGATTGGCAATACGATACCACCCGGGGTAGTCATGTTACATGTTCTGTATTCGTATGGCGGTCGACCTGGGGGGTCCTTTGTAACCGGTTTACCACTGTCATATACGCAAGACTTGGTGTTCAACGTCGAAACAGTGACATTCTCGCAAACACTCTTGAAGCCAAGTGATACATAACTGTCTTTCCATACGCAAAGGCCGCTACAATTAAATAGGGGAGTAGTATTAATATCGTAAAGCCCCTTTATTATAGCTGCTTGCATGTATGGATCAGGGGGCAGTTCTATCAAGTGACGTTAGGACGCTTTCCGACATCCAGACATCTACTCACCACTGTTATGGCCCATGCTCAGGTTTCTGTCGTAGATATGGGCGAACCCAAAAGTAGCATTCTTATCAGCAATGTTTACTAGTCGAGGCTCTAGAATTACAACTTCCTGGGCCATTGGAGCGAAACCCAGTCGAAGGATCGTGATAAGCGCTCCCAGAGTGGCCATGTTCCAGGAGACTCTGAGCAGAAATAGGATTGATCCGTATGGACCTCTGCTAGCTTCATCGAACCTCTGAACATTGTAAAGTTGACGAGGTTTAAGATCGAGGTAGAGCCACTTGAGCTGGCCGATAAAGGCGCTGACGTTGTGCATCATAGCTGCCGTACAAGCTGTTGACAGGATCGCGATCGTCGCGTTGATCGAAATTGGAAATGACCATTTCGAAACAGGCTCATCCTGCATGGTCCAAAAGATCACTATCATTCCTATGAAGAGGAGCAGACTGGCAGATGCTGATAGTATCTCTAGACCCCATTCGTGTTGGGAGAAGGTCCCATTCTGGGCAGATTCTTTGGTCTCGGGAGGTTTTGGGATCAAAATACGCTCTGTTGATTCAGTTTCGGTATCGTGCACTGGTGTCAACTCATACGAGTGTCGCGGTGGCTTTGGATGGGTTTCTGGCATGATCTGGCGAATTTATTCACAACGATATACTTGTTTGAGTATCTGATAGACAATAGGATGGGTCATAGCCATCAATTATATGCTTGTCATATGTCCATTATGTCGTTGGGCATTGCACTGGTCGGAATAAGGCCGATGTATCAATAGGAGGGTGACACAGGTGGCCGGAGCACCTACTGCTGGTCGAGCTTGGCAATCAGGCTGCACGATAAATATGTGCTTTATGTTCGGAAGCGTTGAAGTACAAGCTGGCGTGAGTGGAGATCAGATACTAACTACAAAGATGACAGCATGGCTATAGATACAAGTTCCCTTCGTACCTCTTACTATGAGTAGGAGAGTATCTTTACCTTCCTGTTAAATACGAAGACCGAGAAGGAACTGCAGACAAGAACCACTCAGTCATACAAGGCTGTGTGGCTATACTAGTTACCTCTTATCTTGTGATCCGCCACGAAACACACTGGGCGAATCATGCAACATACTCGGACGTGAAGAGAGCTGAGCATGTCTAGGGCCTTGGCAGCTTGGGTGGTACAACCGGGTTTGACGGAGTAGCGCTTCAGGTATTCAGCCATGTGGTCAGACGCTGAGGCTGAGGGCAATCATGCCCGACCGTGGGCGTTGGGGGCCTGTTTTCTGGATGGAGTGAACCTACTCGGCGATTAATAAGAAGTTTTCTCTTGCGCCGAGAAGTGCTGACCCAAAAACACCTCTCAGACAAGCTTGGTCACTTCTCGATCTATCGCAATGCGACCAAAACTCAGTCACAATGTGTATGGGGACAGATCAAACATCTCTAGGCAGCAAAAGATTGCTCATCAATGTGTGCTGTCACTTTGGAAGAGCAACAAGAGTTCTCGCCCAGCTTCTTCAGCTACGAATGCACAAACGTTCGGAGCATGTCTCCTTTAGCGGAGACGGCACTCTTGCGGAGGTAGGGGAGCGCCTCGGCAACTGGGAGGTCCTAACAACTTCGACGGACCGAGTAGCGTCTTTTTGGAGCGTTCCAATGGCTGTCTAATGACGACACACTCTTGGACGTCTCGAGTGACCGGACAATAGCGTAGTTGAGAAGTAAGAGAAGTCACCTACGTTCACGGGTCCGACCGATGACAAGCTTGCTTTATGTGCATGCGCAGGATGCTCAATCAGGAGTGGCGGCGCAGAAGTATAGAAGCATGAGGGTCAATCGGCGTCGCGTGCGTGAGATATATTGCCAGACTCTACTGTACCACGACAGTCACTACTAGAGATAATCACCCGTACTTGTGTAGAGGGAGGCTGTGCAGTCGAGGCACAGCGCATGTCAAGCCGGCCATTGTGCGTTGAAGGACGAAAAAGTCGCAGCGGTTCGATGCCGTGCAAAGTGGGCAGGTCATACTGGCTTGCTCAGGCACCTTTCGATTCGTTTGCTTTGTTACCGTCATGTCGATTGCGTTATTGTCGCGCGACGAAGTAACGAGGATATATTTGGTCCGCGATGAGTTGCCCATTCGCAGCGTTCGCGTCGCTGTCGCAAGACATCTGAATTCTTCTCGTGCGGACTTGAATCGAGGCTTCGCCTGTCGGCCTGCACCTCACGAGCTTTTCGACCGTGATTCATCTTATTGAATGGGCTCGAAAAAGACTATAGTATTGATCGATCGAAGTCCGTTAACGTACGCGGTGGGTGGACGATCAGCACTGACAACGAATCAAAGTCAGGTCGTTGGTCAACAAGGATGGCGAAGGTGCAGGTCATGCCAAGTAAGATGGCAGAGCGTAGTCGTGGCTGTATTTATAAGAGTGCTAGGCAATGACGCCGGGATACGAGACTGTGAGACGGGTCTGGTTGCACAAGAGGGAGTTCGAGGAGTCGAGGTGCATTCGAGATGAAGCATCAGGCAGATTGGCCAACCTAACAGTCGCTAGTGGGTAGCAGAAAAGATGGCCTCTAAGCTTTAGGATACAATAATAAATAAACTAAGCCTATGGTCTATATGGCATAAACTGGTGCCACTAGTTTTGTCATCTACACCTCGAGCGGCCATTTCTTCTGATACCCTGAGGAGTCGAAACGCCTCACCAATGACAAGCTCACGATAAGAGATAAGAGTATTCCTGGTCTTTGGATCGCAAAACACTTGAAAATGCGTCTTCATTTGTGACGAGACATACTACAAGGCGCACGCACGAACGTTGTTCTTTACAAATAAACATATCAATCGTCTTTATCCATGTATAAATGCGATGTATGTGAAGTATACGCGTTATGTGTAATATATATAGTACATGTGTTCATGAATCATGAAAATTATTCGCTAGAGAGCCCATTTGTGCTTGCATGGGGTTCGTCCCTGTCAAATTGGCATCACCAGCGCCTAGAAGAGGTCTCACTACTCTTGTTGCTTGTTCAAACGTGCACAAGAAAGCGGCTATGTGATTGATGTCACGAGCGCTGTTCCTTGTAACTTGGTTTTCGTTACATGTCCTTGCAGAGAACACGAGTAGAAGGGATGAAGCTGCGCTGCTTCTGATCTGTGTGTAATCTTTTGGGCGCCAGCGAGACTCAAGACTGTCTCGGTGCCCCGGTATCTCCGCTGATGGTGGTTCTTTGGAGCATCCGT
The DNA here is from genome assembly GCA_014898975.1 of Fusarium nodosum. Taxonomy (NCBI): domain Eukaryota; kingdom Fungi; phylum Ascomycota; class Sordariomycetes; order Hypocreales; family Nectriaceae; genus Fusarium; species Fusarium nodosum. The sequence continues at coordinate 223,378 of JAAVUE010000015.1, forward strand.
AAAACACCATCAGTCAGCCGGCGGCATATCGAAAGACAAACTTGCTCTGATATGCTCCAGCACCTTGTATTTAACACGGTCTACCAGCCTATCCTGATCAACATCCTCTCTTACGGACTTGACACTCTCCGCCAAATCCTGCATCTCGGACCTCACATCAATAATCTTGATGTCCATCTCATCGCCCAACTCATCGCCCTTGATCTCCGTCCTCGTTTCTAGCGCGTCAAACTCCTCTTTCAGATCTTTGTGGCGCTTGTCAGAGGCAGCGACTTGCTTTCGTAAGTCATCTACCTCTTCCCTAAGATCCAGGTTTTCTTCTCTGAGGGCCTTGATCTCCGCCCCGTATCGGGCTTGCATCGTCTCCAACTGGGCCCATATCAGAGCAATGTCTTCTTCGCGTTCGTCTCGAGTATCGTCTTTGAGTCGTCGCCGCTTCCGCGGTTCGAAAATGGGTGCGTGGGGAGGTGAAGGTTCCGTTTGATCATAGGATGGCGGTGCTAACTCTTCGCTAGGAGCGTCTGTATGAGGGGCGGGAAGTGTGATGATCTTGGCGCCTGTGCCACTGTACATGCTGACAAGATCATCTTGGACAACGAGCGAAACACCGTTGCCGACGGCATCGCAGACGGGTTGGAGCTGCGCTGTCGACGTGCCCGAGTCTTTGATGTAGATTGAGAGTGCGGTAATGTTTGCAAGCTCGTGGATCGCGTCCAGAACTGTCCCCGATTGTGCGCGCAGAGGAGCCAGCGGCTCTTGTGCTTCTGCCGAAACGAGGACTTGGGGGTGTCTGTTGAGGCGGAAGTCGAGACAACGGGTACTGGAGTGGAATTTGTCCCGCACGGCACTAGGGATGGTAGAATTTCGAGTGATTTCAAAGGAAGAGATGAATGAAGGAGGTATTCTAAGGATCAAAGTTGTGCCGGTCTTGATTCCCTTGATTCTGATGGGTATATTTAATTGAAAGAATGTTGCTATGCTATCGAAGCGCGTCGTAAAGGTGATGTCCCTGATTTGGGGATCGGGCTCGGCCAAGAAGCGTGTCGTATCATTCCAACACCAAGTAACAACCGCAGAATTTGTTGTGTTTACATCGAGACTTGATAACGTCGCCATTTTCGATGGGTTCTACGGTTAGCTTCAAAATCTGCAGCCGCACGTACCTTGGTCAAGCTCGACACCGCAAACCGTCGAATCAGCGAATTCTGACAAAGATCCTGACCCTTGGTCTCCAGAACTGAGCTGCAAAACTAAGAGTCGGGGTTTCTTCTTTTTACAGTCTAAAGACTAACAGATTTTGACCAAGAGAGGTCAGCTTCGCTGCCGGGCAACTATTCGAGCTCCAGAACTGAGCTGCAAGACATCGAACAGTCCCCTCTACAGACCCCGCTCGTTCCAGCAAAGGAGAAAAAGACACTCGTTTGAAGGGTGCGACACGGAATTTAAGATGGTCTGTAGCGCGATTCACCGACTTCTCTTGGGACGCGTTTCGGAGGCGGCGGTTCGGCTCGTGAGAAGGATAAAAGGGCGTCTGAAGGTCGCTTCATGAGTATGCACAAATTGAGGAAGAGGAGCCTCGATAGTCGAGATCGAGATGGAGGTCGTGAGGAGAAGGCATCGTGAGGAAGAGATCTTTGTGGTAAGGTGCGTGAACGATTGCGTTAGGCAGGGTGAGCGAGATGAAGAGGCTGGAAGTGGGGCGGAAGAGGAGTTACTCCGCCCGCAAGGAAATATGGGCCTTGTGATATCTGGACCAATAGAAAGCACAAATAACTTCTCTCTGCTTTTAACAAGAAAGCAACCAAGGCGCAAGGCACGAGACAAGGGAAGGGAAGGGAAGGCCATCGGTCTTAGGGCGTCGATAAACTTGGCTTTTAGATATGCGGAAGCATACAGACGAAATTAGAAAGCGGGCCAATGGCACTCTAGAAGTAGACTCCTGAGCTGTTTATTCTTACACCCTAAAACTCGTCAACTTTTCCAACTTCCAGGGCTTTGACAGTTAACCTTAGGCATGAAAGCCAACACATTGATGATTGATTGAAGCTAAACATGGTGCCAACAGAGCACCGAGGCTTTATCTTCGTTTGATCTCGAGCCTGGGCAAAAACCAGCACTAGTTCAATTATTTTCTCAATCGTATTGGAGTGAATCGAACTTTGTGTAGAGACTGCTTACAACAGCGAAGCGGGTTACCAGTTAGGCGCGTTGTAAAGCGTCTGTATGTATCAATTCCCGTTCAGTGGTTATATATTCTTACTCCCAGGATACCAGTTAACTGCAGAGACAACGTTGAATCGAGAATAAATAAATGAAACGAGATTCTTTAAAATACACGACTACAATATGTGAATATTGTCTTCTTTCTAGATACATTACAGATCTCGACTCGTCATATAGGGTAACAGAGCGCGCTAGAACTGTGAATATTGCTCCAAGATTATTAGCCTCAGATAAGTTACAGTTTCATTTATTGGGGTAAGGAAGGGAATTGTAGTTCTGATAGATATGTCTTTGATGATGGTGAAGAACGAACAGTCCTTCTAAATCGCCTTCCATTGTTTCCTACGAGGTTAGCACGAGGGATTGGTGATCACTCATTTGGACTCCGCCCTCAAGCGACGCCATTTAGCCTCGCCTTCTTTAATCATCATCCATTCAACGCGATGACGTCCTGAATCTCAGTGTCCCAACCTCGTCTCAAAACTGACAAATGATGCAGAGAACTCTATTGAGAGGGGCTCCATCCTTAGCCTTCAAATCCTTAGCGCGCCCTGCGCATTCGATAATGTCCGGAGCGAAGCGACGAGGCACGACATAACGCGACAGCTTCAAGCTACAGTCACTCACAGACATTGAGCACCGGTCTTCCGTCAAAGCTGCTTCTGCAACCTATTTGTCCCTCCTTTAATCAAGATACTACTCGACTTGAGCTCGCCCGCTATAGCACGCAATGTTCTAATTCCACCTCTTCCGCGGAGCCGTCCCAGTTCCAGGACACCTTCGACTCGCGCGCCCATACCGCCAATGCTCACGAGCGAATCGCACACGACTCCTAAAACGTTGGCGACACGTTCGATACTCGATCCGATTAGACGGCGACTCAGCGATCTGACGTCTGTGGCATGGAGTTCTCTATTCTGAAGGCTTGGTGACCTTCACTCATACAAAGCAGCAGCATCTGTTGGGAATACTTGGTTCCTTCCTAGTCGTAACGGAGTAGAGGAAGATTTCACCAAGGCCATGGCATCACCATTTAAGTTGCGAAGCACACACACAAGCCCTGCATTTGCACCAATTTCGCGACCAAAGGCATTTGATACCCACGATCGCCAACGATGACACGGAAGCCGCGCTTACGACGATGGTACAAGGCTGTAACATGAGCCATGCGAGACGATGAGATGCTGGTGGTACGTCCAAACCCTCAGCACTGCTCGTGAATATTTTGGCAATGTGTGAGGTCGCATGCGCCACTTGGACAGCTGCCTCGCAATAGTGCCGCCTTGCTTTCATCATCTGCCGACCGTACCATTGCTCCACGCCTTAAAAGGTCTTGACACTATTAGTTGAGCTTGATCACTCCCCTCTCAGGGCGTGTTGGAACCTTTTGCACTGACGTTCTTGCTTCAACATCGGACCATGCCATCGCCGATCAGTATTGCCTCAATCAGCCGGTAACAATCGTGCCCAAATTGTGCGACCTGTAGGTGGTCTCGCACCTTCTCCCATTACCGCTGCCGCGGGTCGCCTCATGGCACGTAGACGTATTGTTCCAACGGTGATTTCGGGTACTGGTTCTCGTAGGTGAGCAGTGCTTTATTTTGGTCTTTGTAGTAAAACCTTTTGTTGCCATGCCTTGCATTGTAAGACTCGACTCGAGACTCAAGAATACTTCGAGTTGCATCACCAAATCTGCAATCGTGTCTCAAGGACCCCTATTGTATAAGGAGCTCCTACGGTTATCCCATTTGGCTTAATGACACTCATTGAATGCCTTCAAGCATCATTGGAGACAACAACTGACGTGGCTTGAATTCTTAAGCGGGCCACACCTACAACTAAAGCTTCGCTTGCACATCGTGACAGAAGGCCAGCCATAAAGTGGATGTAAGGCCATTGACACCCATCCCATTCTAAGCTCAGTGGCTTCACAAGCTGTCTTTGCCTTGAACTATCGTGCTCAGTAGTATCTAGTTCCACGATGTGCCCAGAACCGAGAAGCTATTCCTGTTCCTCACTAGTCCAGTTCCACGATTCAAGTCATAGAGTCAAATGCACCACTTGTCTTCAACAAAAACAGTTAGGTACTGTGGTCTAGTTGGTTATGACATCTCGTTAACACCGAGAAGGTCCCCGGTTCGAGCCCGGGCAGAACCTCATCTTTTGCCTGTTGCGAACATTTGTTTTCCTTTTTGTCTTGCTCTGTAGAAGTGGATCATGGCCAAATTCTTCGTTGTAAAGTGCATCTTCTAGTCGTCCGAAACATTGAGCTTCCTTTTATGTCTTTCCATTCCTCACAACTGATGTTTTGTCGTCTTTAGCTCCTACAGCAAATATGTAACTTTGGATGAAGTTCGAGATAAGGTTCGTGATAGCTAGAAAGCGTAGTGCAACGTCTCGTAAAATATCTGTCAAAGAATTCAACGAAAAGTGTAAAAGGAAAAAAAAAAAAAAAACCAGATCAGACAAGTATGCCACTACCTACTCCACACTATTTCTTGAGAAGAGCTATCCGAATCGTCCAGAGTACCTGATACCGTGTACTACCCAACGACACAAACAATAGCTGCCCAAGAACATCAACGGAAACCAGAAGTGACATATCATATCTGAGCCGTGTGTATGTGTAACCTGGTGGACCGACAAAAGACTAATATGCGATTCATTGACGGTGGCATGACAATGAGAACACAGAGTGAAAAGTCGGCGAGAAGGTAAAAGGTGAAAAGCGATGCACCACTACCTGTCTCATGCTTCGTTCGTTTCTTCCAAAAACTTAACGGCAAAAGACAAAGATGCAGTTGACATGATGTGATATATCGATTTCGTCTTTTCCCCTCTTACTGCCCGCAACGGTAGGCTTTGCGCAATCAAAGGACCCCTGAACTAGCATCTTTGTACAACACCAACAGTGACGTGATCTCTGCCACTCAGGGGCAATCTCAACGTCATCTCCAACTTCCTTCTCTTTTATTCCTGCTTAGTCTCGAACATCAAAGGGTACCGTGCCACAGAGAACTAAACAACCTGGAAGCAGACAAAGACGGACTTTTTCATCAAAGATCTGCTTGTGTATATGTGGCTGTCTGAACCGACGTCTGCACTAACAGCTGATAGAGATGAAGATCAAGGACTTCGTAAAAGAGATGGACGTCTTCCACTTTGCCGTTCGGGACATAATATTCAGCACCTCTCTACTAATACGGTCTGTTTCTTCACTCTCACCATCCTGCTCATCTCTTGACCACGAACCTCGCATTGAGATACATCATATCAGTAGACTTCACCATCGTCACCGCCGCTAAGATGTGTACGGCGTATGATCCCCGAATCTATGACATCCTCTCGCGCTGGTCGTTTGACCCTGCGAAGGATGGTTAGTCAAACATATTTCGTTACCTGCAATTCAGTCACTGACCGTCAACCTTTACAGCATCTACTTCTCCTCATCCGAAAGACCGATTTCTTGCACCGGGACTAACCGTGTCACCCGACGAGCTGTCCCAGCACTCGGGGGCTATGGAGACTGCAAACAACTACACCTGCCGCCGATATTCATCGATTGTAAACGGGCTACCTACCTTTGACAATGAATTTCCCAACGAAAATGCCAGAACGATTCCTCCTGGCTTGGACCTCAATAAACTCCCCACCACCAATCGAGTAACCTCCCACGATACACCGCCCCAGAAGTGGCCTTCTCCCCCTACCAACCTCGAAGTTGTTCGTGTTATCGGCTATCGCACAATCTTTGGTCGAGGATACGACGAGAAGAACGAGTTTTGGGTCAATTGGAAGGGATACCCTGCGTCTGAAGGTACTTGGATGAGCGAAAGTCTCGTTCGACAAATTGCGCCCCTGCAAGTTGCGGACTTCAATCATGAGCGAAGGTTGTCTTGCCATAGGGGTATGCGTGGAGAGATGTTTACCAGGAAGCATGCGCCATGTTGTGATGGAAAACAGACAAACTTGTGCGAAGGGTGTATAGTTTGTGGAAGAGGGTGTCACTGAATCTGATAGGCAGTGTCAGTTTTTGATGGACATGTGGCATTTCTTTGAGTCAACTGCAGCATATTTCTCTTTAAGCGCAATTAAATACAACTCGTTTTTATGGCTTGAACCTCTTGACTGCGATTATTGACAAGGACCTATGCCAGTGTTTGGAACATGGCTACCGATCTCTGAGCATTCTTTGGTACAATCGGCTAAACTGACGAAGTATGAATTAAAGAATGGAAAGCCATCGACTCCATTTATATATGAGGGTACAAATGATAATGTCCCAATGGCCCAGAAAGGATTCTTCACATCACCTGATGCTCTGGTGCAGATGGTCTTTCTTCTTGTACCTGTAAACACGCTGGCACATAGCATTCCCGGTGTTGATGTTTCTGGTTTCCAACCAATATCTCATCAAACTTGATCAGGCCGCGTGGCCTAATGGCTAAGGCGCTAGATTTCGGTTTTCAGCGTCTGATTCTCTAGAGATTCCAGGTTCGACTCCTGGCGTGGTCGATTGACACAGCTGATTATTTCTTTTTGCTCTGTACTACAAGTACTAATTGAATGAGAGAAAACCTCAGTTACTGTGACTGCGTTGTGAGCTATCTGGGACGCCAAAGCCACTTTCTCTCATTGAAATCTTGATCAGTAATTCCTGTTGGTCATGGGAATTTGGAAGAGACTCACTGTGTGTCAAGCAATAAGGACAGCGGAACAAGGACACACAGATGTAATTGTACCTTTTGTTCGTTCAGTGGTATACCGTTTGATGTTAGACATCATAAGGGCAACGGAGCTATATACAGTAACCTAATGCTCGGAAATAGAAACCTGAGCTCTCAAACTCCAAACATCAAGATGGTGATCATAAGATACATTGCCTGGGCGGTAAGAGCGTGGTCTACATCATAGAAAGCCCATATTTTCTATGCCTTATCTTTATTCTTAAACCACTTAGAGTAGGCACCTGCAGCAATTTCTCGAACCTTGTCCTCAAGTTCCTAGGTAATCGACCTGTCTTCATTGGGAAATCCGACCTAGTGGCAGAGGAAGTTTGTGGTGTTGTCTTGACTGGAATGATCCTCGTCAACAATAGCAAAAACGTGGTACTGATCGAGGCCGGTCGCTTTGTCACGTCCTCCAAGGCTCGCCTAGTACCGGTAGACAACGTCGGGGACGGACTTCTGAACGTCAATCTCTGGATTCCAGCTCCAGCTGCCATCAGACTACACGGTGTTCAGTTCGACGGTACAAGTAGTGGCGTCGACCGTGTGTCCGGAAATGCTTGTGATAAATGCACTTTGATCGATGGACTGAGAAGAGTCCGATTTGACGGATTTGGCAGCGGTACGGTTATCGTCATCGTTATTGCCACCGCCTGACGATGTAATGATGAAGAGGGCATGCTTAGCGAGCGCCGCGGCTATCTGAGGAGTGAGAGTAGCTTGGCCGGGAAAAGTGTCGGAGAGAGACAGCGAACGCTGAGGAGTAGCGCGTTCATTAGTGGAGATGCCTCCAAAGATTCGACATTAACTAGGGCTCAGCGTTGGATGTAACTGATAGGCTCACCCTCTAACCATGAGGTAACGTCGCGTTCAGGGGAAGACGTAGGTTGAGGCTGGTCGTGTGTATTTTCGTCATTGTTATTGGCGCGGGACATCGTGAGTAACGTGCGTAGAGCCACCGCGGATAATGTGATACGTGTGTGCGATAAGACTCAAAATGTACGGTGAAGGAGTAAGAAAGCAGTGCCTGATAAAAGACAAACGGATGTGCTGAGATGTGAGAGACGGGATATTTGAGAGAAGGTTTAGAAAGTTAAAGAAGTAGCGTTATCTTGATGTCACTCAGAAGGAGCGACTGCTACATGTTCTTGTCAGACTGCATGCGTAGAGAGACCCAAGTGGTGCGGCGAATCAATATTACAAGAATACAGAGAGTTCAGATCGTTCTTGTTGTCCCTGACATATATATAACGGTTGTGTGGAAGGAGAACAACTTCATACACCAAGTGCTGCCCTCAATGTCATTGAAGCCAAGTCAGTCAGCTATCTCCCAGTTGGAGTCTCCAGTAAAACGTAGTCGCGCCAGGCAAGCAAGGGCACGGTGACTATGCGATAAAGATGCAAAAAAGAACATACAACAGCGGGGATTCGCTGGTCGTCACCGACCCAACTACTAATTCGCCCCTTACCAGCTTGACTATGGGAGAGCGGACGGGATCCCGTATTTTCTGGTAGGTATGGTCGTATGTATAAGTTTGGGGGCTAAGATGAGCCTATGATGTAAACCTGAGAGTACCAAGCTGGCCTGCCCCTTCACTGATCACGAACTGGGTTCATGGGCAGGTCTCAAGATCATTCATTGCAGAAGAGGGCACCGATCTTCGATGACCATGTCTTTTGTCGAATACTGACATGAATCAACCGTTGCTACCATGTGCATCTAGGAGGGTACTCGTGGCCAGCAAAGGCTTTTCATTAGATTTGAGGGGCCTTTGAGATCTTTCGCGGTAGGCTTGTGGAGTGAGCGAAGGACCTTTGCTTCTGGTTTGTGTTTGTCTTTAAAGTAAGACAGAAACGTCTTTCGGGACCCATCGGAGAGCAAAGATAAACTGGATTATTACAATGTTGTTGCCAGCCAAACTTCCCTCCAAACGTTCGATCTGGAACACGATTTCTTCCACCGCCGTATCTTCAGCCCTACTCGATTATATTCGGTTGGAGCCCCGGCACGGTTCCTGGGCTCTATGGAGCTGCTTCCCAAATTAGGTTAGATCTTGTCTGTTGGCAGCTATTACCTCCAAGTCCCGGACCAGAGATGGACGTTATAGAAGCTTCTTTCTACCTGCTGAAGATACCGAGGCTGCACCGCATCTGGCGTATCGTTGAGTTGAGCATGGAAATTCTACTTCGTCTCTTTTTTACGTTTCAAGGATGTTGTTTGATGCCCTATCTCGTTTCATCTACCTCCTCATCGTCCGTGGACGTGCTTAGTCTAACTACACGATAATACCCCCAACAGCAATCAATCCCAAGTTGTGAAAGTGGAAATTAACTGGCACTCTCGCCCGGGCCCCGTAGAGAACAATTAAAATGCAATGAAAACCCAGACAAAGGTGCTTTATTTGCCGCATAGCACCTGAACAAAGTGGCGATTTAGTGAAACTGGCCTAACGTACTTTTTGGCATAGCTCGTTTATCAGCTGAAAACTACCATGCAGGGGTTTCAAATTGAGCTTTTCCTCTGAGGGACCGATGCTCGTATGTTTAAGACATACTTAGCCATAGCCCCCTTTAATTATACTGGTAGTTAGAATACGGACAAGACTTGTTTCTAGTCCGACAAGCCTGTGATAGTCGCTTCTCCATTTCGAGTATAAGAGTGTCCATCCTCGACACCCCTTCTGTCATCAGTATTCACCTCTTTACCTTCATTATCTCTTGCCATTCTTCACAAGACAAAACTTTCACTATGCGTTCAGCCATCATCATCGCTGCCGGGGCCACTCTCGCCGCCGCTTCCAGCCCTGTCGCCAAGCGCGACGCCAAAGAATGTGCATCGCTCGCCCAAGACTTCCTCCCCAAGTTGACCGAGCTTCCCACACCCTCGGGATCGCTTCTCAGCTTCATTGCCAGCGAGACTCAGCTCGCCACCTTCACCAACAGTTGTGAATTCCCCCACGTCACCGGCACTATGGCCAAGGAATACTCCTCCTACGTCGGCAAACTCAGCTCTTGGTACAACGCCCAGGTCAGCGACGTTTCTGAGCTCATGGCCGCTTGTTCCGACGTTCCTGAGGTCAAGTCGCAGCTTGACAAGCTAAAAGAAGACGGCGCTCTTTGCAGCTCACTTTCTTGGGCAAAGGAGACCGGCTCTGCTTCTAGCAGTTCCGATGACGATAAGAAGGACGACGACAGCAAGAAGGACGAGGGCAACGCTGCCGGTCTCAACACCGTGGCAGCCAGTATTGTTGTTGCTGTCGCTGGCATTGCTGGTGTTATGATGATTTAAACACCGTCGCTCGCCAGTTTCGGAAACGAAGCATCATGTTGGGGGACCAAGATTTTCAATGATTTATTTGTTTAGCAAAGGTGTACTGGTGTCTATAGTTTTTGGAAAGCTTGCAATATACCTGGCATGGTCAAATTCTGCTTAATTGCTCATTATCTGGATGTCTGATTTGCGTGAAGAATTTGAGCCCTGTCTCGGTTGTTCGGCACTGGAGGATCAGCAAAGCTACGCCTAATCTTACAGGTTTAATTTCCACTGTAGCTCTTGTGACCACGAGAAGAACGCCAACAGACGGCGCTAAGCTGAATGATCTGCAAGGGACATGGCTAACGGCAGCCAATCTTGAAGCAATGGCGACATGCCCTATCTTATGTACTTCAACTGTACTCCGTACACGTACACTGTATCTCGGCGGTAAAGTCCTGGTGAAGATGTCGACTATTCTGGTAACCGATGCCAACCGTGGAGTTGGCTACGCTTTTGTGAAGGCCATTGCAACACGGCTTTCATCATCGACCCTCGTTCTTGGATAACGCAGTATAAGTGACACACAACAAGCGGCTGTTCCACTGCGTAACGGTAGTATAACAGCTCAATCGCATCATGTGCAGCTGGATTTTGAGAGCCATGTTCCAAATTGAGGCAGAAACAGCACCAGCTGAAAGAGACCACAGGGGACCTGGTGGTAAATCTTCCAAGAATTTGTTGAGACTTGGACTAGCTACAGCATTCTCATTTAATAACGCTGGCAAGAGCTTCAGAAGGTCCAGCAGATATCTGGATTACATAGAATTCATGCTGTAGCAACCTCGTCGCCCGAAAAGCAATTATCACATATTACCTTCCAGAAGCTGTTGCTACGTTTTGTGAGGGTTTATTACCTTGATGATGCCTCCAATAACAGCACAGGATGCACCGGCAGCCAGGATCCTATCACAAAGGAACCCACAGCTCTTTATCATATAAGAAAACATTTCAGACTTCGAAAGTATGGCACGTTTTACATCAAGTTGATGGGGTCCGCATGGATGAAGACTGACCCCCCCGAGTTATCTAACCACATAGTCATTATGAGTTCTATACGTGTAATCTCGATGCTAGCTGTGAAGAGGATGCAATTCTATCCTTGTTTACTACTATTAGATATGTCTTAAGCAGTCAAAAGGCAGTGCCAATAGATTGTCTAGCAAGTCGTCATCAAGTCCATTAACTTCTGTCTTGTCCGAACAGATAAATGTGTCGAGCTTGTCTTTGTAGGCTGATTCTAATGAAGGAGGCGTCTGTGGAGAAGGTGCGTTGATAGAGCTCTGTTCCAACACATACCAATTTTCGTCGTGGAAGCCCGAATCAACAAAGCTAGTCGCTGTCTTGATGTCCATAGGAGGATCCTCGAGGAACGCCCATTCCATCGTATCACCTGTCGTGTCCGCCTCGCTGCAACAGTCCTCTGGTAACCCAATTTGCGCAAGTTGATGCCTGGGTGAAGCCCTGTTGTCGACGAAGTCTCGTAAGCGTTGTAAATCTTGCCTAGAGAGTTAATGGAAGTCAATGCATGGGGCCAAACGGGTTTGATGTACCTGTGAAGTTTTCGTCTTGTATTCGTCCTAAGAAACGTGTTTCGCTGGATGATGATGAGCTACAATCCGTTGCTCTTTTTGTGGTCTCCAACAAGTTGTGATCTTTTGAAGATTCATTTTGCTGTGTTTCGTGTACTCTTCGTTTCTTTCTCACTCTTTCTCGGAGTCAGCAAAAATGTGATCCATTGGAAGACTTGGCAATGTAACTAACGGAGACTTTCGGGACTCTATCACAACGCATTCTGCTGAATTCCATTTGCAATTACTGCAAGGTGATTGTCGCGTAACATCGCATCGTACTTTTCGAGATCGACATGAAAGACATGCCCTTTTGGCTCTGTTGGCCCTCCGCCTTGTCATAGTTGCATGGCCAGATGAATTCGGCTTGGCTTCTGGAATATTACACATGGTGGAAACCAAAAGAGCTTTTTTCCACAATGTTACATATACAAGGACTCAGGATGAGTGAGACTTATAGAGGAAGGCTCGTTCGAGCCTTGATTAGCGATCTTGGCCTGATTTAGGTTAGCTAGGTCCTCGCTACGATGATTCTCTCTCCCCCGCAATCATTTACGGCTATATATAACCGTCATAGCCGTGCCGACTCCGCCGTCTTCTCTCTTCCCCCATTTCTTTACCAACCCCAGACGAAAGGAAAGGCGTATTAGTCCAATGTCCGACTCCCAAGACGATTCAGACGGCACGGAGAGCCGCCGTAAGAGAATCCGCCAAGCTTGCCTCAACTGCAGAAGGAAAAAGGTCCGCTGCACTGGAGAAAAGCCGACTTGCAGTTTCTGTGTGCGCTTGTCACAGAAATGCCTGTATGCTGAGGATAGAAGGAGTCTCAAGAGACCGTCGATCGTGTTGCCAGTCGGGGATAAAGAGGTAACTGGCGCTGGCATGGTAAGCATCAACATCATGGGGAAAGCTAGATATTGATGGCTGGTTAGCATACTATCACAGAGAGGTTCGCTATTCTTGAGAACCAGATTTCGACATTGCAGAACACAATCGAAAAGTAGAATACCCATTATCTTGGTACACCTTCACCTACATCTCAATACTGACCAGGGCATAGATTGCTGCCACTTGTCGAGAACCAGAATGCAACGTCTACCAGGCACACTCTTGATCAAACCAATACTCCGGCAACAGCCATATTTCAGACGCCTTCAACAGCTCAATCACCAGCACCTGATCGTCCCCAATTACAGTCCCTCATTTATGCAGCAGACATTTATTTTCGCTTCTGCCATAACCAACCCTACTCCCTCTTCCATGAACCGACCTTCCGCCAACGCTTGGTAGACAACTCACTTCCTTCGTATCTGCTTTGGGCCTTTCTATCAGCAGCGAGGCGCTACTCGACCTTTCCAGTTGCTCCGCTCAACTGCGCCGATGATGCATCAGCCTATGCTACCAAAGCTTGGGAATCCATAGACCTTCCTTGGTCTGGTTCAGATTCTCCAGAGAAGATCCTCACAGTCATTCAGACCATCATCTTGATCGTGAGCACCGAAGTGCCAGGTGAGTTCTTCAGAATCTGAATGGCTTGGTTTTAGAAGCGAGGTTATTAACGTCCATGCACAGCTGGTCTCTGTACACAGGCTCATATGAAGCTTGGTTTCGCCGTTCGCCTAGCACAGAACAACAAACTGAATTTGGAGCCTGACGCCTCGACACCAGTCGCCGAGCGTGAAGAGCGTAGGCGAACGTTCTGGTCATTATATCTGATAGATAAGTTGATAAGCCTTTCTCGTGATCGATTTTGCACAATCAGGGATGAAGAGTGCAAACTATCTCTTCCGTGCTCCGAAGAAGCTTTCAGGGACGGCCGAGAAGAGCACACGCCAACTCTTGAGGAATTGACTCAGGATTGCGTAAATCAAGAGGCGGTAGATGGATGTTGCCCACTGGGACTCATCGTAGTCATGGTATCGATTCTTGGCCGTGTTTCTCACTATGTGTTGCATGATACCAAGACTCCCCAAGCTGCCTGGTCTTCTACGTCTCCTTACGCCACTTTATCATCTACCCTTCTTCAAGCCGAACATTACTTCGCGATGGATGAAGACACTATGGAGAGTCTCAAGAAGCGGTGCACCATCAACGGTAACCTTGATCAGCACCTCGCTGGGTCTTTCATTTTCGCCAAAGCCATGTTCCACCTGTCTCACTGTCTGCTTCACCACCCGTTCTTAATTCAACAACACTTGCAGTCAGGCAAACAGAAAGCACCATCGAATTTTATGAAGACGGCATGGGAAAAATGTAGGACGCATGTCAAGAGTATAACAGAACTAATGGAAATGAAGAATCAGAATGTTCTTGTTTTGACATCGATGTATGGGTACTGCATCATGATCGCTGGAACGATTCATGCTCTATCGATGAATGACGAAAGAGAAAATGTCAGGAAGGAGAGCAAGGAACATTATAATGCTTCCATTGAATCTCTGCAGGACTTATCGCGCTATTGGGCACATGCAGCGCTGATGGTAAGTTGACCTTGGTCCCCAAACCTATCCAGTAATCCGTTGAAGTCTAACGAGTTCTCTACAGGTCAAAAGGCTAGAACGATTCCACAACCTGTGTGAGACTCGTGGCCAGGAACTTTCACCATGTAACTCCAACGTGGAGCGACCGCCTGGGGACGTCAAAGCGCTGTGGCAGAGTGTGGATTACACGTCGCTATCAACGCCAACAAGACCTGGAAGTCCAACGTCAGCAGCGCACACTACGAGCCAGGGAGACTGGGCGCTTTCGGGAGATATGTTTGACTTTACTGGCTTTGGTGGGTTTGCCGAGGGTGTTGATATCTTTAGTATCTCCCTTGTTGATGGGGATATGATGCTGGATGGTGAGATGCCAGTAATAGGTGCTTGAATCACATATCGGAATATCACGTTGTGACGTCTTGCAATTCTCATAAAAGTAACTAGTAATTATCTCCTTCAACCCAACAAAATTGATAATCTTCGAAAATACAAAACAAAAAACTAGCGCTCGCAATGGAATACAATACCATTTTGCTTCCGCATATCTTCCACAACAGTAAGAACACTTCTGCTGAGCGCCCTCAGATCGCTCTCGGCTGTCCTGTCACCTTCTTTAATGATTCGACCAAGTTCCTCAGCCTCCCATGTCAGGTTCAACATGTCGGTGTATTCGGGACTCGTATCTCCCAGCTCCTCTCCATCTTGGGATCCTCTAGGGACGTACTTCATGGTACAGATGTCCGTCACATTCGAAGCTTGACCACCCTCTATGCAGATAGTCCCCTTCTCACAATAGATTTCTGTTGGTGCGTGCGAGTCATAAAGCTTGCTTGTTCGAGCCTGTAGAGTGAATCTTTGCTTATGCTTCGATGTCTCAGGTGTATATTCGAAAACGACCAAGCCGCCACCGTCGACGCCCGTTTCAAGCATCACGGGATAATATGTTTGAGAGGTAGGTACACCAAATAGTCGAATGGCAAAAGTGACGGGATAAACACCCATGTCCATCAAGCAACCCCCACTGAATTTGGGAGAAGCCACATTGGGGATATTTGTATCGGTAATGTCGCCGAACAGTGGAGAGTAAACTGCCATTAAAAGACTGGCGCCATATATCTTGCCAAACCTTTCGGTTCGTGTCTTATCGTCATCGAACAATCTCTGTAAAGCCTTGAAGTTGGGCTCTTGTATATGGCGGTAGGCCTCTAGGATAAAAAGATCTTTGGAATCGGCCAGTTCATAGAGTTCCTCCAGCTCGCGCATGTTGGAAGCAAAAGGCTTTTCCATGATGACGTGTTTCCCAGCATTCAAAGCCTTTATTCCTTGTTCGTGATGCAGTGAGTTCGGTGATGCAATGTAGACTACGTCGATACCTTGGTCGTTAAGCATGGTGTCTAAGTTGTTGTATGCTGCTACGGACGAAGTATCTCCAATGGAAGGAGTTTCTGTGATGAAGCTCTTCGCGGTGTCGAGTTTCCTCGAGTATACTGCTCTGAGCTGAAACCGCTTGCTCTCATGACATGATTGTATAAAAGAGTTTGTAATCCAATTTGTGCCAATGACGGCGAGTCCAAGAGCACCAGACATTTTGGGTATTTGACGAGTTTGTGTTCTACTGAGAATTGGTGACCCGAGAGATCTGATTTCGGGAATTTGCAGTGAAGGTTTGTTTAGTCTCTTTATAGCTGTCAACATATCTTGATGACGGCATAGCCTGGGTAAGATGCCATGCTGTAAGATGCTTTGCCTTTTGGTGATATCCAAGTTACGAGAAAGATGCCCAGAAACGGTAACACTCGGCGAGACAATTGCCCGTTTTGAAACATTGTGCTTACAGTGATTCTACTGTGATCGGTAATTTTGACCGGAATGATATCATCGACCTATTTTAGTTGATTTGTATTTAACCTGTGCCTCGACTCTTCCTAATTTCTACGCAACATCCACTGATTGAACAAAGTTTTTGTCCAAACAATGAACAACAAATTGGTTTTCTATTGTTGTTCACATGAACCTGGCATAGAGTTTCCTGTGGATTGGTACGGTGCTTGATTGGTCTGTAATTATTAACGTGTCCAGGTCATTGACCCAACCGGGGTCATGGAAGAGCCCGAGATGCCGAGTAAAACATGTCGGGTCAATGCAATGTCACGAGCTTCCAGGTCTAATAGAAATAAAATTCCTCTTCATTCAAACTGCATTAAATAATCCATTACCTGTAATTGTTTATCCACGATGAGCGCTCTGTACAGTAATGGCCATCAATTCCAAGACGTGCCAAACGACTCCGATGGCTCTATCCAGAAGCGTCAGCGAGTCTTGGCATGTACTTACTGTCAACAACGCAAGATCAAATGCAACCGCATATTTCCTTGTTCTAATTGCACCAAGGTTTGATCAGGCGCCCGAGTTGTAAGATCCTTCTTGAACGTGGAACTGACATGTACAGGCCAATTTGAACTGCACCCCATCAAAACCTACTCCCGTGCGCAAAAGAAGAACGCCAAATGTCCTGCTCCAAGAGAGAATCAAGAAGGTCGAGGCCTTACTAGAGCAGTATACACTTCAGAGCTCGCCTGCTGAGACTACCTCTGCCCCTACGCATGAGTCGTTAGATTTCTCCCCTTCCGTGTCTCCCGCCCCGTCGAATGGGGTTTCGAACCCGATTTCATTTGGTACTGGAAGACTTGTAGTCAAGAATGGTGGCTACAAGTTCTTGGATAGTAGGCTCTGGGGGACTATCTACGATAACGTCAGTATCCTGTTGCCGAGGCCGGAATGCTCAGACTAACTTTTAGACACTAACAGCTAGAGGAGATGCGCCATATTCTTGACCAAGAGACCTCAGATGATGAAACGTGCCCCTCAAGGGCCTCGCCTCCTACACATGAAGATGTTGACTTGCTTTTGGCTACAGCTTCATCTTCGACTCTTGGGGATAATCTCCCCCTCCCCTTTCAGATCCTTCGATTGTGGCAAGTGTTTCTTAACAGAGTCAACCCTTTGAGCAAGATGATACACGGCCCTAGCACGGAGCAACTCATCATAAGTGCAATGACGAACCCTGTAGATATGCCACACAAGTCTAGGGCGTTGCTGTTCTCTATTTGCCTCGCTTCAGTCGTCAGTCTTTCGAAAGACGAAGCCAGATCGATGCTCAATCTTCATAAGAATGAAGCCATCCAGCGATTCACAGATGGCCTGAAAACAGCACTAAATAAAGTGAATTACCTCAGGAACTACGATATGGCTATTTTGCAAGCATTAGTACTTTACTTGGTATGGTTGCTACTGGATCTCGAAATCTAATATGGATTTTACCACTAACTATGTCTGCAGATCTCGTTGCAAGGCCGCAGCAACCACGATGCAGTCTGGGTCCTAAGTGGCGCGGTCATCAGGATCGCTCACAAGATGGGTGTCCATCGTGATGGCGAAAACCTCGGATTGACCCCATTCGAGACCGAGATCCGTCGCCGCGTATGGTGGCAGATCGTAGCACTTGACTCTATGTATGCAGCAACCTCTGGGATGAGGCCAACGTCGTTACTTTCTGGGGCTGATACCAAGAAGCCTCAGAACATCAGCGATATAGACTTCTCTCCCGATTCAGTAGCAATTCAGTCTCAAGAAGGTCCTACAGAAATGGCATTTGTCATGATCATTTACGAGATCATTAGCTTCATCTCGGAACACCAGAGAACCGATTTTGAACACCTGCTTCTTGGGGGCTTGTGTGCTGAGCCGGGAACACCAGAAGGTGAAGTCTATCAGGCTGCGCTACAGGAATTGCGAGGTTTAGTAGACGAGTTCGGCAACAGGCTAA
The DNA here is from genome assembly GCA_014898975.1 of Fusarium nodosum. Taxonomy (NCBI): domain Eukaryota; kingdom Fungi; phylum Ascomycota; class Sordariomycetes; order Hypocreales; family Nectriaceae; genus Fusarium; species Fusarium nodosum. The sequence continues at coordinate 241,518 of JAAVUE010000015.1, forward strand.
GCGATGTTGAGAAGAGATACTGTGACCGTTCGGGAGGACCGATCCATGCTATGGCACTGTTCCTCCGCCCTCATATCATGGAGGAAGGTCGAATAATGTCTACTCCGATGGCAGAGACTCCAGAATGGGGCACCGAGCTTCAGAATCCCAAAGATAACTTCTTCCGAATCTGGCTTGCTCACAATGAGGGCGCTATCCGGATGTACGAAATGGCGAGCCAAGGAAACTTTCTTTGGGCCTTCAAAACCCACTTTAATCTCGACTCGCTTCTGTTCTTGGCCGGCCAACTTGTGGAGCGTTCGCCAGTTGGGCCGTTTGCTGAACGTACATGGCGGTTGTTCGACAATTTCTATCGTTATCATGAAGAGTTGTGGGATGTAACTCACAAGTTGCATCTTCAGTTGGCTAGGCTTCTCCTAAGATCTTGGGAAATCCGCGAGAAAACCCTCCAGAAGATTGAAGCACCTGTTGATATCCCTATCTTCATACCCAAGTTGAAGATAGAATTGCTACAAGCTGGATTATTCCGGACAAGTCAGACCACCCTACTATCGAATAATTTGAATGACGACACTCAGGGATGTTACGTCGACAATCTGCAGTTTGGTGATAATGTCCCGACTGATCTGATGCAAAACCCGGCAATACCTTTTGATTGGTCCATGATGGATGAGCAACAGATTATGGACGCGCAAAACCCAGCTCTTCCCATTTTTGCCTTTTTCAATAACACCAGTAGCTGGTGAATGCAGGTATAAGTTCAACGGACTCTCTGTGAAAAGCGAAGGATGGATCTCAAATTGGCAGATAAAGCATGTACAGAATAGAGATAGTCCTAAACGAAAGTGAGCCAGAGACGCTATGGTAATGCCTTGCAGTAATGCAAACCATTTTTGCCATAATGTCCTCACAGAAGATCGATAAACTCTTCAGGCAAAGGTTTGTCTTCGACCCAAGCCTTGATTCCATCAGCGAATAATTCTGGAAACTGAAGATTCCAACCATGTATGGCTCCTTTTATGACACATGCAGTGCTCTTCTTTCCATCGCTACGTCCCTGTGAACGAAACACTCCAGCCATCTGTTTCGTTCCCTCGATATTATCACCTTGGTCTCCTGCAATGGCCAATATTCGCCTATCCTCCGAGGCGATATCATTCACAGCCTCTTCTCCCCATTTCGCAAGACCTACGTAAGCGTCATTGACCAAGTTCCAATCGTTATTGCAAGTGATCTCATTCTTCAACTGATTGTGGGCCTTGAGACCGGCTTTCCAGACGCTAAACGTGTAAAAACCAGAGTTCATAACTAACTTGAGTCCATAGTGCAGAAGGCTGGGTCGCTCAGCCATCCAGGCCTGCCAGGGCATGAATGGTGCAGCTCCAGTGATGAATGCTGACATGACGAGTTCTGGATGTCGACGGATTATTTCCATTGTTGTAAAGCCTCCCAACGAGAGACCTACAACATGCGCTCGGCCATTGTGCGCGTAGGTTCGGATAAGATGCGCGACAGAGTCTGCGCCCAGTTCGAGAGACCATGGACCAACTTCTTTTGACTTTGAGTGCTGAGGAAGATCGGGGATTACGAGATGATAATCGCCAAGAAATGGTACCACGTACTCCCATTCGAGGTTGCAAGAGAAGAGGCCATGTATTAGCACGACTGTCGCGGGGGATGAGTCATTGTATGAACGAAAGAATATTTCATTCTGGGGTTTGGATGTTTCTGACATGATCAGCGTCATTTGCTTTACTTGTTTTTGTTAACCTCCTTCAACAATTCCTCTCAGAGAACGAGAGGGTCACTTGTCGGGATGAAGTTTGTCCGATGATCCTTCGTTTATGTTAGGAAGGATCTCGCTAGAGCTAACGACAGGCTTGTGAAACGCTGGCTGCTTACGCCGTATCTCAGGCATTGGATAGTTGACTTTCTGCGGCAAGAGGGCGCGCCTCTGTGATTAGTGACCATTACTCTACAGTCATATCATTATTCTCTACAGATATTACTTTCTCCAAGTCTTCAGCAACGCCACTGTCAAACAAACGCCATAGTAGCCTTTTATGAAACATGCAGCGCCGGAAAGCCAAGCCCAAGAGTTTGGGAACGACCTCGTAACAAGTGACCCGACAAGCCACAAAACAGAACAGGACACCCAGCAAGATGATAACAAGGGGCTCACCTCCAATACCGACCTCGTCTTTGCACCAGCTCCAGAAACCCTGGCAGAAGATAATGATGGAGTCAGATATCTGAAAGGCTGGAGGTTTTACTGTCTGACCGCAGCGTGAGTCTTTATTATCCTTCTTGATGTTTGGCACTGTTTAATATCGGCTAGGCTATGGCTGAGTCTCTTCCTTTCCACGCTCGAAACAACCATCGTCAGCACGTCTTTAGTCTCCATCACAGACGCCCTAAATGGGTTCATACTGAGGGATTGGATCGTCACTTCTTATCTTTTGACCTACACCGGTTCGCTACAAACATGAAGCTGTTGAAGATCAGGTTGCTGATAATGCTAGGTTTCCTAACCATCTATGCCAAATTAAGCGATGTATTTGGAAAGAAAACCATGCTTTTACTCGCTCTTCTGATATTTACGATATTCTCTGGTCTTTGCGGCGCCACTAGCAATGTTGTTGACCTGTGAGTTCTATCACTTCGCAACCTCTCTAGCCACTAACTCTTCCCTCAGCATCATACTTCGTGCATTCCAGGGAATAGGTGCATCTGGCATCTACTCCATGATTTTGGCTATCGCTCCTGTCCTGGTGCCAATCGATAAATACGCAAAGTACATGGGAATCGTGTCGACAGTCTTTGTCACCGCAAGTGTTTTGGGTCCCATACTTGGTGGTGTCATTAGTCAACACTCTACATGGCGTTGGGTATTCCTCCTAAAGTATGCCGCATCTGTATACCTAGTAATCTCCAAGCTGACATGGTCAAGTGTTCCAGGGGGCGTTTTGGCTTTCATCCTCGTAAGCATTTTCTTGCCTTCGTCTGAACAATCGTCCGGGCTGTCACTAGTTCAAGTCACCCGGCTCAAGCTAAAACGCTCAAATTGGGCGCGTATCGATTACCTTGGCATTTTCTTGTTACTTTCAGCATCAGTCCTACTTGTGTTTGCCCTGGAAGAGGGAGGCACTCGATACCCGTGGGATAGCGCTGTTGTGATTTCCACACTCGTCATAGCAATTGTGTTCTTCATTGGATTTGGATTTTGGGAGATACACGTCGAACGCTCATCCAGTAAGCAAGAACCTGTATTCCCACCAAGCATTTGCAACGACAGGATATGCAGTGCCATGCTTCTGTAAGTTACGTGACTCTGGCTTCGATACTTTAGACTAAGCATGACAGGACAACATGTTTTGTCGGGTTTCCCTTCGTATCGATGGTGGTCAACATCCCGCAAAGAGCACAAGCAGTATACGGGATGTCTCCTTCTCAGGCCGGTATTAGTCTACTCCCAATGATGCTTGCATCACCTGTAGCAACCGTTCTTTCCGGATACCTCACTGGCAATGCAAAGATCCCGCCAGTATACCCCGTCATAGCTGCTGCGGTACTACAGGTACTGGGTGTTGGCTTGATGTGCTCGCTTCCAACAGACTCGACCAAGATGACGAACGCACAATACGGCTACGAAGTACTTATGGGCATCGGATTTGGCCTGGGTCTGACTACAGTCTTGACCTTTGCCCGGATCGTAGTTTCTGAAACAAACCTATGTGAGTTTTCACTTATCACTGGTGACTATCGCTGGGATACTGATTTGATTAAGCGGTGATGATGGGTGCCTTAACACAAATCAGAGTCCTGGGCGGCACAGTTTCACTAGCTATATGGTAAGCCCAGGTTCAGCAATTGAGGCACTGAAAACTGATGATGGAATAGTGCCACCATTCTTAACAACCACTTGAAACCAAAATTGATAGACATCGTGTCCGCGGAACAAGCATCAGCGATTTTTGACTCAGTATCTGCCATCGATGATCTGGACCCGATCCAGCAACTCGCCGTTAGAAGAGCGTTTTCTGAAGGCTATAATCTCCAAAATCTGTTCATGACAGCCATGGCTGCTGCAGGGCTAGTTGCTTCATTGTTTCTTTGGGAGAAGAATCCACGAAAAGCGCAATAAGGACAAGGCAGTCGATCGGGTCAGCTGAAGGCTTTTACATTGACTTTCAAAAAAGCAGTACCAGTTATCCAACCAGGTAACTGTGCATTAAACAGCATAGAACACTTTAATGTACAGTCTCTTAGATATTTTCGAAGTTCATCTCATTGGATATGGCTCCATAGTAGCCTTTCATTTATGCTGTCTCTGCTCCGTTCTTGTTCTCTGCCGCTATTTGTGCAAGAGCTTCTGAAGATTCATCCTCTCGACCCAGCGGGACAAATATATGATCATGATAGAACCCGCTGACAGGGTTGCAGCCGATGCCCTTCGCTGCCAGTTTAGTGGCGATGACTGCCATAAACCCCACAGCTTCCAAGCTCGACGTGACATTGAGGCTGATCATCTTACAAGGAAAGAAATAGTCCATGTTGTGAGACTCTGCATATTCTTTGCTGACAATTGCAGTCACCCCCTCAGATTCTTTGAAAAGCATCTGTGTCTCAGACAATGGTGGTAGTTTTGAAAGGTCTGTGAAAGTGGCAAAGACGTAGATGGTGGAGTGCAGGGTTGTGTTGAGAGTTGAGAGAAGTTTGCTTAGGGAGAGCTCGCCGGGGTCTTGGGCCATCAAAGACATAGTGAATAGTAGGTTTCGATGAGATTTATGATTGGGATAGCCTTTTGATAGGTTTGTAATTGTTGTGGTTTACAGATACAAGATGAATGAATGATGAGTGTTTGAAATGGAATGAAACAAATGGGGATGCTCATTAATTATAGGCCAGTAGGCCTTAAAGTCCACTAAAATTCTTTTTTAAAAAGCCCCGCCAAGTCGATGGCAGGGCGCGCCGTAGCTTCAGCATGACTGAACCTGGAAATCCATATTCTCTGCCAATCTCACAAAGCAGACTGCTTCCAGCCTAGCTGTGACGAAACCTTTTCACCAATACGGCCTTACTATCTGCATTGTGGGCATTCGTTACACTCACCTACCTTGCGACAACGAGGGACAGTCGTTCCGTAACTGATGAATTTTGACTTCGTACCCCGCATATAGCAGACGACAATGAGGCTCATCAACACCAAAACTCTAAAGCTCGAGGAGTTTCAGAGTCAGATCCCGACGTATGCGATTCTATCCCACACTTGGGGTGATGAGGAAGTCTCGTTCGTTGATTGGCAGGATAACCTGTCTGATGTTAGAACCAAATCTGGGTTTGACAAGATACAAAACTCTTGCCATCAAGCCTGTGTCGACGGTTACGACTATCTGTGGTGTGATACGAACTGTATCGACAAAAGAAGCTCTGCAGAACTTAGCGAGGCCATCAACTCCATGTTCAGCTGGTACAAAAACTCTGAGGTTTGTTATGCCTATCTTGCCGATGTGCACCCAGGCGATACGCCATCCTTCTCTTCTTCTCGATGGTTTACACGAGGATGGACGCTGCAAGAGCTCCTGGCACCCAAGACGATCATATTCTTCGCGAAAGACTGGTCTGTGTTCGGAACTCGCGAGTCCTTATCCAACAAGATTTTCGAAATCACAAAGATCAAGAAGGATCGTACTGGAGATAATATTCATCAAGTCAGCATTAGCGAGCGTATGTCCTGGATCTCTCACCGCGAAACAACGAGAGTGGAGGATATAGCATACTGTATGCTTGGCATCTTTGATATCAACATGCCTTTGCTGTACGGGGAAGGAAACAAGGCATTCATCCGACTTCAAGAAGAAATCATTCGCGTCTCGAACGATCAGTCAATATTTTGTTGGGATTGGAATAGAGATTACGTCCCTGAAAATTGGCCAAGCATGCTATCGCCATCACCAAAGACCTTTGAAAACTCTGGTTCGTACTACAGACCACCATGGGCCAACGATTCTTTGTCATACGCTACAAGCAATTCCGGGCTATCGATAAGTCTAAAGCTTCTTACTATTGCATATACGAGAACCCTTTGGCCGACGACAGCCTATAGGAGCTTCGACTCGAAGGGCTGCCGGTACCTGGCTGTACTCGATGTTGCCTGTCATGATACTAAGCAACATGTCGCCATAGTTCTACAAAAGCTACCCCTATCTCGACGCTATGCCAGATTCCCCTTTCCTCATCGACCTACTCCTATCAATAATGTCAGTGGTATACCTCTATCGAACTTATATGTTGCTGGCCCTAGGGACCAACATCTCTTGATGGTGCAGTCACCAATATCGATAAATGCCCCAAGGTTTGGTGTATTTGTCACTGTAAACTGCCCCAGCAATATCAGTGCCATCTCCACCAAACCTGAGGTAGATGATCATTGTTGGACTCATGCTTTGCGTCCATATAACAATACCCTGTTCGGAGCTGTATTCGTTGTTAAGCTTGTGGTAGATCTTCCATCAGGGCAGCCATCCACGGACTCAATTGCCATCTTCTGTTTTATTGGCGTAGACGCAACATCTACCAAGGAATTCTATTGCCAAATTCTCGAGGTCCGAGGTACTGCTGACGACAGGTTCGCGGTCGAAGAAAGTGTTGCTTATTACGAATCCAAAATCCGGGCATCCGTTCGAAGTTCAGGGTTTCCTGATGGACAAAGCTCACCTACTCCTTCAGATTTCATGTCTATCTCAGATGAGGCCGTATGGTTGCACAGTGGGGCATGGGTTGGTATATCAGATAACTCCAGAGTCTCCGTGGTACATATCACCATTCCTATGGTTCCGCCCTTTCGCTTTCCTTCCAAGGTCAAACCGGGTCTTCTGCCTACTTGAGACAGTAAGAGGTAGTGAGTCTAGAGCTTCATGTAGCATGGCTGTATTGTGTATGTCTAATGAATGATATGTGGGTAGTTGTCAGCACTATACATGGCATTATCAACGTCCAGTGCTGATATATGACGGTATTCGTTCTTTTCTTCTCCACCTCGGTTCAACTGGTTACTCTCGACCTTTGCAGTCGGACCGACATATTCTCGGAACCAACACATGACATCCTAGACTCCTTGTCCAAGCTTCAATTAGTTGTCGGACCGACGGAACGCCCCCGTAGTTCAGTCCATTTTTCGCCCCTTCAGCCCCAGATCTTCTCCTTCTCCTTAACCCCAGATTTTCTTGGCCTTATCGTGTTGCATCAAGTCTCCATCCCCAGAATCATTAAACGGCGTCCCCAGATGTCGGTTGTCCATCACCCGAAAGTGCAATTAGTGATATCACACTTTTCCCCCGGACCGACGAGTTGCTTGGCAAGATTTGGGTTGGGGAATGACGGGCACTTCTTTTAGCTTCACTTCGGAAATGAGCTGAGTTGGTCGTCGCGTCAGGCCAATCGAGTGGCTTCACATCCAAAGCTTATGAGCCTGGAGGAGACTGCCACTCCTGTTCAACATTGTCAATTGACTCTAGGATAATTGTATCAGGGATAGTTTATCCCTCTCAGACCCTGTTGCCTGTTAGCATTACCTCTTGCCGCAAACCTTAGTCTCGGACATGGATCGTGACGGCGAAAGCGCGTCGCTAGACACCATCTCGCCCTCCAACACAGCAACAATGGCGCCCGAGAAGCCGCATCCAAGCGTCAAACAGATTGTCAACGACGAGATGAAGGGACAGTCACACCACGCTGAAGCCAGCGCCGCCACGGCGCTAGAGCATGAGCTGACGCTTCGAGATGCCCTACGGCTCTACCCCAAAGCCATCTTCTTCTCACTAGTCTTCTCCATGGCTATAATTATGGAGGGTTATGACATGGCTCTAATCGGTTCTTTCTACGGCTACGAATCGTGAGTTTTCCGTCTCGATCTTGAACGATGTGCGAGTCTAATTCTTATGTAGATTTCGCAATAAATATGGCAATCAACCAAATCCCGATGGTGGAATGGTTATCTCGGCCGACTGGCAGACGTACATCCAAGTTGGCGGTATGTGTGGCCAGATATTTGGCTTGTATCTCAATGGCTGGGTATCCGATGCCATTGGATATAAGAAGACCATGATTCTAGCCCAGATAATCATGATCGCTTTTACTTTCATCGTGTTCTTTGCCAAGAACATCCAGATGATTCTCGCAGGTCAAATTCTGATGGGTATCCCGTGGGGCGTGTTTCAAACATTGACGCTTGCGTACGCGTCTGATATTGCCCCGGTCGTCTTGCGACCTTATCTCACAGCTTATGTGAACCTCTGCTGGGTTATCGGGCAACTGATATCGGCTGGAGTCCTACGTGGACTCTTGAATCTAGATAACGAATGGTCTTACCGCGTTCCATTTGCTTTGCAATGGATTTGGCCTCCGTTTATTATCCTTGGTACAGTCTTTGCGCCAGAATCGCCTTGGTGGTTGGTGCGAATGGGCCGTCACAACGATGCTAAGGAAGCTATCCTTAAGCTCATCAGTCCTCAGCCAGATATCAAGTTTGATGCCGACGCTCAGGTGTCGATGATCCACGAAACGAATGAACTTGAAAAGGCCACGTCTGCAGGAACTAACTATTGGCATTGTTTTATGAGGGCCGACTTGCGACGTACTGAAATTGCCTCTATCACCTATGTTGCTCAAGCTATGTGCGGTAGTGTTTTGATGGGCTACTCTGTCCAGTTTTATGAGCGAGCAGGACTATCGTCAAACAACGCGTTCACGCTCAATATTGTACAATACTCTGTTGGAGCCGTCGGTGTCATTCTTTCGTGGTTCCTCATGTCCAAATACGGACGTCGCGCCCTTTATATCACAGGCACGAGCTGCCTGTTCGTCATTCTTCTTGTCGTCGGTGGTCTCGGCTTTGCACCACAAAAGAATTCAGGTCCGTCATGGGCAGTTGGCAGTCTACTAATTTTCTACACCTTCGTCTACGATCTGGCGGTTGGACCGGTCTGTTATACAATCGTCGCAGAGATTCCTTCGACACGACTCAAAGCCAAGACAATTGTGCTAGCGCGCAATTTTAATAACATGGCTGGCCTGGTCAATAATACCCTCATGCCAAGGATGCTTGGTGTCCATGCATGGAACTGGGGTGCGAAAACAGGTCTCTTTTGGGCGGCGTTCTGCTTTCTTATCATGGTATGGGCATATTTCCGATTGCCAGAACCCAAAGGTAGGACCTTTGGAGAATTGGATGTCTTGTTTGAGCACAGAGTGAGTGCGCGGAAATTCGCAAAGGCGCGCGTGGATCAATTTGGCCATAGCACTGGGGCAGTTGAAGTTGATGGAAACAGGTAAATCTACACTGGAGTATATATCGTATTGACATGGAAAGGATATTACAGAGACTCGATCTTGCATCACGTGTGAATAGTCTGCAGCTTCTCATTCATGCATTCTCCAAATGCCGGAATCTTACACGTCCGGTTAAGATGATAGTGAGACTAACCACGCTATCATTATCTCGCTGCATTTGCATCTGCAACAAACCAGCTGACACGTCGTCTATCCTCACCCATTGGTCTCTTGTTCCGAGGTGAAACAATCGGTTATCTCTTCTAGGTAAAGAAGTGACAAAACTACCGTGGACCAGAACAATGTGGGGGCATCCATACAGACACGACAGGGAACATGGGATTCTGATCTCGGACCGTCGAGATTGTAACGGGGCGTTCTTAGCGGTAGTTTGGAAAAGATCAAACAGAAAGAGGCGAAGAGACGATCTGCACATTACGGTGAAAGGATCCACCTCTTGGAACCCTTCTCTATCTAATGATTGGCGTCGCAGCTTTTTAGTTCATGTCGGTCCGACGACATGGGTAACGCCAGACGGTCTTGGAGGGGTCTAGTCTCTGGAGGTCGGCTGAATTAGCTACTTATTAGGCAAAACCCATTTTCGATCCTTCTCTCGTACTGCGAATTCTTTGTCGTTTTATATCCGTCCAATTCCTCGAGACTAGATTCCCATCACCCTGACTGAACAGCAATCGACTCAAAGAGAATATCACAATCACCAAGGAGATCATCGCAGAAAAACAGTAACCATGACGGTGAAAAACACAACTCCTCGCCCAAGATGGCACCCTTCACCCACATATCATCTCAAAGCACCAAGAGGTTGGATTAACGACCCTTGCGCTCCTGGTTATGATGCTTCCACTGGTACTTATCACTTGTCATATCAATGTAAGTCGACGATTCAACTCAATTTGAGTCTCTAGCTGACTGTACCACCAGGGAACCCCAAATCTTGCGATTGGGGTGACATCACTTGGGGCCACCTGACAAGCAGAGACGGTTTGACATGGAAACAAAATACACAAAACCCCGTCTTGAAACCCTCAGAATCATATGATAAAGAGGGCATCTTTACAGGTTGCCTTCACCCAACAGGTCTTCAGGGTGAGGAAGGCCAGCTTACAGTTATCTACTCCTCTATTACACATCTTCCCATCCACTGGACTCTACCATATACTCGCAACTGTGCTGGCCTCTCAGTAGCCACATCAAACGATGGAGGAAAGACATGGCAAAAGAGCGAGCAGAACCCCATCTTAGACGGCGAACCCGAAGGTGTTACTGTCACGGGTTTCCGAGACCCCTTCCTGGCAGAATGGCCTGCTATGGATGAGATGCGCCGTGAGGTAAGCCTTTATGGCTTCGTATCAGGAGGTATCGTCGGCGGTGGACCTACAGTGTTTCTTTATGCTATCTCACCGACCGACTTGACGCAGTGGACCTACCTCGGTCCTTTAGTCGACCTCCCCACTGGATACAGCCCTTCTGGTCGATGGGGCGGCGACTTCGGTGTTAATTGGGAGTGCGTCAACTTTATGACCCTTCATAACGACTCCGAGGAATGTCCGTTTATGCTTATGGGAACAGAAGGTGGAGTGAAGCCCGGAGCGAAGGAGGGTGCTGAGCAGTGGTCATTGTGGATGGCCGGATCTTTGGAGCAGACACAAGAAGGGCCCAGACTCAAGCCAGAATTCGACGGTGTTCTTGATCACGGATGTCTATATGCCCCAAATTCATATGAGCATCCTATCACCAAGAACAGAATTGTGTGGGGATGGCTGAAGGAGGATGATTTGACTCTAGCACGCCGCGAGAACAAGGGATGGACAGGATACTTTTCTCTTCCTCGGGAGTTATTCTTGTACTCTGTCGACAACGTTACAAGATCGCTCATGTCACCACTGCAAGACCTCGGCTGTATCAAGGCTACAGATAACGGTCAGGGATCAAACACGATTCAAACACTGGGCATCCGACCGCTTCCGAACTTGGATGGTCTCCGACGAGAAAAGCCAAGATACTGGAACAGCTTTGACAGTACTGCGAACCTAGGGGGCCTTGTCAACGCACACTCGGGATGTTGGGAGCTAGAAGCCACAATAAAGGTGTCGCCAAACGATCAAAGCATGGGCTTCTGGATTCGACACAACAAAGACTTGACGCAAGGAACAAGCATCCAATTTTCTCCCCAAAGTGAAACGATCACTATTAATAAGAGTATTTCAAACAATGAATCCGACATCGAGAAAGCCCCCGCTTCAGGCCCCTTCACTCTATTCTACTCTGACAGAAACGGATCAGAAGAACTGGAGAAGCTACATCTGCGCGTCTTTTGCGATGGAGATGTTCTCGAGGTCTTCGCTAACGATCGCTTCGCTTTATCGACAATGGTATACGCCGATACGAAAGATTGCACTGGTATTAGTTGGTTCGTGGAAGGCCAAGAACCAGGTGAGAGTGCCTTTGAGTCTATCAAGTTGTGGGAGAATATGAGAGAGGTCCTAGAGGTAGACGAGCCTGTTGTTTATGAGCGAAGTCAGCTCTAATGAACTTATATTGTTTCTTATGCTTGGAGCTTAGAGATAAGATATATTGTTGGTAGATTTGGTGAAAAGGATTGCACGTCTTTTCATTGATCTACCTCGAGAATAGAACCGATCATTCTAATCACAAATCATTCTGTTACTGTTAAAGCTGATCTTTTGTTACTCATGATGAATAAACATACCGTAGAGCTTAGAATACAATTACAGAAGACGCTGTTGCCGCACTTAAACTCAAGCGGGTAGTGCTCAGGGTTTCAAAAGTGGTGAAGTTGACAGTATTGCCATAAACGGCAATACAAATACGCTCCCCACCCCAGTGATACGATCAACTTTCTCAAATTGGCAATTAACCGCACTTACATTGTGAATGTTACCCCGCCCTTGATCGTTATGAGATGGGGGGCATCAGTCAAGGAGAAGTATTCTTTTACTATAAATTCTTTGTCCTAGACCTTACGTCTTAAACATTATCAGTCACCTACATCTGACCCCAGCCAGAAGCAACCATGAAAGTTATAGCAGTCGCTGGTGGCACCGGAAGTGTTGGCAGCACCATCGTCGATGGTCTCGTCGAGTATGGCAAGCACCAAGTATATGCGCTTTCTCGCTCGGTATTCTTCCTCAAACCCACATTTTATTCCTCGTAAGCTCATGAAGTTCTCAGGAACAATCTTCAAAAGACGCGGTGAACTACCTCAAAGTCGACTACAACGATGTTGATGCTATCACCAAAGCTCTCGAGGAAGCAAACGTCAACATCCTCATCTGCGCCATCAGTGTCGTTTCACCTGAAGCAAACCAGGCCCAAAAGAATTTGATCCAAGCGGCTGAGAGATCAAGTTCCACTGAGCGATTCGTGATCAGCAGCTTCGATGTGCTACACGTGAAAGAGTATGTCGACGATCATGCAACTTCAACTTCAACTAACCTTAAGCACAGAGATATTGAACTTTCCCCTTTGTCAAGATACACTTTCGAAGCGATTGATGTTCTAGACAATACTGGTCTCACGTATACACGCATCGCTAATGGCTGGTTTCTCGATTACTACGGCATGCCCTACTGGAAATCCAACCTTGAGCCATGGATCAACGTTCTCAACATGAAATCAAAGTGGGCAGCCATTCCCGGCGATGGGGGTGTCCAGGCGAGCTTCATCACCTCTCAAGATATGTCCAGGTTCGTAGCTCGGTTGATGGACATCGAGGAATGGGATAAGATTAGCGCTATTCGAGGTGTCACGCATTCTTTTGACGAGCTAGTGCAAATAGCTGAGAAGGCTCGAGGTAGGTTGCCAACCACTTAGCAAGAATCATCTCATTAACGGATTGTTAGGAGCCAAATTCGAGGTTGCCATTGATAGTTTGGAAAAGTTGAGATCTGGAAAGATTTCATTCTTTCCAGATTTTCCACCTATTGGGCACGGTGACGGAGACGAGGCATTCTTCGCAATGATCCATTACCAAGCTGGCATTGGTCGCTATATGGTACCGAGGGATCTCTCATTCTTGGATGACAAGTTTCCCGATTTGAACATTACTGGGGCTTCTGAAGTTATGGAAAGTTCGTGGAAGGGACAGTGACATAATAGTTTTTACAAAGTTTCGTGTTCAATGATGAGACTGATGTGCAAAGTGCACCGCTTGAGCAGCTGTGTTGATCAAAATTAAATTGTCCTTAACACTCAGCCTTTCTAAGCAACATATCGAAGTATTGATCCATTTCATCTTATCAAGTTCTTCTCGGAAGCTTCCGGTCTCATGTCCGAGGAAGCCTGCTGCTCCTCTTTTCGCTGGCTGTCACCCAGCGACACACGTCTTCTGGCATCAACGTACATCATATACTCCGCGTACGTATGAGGCAGAACCTTGAGGTCCTTGGGCACAGAAAATGTATAGTTGAATTGGCCAGTGGGCTTAGCAACGCCATGTTCAACGTCACGGACCTTGCTGTCAACTCTGACATGGACACGAGTCACAGGCTTCTCGTTATCCGGGAAGCCAGGCTCAACGCCATCTTCTTCCAATAGAGGTGGATCAGTGTAAGCAACGGTCGCAGTCAAGTATAGGACGCTTCCAACTGGGACGGGATTGCGAAATGTACAGGGATCCGCGCTAATGAAAGTCGGTCTTGCATGAGCGAAACTGGCCGCGCAACAGAAGGCAAGCTCGAATGTCTGCTTCAAATGGAATCCACCAAAGATCATCGTCTGATGTCTATTACGAAACTGGGGCTGCATGATAGCAGCCGTCGAAACCTGCGTCTTCGACATAGCGACGACATTAGGCGGCTGACGAAGATCGTTGTTTGGGTCATGGTAGGCAAGCTGCCGGAGCCAGATTTGGTGGATCAGAGCAGATTCGGCGTCATTAGGCTCAGTTTGGAGAAGCGAAGCCTTGGACATCTCCTTCTTGGACAGCGATTTTGCTTCTCCTGCCTTGAAAATTTTCTCTTCCTCCTCGTTGGTGGGCTCGAGCCTAGGGATGTTGACAGGCTTGCGCGTGTTGGGATCCAAGGCCACCATGGTAAAGGTGCATGTGAGTAGGACATCTTCGGGTTTGCTGGGTTCGCCTTCTTCTCTGGCCTTGGCAACTTTACAAGTAATCTCGACACTACTTCGACCAGAAGCGTATGTGACTTGACCACTGTACTCAAGATCGCAGATTTCGGTGAGGGGATGAGCTATTGTGATTCGATCCAGGGCGGCGGTAACTGTGGTGACACCTGGGCCGGTGTGCTTGTAGACGATGATACCAGAAAGGGCATCGAGATCCATGAAGAGTGTCCCAAGTCTATCCCACAAGTCAGCATTTGATCAGGATGGGTGAAGTGACGAACTCTTACCTGATATGACCGGACGAATTGACGTATGTATCAGACAAGAAAGGGTCCTTCTTGAGAGGCAGAACGACGCGATGGTAGCTATCGCTCATCTTTCTCGGAGTCAAGTCGCGTTCTTTTGGCGTGTCATCAGAATTATGAGCCGGCTTTCCTTCCTGCATTCGTTTGAAAGCCTCAATCCACGGCATTGGCTGTCTCTGATCAGCCAGACCCAGGAATACGCCATCAGTTCGTGAAATGGCTGTGGTATGGAAGGTGTTGGCTTTGAGACCAGCCAATGCAAGACTAGCAGATCTGAGCGTATGCGGTCGTCTTAGCGACGCTATTACGCTTCTTACTTCTCTTCCTCTGGGCATCATGAATGAGTGAGTTGCTGGTTGTGGTGATGGAATGAATGGATTGAACGATGTTGAGGAATTGACCATGTGTGACGCAATGGCGCGTTTGGTGAAGCGGTGGAACCCGACAGGTCGCTGATAAGAAAGCGATAACAGATCTAACACCAGCAAGAATGAAGAACGAAAATATTGAATCAATTTGTCCTACCTGATAGCGGACTCTTAGATGGCTTATTTTGGCATCCATGAGCCTAGCCGAGCTAACCTAAACTTCAACGGACGAAACCGGCTCTACGACCCAGACGCTAGGGGTCAAAGAGAAAATGCCGTGGGAATAAACTTGACAGATTTCTTCATATTTACATTTATACTTGACTCATCGTGATCGGCTCACGAGGGTATTCTTCGCCGGATGCCGGTGATCTGACTTGGACTCACTTGACAAGTCATTCTCTTGAACACATACATAGAGATTATTTACGACCTAAACACTGAATTGACAGTGGTGCTCACCATTCCCAAGAACTTTCCAAGGTAATACTTCCAATTATACCATAAATTCAAATTTCTAGCTTGGAAACTTGCAGCCATTTTTTATCAGACTCAGCAAGAGCCTTGGCCGCCATCTGAGCATAAGGAATTGCACCAGGACCCAGAACAATCCTCAGTGGTGGATCTTCAACCTCGGAAAGATGCTTTATAGCTTTAGCGATCTCTGATCCTTCAGACCAAGTCGACTTGTCTTCTCTAAACTTGATCATCTGACCAACAGTCTGCAGGTAGGGCTCGCTGATTATGGCAGCGTTGGTGGCAGAGTCGGCCCAGTCAGTCTTGATACCACCAGGCTCGGCAACAGTGACTTTTATGCCGAAAGGTGCAACTTCTCGGGATAGACCAGTTGAGAACCCAGCGACGGCCCATTTGGCACTTTGGTAGGCGACTATTCCAGGCGAGCCAACTCGGTCACCAATGGTCGAGACCTGGATGATGCGGCCAGACTTTTGTCGACGCAAAACAGGCAACACTGCCTTTGTCACATTGACGACACCAAAGAAGTTGACGTTGACTTGGGAATGGAATGACTCGAAGGATGTGTCTTCGACAGAAGACATCTCCGCGTAGCCTGCATTGTTGACGACCACGTCGATGCGGTCAAACTTATCGACTGCCTCTTTGACAGTTTTGCTGGCTTCTTGAGCGTTAGCCACATCGAGGGCTGTAGCGAGGATCTTGTCGGGTCCATATTTGACGACCAGATCATCAAGCTGTGAGGGATTGCGAGCAGTCGCCACGACCATGTCTCCAGCAGCGAGGACTTGTTCGACTAATGCACGGCCAACGCCGCGGGAGGATCCAGTCACGAACCAAACTCGGGCCATATTAGATTATTTGGTATGTAATTGATGGTGCTGTTTTATTGTGATAAGAGGCTCCTCAAGTGAAGAAGTGTGGACGGTTGCAATCACTGAGATATCCTACGTAAACAAGAATATTACTTTATATAGGCCTGTACATATCTCTCGGCTGTATACAATCCAATGTCTTAACTCCATGTACCCGACTTGAGTGAGAAACATGCATCAAAGACATGACGTTAAAGTGGCTGCGGACCAAATGCAAAAAAATTGGGTTCCTGTTAACTCCGGCCGCAAAAATGCCATGTTCCACCGATGTGCATCAAGTACCACTAGAAACCTTGGCTAGAATATTGGGCTAATCTGGAGATAAAGTCTCATATTTCCAGAACACAGCGTACCCGCAGGAAGAAAAAAGGTTTGCCGTAAGCTGACAATATGTCACCGGCTGGGTTCCGATTCGGGTTCATTGGAGTTCAGATTTTAGTATTGTAAGACAAGCCTTTGTC
This sequence comes from Fusarium nodosum, assembly GCA_014898975.1. Lineage (NCBI taxonomy): Eukaryota > Fungi > Ascomycota > Sordariomycetes > Hypocreales > Nectriaceae > Fusarium > Fusarium nodosum. The sequence goes on from JAAVUE010000015.1 coordinate 258,440, forward strand.
TACATCATGCGTTTGTTAGTTGATTTTGATGGTAATGGAACTATTCCGCAACTTAGTCAGTATTGTATCACTACGGCCATTGCTTGTGCTTGGTCTTGTTACCAACTGCAGTCAGCAGAGAGCAGACAGCTTACCTGCCCACAAATCAGCATTTTCCTCCATGCGGCATTTCTTTCCGTCATGCACTTCACAACATCAGATCAGGCCTTATTTTAACCCAACCAATTCAATCCCTTGCATCACCAAGACTCTTACTGTTGAGACCATGGCACCAATTCAACCAACCGCAGATCAAGGTATGTCAACCGCAACGCAACCACCATGTCCTGCAGAGTTTGATGAGAAGATACAGCTCTACAGGACTTCTACGACTTGACGCCCTCTCGAAGATTAGGTATTACACTCCTTCAATCTTTGCGACAGGACTTACCCATTTTTTCCAGGTCGTGGAAGACACGCCATCGTGGTTGAGTGTCGCAGCCGAAGCGACCGAGTGTACGCTATGAAGCTCTTCAAAGAAGATAGCCGAGACAGGATAGCTCGCGAAATAGAAATCCTGCGATACTTAAGATCTAATACAAACATAATACAGATTGTGGATATTGTACAGGGAGAAGAGGTGCGTTTGTCAATGTCCTGTCGCTAAATCGTGGCTAGGCTCATGGGTTTCTAGGGAGCCAACATTGGTATAGTCCTCGAGTACATCGAAAACATAGACCATAGAACCCTCTACCCTCGGCTCACCGATTCAGATATCCGCTACTACATAAAGGAGCTTCTAAAGGCATTGGAATTTGCACATGGTCTGGGAGTAATGCATCGCGATGTGAGACCTCATAACGTGGTCATCGACCACCACAACAGGAAGGTATCAGTTCCCCATCCAGCCAGCGTATGGGACTTGTCTGATGCTAAATTTGACAGCTTCGACTCATAGGCTGGAGCTCGGCAGAGTTCTACCAGCCGGGGGGTGAGTATGATTGCTGCGTTGGTCTCAACAAGCCACCTGAGATCCTCTTGAGCCACGAGACATACGACTGCAGTGTGGACATGTGGTGTGTGGGTAATATGCTAGCCTCAATGATTTTCAGGAAAGATCCTTTTTTTTATGGCAGCTGTCTCCTCGATCAGTTGGTTAGGATCTCTAAGGTTCTTGGAACAGAAAAGCTCTATCGTTTGACTGAACAGCTTGACATTGTGATGGAACAGGAGTATTGTGAAGCTCTCGGCCATCGAGAAGAGAAGCCTTGGATGAGTTTTGTCGATAGTGGTAACGAGCATTTAGCAACAAGGGAAGGCATAGATCTTGTTGACCGACTGTTGCGATTCGATCCAAGGGTGAGAAGCAGATTTCTTTTTTCGTCTATCTATGCTAACTTGAAGTGCCAGGAACGTATTACTGCCAGAGAAGCCCTTGAGCACCGCTACTGCAGGAGTCTGGCTTAATTGCTTTGTTGGTCTTCTATAAAGTTCAGAGCTGACAAAGGATGAAGCCCTCAAGAAAGACCGACAGCCTCAACCACACAAGATGCATATACCATCTTCGACTGAACTGAGTTTTAAAAAGGTCCATGACTCATGACTTCAAAGTGCCGATGCTTGACTATCACGTCCAGATCGGACTGCAGTTCCAGGCCCTGGACAAGTGTCGGGACGCGTATCATCTGCTGTGCAGTAGGTACGCTTTTCAACACAAGACCTACCTCAATGACGTTTGCTCCCATCCTCTTGGTCAAGCATCCCTTCCATTAGCTGTCAAAGCTTTTCAATACCACGGGTCTATTGGTAGATGACAGTGGACGATTGCACGGGTATACCCGAGGAAATCTCGATTTAGAACAAGAATGAGTTGCTTAATTCAGACGCCACAAAACAAGCTCTTCGTCTTCTCTTAGGGGTCTGAAGAGCGTTCTATTTCTTAGCTTCTAGAATACCGTCATCGACTTACCTTTACTTTGTGGTCCATGGGAACAAAGTGCTTAGCATAATGGCAAGCTTCAGGCTCGTTTCTCGTAACACCCTCACCTTCGGAACGAGTACGACATATCTAACTTGAAGTAACAATTCTCTATTAAGACTCTGTTTAAGATTTCAGGGTCAGAGACCAGATTGTACGTCAGATGTTATATGTACCTGTAAGCCCGTGCTTCTTATTGGATAGAATGCGTTAGCTCGGATGAGCACGATTAATGACCTTGAACCGCAAGCTAATACGACAACGGAGTCCTCTTGTCCGTCCAGTACTCTAAACATGGATCATCTTAGCATAGATCTCTCCGCACCGGAGATCTCATAAAGCTAGCTTGGCACCGATGTAGGTCGGCCCACAGGTAGCCTACACTGACGTCAACACCATTGCCGTTAACCGTCAATGGCAACGTATCACGCGACAAGGCTTTGGACCTTCATGACAGATATAACCCAACATACAAAGTCTTGGCAACTCTTGGCTTTTTCCCCTGATTTTGAGTAAGTGCTTTATTGCAGTAAGTCACATCTTGATAATCAGTACCATGTGGTCCTTGGTTCAACGTCGACAAATATCTAACCAGATAAGATCGGAATACCGACTCGATCCCAGCTCCGTTGAGAAACGGAAGACCTGCCTGTCTCGCAATAGCTTACCACTCAGCAGTGATGAGCAAATCAGTCGACAAGATTCACCTAATGACAGTGATTTCAAAATTCAGAGTACAGGCGAAGATGATCCCCTTGATCCTAAGAACTGGCCTATCGCGACAAGAGCTCGAAGCATCTTCATCATGTGCCTCTTGGTCTTCACGCAATGTTGGTCTGGCTCCGCAGACTCCATTGGTAATGCCATGGCAAGCAAAGAGCTGCATGTCAGCCAAGTCGCCGAGAACGTTTCCACTGCAGTCTTTCTCTTTGGTGTTGGGACTGGCGCACTCTTTGCAGGTCCACTATCACAAGCCGTTGGACGAAATCCCACCTACCTCGTTGCTACAGCGTTCTATCTTTTCTTTGTACTTGGGTCCGCTATGACGCCTACGTTTGGTGGACAGGTGGCGTGTCGATACTTTGTCGGGTTATCGGCTAGTGCTACACTTACGATCAATGGCGCAACCGTGAATGACCAATTTCGATCGGTCAAGAAAGCTCTTATATTCCCGATAGTCGCATGGGCCAATATTGCAGGTCAGTTGGTTCGAGCGTCTTTGTTTACTCCAGTCCCTGACTCTCATAGCTCCTGTTATCGCTCCTGTCGCAAGCGGCTGGATAGTTCAGAACGAAGAACTGGGATGGCGATGGACCAATTGGGTAACCCTAATCATGTCTGTGTCTGCGTTCCTGATTGCGTTTTTCTTTCTTCCCGAAACATACTTTCCTCTCCTGCTGGCATGGAAAGCGGAAGAACTTCGTCGTGCTACAGGGGACCAACGATACATCTCAGATCACGAGCAAAAACCATCGTTCTGGAAACAACTTGGCAAGACCCTTCCACTGCCAGCAACATTCTTCCGCAGTGAACCAGTCATCATTGTCCTTGGCTTCTATCTCGTCTTGCTTTATATCCTACTTTTCAGCTTCCTATCTGGTTTCGACTACATATTCAAGCGCACATACTCTCTCACTCCTGGATACCAAGGCTCCTGCTTTGCCTCTATTGCTGCCGGAGCAACCACCTTCGCCCTTTGTAGTCCACTGTTGTACAAGTGGTCACGAAAGCACACCGAACACGTCCGAGGAGCCGCTATAGAACCTGAGTTTAGACTCTGGCCCGCTATCGTCGCAGCACCGTTTCTCCCCATTTCCCTCTTCTGGCTGGGCTGGACAAACGACAGTAATATTTCAATATGGAGTGGTCTTGGTGCCTGCTTTGTATTTGGCATTGTCCTTATGGCTATATACGTCAGTAGCTATGAGTACATCACCGATAGCTATGGGGAGCATTCCGCCATTGCGCTTGCAAGTATCACCATGTCAAGATATCTGATCGCCGGCGGTATGGTCATGGCAGCGAGGCCCATGTTTGAGAATATTGGGGTTCACTGGACCATGACACTCCTGGGTTGCATCGCGGTATTGTTGACGCCGGCACCATTTCTGTTCTGGAAGTATGGTGCGAAGCTGAGGGAGAGGAGTCCATACGCAAATTCTGACATCTGATTTCATGACCTCGTCTAGGAGAGTACGCTTGCTGCACCTTTCCCACAAGGTCAATAGATACTTTTTATCTGTTGCAAATATTTCATAGAGAGCGATGATCATAGCTGATGCAATCTTTCAACATGGGGAAGTCCATTCATAGCGGGATGTATGATGCTTTGTTGTGGTTTGTCCTCTTTTTCACATCTAGTCACGATGTCACTCAAAGAATTATTCTTTCACACTGAACGAATTACTTCTTATTTTATTTTAGTCTTTAGCATATATCTTTATTTCTAATTTTATTTAATAAGTCTCCCTTCCCCATACTGCTGTAGACACTTCTAGCTCGTCTAAGAATTGGTAAACGCTGCAATTGCATCCTTCAGATACCTGACAGTGTCATCGGGCTTGCTCAACATCGGAGAATGGCTACTCGCAATCTCGCGCACCACTAAATCGGCGCCACCCTTTTCCGCAGACTGTGCAAACATCTTCTGTACCTCCAGCGGGAGGTTTTTATCCTCTGCGGTCATTATATACCATACAGGCACATCTTTCCATCCTTCATGCGAGACTTCGTAACCATCAGTTACGGAAGTCAGCGCCTGAGCGGTGAGCTTTGTCACCCAGTACTTTGCTTCCTCCTCGGGAAGGTCGTGGTAGAGCATTTCGATTGGATCGAGTTGGAAGGGCATGGTATTGTTCTCATAGTCGGCAGCCCACAATGGTGGAGGCTTGCCACCAAGAGCATCCAAGAAGGATATTCCAGAAGCAACAAAGCCTGTTCCGATCAAGAAGAGACCAATAACGCAGTCAGTCTCTTGATTATCTTCTGCCATCTTCTGCGTCAAGCCCTTGATGGCGCTGGCGCCGACAGCACCGCCGTAGGAATGGGCTATGATAACAACATCCTGTTTTTGAGCGGTCTCTGCCACGATGAACTCGCGAACGGCATTAACGTCCGTGGAAAAGTTGACCGAGGTGCTTGTTGATTGCGTGGTAGGAAGTGTAACGGGTATGCATTTATAGTCTTGAGCTTCCATGGCTGATACGACTTTGCCCCAGTATTCGGGCGTATGCCATGCTCCGGGAACAAAGACAAGGGAGGGTTTTCGTGTCATGATTGCGATGTCGAGAGCTTGGGCTAGTAGTTTGAGAGGAGAGAGTGAATGAGGATCAAATAAGGTACTGTCCAGGAATATCGGCACAAGCTAACTATAACTATTCATATGTGTGTTTGTGCGTATGTATGTGCTCACGTCAGATTTAGTATTTCGGTATTCTTCTCGTCTATTCCGTTGAAAAAGTCTTGGCTGCGGACTTGGAGATACATCTGGACAATGACTTTGTCAAAAGTGCCTCGTTGTTGCTGGCCTTCTGGATGCTTACTGGTCTCAGCCCTAGTCACCGTCCCGTTGGATCGTCGGAATTCGGGTTAATGAGTGATTTCAACAGTCCGAAACGTCAGAGTCTGGAACAACGGTAAGCATGATATGCACTGAGCGAGATGGCAGAAGACCTATGGAAGAAATAACATGATTGGTTACAGCAGCGGAGTTTGGATTTCTCTCGGCTCGTTTACGCGTCTCGAACTGGCTTAGTTTCGATTGCTAGTCTGCAAGCCAGCTGACAGACATTCCTGTCCCTGAAAGAACTACTTTGATTCCGTTAGTGGGGACTTTGTCTGAAAGATATCCACTAGCCAACTATCTATCTCATGGCTAAACTAGATGATGAGCTGTTAGCATAATATCTTGTCAGATAAGATCCCCGGCTAACTCCAACATCCAATCTGTATTGACAAGTAGTGACTACGACAAGTAGTTTTCAAAAGTCATCAACGCCTCGATCTTTTCTTTATCAAATCTCCTCTCTCATTTCGCAAAAGGTTCTATGATCGTCGATTACTTTACCCGCCGTCACAAATCACATCCGAGCTCCGAAGAAGTCCTTCGACATGAGTACAACAACTATAAGGACTCGACGACCCCACACGCGTAGCAAGACAGGGTGTCTGACGTGCCGAAAGCGCCGTGTGCGCTGCGATGGCGGGAAACCTATGTGGTAAGTCGGACTTTAATTTCCTGATTCGACTGTTTAGTCGAGCAATACTGCACATGCTGTTTTGGCTCTGGTTGGTCGACTGATGCAATGTGAGTAGTGCCCGATGTATCAGTGGTGGACGAGACTGTGAATTTGCGAGCGCTGAGGTACCGCTTCGTGATCGAAAAGCTATCTTCCTACCAGGGGAGCAGGCACCTTGGGTGGTCGACTCGAGCTGTCCGTCCGTGACACTGGTCGTCAAGTCTCCATTAGCTAAATCAGTTGAGCCCTTTGACTGCTTAGGTCTTGATATGTCGCTGCGTTCCAGGGAGCTGCTTCATTACTGTGAGTTCGAGTCATGTCTTACTTGAGCGTTAACACCACTAACAAGCTCAGTCCACCACAGCCATGATAGCTCTGACTTGATTTTGACCAAAGCCTCAAGAAATATGTACGTACCTCCACTCGTCCCCCATACTAGCCAGATCTTACCAGTCTGTTCTGCAGCTTCACATCTGTTGCTCAACACCCAGATGCCCTTCGTGACACTCTCCTCGTGGCAGGTCTGCACTATGCATGGACTGTTGGCGATCTTGAAACGTACAAGGCAACGTTCCTCTTTCATAAAGTGTCGACAATCGGCATTTTGAACAGATGGTTGCAGAATATTCATCAGCCCGGTTTGATGACTTTCATCCGACATGTTTCCATCCTTTGTTTCACCGAGGTATGATCTCCTTCTCAAACCTCCTTGAGGACCTTCACATGCTGACGACATCTGGTGGATCGAAGTCCTCGTATGGAAACGTCGGTGACACCGAAACTCATATCAATGGGTTGGCCAAAGCAGTCAATCTTCTCAGTCCCCTTGATGATGATTTTGGCAACAGAGCTGGACTCGATGAAGAACTTGCTAACAGATACCTTCTGCTGTAAGTCTATCTAAACTGTTGTTCTATTGGCTTTTAGCTGACTGTTCAGTACGCACTATGCCTACCAAGGCTTCAAGGCTCGGATACTGGGAAGTGATTCACTGAAGACCATGTTCCGTAAGAACAACACAGCTGAGTTTTCAACGTTTGTGTCGCTCATTCATCGTTGGAAGACACAAAATGTTGGGCATCTCGAAATGCGTCTTAACGCCATGAAACTATTACCATTCTTCTTCGCAGTCCTACCTTCATCAACCCAATTCCACAACGTCGATGCATCACCGCTGATAGAACATTTGAAGCATGTAACCATGTCGACACAAACTGTTAGCGAAGACCGCTTCAAATGCGATCCGAGCTGGGAGTGGATTGAGGGTTCAGAGTCACGATTACTCTGTGCCACTATCAGTTCGCACTTTTCATCTCTCTTCGAGGATGACACGTTCTCATCATCGGGTTCTGTCAAGTACAGCATCTCATGGTCTAGTATGTGCGCTGCGTCGAGCTTGTACATGCATAGTGTCCTGGAGCTTTGGGACGGGGGCAAAGCTATGGACTCTAGCCTGTTGCGCAGGTTTCTCTGCATAATGAAGAAGGATCTTGAAAACAATATGGATAACCTGGGTTCAGATGATGCTTCCGACTTTTGGTTTTGGAGAGCCTTTCTTGGCATGTACAGCATCACGAAACATCAAGCCCAGTCATACGAGCCAAAGTTGGATGATCTCCCTGATGTATATCGCGGCTTTGTGGAGACATGGAAGAATGTGACGGGATTAACGTTATGGGAAGATGTCCAACAACGCTTAGTCTCGATAGCATGGCCTGATCGTCAGGGTCATGAACTAGAACCGAGTGTGTGGGGAAGAGGAGTTCGGTGTGAATCCTTCGACCCATGGTTCTACAATGCGGAGTAAAAAGCAGCTGTCGCATGTGTATTTTGTCAGTCAAAACTCAACTCTTGAATGGGCAATCTTTATTGACTTCCATTGATTGATAGGGATTTTATGCCGTACAGATGACGAACCGTCTTAAACACGGACCGTATTCCGATCAGGAAAGGTTTGGTACAAAGCTTATCTCGTGGCCGGAACTGTCAGTAATTTCAGCCAGACCGTGCAAATTCTCTTTGCTTCTGCAAGTTCCTTTTCCAACCCAAAAACAACCAATCAGAAAATACCATTGACGAGTTATCAGGACAAGGGCTTGTCAGATTTTGATTTCCAAGCTAAACAGCCAATGAACGCTCGTCAGATCAGGTCCGGAGCAAGGAACATGTTCCACTTTCTCGGAGCTTCTGCTCCAGGCCCCATGTTCACGGATTTGTCAATACTGCACAACACTACGTTGACTCGTGAGAATGATCACCACAGTTAGTGAATTCAAATGTTAATATATGGATCATATATGTATACTGAATCAGATATGTCGGGTGTATCTAAACACTTCATGTTTATGGCTAGCAACGTGCGAAGTCGTGATATTCTTCAACGTGTTCGGATCGTTGAGTGTCGCAGGGAATATCATCAAAGGAGCTATATCAGCAAACCTGTCAGTTCGCTTCTAACGTATATGCTTACTGGCGTGAGATGTTTCGCAATAACCAGATCATGTTAAGACAGGGGTTCTTAGTAACTGCTGATAAGGAAGTAGGATGTGAGGCTTCGCATCAAGAGCAAATCTCCAGTCACCGCCATTCCACACACTGCGTATCATTCATTGTATGTAGGTATGTGCCGAGTTAGAAGAGCCTTCGTTGTACTCCACAAAAGCCATTCCGCTACTCCGTAGAGGGGTAGAGAGATAAATTTCAGGGTCCGGAATATTGACTGCCTCCTACAGGGCGGGGACCTGCAAGTGCACCATTTTGTTCAGGGCAACGGAGTGCGGGTCACCATAAGGGTCCAGGGTCTTTGTGCTTTGCAGTCAGGTTTACATCATACCTATGTCATTGAAGGTCATTCTAGAAAGTTCAAAAAGGATCCGATCCTCAAAAAGTCAGGCAATTATCGTGATCGAAGAATCTGGCATCTTTCTCTCCTGGAAAAGCCCAGACCAGTATACAGACAGACAAGATGAACAAGCCCAGTCCCGCAGTCCAGCAAAATTACTTCACCATAACAAGATCTGCGACCCAGCAGCACGTGGGTAGTCCCTTGATTGCTATCACACAATTGTTTACTCACGCGATTATAGGATCAGCAAAGCTGTCAAGACCCTGAACAATTTGGCGAGCCTCTCTACGATGTCCCGCTATTCCAAACAAACGCCATCCCACCGAGCCTAATCACGAAGCCGAGTAGTCGAAACACGTATGATATACAACTTCGCTTCGAACCAAATACAAAGACGGCTTCTCCAAACCCTCCCAGATCGCATACCGAACGGGTTCGTCCAAGCCCGAAAAGGAAGTACGTTAGCCGTTCGTGCTTCAGTGAGAAATCTGTGTCCGGGCGGGAGACTGTATACTCACGGCACGCAGAATCAGAGCCAGCCAAAGTGTCAGGATCAAACCGGTCGTGCATATCTTGTAATGAGACAGATACTCCCAGGTGGCGTCAAGGGCCTGGTGGTCGTCGGACCCTCTGCAATGTTTGTGGTTTGATCTATGCTAAGAGGCGCTCGAGAGGTAAATCACTGATACTTCCCGGACGGTACAGTCATGGTGCTCGTGACACCATCTCCGACGACTCTTCACGACAGTCATAACTCGAATCGCAATGGCTATTCAAGTTAAGCTAGCTCTGGCCACTGGTCGATCAGCACCAGCTGTTCGCGCCGGTTTCAAACTATCGAGGTGGACATATAGTCCAGCACGTGTTGATCTCGAGTCATGAGCTTACATGAAGGTATCTGGACGGAAACCTTTTCTTCACATGTTGCAGCGTTACAGGAGTACGGCTTTGGACATATATTTGCGGCGCAATTGGGTTCGGAGACAAGATAACATATCAGGAGTTCTCGACATCAGAATCCATGACATATTTGGTTCATTTGACACATTTAAAAAAAATATTACACACCATAGAAAAGACTATGTTGTTGCCCTATAATAACGATTTCCGATGCAAACATCCCAGTTTTCAATCTATATACTACGATGGGGCTTGTATTTTTACTGTCTCCAACTGTGAAAATAACGGTTCTCAGCTAATTGTTGGCGTTGATCTGTAATCAGACGACAAATCCTTTTCCAATGAAGAAGTTTTCAAAGACCATGATTGACTAGAACAACGGATGTAGTCCGCTGTGGAGGTGTCCTTAGTGCTTTGACCGGTGGAACTAGAGGAACATTGTGGACGAATTGACGTCGTGGTACAGGCACAACAAAGCTAGCAAACACCAAGTGGGAGGACGAGTCCGACGCTTTGAAAAGCTACTTAACTTTTGCGCAGGCAAGCTCTGCCTTTCACAGTTACTGTGTTCGCTACGATACAGCCAGCCGCTAGCTCAATCACTAATCAATCAGCTGGCAATAAGCAAATATTCTCGTCAATATGACATAAATGCCGAGTCAACAAGAAGCGTTGAACACACAGTGTCACATAATGAGGCAGTAGAGGCGAAAAAATAAAGAGGGTCGCACATTTCTGACAAGGTCATGCGTTTCGTTTTTGTCTTCCACCAGGCCGAAAGGGGTGGAAAACACTGTGTTGCACATGGAAAATTCAGCCATAGACACTTGTACCAATGAAATACCAGTGGCTTACGTGTCGGTAATGAGGGCTGCAGCAGTCAGGTGCAGTATGTAATTTCTAGGCGACCAGGAGACCAGCTATTTTCAGGAATGCAAGGGGCCTGGAGCAGCCTTCTTCGCCGTGCCAGGGTGCTGTGAGGGACGGGCCTGAGCACACATGAGACGACGAGCAGATGTCTCGGTGACGAAAAAGCAAAGTGACGAAACGAGAGACTCAACAGTCTCTCGTGCGAGAGACTGTTGAGTCCAGCTTGTGAATGTGGCTGGTTGTGCTGCTTGGGGCAAACCATCATTTTGCTACCACCTACGCATTGGTGGTGAAAACTCAAATCTCGAGGGAGAAATAAAGGGATTGTGGGAGAAAAGCCCCCGGATCGCTGGTTAGCCGTGCAGAAATGCCATGCCGCTTGCTCCATCTAAACAAAGTTAACAGACCAATGCAAAGCTCAACAAGCAGCAGCTTGTGCGGTATCTTGTCTCCGGATCCCGCGCATGGTCCCTGATTAAGGGTCCCTGCATGCTTGCACCCAATGGCGCGGTGATCTGCAAGGGTACAGCCTGGGGCGAGATTAGGTAGCTTTTCATCACGCTTTAGTACCAAAGAAGCCCTAGAGCTAGGTACTACAGTAAGCGGGAGACAAACCTAACAAAAAAGAGGGGTGAGAGGGGGTATTAGAAGCGCTCGATCCCAGGGCCCTCCCTTTTGTTTTGAAGATCGAGTTCCCCCATATGTTCTTCTTCATTATGAGTTCTAGACCCAGCGCCATAATGAAACAACCGCAATCCCTCACCAAGACGAGCAATCCCGCTTTGATCCGCAGAAGACGCGAGCGCACTCACCCCTGTCAAGTTGACGCTCTAGACTCGAGCATTTTCCCGCCCCGACGATGTAATTCCGCCCGGAGACCTGCCGGCACCAGCCACCGAGTAAGATTCCCCCGCATCTTCATTCATCCGCTGCCGAAGAGAGAAAGTGACTAACTCCGTCTTAGACCCGACACGGCGTTCAGGATGTCCAGCACTCAGGACTGCCTCTGTGCGACGTCGTCTTATTCCAGAATGCAACTCTCCCAAGCCCGTTGACTTGCAAGCCTGCGAGCATGCGGGGTAGCCTATCGCAATTGAAGGCGGGCTCGCGTGTTCCGTCAATACAATCACCAGCCACTCTAGCATGCTCCATCAGATCTCGTTCTGCCAGGGCGAGTATGAGGGATGCATACAAAGCGCGAACATGGAGAAACAGACTCAGACGGCATTCCGTAAGTGCCAATCCAGCCACTCTTGAAACACAAGACACACTGACTAACAAAATTCATAACAGAGGTCTCCCAGATCACTCGAGTCAAGTCCATGTTGCACTTCCTGCTTCACAAAAGAAACCCCCATGTGGCGTGAAGGTCCCTTCGGGTCACATACTTTATGCAACGTATGCGGCCTCCTATACGCCAAACGTGAAGCCCGAGCCCAATCAGTCATGGTTCAAAGGGACCTTGACAAACTCTCCTCCCATGTGTTTTAAGTCGACGCAATCTTGACGGCTTTGTTGCTTTTTCTTTCTATGATCCCCTTTTTCTTATGTTCTTGTTTTTGCTACATGGTAATTACCATGCAAATGATCTTTGCTTTTAGGGTTTACATGAGTGATGAGGCGAATGGTTTCTATACCCTGGCGCAGATTTAGGGACGGCATTTTGTGAAAATCGCTCGGTTGGCTAACAGAGTTTTCTTGTCAAAATGGCGTTTTTGGGCAAAAATATTATCATCTTGGATTTATTAGCGCGGAGATACCTCATCCATGGTTAGGAATTGGAGTTACAGTGTTTTTTTATTCTGGGGATTTCACTGCGTTTTTCTTTACATGTATACACAGGGCAAGCAATATACGACACATGGTCAGATAACAAATACCAACCAAGGCTTGATAATGGACCAGTATTACCTTCAACTTTATCTGAATTTAACTTCACAACAAAGCATCATGACTCCGATGCCTACACATAACCTTTTTTTTGCCCTGCCCTAGAATAAGGTTACAGGCACAATATAACAATCCCTCTTGCTGACTTCCTTCCAGTTTTTTTCTCTTCCTTTTAGGACCAGTATTACAGTATGATTACACTCATCTATCGCGACAGTAGACTCTGTTTCTACCTATTTAATGCTATGCGATGTGAAATACCTGATATCTATATGTAGGTTCAGGGTAGCCTCGTCATTGCGTTTGATGAGTCATCAACAGATAGTGCTGACAAGGACGCCGATTAGCCAGTAGGAATTAGTGCGGGCATTGCATCTCAAAGGACATGAAAGCTTAGCTTGTTATGAAGATTTCTTCATCATTATTTAATACAAATACAGTAGGAGATTGTACTGATCGAATCTTGCCACTCTTCCCCCTCATCTTTTTTTATTTTTTGTGAGAGACCAGGAAGTGTCATCCTCGATAGGGGAAAATAAAGGCATTATGAACTAGGTATATGCCTAAGTATTCCTGGTTGTGAATGCATATAGACGCCACAAGAATAATGGCAAACAAGATACCGATCGTTCGATACCAGGATTCGAAGTCGTGATCTGGAAAAAGGTTATATAATGGGGTTTGTACGGCCCGACTCGGCAACAGCCTCCACTTTGAAGCACGCAATTTAACTTTGACATGTCGTAAATCCTGCACCCATAATCCCAGACGTACTGCCAAACGTTCTTTAGTGGTTGAGAAACATGGCTGAGTTCAATATCAACCCTGTTGAATACGGCAATTCCCATACTCCCTGGTTGACTAGGAGAGGGCGGAAAGCTTAATATGTATACAGCACGTAAAATCACAGCGTATCCATACGTGGATGGATCGTGCACACCATCGACCGCGTGTTGGATACTCTTACCTAACGACAAAACCTCGTAGAGCTCCATACCAACAAGACTCGGAGCGATTATTCGCTCATTGACTCAGGTAATGGGGAAAAATCGATCTCAGACCAGGTCGCAAGTTTTTTCTTCTTCACAGGATCCATTTCGAGCCAAAACGCGATCCAGTGTAACGGTGTCGTGATCAGCAAGGATCACAATACTTACATATACCACCGACCGCCAATCTTGTCGGAAAACCTATGTAGAATCTGTACAGCCTCGCTACTCTTGCAAATATGAGTGACCCTTCCGAAAAGAGAGTCGCAGAGGACGAGATACATAATGCGGAAGGACGAGATGACGGAATCTCTCTAAAGGATGACGCAGTACTAGCGAGGGCGCAACTTTTCGGTGCCACACCAGATGAGGTTATTGAAGCAGAGGAGCATGGCCGCGCTCTCGGCTTGAATGAAGCGAAGGAGGTGAGAAGCAAGAAAAACATTCGCTAATTAGTACTAATTCTGACATTCTATCAGCTCGCCGAAACCCTTGTCTATTTCCATGAACATGACCCAAATTTCAGTTCCGAGTCGGTCATTCGTCTCCAATCTTTCATCGCCAACGAGGAACTTTTCCTAAGCCCCGAAAAGAACGAAGAGGCCATCTCAAACATCAAGACGGAAATTTCACTTCTCACAATCAACTCACCTTACCCAGAAGTACGAGCTGTCGTGAGCAACAAAGATGACCCTTCTACGCCAGCTGGAACCATCCGCGCCTGGACTATCGGCTTATTGTTCGTTGTCTTACAGAGCTTCGTTAACCAGCTATTCTCGGTTCGACAACCAAGTATTCGTCTTCAAGCTCCGGTCATCCAGCTCCTTTCGTATCCCCTTGGCAAGGCCTGGGAGAGATGGCTACCCGTTGGCGAATTCAGTCTATTCGGCTCTCAGGTTCAGCTGAACCCCGGAAAGTTCAACCAAAAAGAGCATATGCTCATATCGATTATGGCCAATGTATCGACAAGCCTGCCTCACTCAAGATATATCGTTTTCACTAGTTGGTTGAAGAAGTATTTTGATCTGCCTTTCGCAGCCGACTTTGGCTTCCAGATTTGCCTGGCTGTAAGACAACTTCTTAGATGAAATTAGACTGCGGCTAACAGAAATAGTTATCCATGAACTTGCTGGGTTTTGGCCTCGCTGGTCTGGTTCGTCGGTTCCTGGTTTATCCATCATTTTGCATCTGGCCTCGATCGTTGGCAACCGTTGCCCTCAACCAAAGTCTTCATAACGGTAAGTTCAATACTTGTTCGCAGGTTTTTCATTATTAGCTAACGAGAACGTAGAATCCGGCAACTCTAGTGTTCTAGGACCCTTCAAGAAAATCTACAGCATGACCCGATACCGGTTCTTCATGGTCTCATTTGCCGCCATGTTTGTATGGTTCTGGTTCCCGGATCTCATCGTCTCTGCCTTGTCACTTTTCAACTGGCTCGCCTGGATTTCACCAAACAACTTCAACCTTACAGCCATCACTGGCGTCAGCAAGGGCCTGGGTTTCAATCCGCTACCGACTTTTGACTGGAATATCGCCACCTATTATATCGATCCGCTGCTGGTCCCTTTCCATGTCACTTTCAACATGTTTCTGGGTGCTGTTCTGGGTGGAATCACCATTATCGCGATGTACTGGAACAACACGTACAATACAGGGTACCTACCTATCAACACAAACACAATGTTCGATAACACGGGCGCCAAGTACAATGTTTCTTCAATCCTGGATGATCGTGGATTACTTGATGCCGAAAAATATCAGGCTTATAGTCAGGTCCACATTGCTGCTTCGTCTGTCACTTATTAGTAAGTAAGGCCCTACTTGCAAACAGCAGGAAGCTAACGAGACGCAGCATCTACTTCTTTGCTGTGTATAGTGCGGTAATTTCATATGCCGCCATCTACCACTGGAACGACATTAAGCTGGGATTTCTTTCCTTGTATCAAAGCTTCAGGAAAAACAACAAGGTTAATGAGTTCAAGGACATTCACACCAAACTCATGGAGAAATACCGCGAAGTACCAGAGTGGTGGTACATGATCCTCAACGTAAGTACTAAATCGCAGAGCCAAGAACCTGTAGCTAACATCACTGGAGATTACTGGTGTCGCCTTCGGTGTTGCGTCCGTCGCAGCTTGGCCTACCAACACGAGCGTCGGTACTGTGTTCTTTGGTCTTGCTCTTGCAATTATCTTCACTGTACCCACTGGAATTATCTACGCTACTACCGGTATCGAGGTTGAGTTTAACGTCCTGGCGGAGTTTATCGGAGGCGCGTGGCAACCAGGAAATGCTTTGGCAGTAAGTTCTTAGTTGTTCCCGATCCTCGCATGCTTTATCTGACCAGATCCCAGATGAACTTCTTCAAAGGCTTCGGATACGTGACCGTAGCTCATGCTCTCGACTTTGCCAATGACCTGAAGTTGGGTCATTACCTCAAGATCCCTCAGCGTCAAACCTTTTGGTGCCAAACCGTCGCAAGTAAGTTATCTGAATCTGAGCTTACATACATGAACTAAACAGTACAACAGCCATCGTTTCAGCCTTCGTTTGCACGGGTGTTATGAACTTTCAGATCCGCAACATCCCCGATATCTGCGAGAGTGGTCAAAAAGACCGATTCACCTGCCCCGGTGTTGAATCGTACTTCACAGCAGCCGTTCTCTTCGGCTCTCTTGCACCGCAGCGCGTGTTTGGCCAAGGTGGTATGTACACCGCTCTTCTCGCAGCATTTCCTGTTGGCTTGGCGTTCCCCGTTGTGTACTATTATGCCACACGAAAACTACCCAAGACGCATTTCCTCACAAAGATACATCCCGTTGTTCTCTTCAGTGGCGGCCACATCTGGTCTCCCTACAACCTTGCCTACGTCTGGCCTGCTGTTATACCCGGTTGGATCTCGTGGGTCATTGTTCGAAAGAGATATCTCGCATTCTGGGCAAAGTACAATTACGTACTGTCGGCAGCCTGGCAGACTGGCATTGCGCTTTCTGCAGTTGTGGTATTCTTCGCAGTTAGTTATCATGGTGCTTCGGTTGATTGGATAGGAAACAATGCCGATAGCGGCTGTGAGGCCAACGCCTGTACGAGGCTCAAGCTTTCCAAAGGGGAGATATTCGGGCCACAACCTGGCACGTTTGCATAGATATCATACCTATTGACGAGTCACGATAGGATAAGACTTATGTCACACCATGAGTATGTTCTTTCTTGTATATAGTATATACTCAATGTATTGCGTTCATATCTACGGTTTTGATCCATGCCCGAAATTCAGTGAAACCGTTATCTCAAATCTGTCAAGTTTCTAGCAATGCCGAAGGTGACTAAACAGTCAACACCCATCCTGACACATGCCGATAGGTTATCAAAAAGAATCGCGGGGTCTTCCCCTCACTCTCAACGACAGGGATCAAGACCGCTTGCATGCGATAAGGGCATTATGGTACGGAGTACGGATAGCAACTGTACAGCGGAACTCGAAGAGACGATCCCTTCCAATTAGAGTGTCCTCACTAGCGAGTCATAAGTTCACAACCTACCACTTTCGCCGGCTGATGCATACTCGTTAGCCGGGATAAAAAAATTGCAAAACTACTTCCTAATGCGGTAATGTTTGGAGAAGACAATGCTGACTATGATTCAGTCATGTTCCGGGGTATATCAAGAGCTCTCCGCTTCAGAGCTTCAGTAAGAAACGAGAATCAGTAGTGAAGATAAGTAGGGAAACAGCGCGTTATTGCTTTTCTTTGTTCCAACAACAGTTGTCTCGATAACACTCTTAAAACCATGGCTTCAGTTCCTCACCCACTCTGTCCGTTGACGGGCGACGAGATCCAGTCAACTGCCCGCTTGATCGAGAGCGTTTGGCCAGAGTCCGTCTCGCTATCATTTAAGGTTATAACGCTCAGCGAGCCACCAAAGGAAAAGCTTGCGCCATACCTGCATGCGCTAGACAACGGCGAGTCTCCTTCGTCGCTAGAGCGACGAGTCTTTGTCGCGTATTACATTCGCAACACAGTAAGAACATCCCAATGCCTCTTTACTTTGCGGCAGCCAAGATTGACGCCATGACAGGACATATTCCACGAAGCTATTGTCAATTTGACCACTGGCAGAATCGAGAACAATGTGAAGCTCGGTCAAAACGTTCATAGCAATGCTGTCTACGATGAAGTACAGCAGGTTGAGAAGATTGCGCTCGAGGATCCGAAGGTGTTGGCCGAGTTGGAAAAGCTCAAGCTTCCCGAGGGTACAGTTGTTTGCGCCGATCCCTGGATCTACGGATCCGATGGTGTAGACGACGACGCTCGCATGTACCAGGTCTTTCTCTACATGCGCGACCCAGCCAATTCTAACCAAGCTGACTCGAACCACTATGCCTTCCCTCTTCCTGTCTCGCCCGTCGTCGAATGCGTCAACTATAAAGTGGTTCGTATCGATGTACTACCAACTGGTGCCGATAACACTCCGAAGCCTTTGGTTCCCTATCAGCCAAAGCCTGCGAATGAGTATATCCCAGAGACTCAGGAGCTGCGCAAGGATCTCAAGCCGCTTCATGTCAACCAACCTGAGGGACCCAGCTTCTCTGTGACCCCAGTTGGAGAAACTGGCAACATTGTTTCTTGGCAGAAATGGAACTTCTTCGTTGGTATGCTGCGTCGTTTATTGAGTCGCTTCCGTTAACAATGCTAATCTCGGCGTATAGGATTCAACCAACGCGAAGGAATGGTGCTGTACAACGTCAAGTATGATAACCGTCCTCTATTCTACAGGCTATCGCTCTCCGATATGAGTGTACCATACGGAGATCCACGACATCCTTTCCATAAAAAGACAGCGTTTGACTTGGGCGATGCTGGTGCTGGCGCTACTGCCAACAACCTCAAGCTGGGATGCGACTGTCTAGGTAGCATCCAGTATCTCAGCGGCGTCATCTGTGATGACAAGGGAAATGCTCTGCCCATGGAGAACGTAATTTGTATTCATGAGCAAGATGCGGGTATTGGATGGAAGCACACAAACTACAGAACGGAGAGAGCTGTGGTGGTTCGCTCACGAGAGCTTGTGTTGCAGTCTATCATTACTGTGTCTAACTATGAGTACATCCTCATGTTCATTTTCAACCAGGCAGGAGAAGTTACATACGAAGTCCGCGCCACGGGTATCCTGTCAACCCAACCGATTGACCACGAGCTGGACAAAGTGGGAGTTCCGTTTGGTACAGTTGTACATCCTGGTGTTCTTGCAGGTGTCCACCAACACATCTTCTCCCTGCGAGTAGACCCCATGATCGACGGCCACACGAACCAACTGACCTACTCCGAAGCCCACAGGATCCCTCGCCACCCAGAAAGGAACCCTCACGGATGTGGCTACGAAGTCGTTGAAAAGACGGTTGATAAAACGGCTGGTCTCGACATTGACTACGATCTCAGCCGTGTATTCAAAATCACAAACCCCAACTCCCTCAATCCGGTGAATGGAAAGCCAGTGGGATACAAGATCCAGGCCCCACCATTCCAAAAGCTTATGGGCGACGAGGACAGCTTCATTCACAAGCGTGCCGAGTTCGGCGACCACAACATCTATGTTACCACGCATCGGGATCGTGAACTATACGCTGGAGGATGGTACACGAACCAGTCGCGTGGAGGCACCGGCGTCAGGACCTGGGCGGAGAGAAACGAGACGCTTACGCCTGAGTCTGATATTGTGTTGTGGGTACAGTTTGGCATCAATCATATCCCTCGCATCGAAGACTTTCCTGTCATGCCAGTGGAGATTCTCAAGGTGCATCTCAAGCCGGTCAATTTCTTCACCAAGAACCCTGCCTTGGACGTGCCCCCGAGTGAGCAAAGCGTCAACCAGAGTACACTGATTGAGACAAGAAAGGTAGAGGCAACGGGTGAAGAGTGTGCTTGCGAGTCATCCTCAGTCCCTTCGAAGCTATAATTTAAGCAAGAAGGTACTTTCGTCACAGTCATCAGCCGCAGATCGAAGCGATATTTATTAGTTTATTTGGGACTCTCAATCTCATCCAAGTCGGGCATATCGGCCCCGGGTTCACCGAGCCTCTCAACTTGAACAGTGGTTTCCTCTGATATCTGTATACCGTCCAAACCCTCGTTGACTGTCGGCGGCGGTGTATGATGCCTCCATGGGCTGAATATTGTTATTTCTGTCCCGTAACTCCATCCTTCATATGAAGCTTCAAGATCATAGCCTGGCGGTATATCACTGTGCATTGCAAATTCGCAAACCGAGCTTGTACCTTCCTGGTGTGAAATTTCCGTCACATTGCTGCCCTTTTTTATGCCATATTCGGGAGCCAGTACCGAGTCTATGACAGCGCGTTTGCTTCTGTGAGAAGAAAGAAACGATGAGGGAATGATCGCGCGGAAGGCAGGCCGTAGCATCGGTAGGGAAACTGGATGACAATTAGTTTGAATTTTGGCCATGACTAGAAAGAACATACTCGTGATGTTAGCGAGATTGATCTCAGCGGCACTTAAAGAGCCATGGTATGCCATCGCCAGTGTCATATCCTTCGTAGAATTATTTAACATGAAAGCGTCGTGTATAACGAGTATGGTCAAAACGCAGACGCTGTTTATCTATTAGCCAGGACAGCAAGAGGGAAACGAGTGAGAGACAGACAGAGCACCAAAACCAAAAAGACCCATAACGGCAGGTTTCTGGCCCAGAAGAAGACGCATTCTTGACACCTCGACAACAGGAAGGACCAGGATGACAACGTCGAGGACTCCATGGGTCAGACCAGTAGAGAAGAAGTAGATGGTACTTTTGATGTGGCAGTGAGTATCTCTACGATCGAGGTCCCAATAGGCGGCTGTGGGCTGACATTGCAAGGTCAAGAGGAGTATGCGAATCATAGTCCACAGCACGCAAAGGACTAGAACGATTTGTATGGCGATTCGTGTGTGCGAGTATCTGAATAGACGCCAGTAAAACGTCAACACGGCGAACTTTGCGCTGGCGATAGCTGTCGTGTACATAAGACTACTGATCCAAGTGAGGAGATACGATCGTTCGAGTCGTTCGTCGGAGGTGAGGTGCGCTGGGCCATCTTTGAGCGGTACACCGAGTCCAAAGCCTATCAGCCCTGCAAGAGAGGGTTAATTACTGGGGAGGCGAGAAAGCGAAAAGGCACGCGCCTACAAACAATATTATCTATCGAAAATCCAAGAGCTCCGATCTGTTTCATCGGAAATTAAATGTCAGCCAAGACGCGCGACAGGGCCAAGCAAGTAAGCAAGCAAAAAGACCGACGTACAAAAGCAACTACCGCCAAGCAATCGTCAATTCCATACCCGGCCCTTGTCGACCGTCGCGCAAAAAGTCGAAGTACGAGGACAATGGCTGCAAGTGGCAAAGTAATGGCTATTGAGGCGACGACATGCGGTCTATAGTCCATCGTGCATGATTGATGACGATTGGAGGGGGAGTTTTTGACTCCACGGGCGAAGGGAACAAAGGAAGAGGACGAAGCGGAAGAATAAATAAAGAATAAATTATGGAAGAAAGTTAAGAAAGCAGGAAGAAGGATGGGAATAAGACCAGGGAACGCAGGCCGAGATGAACTGGTAATGTCTTACATTAGCCAGTCAGCAAAACTGGGAATGACTCAAGTGAAACTCTGCTGGTCCAAGTGTGAAGAACAGACGCTAAAAAACGCCGATGATGCGAGTTTACGGGCGCTAAAAAGGGGTTGATGCTACCTTGAGTTAGGGTAGTTGAGTCCCATCGTCAGTGCTTTTCACGGGGAATGATGAGACAGATCCGGTGGGGGGATGGAAAACGTAAACGCAAGGAAGGATTAAGCTGTTGTTCGGCAGTTACTTCATTGCCACTATTGAATGAATACCTGACTCCCGTTTCCAGACATGGTTTATTCACCAGAGCATGTTCTGTCTGAATCTGAATGTACCGGTTAGGTATGGCCTGTTATCTCTCCACGCAAGTCAAAGCGCAATACCCGTGTAAATTCCAGGCATGCGAGAATGTTGAGTAAACTCAGTTTTGTGGCTTACAGGCCTAGCAGCTGTCATAATTGGTCACGTCTTGTCAGGGGATCTCCTCCGACAGGCGAAGATCGACTAACGCGAAAGTCTTGATACTTTGACGGTACCGAGATCCTCATCTTTTCGGTGGGCATTGCATACTTCTAGATTCCCAAGACATGTTCTTTTATGTCCGTAGTGGCGGACGGCACAGCGCTTTGACAGGACCAGTGATCAGAGTAACAGCTAACTAGGTACAGTAGCTAGGTTGTTTGAACTACGCCCGCAGGCACATACACATGGACGGAAAATAAAACAGGGTTTGAGATAACACTCAGCTACACTCTCGGTATTGGCTCTTTAATTTGAGAATAGCCGTTGGGAATTGTTCTCAACGTCGCCCAGCCAAACCTGTCTAAAATTCCGCTTCCTCACCCGGGTCCTCCCATCCCACGAAAACACCAGACCAGCCATGACTGCTTGACCTCCATCTCCACGTCAGAGGTGCAGAAGTGCCTTCCAGAAGCCAGTATCCAGTCCCTGGATTTGGGCCCAACTGAAACGGTGGCTTTGGATAGCTATCGGCATATGGTAGCTTTATAGCATGTAGACTGCCATCCAAAGAGCACCAGACTTGGCTATATGTTTCTCGTTCATAACTGGAGTTTCCTTGGACGAGGTGGTGGGCAATTGATTCGAACGTCTTGAAAGGCAATGCGATAGCACACTCAATGAGATCAGACCTGTTTCTGACAAACTCGCTCAAGACACTCGTGATTGCCCCGGGAGTAAGGCCTGCTTCAAAGTCACGATCGGACTCAAGCGATATATAAAGACGCTTGAGATTTGGAAAGTGCGGTAATGATAAGCGGTGGAAAAGACCGTTGAGATGGTCGACAGTCCTGATTGGCCATTTGATCTCGAAAGAGGTGACAAGGGCGAGACGATGAGGCAATATCAGTTGAGTAAGATGAGTCAGTAGCGGCTCGTCATAGATCAACATTGCGTTCGTTGAATAGAGCATATCGATAGCTTCCGAATAACTACCACGCCCAGTTAGTGACTTACGCCACATACATGACTCGTTTACTCACTTTTGACGACAGGATAGAAGCCACCCCATGATCCCAATAGGATCAGTCTCCTGGCGTGAAGAAACGCATTCATCAACCCAGGGACCATCTTTGAGACTGCCACGCGTCATTGGTCCCTTATCCTCTGAAGAGACCCGATGACAAACCATACCGAAGCTTTGACAAGCAGGCGACAAAGCAGCATCAAACTTCAAGCCCATGTGGAGGCGCCGATCCCCAAAAGCCAGTCGTAGGATGTCGCGCCTGAGATAAGGCGGGACCTTGAACCATGCGGAATTCTGCAACAAAGTAGGAACATGCCTGTGCTGATCATGTGTGTCGCTTTCTCGAAATCCAGTTGGGGTCAGGACACGAGGTCGCGGAGAAGGGAGGTGGGGGATGTCAAGTACATGATCCCTCCAATCAACAAGCGGTTGAGATACTGGGCTTCTTGTCGGAGATTCGACCGTTGGAAAGACTGAGAGTCTTTTAGCGACTTTACTTAGTAATTTGTCTAATCGAGTAGATTTACCTTGTGAGCTTGGTGAACCGGGTGATGCAAGGCTGTACCCAGGCGATTCTGGAGAGGGACAGGGTGAGCTCTTGTAAACGGGGCTCGATGGCGCCATATCTGGACAATTTCCTTCAGAGCGTTGGTGAAAGGAAAGGAACCAGCACTCCAATTGTTATTTACTCAATCAGAAGGCACGTGCTCAATATTACGTAATTACTATAAACTGTTAGTTGGTAACTAGATACGTAGATACACCATTAATAGAAACTGAAACCGTGTTGGAAGGGTTATCAACACTTACCTACACATAGTGACATAAATCTAGAATGTGACGAAAAGTGACGTGAAAATACCTTCATACACGGAACTATTTGCGTTTATCGGAGACCTATCCTACGGGGTATCAGAAAAGGTTAACCGCTGGAAGCATGATGTTTGAAATTTGGTAATTCGGTCCATTACATTTGATTAAGACTTTAAGGTTGTGGTTTGTTTTGTACATTAAAGCCCAGAGGCAGCACTTTCTTCTACCCACTAGCATGTGCTCATAGCTATATATATCGTACAACAATAATAGTTTACGGGTTTTGTCCCTTTCTCTTCCTGTTGGCTTCCTCGAGCTTCTGCGTGAGTCGTGCCAAATCACGAGCCTTTCCGTATACCGTCCAGTCCCATGAATCGTTGTACCTTGATAATTGTTAGATAAAAGTAGGTAAAATGGAATCACAGCAAAAAAAGAACTCACATCATCAATGAAAAGATCATCAGTGAATCAGCGTTGGTAGTAGCCTTGTCAGGACCGGATTGGTCTGAAATTTTCCTGTGCTTCATTGCCAGCTCCATCATATTTTCAATACCGTCTGTGAATAACTCATTAGCATCGTCCTGAGAAGTGGGCCGCGATCACAAGTCGAGTTTGCTATTTAGACTAGATAGTCTATACTTACAGGCACCTTGTTTTCTCAAGCCTCTTGAAGCAAGGTAGCCCGGGTCAGGAATGGTATCGAAAGGTCGGATTCCGTTAGCTCCCTTGTACAGGACTTGACCATCTTTGTTGACGGCAGGGTGATCCTTGATGTTGTGCTCGAGCTGAGTAGGGCTGACGACACCGCCAAACCAATGGCAAAGCTCGTGCCAAAGTTGAGTGTGGAACGATACAAGACCGCTTTGGAGTTTTGTGCCCGAAGCAACGGAAGCCTTGAAATCCCTGGGAGAAGGACGGTTTTTCATGCTGTCAGAGGTCATAGCACTGCAGATAATGATCAAGTCATCGTGCGCGGATATAACGGCCTGTCGGTTTCCAAAGCAAACACCTAGCGAGTTCTTCTGCGTACGGCCGAACTGCCATCGACCTTGGAAATACAAAGCACCTAGGTATGGGTTGCCCTGTCGTACCCTGTCCTGAAACTGGGGCTGATCTTTGACCTTGCCCACTCCCGGCTCAGGTTCATCGTCGGGTCCATACCACTGGAAGACATCGTCGCCGCAGGCGATCACAGGCTTTGCACCCGGGCGTGCGGCCAGGGTCGGGTTGTTGCCGTGTTCAGGGCTGTTCTTGTCACTTGGAAGAACCCTTACTGCGTTGGCATAGATATCTAGTCTCATGTCAACCAACGAAGCACAGTCTAACACAAAGCATATACAACATACCTCGAAGGAATTCGGTGTACCGGCGATCAGCAGGACCGGGGCTTGAAGGAATCTTGTAACCAAAGGCCATTTGAATATGGGTAGCGATTCGCTGCCATTGGATGTGACTGTCCTTATCGGTGTCGAAGTCGGGCAACTTGTTAAGAACGACCTCGAGAGATGACTTGGCTGCGTCAGCCATCTCAATGGATTGAGTCAAAGCAGCCTTGATGATATCCTTGTGAGGATCGCAGCTGCTATGAATGTCCCAAGGCTCCAAGGATGCTTCAGGGAGAGCCAGGACAGAGCTGGAAAGGCTGGCAACCAGCCATAGGGGAGAAATACGCATTGTGAGGATAAAAGATTGAATAAAAAGACACTAAAGATTGTCGGTAAGTTGGAATAAACGAGTGTAAGACCAAGCTAAAGCTTTGCGAAGGCGTCTAGCTTAGACGCGGATGAAGGAACGAATGGCTGCGTAAGAAAACAGAACAAAACGTATAGAGAACGAACGGGACTCAATGATGTATGTATCCTGATTTTTACATCTAAAAGTCAGACTATAGCAGTAGGTAGGTAGGTACGTGCTTGAACATGGTTGTCTTAGAGCCCTGGTCCTTAATCTGATCCTTCGAGGCTTACTGGGCTTACTGCAGTAAATTGCGATAGTCTGAGCCTCCACAGTCCCTGTAATTACAATGCAACCCCCACTGACTGTAGAGATTGGACGACAATTTTATTTCGAAGGGATGAGTTTGGGAATGGACCAATGGATAAACCGGTATATGCCTTATGCACAGAATCCTCGTCAATCGCAAGCGGTAAAGATTATACACAAGGCAGAAACGGAGAGTAAACGGTTCAACGGGTTATGCCGTGGCTCCTTTACAAATCTCGCTTATCGCCGATCAATTCTACGCCTCACAGGGCAGTTGAAAACTCCGATAAACAGCCTCCGGCAATTGTGTATAACTTCATACTAGCCAAGTAAGAGAGATCAATCAAGGACAGTCACAAGCCTCGAGAGCAATTTGCCAATGTAGCCACTTCAGACCTTTTCCGTTGGTGACATTCTTGAATGATGGTATAGTGGAGAAAAAAGAATTATGGGATTATTGACATTCTGTCCTGTCTGCCGCTGCATCATCAACATTATCGAAAAGGCGTAACTACGGACATATGCGCGGAAGGATTTGATGAGAGGTAAGACGAGTGACAGCGATATCGTTGAGTGCATTGACAAATTGGTCTGTTTTTATTGTAGGATTCGAATGCACGTTGTATATATGGGTCTGTGTCCCGCAATCAAGGTTGATTTCTAGGATCAACAGCGTTTCATATATCTTGAGTAAGCTGACCAAAGAGATTAACCCCCACAAGGAACATGTCTCGAAACGTAACCTTAGCTTGTAGATCACTTTGGCGCTCAGCCTCTGAAGAGTGTAGAGCACATTCATTTCATGAAAAAGGCACCGTCTCGCCTCTATCACAAGCGTGTTTCCCATCTGTACTACGGACACACATTCACTCGTTCAGTCATTCCTTCATTCGTTCCCGGACTATACTGGTACGCATTCTTTATCTCTCACTAGTATAGTCGTCTAGTCTTTCATTCATTCTTTATACACTTGCCTTCAATAATGCAGCAGCCGTGGAAGCTGCGCGTTCTCGCGCTATGCTTGGCAACAAGTTTATCTGGTGTGTCTGCTCAGGACTTCACCACATCCACATATGACACGGCTACTGGCACTGAGTCTTCCGCTGACGTCGGTCTTCCAATTGTTGATCCTACCCCCTCAACCGAGGTCGCGCTTGTAGAGACATCCTCAGGGCCTTTGGTGGAAGCTCCTCCCACAGAAGCTACTTCAGAAGCTCATCTAGAAATTGAGACCAGCTCTGCAGGCAAGGATGAGACAACTGTTCCTGTTACTCCTCCTGCTGAGGAGACCACTGCACTAGTTGAGTCTGCGACAGAGAGTGTCCACCAGCAACCATCTACTGAGACTCAGACCGAGGCTGTTATTCCTCCCGTTGGGACAGAGCCTCAACAGCTTGACACTACTACTGCTATCAACGACCAGATTGACACTACAACTGTCATTAACAACCCAGTTGATAGTACCACTGGCCCTGCGGAGATTGCTGATACCACCACTGGTCCTATCGAAGCTACCACTCAGCCTGCACAGACTGGTCCAGTACAAGATACGACCACTGATCAGGCATTGCCAGTGGCTGAGGCTACAACAAATAACCAGGCACCCGCAGTCTCTACGGAGTCAACAGATATTATTGAACCTACCACCCATGCCAATGCTGAGCCTGTGGTTTCCTCTGGGTCGACAGACTCTTCCGAAGGAACTGTCTCAGTTCCTGCTCCGGAGAACACCATCGAGACTACCGCTCAAGCTGCCGAGCCTACCACTGAGATTAAGCCCCAGGAACCTTCCACAGAGTCGGTCGAGATTCCTGTCGAATCTACCACTGAGCAACAAGCTCCCGAACACACCAGTGAGCAGGAGTCTCCCGAGCAAACTACCCAGTCAAAGGATGGTGCCGAGGCTACTCAGGACGGACCCGACCCCAGGCCGACCGAAGACAAGGACGAGGGTCCTTCTACAAAGAACGAGCCTGGCCAGACTTCTGCTCCTGATGAGCCTGAGAAGACCACAGCCAATGCTGACCCTACACCCACTGAGGATGGTATCGTCACTGGTACTAACGGCGCTGTCGTAACCTACGTTCCCG
Organism: Fusarium nodosum; assembly: GCA_014898975.1. Taxonomy (NCBI): domain Eukaryota; kingdom Fungi; phylum Ascomycota; class Sordariomycetes; order Hypocreales; family Nectriaceae; genus Fusarium; species Fusarium nodosum. The sequence goes on from JAAVUE010000015.1 coordinate 286,120, forward strand.
AGCAGGACAAGGACTTCTCTGACTTCACTGGCACTACCACCACTACCGATGATGGCGGTGCTGCTATTGTCATTTTCCCTGGCGGTTGGTTCTGGAAGCCCTCTGGTAACCTGCCTGCTGGTATCATTCCCGGTCCTCCTGCGTCTAACCCTGGCCCTGTTGGCGGTGGTGGTGGCGGCGGCGGCGGCGAAGGTGAAGGAGATGGAGAAGACAAGGATGAGGACGATAAGAAGTCTACCAAAGAAGAAGAGGAGAAGTCAACCGCTGAGCCCTCCGAGACAACTGTTCAGACAACCGCAAAGTCGACTGAAGCAACTACCACTTCTACGGAGGGATGCTCTGCTGTTGAGATTGAGGATTGCACACGAACTATCTCTTACTACACCACCGACGGCACTCTCACTCACACCGAGTTCGGTGACTGCCCTACTATCGCCAGCTGTGCTACTGGCACCCAAGCCACTGCTACAACGACCGCTTCTGCAGAGTACGAGGAAGGTGTGGAAGTGCAAATTGATGAGGCCGATGTTGACATCCCTGATGACTTTGATGGTGACGTTTCTGATGACACTGCTCAGAGATTCCAGGAGGTGATGGATGAGTACTGGGCTGACTATGGTGTGTCGACTGGTGTTGAGACGACAGCTGAGGCTACCTCTACCAGCGAGCCAACCGAGACTGCCAGCGAGACCAAGACAGAGGAAATCACTACAACCGACGCGACTACCGACATGACTACCACTGTTCCTAGCACCCTCATCACAATGACCCGCAACACTGAGTCCTCTCAAGAGTCTTCTGGCACTACTTCTGAGGGTACTTCCTCCGACACAATCACCTCCATGGCCTCAAGCACCGAGATGCCTACCACCACGACAGCCTCCCTCCGTACCTACTACCCCTGTGTCCCTCATGGAGGCCCCAGAGTCGCTACTCCTTACTGTCAGTGCGAGACCACCAGCGATGGTAAACAGATGGTTGCCACCGCCCCTCTGGTCTCGGATGCATGCGACGCCTATACAGAGTTCCCTGCCAGTCTATACACCACTCCTCCTCCCGCCCCAACACCCACCGTCTTCAACGAGCCCTACACTCAGACCGATGCGGGTACTGTTCTGGTCTGGGAGTCGTACTCTCTTCGCGAGTGGAAGATCATGGGTCATCCAGTTACCAACACCATCGGTCTTGGAGAGGCTTCGACCGTCTCAACACCCGTTCCCACCGCAACCGACACGAACGGCGACGGTTCCAGCATCTGCACTAGCATCGACAAGAACGTCCGCAACGCGTTGTCCGGTGCTTGTAACAGCGCTTTAGATCAATTTGAGGATGATACTGTCTACGACAAGTTCACCGGCCGTTACTCGCAGATGGGCAGTATTCTGAAGACTTTGACCTTCGGTAAGGCGAGCTGCATTGTCCAGTTCTCATGCGATGACTACGGTATTGGAATGAAGGGTAGCGACATCAAGAAGATGTAAGTCGATCGATATAATAATTGTGTTTGAACAAGTCACTAACAGTCTTATAGTCGCGAGGATAACCGAGAGGACGTTGGTCGATGTGGTAACATTTATCTATCAAACTCGTGCAAGATTCACTTGGATTATTGCACTGAGTGTAAGAAGGAAAATTAGAATACCATGGTTCACAAGTAAATCTATGTAATAAACTCAATAATTTGGCTACGTCGTAATCAGCTTCTGCAATTCTTTCATGAATCATGGTAACTCTTCTGTTTCATCCAAAACGAATACAGAGCGTTCTGAATAAATCATCAATAGACAATTCCAACAGCCACATGGAAGCAGTCCAAACCAACAATGGACGTCCTTGCAGCTGTGAACGAATCAGACAGACAAATCACTGAGAAGTTAGAGGCGATCACTTCTGCTTCCGGTGTTGAACGCCGAGAATCTCCAACGCATGGATCCGTCATGTCAAATCAAACGTCTCGGACCCTTGTTCAACAATGCTACCAGCAGCGCAAGCGAAAGTCAATAGTCCACGTAGCCTTCCTTATCGTCACATCATTTTATCCTTTCCACTGTTTCCCCAACTCACATTTCGAAGATACGCGTTGCTTGCATTGATCAACTCATCATGGCTGAGGAGCAGATTGTATGAAGAATCGTGCCAAGCACTTTTAAAATCTTAGCTGACGAGAGTCATAGGCTGTAGACCCGGACTTTGACTCGGCTCTTGATGTTGTATGTAACCTCCAAAATAGGACCACAAATCACTCATAAGCTAAACGATTATAGCCTCTTGAGGAGCCGTCAACATCGTCGCTACGATCCAGTCTCTTGCAGTTTTCACAGGAGAATGGTCGTACTTACCACAAGCTTAGCGAAGGAAGTGAGTACAAAACGTCTCATGAAGTCGTTGGCTAACCAAAGTTAGAATATGCTTTCCCCAATGATGATGTAAGTTTGTGACAAGGGCATGACGGTCGAAACTGCTAATCTTCCGATAAGGCGGAGAATGATAGGCTAGGTTTGTATCTTAACTGTGTCAAGCTATGCACCAGGCTGACTCATAGTAGATCTGCAGGACAACTTGTACCTGATCACACTCGATGGGAAGAGAGCACTCAACCCTGGAGCCGACAATGCAACGAGAGTGTTGGACATGGGCACTGGAACGGGTCTATGGGCACTGGAATTTGGTACGAATTCTATTTGAAATCCAGGATATAGGCTAATTGGAATGTGTAGCCGATGAGCATCCAGCTGCGGAGGTAAGCATTTTGTGAGCACCAACTACCTTCAAGACTGACAGAACAGGTTATTGGCGTCGACCTGAGTCCGATTCAACCACCATTGTTTGTTCCCTAGCGGCTTCGTGGCTTTGTGTACTCAACTGACCACAAATAGTGTGCCTCCCAACTGTACCTTCGAAATTGACGACCTGGAGAAAGAGTGGACGTGGAAGCAACCCTTCGACTTCATCTTTTGTCGCATGATGACGGGAAGCTTTAGTGATCCACAAGCCATGGCCCACAAGGTTTATAAGTAAGTTTAATCTCTTCCATAGTGAATAACTTTCACTGATGCAAGTTCTAGAGGTCTAAGCCCAGGTGGTTGGTATGAGATACAAGATATCCAAATCCCCTTGTTCTGCGACGATGACACCCTTGATATCAAGACGTCCCCTACCATGAAATGGCAACAAGGTCTCATCGAGGGTTCCCGAAAGCTTGGCCGCCCTCTTGGCGAATCCGACAAGTACAAGTCCATCGTTGAGAAAGCCGGGTTCCAGAACGTTGTGGAAACCGTATACCGTTGGCCTACTAATAGCTGGCCCAAGGATGCCAAGCTAAAGGAGCTCGGGAAGTGGAACCTGGTAAACTTCGATGCAGGTCTTGAAGGTGTCAGTCTCGCTCTGTTTACTAGAGTCCTTGGCTGGTCTAAGGAGGAGGTTCTGAGACTTTGTGCGGATGTGAGGAAGGAGTTAAGGAACCCCAAGATCCATGGGTATTGGAAGATGTAAGTTTTCATTTTGGCCATTTTGGCGTTTGGCTAATAGATTGGGTAGCTATGTTGTCTACGGGCAGAAGCCCGTTGAGAAAAGGGAGTGAACAGGTATCGAGGTCCTCTGATATGTTCATGGCCATACTTAGAGTGTTGGAGCGTCATCAAATTTGCATGTCACTATGTATTGACCTACATCGTTCTATTACAAGTCAACCCGTACTGCACTCTGCAATATTTCTGTAGCAATTGCAACTTTGGACTACGATGTTTGCACTTCAGATTATGCCTACCCAAATACGCCTTTTCACAGTCAGTCTGAGTCTAGACTTTGGATGAGTTGTAGATCATTCACATCCATTTGAGACCAGTAATTTACAACTGATCCCTCACCTGATTCAAAGGATTCAAAAGCCTTGTTTCTCAAATCTCACGTGTCAATCAACAACATACGAGGGTATTCTTGAACGGCTGGCCAACCCCATACTATAGATATGCGAGCCAATCAAGTCTACCAGGGTTACCCCAGCTTTCATCTTCGGGGCAACCGGAGCCGGAGTAGTGTCCAAAACAAGAACAAGCTAAACCCAATCTTTGCCACTACAAAAGATCAACCCCATCCTTCGTACCATGGCTAATCCCTGAATGTTCGCGGGGAGGGGGCAACTGCAAATCCGGGGAACAAGGCGACGTCGGACGGGCACCGGATGCCCTCTGGGGACAAGGTCCGTCTCGCATGACACAACATTGGACCACTTGCATAACCTGTCTGCAGACAAGACATCTTGTATAAAGACTCCCCTTCCCGAACCTGTGGGTAGCGATCTGCAGACTTGCTCTTGGCTTCTCTTTACCAAGCCTGCGCTCTATAATTTTTGTCTCGTCTTATAAACAAACATGGATTCCAAGGCCGACGACAAGGCCGCGTTTGAACATGGTGCTGAGGTCCAGGATGCTCATTTAGCTGTCCAGGTTGCGCATGATGTTCAGACACAGAAGTTGTCGCCATGGACGCCTACCATGTTTCGTCTGTATCTCGTTCTGGCGTGTGCTTACCTTTGTGGTTGTCTGGTATGTACCATCCAAGGCTCAATCGATCCAGCAGACTGTCTCCCGTCTGCATTTGTTATATGTCGTTTGCAAGGATAAATTCAGTCAATGGAATGCTGACTATCGCTTAGAACGGATATGATGGCTCTGTTATGGGCGGCATCAACGGCATGAAAGCCTATCAGCACTACTTCAACATGTCAGTACTATCATATCAATGCAAGGTTGTCGCATAGCTAACATTTGACAGGTCCTCGGAAGGCTCATCGACCGGCCTCGTCTTTGCTATGTACAACATCGGTTCCATCGCCGCCGTCTTCTTCACAGCCCCCGTAAACGATTGGTTCGGACGACGTTGGGGTATGTTCACAGGAGCTGCTATCGTCATCATCGGTACCTGCGTCCAGGCGACTTCTACCAACCGCGGCCATTTTCTCGGTGGTCGCTTTATCCTGGGTTTCGGCGTCAGCTTCTGCTGTGTATCCGCGCCCTGTTACGCCAGTGAGATGGCCCATCCCACCTGGAGAGGAACCATCACCGGTCTTTACAACTGTACCTGGTACATCGGCAGTATCATTGCTGGCTGGGTCGTCTACGGATGTAGTTACCTGGGCGAAGAGAATGATATGGCTTGGCGAGTTCCTATCTGGTGCCAGATGGTCACATCTGGTATCGTGGTTATCTTCGTTCTCTTCCTGCCCGAGTCTCCTCGATGGCTCATCGCCCAAGACCGTGTCGAGGATGCTGCCAAGGTGCTTGCCACTTACCATGGTGAAGGTGACCCCAACCACCCGATGGTCATCATGCAAATCAAGGAGATGACCCACCAGATTGCTTCTGATGCTACTGATAAGTCGTGGTGGGACTACCGCGGACTCTGGAATAGCCATAGTGCACGACGTCGACTCATTGGTGTTTTGGGTATGGCTGTCTTTGGACAGATCAGTGGTAACAGTTTGAGGTAAGTTGGAGAGTATCCTTGACATGGAATTGTGACTAACTTTCGCAGCTCTTACTATCTTCCCGTCATGATGAAAAACGCCGGGATTGTGAACGAGAAGAGGGTTTTGGCTCTCAACGGCATCAATCCTGTCCTTTGCTTCTTTGGTGCCATTCTCGGTGCCCGTATGACCGATGTTATTGGTCGTCGCCCTCTCTTGCTCTATTCCATCATCTTCTGTTCTTGCTGTTTCGCTGTCATCACCGGAACCAGCAAGCTCTCCCTCGACCAGCCTGACAACAGCTCTGCTGCCAACGCCACCGTCGCCATGATTTTCGTCTTCGGAATCGTCTTCTCTTTCGGTTGGACTCCTCTCCAGTCTGCTTACATTGCCGAGTGTCTTTCCACCGATATCCGAGCCAAGGGCACTGCTGTTGGTAACCTGGCGAGTTCTATTGCCTCAACCATCATTCAGTATAGCAGTGGTCCTGCCTTTGAGAAGATCGGTTACCACTTTTACCTTGTGTTTGTCTTCTGGGATCTTTTTGAGGCAGTAATCATCTATTTCTTCTTTCCTGAGACGAAGGACCGTACTCTGGAGGAGCTGTCTGAGGTGTTTGAGGCCCCCAACCCTGTTAAGAAGAGTCTTCAGAAGAGAGATGCAAGCACGGTTATGAACACCATGAACGTGGCGGGCGATGAGAAGCTCACTGGAGACGTTTGAGGCTATCTATTAGCATCGTGTACGGTTATCTGCGAATGAAGCAAATCTTAAGATGGTGTACAACTCATTCACACAGTCATGTTGGTGGAGTCAGATTGTACGATTCAATGATAATATAATGCTTGTACCAAGATTCTATCATTTGACCAAACTCTATTCTGGACTTCTTTGTGACTCAATTCTTGGTTTCATATCATTCATTAACTCATCTCTCAAGTCATGAGGTCAATCCCCCATTCGTGTAAACATCGTCAGAAATGACAAAATGGTTTTAACATGTCAATCAAATAATCTAGTTGGATGATCCATGGTTGATCCATGCAAGACACGGCTAGAACCCCGGACTTTGCCGAGGTCTCATGCCCATCAAGCTTTGAACCGTTCCTTAGCTAGGTCTTAAACCAACCAACCGGAAAGACGTTCAAGAGCTGGGGTTACAGCTTGTTTTTTTGCTAGAGATTGAGCTTACTTCTCCCGCACCAATCACCATGCTCAATTGATGTCGGACCGAACATCCCCGTATGTCTTCTGATCCTTCAAACCATCCACTCATTTCCTCATTATCTCCTCTTTTCCCCACGTTTTGCACTGTCGGCCCGTACCGGAGCGACAAACACATCAACTGTCTCACCCAGTGCCATGGAACACGCCATTGATGAATCTGCCGAATGGCCGCCACGGAAGAGACTCAGAACGTCTCATGCAGTGAGTTTGAGGCTCATCATCCTGCTTAACTTGACTGGGGCTTATCAGTTGCAGTGTGATGCCTGTCGTACCCGCAAGACAAGGTAAGATCTAAAGAGCTTTGCCTAACAGATTCACCCTATGGCAACGATACAAGAGATGGATAGTAAGTCGGTTTGCCTCATTTTGGATCACAGCATTGTGTCATCCATCTCCTATAACCCGAAGTTTAGCAACTGACCTATCTGCCACTTCCTAGATTGGCTGATGAGAGGATAGATGTGACGGGAACAATCCTTGTACCACATGTGCAGCGATCGGCCACGACTGCACATATGGATCTGAGGCCAATTCGTGAGTTTCATTGGTTGTCGATCATCTGTCAATGCAAGGTAGTAACCCAGAGTCTAGGAGAAGCAAGAACGATCTCATCTTGGAAAGTGTCCTAAGGGTTGAAAGGACACTCCACGAGCTACGATCTACCATCGTAAGAACTTCACGTCTCGAGCTTACATTTCTCCTCCTGACCATGCTCTACGTAGCCAGCAAACATACAACTAGCCTGCCAGCAACAGTCTATTAACTCTCCTCAAATAAACCGCACAAACTCATTTTCAGGCTCATCGCCAGACCTGAATCTCCGGCGTCAAAGCCAAGCCATCCAAACGCCAAATAGCCAAGACAACCGCGAGAATGTCACCAATTTCGAGAACGCCGTCTTGGATTCTATGCATACGTCTACAACCGAGTCGATACTGCAATGGCCTCATTTCGATGTTTTTCCGCTACTGAGACATGACGGAGAATCCATCTTCTATCTAGAACAATCGCGGACGCCTTTGAGTGTCGCGGCCAATCCCATGTATCCCTACGTCGATACAGAGGACATCGCATCGATACTAGCAGGTTTTGAACAGAATATTAACTTCTGGTATCCATCCATGTCGCAAGAGCAGCTGAGCAGTATACAGGAAACACTTCAGAGCGGAATGCCTGCTGATGATACAGTACACTCTTGTCTCTGCCTTCTCACTTTAGCTTTAGGATGTGCTAGCCAGGCTGCCGAAGACCTTCGTTTTATCAATGAACCCGAACCTTCTGAGAGAGATAGAAGGTTGAGGAAGAGAAAGCTTGGAGATATCTATTTCCAGTTGGCGTTGAAAAAGCTTCATGTCGTTCATCTGCAAGTCGATTCTCAGAGCACGCAATGCCTCTTCTTCACCGCGTAAGTTGGCTCGTGGTTTCGCTCATCACGCCCAGACTGACATTTTAGTCTTTACTTCGCATCACTAGTCAGGCCGCTCCAAGCCTGGGAGTATCTCAGTGCCACTGCTACGAGATGCATGCTTCTTCTATCATATCCTGCGAACAAGCATGACACCGAGTCTGAAGAACGAATTCGAAGGATATTTTGGTCCTGCTACATATTGGAAAGGTAAATTTGGTTGAAGTAAACTTATTCTTATCAACGGTCGCTAACAACCAGGCAGCGACTACATGGCCGAATTATCAGCATGCCCTCCTTCTGGCATCGCGCGCGTGGAATCGTCGGTCCCTCTTCCCAGTTCTTATCACACCCATACGTCCGTAGTCGTTGAAGAAGAATCTTCGCTCTACTTTCTGGCCTGTATCAGCATGCGGCGTCTACTGAATCGAGTCCATCAGCTCTTGTACGCCCGTGATACAGGAGCGGCATTTGACCACACTCGCTTCCCTCGCATCGTTGCTGAACTACAGCGCCAGCTTGACGATTGGCGTGACGTACTCCCAGCGTCCTTCTCGTTTAGTGTTGACACTGAAGAAGTACCGACGGCGGCTGGTGGTTTCCTTCGACAGAGATATCTCACCTGCAAGGGAGTTATATATCGACCGTATCTAATGTGGATGCTCAGTAGCAGCTACAATGATACGGGGACTTCGACATCAGCTGTAACTCCAGCGATACCGGACGTTATGAACAAGTGCAAGCTTTGCCTTGATGCGTGTTTACTCCACGCTTTAGACCTTAGGGGGTTCTCGCAAACAGTTGTCATTGACACATGGATCTGTTCTCTATCGTAAGTATTTATCTCCATAACAAGTCGAAAAAATGCTAATAACATACAGTATGTCTGGCGCCATGCTCATCATCCTCGCCGCATCACACATTCCCGCTCTGAAAGAGTTCATTGGTACTCGCGCCACACTTGTGGGGAGTCATCTCGAACGGTTGTTTCGGACCTGGCGAGACATGTCGTTTGGAGGAGACTCACCTAGTGTAGATCGAAGTATGTGGCTTATAAACCAGGCGGATAGTTACATTAGGGACTGTTATTGAGTCCCATTTCGACATTTACACCTAATTATATAAATTCCTTGCAAATCTCTAGCAACAATGGGTAGCCAATGTCGTTTCCTCCAGAACCAGACTATTTATTCCAGTGATAAGCTCATCAAAGCCACGCTGCTTAGCTTTTGCTTAAAATACTCGCCTGCCACTGAACCGCTTCATCCACAAGTCTACGGTGTTGCACCTATGTTACCAAGCTTCTTGGTCCAGGAACCCTTAAATTTCCCAATCTCGACTGTCAATAGGTTTTAAACACTTCTGTCCCTAAACAATTCATTCCGAAATCAAAGCCTTCGGTTGGGCCGATAAGAAGAAATTCAGTGCTATGGTCACCAAGTTCCACACACTCCGTACTGGAAAGCTTGGGACCACGCTCACTTATGTGGTTTATAACTGCATTGGTGATAACACCCCGCTGTGCTGACGTGTCACAATAACCCAATCCCTATCAAGACTTTAGTATGTCAAACATGAGTTGAGAAGGGAGGATTGCAAGTACCTGGTAACTATATGTGATTGAACCGGCTGGGCCGCTCTGCCCAAAGAAGGGGGCGCAAGGCAGATCCGGGATGAATTCCGGGCATCCCTCGCCATAATAAATATCACTTGCAAGCATAGACAGTGCCTTTTTTTGGACGTATTAGTAGTTGTGCCAGGCGTCGGACCAAGAATAACGTACCCTGATCGGAACTGATAGACCAATACATGATAAAACTACAAACATGACCTTTGCGAAATACTTTGCTCGCGTCAGTGGTGCGATATTTATGGAAGCATGTCGTCTACAGACCTTCTTTTGTGTTTGCTTTCCTTCTGTTTCTAGATTCAAGTTCAGGGGAGATTTGACATCGCCGTCAGTGACCGTTTTAGGGGACCTATCACCACTAAAGTAGGAACTGAGGAGATAGATGCTCAAGAGGCAATTGGCACCAGCCAACCTAGCTTCACTGGCTTCATATGCATACAGATATCCGACCAGGTTGATTGCTAGAAGACAAAGCGGGACGATAAAGGACGTTGTAGCCTCGTTGAAGATGGGAAAAGACATCTTGAGAGTCGTTATCGATGTTTTGATCTCGCTCGTTTGAAAGTTGTGTTTGGGAAGGGACAACGAGGAAAGGATTTTGTCGGATCAGTCGGACTATATCACAAAACCACCCATAAGTGGCCACGGTATCAGTTGTCAGCTGTGCGTAAGGCAGCAACCTGCAACCCTGCTAGATTCGGGGCTGACACCAATCAACACATTCCTACTAATGACCACGCGCTAGTTAAACTTCCAATACCCACACATCCGGACCTGCCGGCGTTGGAAGTTCCAGCAGTTGGTTGGATGGTCGTGAAAGTGGCGTCTGGTCAAAGAAGCAACAGTCCCAAGTTGGAAGTGGCCGAACTCCAACGCGCGAGGGTCTGTACCTTTTCCTGTTTTCTTCTGTTTCTTATCCAGATGCTGTTGACTTCAAAACCTCATTGGCAGTATCTAAAGATGAATAAAAGTATTTCCCTCTAGTGACAAACGAACAAGGACAGACGCATAGATGGTATGGGCTTTGTTTTCCTCCAATTTGCGTAAAACATGATCACATATCATCCCTTTTGAGCCTTTAATCTAACTTTATTTGTCCTGGACCGGATATTCCCTGACCTGATAGCATGATAAGAGGTTTAAGGTAACGCAAAGTTGTCGCGTGTGATTCATGTTCCTTTTTCTGTATCATTTCAAAAGTTATTGTGTAACGAAACTTATGAAAGGCGTCTCTGCATCATTTTTATTATACAATGCGCTCCACCTGCAGTTCGCATTTGCATACACTCTACATTGTTGGCTATCAAGGCAGCTTACCCGGGACTGCACAGGAGCGACAGGACAGGTGGTCTCTGAGAGTGTAGTGGAGATAAGAATAGATAATAGGAAAAGCGAAGAGTCTGTTTATAGTTTGATTCGATGTGCCACCAACAGAGCATCAGTCACATTTCGAGCACTATGAATGATGGTAGATGCAGTTCCAACATCGGAGAATGACATTGAACATCGGCCGAAACTGTTCGGCCGAAACGGGACACAAGTTGAGACAAGCGCCCGCTTTGAGTGATTGGCATCCATCTAAGCTTAAGTTGTAAGGGCCAGACAGCCTGTGGAATGATTTACGGTGGTAGAAACTGTTTCAATGAAGTCTCGTGCACCCTCAACAGCCATGCCTTCTGGCGGTCCGAGGACAGGTTTGAGATTCCCCGCTCCGGCTCCGACACCCCCGGGCTCTGCTACCTCGGCCATCTCGCTAGTCCCAATTTGCTGATATACATTTACTAAGCCATCCAACCAGGTAAGATCATCACCAATCGGACCACTTCTCCGCATCCATCATGGATTTCGGTGGAGGTTTGCCAGGTCCCCGAACCAGTCCGAAGCACGTGTTTGGGAATCAGGGAAGCAGGTTATAGAAACGTATCACGATGCGGGACAGTCGGGGGATGCGGGGCCGATTGATGGCGCAGGTAGATATCGAGAGATAAAGGCTCTAGGAGTTCCACGAAGGCCAGCCTCTGAACTATCTCAGCATCATTGTCTTTTTCACTACGTCAAAATGGGCGGAGGTATTGCAGAACAGCCCAAGGGCATTCCTCTACAGGAAGACGCCTCTCGACCTGATTATATCAACGAGGCCGTCTTTAGAAGAAACACTCTTCCAACACGATCATACCATATTCCTGAGACATCAATTTCGCTCAACGGAACATGGGACTTTTCTTTGTCTGGAACAGCCGTTGAAGCACCCGAGCCCAGCTCAAAAAATATCACATATGAACCAATCCAAGTTCCTGGCCACTGGCAACTCCAGGGCCACGGAAAGCCATGGTACACCAACGTCCAGTATCCCATCCCTGTCTGCCCACCATACGTTCCCACCGAGAACCCTACGGGATCGTATCGTCGGGAATTTCACGTCCCAGCAGGATGGGACGCAGATTCACAGCTCAGACTGCGTTTTGACGGTGTCGACAGCGCGTATCACGTTTTTGTGAATGGTGCACTGGTTGGATATGCTCAAGGCTCGAGAAACCCCTCTGAGTTCGATATCTCGGCTTTTGTTAACCGAGAGGGTGCAAACGAGCTGTTTGTGCGGGTTTATCAGTGGTCTGACGCCACATATATCGAAGATCAAGACCAGTGGTGGCTTTCCGGTAAGTCTGCCGTGTTCGAAGCCGAAGATATTAGAAACTGATGCAAAATAGGAATCTTCCGTGATGTCTACCTCATCTCCTTCCCAGCTGCGCGAATTGATGACTTTTTCGTCAAGCCTGATCTTGACAGCAGCTACAAGAATGGAAAATTGACCGCCTCGGTTGACCTTTTTACTGATAAGGCTGCGGTCCTTGAGCTTACGCTATCCGAGCTGACCAAGAACGGCGGGGCTGTGATTAGCTCTACCAAGACCTCTGTCGACGGAAAGTCCAACAAAATCGATCTGACGCTTGACGTCGAAGACCCGAAGAAGTGGACTGCAGAGACGCCATACCTCTACTCCGCTGAACTCAAACTCAAATCTGAAGACTCACAGACCATACTCCACAAGGTCCAGCAACGTGTGGGATTCCGAAAGGTTGAGCTCAAGGACGGTCTTATGACTGTCAACGGAAAGCGTATTCGCCTTCGAGGTGTCAACCGTCACGAGCATCATCCTCTTCTCGGTCGCTCCGTACCTATCGAGTTCGCCAAGCGCGATCTTCTCATCATGAAGAAGCACAACATCAACGCTCTTCGCTGCGCACATCAGCCCCACGACCCGCGTGTGCTAGATCTCTGCGACGAGTATGGTCTGTGGGTTATGGCAGAGGCTGATCTTGAGTGTCACGGTTTCTACGACGCTGTTGCGCGACCTCTTGACATTCCCGAGTCTATGGACTATGGCGAGCGAAAGAAGCTTGCTTTTGGAAAGGCTGCACAGTTTACTTCCAATAACCCTGACTGGAAGGAGGCTTATCTTGATCGCATCAACGCAGTACTCAACCGTGATAAAAACCATGCCAGTGTCATCATTTGGAGTTTCGGTAACGAGGCTTTCTATGGTGATAACCACAGAGCGATGTTCAAGTACGCTACTGAAGCTGATCCCTCCCGATTGATTCACTATGAGGGAGACGAGCAGGCCGAGACTACGCACATGTACAGTTACATGTATCCCACTGTCGAACGCCTCATCAAGTACGCCAAGGAAGAAGGTGTCAAAGATGGCAAGTTTGAGAAGCCTATCGTGCTCTGCGAGTATGGTCATGCTATGGGCAATGGCCCCGGCTGGCTCGAGGACTACGAGCAGGCGTTCCGTGACTATCCCCGACTCCAAGGTGGCTTCATCTGGGAGTGGGCCAACCACGGTTTGTGGAAGGATGATCACGAAGGCGAGGGCTACTATGCTTATGGCGGCGACTTTGGTGACACTCCCAACGACGGAACATTTGTTATGGACGGCCTACTGAATAGTCAGCATGAGCCTACGCCCGGTCTTGTTGAGTTCAAGAAGGTTATCCAGCCTGTTGGCTTCTCCTACTCCGATGGCGAGTTGGAGATTGAGAACCGACATGACTTTGCTGGCTTAGAGCATTTAACCGCTTCATACAAGATTGAGCAGCTTGGACAAGAGTAAGTCTACCACCTAGGCGATATTGACCAGATTTCTAATTATTCAGCAGCACAAACTTGATCCAATCGGCATCCTTCGATGTGCCTAACATTCCAGCTGGCGAGACACGAGCTGTTTCTCTTCCCGTCGATGACAAGAAGTTCAACAAGGATAGCGAGGTCTACCTGACGGTGACTTTGTCCCTCAAGCATTCGACAGCTTGGGCTCCCGCAGGACACGAGATCGCTTGGTCGCAACACCAACTCCAGGCCCCTCAAACTTCTGCCAAGGCTACCTCCATCGCGAGCAACACGCTTTCCTCCAAGCTAGAAGTCTCCGAGCAGTCATCCTTGGTGATAATCTCTGGCAAAGACTTTGAGCTTACTTTCAACCGTGCTTACGGCACATTGAAGAGCTGGGTCTCAAACGGCAAAAAGGTACTTGACTTTGACCCCAAGACTAAAGCTGCTATCATCCCATCCTTCTGGCGACCCAAAACCGACAATGATGTCCCTGGCGCGGTTCCATATTGGCAGCGATTCGGTGTTGACCAACTCGAGTCTCAACTTCGATCCTTCATTGTGGATTCATCAAGCTCGGATAAGGTTGTCCTTAAATCGAAGACCTTTATCACTCCCCCCGTACTCTTCTGGGGATGGGATTGCGAGATTGAGTACACGGTGTACCTGAACGGCGCATTGAGTGTTAATGTCACTCGTCTGGCTCCACAAGGATCCGCTCCCGATCACGTTCCCAGGATTGGTCTTAACCTCTACGGAAGCAGGACACTCGAGCATGTCAAGTGGCTCGGCCGTGGACCCGGAGAAAGCTATCCAGACAAGAAGACCTCTCAGCGCGTAGGTATTTGGAACGTCGAGTCCATCTCTGACCTCCAGGTCCCATACGATGTTCCCCAAGAGAATGGAAACAGAGAAGACACACGATGGGTATCACTGCGAGACTCCAAATCGCCCAGTGTTGGTCTGCGTGCGGCTCGATTAGATGGAGCACATTTTAGTTTCTTGGTTTCCAACCATAGGGACACAACTATTCAGGACGCTAAGCATCCTCCCGACCTTTTTGAGGAAGATGCCGCGTTCATCAGACTCGACCACAAGGTTGCGGGTGTAGGATCTGGTGCTTGTGGACCGGCTGTTCGGGAGGACTTGATGGTCAAGACCGAGGAAATTACTTTCGGTTTCTTGCTGGAGCCACTATGAGATACTATGAGATACATTGAAAGATATTATGAGCTAAGTATTAAAATGAACAGTATGAATCTAAATCAAGATCGGCTATAATGGCCAACGGGAGATCGACATGTCTAGATAAATGAGCTCGTTAGCGTGGAGGCATTCATCGACACCCTCACAGCCGACCTCACATTCGCTTTCATACAGGATGTAGATTGGGTGATGGATCTTTCTACGCTGCACAATGGCTGAGGACTTCGGATAAATGTTTGATATCTAAATTTAGAGATCTAACGCTGTTCGTCTTTAAACCCTGAGGAAAACATCATGATATCATTTCCAAGATTGGTATTATACTATCTACTCCCCATCTGTATACTAAGAGCTATATAAGAGGAAGCCGCAGCATCATATACAGACACTCATATAGAATCTATCGCTTCATAGAATATGCATAGTCTGACTGTTCAACCTCCTGCACAACATCGTTCCGCACATAAATGCCCGACATATCCTGCTCTCTTGAGTGCAAAGATTCAGTGTTACGACTGGAGATATACGTCCGTGGACCCTCCTTGCTTTCGATAATTTCGAAATCGGCATGGATTCCTCTTTCGGGATCGGCCAGTTCTTGAGTAGAGCTGTTGTCGTCTGCTTCTCGCTCTTTGATGGTGCGGTTGATTGTAGTAAGACGTATGGCATTGGTGGTTCGGCTGATGGGATGACTGCTTCCAGCGGAGCTGAGAAATCTCTTGGGAAGGATCTTGGTAAAAATAGGTCGTAAAAGAGGGAAGCATCCTGCAGTGGTCAGCATGGAATGATTTTGGATCAGAAGAGAGGACTTACCAGATACAATGGCAATGTTGATCTCAACAACACCCCACATGTCGTTTCGAGCCATGTCTCGTGGCATTTGAGTTGTGTTGACATCATATCTGATCGATTCCACGACAACAAATGTTGATGCAAGACAAACGACGAAACCGATAACGAAAAGGGCGGTAATAGCAATCTTTTGACCCATTCGAAGTCGAAGTTTAAACACTTCAATAATCGGCAAAGCCAGGATAACAATGTCGAGAGCAAAATGGGTAAGGCAGGTGCCGAAGAAGAACTGAGAATCATTGATCTTACAGACGGCACCTTCGATACTCTTGTCCCAATATGCCTGAACAGGAACACAATGGAAGGTGACCATGAATGTACGGAGGATGATCCATGACACACTAAGGCCAAGCAGAACTTGGATTGGGATTCGGATCGCAGATTGCTTGAAGATGCGCCAGTAGAATAGAAGGATGGATAGTTTGGAGAAGCCGATCGAATATGAGTATGTCGTTGAGATAAGGAACTGCATTAATCGCGCGTTGAGATTGATGTTCTCATACTCTTCGTCGCTCACGGTATCGGGGATTGTCGAGCCAAGGTACCATTTTTCGGTCCCTGGTGTATTTAATTAATGTTTAATCGACGGCGACAGGAGCCAGGAAGGTTACGTACAGTAGATCATCACGACATTATATCCAATACCAACGAGCTACAAGCATCATATGTAAGTCACCGCAACATTTAAAACCACGGGGGAGAAACTCACAAAGGCACCGAGACAAAAGTAATCATCCCACCACCATTGCACCTTTGTCATGCGTCGTGCAAACACACGAGCGATCTGCGCCAGCAAGGCCGCTACCCAAGTAATGATCACAGCGCAAACAATGTCTGACTTGAGACTCATGGTGACCTTGAACTTGACTTTGCGACATATAAGGCGATAATTCAAGATATGTCTTGTACAGAAGTGTGTGAACAGAAGGAAAAAGCAAAAATGAATGGCAACGAACCCAAGCGAATGGTTCACTGACTGACTGGGAACAATGGAACATCAGTGGGGATTGATATGCATTTGAGAAGAACAAGGAAGTTCGTCCAACAGCTTCCTAGTTACACGGTACCTGTCCTTATCCATGGGAGCTTTAGGGAGACAGGCCCCTTTGACCATAACACTCCTGGTATAGTAGCTTATCGTAGTGGAATCCGGGGGATGAGGCTAGCTACCAGGGTCGTTGAAGGACTGGGCTAGGCTTGATGGGTCTGGGGTAAAGGGGGGCAGCCTTTATGTCAGGCTGTGTTCCAGAACAACTGACTCGGCATTTTCAGCCATAAAGCCTTGGCAGGTTATGCTGTGCGACATGGTCAGTTATCATATGATGAAAGGAAAAGGATGTCACAAAAAGAGTCGATATTGTTAGCCACGTTGTTTTCATCCCACTCTGTTGTGCAATGCATGGTGTTCCCTGTAGCTCATCCTTCGTTCCATGAGGGAATTTGTCCAGGACCAGGCCTTCCAAGCCCTGTTGGTTGGTTTCGTGACGTAGATTTGTTACGTGTAGAAAGAACGCCAATGAAGCTAGTTTAGTTACAAGCTACTGACTACTGCACGAATTCTTTAGTGCCTTACTCGCTTACAGACCAAATTAATGGTTCCTTGATGGTCCTGTGACTTTGCTGGGGTAACATTCACTCCAATAACGCTTGAAATGTTATTAATCATCCAGAAGAGCCAGTCACGTCTCTAGGATAACTTAGTCTGAAGCGAAGGATGTATCGGACCCTTGGACAACATGTCCAATCGATAAACAGTTCTTTAACCATGGTGTGCCACTGCTAAAATGCTGGGCACTGTATAGTTCAGCTGTATAAGCACACCATTCTTTATATCCGGTCCCTAAACAGTCATCAAACAACAAATGATCAAAAACCTGATTGCTTTGCTTATTATTTACACATTGTGTCTATATTCGTTCGTCTTGAGATTCTGGAACATCGGCATTGTAAGCTTATGGCGCAGAAGTCACTACACCGGGGCGCTTGAGATAAAAAGATGCTGGAAGAGGAAGCTCAGTCTGACATCGAATGAAGGCGTCTCGGCCTCAATTTTACTTGGAAATGCTCTACTGTTATCAAGCAATATCGTTTTGTTTCGACTGTTACATGCATCTACAAGTCAAGTAGGCCATTAACATTCAATTGATCAAGTCAACTTTTGGACCATTGTTCGTCCTCGTAAGATTGGCTGTACTTTGGACAGATGACTAGACCTTGTGTGGTATCATGAAGCTAAGCACCTCCTGCATCTGTACAAGAGAGATGGCCTCAGCTCAAGTGAACGATAGCAACAGGCAGGGTATTGGAACCATCTCCAACCAACGTCCTCACAGGCTCGGTTCTATGTTGATCCGTCTGGCTAGCGTAAACTCTGTTGCTCCAGATTAGATGCCAACACTGTCTCCTTATCTACGTACGTACCTCGCAGAAACGGCCAACAAGATGAAGCAGTAACGCTACCATATCCGTTGCATTTTAGGGCCCTTCTTATCATCCTTCGAGAATAATCATGGCGCCACATTCCTATGTAGCGCCTTTCTAACTGTCACTAATACTGGTAGTTGTGTTGTCGGCTGTCTCATTATTGAGCGGAAACGGACCGAGGGGCCAGTGGCTGATAATCACGGCGGTACCACCTACTATTTCCGACTTAGCACCAATTTCGCATTCATAGCGCACAGCGCGCTATTGTCCCAGACTCGTTGCACCTGAGCTGAGCTTTGTGTGGTAGCTTCTTCTGTTCCATAAGATTATTGGTCTTTGGAGACTGAGCCTAATCCGCTGAGGTGCCGTGTATCCATTACCAAGTCTAGTGCATATTAATTATCTCTCACATCTCAACTTGGGCTGACCGCTGCGATAGAGTCTGTGGACAGGCAATCTTTCCCTCACGAGCAAAACGCCATAACGTCATAATCGCTACTGTTGTTCGCCAAGCACAACTCCAGAAGCTCACGTCGTGTCGCAAACATATGCCTTGACTCGTGGACTGCAAACTAACCTGTTTTGTTTGTGCTGTAACAACTGTCCATGCCGTGAAGAGTATCGGTCGATATCCAGGCACCGCTACAAGGTTTAGCTGTTGCAAGGTTCAGTGTAAAAAGTGTGGCAGCCATCACAGCGCGCCATGCCTTTGGGGGTTGAAAGCTGAATCCTACGCGACAGGCTTGAAAGGCAAAGCAAGTCAAGTAAAGTTATGTCACACTGAGGCCCCTGGATTAAAAGACACAACCTTCTAGACTGTTCTGTCAAAATAACCTATTGATGTAGGCAGCATTCTATAGTCGCTTGATTTTGCCCCGGCTTGAATTTCCATCGTTCAATTGAGATGCAAAAAGGTGGCTTTGGGGGCCACGCCTCTGATTTTGGCCAGGCGTTTCAACACAATGGGGGATCAGCAGCGCTCAGACAATCGCAGTCCCCATTTTACCTGCCAATCTTGCTACCTCCGTACCAACCGATAGTGCACGATATAGCTCGCTTTAGCACGGCATGATAAACATGGTACGAGACGTTGTGGCTATCCAGATTTAGGTGGGTTTTAGCTAGTTCGGGGCCATCATCCCGTGAGCCGGTCAAGACAAACAAATTGCTACTATTCTATCTTCGTATCTGTTCCTGTCGGCCCGAAATTGATATCTAACTTCTCGGCACGACTAAACATCTTGGCTTGCCAATGATACCCCTATCATATCTGGCTGAGTCCACTCATCACTCAGCCTACGACTCCCTCCAACGTATCGCCCAATCTCCCTTTGCAAAACTCGGCTCCACGACCTTCCCCGACATGACGGCCTCGCAAAGGCGTTTCTCACCATCCTCAGTCACAGAGAACCCAAAAACGACACCTCTTCGCGCTGCGCACTTGGTCATCTCACGCTCTTTGGCTCGCTTCTGTCCCTGTCTGCGCTTTTCCAACATTTCGTCCGTCTCGTGGATTCTCTCTGCGCGGCCCTTTTCGCCTCCCACGCTGCCGTTGACTTCAGACACTGACTGTGCTGGACGAATGCGCGTGCCGCTACGGACCGACATACGAGCGAGTACGTCGCCGTCGACGTGTTTCTCGTCTTTCAGGATATCTGCGAGGTCCTGGTCTTCTTCAGACGTCCTCGGCTCACATGTCGCGTGTGCATGCTCAGATACCTGGGTATTTTCGTCCTCACTTTGAGTTTCTTCATGTTCTCCCTCCATAGATGTTCGGTTTAGTCCAAAGACGAGCTCCTCCGCTGCACTGCATGATACCAGGATCCGATTGTCGCCCTTGCTATTCTTCCCTTTCTTGTGCTTCCCAGATGTTCCTTTGGTATGTTTCTTCTCTGTAATAGCATGTTCCTCGGCGGTCAACAATTTCAAAAAGGCACTTTCGAGCTCACGGTCCAGTTTTCCAGGCTTCTGGGTTCGGCATCGGCTCGAGCAGTATTTGACTGGTGTATTGGTTTTTGCTGACGCTGTAGTCTTCCGTGTGCTGATGACTCTTCCGCATGAATGACAGTACGGAGTTGATTCTCCTCCAGGCAATAGGTAGAAAGGCGCTGGCGTCGCTTGGGATTTGGAGGGGCGACTCCAACTGTCCATCCAACTCATTTTGACTGGTTCTAATGATGGTCCTCGCTTTAGCAGGCTGACTGTTGAGAATGTGTTGCCGTTTGAAAGTGATGCAATGATTCGTAGTGGTTGTACTCTTGGACTGCGACTGATGTGAATCATGTCGTGTGTAAGTTTTCTTTTGTGGAAGAAAAGGGAATCCTCTGATGAGGCCATGGGATCGTGATGATGTCATTGTCGTCATCGAGGTTTCGAAGAGGAATCATAAGGCTGATCATCAAATGTCCAAACCGCCATCGCTACAGTTCATCTTTTCCATAAGGCCGCTCTTAGTTCTCCATTCCAAAAGTTAAGATATATACAACTTTAGTATTGTCAATAGAATTGGGGCCTTGGACGTCAGAAATCGAAGTCTGGTTTAGGGTAGCACCAGGTTACTGGTTACATAAAGTCTTGCGTTCGAATCGAAGAGTATTTCTTTCGTTCCAAACACATCAAATCTGCTGCGGGTTGTTCTTTGCGAAATTCGAGTTGTATCTATGCATTACTACGAAAGTTTGTCACCGAATCAGTAACGAGAGTAAGCTTACGCAACGAGTTACTGCCAGTTAAAACCCCACCAATTGCCAACAGTGAGATTTTAGCTGTATCGTGAGATGCATGGGGATTGAAAACAATCATGATGTGGGTAGACACTTCCGACACATTAAATGTATAACCGCTTGTTAAAACTAATAATAATCAGTTGTACCAAGCGGTCAGTTTCATAGTTTCAGTGTTCAAAGATTGGTTGCATAGACACTTATAGGATCGATTGTCTTGATTAACAAGCAACTTATATATGGACAGTGTCTCTGAACCCCTCATCCATTGCCAAGAGCTATGTGTACAGAAGGAGATCATCTTGTGCTGCTTATCGTCAGCACTAAGCCAATAGTTGAGTCGTCTGTAGTACCTCGCTTGACACTGAGACTTTCTGACAGCAGAATCATCTACCATAAATACAATGTCTCCAGTATAAGGTGAATGACTTGGATATACCTAACCCCTGCCTTTAAGAAATTTAGGCTCGGCGGCTAATGTGCTAACGCTGATGTTCGGAAATGGTGGGTTATCCGTGAGATGATGCCGAAGGAGTGTGTCAGCACCAGGAATTTATTTAAAGATCAGTTCCCACCGAAATCCAGTTGTCTTAGATCTTGGTCCTATTTACCTACCAGTAACTTGCATCACAAATATCCAATTGCGACCATGCGCTTCATCACAGATTCTCGTGGTCTTGGTGACCCAGACTCGGAAGCAGTCCCTCTTCAAGTCATTGGTGCAGGTCTTCCTCGTGCTGCCACATCGTCAATGCAAGCGGCATTCGAGAAGCTAGGCTTTGGTCCATGCATGCACATGGCGGAAATCCTTCCTCACGCATCGCGCATACAGCTCTTCATCGATACGCTACGTGAAAAAGACGACGCGAAACGGAAAAAGATGGTTCGTCAACTTATCCACGGCCATCGATCCATTTGTGATCTTCCCGTTTTCTATTTTACTCCCGACTTGATGGACGAGTATCCTGATGCCAAGGTCGTCATCAATATGAGACCTGACGGTAGAGTCTGGGCCAAGAGTGCCGAGGACAGCTTCTGGTTCTTCTTTAGCCCGTGGTTCAAGTGGGTTGGTCTGCTTTGGACTAATGACCGCTTATGGTATAAGCTTAACATGGAAACGATGAAGAAGTGCAAGGAAGAGTACGACACAACAAACGTCTTCAGCGCCGAGTGTTATGACATTTATTACAAGCGTTTGCTTAACGAAGCAAAGAAGCGAAACCGTCAAGTCCTCATTTTCAAGGCTGAAGATGGTTGGGAACCTCTTTGCAAGTTCTTGGGTAAAGAGATCCCGGACGAGCCTTTTCCTCGTCTAAATGAAAAGAAGACTTTTGAAATAGTGAAGAGGATATTCATTGCCAAGGGAGTATTGTCTTGGATGGCCCTGTTTGGTGCGACTTGGGGAGCATGGAAGGTTGCCTCTCATTTCCTGTGATAGGGCGGTATAGACTGTTGGCAAAGTAGCGAGAGACGATTTAGAAATACAACGATTTGCTATCGATAAAATAAAAAGATTTCATAATAGCTCATAGGATCATAGCTGTAGCGCTGTGTTGTCAATAGCAACACGATATAACAGTTCAGTAGGATCTCAACCGCCACATCTCAATACACGCACAACTTGTGAAATTGCCTATCCATCTCTGCAACACATATGGAAAAAAGTCAAAAAGATAATCGCTTTAATGCTAACTGGAGGGTTCGAACCTCCGCGGTTTCCCACTGCGGGTTTGGTTTCTGATGAGAACCTAAACACAGCGCCTTAACCACTCGGCCAAGTTAGCGAGGATGATTTGAGTTGAAATCAAGTCACCATTCATTGTCCAAGGACCCTATCAGTAAGCCCGCTCACCATTAACAGCTCCCATCCACTGCCCACAAAGCGTTCCTGTGTTTCTGCCATTAACAATGAGTTATATTTGTGATGTCGTGTTAAACCTGTACGTGATTAATGTTTAAAGCCTCGTCGTATATTCACAACCTGTCCATGCCAAGGTAAAAGACTGGCCATTTAAGACATGGCAACTCTTAGATAACTCGTGCAATATCAGCAGACAATTCATTCACTTCTCAGTATCGACACACTTCTATATATCCGAACCTACGACATGTGTATCACTGACGTAGTCGTAACCAAATGCAGGGCCTGTGGCAAAACCCACAACAGAACACATAAGCTAACCGTGCATTGCATGGAGTTTGCGAAGCGTGGCGCATGCCCGCGTGCCCATTACCCCGAAAAGAAAGAATGGAAACCTGAGAGCACGTGTCCAAATTGCATAGAAGAGACGAAGAAGAGAACAAACAATGAGTTTGCTGCTAGAGATTGAGAAGTCAATGGTTCTCAACTACCTGTATTTCTGGAAAGCAAACAAACCCATCTTATACTTAGGTAGTTTGTGGCACTTCTTTGAAGACCTACTCTTTAATAAAATGGATGGTTGAAACATATGGCGGACCTGCCGGCCATGTGTGCTTTATGTTGCTAGCTGTAGACGACTATATTATATAATTGCCTTGCACCTTATGACTACAGGTATGTAAATCGTGGTTTTAGATAGCCAGTTTGTAGTAAACGATCTAAACTCGTACGATGATCAGGTTGATACCCGAGCTTTCCATGTACGCTATGGGCATCAACGCAATGTGATGGTCTTTGGATAAGATGGAGGGTTTGATGCCTTTTGGAATCGTCAGTCATATCTAGTCAATGACTTCATCCTAATCCAGAAGCCACAAGCACATGTAACGGATCTGCACAAGTTGCAGGGAACGAGGATAATAGTACGTTCCTTGTTTGGTGTTATTTCTTAGATGTGTCAGTTTAAGAGACGCTTAGCTGTCCTCCATCAGGTCTTCAACCCTGTCCACGAAATAGGTTACCAAAACAGATTTAAGACAACTTAGCTGTAGAACCGAAATATTATATAGTTGATATGAATTAAGTAGTGGGGTATTATATAAGCTATTGAAGAAAATATCGGAGGGTATCTTATGACTGTCTGAAGCTTGACAAGGAGGTATTTCGGCTTCCCTCCTCAACAATCGTCTGCTTGGGATGTCCAGTATGGGAGGTCAAGGGAATCTCATCTGTATCGGAGCCGCCTTTGTAGTGATCGTGCTTGGGGCTATTTTCAACTGTTACTTGGAACTCTGTTCGCTGACGAATACCAGGACCGTTGTGGTTTCGGGGCATGCCAGGAAGATCATCATCCGAGTCACCAGCGACTATTTTGGACCGGTGAGTAAGCTGGACGTTGTTTACCCCGTTTGTCCAAGCCGCATCTTCTGTTCGGTGGGCGCTTCGGACATGACCAGAGTGCGATAGGGATGGGTAATAGTCGTCTGAATTTTCGCCCTTTGCTAGACGGGTGATGAGCTTGGCCATGGACATTTCGATGTTGAGTTTGACCATGTAGGCGACGGGGTGGAATTGGATAAAAACGACTTGGTTGGGAAGCGACATGAGACCGATGAGCATACCCTTTGGAATATTAGCAGATGGACAAATAAAAAGAGTTGTCGATCTTTGACTTACGTCCATAAGGATGGAGACGATCATGAGCTTGGCGTTGAAGCCAACAAGCGGCTCATACTTTTTCAAGTTGTGCTGCTCAACCAGTCGCTTCTTGACTGTTCGGAGGAAGTACCAGTTGAGTCCGGCGTCAACCAGCAGGATGATGACCTTGGACATACGATCCCAGACATTGTTGATTTTGACGAACCTGCACACGTTAGTGGGCTATCCTTTTTCCAGCTCCGGATAACTTACGTCTCACTCGCAGGAGGGACGGTGTGTGATGGGATCCAAATGACAAAGACGGCAACGTTGACAAGAGTGATGATGATTGCGGTGCCCCATTTCAACTTGGACACGGTGGATCGATGTTCGGCAATGATAGAAATTCGGTTGACAATAATTTGCATGAGCAACTGGACTTCGAAAACCCAGCAGAAGAGAATGAAGAAAAGCACGGGTACGCTAGAAGACGATACACAGTTAGCTCAACGTGTCTTAGGTCCCCAGTGACAAGTATGTCTTACGTCGGCCCAATGATCCCGTCTAAGAAAACCCATCCGATGATAGTGATGACAAGATTTGCTGCGATCTCTCCCCAGAGCATATAGATGTATGCGCTTCGCAGCGGGTTTCTGTTTCGTCTTGTCTGCTTCCAGGCCTCCCAGACAGTAAGCAGTCCAAAGCCGAGGGTGAAACCCATGGCAATGGAAGCTAGCTTGATGTCACTCGTGGAAGCTGACATGTTTGGTGAAAGAGTCACGGGATGTTTCCCGAGAGTGGAAACGAAGTGTAAAGGGTCCAGCACTGCAGGTGATCCTTAAGAAAAAGCAAAAACGAGACATGTCAAGAGAGGAGACATGCAGAAATGGGGCCTCACGAGCTTTAATACATAGAAGGGCAGGAGAGTACCTGCATAGAAAGCCCAAAGCTAGTCTGAGACAGCCACTGTACTAGAACATCACGTTTTCCCCAGTTGACTTAAGCCACAGTGGAAAGTCGACATGAAGCGTTGCAGAGGTGACATATGGCGACGGGGCTTAGAGCCAGAAGGGGACTGGCGTGAGGTGGGGAAACGATGAATTAGGTAGTTTTATTCTATTCTAGCCATGCATATGGACCGAAACACATTCCGCGCTTTGGCGCCACGCCTGTCATCAATCTCTCGATCAGTAGTTCGTCTTGATCATGGGCCAGTATACGGCTCTTGGCAGTTAGAGAAGTTGTTATATACCTGGGGCTAGGGCCAGAGTGGGGGCAACTGTACGCTAGTAGCAAACCGAGGGGATGGTGGTAATTTAGAGTAGCATTACATGTTTTATGGTGAGGGATGAGGATGAAGGGATGGATGTGATCGACGTTTGGAGGCCCATGATCTACCGTACAAGGTCTAGGAAGTGACTCGCATCGTTATGCAGGTAGACATTTCCGTCGCTATCTCCTTTTTTGTTTTTCAACTGGAGTCTCCTTTTCTTCACAATGGTTTCAGAGACCACTTTTCAACATCAAAGGCTCAGGGGAAGTTGACCACTAATGGATGTCACCAACGCCACAATCGGTTAGTGTCTCATGTTTCGGCACTGGGGATTCTTTTCAGATATCATGCCCGTGGTGCCAAGGCGCCAGTTCCCTCAACCACACTGGCTGACTGGATAGCTTTCTTCTACCTTTCTTGTTGTCTTTGGTGGCTGGCTGTTCTCACTCTTAAGTCGCTGTCACTTGGTTACGCCATTTCGTTTGAAATCAGGGGTAAAAGGTTAATCTCTTAGTGTCTCATTCCATTTGCTCAAAAAGTTTAGTGCCCGCGGCTTGTCTGCTTGGTCGGTAAGTAGTGCATGCGCTACTGACCTCGAAGGTTATGATTGCGCTTCTTACATTGTACCTACACAACCACTTGGAAAGACCTGGTGGTTCCGCTCAGTATCGAAGTCGGCGGATTTGCTCCGTGCTGTAAAAAAAAAAACTCTAAGCGAAGGGGGATGTTTTGAGAGAGGGGCTGGAACAGGGTAACGTCGTCTAGTTAATTCCTGTATATCCGGAAGTGATCTCCATAGTTGTAGTGCTACCAAGACTCAAACTTTATCACGGAATATTTCCTAGCTACAGCACGTTCCATCGCGTTCTCGGCCATAACGCCGGCTGTAATTGAAGTCAGTTACAGTCAATGCAGTCTCCCACAATTAATAGTCTCTGTATGCTTTAGTTCATTGTCAATCAAAACGGTCAACTAATGACAATGCGTCTCGCTAATGTCGCATAAACGCCATGGCCGACTAACGCGTCCAGGGTTAAGCAGTAAATCGGGTCAATGCAGGGGTTCAGTTCAGTTCAACCTTGGAGCTCCTCTTTCACCACGTGCTGTTCGTCCGAGCTACCATGTCATCTTGACACATCACTTCCTATGTAACGGTCTCGGTTTAGTTATCCATAGATCACTTCTTGTAGAATCTAGGGTGACTGAAACTTCAGTCCATACATGCATCATGGTGAATTTTGATAGTCATAGTTACCTGACATATCTTGGCATACCCACGAGGTTTCACAGATAACAATCAGCCTTGCCTCTTATCGACCTGCCCCGCTCTTAGCAAACGGTCACGAAACATACCAGATCAAGATTAGGATATATAATGACGTTGTTTCAACAACTGGGTACAGTAACCTGATTTTCTCAAGCTTAGTTTGATACACATCAAGAAAGGAATGTCGCAATCCCGGAACCTTGCTTCCACATCGCTCCAAGGGTTATGTCGATATCTGTCAAAAAGAGAACTCCATATATGTATGTGCTTGTGGATATAGTGGACACAAGATAGACAAATCTCAAAGTCATGTTACCCTAGATCCACACTAAGGCTATGCGTTATTCACATCCAACCCAAATCCATGTCTTGCATTGTCTTCTGTCTGTCTCCCAGGATGGGAGATGGAATACTCTTAGACATTGAAGCTACGACTGCTGTGCTCCTTCTAGGCAAGGCAGGCTGATATGTACAAAACGTTATTGATAACCCCCCGAAAGCTAATCATGTCTCTTTGTAATCGTGACCAGAAAATCTTGATGCAGAGAAAACCATTGCGTTTTCGTTTTCCAAGGCTTTATCGTGTCCGCCACCTCAGCATCAAAATGTCGAAAGAACTGCGCGGTATACTTGTAAAGTTCGACCGTTGCCAAATGTTTTCCTATGCAGCTACGGCTACCCATGCCAAACTATGTCAAACCATATCAGTATCAACGCTAGACCAAAACCAAGATGTAACTTACCGTCATCAGAATGGATCTCTCCTTCCTAATCCGTTCCTGATCTTCTGGGCTCTGGGAAATCCACCGCTCGGGTCTGAACTCTTCTGCATCCGGGCCAAAGATTTCGCGTGAACAGTTTACTGCTCTTGCACTAGTACCGCAAGTTGTACCCGGGGGAAGAAAATAATCTCCAACTTGAGCTCCATCGGACGGGACAATACGGGGAAGCTGATACTGAATGGAAGGATGTAGGCGAGTGCTTTCGATAATAACAGCAGAAAGATATGCGAGCTTCTCTGCTTCCTTGAAAGAAATCTCACGTCCTTGCTCCACTAGTCTGAGTTCTTTATAGGCAGAGTCAATCTCATCTATTAGCTTTGCCTTGACGTGAGGGTTAGTGAGAAGGTATCCGAGACAAGCCAGAATGCCGATGGCGGTTGTATCAGACCCCGCAGCAAGGATATTCACGCCCTCGATCATAACATCTTTCTTGTTAACTGGCTGGCCGTGGTGATCTTTGGCTTCGATGAAGTGCTGAAGAAGATCTCTGCGTTGGTTAGGTAAAAGACCATTGGTCATCCTCTCTTCTACCCTGTTGTCCAGCCAGCCGATAAACACATCAAAGGCGTTCAAACGATCGCCCCCAAATGTTTTGGTGAACCATTTAGATACTGAGTTGTTGATCCAGAACATCTGTAACGGCAATATACCCATATTACCCATGAAGTAAAAACCATCATGTATAGACTGAATTATGCCTCCGACGTCCCTTTTCTGTTCCAGAAACCCAACCATTCCACCTATGGCTAGATGACCAACGACATCTGCGGTGAAGTAGTTTACCATCTTGTCAATTGCAAACCTCTCGCCTTCGTCTGCTAGTTCCCCGAGCTTTCTTAGGTTGAGGTCCAACACATCTTGAATCAATGACTCTATAGCGAGAATCGATGTCATGGAGTATGCACTTGCGACGCGTGACCGGAGCAATCGATGAACTTTGTTATTCCTCGTCGCAAAAAAGCTGATAGTCATGTTGGGGACGATGAAAGCATCGTAAAACTTCGACTGCACGCCGTATCAGCAGAATCTTTTGAGAGGAAAGAGTATGTTTTCACCTTTGTAGCATGCTTGCCGTGACCATAGATGGTCTTGATTGCATTTTCGTCTGT
Organism: Fusarium nodosum; assembly: GCA_014898975.1. Taxonomy (NCBI): domain Eukaryota; kingdom Fungi; phylum Ascomycota; class Sordariomycetes; order Hypocreales; family Nectriaceae; genus Fusarium; species Fusarium nodosum. The sequence goes on from JAAVUE010000015.1 coordinate 315,094, forward strand.
GAAGCTCACTTCGCCCGGAGAGATTCTAACAACCTTTCCATAGTGTCTGTGGAGATTTATAACATCATCGTGCCACGTTCCGCGAAAATATCTGATCAGTCGCCAAAGGCCACTGGCTCTGGCAAAGAAAGGACCAGGAACCCTTCGTAGAGGGTGGAAGAAAATATTGTATACAATGTGAAGCAGACCTACCGTGCTAACGAGCCTCCACTTGAAATGGAGTAAGAAGAACAGTGCTGAATAAGGTGAAGCATAGTGAGCATAGGTGACAGGTGACTGGATATAAGGTCCTTTTGGAATGCTCGTATTGTTCCAGTAGAAATCCATCATGGCCTAATCGGCGTATAAAGATGACTATACATGACTTGGAAATTGCTAACTGGCACTAGCCTTTATATATAGAAGAACGTTGACGCTCTTGACGCTCTTGACGTCTCAGCCATGCGTCAGAGACAACATCTCGTCGCCACGAAATATTTCAGTCACATGTCTTTTATTACTTTTGTTATCCCTTTACCGGAAAACTGCCAATAATATTGAACCAAGGCAATCAGGACGAGGTCTCGGCTATTACACTGTGGCTGCAAGTAAGACCAATCCTATCAGCCCTTCGTGAACCAAGACCTGGTTGACTCACTTCAGGCTTGGAAGAGCCCAATGTAAATTCAGCCGCACTGAGGCAACAAGCTCATCTTTTGCTTCACTGAGAAAATGATGCATTAGATGTGACATCAATGCTGACATCATCCCATCTGGCCATGACCACGAAACGAATATGCAATTCTACAGAAACAACATGTGAATTTTTGTTAGCTTGGTGAATGGTTGTTGATGATGCGAGAGACAAGATAAACTGGCCTCATCACACTGCATGCTTCCTCCTTTGATAATAGCCTATTGTTAAGTCCTGGGCTGCAGGAAATGGTGCAAAGACCCACTAGTTGTCTCGTTACGAAAATATGATCAGGCTGTAGTCTCTTTCATCGCTTCACTTTAATATACCTTTGTAGCCAATAATAATGTAGCTGAGGGTTGCAGTGTCACAATGGAGTACCCACCGTCGGACTGATCGAAAGTCGCCGAGTCTCGTTCATCACTGATGCCTGGAAATTGGCCCTTAATATTTGCTTCTTCCAAAACAACTAATGACAATACAAAACGTTCGCGCGAGCGACATAAGGTGTGGCGGTTTATCAAAGGCTAAGAGCCAACTATGTTCGGAAGCTTGTCCTGGCAGATGTCAGCTTCACAAGTGAATTCACGACTATCACGGAAGGGTCATGCAATCTCAACAAACGGGGTACCATTAGATGTGATGGCATTTGTATTTGGGAAGTATTCTTTGGACTTTGCTATAGAGACAAAGACATTCCCAATTGATATCAAGAATACAACCCATTCGTCAGTTCCCTCACATAGTCCAGTTGAATGGACACTTGTCTGCGATGCGATTCCGGCACCTAATGTAATAACCCCCTGGTAAAGATTGACACCGTGAAGACGACAATTTGTTTGGTGTACCTAATGGGGCAAGGATTTGTTCTATTCGAACTCTCTCATTATACCGATCATTAGGCGGTATTGTTGTAATGGGGTCTCTAATAAAGACCCCATAGATTTGTTCCTCCGTTCTCAGCATTGTGTGCATCTTCAGATGCCATTGATGGCGATGTGACAGAATTATCATCGCCCGGTACCAAGGTACTAACGGTGTAATCCGCCGTGCATACCTTGGAGGGGAATCGACAATATCCCTTCCCGCCAACGCGGTGACGACAGTCAGCCTTTTGGCAGACATGACCATGTACGCAAGCTGCGCGTCGGCAACCTCCTCGGCGGGAGCATGGGACGGATCGAGCTAGATGCTCCAGGGCTGGTATGAGGTCTGCAGCAATGGGTGTGTGTTCGTATTCACAGGTACTGTTCTCACATTTGCCATACAACTGTGCGTTATTGCAGAATCGGCGATCTTGGGAGAGTAACTTGAGGCGTTTCACGGCGTCGGGGTCGGGCGAGGGTAAGAAAGCGTCGAGACGATCTCCGAGTACATTGATGGGTACCATGCCATCTGGGATATCTTCCTTCTGTGGAAGCGAGTCAATGTTTATTTTGGCACCGTTGGATAGGTTAGAGCTTCGTCGCCAGTCACCACTGAAATTTCTTTCATGTTTTGTGCTGTTACCGATAGATGAGAGCGAAGGCGTGCTATTCTGGCTGGATGCTTTGCTATCGTGAGCAAACTTGCAGGTGCTGCCATAACGGCAATTTCCCTGCATGTAGAAAGTGCATACTGTTTTGCCTTCGTTGTTGGTTTCTTTTGTTGACATAGGGATACTGTATGTAGAACTATTCTTACTACCGTTAAGAGTTGAGTTGAGAGTCGCCTTTGCCGGTCCAGTAGTATAAGCGTGTTGAAGAGGCGTGTGACGGAACACGCCGGGCAGTTCTTCGACGTTCATTCCAAGTCTTTCAAACTCCTTGTGGAACAATAGACTTGGTGATCGAACAAGCGTGAATCGCTCCCGGTTACCCCTAAAGGGAATAAGGTCCGAGACGTAGCCCACATCATGGCAGGCGGCGAAGTAAATGTGCTTGCATTGGGCATTATCCGCGTAAAGACGAAGAATGGCCTTGAGCTTGAAGTCGGCATTCTCCTTTAATTCACCAGCGTCGATGAAGTCAGCGAGTCCGTATGATCTGTTGAAACCGGAAGTAAAGGATGAGAGAGATCGCTTCTCAGCGCCCGCGAGACCGTTCTTGCATAGCGCTTTGGAAAGTCCGACAAGGTTGGCGTAGACACGAATCATGACCTCACAGGTTTCGAGGCCTTTGCGACGCAGACTATCTTTGATAGTATCGTTCAGTTGCTTTGCGGCTCTGCTACCGCCATCTTCGCCGTCTTTGACAAAGCGCTCGTCAAAGATGTAGCCATCACCATCAACGACGACAAGAGCAAAAGGGTTACGTTCCTGACCGCGAGCGAGCTGCTTGTAGCGCTCCCTACCCTCCCGTTCTTCTTCATAGTCACTCTTGAGACGCCTATAGTCCTCGATGAGAACGCTGTATTGATCCAGTAGGTCATTGAGGGCGTTGTCTCTCCGGAACTCAGCTAGCTTGTCAGCTGCTCTGTCAATTGTGGCATCAGGGAGCATGGTCGCAGCGGTTGGCGGTTGGCGACAGGCCCCGCATTGCCAAAGGCCTGAGAGATTTTGAATAAAGAATTGTCTTTGTGATAGTGCTAGTGCTAGTGCTAGTGGTAAAAGAGTAAATTGAAGTGAGTGAGTAGGTTGGCCTCGTATGATGGCACGTTATTGCTTATGCTGAGTGGATGTGCCCGCACAAAGCCGGATAAATTTTAAGCGGTGCTGAACTGGGGAGCGTCATGTGATCTGCCACGTGTATCAGTGCTACCGTTTACTTTTGGGCGTCAATAAACAAGAACCCAATCAACGACAAACAGTCGTCAATTGGACCATACAAACGCTGTCATGTTTTTTTTTTCTCTATACAATTACGTTTGACTGACGAATGTGGCTGCAATATCCCTTCTTTTCAACAGTGTGTGTATCGACACTGGTACAGAAGAGGAACAAGTAGCGAGATGACATGGGTTTACAATAAGAAAAGAATTCTTTATGCTCTCATATGATCTTTCTAGTATTCGAAGCTATCGGTTACGGTGCATCTGACTTGTCTATTCTAATGAAACATCTTTGTTCTAAGCTCTTTGTTGTTCTATCCACGCCTCACTGTAGGGATAATCCGTATACCCATCAGCGCTCTTAACCTTGTAAAATGTATCCCTGTTGTAATGAGTGAGGGGAACATCGTTGGCAAGCCTGAACGGCAAGTCGGGATTGGAAATAAAATGTCTACCAAAAGCAAACACCACTGCTTCATCCTTGAATCGTGTCTCTAATGCTTTGTTCGCCTTTTCGGCCGTGTATCCTCCTGCGAGAACAACGGGTCCTGATTTCGCCCATACATCGAGAGCAAAGTCAAGACTCTCTTTGTCGTCGTCCACTACTTTGTCCATGTTTCCAGCGATCCGAGGTTCAATTAAATGGAGGTAAGCAAGACCAAGGGGCTTCAGCTCGGAAATCAGATGTGTGAATTGTGGCTCTGGATCTTCCATCCTCATTCCTTGGAATGTGCTGAAAGGCGACAGTCGGATACCTGTTCTGTCTGGTCCAATCTCTTCGGACACAGCCTTTGCTATCTCGAGACAGAACTGTGAGCGGTTTTCGACACTTCCGCCCCATTTATCGGTCCGTTTGTTACAGACATCCTGGGTAAATTGGTCGATGAGATATCCATTGGCAGCGTGGATTTCAACGCCATCGAAACCAGCCTCGATTGCATTTCTAGATGCGGTGGCGAACGACTTGATACACTCCCAGATCTCTTCTTCAGTCAAGGGTCGAGGCTTGGGTTGTTCAGCATCGATGGGAATATCACTGCTGCTGACCATCTCCAAGCCAGCCCTGTCCAGAACCTGTTGGCGAGCTGCTCTCCCGACATGCCAAAGTTGCATGAATATAAAGGAACCTTTCTTGTGGACCTCGTCTGTCACAAGCTTCCATGCATCGATTTGTTCCTGTGTATAGATTCCCGGTGCATGCTCATCTCGACCTCGCGACTTTTCCGAGACAAATGTAGCTTCGGTTATGAGAAGAGTTCCGGGCACTGAAGCTCTTTGCGAGTAGTAGTCAATCATGACTTCCAACGGTACATGGTTTTCGGATCTCAGTCTCGTCAAGGGCGCCATGACGACGCGATGTTTCAATGCGCAACGGCCGATACTGACCGGAGTCGTAATTCGTGTCATGTTGGATATCCAATCTATCTGTTGTAAGGTTATCGGAAAGTAAGAGATAGGTAATTGCCGAGATATTTGGTGAGGTTGAGTAGAAAATGATGCTTCAAACCCCGCATTGGTTTAGCACGTCACCAGGGTCCATCGGTAGTTATTGATGGAGTCGGTGGATCTTGACAACGTTGCGTTTCGGAAGTTGTGCCATTCATTGTAGGGTCAGATATGATATGACTCTCCAATGCCATGATGAACAGAACCACCTATAATTTATTCCCTCAAAGCCACATATCACAAGGTGTGTATGGGAATAAGCAGTGCATTCAACATGTGTCGATCCGACCAGAGACGCTAGACTAACGAGATCAGCGACAGGTGACAATTGAGTGCCTGAGTGCTCAGACTGCCAGACACGTTGATCATACTATTTTGTGGTATTTCCGCGGAACTGAGACTTTCAATTAATCAGCGCCAATCGCGGCTACTAATGGCCCCAATTGTAGTGTACAGAGTTAGTCGTCGACGATGATCGTGTCTGGACCCTTGGCTTAAAGTCTGGGGTAATAATTAGTGGCAACTCAATTGGACGAACGGTTAAGTCGGCTGGCACCAACGTCCAACTCACCGCCCGACCGCTGATAACGAACATTATGTACCCGGTAAATATGTCCTGGTTATTTCGTTCCTTGGAAATACTTGCGGCACAGCAACCACAGCATCTCTCCAAGGCCGGGGCCTCTCTCCCCATCTCCTCATACCCCAGACTCTCTTATCTTGTAGCCATTTGCTCTAAAATTCTAGTAAAAGCTTGGCTCTTGGAAACCATAGGCTGGCCAATCCCCTGTGATCAGTGATACCCCTCATTGAAGTGATAGGTGGCTTGCTGCCAAATCTTGGCTTTCGTAGTGGCGTTGCACCACCAAGTAGGTAGATAACAGGAGTTGGGATATGCGTAACGTGGATACTAAAGCAGCAGAAATTAAATTGAATTGGTAAGCTATGAGTCCTAAAGGATTACAAACAAGAATACGGATTACAGTTCCTCAATGTCAAAATCAGGGCGTAACGTAGAAATGCCAGACCAAAGGCGTGGAAAATGAGTGCGACAATCCTACTCTTGTTGCTCTTGGCTCTAGTTCTTGGTCGGCTTTTGTTAACCAATTAGACGAACCAAAATGCACGACCAGGGCGTTGTCATCGGCCAAGACAACCAATCAATGCAAACTTGAGCCTTGGCTGAGATAAAGAGTCATAGTCATGTGTTACTCTCGCTGGAAGTTGAGTAGGAGGGCGTTGCTTGTTGTGGCGGAAGTAAAATGTCAGCTCAAGTATCAGCCTGGCTGCATCTTGTTTCCTTTTATTTTTCATCTCATTCATCACAAACAATTGCTGTCTAGTAGTCCTTTGTTCGTGTTTGACAATATCGGCACCTCAATGTACTAATCACATCAATCTTGTCATACAGGCGATACCCTTCATCATGTCAGCCGTCCAAGTCTTGTTCAACCCTACTCCCAACATCTCCGTAGCACCAGAATCCAAACGCAGAGGTAGCTGGGTCCCCATTAGACGGAAATCAGAATGTCCTCTCGACGTTTCCATTGATAGGCACTTCGAAGCCAAAATCTACACATCAGGATCTACCATTACTGGATCGGTCTCACTCTCACCCCAAGCAAATCTCACCGTCGATGCATTCCAGATAACTTTTACTGGCACTTCATCCACCATCGTCCAGATGCTGCATCAAGGATCTACGCCAAAGTCTTCTCACAAGTTCCTTTTACTCAGAATGCCAATCCCTGAAAGTGCTCTGCCTGAGAATGGAGTGCTTGAGGCTGGGTATACCTACCAAGTACCCTTCTCTTTTGTCATTCCCTACCAACTTCCCAGTGCGGCTTGTAAACATCGTGACCCGACAATTCGGGAGCGACACTTGCAACTACCTCCGACCATCGGATCCTGGGAGCACGATGACATGGCGGTTCACACTATCAGTATCAACTACGCCGTCGAGGCCCGCGGATCATTCCAGACAGGCAAAGGAAAGTCCATGACCTTGGAGAGAATGCACCCGGTCAAGGTCATGCCGTTTGTCCCAGAGCAGCCTCCTCTGCATATCGTCCCCGGTAACCCTCGTTACATACTCTCTCAGGAAAAGACAATTCGAAAAGATATCCTTTCATCTAAACTGGGCTTCATCAGGGCATCAACCAGTCAACCTGGTCCAACCATCATCACAGCCGATAAACTCCAACCAGCAGACTGTTCATTGAGCATCAATCTAGAATTCTGGCCGAATGGCAAGAAAGAACCACCAGAGATATACGCAAAGTCAGCTGCCATCAAAGCATCCACATATTACTCAACGGGACATATGAGTTTCTTGCCCGACCAGCACAACTTCCCCAGCGTGATGCCAAACCCCATCCTGAGTTTTGTTCTCGACGAGGATGCGACAGTCAGTTCATCATCCAAGCCTACTTGGGCGCCTACGTCCTCCTCGGCGACACCTTCGCCGTCAGTCTCTCGCAGAGGCTCAGAAAACTCTGACATGTGTATTGAGCCATCGCGAATTACCTCCAGGAGAGGCTCCAAGACCAGTGATATCATAAAGTCAGAAGCGCCAAGATACACAGCCACCCTACCCATTTCCATTACGCTGCCAAGCCCTGACAATAAGATTTTGCTACCTACCTTTCATTCCTGTCTTATCAGCCGCACGTACGTACTTGAAGTAGTCCTTGCTTCAAGAGCACATGGCTCAAGCTTTACGTTGCGGCTTCCTCTGCAAATCGCCGTTGAGGGACAAGGTGAGACTGGGGTAAACCATGTACCAACATATGTAAGTTGAAGTGATTCCAACCATTTCTGGCGACGGAGGCTAACAGATTTGTGTGTAGGAACAGGTTCAAGCGAACCAGGATCTCTTTGATACACTTCCGACTTATAATATTGGGTATTGAGGTACTGCGACCGGGAGTTGACTGGCGCTTGTATACTATCACTTTCGGGCTTTTATTCGCTACTGAGATTGTCTCTGGCATTGTAAACTCGGCGTGGGAAAGACTGGAGCTGATGGTTTATATACCCTATTGTTATTTCAGTTATATGTTATATAGTCATTGTCCTATTGAATGATCATTGTATCCTATCACTCTCTGTGTAACTCTCCCCCACTCAAGCACGACCTTTTGGCTCACGAATAGCAATGCGAACCTTGAAGTCGACTGGCTTAACGAACCAGTAGTTCCAAGTGTTCCAGTTATTTCGTTGCAGTGATGTTTCTAGTTCGAAATCAAAGTCGCGAATGATGCGAGGAATAAGTTTGGACATTTCCAGCAGCGACACGTGTCGACCGATGCAGCTTCGTGAGCCCAGTCCGAACTAGAACAGATTTGTGAGCAAGATGCGACAAGACTTTAGTGTCAAATACTTGCCGGCATGTAATAACGATTCATGGCAGAAAGTCTTGCAGTATCTTGTGTAAGCCATCTCTCAGGATTGAAGATGGCGGCATCTTCTCCAAAGACGTGGGTGTTTCTATGTGCTACCCAGCAGTTGATGCCGACAATGGTCTGTGTGCGACGTAAGTGATGTGGACTGTTCCATCGGTGTTATTAACTCACGTTCTCGGGAAAGAATCGCCCAGTCATTGTCGCACCACCTTCTGGCACAACTCGCTCGAGCGGCAAGCCTGTAGCTGGATGCATACGTAGCGCTTCCTTAATAACAGCTTGTAAATAAACCATTTGTTGACTCTCTTTGAATGTAGGTGACTTTGATAGATCCCCTCGAGATACCATCTGATCGATCTCGTTTCTTAGCCTTTCCAAACAAGCTGGGTTCTTTAGAAGATAGTAGAGAACAGCAGACAGGCTGATGGCCGTTGTATCAGAGCCTGCGACCATGTTTGAAGTACACCCCATAAGAACATGGTACTGCGTGAAACTATCTGGATCAGCTGCGTTTTTAGCTAAGAACTTGGTAAGAAAATCTTGTGTGGTGACTTCGCTCTCTATCGCGACATGTTTGGGAGATGTTTGAGATTCTCGGATTCGCTCATTAGTGAAGCTCAACACATAAGCTCTTCCTGTGCCCTTGGCACCCGCAAGGTAGTTTCGGATGGGGAATAAATACTGGTGCAGGCTCGGAAATATGCCGCATAGAGTCGCGTAGCCCAGGTGGTCTTCCAAGGCGCGGATAACTCCGCGGATATCTTCACCTTGATCCAAGAAACCAAGACGCTTTGCGTAGGTGATCAAGCCAATGACATCGAAGGCATAGCATTGGAACCAGTGTCTCATGTCCACGGACAGGTTGGACCCCGATGTAGAGAGCTCTGAGAGACGCTGGGCGAAAAGGTCTGCACATTCGTCTACAAAGGGCTCGTAGTTGACTAGGGAAGACATTGCGTACGTCGCCTGGTACATCTTCCGATTCTGCGTATGACGCTTGATTGACTGGTCGCTAAATATGGCCCATTGTCCTGGGCTAGCCCATGTCGAGTACCATGACGATTTGGGGAAGTGATTTCCGAGGCCGTAGATTGTCTTTGCAGCTTCTGGGTCATTGATGCTGTAACGATTTGGGCCGTATCGAACGATGGGTCCTGAAGCGACTGCTTAGTACCGGATAACTAGAAGGATACAAAGTGATTTTACCATATTTTTTGTGTAAATTGACATTTACCTCCTCGAAAGATCCCTTCCGGACGGTCCAGAAATACCATGCATCTGTAAAGCGCGCCAGGAAAGGCCCTGGAACAGTACGAAGTGGTGAGAAGAGGGCACGAAGAAGCAGACGTAGAGCCAAGATAAGAACAATGGCGGGAACGAGGAGTGTCGAGACAGAGATAGTCATACTGGGGAGACTTTTATAGAGTAGAGAAGAAATGAGGTGAAAGAGGATAAGTTCCGGGCGCTCCGCAGATCATTATGGTGTAGATAGTAGTACAGTCAGCTGATAGACGGTTTTGTCACAGTAACTGGTAAGCGGGGCTCGTGATGACTTCTACCCCGCGCAGACATCATAGTTGACTACAAGTAGAGGCAAGAATGTTTTTTGCAAAACAAGACAATAATCATCAATTTTATCCTTTTACTGCCGCTTCTTCCCGTGGGTATACAATGCACTGATACCTCCCCTATTTATCAAACCGTCTATGCTTTTACTCTTAACGTACATGGTACAAGCTCATCCAATTTTTAAACATCTATTTCAACCAGCCCTTAGGTCCACCCCAGGTTCCCTTGACCATGTAGTTCTTGTACACCCAAGGAAAGAAGTCCTTCTTCAAGTGGTAGAATGATCGGCGGGGAACAGCCTGGTCAATGCCGAGAATCTCGCCAAAGGTCTCCTTGGGGACACCGCCGTACTTGAACTCGGCGAGCATCACCTTACCGTACTCGGTCAAGAGAGGGCAAGAAGTGTAGCCGTCGTAAGCGGGCTCAGGCTCTTGGCCATCGATGGCGCGGAGGAGGTTGCTGACGAGAACAGGGGCCTCGGATGTGACAGCAGCGGCTGTCTTGGAGGTGGGGAGACTGGAAGCATCACCAGCGGACCAGACGTTGGGGAACTTGTTGTGGCGCAGGGTGTTGTCGTTGACATCGACGTAACCAGCCTCGTTGGCAATAGCGCTGTTCTTGACGAAAGCATGAGGTCCCATCTTGGGAACGACGTGCATGAAGTCGAACTGCTTGGTAACCTTCTCCTGTCCCTCGGGGCGAGCGAAGATGGCCTTGTTGCCGTTGATCTCAACAAGGTCGTGCTGGAAAAGACCCTCAACACCACGCTCCTGGCGCATCTTCTCAAGCTCGGCGCTGTACTTGGGAACACCGAACATGACGGGCAGGCCAGTGGCGAAGCTGATCTTGATGGGAGAAGCAGAGGGGTTCTTGGGGTCGTAGAGACCAGCCTGCTTCCAGTGGTCGAGTGCGAGCCACATGGACTTTTGAGGAGCACCGGCACACTTGATCACACCGGCAGGTTGGGTAAAGATGGCGTTACCCTTCTGGAGTCGCTGAATGTTGGGGAAAACCTTGTCGCAAAAGTCGTAGCCATAGATGGATGAGACTGAGCCGTCCCTCTCAGCCAAAGCCTCGGGAAGGCCCTTGACGCTGTCGTAGTTGATCTTGATACCAGGGGCAACAACAAGGTGCTCGTAGTTAACCTTGTCGCCAGTTCCGAGAGTGATGGTGTTGTCCTCGGGAGTGAGATCGTTGACGCTGACGTTGTAGAACTTGAGCTTGGGGTCGATCAACTCAGGCATGTTCATCTTCAACTCCTCCTTGGTCTTGAGACCAGCTCCAACGAGTGTCCATCCGGGCTGATAGTGATGGTGCTGAGCGGGATCGACAATAGCGATATCTTCGTTGGCGAATCGGCCAGTTCGGAGAAGTTGGTGGCTGATTGCGAGACCGGCAGAGCCTCCTCCGATAACAACGATCTTGTGGCTCCGGGTAGCGGAGGAGACAGCGGCAGCAGTGGCAAGACCCCTTCGGGCTTGGCCAAAGACGGCGGAGCGGGCTGCCATTGACACACGACTTGAAATCATCTTGACAGATTTGTTTATTTTGAAGTCGAGTTGCAAGTTGAAGACAAGCAATTTAAAAAAAAGCTCAAGATAAAGGTGAGACGATAAAAAGTACAATGAAAGTGACGTACTGTACGTACCCGTTAGCGTCTACCGCTTTACCGTGTTGAGACCAAAAATGAGCGGATCATCTATCATCCGCCTAAGGTTTTACCATATTTGGACAAGTCTCAATTGCGTGATTCAGGGATGATTGTTGTTACCGCCGATGGCCCGAAATTGAATCCCGATGATCCAAGACTCGTCTCACAAACGGCGACTGCCGATCTTTAATCGATATCAAAAATCACATATACTAGGTACTGTCCATCTGTCTCTATTCCGATAGGTTTTGATCATAATCGCCGTTCAGTTGAAAGCCGACTCAAGATAAAATTCCGGATAAAAAAGCAGACGTTGCACCAAGTAGTCTTGCAGCAAAATGGGACACTTCCTTACAATTACCCGGGACAAGACAACTATCACATCATGGCTTTGCCCACATCAACCTTTCAATATTCCTTCGATTAGAAAATATGATTGGATAAAATACAAAAAATCAATTCATTGCCTGGAAATATTATCAACAACTCCGATTTGCTGCATTGTCGGCGATTAGAAAATTTCCCGAAATACCTGGTTGAGGTATAATCATCCAACAGACCATGACCGCATATCAAGCAACCACACTACCAAGAGACTCAATGCCATTACAAGCCCGCATCATTTTCGGCAATCTGTAAACTAACCCCCATACCAGTTGCCATTCCACTACTGATCTCCATTGCTTCATCATCAATCGCTGAAGCGCAGCTACCAGCAGCGAAAACCCCTCGGATGCTAGTCTCCTGGAAATCACCTTCAACTAAGATGCGTCCCTGTAGTGTCATCCCCAGGTCTAACTCTCTTGCAAATGACCCTCCGATGTCTGATCGGGGTTTGTGAGCTATGAAGCCATACATAGTTTTCGTCCCGTCTGCAAACTCAACAGTCACGGACGACTCTGAACCAGCTACTGAGAAATGTTTGATAGCCTTGTTGTTTATTTTGAAACCCCGGTCCAAAGCAGCAATAAGGTGTGGGTGTTGGTCGACATGTCGGAAGCCGTTGACCAACAGTGTTACATCGGGCGTGTATTGATGTGCCAAGTGAGCAGAAAGAATGGCTGAGTTTATAGATTGTTCATCGTCCGAGAGGACCAGAGCAGCAGTGGAGGTGGTGATTGAGCTTCCAACTCCATGAGACTGGAAACAGTCGAATCTAAAGATACAGTTGGAGATTTCATCAAATTAATTTCGATGTAGATGCTCACATGTTTGCTCCCCGTAACTTTTTGTATCCAGGTATCTCTGGGAGAGACATCTGACTGCCCGTAGCAAGTATAATCTTTCTCCCTTTCCAGCACCGACCAGCTCTATCCACCACATCGAAGATCATGCCACTCTCACGAACAGACTTAGCTGCTGTGTTAGTGAAGAGTACAGTCTTGAAGTTGGTCTTCAGTTCAGCTATCATGTTAGTTTGAACTGACGTTTTACACGTGTCATCATCGACATGCAGACCGGAGCGAGTGGGCATGTTGTCGTCATCAGAGTAGAAGATAGCCGCACTACGACGGGCACGACCCAAGGCTAGAGCAGCCGAAAGACCGGCAGGTCCTGTCCCAATGATCAAGACATCAATGGCGTTTCGAAGGAAGTGAGCTTCGACAACTCTTGTACTACTTAAAGCATGAGGCATGATGAAAAGAGTCGACGAGCTGAAAAGTTTGGAAGCATCAAAAGGGGCAGAATGTTGTTATAAAGATTAACCTCATCCAATATTCAAGGTAAGCACTATCAATCCTTTTATCAGAAGTAAGCAACGACTACGCCTCTGACCATGTCGGTTTTTCTTGTCTTAATTGGTCGCCAAATACCTTCTTGAATCCTTAGGCTAGGTTCTCTCGATAACATGCCCAGATAAGTGGCGAGTCAAGGATGATGTGAGAATGCTAGTCCACGAAGTCCCTAACAATGGAGACGCTAAACAAATGAATCACCAGGATTAACAGGCTTAGCAGGCTTAGCAGAATGTCTGCTTTCCTAATGGCTGACAGGTTCTGGATAATTGACAATTAAGTATATGACACGCTATGCTTTGTATAACTATATGACGACCCCTAACTCTTTATGGTGTCATTCACCCATTTCCAAGTCTGTATCAACCGCTCTCGATCCAACGGTTGAACGTCCTTTATCGTGGCAGATACTTCTTGAGTCCTCTCAACATCGAAAGGTGCTTCATCTTCCCTTGTGTTTGTACTCACCACATCATCCATCACTAGTCCGTAGGTCTCTTTCCATAATCCAAGAAGGGCCTGTGCTGGATGGCTGATACTCCTGTCGCCAAGTGCCTTCTCCAAGCGTTTGATCCATTCTCGAGGTGAAACCTTTTCAAATTCCGGTGTCCCGATGCTGGAGGAGAGCCAGTCTAGCATCTCTGTCCATTTCGGTGTGGTATGGGGATTAAGAATATGGTAAACTGGCGTTTTCACAGAGGTGGCATCGGCCGTTTTCTGCTCGGCTCGCGCGACTTCGATGACGGCCTTTGCAGCTTGTTCAACGGGGAGCCAGTTGAGTGCCTCGTTGGGAATGTTGGGTAGACAGCCTGTGATCTTTGCGGTCGATAGGAGCAAAGGATACGCTTCAGTGGCGTTCCACACCCCCGATTCATTACTGCAAAGCTGCCCCACGCGAACGATCGTAGCAATAGCACCACCACCTGCCGTCTTGTTCAAAGCGTCACAAATCTGTTCCGCCACCCATTTCGAACGTGAATATCCGAGCGGAGAAGCTTCACTGGGATCCTGTGATAGTTTCTCGGGGATTGGTTTTGCCTTGGAGTCGCTGACTGCTGCGATGGAACTGACGAAGATGAAACGGGACCCAGATTCAGCAGCGACGGTCGCTAGATTTCTTGTGCTGATGATTTGGTCTTCAAAGGAGGGCAGGTGAAGACTGAAGTTGACCGCCCAAGAGGAGTGAATTATCGTCCCGACTTTACTTAGGATATCTTTTCGGTCATTGTCAGAAAGCCCCAGATTGTTTTCCGTGAGGTTACACGGTAGGCAGATGACTTTGTTTTTGCTTTGGTTAGATTGCTCAAGTTCATGCATGCCGCGTTGACTCAGCGCTCCAGAAACTCGTTTATATGCAGATGACGGATCGTCCGCTCTTAGAAGACAGTAAATCTTGTCGACCTCTGAGTCTCTTCGGAGGAGATTGAGGATATGAGAACCGAGAAACCCAGTGGCACCGGTAAGAAGGACACTCTTCCCAGGCTGACGGCCTGACACTGCTTTGATGCCTTCAAAGTTGCTGTACCTTTCGGCAAGGTCCTGCATTGCCTTGGTATCCGCATCCCTGGCATTTCGGCTATGATGATGATCTCCGTTCCTCACGCTATCGAGATACTTGATAAGCCCATTGGCGGTACCCTGATCGTAGATAACGTTCAAAGGCAGCGGCTCGTTGCGAGGCGATAGACAGGATTGCTCGATGAGTTTGCGGATCTGGATACACGCGATGGAGTCGACACCTTGCTTAAATAAGTCTTGATCGGGATCTACATCTCGTCCAAGGACTTGGTGAAAGCAATACCGCACTGTTTGTGCCAATTCGTCATCTGATATGGTCTTCGATGCAGATGACCTTCTGTGATCGTATGCTTGCTCGATCTCGTTGGCGTATCGCTCTTCAGCCTGTCGTCTAAGAATGGTACCCTTACTGCTCTTCTCCAAAGCCTTCTCACCCTCCTTCACAGGAACAACCACCAACATTGCCTTTGTTATTCGAGCATGGCTTTGGGATTCGCTGTTCATGCGTTCGATCTGCGGCCAGACTGAGTCAACTACCTCTTCACTGCTCACGTTTCCAGCCGAGAACAAAAGAGCACCAGCGTAATCCCTTCCGCCACCAAAGATCAGAACATCCTGGAGTAGCTTTGACGAAGCCAGTATGCTGTCTTCAACAGGTGAAGGGTCGAATTTCTTGCCGTTTCCAAGAGTGATTTGTGCATCAGCTCTGCTATGATACCGCCAAGAATTCTTGATCGATGAGTGAGGCTCGAAAAGGTCAGAGGTAGCGTATGATCCATCCTCGCGGTTCGTCTTGATCAAGAAAGGCCAATCTGGCTTGACCACGAGCTCTGAAAGACCATTGTCTCGCGGCTCAAAGGAAATGAGTTTAGGGTCATCGATAGGTCTGAGGAACTGCCACTCTTTATCGCTGGCGTAATCACGATGCGAAGACATCAAAAATCCACATTCCGCACTTCCCATTCGCGATAGAAGATTGACGTCTGCAGCAACAAGCTTATCGCCTACTGCCGGCGGAAGGGCAGCGCCACCGACACCGACCAGATCCATTGATTGGAGAGCTTCAAGTCCTCCATATTCTTCAGAAAGCATCTGTAGGACATAAGGGACCGAGGAAAAGTATTGCACTGGAGTCGGACTTTTCTCCCTAGCGTACTGGAGGGCTTTGAGGATATTGCTTCCAGTAATTGGCGCGTGCCCCTCAGGGAAGAACCAGATGGTTGCACCACTCGTCCAGGACCTGAGACAATCTGGAAATCCTCCATGGTAAAGCGGAGTGGTGGAAAAGGTGGCAGATTTTTCTTGTCCCGGGAAGCTGTAGAGTGCACCCATGACACCGAACTGAGTTTGTGGGATGGGTTTTGGGAGACCTGAGGATGTTCCTGAAGTGTGACAGATGTATGCTGTGTCAGATGTCTTGTCTGACTGCTGGAAGCTCGTGGTGGATGGCTCGGCTGGATGATAACGAGGAATCATGGTTATGTCGATTCTATTGTCCAAGCCTCGAGATCTGTGCTCATACATCTTATCAACGAGAACCTGGGTAATATGAAGAGTCTGGCACAGATGTGTGATTGCTGGAGGTGCCAACTGGGGTCTGGGAGGGTGAGCTACAGACATGGGAATGGGGTGAAGAGTGACTTACGCGAGAAGCAAGACTGTATATCCCAGGCGCATCAAGCCAAGCCATGTTAAAACAAAGTCGGTGCTACTTGCGGCCAAGAGGCCAATAGTCATATGCGAAGAATCTTTGGGCTTGGGAAGATTTTGGGATAATATTTGCGCCGCATGTTTTGATGATTGTGAAAGACTCTGAAATGTCAAGAAGTAGGGCGATACTGTGCATGTCAGCAACGTGTCGGAACGAATGAGTGAGTATCTGAGGAGACAACCTTGACTGGATTTTAAATGTTTGAAGGTAGCAAAGCCAAGAGCGGGTGAATGTGGAATATGTTGAGCTTGGTGGTCAATTAATTCCAGGACCGTCTTCCATTTCTCTGAGCCATGCTGACTTTTCAGCTCGGCAGCCTGCCCGAGTGTGCAAGTAAAATAATTGGGATTGACTGATGCCATATTTGATGTGTATACAAACACTTGGATTGCGATGTGAATCTATCGTGAAATGTGCTATGTCACTGTTTCTACCCCTCTTGTCAAGAATTCCAGGGATGGTTGAGCAGCAGCCACTGCTAGCTACTGCTACTGCTTCTGTCTATGGCACTGCCACTGTAAACTCATGTCATCATCGACTCAAGCCTGTGAGACAAAAAAAAGAGGAGAAGTTATTGTAACGTCATCGATTCACTCCAACTTGACTGTGACTGGATCTTTACGCGCTTTGCAGTAAAAAGAAAAGAGGACTCGACTTTTGAGGGGAAATAAACGTTTTTGTTGTTCTATCTACCCCTCTTTTGTACTCAAACACCATAACTTTGTCAAATCTCACCTGATAACTACGGTAATCATGGAGCGCTCACACACTGATACTCTGCCACTAGCAAATTCCGTCGAGATCCCTCAACTGGGCTTTGGCGTTTATCTCTCCCCTCCAGAAGTCTGTGTGAAATCATGCCTCACAGCCCTAGAAGCTGGTTATCGTCACATTGACACAGCCCAGTACTACGGCAACGAGGCCGAAGTCGGCCAGGCAGTCCAACAATCCAACATCGAAAGGAAAGATGTATTTCTCACAACAAAGATTCTCGAGGCTGCTGGGTCTGTCGACCTAAGCTATTCGAAATGCGTCGACAGTATCAAGAAGCTTGACCCGGAGAGCGGCTACGTTGATCTGTTCCTCATCCACAGCCCCAACCCCGGTGCTGCCAAGAGAAAGGAGATGTGGCAGGCCCTCGAGAGGTTGTACGAAGAAGGCAGGGCGAAGAGCATCGGTGTCAGCAACTTTGGCATCAAGCACATCGATGAGCTGAAGCAATTCGCCAAAGTGTGGCCTCCCCATGTGAATCAGATCGAGGTGAGTGACACATTCCTAAGCACAAGCAATGAAATGAAACACTAATAATGACAATGAAACAGCTTCATCCCTGGCTCCAACAAAGAGACGTAGTCTCATACTGCGAAAAGAACAACATTGCAGTAGAGGCCTACGCTCCTCTGGTTCGCAACCAAAAGGCCAACGACAAGACCCTTGGCGGCATCGCTTCTAAGCACAGCGTCACACCAAGCAAAGTCCTTATCCGGTACTGCTTGCAAAAGAATTGGATCCCTCTGCCCAAGAGCGACACGCCGGAGCGCATCAGGGATAATGCGGATGTCTTTGGCTTTGACCTAGACGACAAGGATATGAAGTCCCTAGATGGCCTAGACCAGGGCGATGCCGGTGCCATTGTCCAGGCTGTGGACAACTACTAAGACATTGGCTGTGTCACACGGGAACTTGACCGTTATTTCAGACTACCTACCCTAGCTCCCGAAGATCTAGATAGATATTACCCAAACTCAGGGCATTCGAGAATATGGGTACCGAAAAGCACAAGGCACAAAACTAGCGAGTCAGTTTATGCTATTTTAAAAACATTCCAAGGTTGTTGGCTTTGTCCGTCAAAGCTTAAAGGTTACATCCCCTGGTTTCTCCTCCCAGTAGTGCCTGTAGATCAGATCAGATTGTAGATCTTTGATGTGCGATAAACGAGGCTTTAGTTTGCCCAATACGAAGTAGATGGGTCCTGGAGACGTCATGGATCGATGAATGTTTCACAAATAACTCAGTTTTCAGTTGGACTTTACTGGAAAAGGCCACGTATGAGAAGGTAAAGCTCCTCACCGATGGTTTGCAATTTAGTATGGTTACAGTAAAGGCTACATGCATAGAGTGCATGGGTTTGCCTCACCAGATCCTCCTCAAATACTCAGCCACGACATTTATTTTCTTTTTTTTCTCTCGCCAAGCATGTTTTTAGTTTATGATTTATGAAATAAAAAGTTTGAAGGATCAAAAGTAAGGGATAAGTAAGTACTTATCACTAAAAACTATGATTTCATTTTGTTAAAAAGTGCATGACGTCCACGAAATCACTATTAGCTCATCTTGTCCCATCTCATAATCCCGTCCGTCACCTTTCCCCTCCTTTCCCTTTCATCTTCTCTCACTTCAAGAGACAAGAACAAAACGGGCGTCCTTATCTTATCCGTCCATCCATCCATCGGATCTGCACGTCCGTACCAAAATGGAAACCCCAAACAAAACCACCACCAAAAGGCACAATGCCTATGCAACCCTCATCACCCGCGATTCGTATCTGCCAGGCGTCATCATTCTGGCCTATACCTTGAAGCGCAACCATTCAACCTACCCACTGGTGGTGCTTTACACGCCCAACCTACCAAAGGATGCCCGCAGGGTCCTGGAGCTGGAGGCCCCCAAGTGCAACATGATCCTGCGCGAGTGCGACCATCTTCTCCCTCCCGAGAATATCAAGATGACGCTGATTGCCGAGCGCTTCGCCGATACCTGGACTAAACTGCGCGTCTTTGAACTCTTCGAATATGATGCTGTTTGTTATCTGGACGCTGACATGGCTATCCTGGACAACATGGACGTTGTGTTTCAGTGCGAAGAGCAGCTACCCGACGATTGGATTGCTGCGAATCATGTTTGCGTGTGTAACCTTGATTCCGATTCATGGGCACCTGAAGACTGGAAAGCTGAGAACTGCGCCTACACACCACTTTCACATCCCACAGCGCTCAAAGAACCGCTGCAGCCCACTGAGACATCACCCTCACCACACAAGTTGCTCAACGGCGGCATGTTCATTTTTCACCCTTCCCAAGGCCTCTGGGATCGCATGTTAGATGTCTTCAATACAACCCCTCTACTGTCAGAGTTCATGTTCCCCGATCAAGATTTCCTGGCCTTCTTTTTCGAGAACAAGTGGTATGCCCTAGGATGGCAGTACAACGCCATCAAGACGATGCGATACTGGCATCCCAACATCTGGAGAGACGAAGAGGTCATTTGTCTGCACTATATTGTTGACAAGCCCTGGGCGAAGAGGGTAGGACTAGATGGCGTCGCTGGGTACAAGGGTCTGGATGGAGTGACGCATTGCTGGTGGTGGCAGCTTTACCAGTACTGGGAGGACGAGAGGACTTCGGATGGCAAGGGAGGTAATGAGGCGATATCCCTATTGGGGAAGCTCATTGCACCGGCGTATATTATGGACAGCGGTGTCGGATATTTGCGGGTTTCCTTGCCTGTCAGAGCTTGAGCTTCAGTATCATCCTATCATAACTTTGGCGCACAGTTAGCTCAATTTCAGCGGAGGATGAAAGAAAAAATATCTTACCAAAATGGACAATAAAAGGAACAAGAAGAAGAAATCGGAAGAAAGTATTTTGCAACTAACGCAACCGAAGCGCTTGTTGGTGCAACTGTCCCTTATTCACGTGGGAATACACGCTTCAGAGTCTCAGAATCGTGACGAAATAAGTAGGTCGGTCAATTTATGAAATTTAGACCTTCTTGTTTAACCTTTTCAATAAACCTAACATAAAAGCATCATAACTCCGATGCTGACACATGACCTTTTATGATATTCAAACACAGCTCTCAAGGCCCTAAAGTGTAAAGGTTATCTTTCTGTTATCCCCTGACATGGTATTTTATAACTCGTGGCAACTAAACTACTCTACCTCCATCCAAGTAGCCTGCAATTGTGCCATCTGCATCCAATCACTCATCTTGTTCGAGTCCGCCATCCCAGCGTGCATGTTGTTCATCATATTTGCCGCTGTAACCCCATTCTCCGTTTCGTAATACCCGATAGAACTGTTTCCATGCAAATTACCATCAGTTGTTCCCATTATCGACGACATCCCGTTCATCCCTTGATACATGAGGCTCAACTGACCCTGCTGCATAGCCTGCATACGTTTCATCATCATCATCGACTGGATCATCTCGATGTGTGGTACTGTAGCATTGTATACTTGCACGCGCTTCGTACCAAAAGCACGGAACTCGTCCAGGGCCTTTTGTGACTCCGGTGATCCAGGAGGTCCTGCTGCACACGCTGAGAGCCACATGTTACGCATCCGAGGAGACCAAAGTTGACAGATCAAAGGTCGCTCATCATAAACACCTTTGACTGGAACGGTATTGCCAAGAGAGGTATCGGCAACAAAGCTCAACCAGCAGTCCTCACAGGCCAAAGCTTCTGGATGTCCCCACCACTTACTCTTGTCTCTGTTCTTGATGCCAGGGCAAGTCGGTACTCCCGCCCATTTTCTGACATAATCACTGTAGTAGCTGAAAATACCCTTGTCCAAAGCTTCAGCGAACTTGGTGATAAAGGTGCCCCAGCGTGGACTGCCAGGACAGAAATTGCAGATGATGGTCGCTTTAGGGTCCCGTTTAGCAGGTTCGAAAAAGCGTTCAAGGTTGGATGTTTCGAGTGCTCCTTTGTAGCATGCCTCGCAAACGTCGAAATCGGGACTACCCCCAGCGACGGTCCACCAGTTTCCTCCAATGATACCATTTGCAGTGCAGGGGACAAGACTGCATATAGCACTGGCCGCATTCCAAAAGACGCCAAAATCGCGACGGTAGAGAGCTGCCTCAAGGGCAATACTCATGTTGACGGCTGTATCGGTCAGGCTGCATTTCCATTTCTGACCTAGTGACTCCAGGAAAGCATCAAATCCCTCGGCTCGTTGATGGCGTTCAAACTCATTGCCGAAACGCGTAAGAGCAAGCTTGTCTAGATAGCATGCTTCGCAGATTCTCATGCTATCAATCTTGCGACGTGGAAGAATCCAGTGCCCATTGTTGGACTCTTCATCTCTGCCCTCACATACTGGAAGATGAATACGTGCTTTGACGGCTTCAGAGAAGCCACTCCAGTTGTTCGCCTTGGCCATTTTGACAACCACTGTTGCAATGTACGGAATACACAAGTCGCACATCCACTTTTCATCGGGACCTTGTTGGCGATATGGCGAGAAACGAGCTTCGAAAGCTGTGCCAACGATGCGGTCCTCGTAACAGGCTTCGCACGAAATGAAACCATCAACCTCGTTGTTTACCATGCCCCACCATTTGACACCATCAGCAGCGGTACTCCAAACTCTACCCTTGCAGCTTGGTATTGTCAGAGTCTTCTCTGCGAAGGCCCGAAGAGGGCCAATGTCACTACTATGAAGTGCTTGAGGCCAAAGGACCTCTCTCGCGCGGGGTGACCAGAAGCCACACTTGGACTCGGTACCTTCTGGAGAATGGTACCGCTCAAAGTTTATGGCAAGATGAGTGCCTGTGACATGATCCTCGTAGCATTTTGTACAAACAAGATACTGGGGCACAGCTGTAAGGCGATACCAATCCAGAGCGTACGCCACGACGCGGCTCTCTGGGCAGTATGGAAGGGTGTCGCTGACCATACCTGTCGCTAGACAGGGCGGTGGGCCCCGGGGTCCGTCTTGTTCATGGACAGGAGCAGTCCCAGAAGTTGGCTGGCGTTGTTCACTGTTCTGAACATTTAGATTGTTCATTTGTGCCGACAGAGAACCTAATGGATCTTGTTGATAGACATTATCGGCCCGTTGGCTTGCGGCTGGTACTGATTGGTATGAGCTTTCTGGTTGCTGAGGAGGTTGATAGGGCTGAAAGCTCTGGCCTTCTGCTGCTGGAGCTGGGGCCGCAGCTGGAGCCGGAGCTGGAGCTTGGGGTGATGGCTGCTGATGATACTGGTTATGAGCGACGATTGTAGGGGCGTGGTTGAGAGGTTGCCCATAGTTTGGTTGCGGTGCTTGCTGGACCGTTGTCGAACTATAGGTTTGGTACTGGATACCAGCTTCCGGCGCAGATGGGAGGATTCCACTGGGCTGGTTCAAGTTATGCAAAGGTGACAAAGGCAGAGGAGCATGACTCTGGTCTGGCGTCGCAGCTTGCTGTCCAGCTCCGGTCGCACAAGGAGTCGATTGAAGATGTGCCTGCGAGGTTGATTGATAATGGTGTTGCTGATAAGGGGCGCTATGCTGAGCTTGAGCTATCGGCGTGCCATTAGAGTGGTATTGTGACGAAGGGCTGGAATGATTGCCTTGTACATAGTTGGCTGGGCTGCTCTGGTCGCTAAGATATGGAGCAACTTGGTATGGTGGTTTGATCTCCGATGCAGTAAGCTGACCATGTTGCTGTGCAAGGGGAACTTGCTGTTGAAGATGCGTTTGATGATATGCTGGAGATATGGTGTTCTGGTATTGCTGCTGTGGAGGCGGCGAGGCTATCTGAGAAGGGCTCTGCGCTTGGCTGGATGTTACTTCTGGCTGTGGTATCGGTAGATTGGCTTGTGCCGAGGACGGAGTGCCATGTGGGATGGGACCATTATGGTGGTATGGTGGTTGAGGTTGCACCGCTATGGGCCCATAGCCAGAAGCGCTGATATGTGCTGTTGCTTGGCCAGCGGATCCGGAGCTTGGTGTCGCTGCAGCTGGGCTGTAGGTGGCATGGCTTGTCTGGTGTTGCGACGATTGCGGGGGATTCCCATGGGAAGACGGACTCTGATGGCTTTGCTGCTGTGAAATGGCTTGCGAGTGGTTCTGCCCGTACGCAGGCAAAACACCGTACGGTGCGACCTGAGCGACTGGCTGAGTGGCTTGGTTTGGAGCTGTCGGTGCATATGGGTCCGATTGCTGGTGATGCAGCGATGGCTGTGGATATGGTAAACCAGCTGCGCCTGGCGAATGAACTGGCGGCTGGGAGGTAGCAGATTGAGCCCCAGCGACTCCATTCGCAGGAGCCTGTATTTGATGTTGCAGCTGTTGAGGGGGATTATATCCTTGTTGAGACAACTGCCCAGAAATACCTTGCGACTGTGTAAAAGAACCTTGATGCGAGACAGGGGGGTAGCCTGGAGCACTGGGCGAGATGCTTTGCTGTGGTGTCGGTGATACATGCTGAGGAGGCACCTGTTGACTATGGCCATATCCCTGAGGGAACGAGTTTGTCGGGCTCAAGGGTGTCTGGGTAGGATGTTGTGCAGGGTTATACGTCGGCTTCGGTGCTTCGCCCGTGTACGAAATCGTTGATGAAGGTGCCGTGGTATTCGAGGTGGCAGGGTATTTGGACTTTATGTTGCTAGCGATGTTACCCAAGAAGCCCTTTCCCGATTTTAAAAGTGACTGAGCGGTTGCCTGCAGCTGACCTTGGGCTGGAGCTGAAGCTAGAGGCGGGGCAGAAAATTGAGCTGTTTGTTGCTGGTATTGTTGTTGATGCTGAGCTGCCGTCGGCGGTGCTGCGACACCATAAGGCACTGCTTGGAGGTTGGGCTGTTGACTAAGCGTGTGTTGTTGAGGGAGACCCGGATGCTGGACTTGGGGGGATTGATGAAGCTGAGGGCCGTGTGCAGATGACTGATAATGGTGTTGTTGACCTGGGATCTGATGCAAAGGGTATTGACCCTGAGGCGTTTGAGAAGCATGGGCCTGTGGACTTTGAGGGATCTGGTTCATCGAGTGACCTGGAGGTGCTTGGTAGTTGGTTTGCTGGTTTGCTACATACTGCTGGAATTGAGGTGATTGATGAGCTTGCGGTGCTTGAGGTGCTTGCCCCGGAGCTTGCGGGTACTGGGCATGGTGTGCATATGGGACTTGACCAGGCTGATGACCTGGTGGAGGTGACTGGTAGTTGTTGTGATACGGAACACTGGCTGCCATCTTGGTCTCTTCCTTTAATATTCAATGGTGATATCAATTTTATTTTCACGACTACAGAAAAGATATCCTCAGTGGCAGCATGTGAGATTAAATATTCTTCTTCGTAGCATTATCAAGGCCGAGGTCTGGACCGGTCCACGCATCCAGCTGAACTGTTAGTGTGACTTCCACGAGGCACAAATACCAACACTGCGACCCTGAAAATGCCTTGTCAACGCCAAACCCTTTCTTCGTGGCGCTTTACTCGTCAATTTTTAACAGCCACTTAGCTTTGCTTACTGCTTTGAACGCATTCTTGTCCTCAGCCGCACCGGGGATAGGGACACCACCATCACGCGGAAACCAGGGTGACACTTTGCTGTCGGATAAACAATCGATGTGGGTTCAAACAAAAGTCTGGATATTTTTAATTCATCATGCTAGAATTGCCAAGCGAACTGCAACATTACAGAAACGGGTATTTCTACAAAAGGACCAGCTTATAAATCGACAGTTGGTATTTGGACGAGTAACTCTGAGGGTATTTGGCGAACTTGGTGGATGTGTGGTTGCAGGTAGAAGAAACAGCTACTGTGCATACAGCTTAGCAGAATCATTTTCTATCACCCTTATTACAGAGTTTAATCATTACTATATTAATAGATACTATATAAGTTAGATAAAGGTTTATTAGGAAAGTTAGTTATTAAGATATCTTACGATTTAATATACTAAGTTTCTGATCTGTATAGATCTTTCAGTTAAGAATATTAAGAAATATCGAGAAGGCTTAGGCTTCGGTTTACAGCTAAAACTAAATTAAGGAAGTCGACAGCACTTGAAGTATTTGGCAAAAAATTAGATGCTTGCCTTAAAGAATAGAAAGCTTGAATTAGATGGTATAAGAGAAAAATTTCTCAGTCAATTTGCGCCAGCTTGGTTTATACGACCTATCTTATACATACTCTCAGGACCTAAGTTTACAACCTCCCCTTCAATTCTAATTATCTTTGACTTCGTACAAAAGCATCATGACTCCGATGCTTACACATAACCTTTTTTTGCCCTGCCCTAGAATAAGGTTACTTGCAGAGTATAACAATCCCTCCTGTTGCTGGCTTCCTTCTGTTCTATTTCTCTTCCTCTCACCAACAACCACAACCAAAACCACACCAATAAATCAGCATTCTTTGACACCACAATTTATTCTCCTCCTTCATCACAAATACCGACACCCTTTCACCGACCATCATAGGCCATCATCTGTTTCCACCACAAAAGAACATTATCAATTCTTATCAACTTAAAAATCATTTCTTCAATTACACCTGATGGCGACCTTCAAGCGATTCCCTGATTTACCTACGGAACTCAGGGTTCAGATCTGGAAACTTGTTATCCGAGATGATGTACCAGGAGTGCACGTTTTCAGGCATTGTGACTCTACCAAGAAATCTCTTTCCGAGATGCGGGCCATGATATCGAAAGAGTGGTGCGGGTCGACATTTTGTGAACCCTCGCCACTACACTATTTCGACAGCGTCAGAAAAGATGTCCTACGCAAAAACGTGTCAACATATCTGATTGACGGCGGCATGTGGACCGCTTGCAAAGAATCCAGATCCATTATGGAAAATCATTTTCGTCAGTCAGAGTGGAATGATAGTTCCTCCATCTTCAGCGAAGAACGTGAGAATCGAATCCGAGCAATTTCCTGGAAGACAACACTCAGCATACCCTCGACAGGCAATTTCTTCGGATCCCCTCTCCACCACCTCACAGTTCTCCCTCGCCGAGACCTCTTTGTCTTACAGGTCGATTGCGTGAACGATATCGATTGGGAGGAAATTGGCTTTGACAGCAGCTTCGGAGCGGGTACGTTGGGTGGCAGAGGCATTTATCATATAGGCATCGAGTTTAATCCAGAATGGTGGGACTCGAAGGAAGGAGAGTGGGATTATCTTGTTCTGCACACCCTTACACATGCGGCTCTCAATTCCAATCCCATGAGTGCAATCTGGATTATCGACCATGGCCTCAAAAAGAGAAAGGACGCTCCAGCTGTTGAGGTGAAATATGATGATGAAAGACATTTGAATGCCTTCTCCGCTAGTGACAGAAAACTTCTCGAGGTCGATCTCTGGCATCCTGAGCACTGGACAAACTCTCACCCAAAGCTGCCACCTGACGCAAGTCCCTGGGAACCCAAGAGCTCTCTTAATTTTGCCAGGCACGTTAAAGAGGAAGTCGAGGACGAACGCCTCCGCGACTATGACAATCTTTTAGGATATGATTATCCATGCCATGTTGGGATCCTTGGCTGGGATGACTTGTGAGATGGACACGGGAGCGCAAAGTACCGTCGGGGACTATAACGTATAAAGCATATACTAAATACTTCACTGTCTTTATAATGAATCTGGCTATCTATTTAGACAGCAGATTCTGGGATTCACTTCAGTAAACGAACAAGGTTCTTCCATAACTCACGCCCAATACTGCCACACTCAGCCCAAATCTGGTAGCGCAACATCATAAAAGCGGGAAGTGATATGTAGTGTTCACGTCTAGGGCATAAGTTGAAAACTGCATTTTATCTTTATGGTCTTTATTCACCTTCAAGGCAATTGACTATTATCTACCTAGTCTCCGAAAAGACAAGATTATTACAAGCATCGTCATGTAGGGATCTTGCAGTTCCACCTCTAGACCAAGAAGCGATCGCGCCCCAAAATGTATCCTCAATCCTTTTCAGGAGGTCCGACCGCCGTGCCTTATAATGTTCCACGATTCCGATTTGAGATCTTGATACTTCTCATCTATCACTTCACATACATCTGTCCCAGTTTATTCCTCGAACTGTCCCATGTCATGCACCTTTTCCAGTGACCATTCATTAATGTCTTGGTCACCCAACAGTTCATCAAGGAGATCAACAAGCTTGGGACCCAAGCCGATGAGACGACGCAAGATAGTAAGGTCGCGCTGGTTCTTCTCTTCGGTTTCTTTGGCCTCGCCTAATTCGATCAGTCTGTCAGACAGGACCGCGGCTTCGGCTTCTGTCTTCTTGAGCACGGTCATAATTTCAACCAGAACTCCTTGCTTAGCCTCCACGATGGCACGTTGGGTTTCTTGCTGCTGGCCGGACTCTCGTTCACGGCGGGCGAGCTCTGCTATTTCTTGAGCTGATCCAGCAGCCGATGGGTTCGAAATTGCACGGCGACGGGTTTTTCGGAGCGCTTCTGCTTCGGTATCATGAAGTTCTTTGGCGTGGTGTGCCCGTTGCTGAGCTTCGGCAACTTCAGAGGCGACGTCATCCTTTGTAGCGGTATCCTGAAGGATCTTTTGAATAAGATTGCGGTGACGACGACGAGTGGTTTCAATTTGGTCTTCTGAACGTCGGATGATGTTGCCCGAGGTGGTTATTTCACCCTTAAGGTAAGCGGTATAGGCTTTCTGTGCTTCTTCAAAGGTTTTGAACTGCGGTCGGAGTTAGCAATAGTCCTTTTTTATGCAAGGCCAGTTTGCACTTACCGTAACGTCCAGGAAAGGGGATTCCTCCGCAAAGCCGTTCTCTCCGATAGGGGTAATCAGCCCGGTTTGTGAGTGGACGTTGGATTGTCCAATATTAGCTTGGTTGGTGGACCCATAGGTAGCAATCTGGTCCGACTCGTCGCCTTCGACGGTAATGGAGTCTCTGACGGGCTTTGGCGGGAATTTGAAGGCCACCATGAGGCGCTTCTTCGCGAATGCTGTAGGGGCTCGGACTTCTTCGTTGCTCACAGCGCCCCCGGCGGATCGTTTGCGTGAGCCACTGGCTTTTGGTTACTTCAGTATTCGTATTGACACAAGGGGAACCTCGCCAGCTTACCTTGGGCTGACCCTAGGTCGCGGCCACTTGTGGCACTTTGTCGCCGAGTTTCGTATCGAAAGTCGCGTATAAGGTCCTGTCGCTTCTCGCCCATCCATTCAACAGCCTGGCCGATGACCTTGTTGCTGAGCACGCATCGATACTTCGACATAGGGTGCTGGGCAGATTTGTCAAATAGATACTTGACAAGGTCGTCCAGGGTTACAGAGCTTGTGCGCGGAAGCTCATTTTTGATGAGGGAATAGAAACGATATACCAACTGATAGCTCCAAAAACGCGGCTCAAAGTATTCAACTAGTTGCCATGGCCATTCTCCAGTGAGTTCATGAAACCGGTGAAACACAGAGAGTACACGACTAGGGTAGCTGTCGTAAGGGCGTGGCACAGATAGCGCAGGCATGATTGCTACCGCATTGGTTGTAAAAGGGAGCGGGTGGTAGGACAGGGTGAATGAGAGATCAGGACGAGATCAAACAGAGATGAAGATCGATCGAAGGATTCAAAGGTATCTGCAGTGAAGTTCAGGTCGGATACCTGTAGACATCTGGTGCAAAAGATTGTGCAGTGTGAGGTTGCGTTCGTGGTCGAATAATGAAGAGCGAGCGACAGAGGAGAATGAAGGGGAAGGTGAAGGTGGATACTAGCGGAGGCCACAATGACAGAACAGCCTGTGAAGTGAGTGAGTAGGCAGGCGCATCAGTAGCGTGTCATAATCCTGATGCTGTTGAAAAAAGGCAGTCGCGACTCGAATTGGCAGTAGCAGTGACAGTGGTCTCAAATCGGGTAGATTGGCGGGTAAGTAAGTCAAGCCAGTCCCCAGATTATTTGACTGGGAAGAGAGATACTTCGATGTAGTAATGGTCTAGGTAATGTGTGACTAGTGAAGCCCTCATGGCAAATTTGCTTGTCAGTTGTATTCCATAAGAGGCAGTCGGTGCTGGCTTCGGAAGGCCGCATGAAAACATCCATAGCTGCACAGACCTCACACGGCTGTGATTCACTCTCCGGTAATAGATCCCGATAAATTCAACTATTTCTACAAGCCACATAATCTTTTCTTTAAGCCTGACACCTCCTATACTTTAACACATTTACCTGTCTTGACTTTCCCCCTTCCTGCCAGTGTCACTACAGTACTATTCTTATTGTTATCATAGCAGACTCACGGTACTATAATCTCACCGGTCCGAACCCTCCGGCTCAGATGAAAAGCTCGCTAAGCATCTATCAAGTCTCAGAGATATGCTCGGAAAGATGCACTGGCTACATGGTATCAATAATGCCAAAAGCATCATTATTAACTAATTTATGTAAGTTGGGATGCCAGAATGGAATATCGAAAACCATGTTCTCTCCCTACTTGTCGATATTTACCAAGTCATAGGTAGTCTTAACTGAGCAGTGCGCAGTTGTCGCACAACACACGCACCATGGCTCCGACGCTTCTTTAGCATGAGTTTCTCACTACTGATAAACATGCGTGACCGCCGATTCGTATACTTTCCCCGTCCGTCGACTGTCAAGGTTCTTTGGAAAGTTTATGGAGATGATCGTATCAGGCCTCAGATGTGGCAGAAGCCTGATTTTTTACAATGCTGGGGAAAACTCCAAAACATGCGAAGTAGGTAGCTGCGGATGAGATCGATAATGTCTCAGGATAGGTTTTAATAACATCTCTTTTATGCACAAACAACCTAGCAGGAAGTGCTTCCATAACACGAGCCACGGCAGTGAATAGAGGTGATGTCAAACTAAGCTTCAGCATGCCAAGGTAAACAGCCAAAAAGTCGCGTATCTAAATCGCATAAGCTGCTCTACCTATAATCACGTATTGATTTGTCTGATAACTCGAGTGTTAGGCATGTTGAAATTATATCTGGGCACCAAATCCCCGATACCTTCTACAGATCTCTTTCACTGCCATGCAATCTACCGCCAAGCACTCGAACCGCCATACCTATTGAGGAAACCCGAGAACAACGTCAAGAGAGCAGAAGATAATACACGTTACGTACAGAGGACCCGTACATTATCGTAAAACTACGTCACTATGCAAATGTCACGATGTGTGTGTTAAATCTGGGGCTCCGGATGGGTCCTGATGTAATGGAGCCTCCTTTTATGGGGATGCTGGGAAGAAACATCGACGATCAGATGGAGATTTCTCCAAACCGGATTTATTTGCGGGGAATAAGGTCCGGCTCCAATCGATCGACCGTGGGGGAGTTCGGAGTAGTGTCAAAACAAATATTTAGACGGAGATCAATTAACAGGAAAGTTTTAGTAGTAGACTAGTACAATCATGCCACCATACAATAGTTACAACACCACCGCAAAGAAAGAGGTCAAAATGTGATCGTAAAAGTGTTCATTAATTAAAAGTAATTACCAAGGAAAAGCCGTAACTCCTTGTTCAGCCCAAAAGGGTGCCAAATCCTGCATCTATACGCCGTGCTTTTGTAACACAATCTCCAATGCCTGGGAATCTTCTATATGCTACATATGCCATGTCTTGAAACAAAGGAAATACACATCTCACTCCAATTTTTAGTCGTCGCGGGACTTGCTGTAGGAGCTAGTGCTGCCAAGACCGTTCAAGTCAACGTCGAGACCGCCGACGCGAGCAGGGCGCTGTTGGCTGTGCTCAATTTGACGAGCGGGCATGCGCTCCTCCTGAGAGGCCTGGACAGGTGCGTCGGTCTTCTGCTCAAGACCCATGGAGGCGAGGAAGGCAATGCTATCAGCCTTCTCTTGGGCCTTACGAGCCTTGGACCATTGAAGCTCAGTAGCAGCAATGTCGATGACGCGGGGGAGAGCCTGAAGAGCCTTGCTGGAGTCGAGGAATGAGAGACGAGTGCGGCGGGCGATGATGTCAGCGACTGTGCAGGCAGCCTCATTGCGGATGCCATGAGCGACTTCGGCCTCGAGGTAGGGAAGACCAGAAACAAGGCGCTTGTTGAGAGAGGGGTTGGTGGAGAGGACAGTCCAGGCGCGGTCACCGTAGTTGTGGGCAAGGTGGTCGGCAACATCAGCGTCGATGGGGTACATCTCCATCAGCTGAGAGGCCAGAGATGTAGAGTATCCGTGAGCGCCGATGAGAGGAATGTTGCGAGTGCAGCAGAGGCCAGAGGTGGTGAAACCGCTGGCATTGGCACCGCTGATGTCGGGCATAGAGATGGCCTGGGGCTTGAGATCGAACAGCTTGACGGCCTCGTTGACAGTATCTTCAGCCATCTCACGGTATGTAGTCCACTTGCCACCGGCGCAGGTGAGGAGACCGGAGGGAGAAGTGGTGACTAGGTGGCTTCGGACGAGGGATTCGGTGTTCTTCGCGTTAGGGTTCTTGACGAGAGGTCGAATGCCTGTAGATGTTAGTATTGCGTGTAGTTCAACTGACTGGGATGCAACTTACCAGACCAGGCAGCCTGGACGTCCTTGCGGGAAAGGGCAGACTCAGGTGTCAGAAGCTTGCTGACTTCGCGGAGGATGAAGTCGACATCGTTCTGCTGAGCAACAGGTGCGCGCTCAACCTCACAAGGGTTGTCGGTAGTACCCGCGAGGGTAAATCCTTGCCAGGGAAGGACGAAGATGACACGGCCATCAGAGGTAGCAGCGTCAAGAAGACCGATACCGTTGGGGCAGATGTCCTTGGGGAGCATGACGTGAACACCTGAAGCAGGAGCGACGATGGGCTTGCGAGAGGGGTCATCCATTTGGTGAATAGCATCGGTGAAGGGACCGGTAGCGTTGACAACACCCTTAGCGCGGACCTTGAAGGACTCGGCGTTGGCAGAGTCGCCGTTCTTGGAAGCGAGGACATCGCGGACTTGAGCGCCGTTGATCTTGCCGTTGGCATCCTTCTCGAGACCGGTGACCTCAACGTGGTTGAGAACGGTAGCACCATATTGCGCAGCCGTCATAGCGAGAGCGACGTTCATGCGGGAGTCGTTGTGCTGACCATCGTAGTAGACCAGAGCACCAACCATGTTCTCCTGGCGAAGCTTGGGGAAAGCCTCAAGGGCCTTGTTCTTGCTCATGTAGTAGGAGCTCTCGAGACCCTGGGAGCCAGCAAGAAGATCGTAGGCCTTGGTGCCGGCCCAGAAGTAGGGCGCCTCCCACCACTTCTGGAGGGGCAGCAGAATGGGCAGCGAGCTGGACAAATGAGGCGCAATGTTGAGGAAAGTTTTGCGCTCGCGGAGAGCCTCCATGACCAGCTGCAATTGACCATAGTCAAGGTTCCAAACAGCCTTTTCTAGATATCGAACGCCGCCATGAACGAGCTTTGTGCTCTTGGAGCTTGTACCGGAGGAGAAGTCATCGCGCTCGACGAGGGCGACCTTGAGGCCACGAGTGATGGCGTCGATAGCGATTCCTGTTCCTGTAGCACCACCACCGATGATGAGGAGATCATACTCAGTATCTTTATCGGGCTGGCCGCTGCGACGCAGCTCAGCGAGGGCCTCGGCACGGGCTTTTGTTGCGCTGAACGTGGGAGGGACGATGCGTCCTGTTGTGTCGCGCTTGAGAGGGACGAGGGGCTTGTCGACGACATGAGTTCTGTTGCGGGTTGCGTAGTAGCCGCCTCCGACAGCGAGAGTTGTGGTAGCCGCAGCTGCGAGGAGCAGAGGGCGCTTCATCGACCGTAATCTTTGTTGCATCTTGTGTATGTGTGGTTGTGGTTTGTGGTTTGGGGGTTGCTCTTGTGCGCTATGGCAGAGGTTTGGCGCACGCAGGGGAAAAAAAAGGTGGCGACCGTTGGGGGAGGATAGGGAGCAGTTGGAGAAAAGCTGGAGATGAAGTCTGGGGATAAAGATAAAGTCAAAGACCAAAGCGACAAAGAAATGGCCAAAGGGTTTATAAGAGTGTATAGTAGACGACGATCACGGAGGATGATGAGAGTGTGTCCATAAATTAGCGGAGTTGGAAATGGGTCGTTTACTCGAGTCTGATATCATGGACACTGTAACAAGTTTTTGGCAAGTTTGGGGGTTGACTTGAGTGCTGCACAGTGAGGACGCACTGTGGAATTAGGCTATGCCGGCAGTACAGAACACTGTCCTGGAATGAGACAAAGACCACTTTACCCTGCGAGCAAAAAAAGAAAAGCGTTCATCTGACCTGAGCTGACCCGCAGGCAAACGTAAAAAGCTGTTCAATAAACGTCTCGAATGGCGCCGCATGGCTTGAATAGGAATCCCGGATGGTCCTGAGCCTCATTGATGGTGCACGCCGCGTATGCAGTTCGGGATGTGAATACCGAGCACGCTGACGTTGACATCGAGATTTTACCCCTGGGCTTATGCAGCTCGGTATCCAAAACCCGAGATTGATGCCATTTCCGGACCACTTTCAGGCTAGTGCTCATCGGATCATCAATCGTCCAGTCCGGCGGGTCACTCCGATCCGGAGTTTGCTCCTGTGAGTTTAATCACCCGCCCCCACGTTCAGGAGGGGAAACCCGACTTCGGGGGGAAGTAAGAAAGCGCGACAGTGACAGAGATATAAGTCAGAATAATAGAGGCGTGCTTGGGGCTATCTGCGCCTATACTTGCCGCGCTATTTTTCTACACCCTGAGCCGAGCAGTCCATATTTCTGTCTACCCTCAGCCGGAGACTTCAACTTTGGGGAAACCGTGGAAAGGCTCATCAATGTTGTGACCATTTAACTAAAAAGAGACTGAGGTCTCGCCATGCGGGAATTACCAGAATGCGGATTTTGTTCAAAAGAATTGCATTTCAGCCATGCATCGTCTTTGTGGCTTCAGAGGCACGGCTAATTTCCCACTAATCACTTGGTGAAGCTGATGCTCACTCATCCTCACTGGTGGATTAAGTTGGGCAACGGTCTAGAGTTGACTCTACTTACACTAACAACAATAACGACATATCCCCCAACACCATATTGCGCAGATGAATTCCTTCCCTTTTGCTCAATCAAAATTATCATGGGTCTTGAGATGGACTTTTCGCATTCGAAACGGACGAGATGTCGTCAATATTGCTGATGGAATTGCGACAGTCGACAGTATAGGGTTGGTGGATTGAAGTTAGTGAGTGAGTACCTATACCACAAGCGTATCAGACAATGAGAGTGCTTGACACAAGTGTCCAAGGTGGAAAATAATTAAACCAGCTGGAAAAACATCTAACATTTATACAAGCACAGATGTATATGATAAAACCTTCAACTCTCCAACACTATTCATCGATCACGATCATGTCTCGGACCCCTTTGAGTAACAGCATGAGCTTCTTCTCTACACTAGGCTATGTCTTATCATTACGTCATTTCGCGCCAACGCCAATGACGAACAAAAAATCCAGAACGACAAATTCAGAATAACGCGACGTGCTTCTCACGCTAAGCGATTGATGCGGGCTTGTCAGGTTCAAGTTGAAACGAATCTCAACACATCAACGCGACACGATCTTTAAATGAAACGACTCCCCGGAACACCTCATCTTCACCATGAAAGAACCCGGCCGCCTTGAATACACGAGCGAGCCTACACTGGAGAGTTTGTGTTGTATGTGTTGGACCAGGTCGACCGACGAGGGCTCACGAGACGACCAAAACCCATACCGGGCGTGTTGATAGGACTAGGTCCAGTGAAGATGAACACATCATACAAAAAGCCACCGAAAGCACAGCCAAGGAATGGAGCTACCATAGGGATCTGGAGAACTGTCAGTTAAAATATTCACCTTACGATATGGACTTCGACTCACCCAGAAATAGTAACCGCCAGCAGACCATACTTCACTTCCGTATCCGAGCATGTACGAAACCAAACGAGGACCGAAATCACGAGCCAAGTTGATGGCATAACCAGTCTCCCAACCAAAGCAAGCACCGATACCGAAGATCAGGAAGAACAGACCCAGCGGCATCAATGGACCAGCACCGATGTTGGCGCTATCCGCCATGGCAAATATGACGAACTGCAGAATTGTGCTGGCGATGAACTCGGAAAAGAACATGCCAGTGCGTGTCATAAACTCAGCAGGATAAGTGCAGAATATTCCAGCGGTCGCGTTCTCGCCAATAACTGTACGAATACCGGGACCGCCTTCATACGCGTCAATGGCAGACTTGTAGTTGCCGTACACGACTGCTGCAGCAGCCATGGCACCCAGGACTTGAGCGACGGCATACACGGGGAACTTTCGCCAGGGATGACCTCTGAATAAGCAATTGGCCAGAGTCACGGCTGGATTCAAGTGACCACCTGATTTACCTCCGACATACACTCCAAGCATGACACCGAGCCTGAGTCCACGTCAGCGACGAGCTTAATCAACAAAGACAAGAAGCAACTTACCCCCAGCCCCATGAGATACTCTGATAATCACCCTTTGTTCCACGACTGAGCACAACCTGGGCAACGACACCGTCGCCAAAGAGGAGAAGAATAAAGGTGCCAAAGAACTCCGAAAAGGCATCCTGACAGTTCTCCCTTATTCTGCTCCATGCATACTGCTCAGGTGGGGGTGGGATTGTGGGCGCCTCACTAGGCGCCTCACTGTACTTTTCATTCTGGCTCATCTCGACCTTTGTTGGGATGGAAGACTTGTGGACTGAAGACTCAGAGATGGAGTCGTGGATGGTAGAGATGGGCATCCTTGGAACAAACAAAGAGATGAGGTTGCAGAGGGAAGAAGTATGGGTTGGGATGAGAAATGTTGGCAACAGGATGCAAGAGCGACAGGTTACAGTCAAGATTGGCGTTCGTCATCCACTTTGCTCGGCATTGCTGGGGATCACGTTACAATTTATGGTCAGCAAAGGACAGGATGCATCCCAAGGTGGTGCTTTTGCCCCTCGTTCCCGTTACGGCCAAGGGCTTTCTCTGCAACTCTCGGTATTCATAAACACCAACATAACATGTCGATTTACCGAAGCTACGAACGCCTGTCTTTGTCCCAAGTCCGGGCTTACGAGCACTGGGCAAGGGGGTAGGCAATCCCGGGTTAGGGTTAAAGAGGGGGGAGGAGGAAAAGGTCAGCGAGTAGTTCCGATGGAATCGGACCATGGCATAGCAACGAGACAAGATGGCGTCCGGGACAAAACTTTGCTTGGACTTGATCATGCGCGGAGGAGAATTTTGTCAACAATATGTCGCTCGGCGGCACACCACCGAAAACAAAAGACAAGGGCCGCTATGGGATATCAGAATCCATGTTTGCTCTGATCAGGATGCTTACACCGAAGGGCTGGGAGTGAATAAGAGGGGCAGAACGGTCGAGACTGGTGCGGTTCTATTCTCCACACATCTATCTCATCTCGAACGACCCCAGACTCTAAAACAGAAGTTAGGAAAGGATTTGCAATTTTCCCGGTCGACCGAGGTCAAGCTGGTCTCGTTGGTTGACTTGGCTCAGAAATAAGGTATGGTCAAAGTTATATGGCCCCGCACGTATGCGATGAGGTGACAAGCGGATCCAAATCAAGCTTCTGGAACATGGAGATTGTGCTTCCCCTAGTGCACTGCGGGGAAATGTAACATTTCACCCAACCCCCTGTCCTCTTCATCTCTTACTCTACTATGTACCAACAGTACAGGTACATTGGATAAGTATATCACTCACTTATCTAGTCGTTCGCTTGTGGGATTCCCGATGGGCTGTGCGTGTCTTGTGACATGGCCTGTAATTCGGTGTCCCCAAGCCGAGGCTTAGCTTACAGGCTCGAAGAGGAAAGTCATGTTGGTTATGTGCAACCAACAAGGGTCTATGTCGACAAGGGTGTGTAAGAGAAGGATTCATTCGTACTCATTTCGTGCATCTTTTCCGTCTGACAAGACTTGGGAACCCCGCAGCTGGGCAATCTCTTGGGGGAAGAGGGGAGACCGCGGGAATGGGAAACGGTTTCCCGAGATGCCTCTGAAATGGGAGGTTCGCACGAGAGAGTCTTGGAACTCGGTGTTTGTTGGTAATTTGATACCGAAGAACGTACATACTTAAGGCCTACCAAGGAATTGCGCCTGTTCGAGATGCGTTCCTCCATTGAAACTTTATAAGGTGATCTTTTACAC
This sequence comes from Fusarium nodosum, assembly GCA_014898975.1. Taxonomy (NCBI): domain Eukaryota; kingdom Fungi; phylum Ascomycota; class Sordariomycetes; order Hypocreales; family Nectriaceae; genus Fusarium; species Fusarium nodosum. The sequence continues at coordinate 352,393 of JAAVUE010000015.1, forward strand.
GCCCAGATCCGTCAGACTTGTTTGTCACTGTTACATTTGTTACCTTTGCCCCATCTGAACGATCCTTTCTCCACAACCTTCTTTCTGCGATCTGCTACAGGATTGCACTGCACTGCACTGCATAATGCCTCTCCTCAACGGAAAGTCAAGCACTGCCTTTATTGGTGCCATTGATCAGGGCACTACAAGCTCGCGCTTCCTGATCTTTGACACCAGTGGCGATGTTGTTGCCACGCATCAGCTTGAATTCAAGCAGTACTATCCTCACCCTGGGTAAGTCAGATCAACAACGATGTGATCTTTTGAGCAGTCATTAATCTTTGGTTCAGATGGCACGAGCATGATCCTGAGGAGCTTGTGAGCTCTGTTGAGCAGTGCATTGACGGTGCAATTGAAGCTTTTGAGAGCCAAGGGCACTCGAGAGAGCAAATCAAAGCCGTTGGTATCACAAATCAGCGAGAGACAACTGTCGTCTGGGACAAGACGACTGGCAAAGCTCTGCACAACGCCATCGTCTGGACAGACACACGCGCAAAAGATCTTGTGCGTCGTCTCAAGCGCCGTCTTGGCTCCAGCGAGCTGATCGGACGATGCGGTATTCCGCTCTCCACATACCCATCGGTGAGCAAATTGCTCTGGCTTCTGGATAATATTCCAGAAGTCAAAGATGCATACGAGCGTGGTGTTCTGGCTTTTGGAACTGTCGACACCTGGTTGACGTACAAGCTCAACGGTGCGACTGATCGCGATGTCTACGTTTCTGACCCGTCGAATGCGTCACGAACCATGTTTATGAATCTTGAGACTCTCGAGTATGACGAGGACATTCTTGACTGGTTCCGTATCGATGTTTCCAAGATTACGCTGCCAAGAATTGTGCGGTCTTCGGACAACAAAGCCTACGGAACACTGGCTGGTACATCTCTCAAGGGAGTCAAGATCACCGGATGTCTGGGCGACCAGTCTGCAGCGCTTGTTGGACAGAAGGCCTTTACCCCCGGTCTCGCCAAGAACACGTACGGCACAGGCTGCTTCTTGCTCTACAATGTGGGCACGAAGCCTGTTATTTCATCGCACGGGCTGCTGACAACAGTGGCCTTTGACTTTGGCGAGGGCAACACCATGTACGCTTTGGAAGGCAGTATCGCGGTAGCGGGCTCCAGTGTCAAGTTCCTTGTGGACAACTTTGGCTTCATCGAGTCATCGTCCAAGCTGAGCGCTCTGGCCGAGACGGTGGAGGACAATGGTGGGTGCACCTTTGTTACGGCCTTTAGCGGCCTGTTTGCGCCGTACTGGATTGACGATGCGCGAGGCACCATCTTTGGTATCACGGCGTACACGCAGCGCGGGCACATTGCGAGGGCGACTCTTGAGGCGACGTGTTTCCAAACAAAGGCCATTCTCGACTCGATGGAGAAGGACAGCGGACATGCCTTGACCGAGCTTGCGGTCGATGGTGGCATGTGTAACTCGGATCTGATCATGCAGGTACGTAAGACGTTACCAATGTCTTGTCTTGTCTCCACTCGACACATTTGAAAAGGATGATTTTGCTAACCCTTTGACTTTACAGACTCAGTCAGATCTTATTGGAATCCCGGTCAACAGACCCGGCATGCGTGAGACGACAGCACTGGGGGCGGCCATCGCAGCGGGCTTCGCCGTGGGCATCTGGAAGAGCTTTGATGACTTGAAGGAGGTCAACACCCAGGGTCGTACCATCTTCAAGCCGCAGATTGCCGAGGAGGAGGCGACCAAGCGTTTTGGTCGTTGGACCAAGGCTGTTGAGATGTCCAAGGGCTGGACCAACGAGTAGATAGGAAGGTGGTGGGCAGTTGATTGCTTGTGTGTATGTACTAGTACCTAGGTATTCCAATAGTTTAGCTTAGCTTAATGTTTGCATGGATTTTTATTCTGCTGCCTGATGAAACACCAGGGGTCTGTAGAGCCACTAACGAAGAAATAAGCCGATGAATAGAAACTTGACTGCTTCTAGACACGCATTAGCTCTCCGATCATGGTGCCATCCGCGGCTCCGCAATGTTATTTCCGAGAGAGGGGTTCAAGCTACTGTATGCATCTCCTCCAGGCTACTTACTGTATGTAGATTTCTGCGGGATGGAATGAGGGGATTTGTTTTTCACACTACCCATGTTGTCCTGCTCATTTGCGGTTGGTCCCGTCAGCTAAACCAAGCCCCCCTCTCAAGCCAAGTCATCTTGGCTTCTGTCATGGGTAATGGTCATGGACCAAGGATTGAAACGTTTCCTCCGTCTCTTTTCTGCAAACTCCTGCAAGCTGCAAGCAAGGACAGTGCAGCACATAAACGCCGGGGGTTCCGGAGAGGAGGAGGATGCTTGTATGCCGGGCAGTCACATGTACGTGTAACGGTGATGCGAGGATGACCATAGATAGAAGGTCTGTAATGGACAACTGTTGGTTGTAGGGCGTGGGGAAACAGCATTTTAGCATTGGCGTCTATCTGGACTTGGCTTTTTATTATTATTAAATTTTTAACCCATGACAGGGGTTGTTTGGTTGGACCTCGGATGTTTGTTCTGATAGAGGCAAATGGCCATTATAGCAATGAGGGGGTGGGATGTTTGATGATTGCGTTGTAGTCGCATTCTCTGAGCATAGCATTGAGATGGTGTAGTCTGGTCTAGAATAGGTGGTGGTAATTCTAGTCACTAACAATTAACAATTGCTGACTGGGATTCATCATTTTGCTGATCTTGTCTTTTTTCTTGTGTTATTTTTGCCCCTCATTTCTTTTCTCCACCCACTCACACTCGACTTTTCTCCTTCCTACACTCCACATCCATCAAAAAGGGTTCGGCTTTACTTTTATCACCCGCATCTTACAGACACAACCACGCATCGTCTCCATTCCAGGGAGATCAGCCAAAAAAGACAAAGGGGCGATTTGCAAGGGTCCAATCTCCTCATCCCAGTGACCCAGTAGCTTATCTTCCCCAGACCCTCTTCTTTCCCATTGTTTGGATTGATTGTGGAGAGAGTCTGAGAGTGAGAAGGACAGGATCGACCATGACCATGACGTCCATCAGCGGACCCTCCATGGCCGAGGAAGAGGCCAATTCGACTTTGAGCAACGACGATGGTTCCAGTGGTGATGAATCGAGGTTAGCCGGTACTGGACCTTCCAAGAAGCGGAGGAGGGAGAAACACCAAAAGATATCGTATGTTTCTTTTTTCCTACCTACTCTATATAACATTAATGATCAATTTTCTAAATTATGTCGCCTTAGGTGTGAGATGTGCAAGACTCGCAAAGTGAAATGCGACCGCGCTGAACCCGCATGCTCATGGTGCGCTCGCCATAACAAAGCCTGTATATATCTCGAGCGTCAAAGACCTGGGGCTGGACGGAATGGGTTTAGCATTGAGCTCGAGGCCAAAGTCAACAGGATCGATGCCTTACTCCAAGCTCTGGGGCGGAGAGTGGAAGAGCACATCGTGCAAGACCACTCTCCGGTTGTATCTCCAGGCGTATCTTCTGCCAACGCCAATAATGGTTACAATGCTTCACAGCTAGACAGTCGACTTACCCCAGCGACTCTTCCAAGACATCCGTCTTTCTCCCAAGCCAAGTCACCCGCTCTATCGAGCTCTTGGCAAGTCAACAGTAACCAGAACACAACTCATCCATCTGTTCAAACACCGCAACAAGGGACCAGTGCACCAACACCAACTCATACAAATATGCCGATACCAACACCTATATCACGGAATCCGTCAGTTCAATCATATACCATCGATCTGCCGCCTCACGACATCATCTACAGTTTGGTAGATCTCTACTTCAAGCACTGCGGAACATGGTGTCCCATCCTCGAACGCAAGACCATCTTTGCCACCTTCTTTGGCTCAACGTCGATGGAGGAGCCTGACCGAATTCTGCTCTATGCCATTGTGGCCACCACGTTACGTTTCCTCAAAGATCCCAGGTTATCACCCGAGATGAGCGCATACTATCACTCAGTCGCCAAACATACAGTCCAATTATATGCCATGGAGCACACCACAGTCCCTGCACTAAGAGCTCTCGTTATAATAACTTTGGACGAGCTGGGAACATCAAACGGACCAAGAGGTTGGAATCTATTATCCTTGTTGGCTCAGAACGCCAGGCAGCTTGGTTTGTGCGAGGAGAGCAGCGTCTTTTTGTCCGCAGAAGCATCCGAGGTCACGCATACAGCCTCATCTCATAGAGTCGCAGCCGGTAAACCCGAGTCTTGGATCGAAGATGAGGGACGAAGACGACTGTACTGGATGATCTATCTGCTCGACAGATATGCGACCATTGCCACGCCCGCATTTGACTTTATCCTCAACGACACCAAAATCAACCGCTTCCTACCATGCTCTTACGACCTGTTCTCCAAGAACGTGCCCGTGGAAACACGATCGCTGAGTCCATGCAACAACAAACAATCACCCATAATGACCTATCTCGTTAATAAACCCGAGAACCTCGGCAGTTTTGCGTACCACTGCGAGATTCTCGTCATTCTGAGCAGAATACACGAGTTTCTCAAGACGCCTGTTGATGTTACTTCGCCGAGCGACATGGCAGAATGGCGCAACACATATCGCAACCTTGACCGCACTTTGGATGGATGGCTTCAAAGCTTGCCAAGTGAATACAGCAAGATCTCCGCCCTATGTCATTCTGACCCTGCGAGTCGTGTGGCCAACTGGTTCATGCTCCATAGTGCATATGTTACAGCCGCCGTACGTCTTCACTCCTCAGCAGCATATCCCACTGTGCGCTCTCATATTTTTGTTCCGTCGCACTACGCCATGCAGAGATGTCTATCTGCCGTTCAGAGTTTGGGAGATATCACTCGTGATGTCCTCGAAGCAGACGGTTTGAACCTTCTAGGACCCTCGTTTGCGTTCTCGCTTTGGGTCGCGGCGAGGCTTCTGCTTGTTCATGCTGCTACAGTTGGGTGCGCAGTCGATTCGCAGATTGACTTCTTTATTGAGACTCTGAGAGATGTCGGACAGCATTGGGAGGTGGCGAACAACTACTCTAAGATTCTCCAGCGTATCGTGCAGAGAGCTCGTCAAGGTGATATGGGCTTTTCAGCGATGAGAAGGTAAGATCCGTGGTTTGATGACGATGTTTCTCAACTAATGGTTACGAGGAGCGCATATGACTTGGTTACTTTGACGTCCACCGCAAGACACTCAGGCTTGGAAGCGACATCAACACAGGCGACATCTCTGAGCGAGCTCGATAATATCGACGTCTTCGAATTCTTCAATTATCCACGCACATCATCAAGCTCTAATGCACAATCGCAGCTGCAGCTGCAACCCATCCGTACTCCAGCTCTAGGACCAGAATCAAGCAGGAGTAACGGGGTGCCTGATCCCGAAGCTGACTGGTTGGCATTTGGATCGCCCTACACTTGACTTGGAGGAGGGTAGTGGTTTTGATTGGTTTAGTTCAGTTAAGATATTCGAAAAGCCTCACGGCATGTGCATTTCATACTTCCTATAGCGGCGATTGGATTGCATCATCTTTCACATTGTTTAATTAGCTGTATATGTGGTATCCTTCAATATTAAAGGTACACGAGAGTACAAAATCATCTATTGACATCCCTTGAGATCTGGAATTGAAAATCACCACCTAAATTACGATCTGCAGAGCCCGAGTCGATTTGCATGCTTTGTCTTTGCTACAACCACCCCAATAATGTCTGCAACTGAGTTCAGCCTCCGTCGATCACTCGTGTGGACTCAATCGAAGTTCAACGGGCGCGTAGGTCATTCCTCAAAGTTAAATACTGCCCCAAACTTTGTCTCAGCTGTCAAGTGCTACGATGCCAAGGGTGATTTACATTCCAATCTGTGATTACTTATGGGAAGTGTTTCATATCGATAAGACATGGTATTCATTCATATGTAATCATCATAACTATGCTTTCAGTATCGTAAGAGGTATCAAAGCCATAACAAACTTTCCGTGTCGTTTCAAGCGTTAACATGAACATGAATCATAAACAGTAAACAAACATTCTTCTAGCTATCCCAGATAGCTCCGTAAGCTGGAACACCACGTGTCTCCAGTCCGTAAACAATTTTCTTGGTGATCTTCTCATTCGCAATAATGATGACAGCCTCGGCTTTGAAGGACTTGACCAAGTTGTAGCCCATCTTCACCAAGTCGGGTCTCCCGAGCTTCTTAGTATCGTGGATGACCGCGTTGGGGATGCTCTTGCTAATGGTCTGGCAGATTTCCTCGCCAAATGTCTCTTCCGGGTTCTTGGTTGACCAGATGAGTTGCGTTGGGCAGGAGGGATTTTGGATGTGGCCCAGGACAGGGCCGATGCCTGAGCCAGTCGCGATGAGGACGACGCGGTTGAACAAAGTTGCTATGCGCATGACACCGCATGTAGGTACGCCACGTGTCCAGATGTACGAGGGGCCGTCCTGGATGGTGGCTTTTGTCCAGTCACCCGCGTTCGAAACGACAAGAGAGTAGCCCTTTGATCTGCCGTTTACAGGCTCTGGCGCGGGGATTGTGGCGAAGGAGTGCCACTCCTTGAGAGGTTGGCGCGAAAGGCGGGTGAAAGACCCGTTGACGGGGACGGTGTAGTCAAAGTGAAGCCTGATAGCGTGGTCCGAGAGCTTTTCAGCTTCTACAGGGACTTTTCGAAGGAAACACCAAGAAGATGCAACGCTAGCTGTAGCTACAGCCAAGAGCCAAAAGGCAGGTGATTTGACACAGGACTCTCCTAGAGTTGTGCCAGCTGATGTACTGTCGTTGGCTGAAAGGACTACTTGGACCCAGAAAAGAGCAAGCATAGTCCAACCAGCGAATCTGTGTGTTCTCTCAAAGAGGTCATGGTGACGCTTGCGGACAGATGGCCAAGCCATACCAATCATGCCCACGAACATGGCTGAGAGAATCCAGGAGATGACTTGAGATGCGATGGACAAGTTCCCCCAGTCGGGGCAGTTCCCAAACGTGCATGCAATGTCTGCAATGTTGGTCGCCAAGAGCCATGCTCCTGCACTCGCAGCTGCACCAGAATGAACACCGCCAAGATGGTAGATCTTTGCACAACGAGATCTGATAGCAAGAGGCCAAGACTTGGGTACGCTACATGTGATAGTGTAGAGAGCGTTGATGACAAATTCTTGACGAACAAGAACGGCAGTGGCCAAGTTGATGGCTGTGATGATACCCATCCATTCTCGGTTAATACTGGTGAGGAGAAGAGCGATAGCAGCACCGATATTGAACAAGCCAACAAGTGAGAACAAGCGACGATAGACGATGAGAAGTCTGTGGCGTACTCCTCGGGCGTGTTTTGGTAGGTCTTTCTCGGGAAGAGCCTTCTCAAGATCATACTGGTGCTCGGGGATGAGAGTCGCATCCGAAGCATCTGAGAAAGAACTGAACTGTGTAGCACTCGAGGCGTTCGAGTCCATGCGAGCGTGTGCCAAAACAGCAGGCAGAGGAGTGCGAACCTCGTTGCTGACAGCCATTGACACAGACATCTTGAGTGCATGCTTGTCGACTTTACCGTTTGCGGTCATGGGCAAGGTCTCCATTTGGTGGTAATGAGTCGGCATGGCGTAGTAAGGCTGGAGGGTCTTGAGGTGCGCCTCGACGACCTGAACAGGACAATGGCTGGGAGTGACAAAGGCATGGATCTCCTCGTTGATCAGAAGAGCGGTTGCTGATTGAACTGAAGGGCAGGACTTGATGCATGCAACAACGCCGTCGAGTTCGACACGGAAGCCTTTGATTTTGACTTGGTCATCAATGCGGCCTAGGATATGAAGAGTGCCATCTGTGTTCCATTGACACAGATCTCCGGTGTTGTACATGCTTGATCTATAAATAGTCAGTATGGGTATATGCAGAATTCGGGACTGAGAAGTACTTACCCGTCTTCGGCAAATGGATCAGGACGGAATCTCTCAGCTGTCTTATCGGGTAGATCGACATAGCCTCGCGCCACTCCCGCGCCACCAGCCCAGACATGACCAACCTCTCCAACAGGAACAGGTTTTAGGAACTCATCCAAGATGTAGACGGTGTTTCCTGGTGTAGGTTTACCAATGGATAGAGGTCGGCCTGTTTGGTGGAGGTGAGTAGTGTTGACGATAGTAGTTTCTGTTGGGCCATAACAGTTGAAGTAGGAGACATGAGAAGCCCAAAGGTCTGCAAGTCTATTGGAAGTCAGTTGAGGCTTTCCTTCTCTACCAAAGATAGTTAAAACTCACTTTTGACAGCTTGGTTCACCTGCTGTGGCGACTGTTTTGAGTCTTGGATAGTCTTCGGGGTTCTGTTTTGAGAGGATGCTTGGTGTGCAAATGAGAACATCCAACTAGAAAATGTATTAGTATTAGATTTGCAGTGTGAATAAAAGATCTTACCTCTTTTAGAGCTTTTGACCAGTTTGATCCACGGAGGATTAGAGTACCTCCATTAGAAAGACAGCCAAGCGTTTCCCAAGCAGCTTCACACGTTAGTTATGATAGGACACTTCATTGCAAACAAGAACAGATCACGACTTACCCATGTCAAAGCTGACGTTCAACACTTGGCCAACACATGTTCCTGGTCCAATACCCAAGTTTCCTGGTGCTTGACATAACAAGTTTGTGACGTTGCGGTGGCTAACATCGACTCCTTTTGGTGTACCAGTTGTTCCTGACCAGTTAGCTCGGCACAAGTAAAAGTATAAGGATGATTCATCTTACCTGATGTGTATATCACATAGCAGCCAGCTTCAGGCTTACTGAAGGGGATAAAGTCTGTCTTGTCGTCGAGCTCATGTGACTCCTCGATAGTGACAACGTTTGAAACTCCTGTGTTTGATAGTCGATGAGCTGTAGCTTTTGACGTCAAGACAACCTTTCCGCCTGTTTGGTTTAACACGAAACGTAGAGTCTCATCTGCCACGACGCCTCCATCGAAAGGAACATATTGAGCACCACATGACAGGATGGAGATGATTCCGACGAGCATGCCAACACCACGCTTGACAACAAGGGGCACACGATCCCCTGGCAAAACACCTAGACTTTGCAACCGTCTAGCCAAGCTGATGCTTCGTTGGGCAAGCTCACCATAGCTTATCTCAACGGGCGGTTCGGCAGAGAGATCTCGTGCCGCCGCTGCCGAAGGTTGTGTGGCGGCATAGTGAAAGAAAGCTTCTGTGATAGTTGAGAAACTAGGTCGACTGCATGTACCTTGTGTAAAAGACACGGGCACGGCAGTCCCCTGAGGTACTGCAAGCATGGGAGAGGTCATGCCAGGCAAGCTGGGCGTGTGAAAGGGGATGGAAATGACGATCGTCGTACAAGAGGTTTCAAACAGAAACTCAAAATACTTGGATAGTAAGAGGGAAGTGTGCTTGGGTCGTGGTGCTTTGATGATTTGAAATTAGAGGAGTGCATGAGAAGAAGTCTCTCCACCAAACAAGCAAGTGTGTTCTTAAATAAAGAAATGCTTTCCCCTTCTCCGCTTTCTGCAACCTTTCTCTTTTTCTTGTCTCTTCCCTGTCGTCTACCTATCCATAGCTTAACCCAGCCTTCCTCGTCATTGCTTGGCAGGATTATTCCAAGCTACTGTACCCAACAAGCTGCAAATGGTCAAATGTCCAGGCAACCCGGCCAGTCAGGTGTGTAAGAAGAGTTGCACTTTTGGAGGGGCGGCCTTCACCTAGGCCGCGCCCTCCTCCGAGGTGCGTCTTTTTTTCCTCTTCTTGTATCAAACGTGTCCAGATATGGCTCCGCATAGTCCTGTTTCCTGGTTTCCTTGGAACTGGCTTATCAATTGGGGTAAGGAAAGACCTCCGGCTAAAGCCGTATCCAGTTTGGGGAGGAAAACCGCTTTGAATCTTACAAGGATTAGGCACAAGCACATGGTAATACGGGACGGGACAACCTGAATGGGTGAAGACTTGTTTGCTTAAGAAAATGCAGTTGGTAGATTCATTGAATACTTTCTCTCACCGTCGAATCTAGGAAACTGAGTTTTGGTATAGTCTGTGGATCTGATCCCTGTCAGTTCGCTTGCTAGTCCTGATTAGACCCGCATCTAGTGAGGGATCTGCGGGAGATAGTCTGGTTTAACTCGGTTCCGTGGATGCGGTCACTACCAGGGTTGCCACGACATGCCCAGCATGCGGGAGCTGCAGGATCTGACTCCGGCATCTGTCGACATGTTACATGTACGATGACGAGTTCAGTGACATTCTGCTGAAGATGGGATGAGACAATGTGTTCATAACTCAGGTTTATATAGCCAATTTACTTATCCGTATTACAATACCTTGAGTTACCTGGCAGAGAGAATACCTTGACTGACTTCGCTTAGGTCTGTTCAGACCTCCACAAGTGGTAGGCCGGAATCTATCAATCAATCTAGCCTCAACAAAGATCATCGGTTTTCATCAAACTACTGTAGACTAGCCACGCGAACGGCTTAACACTTGGACCAAGCCAGCGGAATTGACAGACACAAAGATCGACAACAAGCTCAGACTCAGCGATGTACAGCCAGACCTTCCAAAAATAGGAAAAGATTCCCAACCACCACCTTTCGAAATGCCGCACCGGAGGGGGGGGAAATCGTTAGTTTGTTTGTAATACATAGTAATCAGAAATGTCGACAGAAAGTCTTCACCTTAATGCATGTTGGGAGGGAACCTGCATGTTGGGAGGGAACCTGCATGTACGTACTGTAGAGTAAGACAAACGCAGGCCGTGTCTCAGTTGAATCAAAGACACTACCCACTTTCGATTGACTGATCGACGCGACTAAGTTTACGCGTTCTTTGACGTGCTTACCCGAGGTGAAAGTACCTAGTTGTCCTGTATTTTACCCAGCGCGTTCCGTAGACAAGAAAGCAAACAAGTCATCATACACTGAGCCAATCTTGTCAAGTGCGGCATACTTTCAGATACAGCCTTTTCTGTACACACTCCGAATTATCTGACAATGGACAATCAACTCATCCTCCCTTCCACTCCCGTAGACGGTGTACGCGTCCTCGCGTTAAACAGACCCTCCAAGCGAAACGCCCTTTCACAGGAACTCATAACCGTCTTGCTGGAACAGCTGAAGGCAGCATCCATGGACGATGGCGTGCGAGTCATTGTCATCACTGGCAGCTCGACTTTCTTTTGCGGTATGAACTCACTCCACTTACCACCTGTTCCCGATTCCCACAAGGGCAGGGGTCCATCGAACCCCCCGGCACTTGACCAGGCCAGCTGACAAGACCTGCCTAACCAACAGCTGGAGCTGATATCGGGGAGATCTCACGCCTCGATGCGGAAGGCGTGCGGGACTGCCGCTACTTGTTGGATCTTTGCTCGGGGATGCAAGCCGTGCGCAAGCCTTTGATAGCGGCTGTTGAGGGAATGGCGGTGAGTTGACAGTTCCACTAACCATAGCCTAACCCACAGAAGTCAGGAACTCTGGAGTATACGGTAGTACAGTAGAGTACAAAGCTGATGTTTATGTGATTGACAGCTAGGTGGGGGCTTTGAGCTTGCTCTCATGGTAAAAGTTTTCCTTCCCTCGCTCCGGAACCCGAAGCTGATGAACAAATGCTCTTAGTGCGACCTGATTTTTGGAGCGCATGACAGTCGGTTCGGTCTCCCAGAGGTCACAATTGGTCTGATTCCTGGTGCCGGCGGTACACAACGGCTGACGAATGCTGTGGGAAAGTTCAAGGTGTGTGCTAATGAAGTCGAGTCTTCCATCGTCTCTCTTCTTCCTCCCCTGTACAACTGAATTTTGATGAGTTGGCATTTGACGCGTGTGAGTGATAGGCTATGCAGATGATCCTCCTTGGCCGTCCCATATCGGCAGAAGAGGCCCAGTCTGCAGGTTTAGTTGCGCAGCTTTATGAAAACGGCAGCGTCTTGGACAACGTGGTCAAGGACACGGCATCGGCGCTTGCGGCGTTGAGCCCCATGGCTTTGGGCTTGGCTAAGGAAGCAATCTGCAAATGTAAGTGGCTCAAACACCTGTCTCTATAGGAAGGTGAGCATATCATGTTGACTGATTACTTGTCGTAGCGGATGATTTAGGTGTTGATCACGAGTTTGAGAGGAGTTTGTACTACTTTGCTTTTGGGACTATGGATAAGGAAGAGGGTGTCAAGGCCTTCTTGGAGAAGAGGAAGCCTGAGTGGAGGTCCAAGTAAGTCAATTGACTCTTCGTCTAAACACTCACGTAAGTCAGTTGAGAGGAAGATCATTGTATGCATGATGCGTGCATACCGGTTTGACACCGGAAGTCTATATCTTCCGCTGGTGGATGTCATTGGTTTTTCGAATATGCCAATGTTACTTCGTTTGCTCGGTTGGCTCGTCCCGTGTTGCCAAGCCATAATACTGGTTGACTACCGTCGATCATCGACAGCCTTATTTTCTTCATCATGGACCGTGCGATGATCTTTCATCTTGAACATCTCTTTTGATTATCTGCATTTGATCCTTCACTCTGTCTTCGTCCAAGCCGTGGTAATCTTCCATGTAGTCGCCCTTCACTACAGTTAGGCTACACTTGTCGATCATTCGCAAAAGCATTCATTGTAGACACTGCACACTTCAAACCACTTCTGGTGGGTGTTTGCATTCTTCCTGGATACAACGGCATTCCATGATACTACAGGGTTCGCGTCGATCCAGTTACGAAAGGTGCTTCCATATTTTTCAGAAGCCAGCTTCTCTATTACCTTGATCCCATTGAGACATGTGAATCCACTATGAAATCCTTTATGCCACCCATGTCTGGTCAAAGCGATCATTGAACTTACTTGAAAGACTTTATTGTACAGGGATCAGATACATGTGGTTGATCGACTTGTGGCAAACCTCATCGTATGATTTATCCTCGGCACTAGAGCCGCCACTCTACAGTACCTTGTCTATCTGTCAAAGCGTAAACGCCATTCCGAGTTACTAGTAGCCGCGGGCCGTCTTAGCCGCTAATATTTAACGAACCTTTGGCTGGAGCTTGGCAGGGACTTTACTGTTTCTGCCTGAATCGTAGCTTAGTGACGAGGCGTTTATTGAATATCAGAATTTTCTGCCCAAGTCAGACCGCATCTCACGGTGCTAAATCTGGTTAATTGGAATGATACAGACTTGCCTGTGAAACCGACTTCTTGTATGTATTTCGTCAGGCTAGTATACTAATAATCCAAGTATTTACACATAGAATTTGGGATGAGCTAGATCATGTTCGAACTATCCTCTAGCGTAGCAAGCATAAGGCATCTTTCATAAAGCCTCTTTACCTTCCAAACTGCTCCCTAGAAACAGAGTTCATGAAAGTAGTACCGGCCAATCGGAAGGTATCAGGCTCAACACTGGATCCGTTGGGGTTGAAGTAGAAGTTTTGTCCATAGCCACCACCGTTCTTGTACACAGGCCACTCAGGAATCCCAGCAACTAGTAAAGTGTTAGTTTCAATATCACCCAGCTATCTTCGTTCGAATAACTTACGGCCGTGTTCGTTGGGGTTTCCTTCAGTGATGAAGCTGATCCACATTCGAGTAACAAGCTGAGCAAGGTCAAGAACCTCCTTGGAAGCATTGTGGAATGGACCAAGGTTCTTGCCATAGCCCAGACCGAGCTTGTTGAAGAAAACGTAGGCGACCTCGACGAAGTGAGGGGTTCCGATTTGAGGAGCTTCACTATAGTTAGTACATCTCATCATCAGAGCTTGACAGGATAGACTTACGCATGTTTGTGTTGGGAGACTCGAACAAGTAAGTGTAGGCAGGCACGTCGTACTTGGACCAAGCATCGGACCTTCTGCGTCTCCAGCTAACAAAGAGAGAGTCACTCTGGAAAGCTGCCATACGCTTGAACTGAGCCTTGACAGAGTCATTGGCCTTTCGGCGGTAACCAGAAGGCACACCAAGGGCGTCAATGTTGGGGTACAAAGCCATCAGGGTCTCAGTAGTGTTGGCATCAACACCGCTCGACATGATAGCAGCGGCGAACTGCTCATCAGTGTCGACACCAGGGCCGGCAAAGAAAGTACCCTCGTCGGCATTTGTGCCGGTCATAAGGGGCACCTTGACGAACTTGCCGTTCTCAAGGAGTGTAGAGGGGTAATCGGGGATAAAGTCATTGTCCACGACAGGGTAGAAGTTTCCAGGAACCTTTGTGCTGGTAGCGTTGAGCTTCTCGAAAGACACCTCACGGAGACACGCAAGCTTGTCGGAGGCATCACCACAGCCAGCAGCTTCGGCGATAGTGTTGTAGCGTCGTTCAGGCGTAGTGAGATTCTTCATATCAGTTCCGTCAGCGCCAGACTCAGCGATGATACCTCGGAAGAGCTTGTCGTCTCTGCCTCCGTAAGCAGTAGCGTGGTAGCCGACATTACCACCACCAGCACTCTCACCAAAGATGGTGACTTTTGAGGCATCGCCACCGAAAGCACCAATGTTCTCCTGAACCCATTCCAGCGCAAGACGCTGATCTTTCAGGCCGAGGTTAGCGACGCCGGCGTCCATGACGTCCTTGCTGGCCAAGAAACCCCAGAAAGCAAGTCGGTCTATTTGATGTCAGCAGTGAACCGTATTATTTTGCTGAAATTGACTTACAGGCGACGGAAACAGCAACGAAAGGCTTGCCAGCCTTGACGGCTTCCTCGACCATGAATGTCATATTGTAGGCACCATTGGCAGCAAAGTCCATGGTCCAGCCTCCACCGTGGATGAAGACACCAACAGGAAGCTTCTCATCACTGCTGCTGCCTGCTGGTCGGACAACGTTCAGGGTAAGACAGTCTTCGCTGAAAGTTGCAGGACCTTGGTCGCCGGTGTTCTGGGCATAGTCAGTATGCAGTTTTTTACAAGAACCCGGAGGCATCATCTACTCACTCCATAGCCAACACAAGAGTCACCATACTTCTTCACCTCGAGAGTGTCGAATGTCTCGTTCAGACTCTGGGGGTTCTGGAAACGAAGTTGGCCGACAGGAGGTTGAGCGAAAGGAATGCCCAAAAACAGATCCTGGTTGTATCCAGGCTCATATCTTCCTTCGAGAGTACCGTTCTTGACTTTGACGGTAGGTGCTTGTTGCGAAACAACACCATCAGCCAGAAGGGCGGCCGCAGTGACAAGGCTTAGAAGAGAAGGCATCATGAAGAGATGTTAGAGCACGCGACTTGTTTCTCAAACATTTCCGAGCCACCAAGTTCGCGGGGATCATGATCATTTAAGTTGTTTTTATTCTATAGCCCCGTATATAGATAGAATCCGCAACGGTCTGGGGGTCTGGGGGGTTTCCAAAGCTAGTGCCCGACTTGAGTGACATTGTGCGGAGAAGAATAGTCAACGTCATGCAGAGTGTTTCTTTACTTGAATCAGTAATGTGTTGTTTCTGGCATAGACAGCATTATTTCGCCCCAGAGTCAATGCTTTCATGACACAACGTCGGTCCTCAAATTGCCTAGTTGGTGTCTGTTTCCGAATCGTGCTTCAGTTGCCGAGATTAACTGCCGCCCTCCAGACCCAAG
The DNA here is from genome assembly GCA_014898975.1 of Fusarium nodosum. NCBI lineage: Eukaryota > Fungi > Ascomycota > Sordariomycetes > Hypocreales > Nectriaceae > Fusarium > Fusarium nodosum. Next base: position 367,937 of record JAAVUE010000015.1, read on the forward strand.
TCACAGCCAAAAATGGAAGAGAAAACCCCATGGGAAAATGAATACACCACTAAGATGCGGGGGACATTTACGCTTAATCGGAATAACATCGGTTCTCTGGGCTCATTGTTAGCATTTAGACCACATGATGCTGGGACGATGAAACCCGATGGTCCGGGTTCTCAGAGTATGGAGTGCATTAGCTTCATTAAACGGGCCGTTTAAAGGGGAATTGGGATCATCACAACTTGGCATTGGAATCGAGGTCGAAAAAGAGCTTAACCACTTTCTACTTTGAGGCGCTGAGATGCGGTTTGCCGATGCAACCTCGTCATGGTTCAAGGATAAAAGTTGGCCGAATTCAAGGCATGACGTGATGAATTTGGGATCGATAGAAGCCAACTTTGACATCTATAACGACATATTTAAAGTAAAACAATCTGCACGTAAGTATAGTCTAGTTAAATTATTACAGCTCCAGATGATCTGACAATCATGATGGAAAGCTCTTGGCACGATGAAGAACACATAGTGCACCCTCCTCCACCGAGGTAACCCCAACTCTCCACTTGGACACCTCGAACGACTTGTTTTTTCTCATCGACAGTACCAGCATTAAAAGGTTCCAAATCCTCATTATCCCCGCAATTGTTCAATTCTGGGGTAGCTCCGGTGGGCTGGAGTAGCAGTCGGGCAGACACATGGCATGGCCCGCCTCGTGATCGAGCGCTTTGCAGCTCGTAGTGGATGGACGTCGCCAATTGATCTCTTTTACACGACTTCCCCATCCGAAGCCTGTGCCGATTCACCGTGTCACATTCTATTGTTGCGAGCGGTTGCAACGTGTGAAGGAAAACATCGCATTTGGCAGGTAGTCAATTTACCCGTTCTTGGTGTACGCATCAAGGGCATCTTGAACATAGTATTAGTGCTACTCCTCAGCGAAATCTCCTTCACATCTGTAACAGCGATGATGTTGAATTGTAGCTAACCGCAGCTCGCATCTCTGTACCGCTATACTGTCTCAAGGACTAGCGGATCGTGGAGTTACTTGGCGGACTTGGACTCAAGAGACGCGGCATCGGACAAGTTGACGAAGATCATGTAACTCTGTATCTTTCCGGTACCAAGAACATAGTCTCGCTCGATTCTATGGCCAACAACAGCCATGTACACAATCAAACTCTTGAGGCTCTAGTATAATGCGTTTGAGTAACCTTGGCCTTGAATCGGCTGGGTCGCTTGAATTAACAAGATACTGTTATAGCTTACCTTCCGGCTAGGAACATGGTAAACATGTGAACTGCACAATCGAATAGATGATTCTCTGCGAACGGACTAGAACAAAAGAGCATGTCGATGTATCCCCACTCTAATATTTAGGGAGTTGTACAAACGATAACAAACCTGGACAGCATGAATCGAGGAAGTTCCCTGGAAGTTGGAAGTTCTGACAACTATCTTCCGACCTTCAACTTTATCTGAATTTGACTTCACAACAAAGTATCATGACTCCGATGCCTACACATAACCTTTTTTGCCCTGCCCTAGAGTAAGGTTACAGGCATAATATAACAATCCCTCCTGTTGCTGACTTCCTTTCAGTTTTTTTTTTTCTTCCTCTTACAAACAACCACAATCAAGAACCTACAAAATGCCCAAATCAATTGATCATCAACTCAAGGGCTATATCGGCTGCTCAGATCAATTCGAGACTATCTTCCGACAACTGGGACTGTGGTTAAATATACTCCTCGCAATAACCCTTACAAGTCTTTCCCTCGCCATTGGCAACTGCGCAGCGCTCTCTCGTTCTTCTTATGATCACGACGCCCGTTCTTATCTCGACAATGCCCTAGGCACAATGTCTTACTGTTAACGAGGGGCCTAGCTTCTAAGTGAATAGTCTCAACAGTTTTCATGTCAGGACCACCCTTTGTGATTTGATACCTAGTGACTTCTTCAATAGCAGATACCATATTAAAGCATCTGCGATAGCTAACTTCCAGCCTCTTTGGCGATTTGATACCCGAGAGCAGGGTGGGGACTGTAGCATTCTAATGAGGAATGACTTTGGTGAAAGCTCTGTCCGAATGAATATTTAGATGAATCTCTGTGCAGGGTTTATTTATCCAAAGAGTAGTGATGTCTTCACATTTTTGTCCTATGGAATCCGGCAGTCTTATTCTAATGAGTGCGGCCCGTAGGAAATAGGCCTTGAAGAGGCCCCGTATCAGGCGCCAACAAGGTGTAATATTCGACAGGTATTGTATTTCGCAAAATATATCCCTAATGAGAGAATATACCGCTCAAGCTTTGATCAGAGATCTCTTCGAGATAGAACAGTCCATTGATGGGACTACATGTGATTGCTTCGCTCGACACCGTGTCGCAGTGTGTTAGTTACCCTGTAGCCAGAACAAATGACGTGGCAAGTTGCGAAACATCTAAATTTAAGGTGACAAGCTGTTTTCATGTGTAATAGTATGTTCTTAGAGTATTGATACCCGTGTACACAAAAGTCGTGAGGCAATTAATCGTGTGTTGATATCTCAAAGAGCATTCCATTGTCAAGTTGTGAAATTTCCACGGGAAAAACGCCACAACAGGAAACTCCCTGAAACATGAACCACGGCACGACACGACACTTTGCCCATTGATGGTGACAGACGCTAGTACCTGAAGCTAACAAGCCACAGCTCGGTCTTTCGCCAAAATTGCGTAGCCCCTGAGCCAAGGTAAAAACTGCTGGCGATAGCTTTAATAGTGCGCGTTGAAATAAATCGATAGTGCTGGCTCAAGATATCGTTAGTTTCATGCTCGATAGAAAACATGTGCCGTGATAGGTGTCCATGACGCGCGCTATGAGTGGTTTGAGAGTCGCGCATTCTTGTGCTGTTAGTCAGGGATAGTGGCTTGCAGGGGTCCAGTTTAGGGGTTGAACATGAGCTTAGCTTGAGAGACCATGATGATTGATGTTCCTAGGGATCCATCCATATTGCCTTTATTTCTACAGAGTAGACACAGCATCGGGAATAACAGCGTCGATTCTGGTGAGAAGGCAGGATGGTTAGTAGATAGATAGATAGATAGATGCCTGATCCTGTAGGAGCTTTTGAGCTCACTCGAAGAGCTTCACCAGTTCAAGGGGGGAAGCACCAAAGACACCCAAATAAAACACGTTTCAAGTGGCGTTTTTAGCTTCAGCTGAGGCTCGCGAATGCCCCTCTTTTTCTTTTTCTCACAGAATTCTCCAAGAGTTTGAGAGTCGAGAATATGTAGCGTAAGGTGGGTGACAATGATACTCCGTAGTATTAATCAGATTGTAGCAGCTCTCTCATCCTATCCCAAGTAGTAGGAAATGCGTTTGGTACCTAGATGTTCAGCCCAGAGATACTTTGCAAAGTCCAAACGAGTGGCGCCGCCTCTGGTTGTTGACCGTCACGTTTCACCAACCAAAGTTTATGTGCATCCAAGGGGAAAGTTTCAGGGCGTACCGAGATGGAAGACATGGAACGAAAAACAGCAATTGAGTTATTCATGTGATGGGATAGATACTTGCACTGAGATGACGCGACATCTCGTTGGCAATGGATCAAGTTGCTGCCAGTCATTATTATTATTGTTTGCAAAACACTAAAGAGAAACAAATGCGACCTGAATCTCTTAGCGATATATTAATCTAGAACGATGGTGGAAAGTAAAGATCTGGAAGGAAATTGCTTGGCGAACCTAGGATCCATTAAAGGGATCGACTACGGGACTGAGGCACAGGCTTCCCGCGCTGTCAATCAGCGATGATCAGATCAGGTTCAGGGCAACATAGGCTGATAGATCCCCTAACTTTCAGGGGCCAATGACCCCCGCACTCGTGGAACTTGTAGTACTCTTTACAGCAGTCATACTACAGCCCTCCATTGAAATGGAATTGACTGGACTGACCAAAGAAAGCATCAACAATTATTAACCTTTTCCTGATACAACAGAGACAGAAGCTAAACCCGACTACTGTGGCCTTCCCACCTAACGTACGTCCCCTTTTTTCTCCCCTCTCTAGCGAATGAAGCCTCGTCACAAATTGATTGGAAAGTGGATAATGAGGCGTCAGAGTGTACCCACCATCAGCCAACCGCTGCAATCCTCACAGGCTGAAGCGCTACTGAGACAGCATGTCCCCATTCAAAATAGCACTCTGGGAGCTTGTTTTAGGGAGGCATCAGGGTATCAGAAAAATTGGCCGCTGAGAGCATAAGAGACGAAATAATTAGGTCAGTTTATGCTACTTATGTCGGACCTTTTAGGCTGTTTATTTTTGTATCCTAAATCTCGGAGGCCAACTTTTTTAGAACCTAGTAGGGAGGGGAGGGAAAACGATAGTGTAGTAGCGATGGATGCGATATGATACCAAAAAAAAAAAGGATAGAAAAAAACCCCTGCTTAAGAAGAGAGTCAGGGGTCGTCGTGTTCTTTGCCTTTGCTACATCCCCTCTCAGCTGAACTGAACTGTTTCGTCATCCTTCCTTTTCTTGGTTTCTTACTTGCATTCCTTTTTTCTTCCTTTCTTGTATCTGTATACCTTATTTTTCCTGTTTATTCTGGCAGTAACAATTTTGCTCTTGCCAAAATGACCGTCCCAAGGTCAAACAGAGCGGTCGTTCTGGCCGCTGTGGTCTTTATCACCATATTTCTCGGTCTGGCGCATTTCCACCTAAAGACACCCAGCGAAACAGCCGTTCCAAGCAACAAGAATAGCGGAGTGTAGGTTTTTTCCCCCTCTTCCTCTTTTCCGCACGCCCAGAAACTCAATCTAACTCCTGTTCTCCCACAGCGATGAGCCTGCGCCTTTCATCCCCGAGAAAGAAGCTGCTGCTGCGGCCCCGACTTTTGTCCCCGCTGTAGACGAAGGAATTGGCGGTGCACCCGCTGTCGAGACTGTCACCGAAGTCGTCGAGGTTGAGCCGACCCCAACGCCAACGCCTCCTACCGCGGCCGACGCTGAGGATGAACATAAACACAAAGTCACTCCCCAGAAGCCCGATTTCGATCCTGAAGAGGCTCCCAGCGATCCCGAAGAGCTTGCTGCGGCCGAAGCAGCTGAAGCAGCCAACACCCAGACTCCTGTTCCTTCTCCCATTGACGAGGAAGAGTCTTTCCCTACACCCGATGAACTTTCCGAAGCTCCCGCGCTGCCCGACACCGCTTCCTCCGAATTGAACCTCGATGCCTTTACCCCCGAGAAATGGATCAAACCCGCCGTCAAGGTCAACGATCCTGAATACTACCCCTACGGTCACTGGCCCTCCAAGCTCCCCTCCGACAAGCCCATCTGGAATGAGCCTCTCGGCAAGAAGCTCTGTATTGTTGATCTTGAGAGCCGTCGCTTCGATAAGCCTGGTTATCTCTGGTCGAACGAGATGACTTGGAACAAGAGCCGAGAGGTTCACGGCCCGTCTGGTGGCACATTGAACCACTGGGTCTACGGTATGTCTCTCGCTAATTGACAGCTCTCGCTTACTTTTGTGTACACCTGCTGACTATTTCGATAGCCAAGATTCACGGATACCAGTACTACCACATCAAGATCAACAGTTACTCCGACCGTCGCGATTCCTGGAAGAAGCCATCCGTCCTCGCCCAAGTCCTCAAGAAGCACGACGTCTGCGTCTTCATTGACTCGGACGCCCTCTTCAACCGTCTCGACCTCCCTCTCGAGTGGCTCATGAACTACTGGAGCATCACCCCCCAGAACAACTCCATGGCCCTGCCTTTCGACCCCGACACCCAGCACAACCGCGACCGAAGGGGCAACCTGTTCCTCAACACTGGCTTCATGATCATGCAAAACAAGAAAAAGACCTATGAAATCTTCAAGGAGTGGGATGACTGCGCCAACGACGGTGGTCGCTTCCCCGATTGTACCGAGTTCCGCAACCGTAAGGGTTGGCAGCCCACCGACCAGGGTGGCTTCGGTACCTTCATCCGCTACGCTTACGACAGCGAGATTCTCTCTTTGCCCTGCACAGAGGCCAACGGTTTCCCCGAGAGCAACTCAGGCTGCGACGGCAAGTTCATCAAGCACGTCTGGATTGGCAAGGAGGATCGCCTTGTCCAGGCTGTCGGTGCTGTCTTCCCCGGCGTCCTCCTTGAGACCTTCCACAAGCAGTTCCTCAAGGAGTCAGAGAGCTTCAAGACTTCTGAGGACGAGCTTATTGCTGCCAACGGACCTCCGTGGTAAGCACCATAAACACTTGCTTTAGTTGTTGGAGTTTTGTCTTTACATATGTGGCTGGGCGTTTTGATCTTTAATCCCTTGGTCTCTGATCATCGGAGGGAGACATGCAAGGGAATGAATGGTGTATAAATAGAGACTGCGATCAGATATAGATAGACCTGGGGGGTGGGTTTGGCCAAACCTGAATACAAAATACAATCAATGTACTGTTCATACTTGTCCGATTTGCTTTTTGTAACTGGAGGTATCTTCCGTAGTGTTGCGTGGCCTTCCCTCCCTTCAGTCGATCACTTTTGATCGAGCTAGACGACGCAGCTAGACGACGCAACTTGAACGACGCGACTAGGAACACTCAACATTCTTGGCGATGTTGCTTGTGTCATTAATCTTGTTGTCTTCATTCTCACTGGCGGATGTCTTCTCTTGCCAACGCATTGGTGTATCCATACGGACTGACTACTCTGAACCTGTGCTCGATATTAAAAGGTGATACATAAACTGACACCAGACTTATGAACCATGGGCGAAAAGTCGGCATCCGATGCTAGATCAAGATCTTGTCTACTGGGATCCAGAAAGATTGGCCTCTAAGACTTAGGATACAAAAATAAGCAGCCTAAAAGGCCTGACCTAAATAGCATAAACTGACCTACTTATTTCGTCTCTTATGCTCCTGGCGGCCAATTCCCCTTGACACCCTGATGCTTGTGTATCACTCATGCAAGACATTTTCGTGCGCGCTAGTACAGTCACTAATAATCGGATGCTGTGTTACGAAAGATTTCCGTTGCTGGCGCCATCTCCGCCCTCTGTTATTTTAATCAACAAGGTCAAGCTACTATTTGTCACGTCACACACGCAGGAAAGCTTTTCGATCCCATCTGAAACATCGAATACGCAGGTTCCTAATCTGCGCACCGGCATTGTTTGTCTTGATATTTTCAACGGTAATTCTTGCTGAGGTTTGGAAGGCTGGCACATTCACCCAACCGCCGACAGACGTATAAGTTTAGACACTCGGTAAGAAGATGCGGCATTGAGAAAAGAGAGATTTGCTGCAAAAGAGACTCGCAATATATAGTAAATTCTCTCCAATTGGTGTAAACTTGACGCGTGGTTTAGTTCATTCAGACTGAATACATGGTATCTTTTCCCTCCAGCACCCTCAGCGTTTCCATCTATCCACGGATCGTCTTCTTCTCGACGCGGCAGTAAGGACATCGAGGTGTGCCGCACCCGGGACAATCGACTGTTGAAACTTTCATGCCTGAAGTAGGGCAACAGCAGCAGGCCCATATATATACGGTCCGTTTCTTCTTGGGTGCCTATAGTTCATGTTAAACGAGTGGTTCGAGCTGGGAAGTTCTCTTCTGATTGCCTACCGGGAATTCGTGGATTGGGATCCCTTGTCGATCCTCGTTGTCGTCTAATTCGAGTTCTGGGGTGCTCTGCAACTCAGTATAGGTATCAGGGAGACCTCTCGTTTGGGAGAAACCCGGCACACGCATGATAATAACATAACATAAACATCTGGGAAGGTTCAAACTGGGGGCCTAGGGACAATAAAATACTTAATATTCTTAGTTGATTTGAAGCTTGGCCATTTCATATGCCGACATCTCATTTGAATACGAGAAGGTTTGTGTTAGACAAGTCGCGTTACCAACCACCACAACGGGAGCTAATTTACGACAGATCACTCATGTTGTGACATATCATGTAGGTCTCAGAAGCGGGGAATGATTGCATGGTTGCTGGGCACGGGATCGGAAATACCTCGTAAACTTAACCCTTGACTGTCGCAGGCTTTGAGATCTTAGTCGTAGCACATCTTGAGAATGACCTATCTATTGAAACTTAAATGATATGTCTAGCCAGTCGTTTTCTACCCGCGAGATGCTCGCCTAGCCTAACCAGAGTGGGCTTTGCGGGGTGGGTTACATGATGCATATTGGCAATATAAGCAGTGATGAAATGCATGGTCACCTAAGATAGCATCATATCGCAAGGTATCCAGGCAATCAGAGTACCTATAATCGATCTAAATGATGGTCGTACTGGCGCTTAGGCGCACCTACTACTACATGGCCTTGCCCCAACATGACATGTTACATTGGAGTGAGCGTTCAAGAACCCGTTGGTCTACTCTGTAAGAAATTGTTGCGTTGGCACCGCATATAAGAGAGAGGTGAAAGTGATCGACCTTTTACCTACTACAAGCGCGTACTAAGTTTCTGGATCTTTCCGTATTGAATCACCAGCATGTCTTAGTTCCACAAAACTGCTAAGTCATCTGAGTTAGCCTCGCGCTCGGCCAAGAGACGAGCATGATGGTTGAAATAACAGAAACACGACAATACCAACTCTTCAAAGTGTTTTTTCAATTCTGTCCGGTATCCCCAACCAATGGGGAACAGATAACTTGCGAAGATGCCCATTCTTCCTCATTGCTCTCGGGATCACGATAACATAGCACTGCGGCTCATTGGGCCCCTACACGCGAGGGTGTCATGTTGACCAGTAAGAGTTGGAAGAGATTTTATGTACCACGTCAAATTTTGTATGATAGGCGCTGGATGACAGGCCTCAGTCCGGAAGGCAATAGATGCCTTCTGAGATGATGAGCTCTTATAGGTGATGGATCTCACCGACCTCTTCTGAAAGTGCAAGAACAACGTCACGAGTCCCGACGGGCCTCAATACGGTCAAAGATCGTGAGTAAGACGTTTACTAAAGGTCACGAAGACTCCCTTATATCTGAGAAGATTTCCAAGTCTTTCAAAAATCGAAATTACCTGCCTGAAGCACTGTCAAAATGAGACTTTTCAAACATTTATACTCTCACTAACAACTACATCGGGCACTCTACCATCAACTCGCTTATATTGATCGTTCTTTACAAATTTCCTTCCAATCAAAGTAAACCCAGCCACAGCCGGGTGGATGTACATATCGAATAAGATATGCCCTTGCTTGTTACCGACAACAAATAAAACCTTATGAATCGAAGACTACGGCATCCAATGAGAAACAAGAAAGGGAAAAGACAACGCCATAGACAACCCAACACTGAGCGTATTGGAAGCAACTCTCATCGCGCTGCACCAAACGTCCAAGAGGCTGAGCCGCAACAGCTTTTGACCGAGAACGATGTTTTTGTTGATCTAGAAAATCTTGACTGGGACAACATAGCTCAATGCTTTATGACGAAGGACGATACCGATCCTAATCTAGAGGGTCAAGCCAAGACGGTTGTCTCCTTCTGTCACCCAGATGCTCTTCCAGAGCTACAATCCAACAGTTCGAAGCTTTCATCTGGGAATGTCTGTCTGATAGATGACAGGGCGTGTCAGGGTTCAACTTCAAAGGCGCTTGGTGTTTGTGAGCCGCTCACTGTTTATGGGATGTTCAAAAAGCTACAAATGAAGGTGAGTAATATCCAATGAGGTTATTCTATGTGTTTATATCTGGATAGTTTTTGCGCGACCAGTCAAAATAGAGTGGTTCCGACAGTGTTTCTTTTATTCTCATAACAATGAGAAAACTTCCCACAACTTCATCCGAGCCGATTGATAAGACTAAGACTGACCCTGATTATAGAGATTCTTTGACACTGAGCCCAGTGTTCATCGGCGATTAATGTAAGAATATATATCAATTAAATCCGATATCACACGACTGATTCAAACTCAGCTTTATCACCGACTTGAATAGTCACTCGCTAGTAGCGTTGATGGCTACAGTACCTCCAAGTCATGTCGATGCACTTATCACCTTTTTCCATTCACACGTCAACCTTCACCCTTATCTAGGGATCTCTTCGAGGGTAAGAACCCTTTTACCTTGGGCGGAGTAAATTTGACTCACCAGTAATATAGTTTCTTGGATTTCCAACTATCACGCATTCGTTTAATCTCCCATATTACGCTTGGAGATGTAGTCAACTATCGCCGCTAAACCCTCGACAGCAAAACAATGGGAGCCGGCTGAGAGAAGTGCACGATGTTAGCTTCCTTCGAGGCAATGCCATGCAGCGAGGCCAAGCGATCGACTATCTCTGCGAAGCACAAGTGTCAGTCGCGATTGTCGCCATCAACCAGATGGTCTGGACAGGATACTGTTTTGTCGACACATATTATGAGCCTGGAGAAAGGAGGAGAACTGTCGATAAGTACTGCAAACGCGAGCCCGACCCTGATCAAGTGCAGGAAGATCCTTTCATCAATCAAGAATCCGGGAACCCAATACTAGATCCAGGGGAATATTTCTTAACCTCATTGGACTGTCAATTGAAAATGTTCAAACACGAATGGATGGAAACCAAACGCATGTTCACAGAGAGAGTGGAAGAATACGTACGGGCATTCCAAGCCCTTCTGGAGCCAGCTTTGACTGACACATGGTATTCTCAGATTGACCACTTCGAGCACGAGGCCCAAAGCTTACCTGAAAGATCTCCTCAAGCTAGACAAGAGCCTCTCATATGGCTCCGTCGAACGAGGCGCACGCTCACGAATTTGATATCGTGCCTAGACTTAACTATCAGCTGTTGGGACAATTACCCTTTTCAAGGGCAATTCGAAACAGAATATGCACAACGGTGCCTCAGGTCCATCCAACAGAGCTTTCTGGACTCGAAGAAGTGCTTAAAAGAGCTGGAGAGCATTCGCACGCTGTGCGACGACCACAAAGAGGCCGTAAGCGCCACTAACCCTCTGTGAAGAATGGTGCTGATACGTTTGCTTAGCTGGGCCTGTACAGTATCAACACACAGAACCACATCGCGGAGCTGCAAGCAAAGGCGGCCGAGAACGCGCAAACGATAAGCTACTTTGTCATCTACGTAAATCAGAACACAAGACACTTGTTTATATAGAACTGACCTACAACTCTTTAGATTCTCTCACCAGCCACGATCGCGGCTGCCATGCTATCCATGCAGGAGAAAGCAATTCCTCCTATTCTAGGACCTACGAAAGTGTCCTTTTTCATCTTGACGCCCATCTTGACTCTGACTTTGTATGCAATGTCATGGATGATTCGTTCCTGGGAGAAGATCCAGCGATTTTTCAACCACATGAAACCGCGGGATGTGTATCAGCCGGAAACTATAGAATTCGAAGAGTTTGTATAAGACTAGATAGGAATGTTGAAAGATGGAATACAATCTATCTAAGATTATACTTGCGCAACATAGAGAGATGAATATAATAATACTAAAGAGTAGGCCGAACTGGCTCTTCACTATTGCTTTTCTATCTCACTCTCGCCTCCACGTCTATCTCCTTCTACAGTCTTACTCAGTAGGTCCGGACGCGTCCACTGGAGCTGCAGCTCATTCGTCTTCCACCCCCACAGATCCCTCTCCACGTCTTCTATAACTTGAAAACCAGCTTTGCTGTAAAGAAACAGCGAAGTCTCCTGCGTCCTGGCCGTGTATAGCAAAACTCTGTCAAAACCCTGCTCTTGAACAAACTCCATAGCCGCATTGAGTAATCTTTTGCCCACGCCGAGACCTCGGACTCTCTGATCCACTATAAATCCACGTATCTGTGCCGTACCAGGTTGTTTCATATTCTCGGCGTCAACCAGGATAGTGCCCACAATCTTCTGCGTGAGTGCGGCGGGATCATCTGTATCTTGGACTGCTGCGAAGATTTGGTTCCGAGAGTCAGACTCGAGTCTTTGGATAAGATCGGCCCACGCAGCGGCGACCGAAGTTTCGAAGGCCAGGCCCCATGAGTTCATGGGATGATAGTGGGTTATGTGCATCTCCAGACACCGGGCCAGTAAACCCGGACGATATCCTGGTTCGATGCTTATGTTCGACTCCGATTTTGTCATGTTGGTAGCAAGATATGCCTCAAGGTAGCAAGGACGTTACAATTCAGGTTTGGAATCAGAAATCTTTAGGCAAGGTCAATATAGCATTGGTCAAGTCACGGAAAACACCGCAAGATGTCTCGGCTTTGCAGTTGTTGAAGCTGACATTTACATTCAACTGCGGGGTATAATTTCCATGCATAAAATTACCAATCATTTCTTTGTCTGCTGCCAATGCAAACCACAAGAAGAACAGCTATAGTTGGAACAAATTAAGATTGAGATTCTGACAGATATCTCGAGGCTGTGTGTGGTTGGACGGTTTGCGCATGCTATGAGTCCTCAAGGTTATCCTTGAGTACGAGTGACTTTGCCTACCTTGATAAACCCCAAGAGAACCCTTGCAATGATAATCTCTGAATAGTTTGTAAAGTCTGGCCATAGCAAGTGTGTCCTCAAGACCAGTCTCCAAAAAGTTTGTGTTGTGGAATGCTTGCTCTAAAGATCTTGTCCGTGAGAGAGGTAGCCGAAGAGTCGACAGAATAACCGAGTATGTCCCTCAAGAAAACTGTCGATCATCTGCTCACTTTCTTTTCGCGCATCCTGCCAAGTCTTTAATCTCATTGGTCTCCTTAAAATCAAGGTGATATTTGATATTAGCCTTACAGAAAGTTAAGATCGTCTTTTGAGAGTTGCATTCGGGACATAAGGAACCGCCACATACCGATGCATCTTAACAGGAGCCTAATAATTTTCCGTCTAGGGTGTCATTTCGGCGCATTGTCGGATTACGGTGTAGTCTCTTGAAGGTTTCCCCACGAGATTGAAACCATCCCAAACAATTGGTATTGGGAACGACATCCTTGACCAGATCGATAGAGTGTAAATTAGCGGTGCCGCATTCCTACATGATGTACTATGTGCGTCAGGCTGTTCGGCAAGGGGGAGAGCACCGCTCAGCCACTGAAGAAAGGGTCGGATCCTTCTGAAAGCCGGGGGAAGGCTGGTAAAAACCCGGACCCCTGCAGAGGCACAGGTTGAAACCAGACGAGTTTGTTGGCTTATCCATGTTCACGCTTGAGACCGAGAAATTCTCCATTGTTGACAGTGGGAGATTGACCCTGAGAAGCTGTTGGTTTGTTACATCTGTCTGTCAGAAAGGTGATGCTGGTTCGTGTTTCGACCTGCCAGATGAATGTGCCATTCATCATGGTGGGGAGCAGTGAATACGAGAGAATGTATTACTCTGCACAAAGTACGAAAGCAGATATTCTCGGCTATACTCATCGGCTACAGGGTTTATCAGTCGGAATTCCAAGGCGAGACAATTGCAACGCTCGCGGCTGATGATACAATGGAAATGAGAGTTGGTCCTCAGGGTGTCAGGAAAATTGGCCGCTAAGAGCATAAGAGACGAAATAAGTAGGTCAGTTTATGCTACTTAGGTCGGACCTTTTAGGCTGTTTATTTTTGTATCCTAAATCTCAGAGGCCAGCTTTTCTGGAACCCAGCGGTCGGTAAGGATGTATGCTTGAAATGCCAGTTTCTTTTCAATTGGCTACCTATATATGCAAATGCCTGCTGTAGAGTCATCGACTCTCATAATTTATATCATCCGCTAACTAATTATTTCCCCTTTGATCGTATTTAGATGATGAGCTTGGTGAGAAGCTTACCCTGGTTGACACCAGTGAAAAGCTTCATCCAAGTCTCAGGCTGCTTCTCAATGGGAGCTTCGATAACAGTCTCAGCAGCCTCCAGCTTGATGCGGCCATCGGCAGTAGCGCCGATAAGCTCGCCGAGAATGGCGGGGACCTTGTCCATGTAGTCGAGCATGATAAAGCCGCGGATGTTAATACGCGAAGAGATAAGCTCGAACCAGTTCTTAAGAGCCATGGGCTCATCAGAGTTATAGCTGCTAACGGCGCCGCAGACGGCAATGTTACCGTGGCGCTTAACGCGGGTCAGCATAGCGTCAAGGACGAAGCCACCGACGTTGTCAAAGTAAACATCAACCTCATCGGGGGTAACAGCCTTGAGGTCCTCAAGGAAGGTAGGGCTCTTGTAGTTAATGCACTCGTGGGCACCGATGCTCTTAACCCACTCGCACTTCTCATCGGAACCGGCAATACCAATGACACGCTTGGCCTTGAGGATCTTGGCAGCGATCTGAACAGCCATAGAGCCAGTGGCGCCAGCGGCGGCAGAGATAACAATGGTGTGTTCAGGCTTGGCCTCGCCAGCGTAGTAAAGGCCAGTGTAGGCGGCAAGACCAGAAGCGCCAAAGGCACCGAGGAAGTGGGTGGTGGGGAGGCCATTGGGGAGGGGAGCAAGAGGCTGGGAGTTTTCAGCCTCTAGGATGGCATACTCGCTCCAGATGCCGAGATGGAAATCCATGCAGAGATCGCCGACCTTGAACTTGTCGGATCGAGACTCGACAACCTCAGCAATGATGCCGGATCGCATAGGCGAGCCGACGGGGACTGTAGGAACATAGAAGCGCTCAGGGGCGACAGTGCTCTGCATAAAGTTCCTCAGACCAGTATCGTTGGAAAAGTACTGGATCTTGACGAGGATCTGACCATCCTGAAGCTCGGGAAGGGTGACGGTCTGCAGCTTCCAGGTGGCGTCAGGGCCAGTGAGGACAGGCTCCCCTGTGGGCTTGTTGGCCAGGATCCATTGCTTGGTAGAGTAGGAGGATGACATGATCGATTTGGCTTGGTTTGTGTGTGTAGGATCTCTTAGTTGGAACAAAAAAAAGATAATGTTTCGTAAAAGCTGGAAGCGAGACTTGTGAGGCGATGGTATGGTTGGTTGTCAGCGGGGGGAGGAAACTAAACTAGGAAGAACTTTTTACTTTTTTCCCAGTTAGGATGGACCTCGTTAGCGACGAATACTTTATACATAAGAGACGAGCTTGCCGTGGTTAAAAGTATTAATTAATTCTAGCCATGCTGTCCACTCGAAGACTAGCCTTTACCGTGGCCTCTTCCCGTTGGCCTGTGCTGGGCATAATAAAGGGCCCCTTGCCCCGTGTCCCCATCTCCGACCAGTGTTTGAAGTCAGGGTTCAGGGATTTCCTTACTAGGGGCAGCAGTGTTTCCCCTTTCACTACTACATATCCGTAATACAACCAACAAACAATGGGCGGGGGGCTCATTCCGGGACGAACCAACAAGTGGGCGGAAGGAATTTGTAAAGAGACCGCGAACCTGGTCAGCCAAGCCTGCCGAGTGTCACGGTGCCGTAGCAATGGAAGGTTTGCTGGAAGTGAAAGAAGCACGTCAGACGTTAGTCGGATCTGATCTGATATTGTCGGTAGCATGCTCACGATATATCCGAAACTCAAATTCCATTCCAAGCCGATGCCACTACTGGCCCTATCATCTCTCTACTAAAGACGAGCCGTTTCACTACTCAAAACCGTTGAAGGACTAACTTGGACAAACACGAGCTTGTTTTCCAGTCCGGCTTGCCCGTCATTTACTTAGCGTAAGCGCCATGAGTCGTTCAGCGCGTCAGTCGGCCAACTTTGCTTTTCTGTGTGGGATCGACAAAACTTTATAGGGGGCTCAGTGCCCTGAAGTCCAGTAAAGCATGACTTGTTTTAGTGAACTGCCCATTGCAGGATGCCTCTGATTCGGTGGGCGATATTGTCCGACGCTAGGCTTGTAGTCTAATCCTTGGTGGCTTCCAAAAGGCTAGGTACTTGTTAGTCATCGACGGACTCGGCATGAACACGCTAACTTGTCTGCGATGACCTACCTGTCTGTGCCTGAAATCTTTTCTTTATCAAACTATGTGGGCTGATATGGATACTTGTGAGCATGGTGCTACTCACCAAGTGGTCAGTAAATCATGCAGTGTCTCATAACGGCACGGTAGACACCAAAAAGGTCTTATGTACTCTGTGCTTTTGTTTCCAAATCGCCTTGAAAGGCAGTTGACTAATCTTAGTGGCCCAAATCCTGAGTCGTCCGGGAAGACCGTCATCTTTAGCCGTCTTTTCTCTTCTCTCCGCAATGTCTGTTCTCAAGATGACGTTCTATCTTCAGCCTTGAATGCTCTAGTTGAGTTTGGTAATCTAACTTGTCAAATCTGCATTGTACTTAGTCTGATTCAAGAGTAGTTCTCAGCAGTTTCTTGGGGCTACCCGTATGATTTAATGCCACCGCCACTAGTAAGGTCCAGCACCTTGACCTTGGTAATAAACATATCCATTTACAATGTCATGCTGTAGTTGCCGAGTCTTACCGAGTCCCAGCTCATACCCAGGCACAAAAGTCAACAGTGTCTCTTTGGCAGTGGAGTTCGTCCATGAGACCTTTTGCTTTTTCCATACCAAGCACCAGGCTCAGGTTTCCATACTGCCAGGTTCCTCCTAATTCACAAAACGAAATGAACCTTGACCTTGTTTGACTCACGTGAATCGCGCGTGGCAACTTTCCAACTGCGTCGTATCTGGTGCCACTCACAACGTCTCACCTTGGCCAGCATATATCCACTACGGACCCGGCTACGTCCCCTCCCCGGGCAACCCCTGCTAGATGTTCCACCCGCGCCCACGGATGCTCCAAGCACGGCCGCTTTCTGGAGCTTTGAGAGCCTCTAACGACAAACGAGGAAGTGGCAACGAAATTGCGGCCAAGATGCGTAGTCGTACGTCTTTCCAACTTTCGACCCAAGCTTAGTTTGGACTAAATGGCCGTTTACACAGCACCAAGACTGAAGCTAAGGCAGGTTCCCATTGTAGGATCCCTTCCCCTCCCCATTCTATTCTGCAATACAGGGCTCTACCATCTGTTCGCGCTTGGGAGGGGAGGGGGGTAAGGAAAGCCAAGAGGCTAGAAGGGGGAAAGGCAAGCCCATATGATCGACAGGACATTTTTCTTCCTTGTCCTGGACGCTATCTTTCTTCTTTTACCAACATGCGAATATTATAAGTGAAGAATGGGGAACCTCTAAACTTTTACAATCTTTTGATCTCCGTTGGATGTGAATTTTCCCCATACTCGGCGCCTCTTTGTTTAGCTTTGAGTTTGTTTTGTTCTGCGCCTGTCTGCTTTACAGTTCCAGTTGCAGCCTTTTCTGCCCATCATGTCGGCGCAGATGGGCCCCGTTGACTCTTCAGTCCAGGTTGTCAAGCCAATTCTAGGGTTTGTTCAAGCTGAACTTATCGTCAATTGCTTCGTCGTGCTTTTGGTTCTCCTTGTTGTCGGATTGCGAGTTGTTGGACGACTAGCTGGACCTGGTCTTGGATGGGATGATGGTTTTGTCATCTTCTGTACGGTATGTAAACAAACGTCAACTGATGGCTGAATGTAACAACCACTGACAATCATATAGCCGCTTGGTGTAGCAATGCTTTGTTGTCAAGGACTCTTCGCGCCTGCTGGAAATGGATACTCCTTACCAAATAACCCCGAACTCGCCCTCAACGTCCCATTCATTCTCAAGTTGACATTCTGTATGCAAATCATCTATGTCACTCTCCTCGCCGCAGTCAAAGCAAGCATGCTTTCCTTCTTCATCCGAGTCTTTCCTACTCCCTTCATGCAAAAGGCTTCCAAGGCTGCTCTCGGCTTTGTCGCCATGTGGATGATTGCCTTCCTCGGAGCATGCATTTTCCTATGTTCACCAGTTCAAAACCAATGGGAGGCCCCGTTACAATGCAAGGGACAATATATGCCCATGATCCAGTCTTTGATCACCACCAATGCTGTCGGAGATTTGATCATCATGGCCCTTCCCATGCACAGTGTTTGGGGTTTGAAGACAAGACGTGCTGAGAAGATTGGTATCACGTCTTGTTTCGCTCTCGGTCTTGCGTAAGGGTCTCTCTTCTCAATATCCAATGTATCGTACGCTAACTGAACCAGATGTGTTGTGTGCGCCATCTTCCGACTCATCTATATCTCGACCGTCGATCTCAACGCCAACATCACGGGTACCATGCCCACCACCGTCTTCCTCTTTATCCTCGAGCCCAATCTGGCCATCCTCTGTGTCAGCATTCCCATGTTGCGACCTTTCTACGCCAAGTACAAGAAGAGAATGGGCGGATCCCGACTCGACGAATACTCCAACTCGAGGAGTACCGGATTCCGAGACATGAGCCGAACGGGTGCTAGCAGCGCTGCTGCCCCCGAAGCCGTTCGCGACCCCAACCTATCGACCTGGGAGATGGATGACTACCGCCCGCACGACAAGATCCAGCACGGATACAGCGTCTCGGGATTCCCTGATGAGTCAGGATCAGAAAAGAACCTGACTGTTGGATCGTCTGAGGCTCCCAAGGGCGAGATCAGCGTCGAGACCAAGTGGACGGTTACGCACTCTACTCGCAAATAGAGTACGAGTGAATCGTGTCGGAATACAACGATAGCATATAGCATTTTGGTCAACTTAGCCGAGGCATTACCTCAAAATATCTTAAAATAATATCTACTCTTAGTCAATACTACAAAATTTATTCATTGGATACAGAATTAGCCTTGACAATAATGCACGCAAAATGGTAATCACCAGTTGAACAACTCGGTGGTGATATCTAGACTAACATATCCGATTCACATTACACATTGAGTATGCATCACTAGAGCCTCATTAACGGCATCTATTTTCAGCCGTGCTACAGCGCATTGATGGTGGAATTCCAAGTCATACCCGAGTATCGTTTGCTTAGCCCGTGTGTCAGAAGAACGCCATTTCTGCGTCCCTGGAGACTCATTGTCTAAGAAATTCATTAGAGCAGAAGACCCTCCTGTCATCATTTGCATCCACTGATCTCCTGCATTGATGAGAATCATGCAGATCCGGAATCCCACGCGCCTCATCCTTTTCTGTAGATATGATAGATCACACAAAAAAGCAAAATTAATATGCCCAATCCCCATGCACTACGGATACGTAGCACACCAGTCAGCGCTAAGCATCAAGTGATGATCGGCCACTGCGAAATAGGCGCTATTATTTAGTTGCTTCAGCCGCACTCACGCGGTATTTGCTTCTTGTTCCCTGTCGGCTGTCTAGTACGACGCTCCCGCGTGGCGTGTTGTCCGCTCGGCTGCTCAAGCGAGCAGACAATGCGACTCAGAAGTCTCAGCTGAGTCAAGGCTCGATTGATGAGTCTGACGACCAGAGAGGTGGCACTCAAAGTGGGCAAAACAAAAAGAATAATGGGTCATCACACATCAGCCTATTTTGTCTTGAAGCACGTATGGATAGAATAGCGTAATTCTCAATTTCAGAAACTCCATCGCAGAATAGTAAAAGAACTTCATCTTGATCCTCGTATAAATCAGCTTCATCAAGATCCAACCTCGTGGCTTGATCTTGCTTTCATTTCTTGTCCTATGACCCGAGAAGTTTCCCCCCCTAAACAATATCTATCCGCCGCCAAGGAGTAGTATCTCGGTAAAATGTCTGTAGTCTCTAGCTTCTTTTGATCCATGTACTGGTAGTGGGCGGCCAAAGCGTTGCCTTGAATTACAACGGCTGGGTAATATGTTAGTCATCATATAACCCAACCAGACGGGTTTGCTCAGGGGTCACTTACGACGCCGGAGCTTCTTGGGCAGCTCAAGCACAATCATGTCTTCGTCGCCTTTATCATTTGGCCAGTTCTCGGGCTTTGTATCGAGGATGTCGTCGCTGTAGATGCACATGAAATTGATGCGGATGCGGTCATCGAACATGACCCAAGGCTTGTCGAACTTGTACAGATCCAGTTGGTTCTTCTCGATGTTCTCAAACAGGGACATGTGCATCTGTGAAGCGATGGCCCAGTTCTTATAACTGTCACCCCAGATGTCATACTTGAGTTCAGCAGCGGGTGTTTGATATAAAATATCATCGTCTGGCACTCTGAGCCATCTGTGATGCTCCCAACGTGGGGGCTCTTTGTCGAGATCCCACTTGAATTTCTTTGGCCCTTCCCAAGAAGGATGTTGCGATGGTTTCCAATAATCTCCCTCGTTTGTGATATTGATACCCAGCGGCTCGAAGCGTTCCGGGAAGTATGGGTGTATGGCACCCATTCGCATGTGGAAGAAGCCTAAAGGAGGGTTATTGATGATGTTGCCCGAAACGACAAAGTCATTCGGATTTTGGATCTTGCGCGTGACTAGGTTGGGGATAGCGTCGTCGTCAATCCAGACCTGAGACAAGATGATTAGCATTTTACGAAGAAAGACATTTGACTTTGCAACGTACAACATCGTCGTCAATTTTGACGTAGTACTTCCCACGGTCCAGCAGTTTCCAGATATGCTTGTACGTATATGTCGACACCATCTCGTCCGGGTGAATCTTCTTGTATCGTGAGTTGGAAGCCATGATTTCTTCAAGGTATCGTAAGTCGTCATTGTTGTCGGTGTTGACGACCCAAAGCACCTCATCCAACCACCCTCCGTTATGAACCATGTTACGCTCGATATAGCACTTCATGGTCTCAACTCGGCTCCGTCGACCATAGAAGACTAAGCCGCTGACTGTGACATTCTCGGGTTTGGTAGGTGGTGTTTGTTTCAATGATGAATTTATGGGTTCTTGGGCGTAATTGAATGCTGGTAGGTGGTAGGTATAGGAAATGAAACTGATTAGGTAGAGCAAGAAACAGAGTGGTATAATGACGCGAACTTGTTTCTTGCCCTCTTGAAGTCGTCCGAATAGTGACATGGTAAACAACGAAGACCGAGAATGAAGTGGAATCGGAGGACAGCTTTGGTGTTTTCTTATTCTTAATACCTGTTGAAAAGAAGGTCAGTATACTGAAATTGCCATTGTTTCATAGTAAGCCAGTCTCAAGCTGTGCAACACACTCGACTGAAGTTTGTCAACCGTATACTTACATTTGTCTCGACCCAACAGTGCAATCAATTAAACTTAACAAGACAAAAGGCCTCCTGGTGTAACAACGCCGGGGTCTGGCTTTATATTGCTCTGTTTGAGAAGCTGAAGTCTGGATTGGTATTCGGCTCAAGTCTAGACGGCCACATGTTGGCTAGCAATTTGGAGGCTTGGGCATCTCCATTCGCCATGCCTAGAACTCGACGCCTTTGGTTTAAGCTTCTCAT
The DNA here is from genome assembly GCA_014898975.1 of Fusarium nodosum. Lineage (NCBI taxonomy): Eukaryota > Fungi > Ascomycota > Sordariomycetes > Hypocreales > Nectriaceae > Fusarium > Fusarium nodosum. Next base: position 389,048 of record JAAVUE010000015.1, read on the forward strand.
CACATCCGCATTGACGAGGCACTAACACATATTCGGTTTGAAAGGTTCTAGACAGCTGAAACTCGAGTTGCCCGTCTTGCGACATCTGCTTCCTATTTTAATTACATCACGAAGGAATAGAGGCAAGCTTAATGCTGCTACCATCTGTAAGCCTGGACAACAATACATTGACGATTTATCACGAACCATGAAACTTCGTCAAACTCAACCCCTGGCCACAGTTTTTGGCTGGGATTCCAAAATTCCTCTCAAAGCCAACTTGAAAGCTTTGGAATGCATTAAAAGGCTATTACGCCTCGTCAGGGTGGCAGACAACGCTAAGCAACACTCTGGTCTCGTACAGACCGACGCCACTCGCTTGAATAAAGTGAAAGACACGCCACGTTTTCCCCGGACCTGGAAATCGATGCTTTTACGGGTGAGCTTATCTGCAAAGCGGGTCGATGAAGCTTGATCACCACCACGAGGTGTTGTGCTAAGATTTGATAGGTAGTAAGGATTGCCGAAAGACGCAAACGGATTTTCCACGCGTTGTACCAAAATTAGGTGAACCAAGGGGGACAGATATCGATTGTCATTAATTATTGAAGAAATAACAACAATGATTGCGAAACTGTAAATTGGGATAGATCCCATTATATCCTTTCCCCAATTCTCCCAATTCTTATCTCTGATCAGATTACACGAGTCTACCCTGTGGTACCTGCATTCATTTTCTCTTCTATTTGCAGGTGGAGAGCCTAGTAAGTGAACCAGTACAGACAAAAAGAAAGGCACTATAAAAAAGACCTATCTAGTGATAACTGGTGTCTTGTTAGAAGAAGGATATGTCATTCACCCAGCACCTGCACACCAAAAAAAAAAAACATGAACTCGGTCAAAGTTCTGGATGTCAGTCGACGCAGGCCTGATTCGAACAGACGCCTCCGAAGAGAATAGATTTCTAGTCTATCGCATTAGACCACTCTGCCACTGCGCCTTATCGCTGATGAGTTGATAAAGAATGGTGCAGTTTGAAAAGCTATATAGCCTCTAGATCAAAAGAGTGTCTTGAGAAATGTCGACCCGCTGATTTTTTCCACTTTGGCTGCCTAACGTGAGGACTCCAATCGTCGATTGCTGACAATCACGGATTAAATACCACAAAGTCCCATTCCACGACTACTAGACTCTTAGTACAGACTTCACCATCGGAACCCGATTTATTAATCGCTCGCCTACCTTTCTCCTCTCACCATAACACGTCAGCAAAGTCAACTTGAGATTACTATGTCGACTCAGGACGTGACAGAAGGGCTCTCCAGCCTGCAACTATCCTCATCTGATTCTGCTATACCCTGGCATCGATTGGAAACTCAGGTCCAGAATGTTGAGCTCACAGGAAGACTCATCATTGTCGGTGATGTACACGGTCACCTTCCTGAGTTGAAGAACTTATTACAAAAAGTCTCCTACGACAAGAAGAATGGCGATCAGCTCATTTTTGTCGGCGATTTGATCAACAAAGGCCCCGATAGCTCTGGTGTCGTACAGCTAGCCATGGATTCCGATGCTCTTGCGATACGAGGCAATAACGAAGACCGCGTGCTTGCTGCATATAGCGCAATCAAGCGAGGTCAAGACTCGAAGCTCATTGGGAAATGGAAGCAATTAGCTCTAGAGGCTGAAGAGAGCCTGAAAGTCGAAAAGAGTGACAGTGATCAACCGGTTGCTGCTGCACCAAAAGACGAGCTCAGATCGATCTCCAGAGAAGACCTGAAGCCTTATATGGCTGAAAGTGACTTTACAACCGCATCCAACCTTTCCGAAAAGCAAATCACGTGGTTGGCTTCTCAGCCGCTGATTCTGCGCATAAAGCTACCAAGGGGAGCTGTAAAGTCGCCGTGGAATGCTGGCACTCTCATCGTTGCGCACGGCGGCTTGGTCCCTCGCGTACCCCTCGAAGAACAAGATCCATGGGCAGTCATGAACATGCGTAGCCTTGTCTATCCTGATGCTGGCGGGAGTGTCTCGGAAACTGTCAAAGCTGATATGGTGAAGGGAGCCAAGAGCCGTGTGCGACGATATGCAGCTTTCCAAGAGGTCTCAGACGAAAAGGTCAAAGTCGAGCTGGCCAAGTATGCTGATATTGTCAAAAACGGAGAAGGCTTCAGTTCAGAGCAGAAGGATGTCCTGGTTGGAATTCCTTTGGAATGTCGCGAAGCCGACTGGTGGATCGATGCTTGGAACCGATGGCAGAATTCCATTGAGGATCATGAGCAGCGAAGCATTGTTGTTTATGGGCACGATGCTAGAGTTGGATTGCAGGTCGGCAGTGAGAATCCTGAAGCTGTAAGGTATACCTTTGGTCTCGATTCTGGCTGTGTTTATGGAAGAAACTTGACGGCCATGGTTATTGACAGGAGTGCGAATGGTGACCTGTCACATGAGATAGTCCAAGTCGATGCGGTTAAGAAAGCTGAGGACAAGCCAGAGGTATCAACTTGATGGTCTGTTTAAACTACGGATCGGGAGGGAAGCCAAGTTTATGCTGACGGCCGTGTTGTTTGCTTTTGGTATCTTTTATCTTCTGGCTATTGGAACTCAACTATTTTCTATCCAGATATATATAATTCGGGGCACAGAATAGCATGCCGTCCTATGATTCATCTAGTGCCGGTTTGAATTTTGCTCTGAAGGGATATGGAATGCTCCGATCTTGTTCCGATTTCACGCCCTACAGACAGCGGTGACTGTCTTGATTTCCAAGCACTAGCTCTGCATTTATCGCTAAGCTTGACTGTAACTCCCTACAGCAAGAACAGAGATAACGTTACCGAGAAGACGAAAAGGCTAGGTATAGATGATGGAAATGTCATGCAAAGTGGTAATTATTTATCTCTTCCAACAATTAAGACCTCGCGATTAATATTGAGAAAGTGGAATTGATTGGCAGTGGGATTCGTGCAACAGCATAAGACAGCTCAGACTAGACTAGTCTTGGTAGTCGTGGTTGAAACGCGCCCTACAAGAAAGACAAGAGTGTATCGAGCAAAGCTGAAAAGTATGTTTAGAAAGGAAGGTCTTTCCTCTTAATGATTTTTTTTGGCTATAAATTACAGTGCATCCTTGACCACTCTTGTGTTCATTTGTCCTGATCAACCTGTCAACATGTCTGTATGCCTGCAAATGCCACTATCATCTCTGACGGCGCCGATATCACCCCAGACTATGCATTGATGAATAGTATCAGTGTCACTGAGACGTGTAATTCCTATCGTCAATTAATGAGGGATTTTACTCGTTGTACCACTGGGCGAAGTTTCGCATGATTATCACGGATTCATTCTCACAAACTGAAAGGATGACATCCATATACGAGTGTAGGCAGGCAACATGTCTTGCCAAAATACTGAAGTTGGCGATTTCACCAAAATGATGGTTGACGGAATTTGGACAATGTATTTTCTATACCGACAAAGCTTCTATCGGCGAACCCATCAGTTCGCCTACCTACCTAGTGTCTCTTGTCGGGGGGATTCTAGACCGTCATGAGTGGGGGTTTTGCTAGTCTTACTCCGATTCCGGGAAGTCCGTCACATTCGGACTTGTGAGTCTTTGAAAGGCGTCTTACCCTAATTCCGATCAACTCAATAACAACTTGGAACCCTTTCATGAACACAACCAGTCATCTTCATTAGCCTCAACCACTGCTCTTGGAATCAATGGCGCACAATGTTACGAAACGGGATCCTTCGGATGACCTTGACGGAGATAGTAAGTTCAAGTCTGTCGTCAGCTCAAAGTTGGAAGCTTACTCATGCGTGATCAACAGTCTTGACCTTCTCGGAACTCGATTTCGCAAGACTCGGACTTTCTAACAAAGTGTCGAATCAACAGTTCTCACCTGAATTGAACCATTCAGCGCAGGAATACCCATTTCCGACACATAATGATGTCTTGGCTCCGGAACAGAACTTCTTCACAGACGACTTCCCTCTGGATCTAATACCAAATACACAAAATGATTTCTGGTATGATCCAACATTGAGTCTTGAATCATGGGAAACAACTCCGTCGATACAGACAGATACGAGTCGAGATATTTCACCACTTACTACAACCCACGGGCGTGTTAGGACGCCTTCGCTGGCTAGCCCCTCATTTGATCAAGCCTTTACACCTCTTTCGCCACTAGAATATCAGCACCACAGCCTCCCACGAAGAAGGAGTCAGTATCTCAGAAGTCAATTTCACGGAACTGCAAGTGAGCCTGTTTCGATTCCGCGGACAAGCCTCCGGCGCGACAGCACGCGCAATCCGATGCAGAGATGGCAAGACTCGCCACCTGAAGCCGAGCCAGCCTCATTATCCGCTATAGCCGATGCCCTCGAGAAAACACCATTGCGGAAACGTTCATCAGCTGGAAGTTTGGGCAGTCGTAGAGTTGCAAGTCGCGCAGGATCTATCGCAAGCTTTGGCAGTGTAACGAGTTGCTCAACTGCTTCTGTTGGATCGGCACATTCTACTGCACGACGAGGAAGAGTCGCCAAGTCGAAGCGCGTGTCTACTAACAAGGGCAAGACAACCGAGAAGAGGCGATTTCCCTGCACTTTTTGCTGTGACAGTTTCAAGAGCAAGTATGACTGGGCACGACATGAGAGATCGCTTCATCTAGATCTACAAGGTTGGCGATGCACGCCTTTTGGAGGGACGGTTGTATCTCCTGATACAGGACAAAGCCATTGTGCTTATTGCAACCAACTCGATCCAAGTGCAGAACACCTTGAAACCCACAACCACGCTGCCTGCCAGAACGACGAAAAACCCCACGTTTTCCGCCGCAAAGATCACCTCGTTCAACATCTCCGGCTAGTCCATCACGTTAAGACGCTACCTAGCATCGATTCATGGAAAGTTGAGGGACCGCCTATAAAATCAAGATGTGGGATTTGCAATATTCGAATGGAGACTTGGCAAGAACGGGTGGAACATCTGGCCAAACATTTCCGCAAGGGTGATACGATGGAAGATTGGAAGGGCGAGCACGATTTTGAGCCGCACGTCAAAGCAAGAGTGACGAATGCTCTGGCACCGTATATAATTGCAGCGGAGGAACGAGCCCCGGTACCCTTTTCTGCCACTGACCCGAGCTCGAGGGATCATCTTCGTCAGATTGTGAAGAATGCTGGAAGTGAGGTTGAAGTAGCGAAACCAGTTGATGGGGAACTGTCGGCCTCCCAAGGGAATTCGCCGCTCCAGGAACAGTTGGCAGCCAAAGACATCAGCTCCCTATCATTTCCGGAGTTCCTGGTGCACCATTTAGGACGGTATGCACAACAGCAGATGAGTCTCGGTGTGATGCCGACAGATGAAATGTTTCAGGTAGAGGCCAGGAGGCTTGTTTACAACACTATGGATCCGTGGGACCAGACGTTGGCAGACAACAAGGACTGGCTTTCTTGTTTTCGGGAGTGTTATTTGGGTAGTTCTTCTAATGATCGAGGATGTCTGGGATAATGGCCGGAGTAAAATTGGTAATAGCAAAACGTTGTAAGAATTATGCCGGCAGCTTCTGTACGAGCGCTGTATATGCCAGAGCAGATTGATGATCCGAATCAACGATAAGATTAAATTAATGCAATATTTTCAGGAAATTGCTTCTGTTGAACTGCGTTATACATCTAACCAGAGGGTGATACATGAATGGTCTACATCTCACTTTGCTGACTCGGACTTGCAGACTGTGGTAAAATCATTATCCGGCAGAATGTCACAATATGTGAAGCTCTTAGAAAACAGCAAGGTAATAGGAACGAAGAGCAAAAATTCTTATCTACTAAGTTTGGTGGTTTTCAGTTTCAATGATAGCTCTATGATAATCCATATGCAAACGGAAGCCAACCCGAGAAGTTTCTGCGTTGAAGCATCGGACCCGAGAGTCTTGAACTCCGAGGGTTTCCAAGCCGAGAAGGCAACTCAAATTTTCCTAATAATAGCCCCAGTCCAACACACTTTATTTCCAAAGTGGCAACTCCGCTAGACCCATCGTCTCCATCGCGGGCTTTAAAGAGGTAATCCGAAGCGAACGTTTCCACAATAAAATTGTGATCACACCGACTGAAGAAGAGATTGCGCAGGCTAGATAGATAAGCTTAAATATATATTATGAGTAGTAGAAGCACTTTCTGTACATAACATGTTGTAACAAAATATCGATTGTAAACTCGGTGATGATGAAGATTCCTTTGTACGCAACCGCTGGTGTTGCGACATCTTGTGTTGCGTTCCTCTTTGGGTATGTGCGCTATCCTTATCACGGAGATACTTGATAGGTTCTAATCGTCTATTGTTGATCAGAATGGACACTGGAAGCATTGGTCCCATCACCACAATGTCCTCTTTCAAAGACACCTTTGGTGATTTCTCTGCCACGATTCATGGCGTTATCGTCTCGACAATTCTTATCCCTGGAGCTTTGACTGCCCTTGTCGCTGGTGCTTTGGCACATCGTTTCGGACATGTGAGACTCATCTCCATAGGCTCTGTCATCTTTGGCATCGGTGCCGCTATCGAGTGTGGTGCACCCTATCTCGGTGTTTTCATCTTTGGGAGACTTATCAAGGGCATTGGCGAAGGCCTCTTTTTGAGCAACGTCTATGTCCAAGTCTCTGAAATGTCGCCATCTCGCGTTAGAGGTATCATGACTGCGTTACCGCAATTCCTCATTACTTCTGGTATTGTGACTGGTTATTTTACCTGCTATGGCACATCGCGATTGGGCGAATCTTCTGTTACTTGGCGTCTGCCGCTGGCCATCGTTGCTTTTCTCGGAGTGCTCCTATCCATGGTGGCTTTTATCGTACCGCCTTCTCCAAGATGGCTTCTTTCGAAAGGACGAATGGACGAGGCGAGAGTCGTATGCAGACAACTCGGAATCGATGAAGTCGAAGAAAAAGAACTCCTCGCTCAAGATTACGACACGCCTGCTGGTCTGGATGGCGAAACGACTCTTTGGCAAGACATGCAAAATACCTTCAAGGACTTTAGATGCGCATTCTCATCGCCTTATCGAGGCCGGACAGCCTTTGCGTGCTTTCTCATGGGAATGCAGCAATTCAGTGGCATCGACGGAGTTTTGTACTACGCTCCAATCTTGTTTACACAGGCCGGTCTCAGCGGTGAAAAGGCTTCCTTCTTAGCATCTGGCATCTCGGCTGTTGTGATTCTCGCCGCTACACTTCCTGCAACTATATTCGCCGATAGATGGGGCAGACGCATGCAGAGTATTCTTGGCGGTGTGTTGATCGTTGGTCTGATGGTGATTATGGGTTCGCTTTACGCATCTGGGCAAGTTCACCCTGATCATGGCCCTGGCCGATGGGTTGTTATTGTTTGCATCTATCTGTTCGCCATTGCCTTTAGCTTCACGTGGGCTATCGGCTTTCGAACATGGGTTGTGGAAAGTATGCCGAGACGAACGAGGAGTAGTGCTTCGAGTCTTGCGCAAAGCTCAAACTGGGTAAGAGAAATCCCCGACAATACTCGATTGTCATTCTTGTTACTAACATTGTTCTGATCAGACTGCCAATTATATCGTGGCGTTGGTGACCCCAGTGTTACTCGACAAGTCTTCATTTGGTGCATACTATTTGTTTGCAGGCTGTAGTTTAGCGACTACTGTCATGGTGGTTCTGTTTATGGGCGAAACTAAGGGTCATAGCTTGGAAGAGATTGAGAAGAGACATGGGGATAAGGAAGAAAAGAGCTTTCCATTTAACCTGTAAAGGGAGATTGAATGATAGTCATTATACAGTGTCAAGTCTACAATTTTCTCTTGACCACACTCGTAATATTTTAACAGTATCAACAAGCGGACGCTTACTTACATGACTCTACCAGCACGTAACATGCTTCAGTACACTGGCAATTGACAGGTTACATAGAAGACGTGATATAAGGATGCCGAGGATAGAGACATCAGCAGACTTGCTGCTTGAGAGCCTAGGTATATGATTGATTTTAACACGACAATCTTCAACAAGCGGGTTTAGCTCAGTTGGGAGAGCGTCAGACTGAAGCCAAACTTCAATCATCACCGATATCTGAAGGTCATGTGTTCGATCCACATAAACCGCATGTTCTCTTTTTGCTTCGTTTGACTACACATCTGACTTAGCTGGCCATAATTTTTTTATCGGCCACAATGCAACCAACAATTAAAATATCTCCCTCCGGTGCACTCAGTCAGCGGCTTTGTGTTCAGTGGGTGGGTAGATGAGTAGGTAGGTAGGTAGTAAGCAAGGATTTGCTGCGCCTCAGAGTAAGCTTGTGGTTGCTACAATGATTGGAGGAACAACCCAGTGTTGCAAGGATGATTGATTTTATGGCACGTGAGAGCCGTTCATCAATCATTCTTTCAGTGATCAGACGAAACAAATGATTAAAATAACTCATCATCAACTAGGCTCTTGCTACGAGGGCAATTGACTCCCTGAAGACTATACTTCATCTTTCGCAAGTGGAATCGTCCAAGCTTTGGCATGAGACAACAATCTGGATTATGACGACTCACCAGGAGATCGTTAGAACCATCACTGATAGCGAGTGGGGGATCAAAGTTCGTAACAAAATTGGCACGCAGCCTGATACGGGCGCAATCCTGAAAGAGACCCTTTTTGAGACCTGGTATCTCTTTTCTCATCTCGATGCCGACCAAGTTCCCAAACGCATCAAGCCAGTAACACTGATCCATGGGACGTGTCCTGGTAAAGATGACTACTCTGGTGGAACGAACTGCACCCAAATCTGCACTAACCCAGACACTTTGTTTGCCTCATGGAAGACACTATGGCAGTGTCTATCTCTTGCCACTTTGACAATTGGAAACGCAACATTCTCTGACGTTCTCAAGCAGCCGCGTAGCGAGTTTGGGGAGTTGTCACCAAGTGTTCAGATCAACGATGCACTTTGGGAGCTTAACATGCTGTATGAGAGTGATTTCGATGGCAGAACAGTGCTTGATCTCACATATCAATGCGCCGCTGCGAGTTGTCTTGAAATGAGCATGGGCGAGTGCTCAATCGGTCAACTTGATAGTGGGTTCTTCCAGAGCGAGAAGCTGGAGTGGATCAAAATATCCAAGGCTCTTGAGTCATTATGCTATGGGCTGGAAAGTGATATCAACATTGACATTGCTGGTCCAGGTGTAAGTCGAATTGCTACCGTATTTAGGTCAGTACTTACAGTTTTCAGGTCCTCATCACATACATAACTCAAACCGCAATGATTGTGTTTGCATGGCTGTTCTTCCTGGTCCTTGCAGTCAGCAATCTCATTCCGAGATCACGGTCGATATTCAGCCGCGTTTTTCGTAAAAAGAATCTAGACTCTGATATATTAGCCCGTCAAGAATCAGCCTTGGAGTTTCTTGGGCAAACCAACCTGGCACATGCTACCAGCACGTTTCTTGCAGAGCTCCATGAAGCACAGTGTTTCTTCGTTGCTGCGATAGAAATCGCCCTAATCAACGCAAACTCACGGCCGGCCGTCTTCACGGGCGCTGACAACTGGCAGAGTCTTCTATGGAACCGCGATAGTATCCGGTTCCTCGCTGGAATGGGAGTTTGGCCCATAATCCTGGGGCAGATATCACTTCGTCGAGCAGAGCTTGATTCAATGTACTACCTCCTTCTCTCCACACTCGCGGTGATACTTGCCGGTGTTGCTGCAGATACGGCGTCAAAGCCTGATCCTGATAGTATCTACAAGATGTTTGAGAATCTGAATAACCTAGAAGAGTGTGGGGGCCACCCTTCGCTTCGGACATTTTGTGTCGAACAAAGGGATGGCATTTACTGGTTCGTCTTTCCTGCAGAAAGTATTTACGCGTTCCTTGGATTACTCGTTATTTTATGGTGGGCCAAACTCTGGGATGTCATTGTCGGTTCATCGTGGTTTATACAGAAGCACAAGTCGGTCTCAGATGAACAGCTTGGGAAATGGGAGTGCATCAAACGGGTCGCCTTACGATCCTCTCTCGTCTTGATCCACGCGGCAGAAGCTGGTGCATTTGCTTGCATATGTATCGGGCTCGGCGTGATTAGGGTGCCGTTGTTAAACCTCCTACTCAGAGGAGAGACGGGCACTTGGAGTGTCGGACAGCTTGTTGCCGTTCTAATTTGGGCACCAGTCATATCAAAATATGCACATCTGGTCCTCCGTAAGTTTACTCACGTCTGATCTTGTTTTGGAGCATTCACTGATATCTTGACAGTGGGCGTTGAAAAGGGTTTCAGGCTCCGATTATCAAGGGCCTTCGAGATTATAAAGAGAACCGAAACAAGAGCGATGATCAATAATGATTCATGAGTCTATTATAATATTTAATACAGTGGACGGACCTTTGTTCATAAGTCTACCATTGTCACAGGATAGCTAGATATCAATAATATGAGTACGTGACCATGGCATCAGCGGGATAGTGATCTCATCCAGACCCGTCTCAAATTCGCTTCTTTAAAAGGTCATTTCATCAAACAGAGCACCATTGACATTTTATCAAGACCGCGCACGTACTTCCTACCAGAAGGCCAAGATGAGAACGAGAAACGGGGAGACTCATGCGGACAATACAACCTCGCCACAACCTCGAGGTCACAAAAGACAGTCCAGCAAGAACGACTCATCAGCTCCAGAACCAGAAGCTAAGCAGGCAAAGAAAGCCGAGGACTCTAATGCCTAGGCAAGACCGACAACTCCCGATAAACAGCCAGAGGCACAGAGGCCAACTCTCACAGAGAAAGATCTCGAGTTCGACTTTGATCATTCTCAAGTCCGCGACCCTCGACGCACTCCAGGTCGCATCAAGAGGCCGCGTTACGAAGAAGGAGATCTAAGCAAAGAATGGCTATCAAAGTTCCATATCCCGAATTACAAAACCCCAGAAACAAACCCTCTATATGTTTTCTATGAACTACACAAATGTCACGAGAAGGGTCCTAATGGCTCCCCCACCTACGATAGGGCAGGTTTTGAGCTCGACTACAAGAAAGTTGAGAAGTGGATGAAGCCAACAGGATACAACAAGAAAAGTATGATGAATAGCATGGACCGAAGTTTCAAGAGAGCTAAAGAGGCGCGACAGGTGGCATATGAAACATTCTTTGTGGACGGCAAAGGACCGGAAGGCGGGGCCGAAACTATGGTCATGGATCTAATCAAAGATCAAATGTCCAAGGATTTGAACGTCCCGTGGAATCAAATTGATGTTAAACAAATGAAAAAATGGGGTGAGAAGGGGTTTGCAAAGGTCAGGGCGGATGAGTGGTGGTCCAAACCAAATGATGTTGAGAGAGCTCGTTTCTTGAAAATGCTTGCGGGAGGATCTCTCAGAAAGGAATTGTAGACTCTTGGATGGACATTGTTTACTTCAAGGCTCTTAATGGGATTTTAAATAGCTGTCTCAAATGATGGAATTGGCTGAACCGTTATCTGCCAGGCTCTCTGACTTTCGCCATTCCAGACTTGCGAGGACCACAAACCCATGTCGAGTTAGCGCTGACGGAATCATTCCCGGATCCTGGGCCTCCTCTCAAAAGTACCCTGTAGAATAAAACGCCCCTTGCATGACATTCGCCACTCAAAGGGCGTGCGTAAGCGTTTAACCTTGGTCATCTTCTGGCTCCAGTCACATAAATAGGCCGCGGTAGGTAGTTAGTTAGTCAATTCCTTGAAGAATACCTGCTGTTAACGGAAAACAAGCAAGCATCTTTTCAACTGACTCGAACAGCCACTGTCTCAGAATCCCCACACAGACACAAACACTTGTCGTGGAGAACATGCCGGTAATGCCTTTGACAGTGACTACCGAAGCCACCGTCCAGACGCCTAATTCGTCACCAAACGGCAGGGTTTCGACAGCCTCGCTTCTACAGCAAATTGCTGTGGCGTTCCAGCTCTCGGGGGTCAACTTTGCTTGTAGCGCTACCAATGGCTTGATCGTCGTTGGTCTCCCCCAGATGACATCTGACCTCCATCTCCCCGCCGCCCTCGCATTCTGGCCCTCTTCAGTACAGGGTCTGGCTACAGCTTCAACTTTACTCCTCGCAGGAGCTTTAGCCGATGTTGTTGGTGCGCGGTCGGTAGAGCTAGTGGGGTGCATTCTTAGCGGTGTCTTTATGCTTGCATGTGGCTTCATACAGCGTGGTGAAGAACTTGTTGCGCTACGAGCCCTGCAGGGCGTTGCCTTGGCGCTGCACTTGTCAAGTTCGGTTGCGTTGGTGACTAAAACCCTCTCCCGCGGGAGAGGACGTAATCTCGCCTTTGCGTGCCTTGGCTTGAGCCAACCTCTCGGCTTCTCCTTTGGTCTCGTGCTGGGCGGAGTGCTTGTTGAGACCATTGGCTGGCGATCAGGATGGTACCTCTACGGGGGTATTGTTCTGGCCTTGTCTGCTGTTGGGTTCTGGTCTTTGCCGAAAGCCGAACCTCTTGGGACGCTGTCAAATGTTCTGGCTAGCGTGGCTGTCAAAGTTGACTGGCTTGGAACCTTACTTGCTTCGGCTTTCATGGCTCTTTTGTGTTACTTCCTGGCGTAAGCCTCTCTACCGTCTACTTTCACCATGGATCAAACTAATCCGTATTATAGTGTTATCAGTACTGATGTCTATCGTATTAAAGAGGCTGGTAGTATCGTCTTGCTGTCCCTCAGCATGTTGACATTGCCTCTGTTTGTAGTGTGGATGCATTTCCAGGTTCAAAAGGGGGAGCCGGCCTTGATACCCAATTCGTTCTGGCGCAACCACGCTTTTACGAGCATCTGTGCCACTATCGCCTTGTCAAATGCCGTCGTAAACTCCTTGGAGCTATTCTCCAGTCTTTTGTAAGTCATGCAGGGAATGAGAAGGAGTATCACTGTTAACACACTTTATTAGCTTTCAAGAAATCCAGCACTTGTCTGCTCTGAATGCGGCGATCAGGATCTTACCAAGTGTTATAGTCGGTGTAGCATTGAACTTCACCACGGGTCTTGTTGTTCACAAGATCCCAGCCATTTGGCTTATTGTCATCACCTCTGCTTTGAGTGCTGTCTCACCTCTCCTCATGGCCCTCACTGACCCGACATGGACATACTGGACAACCGCTTTCCTTGCCCAAGTGCTCATGCCAGTTTCAATCGATGTTTTGTTTACGGTTGGTCTGATTATAGTCACCGAGACATTCCCGGAGAATAAACAAGCTATAGCAGGCTCAGTCTTTAACGCTGCATCACAGTTCGGGAATGCAATGGGCCTAGCAACTATGCAAGTTGTGTCTACCCTAATCACCAAGCAGAATTCAGGAATGAATGTCACTGAAGCATTACTGAAGGGATACAAAGCGAGCTTTTGGACAATGTTTGCATTTATGATTCTTTGTGCTTCAATCGGGGGCGTGGGTCTTCGCAAGGCTGGCAGAGTTGGGTTGAAGCGTGAGTAAACATCGTGCCCTTGTGATAAAGGAAGCCCTAGCTGCATTAGAGCCGCAAGTAGACGTGGATGTACAACAGATGGCCCTTGCATAGGTGGTCCAGATTCGATCAGTAGATCAGATCATGAAAAGTCTATACACTGGCGCACACAAGGCGATGCCATTCCTGGATTTCAGATCAAGTACGATTCATGTCAAGAATGGCCATACAAATTATGTCCAGCTATATCCGAAATTATCCTTTTACTCTTGTGAAAAAATTCATTTTGATACTCTGGACATATTACATAACAGATCGGGATTCAGGAGATGGATGCCGGAATTTTCGATCCGAAAGACCAAGGGCGGAATTAGTCAATCGAAAACCGGCTTGGACGACGCGTTCAGTGGTGGCTTGGGGCTACTGGTAGTGCCGCACTCTAAGGGTCTTGGAGAGAGTCTAGATACGTCTACAGTGACATTCTCACGTGGAGTACCGGCGCTACATGGCATGCCATTTTGTGATGGGAGGACGTGCGTATTGGAGTGTTACCGAGGCAGGAAGGAGATCAGACGGGTAAAGCATGTTCCTATTCTTGAGGCTATAAACTCTTGGGCGAAGGATTGGCTATTAGCTAAAGTAAAAGCTGACGTATGATGTGTAAGCAAGACACTATAGTGTAGTCAAAAAGCATGACGAGATCATATGCCAGTTCAAGACGGCTCGCTTAATCATGTCTCAGTCAAACGTCCGTGTTGATTCAAAGTATTGCCGAATTCACATTCTTTGCCCTTGTTAACTAACGATTGATGTGATTGCATGCATGATCGTACTACTTTGTGATTGAGTTTGGCAAAGGCCGGTAGATGGTGCCCAACGGGAGTGTCTCCCTTGATGTCTATCCCTGCAATGATCGCCAATCTGCAGCGCATCTCAACAAAGCTCAGCTCCCGATCAAAGCGCACAAACATTTAGTTCAGCCGGATACGAAGAGAAGCCATCTCATCTTAACATCACCATGGTCGATATCCCTGCCCAAATGTTGATCAATTGCCATTTGAATAGTACTTCCTACATACGAGTCATGCCAGCACGATCACGGTGTGCGGTGTTTCATCTAGTCATGCCAGAAGATGCGTACGAATGAAGCTGCGAGACATTTTTTCATCCACGGCTGGTTAAGAGTTAGTCGCCACTAGTTAATTGTTGGCCCAGACCAGCTGAAATAACGGGCGTTAAACAAAATCCACTACCGAAGAGGGCGGAATATGCCGACACCCCGGCTCTTGGACACAAATTACATCACCTACGGTGCTACTATTACCGTTCTCAAACATAAACTTAGTTGCTTCCCTTGTCTCGGTCTCTTCCCCCTTTCGTCCTGTTTTTCCTTGCTTTAACGGGCACCGGTTAGCGTTAAACCTTGCTTTGTACTGCTACGAGCAATAGTTATTACCACGTAGTTACCCGTTCACAAACGGAACCTGGTCCATCTTCCCCAGACCTCTTTTGCCTTTTCTGCCAAACCGAATCCTTGTTGCATTTTTAAACGCTGTCCGTCCTGGGGTGACCCCAACTCGACAATCCTTCTGCCGCAATTTCTCTAGTTAATCCCTGGAGCAGATCACCATGTACAGTGAAACCTCGCCATCCACCGCCGAAGCTCGGCGCCTCAAGAAGCGAGAGCTCGATCGCAAAGCCCAGAGATTAGCGCGTGAGAGGACAAAAAGTAGAATTGCGCAGCTGGAGAGCATGGTAGACAACCTACGACGCAGCGACTCAAATGCACAGGTGTCTACGTTAATTGATGAGTTGGAGAAAGTCACAAAGGAAAGGGACAATTTGTTACAGGTGCTAGACTCTTTAGGGTCAACCATTCGTCGTCATATTGGTGACTCCAACACCAGTGAGACATCAGCCGACATTAAACCAGAAGCTTCACCAAACACCACACCGAGAGCTGATGGACCAGCACAACCGAGTAGCTCGACCGTTCCGATTGATGAAGCTTCAGAGACGAGTGGCTCTACAATACTAGAACTCCCCATGGACGCGCCCTCAACGAATCCATTTACCTACAACAGCTGGACGTATCCCGTCAGCAACGGTCCATATCCGACCTCCATGGCCTTTAACAGCCCCATCCTCTCACCATCTGGTCACGAATTCATGAACGTCCAACCTCTCCTCCCAAGCCTTCCAACTCCTGCCCCCGAAGATGACGATGTTATATTCCCGAAAGCCACAGTCTTGTGCCACTGCTCGAGCCCCACGAACTGCACGTCCAACTACCACGACGTGAAGCCCAACATTTGGCGTGCAATCAACGAAACGCTACAGAAACCCACCAGACTGTCTGCAGAAGAGATAGCTGTGGAGGAATACAATGCTGAGGATATGCCGGTACGAGCTATCGTCGAAGGATGGGACAGTATAGAGAGAGCGGGGAAGATGACGCCGACGTGGCGTAAGCTGCGGGTGGCGGACGAGATGTGTTTTGCTAATTGTGGAAATATTGAGCGTTTGGCTGTCTTGAGAATATGCCATCTTCTCATCATGTACCATGGTGACCCAACTTTGGCTCGTCGGTCTACATTGCCGAGGTGGTATTTGAATAGGTAATCCCGAGTTGGACGAGACTTTTGGAACAGTGACTGACGAATAACAGGCCATCACAAGCTCTGCCTCACTCTTACGGCATTGATTTCTTCGTCTGGTAAGTATAATATTGGAATCTCCCGATGCAGTTACAGTTACTGACTTACCTTCCACCAGGCCCGGCTTGCGAGAACGTCTCATCTTCTCCCAACATCAATACTGCACCAACGCATTCTGGGAGTTGCTTCAGTCGAATTTAAAGATCGTGTGGCCAGACACCCTTCAAGACACATTTTTCCAGAATCCGCATACCAGAGAATATCATATATCACCACTGTTCGAAGATCGTATCAGAGACATCAACGCCTGGACGATGTCGGCGGACTTCTTTACGCATTTCCCTGAACTTGTCGAGGACATCCCGGCCTTCATGGGAACCCCGGCTTCAGTATTAAGAGCAGAACCTGCGGTTGTGCCTTCACGTCGAAAACAGAGACGGGATGACGACGAGGATAATACCTATAGAGGGCAAAGAGCAGCTATCTGTTAATAAAATTCCATGTATCAAAATAGTAATAGAAATAATATTTTTTTTCAGAATCCGTTAAGCCCATTGATAGACCTTGACTGTTGAATATTCTTGTAGAGTTATAGACGGTAGAGGTCCGTTCCTTATGAACATTGATTCATATACTGTAAGTATCAGAATAAAGAGCCGCCAAACTCATCTGATATAGTTGTCATTGGCTTTGAGTACGAGGTAGCAAAAGCAAAACAAGCGCCTGCTCTAACTGTATTGGTATTGAGATAAATGGGCTTGTAGATGATCAAGGCAGGACAGTCAGAATCGATGCTGCACAACCAACAGCGATATCGTAACCTGACAACGTGAATGCCTACACGGAGATAGACACTATCAGGGATGTGTGCCCGCTTCTTCCAGTGTTGATGATTTAGTTGATGCTAAAGAGGTTATAGCAGAGAGATCTTTGATTACTTTGCTGAACGGTGAATACATGGTGGTTCTATTACGTCTTCTATATGTTGTAGTCTTGATATTATCATAAGTATATTTTGGTTGCCTCAACCATTCTTGTCCTACTTCGTTGCGTGAGGCTCAAAGTACGCGCCCAGTCTAAGCCTTGTTAGTAACTGTTCTTCTAGTCCATCAATATCATAAGATACTTACCCAATAATGATGTAGCATGCTAACATCAGGGCTCCTTTCAGCCCAATAGCTCTGATGGCAGTTCCAGCACGACTGAGAATCAACAGATTGATCAGCAGCCCAGATCCTACCAGCGTCGTCGTCTCGAAGACGTTGAACGCCATCTCAAGATCACGGCCCAACATCCATGCTATCAACACTGTCAAGGGCGCTACGCAAAGTGCGATTTGAATCGCTGACCCGACGGCAACGGAGATGGCCAATTCAAGCTTGTTCCGCATCGCCACGGTGACCACCGTCACATATTCCGCGATGTTTCCGACGATAGGTAGAATGATAAGACCGATCAGTGCTTCTGATAGACCGCCTTCGTGGGTGACGTCGTCGATTGTCTTGACGAGAAACTCGGCGTTCATCGACATGAGCGCCGACGAGACCACCAATACAGTCACAGCAGCTACCATGCTGCCTGTACTGGAAGTATGAGGACTATGATTTGGAACTTCAGGAAGCTCCGTGAGAACTCGTGAGTGCATGCTGCTAACCGAGAGGTCTCTCGCCTGGGATCCCTGGAATTCCGTCCGTGAGCCTGAGCGTGAATGAGATCGAGAGTTCCCTCTTGATCGATGAGACAAGTTCGCCGATGTCGCCTCTCTCTTCCCTTGCTCCTCTTCGACTGTCTCACGGGCTACTCTGCTGTCAAGAGTTGTGCTTCTCGCACGCGTCGGAACATCCTGGTCGGCGAAGCGGATAAGTCGGGAGTTTTGAGATGCTGAGTGCTGGTTTCGTCGGTGGTGGTGAATATCTGTGTGGCCTATGTGGAGTGTTTGCAATGGAATTGATGGTACTTCAACGTGTTTAGGTCTCATCTCGTATGCGAAATAGACGATGTAAATGACGAGGACTACTAGTGATGAAGCGCGGCTCATACTCAACGCCGCCTCACTTGTCTTTCCCTTCATGTGAAAAGTGTAGTCAAATGCCGTCTATTCGAGTCAGCAAGATTTCAAAAGTAAACATGAGCTAAGATGTATACTCACGGGAATGAGAATGACAAAGACAGAGACGAAAAGAAGAGCGGCCAATAGCTCGGACTCTTCCATACTACTGTGAGCGTCAATGCCGGACATGCTGCTCGCAAAGAGAGCAGACCCCAATATCAAGAGTAGATTTACAAGTACACTGCCCAGGATTGAGGCTTGAACAATGCGGATGTGGTTGTTCACCAAAGCAACCCTGTAAAGGTCAGTTTTCATCTCACTCGACTCTCAATCTCCCTTTCACTTACACCCTGTATATATGTTAGCTTGGCCTATGACAGTTTCATGATAAAAACTCACAAAATAATGAGCTCAACAAGATTGCCGAGTGTAATATTCAGAAGCGCACCGATGGTGTCGCCCGCATCAGCAGCGATACGCTCTGTTGCCTCAGTCAACATGACTGACAAGGGTACAATCGCAACGGCATTGGTCATGAAAATCAACAATGGGTTGATCTCAAAGACATGGGCTACAAGGCCAATTGGAACAAAGACGAGCAACCAATTGAGTCTTGAAGCGACAATCGTAGATCGGATCTGGCCGAAAAAAGAAAGGCCCTCGTGGTTGGTGCCAAAATCGAAGCCAGACCGCTCATTTGGTGGTGATTGCGTCTCCAAGTCATTCGTGCTCGAAATTCCCAGCTGCTGATAACGAACTCCATCTCCTAAACGCGATGATGCACGAAGCGCTCGCTTCATTGTGTCTTTTCACGAGCTTGCTTGATCAGTTTTCTGATCTTGTGTCTAATACAATATCGGGGCTGTCTTTGTTTTTTGTAGTTGCGCACCTCTTATGCTGAAATCAAGGCCATGGTGACCTGCTGCTAGACCGCTCCCATTTAACGGGTCAGAAGTGTCATCTTCGTCTTCGCTCGCACTTGACAGTGAGCAGTCATTGTATCTGGGTGTATCCGAGGCGAGGGAGGGACTCATTGAGAAGCGGAATTAACCAAGGTCGTTGAAATGTGAAAAGTAAGGACTGAAAGAGTTGCAAAAGGGGGCTGAGTTTATCGAGACAGACAGGGTGGGCAAATTTAAAAGGAGGCCTCAGCGTCAGTCTGTCCAGTCAGTCAGGTAAGAAAATAACTATAGGGAGGGGAGGGGATGGTAAGAGGGTACAGCCGGTCGCTAAAAAAGTGAAGCTAATTAATCAAGCCAAAGTAGGTAGGCATTGTTGTCAATTTACCCCTGATTTCCCTAGGCTAGGTACTTAGGGCGACATGTAATAATCTCCATTTGCTTGAGGCTTCCTTGTCTATTGAAAACATTGGGTCCTCAGTGGATTGCGCGAGGCATTTAGCGCCGTTGGTTGTGATTGTCCTTTTTACGATTGAGACTGAATACTTCAACCAAGGACTGCCTGCCTCTCTGCGCCATTTATGTCATTTGTCTGGGCTTTAGCCATGAGAAAACAAGAAATGTCTCGTGCTTGCTCCTCTAAATATTCCAGAAAACCTTCCAAGATGTTTCTAGCTGGGCCGAGAATGAAGTTGACCCCTGTTTTTATCGGGAGATGACAAGGCCCCGCAGAGACACCAAGGAATGTGGACTGGGAGGGTCCAGGATTGACGAGTCAAGGTAAATCGCAATCAAAGGAGAGAAAAAGGAAGAGAAAAGAGAGAGAGAGAGCCATCCTGCTCTGCTAATAAAACTTGAGTTTGATTGGGGCATGAGACTGTGCTGGTCTCAACATGAAGCGACAACTGTAACAGTTTGCGTCTTTTGCATAGACCTGAGTAATAGTCCCTGAAAACAAGCATTCTTGCCAAGAGAATTGATGACGCATTATCTTCACCGCTTGCTCCTTGTGCTGCTGCTTGTTTCAAACCATCCTAGCAACGGTTTATCCTAAGACATTCCATTCCAATTGAGGCTCAGTACAATGTTTCATTGCAGAATCACCGCGATTTCAACACACAACCCAAAACAATAAACAAGAGCTCGTTGTTATGAGGAAATAATCAATGTTGATGGGCGATAGATTCAAGGTACGACATTAATGCATATAATAAGCTTTAAGCTTCCAGATCTTATGCACCCCCTCCTTCATCCCGAAAGTTACAATATTCCCGAAATACAATGCCTATTCCCACCCAGCATCAAGAACAGTCAGGATTTGATACCCCTTCTTCAAAACTTCAGTCTCAATAACAACAACCGCGACAAAAGTACAATCCTCCGTTTCACTAGCATTGTCACTGACAGTGTGATGGCATCCAGGGAACTCCCGAAAACTCTCTCCGACGCCATACACCTTGGGCGGGTTTCCATTCATTCCGCTCAGAAGACGACCTTGGGTGACTGTTGCAACAACCGTAGCCCCAGAGTGAGTATGAGGGGGGGTCCAGCCGTTGGGCCCGTAGTGAACTTCCAGGCCAACAATGGACATGCCGGGAGCGTTCGTGATTTCGTGATCGTAAAGTAACTTTACGGTCTCACGAGGTCGATTTCTGAGTTCTGTTAGTTTACTTCGATGAGTTATGGAAGGTTCATACCGTTTCTCTTCATTGGAAGTCATTGTGTTGCTGGGACTAGGGTGTTGAGTACAATGTTTGATGGTTGAGAAGTTGATGATAATGAATGATTAAACACAAGTTGACATTGACTCTTTATACTCAAATGTTACAAAGGCAATAATTTCGATCTAGAAACGAAGGATCACACAGCATTCTCATCATGTGGGCAAATGGTATGTCGTTCCGGGTTGACTGACCGGAAGTGGGAAACCGGGTATTCGGGTATCCGCAGAACTCAAAGAGCGACTCCCGGTATGAAAACAATATATCCGGGAGCCCGAAGGAGATAAAAGGCCTGTACATGTGTGATTCTGGGACCTATTGAAGCAGTTTACAACAATAACTTGTACTTTTCTCTATTTGTTCAATGACGTCCCCGTGCACCCAAGGCACTAATACGATGAGAGCCATTCAAATTCTTGGTGACGTATTGTCTCCAAAGATCACTGTCAATCCTTCCATGCCTAAGCCTATACCTATCAACTCTGATATCCTCGTCCATGTTTATGCAGCCGGTATAACGGGAGACGAGACTACGTGGCCGGAAGTCTATCAAACTCCAACTCGTATCCCAGGCCATGACATCTCTGGAACCATAGTCTCATTTGGTCCAGCCTACAAAGGCAATCTGAAGATTGGACAAGACATTTTTGCCTTGATAGCCGCAGATCGTGGTGAGGGACAGGCTGAATATGTTGTCTGCACAGCTGAAGAGGTTGCACCAAAACCATTATCACTTTCTCATGCGGAGGCGTCGGTACTCCCGATCCCTACACTCACAGCATGGGAAGCCTTTGAGGACTTCTTGGAAATCGGGACTCATATGAGAGTTCTGGTCACTGGTGCTTCTGGAGCAGTTGGACGACAATTTGTGCAACTAGTCAAGCAGTTAACCCAAGCACATGTCATCGCATTAGCGTCAACTCGGAATCACAGCGTCTTACAAGATTTCGGTGCAGACGAAGTCATAGACTATGCATCTCCTCGCTGGGAGAGTTCTTTCGCTCCAGTCAACCTTGTCTTTGACACGGTTGGTGGAGAGGTCCTATCCAAAACCTGGGAAACAGTAGAAGAAGGTGGGATGATCATCACAGTCGGAGATCCCGCGCCATCTTGGGCATTTGGGAATGATGGGGCACCTGAGTCTTTGAAATACCCTAGCGTCAAGTACAAGCACTTTATCGTTTCGCCCAATGCGAAGCGGCTTGCTGATGTGGCGCGTATGCTTGATAATGGTTCGTTGAAGCCATTGGATGTGAGAAGATTCCCATTCGATCAGGGTGTCGCTGCATGGGACTGCGCAAAGCAGCGAGGGCGGGACTACAAGGTTGCAATTGAGTTCTAAGGGAGTGGCACAGATTTAGATATTTGGAGATCTGTTCCGTTACTATAAGTAAACAAGTAGGCTATTTCAATTCAACTCTTCATCCATCCAGTCGTAATTGAATTCCGAACCCATACTGACCCATCCGCAAATATCTGTCAAAGATCCCAAAGAAGCAAGCGCATCATCGCCCTGTGCCATCACATCTGTAGTCTGGCTACTTGCTCTCCCGTCACTCCCCGTTAAGCTCGGAAGTTCGCTAGATCCAGGCACTGTGCTCGTCTTCTCCAATGCAAGTACATGGCGAGCAATGGTCTGAATCTCTTTAACATTCTTTGCCGTTCGAGTCCACACTTCACCAAGACTTTTTAGACATCCGATTGTAAGTCTGATCTGATCTCTCGCTACCGCCAACTCCTTATCCCTCAGGAGATACTTGCACGCCGATAGAAGTGAAAGTGTGCCTTCGCTGATCATGCACGTCGCGAAAGGGGTATGATGGAATGGACGGACTGGAAGAGCCAAAAGCTGAATTTGAGCATCAATCGACTTGAGAATTCTCGTCGTGTGAACGTTGATCAGATCTGGCCTGGTCGTGTCTGTGGGTGCTTCCCTAGCACAACTTGACACATTTTCAATGGGATTGAATCTTAAGTCTGATAATGGGCGGTGCAAACCGATCGTTGCGCTAGCTTTGTTAGTTCACATCTCTTCGTCAACTGAGCGGTAAGTTCTTACACATGAATAAGCAAATGGGCTTGAAACATCAGTTCATCAATTATGCCGTCGTTACTCATGACCTTTCGTTCCTTGGGTAAAAGTAGGAGCCATGCATCGATGACGGAATCTGCGGCCTGTATCACTCGCTCCGAGTCTTGTCTCTTTACCCTTTTCGGAGTGACGGAAATTGCCAATGCTGCAGCACGCACGGCACCGATGAGATATGCGAATGATGAGAAGGGTATATCATTCTCTGCAAACTCACGAGCCTCAAAGTCCTGTAGCGTGCGAGGCTCTGGGATATGCTTGAGCATTCATTGTTAGCCGGAACATCCGGTCCATGAAGAAAACACTTACACCTGACTCAAATTCCTCTTCCTCACACGGCAGAGGCACGGTTACTTCAACATGGAATGCCTTGAAATTCATCGTCCCTAGCGTCCCAGCATAATATGCATCCACGATGTACAGCATCCACCACGTACGTCTCCAAGACTCGACGAGAACGACATCGCCAGCTCCACAAGTAGAGGCGAACTCTCTCTTGTGCATACCCATGTCCAGAGCCAAATTTATTGCAATGTCTACTTCTTCTCTGGATTTAGTAATGTGACTGCTCCAAAATAGAGCAATCGAGTATAAAAGTCGACATTGGACTTGGACCGGGTCTGAGGAAGAGAGCTGGGAGATGCGAGACTCGATCTCGTTCTGGAGAGAGCCGGACCATTCGTGGGTATCGTAGAGGTGCCCAACAAGACGCATAACAACTGTCAGTGCAGCGAAGTCGAATGACGATCTCGAAGGTCCCTCACAGAGACTGACTAATTGAGGTAGGGGCAGAGCGAAGGGATGGAATGCATGGAAGTTCTTGTAGTAAGAGAGTACCAACGGATCTTTTTCCAACCCGTCCTGCTTTATATGAGTGCCCTGATCATTGTACACTATTTCTGGGATTACATCTTCGTCGTGTAACTCGATATCCGTACAATGCATAAGCTCAACATCGAGTTCTGGGATTGTCGCATCAGTCAAGTCCCGAGTTGTTCCACTACCCGGTTGATCACTGTTCTTCTTAGAAAGACGCCTCCTTCTCTCAGAGATAGCGGCGCGATGGGGTCCTCCTCTACGCGACGTCGGATATTGGCATTGCTTCTGGAAAGTCGTGCATCTTGTACAGTGGGGCTGCTTAGCATCGCATTTAACGTGCTTTAATCGGCATTCGAGGCACGCTAGAGAAGAGCGTGTCTGTATTCGGATTGGCGCATGTGTCTGTTCGTTGTCATCCATGGCAAAGTATTGATACGGTACGGTGCAAAAGGTTCTTGGTCTTGGGTGAAGTGGTTCAGGTAGTGAGAACCGGGGAATCCGGGTATCCGTGTAACCGGACTTTCGGGCACTTGAGCCACTAAAAGCAGGTGTCAGCTCTTGGGGTTCGGATATAGTACGGACATTGATTCAAGATTGGAGCTGTCTTCCATTCATCGTGACCATCACAATCACATTGCGGGACAGTTTTAGGAACCTTCAGGATCTCAATAAGTTCTACCAAGGACTTCAGTCTCAAGATCTGAGATTTCATTGACCAGAATCGTATTATCTTGTAGTGAAATGTGGCTGGTTAGGGCTCAAATAATCTTTCTCCTCAAATTCCTCGCACTCAAACATCCAGCGAGTACCCTTACATGACCTGATGAATTCCTTCTCTGATATCAGGTTCATGCATGTTCCATCTCGAGACGGACGTAATTTGGATCTGCAGCCGCACCGGCCTTTACCGCATCTCCCGCCAGCATGAAGAATCGATTCCGACCCAATTAGAAAAGCAGGCAGTTTCCCCAACTTGTTCAACATGCTCTGGGCTATCTCATAAAGGGATACACTGAGCCCTGGTTCAACATAGACATAGCCAACAGCGTCGTCGGGTTTACCCCAGATTGTCTGAAACACCATGTCATAAACATCACCCATGCGGAGACCGTTGGGGAAGGAAAGTAGTGACCAGTCGTCGGCCCCCATGTCGGGCCTCCCTGAGTGCACCTTGCTCATGTAGCCCACTGAAGTTATCGGGGGTTGCGCAATTAGCATTTGTCGCCAAGTTGCACCCCGACGTGTAAAGGCTTCGTGAATCTTTCGGCCATCTTTCATGTTGGCGATGCTCATCCCAGATACCTTTAAGCCACAGTGGCCTAATCTACCACCTCTCCCATATAGAGACTTTCTGCCGTTCAGTATTGGCTCGAAGTGTTTGAATAGCAGAGGATTGAGGTTGCGAGGCTGATCTGGGTTGACAAACGGACGAGGCTTAAGATAGAGGTTCTGCTGCAACAGGGGTGATGTCGAAATCATATCATGCCATTGCTTAGACACGAGCTGAGCGTGTAGCAGTGTTGATATGTCCATGAATGTACATATATGATTTAGCAGCTCATAGCATCCCAGCACCTGGCGAGTGGCAGCACCAGATACTGGTGTTTGGGAAGTTGGTCGACTTTTGACGTGTCTTCGCCCCATGTTGACTTGTTAAATTGATATTGAATTCTTGAATACTTTTATGGGCGCCAAAAGGTAGCTGATCTATGTAGCCAAGTGAGCTTCTATATCTAAGCCAGTGAGCAGGGAGATTTGCCTTGTATTCAACCAACGTGTGTGTGACTCACGCCGTAATCGTTGCTTTGCCCACTGCCGCCAAGCTCGGTATGGAGATGATACTTGATGGGTGTGTTTTAGCCGAGCTGTGCCTCTTCTGGAACCAACATCTGATGGCACTCATCTGATCAATTACTCGTTCACCGTACAATACCTATTTACGAAATCAGAAACAATGACTCAACTTAAAATTATGTCGAATCGACAGCTCTACATATCGACTCCATTCAAGGACAGTCTGAAAAGTATGGAATTCTTGATCTCATCTTCTCGAGCCATGAGTTCTTGTACATCCCAATTTGCCCAAACGAACTTTCCCTTTAAGAATTCCGCTTCCTTCGAAGCAAGCCAAACCACAAAATGAGCCGGTAATTCAACTAATAAATATTCAGCTTCTGATAGGTTAATTCTATGAAAAAAACCTACCTGTATCGAAACCCAGTGTGATGTCGGGATTGATGCCTGTTGCTATAATACCCGGCTGGAAGCTAACAACATGAAGCCAAGGATTCTCAAAAGCCACATAATCGAACATCTTAATCGCTGCTGCTTTTGCAGCTGCATAGGCGAAGTCGCCTGTGACCGTCTCGTTCGGCTGCCAATGACCTATCCCGGAGCTTGTGTTGAAGAGTTTGGCTCCTGGTGCTGCCAGTGGAAGAAACGCTTGTATCGAATTAAAAGCACCCATCGTATTAATCATGAGGCTCCGAAGAAGTTCTTCTTCAGGATATCCCATCACAGGGCCATAGGTGGGAAGTATTCCAGCATTGGCAGCAAAAATGTCAATCTTGCCAGCCTTATCCACGATGTTCTTCAAAGCTCGGTTGATCGACTCTTGCTGTGTAGTGTCTGCAATCTCAAACAAGACAGTAGTCGACGGGTTAGCAGCACGGATTATTTTTTCTGCTGTTTCCAGGCGTTCGCGATTTCTTCCGATAATTGCAACAGACTTGGCATTAGCTTGAGCGAAGGCAACACCAATGGCTTGGCCGATTCCATGGC
Organism: Fusarium nodosum; assembly: GCA_014898975.1. Taxonomy (NCBI): domain Eukaryota; kingdom Fungi; phylum Ascomycota; class Sordariomycetes; order Hypocreales; family Nectriaceae; genus Fusarium; species Fusarium nodosum. The sequence goes on from JAAVUE010000015.1 coordinate 415,490, forward strand.
CACCGCCCGTGATGACAACGTTCTTCCCATAAGCTGATAGTTCGGGTCTCGTAGGTGAGATGAAAGGGTATGGTTCATTGTGCCATGTTTTGGTAAAGGAGACAAGATTCGGCAGAGGAAGAGAAGCCATTATGAGAATAGAGTAGAAAATTGTCAGTTGGTCAAGGAGAGCTTCAATGCGATTGATGGTGAATTGAGGATATGGAACTAGAAAACACTCTTGTTATATAGATGGAGCACGTATCTGCTTTTACTTGTCTTTGTAAGCCCTGTCCACTGCATTTCTTCCGCGGAGATTTGGCTGGAATGGGTTCATTCGACAGTCGGTTTATTGCGACTGATATCCAGCCTTGACGTTATTCAGCAGTCTTCCGCGGAAGGTCTTTTAACAATACTAACTTGGCGGCTATACATGTTTTTCGAAGCCTGATACTGACTGCGCTCTTAAAAATAATAATAGTTTCCAGTTGCCGATATATTGCTATGAGCGGTATGCTATGACATTGAACAGGGCGCCAGACCATTGACGGTCGGGAAAGCCCATGACATGAGCGAGGTAAGGTAGCACGGGTTAACGAGGCTTGCGGATGATACAAGACTTTGGTCGGATATATTTGGCACTGGCGGGAAAGACAATTTATAGCGTAGCATGTCCAACTTCAAAGTTTCTACACGATTCAAGGCTATACGGTATCCGGTTCACACCATCATTTTCTGCAACTTAGTTGGACAACACTGTAGACCACTACCAAGTGTGTCACATATAAGCTTATATGGTTACTAGGTTGGATATGTTGGGTCCTTATTCTAGGGTCTTTTGGTTCCCCGCTTACCTGTTGTCGTCATTATCCATGTGAGGGTTGCTTGCTGGCTTAGTAGGAGGTAGTCGACAACTCGATAACTCTGACTTGCACGTTGCAAAATTGAATACGCCACGAGTCTCACCTGGCTGCGTATGGCTGTTCGTAATGAGGTCATCAGCCGTTCGTCAATCCGGGGCTACGATCCAGGGTAACGGTAATGGACATGTTGGCCGCGATAAGCCACTTAACTTCTGCGACAAATACTCCCAAGACTTGAGATAATCCAGATCAATAACTCTGCTAGCACATTTAGCAGTTTTGGCCCAAAAGAGACAGCTTGACCGGACCTTCATGCAGCTTATTGATCATGCCCTGGCATTGACGATTCGTCATCACAGCTTTTTAATCCGTGCATGCATAGCTCAAGCACAAGCTACTAAGCCTTTTGAGATTCAATGCGCAGTGCATGCAGGTATCCCCTGCTGGCCAAGCACAAAGCTCGCTGTAAAAAATTAGCCTGAAGAGAATCTGCATCAAGATCTCAATTCAGAAACATCCATCCAACTTGAGATGACATGGGCTTCACTGTTAGACATGACGGCTGATCACGATTCAGTCTTGAGCCAAAACCTACCCGGTACCTTAGTCAAGAAGACACTCAAAACAAGTGGGCTGAAGAAATTGGACTTTGACCGTGCACGACACGATGAAAAGCTTGAACAAAGTGCTAATGTCGATCACGAGACTTGTCAACCAAAAGTTTGGCCAACTCGGCACTAAAACTAACCACGATACGCCTCGGCCTACCCGACCCCCATTGTTTTTGTTGGTCCTTAGGTCCTTTGGCACAAGAAAAAAAGTGTCGCGTGCCCATCCAAGGAACAAAGGTCTTGGCTTTGCTGTTGCGACTCTACAAGGCTTGTAGTCTTGTTTTTGCAGAGGTTGGTAATTCCAGATTAGGTAACGATAAATGAAGGATCGTCAAACACGACAAGGAAGAGTTGCCATGATCGCGTATCTTAATTAATCACGGCACTGGTTGTCCGTTCACCTCAGCTTAGCTCGTACAGCGCAGTCCAGACCGCGTTTTGAATGGAGTATGTAGAACAAAAGGTCAGTAATAATGAGGCTATCGAAAGGACACGAAAGTCAATATGATTGCACTTTCTCGTATTCTCGGAAATGACACTGGAATATGTAGACTAATCGATACACCAGCGGTTACTTGTGCCGGTCCTCTCACGATAATACCATCTTAGCCTCTCTGGAATGGCAATTGACCGAAAAAGGAGTAGGGTCCACCCGTCAATGCAGTGTGTGCAGATGAACTGCCGCCGTTGGAAAGGCGCTTACTTTCACCCTGGACCAACCGACTCGCTACTCTTTTCTTTTTTTATGACAGAAAGGCGCTAGAAGGCGTCCCCGCTGTTAACGTGACATGGAGCTTAGCTTCCACTGAGTCAGCCCTGGGGGGGGGCAGGCAATACGGTATGGCCAGTTATATTGCAGGGGGGGAAAGATGGTATGTAGGTAGGTAGGTATTTTGGGAGGAGAGGGTTTGTGAGGTGAGGAAAGGCATCCATCCATCTGTTGGTTGGCTGCAGCGGATAGCCAGGGACGAAGAGAAAAAAATGTGAAACTGGATATCTCATTGATGCACTCACTCTTTATTGGTTGTCATATCCGGACGATCCCGCAAGTCATGGGAAGTAATAGTCTAAGCGTCAAAGAATGGAGGAGGAGGAGGATTTTGTGACTCTGGTGGTCTGGTAGTCTGGTAGTTTGGTTCATCATGAAAATATAACGTGTATCTAGCAACTCGATCATGATCCCATCAAACAAACCTTGTCGGAATTATCATCACTCAGCCCCCGCCGCAGACGTACTGCATTAATGGATGTGATGTACGTAGTAGCTCTATGCCTATTGTCTGTAGTGGCGGTGCATGCAAGTGCACCATTGCCCACCGTATGAATAACTCGAGCTGTGTCGTATGTACGTACATAGCAAGGTATGTACCAGAATTTACCCATGTCAATTGGTAGCCCATTACCCCAAATGGGTTATTTCCCCTCTCGGTAGGATTGTTATTGCGCTGCCAAAGTTTCATCGTTAATCCCACGGATCTGGATGCTTGCCCGCCGCCCAGGCAGCCCGTGTACTATGTACAGTGGCGCACAGAGTCTTGGGCGGTAAGAAGCAAGAATCAGAGATAGCGCAAATTATTTGTTAGAGGCAGCCCGAAATAACTCTGTATTAAAGATTACCGACCAGCCGAGAGGCGGGTAACAGCAGAAAAAATAACATTGAAATGAAAGGCTGGGAAACGAAGAGAATAAGACGCCATATTGCGAATTGAGCCGGTGTAAACTTTTCTCCAACTGCACAACACTGCCATGCACCCTCTTTTCGAATCTGACAGATTCCCATCCATTAGGTAGCTAGGTATCTCCAAGATAGGTAGTAGGTAGCATGCGTACTGTGTACCAAACAGTGTTACTAGCCACGTTGCGTTGCACACGAAAAAGTCAGGTCCCCACCAAAAGGGTCCTTCCTGTCTCGTACCCTGCTAAAACAAAACGAAGCCCCTAATAATTTTGCATTACGGGCGGAGCTAATGAGTGAAAGCTACACGGGCCTTTGACCCCCTGGACACACGCGACCCCTTTCTTATTTGGCCCTCGCAATTACCCCACATTCTTCTCTTCATTGGAAAGGGAGGTCCCCAAACCAAGAGTCCAGCCCAGTCGAGACCTCCTACAGTAATAGTACGGGAATCCATCAGATTTCATCGTCAGACCAGACCATCAGCGACAAGACCCAGTAGTTACCCGTTAGCAAGCCACTGCAGTAGCACCCCCCCAAGGCTGTTCAGTTAGCAGGCAGCTAATCCTACAGTGGCCTTGTAACTTACCTTGATCGGATCCTCGATTTTCTATTTTCATTTCTTAATTTTCCCTCGTCGCCCCCCTCCTCCTCTTTCCTTTTCTTTCCTTCCAGTTTATACTGTTAATTCTTGTCGCGTCTACCCTCCTTTTGCTTCAACACTCCAGCGAGAGCAAGCGAGCGAGCGAGCGGCCTGTTCTCTCCCCCAAGGTTTTGCTTTGCTACGCACACCGTCTGCCAATTTCTTCAACATCTTGGCTCGGAGCTGGGCGCCTCTCGTTTTCCATCGACCTCGGCGTCGATACAACCCGGCAAAATGTGTTTCCTCTTCTCGGTATCCTACGTTTTCGGCCTCTTCTTCGTCTCGATCCTCGGCAGCAAGCTACTACATCTCTGGACACATTTCTTCACCGTCCCGGCATCAGCTTTCTTCCTATACCTACCGACCTTCTTCCTATTCGATGTTTTAACGATATGCATTGGACGTATGCTTTTGGCCCAGTCCAAGACACCATGGGCTTGGGCCACCAGCCTCATTGGTAGCATCGCCACGTACGTTTTTCTCCCGCCCCTTGGCTTGCGCAAACTGCGACACGCCCAGAGAAATTTCTGTCGACCAAGTAAAACACCAAGCTAACATTCTTTGACCTTTTCAGAATTATTTCACTCGGCGGCTCAGCTTCACAGCTTGGTTTCTTCGTCAAGACCGGAGGAGAGCTGGATTGGCGCGATGCGACAGCCTACGCTACTAGTAAGGAGGGTCTCAAGGTGCTCTTCAGCGGTAGCGAGGCCGTCATTGCATGCGGAATTGGTCTGATCATCATCGCTATGCCTATTCATGGCTTTGTTTACCGTGCATTCGGTGCCTTCTTGGGCGCAATTGGCGACAATATTCTCTCAGGTTCGTGACGGTCCTATCCCGGTGACCAAACTCCATCCAGCTAATCTCTGCATCCCCCTTTAGTCTACAGTTATTTCCGAAGCTTTCGCATGCGCATCCCCGGTATCCAGCGTGGCAAGTACTCTGCCCTCAAGAACGCCGACAACGATCTCGAATCGACCGATACATACTCGATGGACGAGGATTTCCGATCCAGCGCCGATGGCTCTTTCCGTCACGGCGGTAAGAGCGAAGCAATGGCATCCGTCAAGGGAAAGATTGCTCGTTTCTTCTCGCGCATCCCCTTCTTCTCGTGGCTGTGGAAGATCGCTCTCGCTCTTTTCCTCAGCTTGACGCTCATTCTCCGACCTGCCAAGCCGTATGACTTCTTGTCTATCACACTGCCTGTGTCGATGCTCGACGTTTTCGCACCCGAACCCGATTTCTGTGGCGCCCAACGCGATCTTATCGTAAACGATTTCCCTTTCCCCGAGCTCATTAACAAGTCGACTTGGAAGCAACCCGAGGGCGATTACTTCAAAGGATGGGCTCCTCTGACCGACAAAAAAATGAGCCCTCTGGGTGAGGCGTACCGGAACCACACCGTTGACTGGTTGCCCGAGGAGTCGACCACATTGCCTCGTGGCTTCTTTCGATTTGACCCCAAGCGATTTGATGGCGGTTACCACGGTTCGCTCTCTGATCCCAGTGCTGTCATCACCGACAATAAGTGTCCTAAGGTTACTCTGAAGGAGAAGGATCCCTACTACAACCCCGTTGCCGACCCTCTTAAGATCACCAACCTCGATAACGACATCCTTCCCACCTTGAAGCAGGCGCTCGGCAATGGCGACGTCAAGATCAAGCATGTTGTCTTCATCCTCATGGAGAGTCTGCGACAGGACTTCTGGCCTCTTCAGCAAGGTTCCCACACACACAGCCTCATCATGGATCTCAACCAGAGCGACGAGGAGAAGGAGGCGGCCAACGAGAGACTGTCTTGGATGATGCCTCACATTGAGAAGATCACCGGCCTGAAGCAGGGTTTCACCGACAAGAATGGCAAGCCCTACGCAGCTCCCAACTACACGTGGCACGACCAGGCCGAGGAGGGTTTCGGCGGTATCAACGTAGCTACCGCTTACACCGCCGCTACAATGTCCACCAAGAGCTACTGCGCAAACCACTGCGGTGCTTATCCCATGCCTGTCGAGAAGTTTGCCGAAGCCGATTCCGATAGCTACCAGCCTTGCGTTCCTCAGATTCTGAGCATGCTGAACAAGGTCAAGAAGAATGTCTCGGACTCTGACGCCGATTTCCGTGATTTGCAGTGGAAGACTGCTCTTTTCGAGGCCGAAATTGAAGAATACGATCGCCAGGAGAAGTTCGATGCCAAGTTGGGCTTTGAGCACATCATTACCAAGAAGCAGCTCGAGAATGACTGGCGCTTCAACAAGTCCGACGTTCTTTACCAAAAGATCAACTACTTCGCCTACCCCGAGCCCATCCTTATGCCTTACCTCCAGGAGTTCATCTCCAACACCACCGCCAACAACCAGCGTATGTGGTTGACGCATTTCACCAGTACCACCCACCACGCCTGGGGCCTTCCTGAAGGTTATCCCACCTACGATTACGTGTCACACACTGGTATGAACAAGAAGCACGACAACTTTAACAGGTACATGAACACTGTCCGCTACCACGATGGCTGGATGGCTAGTTTGATGAACCTCCTCGACGAACAGGGCATCTCCAACGAGACTCTCGTAGTCTTCGCTGGTGACCACGGCCACTCTTTCAAGGATGATGCTGGCAAGGAGGGCACCTACGAGAACCAGTTCATTTCCAACTACCGAGTTGGCCTGACCTTCCGACACCCCCACCTCCCCCGAGTCCAATACGATGCCAACACCACCACCATCTCTATCCTGCCAACCATCCTCGACCTCCTCATCAATAGCGGCTCCCTCAACGAGAACGATTCCCACATCGCTTCCGATCTTGTCCAAGACTACGAGGGCCAGTCCCTCATCCGACCCTACAAGAAGTCCGACGGCGATCGACGTGCTTGGGCTTTCTCCGTTGTCAACTCTGGCGCTGGTATGCTCGGTATCACATCTGCTGATGTCAACTGGCGTCTTGTCATTCCTCTCAACAAGGTCATTGAGTACCGGATCACCGATGCGGTCAATGATCCCATGGAATTGAAGCCTGTAGCAGCGTGGTCTCCAGAGGAACTAGTTACAGCAGCGCAAGCTGCTCTAGGCGACGAGGCAGCGCAGTGGGTTTCCGAAGCCATACCAATAGCGCAGTGGTGGGTTAAGGAACGGCAACGTCTCTGGCGATATCACGGCTTGTCATCATAAGACGTTGGACATTATTTTTCTATCTCTTGCATCATCAGGCGTTTCTGGGGACTTTATTCGCTTAAATCTCACTTACTGTGTCGGTCTTTGGACACAAATGCATCTATTATATCATAAATACAAGCATGAACGACGAACACGCGCCCCATCATCAATTTTGTCCCCGGATGGATGAAACTTTGGAGGTCTCGCTGTGGTTTACGATCACATCTTGAAAATACAGCGATAATAATATCTTGACATTTTCTCTCGACATTTCTTGAAAAAAAGGGTGTGACGAACTTGGGTTGGGTAGCGGCGGTCGAACGCAATGCGGAATAGAACGGAAGAAATCCGATCTTGTCTTTTTTTGATAACTCTTCATCATCGTTGCAACCAGACTTTTTATACCTTGGAGTTTTTAGGGGAAAGTAGGGAATGGCTTGTCTCACGGTCGCTACGTCATGGTTTTGGGCATTCTCTCTCTTTTACTTACATTACTTCTTGTGCTTAGCGTCTAGAAAGGTGTTTTTCTCGCTTGGAAATAAATGAATACAACGCTTAATCATTCCAGGATCGTGCCGATGTGAATTTTCAAGAGTCGAATGGTGCTGAAGTAGTGTCATGAGTTAGGTAACGAGCTTTTTCGCAAGCTAATATCTACTTGGGCAGGTTTCGCATGTAACACTGTCAAAGCAGTTGCCAGGACCTTTGGCTTTTGCGACTCTGAAGCGCGTTGTTGGTCTGGCTGTCGGCAATACGCATCTGCCCGGAGGACAAAATAGTTCAATCTATCTTGATCTTGTGCTTCGATGTCTTGTGATTTGGAGTACTGACTATTCTAACCATCGATCTGAGACAGGAACCTGAGACCGCCCAGAACTCTCGTCGTACTGTCTATAGCCGAGCATTTCCCTGTCATGATACGAGAAACACTCATTGAGACGGTCGCTTTTCAAGCTTTCTACTGTTCGCACTGTCTCGACCCGTGCTGGGAATAAGAGTGCGATGTTGAAACAAGAGGATGGAAGGGTAGGTCCAAACAAGCTTTGCACCGCCACAAGTTGCTGATCTCAAGAGTCTTGGCACAAGTGCGTGTTGAGTGATTGGATACCAGCTTCAGTTTGCTTATCTAGATGTAAGATGCATGATTATCTTATCTGTGCTGATGGTGTTGGGAGTGTAATTTGTTGATGCGACGTTGAATATGTGAGGTGCGATCATGTGATCTTGGCAGTAAGAGAATTGTCAATCATCATCGAAAGACGACCTTGCATGTTTAGCTACGTCTGTACTATGTCAAGGTTTTGTTACTATCAGTACATAATGCTGTTCTGTTGTGAACCCCGTTATGCTGAGGTTAGCGAGATGAAGGGTCGTGTGTCTATGATGTGAAGATAATTTTAGTTGACTGACGCAGTCTAAAAGGATCCTATTGGGTTTTGGCCTTTACATAAATATTTTATTTAATAAATTCGATGCCCTTCTATCTCTCTGATTACCAGCTGATCAGAAGATTCCCTCTAAGCTCTTCAACCGACGCCGCAAATGTAGTAGACCCTCTTCCAGCATATTTCTGAATATCCATCGAACCCTTCTCATACACATAGTGATCATACGGCCCTGCTAGATCAAACGCAAGGTAGTTCAAGCGCTACACGCTAGAATTGAGAACTTGATCCAGAAACTCTCTTGCCTTGTGCATCTCTCTCTGTTAGTCGCTGATGACCTTATACGCCTCCTGTTCAGATAGTAACTCCGGTGCATATTGTACGATGGCTACTTCGCTTTGTGTAGGTGGCGAATCGGCGATTTTAGTATCTGCTAGGATACTGACGTCTTCGAGGGCAAGATAGTCGAATAGCGTTTCGGGGTGAGCTTCCTCCGGTTGACATCTATCCTCTTCCCAGTTCTTGAAAAGTTCTATGTTTCTGGAGAACTATGTATGACGAATAATAGCACTAACCATACCGCTCTCTGCGATCGTCAAGTAACGGACTGGGCTACGGTTTGTCACTTTTTCCCAATCGCAATCATGGTGCAATGTGCTTTGCAACATCATATGCTCACTATGAATTCAAGTAAGTATCTATTTATGACATTCATATGTATTGCACACTATTCGGATTATGACATCCAAACCCTACTTTGATCTAGCACAGTAAAACTACTATAACTGTCCCCTTGCCTATCTGCTCGATAGAGACCTGGCTGTATCACAAATTTCACGAGATTCCTTGACACTGGCGGGCTTCCCACAGCCAACATCATGGAGAATTGGTCATACTTGACATTAAAGTGTCCACCGACCGGCCACTTAATGAAATAGACGGCCGTTTGACCAGATAACAAGAGGTCCATGTCGATAGCTTTGCTGACCAAAGTTTGAAGATCGCGATGATAGTGGTTACGTCTTGGCATCTGTAAGCGGCATGGTGCAAGCATATCATCAATGTCCATAACCACATGCTCAACTTCTTGACCTCGTTGTTCAGGTGTTTGTAAGATCGAGACCATATTCGTTGTTAGGGTTCTCCACTGGTTTTTCAGAGGGTCAAAATCTTCTATAACGTTGTCGGCCTGTAGTTTGATGGCTGTCGTTTAGTAAGAAATTAGTCCATGTCAAGAGGAAATAATTCTGGGAAGTTGCTCACCGAGTCTACGTAAATCTCCCTTGTAGCGACCGGCCCAACACATAGCTCCTTCAGAAGCGACACCCCCAAACGTGAACTCCTTGAGTGCTTGCCATACAGTAGCCTTTATCAATGCAAGACCCGATTCATGGCTTGTCACGATATCTTGTGGTCTTTCAACGACTTCACGAAGATATTCTTGTTGCATTTTCGCCCACGACGCAACTCTCTTGTGGTTGGCATCACGGAAATGATTATCGACAAAGTTGTTGACGTTGTAAGCCAGAGTATGCCAGTCCTTGATGAGTTCGCTCTCGGGTCTAGTCAAAGGTAGCTGGACTTGTGGATGGTACGTCTTAGTAGCAGCTTCGCTGCATTGGCGCTTCAATATCTCGTTGTCTTCTTGCAATTGAAGGATCTCATCAGATTTGTCTCTGAGCTGATGTTTCAGGTCTTCGTACAGTTTCTTGAAGTTTGTTATGGTGCCATCCGGATCAGTGAGTCGACTTTGCAATAAAGTCTGGTCTTCGGAAATGCTACCAACACCAGTAACAGATACAAGCTGGAAATCCCGAAGAGTGTGGTTATGGGTCTCTTCGTCGCGCTTCCCCGATTCACGGATAGCTGGAGTGGACTGCCTCGTCTTGATTATATGCTGCTGCATCGTGCGTGATAGAGTGTACGGTTCGTCATTGACTGAGCGGCAGTGGAGTTGTTCTTCTTGATTGCAATTTCCTTTTGTATATTGGGCAATGCTAAAGCTCTGCCTCGGTAGATAGGTAGAGGAATTGACACTGCTGGGTACTTCTTTCTTGCCGACTGATTTGCTCGAATGGAAAATCTTTTTTAACTTTGACATACGCTCACCAAAGGACGCTCCTGGGTTCAATTTCGTTGGTGTTTCTGCCATCATATCGTATCGTCTCTGTCTACTTGTCGAGCGAGCGTGATCTCTTGTTTGCGTAGAAACGCTGCGTTGTGGCCCATCGACGTAGATAGCTGAGTGGCGACTAACAGACCTGCGAGTAGCCGCCATACTCGCTGGGGACACTTCCTTGGCTCAAGACTTTATCCCACTGGAGTCGCCAACGTGTGCAGTAGAAGTAGAACGGCAGTTGGAACTCCGAAGAATGGTGTACTTGAGAAGGCACAAGAATAGGACTTTGGCCAAAATATCACGCTGCACGTCTGATAATGGACCTTGGACTGTGGATTGCTGGTCGGAGGGCCGATATGAAATACAGGCGGAAGTAGTAGAATTGTAAAAGAAAAAAGACCAGCTCTCAATCTGTCTACCCCGTGGCAACTGTACCAGGCATTCTCGTCCTACCTTGCGGAAAAGCTCGCATTAGCACTGACAGCCTTGATCAACAACCACATGATTATTGCGGCTGAGTTTCAACCCCCCATAACAACAATCTTGCTGGGCTTGGGGTCGGCTATGCTGAGAACCAGGTGGTCTTGGCCCTGAACCTGTCACACCCACGTATTAATTTGTGCCAAAAGACTCCTCTCATCTCACTCATGGTAAAGACCAGAGATAATTTATAACATGCTAACAATTCTTGTAAATTACTATTCAAAGGGCTGAAAGACTCCGATAGAAGAGTTACCGACTGAGTAGAAGGACGGGATGGGCTAGGTGATTGTGGACTAAGAGTCCGTTGTGCTTGAGAATTCCTATTTCCTGGTTCTAACATCATACGTTGTGCTTATCCCCCAGTCTGTGTTGGGTGCCAATAATTGTAAGCCTGGTACGCCCACCCAGTCGCCACTAAGCCGCCACTCAATATTTGCATCTTTCCATGCATAGTATTGCTCAGCTGAGCACACCTTGAAGGATGTGGTGGGATGAGTCAAAACACACGAGACTTACTAAGACGTTCATAGACTCACTGTAGATTTTGCCATTGTTCAATATGTTCAAAGAATACGCTTCGCATCGGGAATAGGGACAACACGCGCCAAAAGAAAAGAAGTTAGTTAAGAAGGACCAACATCTCACCCCCATCTTTGGTTCAAAATTAAACCCCCAGACCGAGCTTGACTGCAACGTACGTCACGTTCAATACCAAGCCAAGAACCATTGCAGCAGTTTGGCCGGATTCCCTCATAGCCTGCTTCATACGAAGTCGCATTGAGGCACCGGGCTGAACTCGCAGCCCATTGACCGAATCGTTCATAGTTTGTAACAGCTTTTCAGTTTGCTCAATCTCACTCTTCAGTCGACGCAGCTCTGCCTTGTCGAGTGGCTGCAGCGCTTGGATTCGCCCCAACTCATCGCGAAGGTTGCACAACTTGAGTTGGTACGCCTCATGATCCTTTTGGAGCTGTCGGACCAAGCTGATTCCAGTGGCAGTCTCGATGATCGATCGATCTTGATCAACAATTTCCTTCTGAATGTCAAGGACAACACTCTCCTGATCAGCGAGCTGGTAGACGAGGCTGTAGGCTGACTCGGTTGTGCCATTGAACTGCGCGACGAATGCGCTTTTGTTTATCATCGGGCTCCAAAAGTTATTGAGAAGTTCCTGCTCGCGATGCACAGCACGCTTACGGTCTTCGGGGCGAAGGGTATTCCACATGGTCGTGACTAGAATGACGTTCTTGAGTGCATCATCTCCAACTATATCCTGTAGAAGTTGAAGATAATCTTGCGATGTTCGGGTCATCCGATTCTCGGTAATCTTGTGCAGATACAGAATGCCTCGGAGCGGTAGGCCCGAGAGATGCTGAGCCGCCAAGTAATTGGTGATCTCGGCTAGAATATCAGCTTGGGATCGTTCTGTATCATCAAAGCCCGGCGTATCAACAACTGTGATACTCCGCTTCTGATCTTCGTCGTCGAGAATTATCTCAACTGCCTGACACTCGCGAGTTTCTGTGGTAGATTAGCCTGGAACGTGCTTACAAAGAGACAGGCAATAAGTTTTACCAGAAAATAAGGAATGGCCCTCTGTGACCGAATGATGCTTTAGCTGGTTCAGAAAGTAGCTTTTTCCAGCACCTGTAACACCCATGATCAGGATAACGCCGTCGCTCTGGCAATCCATATCGAGAACTTCTCTTGTCCGTGTCATATTGTAACATATTCCGATTAGAAAAGCATCTTTCAGGCCCTGTAACGGTAGCTATTTAAATACTGTGGGTTAGCAGCTTCGAATGTGGCTTGAAAATGGGATGAGAAGGATGTCACCAGAGCCCTCCAGGGTCTGCAACAGCTCTCAGACCATGACATGGGCGAGAGTAGGCTGGATGCACATTACCACGCCCATTCTCAAGCCCCGTTTTCGTGCCGAAATGGCGAGGGAATAGAAGGCTGTGTTGCAAGGCACATTAGCTTGTTAATACCTGCATATTTACAGCCTGATTGTGAAGGGGGGCACTTTGCTCATCGTAGCGAGGCCTCTTCAAAGTCCCCAGAGGATCCGCATTCTTTTCCGTTTTAAAATTTAACCGACTTAAATTCTTTGTAGCCCATTATACCTAGAAATATGCAGAACCAGTAGCCTGTTGATAAGCCAGCACAATGTCTCGTTATAGTATGCGCATGCCCTCCCTTTTGGATCCCGACAGGTACTTTGAAAAGTTTGTCGCAGTAGGTATCGACTTTGGGACAACGTGAGTAATCTTTGACTCGTCAAATTGTCTATCAGGAACCGACGGACTGAACTCTGCAGATACACGGGTGTTTCCTGGGCCCGATCAACTGACCCTAAAGATATAAACTCTATCACTGGCTGGCCGTCCGAGGATCACCGCAACAAAAATGAGATTCAAGTGCCTACTCTATACGATGTCAAGTCAGAGAAATGGGGTTACCAGATCACACCTGACATGAACCCTATGAAGTGGTTCAAACTTTTGCTGCTGAACAAAGAGGACATCACCAAAGAAGCAGGGAGCGACTCCACACAGCTTCGACAGACTATCGAGATCCTCGAGACATCAGATGCTAACATCAAACCGGTACAAGCGGTTGGGCTGTACCTAAAGAAGGTTTGGAATCACACTTACACCGCCCTCGGCTCGATGATAGACATCGATAATTTGCCTCTCCGCGTTGCTATTACAGTTCCTGCCATCTGGCCCGATTATGCCAAGAATCTCATGAGAGAGGCTGCAAAGATTGCTGGCATCACTAAGCATAGGGCAATTGGAGAAACTACTTTGATCACAGTTGAGGAACCAGAAGCAGCGGCTCTGGCCAGCTTGTTCCAACGGAATTCCTTCCTTGACATAAAGGTCAGTTTGATGTCGCTTCACATGAGGAATGTACAATAGTAACCTATTAACAGAAAGACGAATCCTTTGTTGTATGCGACGCCGGTGGCGGGACAATAGTAAGGCAACGAATAGATAGTATCCATTTGATGACCACGAACTGATTTTTGAACTAGGACGTCATCAGTTACACAGTGGTATCAGAACACCCTCTCAAGCTGGAAGAATGTATCCCTGGCAGAGGTAACTCAATCAACACATCAGAATATCACCCTTCTCTGACTATACACAGGCAAGCTGGATGGAGCCTTTCTGATCGATCAAGCCTTTTTCTCATATTTACGTGGTAAGGCCAAGCTGAAGATAAAATCACTTAAGGACTATGACTACAACCAATTCATCTCGAGACAATGGGAGCTGGGCGCCAAGAGAAGTTTCAGTAATGCCGATGAACCAGACTTTTACCATTTGCATCCACCGAGTGATGCCTATGGAACCATGGCTCGACTACGGAAAAGAGAGACCCTCGCAATTAGCAAGTAAGTTAAATTACGTCTCATGGTAGGACCAAGCTAAAAGAAACCCGACAGGCTGGATATGACAGGGTTCTTTGCCAGGTCGCTTACTGGTATTAAGTATTTAGTGGGTGACCAATGCAAGGAAGTCCGGTCAGAAACAGGAAAAGACCCAAAGGTAAATTGTTTGTTCGAAAACTCAAATTTAATAGTAAACATACTAAGCTTCTCGAACAACTAGAGAATCCTTCTTGTAGGAGGCCTGGGGAGTTCTGAGTACATTTACAATGTGTTGAACGAGAGCTTTAACAACAAGGTCCTGCGACCTAGTGAGGGGTGAGAGATTTTGCCTTCCGATTGACTGCAGCTGTACGTCGTAACTAACATCTGAAAGATGGTCAGCTGTCGCCCGAGGAGCGGTGTTGAGGCTTCTCCAAGAAAACATTGCCTCGCAGAGGGTCAGTTCACCATTACAAACAAAGTCCTTGAGTGTATTGCCCGACGTTGTATCCCGTCGCTCGAGGTATAACTATGGCATCTTGAGCGATAGGCCCATCGCAGGACTTGATCTGAACCCTCAGGACGTAGTGTCCATAAACCCAGAAGGGATCAGAGTGACCCCCCGAATGCGTTGGTATTTGCGCAAGGTAAAGCTTCTTGCCCTGGGGCTATATAAACGTCGTTAACAGAGCTTAGGGGGAAAAGGTTGACAAAGAGTCCCGAATCCTATTTGCATATCAAGGGTACCACCGGGTGTGGGAGTTTCTGCCACCGAAATGCACCTTCGAGATCATGTATTGCGCAGACAACATTGCCCCAAAGAGAAAGACCTCTAGTGTACTTCCCTTATGTCGTATCGAGTGCGCATGGGATAAGCCTTTGGAAGAGTGGGAGGCAGTAGGGGACCCATCTGAAGGGTGGAAGAAGCACAATGATCTTGAATTGGCAATGGGGTTGCGAGGTGAACCTAAGTGGATGATTCGAGTTGGATCGAAGAGGCAGGAACATCGGTTTGATATAGAGTATATGGGTAGGTAGTGGGTTGACATTGAGAAGATAGTACTTGTTGTAGTAGTGGTATCCTTTTCCAATGCATAGCTTGCAGTTACGCCTTTGCTATCGTTAGTTACTCGCTTCATGAACACTTGCAGTCAAACTAGGTGTCAAGTCGTCTTTCCACAGTCTTCCATCTCCCTAGGTCCCAAACGCCACATGTAACACCAATCCGTCTCATATGGGCAATAGTATCACCGCATGGAACCTCAGTAGTTACCACATCAAGTTTGAGCTTTCTAGCTCCAGAAAGTTGGTCTCAGTACTGTGGTGGGAATCTGCAATCAAGAGCTCTGTTAAGATGGGCTGCAATTACCCCACAGTAAGCGGGCTTCACTTTATTGTACTAATATTGGGGACACTTATGCTTGTTCCAGACCGCTAAACCACGTGTGGAATCAAAGGCGTAGCCCTTTGGTTATAAAATGACATCGAATATCTGCCTTTTCAGATCTTCCAATTCTGAGGTCGCTGCAACTGCCCAACATGGTACCCACAGATCCTTCTCTTCATGAGCAGCTTCGTGATCTCTATCGCGAATATCGCCAAACAAAAGACATTGCTTCAAAAGCTATCTTCTTCTCCCCGCAGTGCCATCAAATATGTCGTACGAACCCATCTTATGCAGCAAAAGACAGTGAAACTATCATCAAATACCTGCTCGAAGCTGGCCCCGTCATTGAAGATATCTATCAGAAAGCGGGTTGGGTTCCAGAGCAAAACCGTGGCCCCCCAAGAAGCCTTTACTCGACACGACCGCTCAATAACACCGAGATGAGAGATTTTGGGAGCATCAATGAATTGGCACCTGCTGGCTTCGAATCGGTTGAGGAAGTGCGAAAGAAAGCTAAGGATGAGAAATGGGAGGGACTAAGGGTCAACATGTGGACCGAAGACGGAACCGACAGGGGAATCTTGGTCAAGGTTCATTACTGGTGGCGCATGGAGCCTTTGGGGTCAGACAATGGCACATGGAAGCAGATATTCCATGATATTCTGTACCTGGGACCAAAAGATGGCACAGAGAAGGATGCAGGCGGTGAGATAATCGAGGAAAAGTGATCACTCCAAGAAGATAGTATCTCATTTTAATGGTATCATATTGTGATTTCGAAGTCTATCATCTTTTATCTCAAGTCCGAGACACCCAAAGCTTTCTTTTTATCCATTTAAACGATAACCTGGTGGGTAGCAGGCTTCTCAGCCTCATCGCCAAAGATGTTGACGTTCCATCGAGGCTTGTCTATAGCACATACATGGTCAGCAATGAATATTTCAACAAATGAGTAAATTAACTTACTGGCAACGTAGGGAACGTTGTAGCGGCGCTGTTGCTTGCCAACCTGCTCGACCTCCTTGATATCATCCTCGGAAAGGTCGATCTCCTGGAAGTTCTGAGCGATGCGCTTAGGAGTAACGGACTTGGGGATGACACTGTGACCGCCGACCTGGGCCCAGGCAAGGCTGTAAAAGTGAAAGTTAGCATGGCTAGATTCTTTCAATGCGAGAGACTTGATTTTTGTGACGTACAGGACTTGTGTGGGTGTGACCTCGGTGCCCTTCTCCTTGGTGAGACGCTCAGAAACGGCCTTGACCTCGGGATAGGTGAAGAGGAGAGGAGCGTCGACCATGTTGTTTCCGAATGCCTATAGGTATAGTTAGTATTGGCGTACTTGTGTTTTGGTAGTGCAAACATACGGAGTAGGCGGTAACATGAATGTTCTTCTCCTTGCAGTAAGCGATGAGCTCGGGCTGGATGAGGAGAGGGTGACGCTCGATCTGGTTAGCAGCGGGAGTGACACCAGTACCCTTGATGATGGCCTCAATCTTTGCAACGTGTTAGCTCAAAAACCATTTCACATGCTCTGGTATCACTTACGTGCTCCTTGGTGTGGTTGGAAACACCGACGGCGCGAGCCTTGGATTTGGGCAGTTCGGTCATGGCTATAGAGGAAATTGTCAGCCAGTTACATATGAAACTTTCGGATGGACTTACCCTTCCATGTGTCAACGATAGAGATGCTGTCATCAATCTCGACATCGCCATCAGGCTCGTTTCCTCCGGTAAGAGGGAAGAGGTCCTGGCCGACGTGCTTCTGGCTGCCCTTGAAAGAGACGGGGAAGTGGACGAGGTAGAGCTACACATGTCAGTCTATACCACAGTGAGTCTATGACGAGTACTTACGTCAAGGTACTCAAGGCCGAGCTCCTGGAGGCAGTCATCGAGAGCGGCTTCAACGACCTTGGGGTCGTGCTGGGAGTTCCAAAGCTTGGAGGTGATGAAGACGTCCTCACGCTTCAGGCCGGGGATCTCGGAGAAGGACTTTTTGAGAGCCTCGCCAATCTCGGGCTGGTTTCCGTAGCTGAGAGATTTAGCAAGGGGAATGGCGGTAGAGTAAGGGAAACATACACCTTGGCAAGATCCTGGAAACAGATATTAGCTAAGTATGTCTAGGTACAGATGATGGGAGAACTCACCAAGTGGCGGTATCCAACCTTGAGGGCCTCGTAGACACCTTGACCAACCTCACCAGGAGAGGCTTGCCATGTGCCGTAACCCAGAAGACTGGGTATCATTGTTAGTTTGTTATCGTCGATTTAGTTGTCGATGGAACTTACGGGATCTTGGCACCGGTGTTGAGAGTAAAGGTCTTTCCTTGAGACATGTTGACTGTGGTTGATTCTGCTTTGTGATAGGGAAGAAGATGAGGAGAAAGATCAAATTATCGAGCTCATCATGGCTCATTGAGGAGACATTTATAGCCCCCCCAGAATTTCCAAGTGTACCCCGCTATTGCAAGAGGGACCAGCCAAGATTGACGCTAATTAAGAGGATACCAAGGAAACAAATAGAGGGGTTGATTAGAGAGGAGTTTTACCCCAAGCGCTCCAATCTTTTTGCTTGATGGGCTGGGGAATCCATGACGTTGCAGCGACGAGATTGGTGCGCAAGATTTGAGAGATATTGATGGTAATAATTCGACTTTCACGTGTAGTTATCTGACAAGTCGCGGTATGTCATCTCATCTCTGCTGACATGATGCGTTGCATTTTAGATTAGCGACTATACCCAGATCTCTTCTCGACCCATGAACCTACAGATGCTTTCACATTACCTGCCTACCTAACTGTAGGCACGTACCCCAAGAATAAGAATGCACCCCCACGGCGCTGTCGGTACTCGAGGTATTTGCCAACAATAAGTTACGTCGTTCGGATATTTGCTTTTCTAACCCCAATCCTAAATATCGTACCAAAAACGGCTTCATTTCGGCACAAAAACAGCTAAGGAGCTCTCTTGTGTCGTTCAAAAGGCTTGACGATACACATTTACACGGTTATCGACTATTCTTCAAAGGTGTGACAAGTTATGTATTCTCCCATGAGGGGAAGGAAGGATAAAAGAAAAATTAAAGAAAAAAAAAGAAACTTGAGATCCCTTGAGATCGTGCATCTTAAATATGGTGTTGTGAATTGCGAAATATTGGATGTTTCTACCGCTTCCACTATTCTTGTGCGAGAACTGAGGGAAGAAAGTTTTAGAAACATGGACGTGATTAAAGCTATCTATATACCGCTCACCCATCTATAAGGAGAATGGAAACTATCCAAGCTTTATATCATAGACTGAGCCACAGATACTATGCACCTAGGTAGAAAGTATGTTGCCAAGTGTCATCAGCAAATGTGCGATTTGGGGCCTAGGCTAGAACTTCTTTCCACTGTGACTATTCTGAAAGAGCGGCTGGGGATTGAGCTTTAATATCTTGACGAGTCTGGACCCACTGCGAAACCTTTGGCTAGGTTTTCTCGACAACCAGAGCTATGGGAACGAACTCGGAGCCTCAAGGAGTGAGGAATTTTCACCAGGAATAGCCAATGTGACGTTCACGACGAATATAGCGTCGACTACCTTCGAAAACCCCTCAATAGCCGCTGCGATACTGCAATAGATGCCGCACCTGTACCACAACGAAAAGGGTATCGATGTCATACAATTGACCATGCTGGCATAGAATTCGTGTGTGACTTGACCTGGTCCTCTTCTGTGTATATGAGGAGCCGCCTGCACGGCTGCAACAGTAGCTGGAACCCATAGCAAGAGTTTTACAGCTTTGGATATAGCGTAGTGAATCATTACTATACGGACCATCAACCTGGCTTCACTTGTATCCAGGTCACCACTGAAGTTATAGTTGCCCACAGACAATTGAAGACTATCATCGATGGCATGATCTATGATCTCTTCAACGAGACAGAATGACAGGTTTGTGGCGATAAATTGCAGCCACTGCGTCATTGTGATGGATCGAAGGTATCTTGTCGAAGCACTCAGTGATGTAGGGGTGTCGGACAGAATTGCATGAAGCCATAGCAGTTGGACCGGCGCAGTGACTATCATCATGATGCACTTGCTGAGACACACCGGTAGATGTTTTGCAACAAAAGGCACGGCCAGTTTCCTTGAGAAAGCCCATAAAAACCATAACAAAATGCCCTTGGTCGGATAAACAACATCAAAGAGAGGAGGATTGGTCCTCTGCGCCATTATACCACTCGTCTGCACATCCGAAGCAGACAGGTTAACAGAGCGGACATGACGCGCGGATGTAAATGTTGGGTATAATGCGAGATATGGGTAAGGAGCCTAGGGATATGAGTCAGTATGAGGCATTCGCATAGGTAGTGACTACTAACCATGAACAGAAGTGGCTCTAGTAGATGGCCCAGCACCTGGTGAAATGTAGCCATTCGAGTGGTTCGTGACAGCTTTTCGGTGTTGACGTGTTGGCTATGCTGTCAGTGAAATTGAGGAGAATTGTTTGGAAAAAGTCGTCATTCAACACAAAGACATACCTTGAATAAGAAAAGAAATGATGATACCGTATATTTCCACGAAATTGAACCCTCTTAGCTACCAACTAATGTACGCTGCCAGATTCAGTTGTAATGATCCCTTCTGTATATGATCTAGATCTGATGACTGATGTAGACGAGGCTACTGCTGATTTTGTTGAGGCCTCTTGAGATTGTATGCTAGAATGAGAATGGCAAGTGACCTTATTCTTGAATCTTTTTCGACCAGCAGGCATGCTTGAGGCTGACGAACTCCATCGCTATTGGTCCTTCTATACGCGCATGTCGATCCATGGGCACGGAACTTTGACACCAAACTAACGGCGGAAAAACCCTGCAAGCCCAGAACAGCCTAGCCTTTCTGGCAATACTGGTGCCTAGGTGCTTGTTAGCCTGATTCCCGGTGTTCTTAACTCGGCTTTCTCGGCCCAGTCTTGTTGCACCACTACCACCACTACGCTCACAAATGGACCTTTCTATACGCGCGCAAAGACAAAGAGCATTCGCCCCCAAAGCGCGCACCGGATGTCTCACATGGTAAGAGTTACCCATTTAATCTGGAGGTTATGTGCTGATTGGAAGAATCAGTAAAAAACGACACAAGAAGTGCGGTGAGGAAAAGCCGACATGTCTACGATGCAAGGCAGGTGGTTATGTCTGCGATGGCTACGAGACTAAGAAAGCAGCACCGGCTATCAAATCGCGTACTGGTTCTCTTCCACTGCTAGCAGCGAAGCGCCCTTTAATGGCAAATACTCTCACAAGGCCCCTGATCCAAGAAAATACAATCGAGTCCAATTACTATACTTACTTTTTCTCGAACATTATCGGCCACCTCGAAATCTCCCCATCACTAAACAAAGACTTTTGGAACAAAACACTCCTAGCGCCCAGCCAAAGTAGTGACTGTGTTAGGCATGCGGTCTTAGCACTTGGAGCGACATATTGCCAATACGCTGCCGGAATCGGACAACCCTCGACAGTATCTCTTGATCGCTTCATCTTATGGCACTACAATGAATCCATATCCAAGCTCGCATATAGCCATGACACAACGCCGGATCTTTCTACGATACTGACATGTTGCATCCTCTTCATTATTCTTGAAAGTCTCCGAGGCGACTTTGAAGAGGCAATCCGACATCTCGAGTCCGGCATCAAGATTCTGTCAAACCATATACCCAAGACTTACTTACCAAACGGCCAAGTTCAGGAACTTGCCACCATATTCCACGCTATTAGCTCGCAGGTTGCTATTTTCTCTGAAGATCGTATTTTTCCGGACGTGTCGCATCTATTGATGCCATCTAAGAGGAAGAAGAAAGGGATCCCAGGCCGGTTTCGCGATCTCGATGAAGCCGAAGATGTCATGAACAAATTTGACGATGTGATTAATCAGATTAGCTGGGATATGGATCAAAATTGGGATGATGAAGAATCAGAATGTGTTGTACGGTGGGTAAAGTTGCGCCAGGAGGTTCGAGACTGGAAAACTCAGTTTGACGTTCTCACAAACAAACTAACACAAAACGGCAAAAAGCAAGTACACTTCGAGAGAATAGTCAACTTGAGAATCCAGCACAAATTATGGGAAGTACTCCTCGATGGCGAATGCAACGAAGACGAAGCAGACATCGATCCGACAGAGTGCAACCTCCTCCTTGATCAAGTCGAGCAACTCTGGTGCAATCCTGCAAACCCACGCTTCGGTCTCAAGATCGACCTCACTGCAGCGTTGTATCAGCTCTACGTTTATTGTACCGACGACCAAGTGCGACAGCGTATTATTGCATTATTGCGCTCGCAAAAGAGGAGGGAGATCATATGGGATAGTGGTGATCTTGCGGACTTTCTGGAAAAGGATATGTGGCAGAGAGCCATTGGGCTTCAGACGGAGAGATGGCCTGATATTGGACCTTCGAGAGAGGAAGGGGCTTTGCTGGTTCTTAGACCAAGAGCACAGTGACTAGTGACATGTAGGATCAACAACTAGAATGGTATAAAGGTGAAGTAGAATGAACTACATTTGAAATGTAGCCAAAAGCTAGTTAATTCAAGACGAATTAGTGATATCTTCTGTGCAGAATATACTATACTCATCATCTAATCAGAGTACTGAACGATGATCATGCACAATCTGACCACCGTATCTCAGGCCGTGCTGGCGCAAGGCGGTTAGCGCTATACGCTTAACTCATAGTTAGTTGGACTTTACGCTGCAAGCTAAACGAGTCGTCAATTTGTACGCGTGGGTCATACCAATACATGGGAGAAGATGCATATAAAACAACAGAATTCCATCTGAACTATTGCGGTTCTCACTTTCATATGCCAACGCAATCTTCCCAACACTGAGCTTCAAAAGGATTTTAAAATGCGGGTTGACCATCTTCTCGCCACCACTATGGCTGCACTCTCCTCAGCCATGGACACCGTACGGCCCAAGGCCGTCGTATATCGCGGTCCAGCGTCATCTCCAGGCTGTCCTGAGGCTATCGGCCACCTTCTAGAATCTTCCCCCTATCATTTTAACGTCGTTTACGCTGGTCCAAAAGAGCCAGTCGATGTCACCGACGAAACCCTTCAGGGCGCCACTATCTACGCTCACGGTGGCGGGCCCAATTGGGAAAAGGCGTACCGACAAACAAAGAAGTACCAAAAGACAATCCAGAAATTTGTTGGTAGCGGGGGTCATTATATGGGTTTTTGTCTCGGCGCGTACCTTGCCGGACCCAATGACGGATATGACTTACTGCCCAGAGGTGTGGAAACCGACCAGGAGATTGGGAGAAGAGGAGCACAGGTCAAGAATGAGGATGATACGATCATTCAAGTCGATTGGGCCTTCGGTTCTGGAAAGACTGATAACAAACGTTGGCTGTACTTCCAAGACGGCGTTGTCATCAAAGGTCTGGATGCGAAGACACCTGGACATGTTATCGGGAGATACTCTTCTAATAGAGATGTGGCTGCGTCTGTCACGCCATATGGTAAAGGTTGGGTTGGGATAGTCGGGCCTCATCCTGAAGCTGACGAAACGTGGTGTAAGTCGTAACCCGAATCTTCTTATTTCAATGTATCTTGCTAATCTTGCCGCAGACGAAGACGCTGAGATCGAGAATCCAGAAGGTATCAGAAGTGATATTGGGCATGACTTCATCCAGGCAACTATGAATGGCGGTTCTGGAAAGGCGAAAGGAACAATTGATGGTTGCAGTCCAAGTTAACTCCTCGGATAACACGTTAGCGCATTTTCTTAACTTGTGTAAATCTGTTTATTCGGCCCTTCATTTATGGAAATTTTAGTCGACGCACGCTTCTCCCTTGTCAGCGAATTCAAGTCCCTCTGATATTTATGAGAGGTCCTTTGCCGTCACTAAGACCAAATATAGAACGATTTCCAGCAACCGTCAGATGATCCACGTTGCTTCATGAGCAGGTATAGCTTTCCCAGTCATCAATATCCCCTCCCTCGTTCAGCTTTGCAATATTTGGCCATGTACAAAGCCTGCTAGTTTTGTTTTCTCCATTCTCTGGTCCCCAACTCTTGATGCCATCCACTGGTTGTATTCCCTTCTCAACCCAATCAACCATTGCAGAAGAAAAGTCGTATTGTGCTGGCACATACGGATACTTTGCGTTGAGAGACCCGCAGTGTCCTCCCCCAGGTATCATGACAAGCTTCACAAAGTCGTTTTCCGCTATAGTCACTTCTCCAACAGTATCGCGCGTTATAGCCTCGATGTGCTCAAGCGACCATTGTGGGGATATATTGGGGTCTGCCCAGCCAGCGTAGACGATCATCTTGCCACCTCTATTCCGGAACGAAGTCAGGTTTGTTTCGATGGCATTAATAAGAGGGCCAGCTTTCGTATCTAGGAACTCCACGTCTGATCCCCAGTTGAACTCATCAGCATTGTAGGACAGGTTTTTGTACACAAGGTTTTGCAGCATAGGGACGGTAAAGGCATTTGAAAGGGCGCCTTGAATTTGTGGTAGACTCCAGCCTTCTTCAGAGCCCAAAGCCAGACCAGGAAAGAGAGACACGCCACGAGTGTTGGATAACACTGGACCTTTGTACAATGCCTGAGCGGCTTTCAGTTGGCCTTGTGTTAGGCAAGTAGTGTTGTTTGTTCCAGCTCCTTGACAGGCTATAGATGAAATGTTGAAATGGCAGTCGAGTGGGTTCTGGATCACGTTGTCTTTGACACCGTCTAGAAGATCGCATTTCTCCATCACGCTGGTCTGTATAAATCTCAGGGTTTGCGGTGACAGAGTTGTCGCATTGGCCTGGATTATTTCTATGAGTCTTTAAACAACTAACACAAACTTACTCTTGGGTGACTTACCTTTGTTTGTTGGGCATTCCACAGAAAGCTCAACATCATGTGTGTGAACCAGTTCGCAGGACATCCCGCTATAATCCCATCAAACAACCCTGGCCTCAGTTCTGCGAGCGAGAACCCTTGAGCTCCACCGGCAGAACATCCTCGAAAGTAGGATAAGCCTACCTCTTTCCTGTAGAATGCCTCAATGAGCTGTTTCGACGCTGGCGTGAACAAACTAATCGCATCGTGCATCCAGGCTTTGACTTGTGACTCATCGTGTAAGAATGGCTGGTAAATACCCGGAGCGCCCATTCCCGGCATATCTCCAGCCATGTTATCAGAGGCTAAATGGCCCGCATCACCACCGGCTACAGCGAATCCGAGATCATTGTTAAGTTCCGCCATCATGTCTGTGTGGCTAATTTCGCCGCCTTGACCGCCATTGCCGACGGCCATTAAGCGTGATGAGTAGTGCTTTGCATCGGGGAGCCAAAGTTCGAAGACCAGGGAGTTATTGTTGCCATACTGAACTGAAGCGCAAACTTTACAGAACGGGATTTTGTTGCGTGTCCCTGTGATATCGAGTGCACCGATGGCATGGTAGGTGGTGCTGAGAATGGTTGTGTTATGCTTGGCGAGGCAGGTCGACTGTGCCAGAGATGCACATTTGGGTTTGCTGCAGTATACCACTGCAACTAGTTGGGCTGCAGTCAAAGTGACGAATTTGAAGCGTGACCAGAAACCCATGATGGGGACTGTGAGGGAATCGGCTTGATGAGGTGCCTGTGGTCGCATACGACAAGGCCTTTATGCAGCGTTCTGTTTTTTTGGGACAGTGAATCACTCCATAGATATTCCACCACAGCTACAAAGAGGGAGAGGAAGCATTTGTATTGGGACAAAGCAATCCTTTGACGGCCGGTGCACTTATTGGACGGGAAACATTTTTGTCATCATCTGTATTTATCCGTTCTTTATGGCGTCTTGATAGTATCTTGCTCCCGTTTTGTGAGACACCCGTTTCAGTAATTTGCTCAATATCAACCGTCACTGCTAATTTATTGGTTATCAGATCAATGTTTGCTTTGTTCGGGCGGCAGATTGACAGTCAATGCGAACTTTACTAGGGTGAGATCGCCGACGTGGCAAATGATTGGTCCCTATCCATTGTTTCACTGTGTCATGTAAAACAACCCGGGATCTGTGTAACTTGATATATCAGATTATGAGCGTCTTTGAGTATGTAACCTTCAAGTTGAATTCTTCTTTGTACTATGATATCAGAAATCGAAGGAACTGGTAGCCACTTTGTAATTGTTCACCGGTTTTGTCAATTATTGTGATGAAATAACTACTTGAATGCCCAAAAGTAGTGTTTCTTGCGAGCCAAAGAACGATGCCTAAGTTACTTATTAGTAAAATCTTACTCACCCAGCTCAACATGGAAACATGCTATAGAAGAGCCTCTATGGACGCAAGCATTTAATAACGGATAATAAGCCGTGTTCACGTATCAACCAGACGGCCTCCCACGTTCCCTTAGACCCTCTTTTCAGTATTTATCCCACTTGCAGCCGAAATGAAAGAACAAAAAGTCCCGTTCATCCATGTGATGATGGTGTTGCGATTGACCTTGCGGCATTGTGGTAAGTTGAACCCAAGCCATGTTATGGAAAGGGCAACAAGTCAGCTCAGCAGATGCATCTCAAGCTAGGAGATTTCAAAATCCATCAGAGTACGTATGAGCCATAATACAAAGCCCTGTTTCTTCCAAGGGTCAGAGATTACGCGCATTGTCCCACCGAAGAAAGGACTTCCTTTTTAAGCAGGAGAAGAGCCCACGTGACAACCCAGACCGCTAATCAGACACAAGAAACTCAATTCATGCAAGCAATAATCCAGAGACTCGATCAATGCTGTGTAGTAATAGACATCCGGAATGTCGCCTTCCGTTCTTCACCAATGACGTCTCTCCAACAGATTGATAGACAGTCGGAATATCCTCTTCCGAACCATTAAGCGAGGCCCCAGACATTCAAGAACCTGGGACGTCACGGAATGTGCGCCTCCGACATTTCTAGATTAGCGAAAACAATACGACATCTTGGGTCCGAAACAACAAGCACAACATTTCAGGTTTGAGACAAAACGATTACACCGAGAAAACAGTGGAATGGGTTCTGGTGATAAGGTCGAGATGAAATCTTGGTCAACTGATGCCTTGAAAATTACAATCGTCGGCTTGTTCTCCCGTCCTTCCAGGTCGTCAAGAATCTCGGCGCAATCATCACAGCTAAGGATCGCCACGACGGCTTTTCTCTAGTCTCGCTCCGGCCCGCGTCTTACCTTTCGATCGGTTTGATATATCTTGTTTATAAGCTCGATGAGCCTCCATCGTTCGATGTAAGCCAAGTCTAGACTGGTCAATGCTACAGCATGTCTTATAACGACATCAATATTGGATGACAACCTATGCTTTTGAGCACCCTCATCAATAGAATACAACCGTGATTGATTAGTGACGTTACCTTGTTTCCTCTCCCACGGGTCTCTCGTGTGGACCGTCAAATGCAGTGCAACCCTGTTCGGCCACGTTCTTGTAGATAGATTCCTGGGCATGTGCCAAGAGAAACCTTAAACCAGACGGGCCCGACGGGCCAGACTGGCCGAATATGCGGTTCTGGACGTTTTGCTAATACTCTGAAACAGCCTTCGGGGTGGCCCGAGATAAGCGTCCAGAATCGACGCGATCAGAAGGGAAGAGAATGGTGACAACTTCCCAGTTTGGACAGCTCGGATGCCCAATGCGGTTGGTTAGGCCATATGCTGGATAGGCCCGCCGGCAGTCAAGCGGTTACGATAGCCTGTTAACCCGGGGTAATAGAGTTTATCAAGATCGCGATCACCGGGTGAAGTGCTGGTCTTTGATGGGTAGCCCTGTAAGGTCCGAGGAAGGGAGATGCTAGGTTGATGTATAAAATAGTTAATATCCCTCGATCCTTCCGACATCAGGTTCATGTATATTACTTTCGTTATATCACTCAGGGATAGCACTTGGCGCTTAAACCACTACTGTGTTATAAACTACTTCAAGAGACTCTCTCCAGCATGATACACCGTCGGGGGGCAATGGCTCTACTACACAGCTTCACCTTTTGGACACTGCTGGCTCTATATACCAGTTCAGTATCAGCCACAAGTCTTCCAGGTTACGGGTTAGACTTATACGATCCTCTCTGCGCTGAATCATGTCTTCGATCCTTCGCTCCTCTAAAGCTTTCATGTTCTATCGTCAGTCAGGGCGTACACAAACGAGCCACCCATTCACCAGTCTTCACTCCACCGAATTGCAAAGCCAGCAATGAGGCTTTCTTGACATCCGTGGCATCATGCTTCAGCTCCAAGTGTTCTGAGGAGAAGATGTCCAAGCTTGAGGGCTTCTGGGAGGAGTCGGTCACAGGCACCAAGCATGTCCCTGCCAAGTGGACTTACAACGAGGCTCTTACTGAGGCTCAAGAGAAGCCGGCCACATATCAGCTCAAGCCCACAGACTTTTCTCTCAACGAGACATCAATAGTTGAACCCATGACCTATCTCAGACAATGGAATCAACTTGGAGGATACAGGAACGAGATGATTATCGAATCAAGATACAGGTACGCTTTACTTACTAGCCTTATACGTTGACATTACTGACCCGGCCCCTTGGATAGTATCACCCTTGTAGTCGTTGCACTCGGTCTACCAATTGTCATTACTTGGCTGGGCTACATGCCCTACATCCCAACGATCTACGACAAACTCAAGCCTTATATGCTCTATCCCAGCACTATTGGAACTTACTCCGTCCGGCCTCTACCTTTCAAGCTCGGCAATGTCCCAAATATGGGCCAAGCACTGTTTATCGTCATCTTCGTCTCTCTCACTGTCGTCTTCACCGCCATCGACTATGACGTCCGTCAGCCCAATGCCCGTTTTGACAGCACCAGACGAGAGCAACTGGCTTACCTGGTGTACCGCACTGGATCCTTCGCATATGCTCTTCTCCCAGTTATTGTTCTCTTTCCCTCCAGGAACAACATCCTCCTCTCATTGTCCAACTGGTCACGGTCAACGTTCATCCTGCTCCACCGCTGGGTCGGACGAATCTTTACGCTTCTTGCTGTCCTCCACGCCATTTTTGCTTTGGCTGGATCCAAGAGTCTGGGCTCTACGGACTGGAGACGATGGGGAGCTACTACTGTTATTCTCTCAGTCATTACCACCTTTGGAAGCGGTCTCTACTTTCGAAAGGCCAACTATGAGCTTTTCTTATTGATGCACGTCATCCTGGCCGTTTTCATTGTCGTCGGATGCTGGTACCATCTCATTATGCGTTATGAAGCTATTGGCATGGACTTCCCGAACCACTCATATGGTCAAGAAATTTGGCTCTACATGGCATGTGCTATCTGGTTCTTTGAGCGTCTTGTACGAATCATTCGTGTTGTTAGGTTGGGTATTCTAAGATCCAAGGTCAAGGATATCGGATCTGGCTACGTCCGCATCGATATCCCTCACGTCCGCTGGGGTTTGGATCCAGGCAAGCATGTCTTTGTCTATTTCCCAACCCTCGCCCCTCTTCGACCCTGGGAGAACCACCCATTCTCAGTCATTCCTACTGTTGCTCTTCGAAGTCATGGATCGGTTTCATCCCCCACATCTCCGATTTCACCGGGCGGTTCTTCTGGGCTCGAGGACATGGAGAAGTCAGTGACACAAATTGGATCTAGAACCGTTTTACCCTCAGCAGAGAACTCGGCTGGAGTGACTCTTTTCATTAAGAAGTCGACAGGTATCACAAAGCATCTTAAAAGCCACGACAAGCTTTTTACCTTCCTGGAAGGTCCTTACCCGGGTAACGACACGAGCCAAATACTTCGTTGCGATAGACTCCTCCTGATCGCAGGCGGAGTTGGCATCACAAGCGTTTTCGCTCTAGCCCACAACCACTGGAACGTAAAGCTAGCCTGGTCTGTAAAGGAGGATGCGCGGTGTCTCGTCAACGAACTTGAACCGGCCATGGATGCTATCAGCACGGCGCAGGTGGACGTCAGAGTAGGCTCACGGTTCAACGTGACGGACTTGATTGATGAGGAGGCTTCTCGAGGATGGGAAAGAGTCGGGATCGTGGTGTCGGGACCGGGATCGCTTTGCGATGAGGTACGAGCGGTCGTGGCAGGCATAGCACGGAACTCCCAGACTATTTTTGAACTTGAAGTGGATGCATACTCTTGGTAGCGAAGGAGTGAGAGTTTCTCTTGAGCATGGTTTTTGGAGTGCAGAGGAGAGAGAATGTTTTGTCCATGATAGATACGTAGTGTCTTGACCAAAATCCATTATATTATGTTGCTAAGCACAAGGCTGACACATCGATCACATCTCCTTGTCATTCCCAAAAGTAAGAGCCAATGTCCGTTTCGTGATTTTTTCACTGGAGAGTCCAGGGTAGCCACGTGAGCTTGGAGGGCCGTTGAGTTTTAGTAGGAGGCACACGACTTAATGTGTGACTCGAGTTAGTTTGTCAAGACAATTAATGTCATTGGTCACCTTTGAAGGTCTCCGTCTGCTGACGGTAAAGGAACAAGATTCGGGTCCGTGGAGAGAACTAAGATGGGTGAAGACGCGACGTAGGTGGCTTCTGCAAAACATGTTTAAAGTCTGTGCATAGATTGAGGTCTAGCCTGGATAGTCAATTGATGAGTCCAGCCAGGCCTTCGTTTATCGCATCGCATCACCACCAATGAGATCTTGACTCGAGTTACTGACCCTTACCTGGCCCTTGCATTTAGAAACCGAATTGATTCTCTGTCGATCCGGACAAGAGATAGTCTACATAGCAAACAGCAACTTGAAGTAGGTAGGCCGGTATTCGGACGTACGTGTCAATCGTGGGAGAATCAATCCCCCCAGTTTCAAATAACGGAGTAATTAAACTGTAAATTTCCCAAAGTCAATAAAGCCCTGTCAGCTAGCCTCACTCTGTTCCATCCGAGACAAAAGATACCTGCATCTGCCGGTAATTTTGGTAGAGACGCTATGGCCTATGCAGGGATCTGCAAGACATTTGCCGCCAGAACCGAGCAGGGCAATTCAAGACGAGTCGGCCAACTTTTTGGCGCCGAAACAAGAGTTATGATACTTGATAAGTTAGTCTAGTAGACTAAAC
Organism: Fusarium nodosum; assembly: GCA_014898975.1. Taxonomy (NCBI): domain Eukaryota; kingdom Fungi; phylum Ascomycota; class Sordariomycetes; order Hypocreales; family Nectriaceae; genus Fusarium; species Fusarium nodosum. Next base: position 446,225 of record JAAVUE010000015.1, read on the forward strand.
TTCAGCCCAAAACCGTTGAACGGCTTCAACGATGGCGACAAGCGATGGTCCGGCTAAAGTAAATCGAGCCCGCTTACGCTAGATCAAAAACCTCTCCTCCAAGATGACTTGTGGCCACTCAGAAAAGGAATAACTGCGACTTAGCAGTATGCACTACCCCGGATCCGTCCCTTCAGGTTCCTTGGGTTTGGGTCTTGTCTCCATGCCCCCGCGTCTGCATTCGCCCCCATCCCATCCCATCCCATCTTGTGTCTCCGTTTCTCGCTCTCTCCACAATCGTAACTTTCCTTTCCTTTTCCTTTTCCCAATACAATGGTCTTAATTCCATCAACAACAGCAGAGACAAAAACGCCATGAGCAGGAATGGCATCGCCCCCGGACGCAGCCCTGACAATTTCGTCCACTAGCGTGTGTGCAGCCCTCATCATCGCTCGCTGCGTCTACCGCCTGGTGTTTCGATGTCACATCCACACGACATGCCATCGTCGTTGGCGCATCGACGACTTTTACATGACCATCGCCATTCTACCACTCGTCGGTCGCGCTTTGTGTATTCTGTATTCGTTTTACCTTAACCCGGATCATACGTACGATCCGGCAACGCAAGCTGAGGCAGAGGGCTGGGGTGTCGATGTGCAAGATTTAAATAGCGAGAGGGAGCTTTCGCACAAGTTACTCATTCCTGCGCGAATCTTCTATGCATTGTTGTGCGTACAACTCAATCGACCGGGCGATTTGATGATGGACAAATGCTGACTTTGGTTGAACAGTTTGTGGTGCTTGAAGCTCGGGCTGTTGGCCTTTTATTCCCGCTTCATCCATGTCTTTCGTTGGGGCAAGGTTGTTACAGATGCGCTTTGGTGGTTCATCATGGCCACATTTGTCGCAGTCTTCATAACGATCCTGGCAGAATGTCGACCCATATCATTGTACGTTTTCTTCTCCTCCTTTAACAACAATTAATCATCTTTGGCTGACTTAGTTTCCAGAATGTGGGCGCTCGATCATGATGACAGCAGTAAGATAAGACTTCAAACTTGCCACCCAAGTAAACCGCTGACATTAACATCGCAGAAGTAGCATGCAATCGCGCCGTGGGCAATCTAATTCTAATGGCAGTTTGCAACATTATCCTCAACGTCGCCCTTATAATCCTCCCTTTTCCGATGCTGCGACACCTCCGACTCGATCTCAAAGAGAAGCTACAACTTGGCTTCTTGTTCAGCGTAGGCGCTGTGCTAGTTGCCATTACTATTCTCCGCCTTCCTCTAATACTCAACCAATCTGTTTCGCAAAGGTCCCGATCAATGGTACGCCGACTCTATACATTAATGACTATAATATGACGGCTTTGTCCTAACACGGTGCTCCAGTGGGCTTCAATCGAGATCCTGTGCGCATGCATAGTCGCCAATACACCCTTCTTTTATGCTCTTGTAAAAGACTTGCAACGACAACACGACGACCGACCCGAGAGATCACCGTCCAATGCTACAACGAACCCGAGCGATTTTTATGACCTACAAAGCCTACCGTCTTCAGCGGGCGCGCCGATACGAATACCACCAACGATATCGCCCGGGACATCGAAATGTTCCATCAAATACTGCGAGAATGTGTGAGACCAGTAATGATATTGTATATATACCTATGGACTCCAATAATGATACCCAGCTTATTAAGTTCTTATGATGATTTGGCCGTCCTTTATATCCTTAAAGAGTACAATTAAGTTCTTATAAGTGCGTTCATCCATGAAGCTAGATTCGGACCTTGGTGGGGGATATTGGCTCGGCAAGCCATGACACCACGATCTTTGTGTCTACGAATTCTTTCGCAGTGTCAATTTTAAATAGCGAATTGAATGACATTGTAAGCCGGGCGGAATGCCCCAGAACAATGGAGTAATTAATTATTGGTCAAGTCGCGATGCTTATTCCTAGTCCAGCGTGTTGGGTCATTTTCTCGGTTGGGCTCGGCCACTGGACTTTTTGGCGGCCCGGGCTTCTAGGCGGGCTTCCAGGCCTGTTGTCGCATCAGCCTAGGCCTATTATCTTTGAGACAGATCAGCTCCATTCCTCAAAGCTAACCCAACTTCATCAATCCCACCACCGAGCATGGTCATTTACTGACGATAGTTGACCATTATCGGAGTCCAGCGCATAGCCTGGCGTTTCGCCACCCCCAACATTAAACATGACGCGCCCTCTTGTTCCCTCTACTTTCCAGCTCCCGACGTGAACGCCATCCAACAAGAGTCCAGCAAACCCTCTCCGAACACGACCGCGACGGACAATCCCCCGCTTCGCCATCGTCAACTTCGTTACCGTCGAGCCGATCCGTATTTCCTACCGCGCATACACGATTGGCCTCCTTCCAGAGTCGGGCACGGTCTGGTCATGGTTGTTCGTTCGATTCAACATGGTTACTGTCTGATGAACCCCCCATAGTGCAATTCTGATCGCCTGGGACACCTCCGACTTGAGTCGACATAGCGGTCTTGGAGCGATTCCGTCGCGACGCCCAAAAGCCCATCGTGTATATCGCACCTATGCATCCAAGAGCACTTGGAGGATGACGGCATTGCGCCATCTGGATTTGTACTGCGCATCCTGCATTTGCGCTCGCCCACCAGAGCCCAGCAGCATACAACTGCCAGCATCGATCATGGATACAGCCAACCAACTACAAGGACAAATAAGGGACAACGGCATTTACAAACTACTCGCATAACTTCGTCATTCATCATTATTATAACGCCATCATGAAACCAGAGGCCACCGATGCAAATCCCTGCAAACCTCCATCCATGTGCAGACATCCCCATTCGGCATCCCTCCACCTGTCTCGTCTCGTCTCCTCCAAACTTCACTAAGCACCTCCTTGGAAGATTTATAACTCTCAAATCCACTCCTCGAAAATCCCTTGTCCAACCACTCCGCGATATCGATTCTCTGTCTCCCTCTCGCCTCCGCTCCCGCAATAAATGCAGGCCACGCTGTTCCTGGGCCAAGCAGATTATTCCTCTCGAGCGCTTCGTCGAAAGCGTGCAGCGAATCAACAACGTCATTGACACTGTCTTGAAGAACCAATGGGTTCACCTTACGAATCCGACGGTAGAAGAAGATCACCAAGGCCGAGGCCAAGGCGCGAACCATGTGCATGTGTGGTGTGCCGCCGGGAGCAGAGTTGGGGCTTGCGCTCATAGAAGGAGACCCTTCGCTGTGTCGTGAGCGGAAAAGACACACTGCATTCTCAAGGTATGATGCTCGTGGCTGGAGAGCCATGAGCGCTTCTGCGTCTGGCTTCTGCCGTGCAGAGAGTCGGTCCATGACATTCGCTAGTCTTGTTATCTGCGATACGAGGCTGAGCCACGTCTCGGGCACGCCGTAGATCTGCATGTACATATTCTCATGATCCTGTGATGCATCCGCGAGGTGAATGTCTTTGATGTCTCGTTTTGTCTTTTGGCCGTGCAACTTTCGTGGTTCGAGGTGGAGGAAATTGTCCAGCGTCATGTCCGGATTGATTGACTGTACCGGAACAGCAGCTGGCTTGCCAGTATTGGCGTTGGCGTTGGAACGGGTAAAAGGTGTTTCGATAGCGTGATTTTCGTCATGGAAGACATTGAGACTCTCCGAGACAATGCGCATCCAAGCGTAGATGTTGTGTAGAAGGCGGGCGCGGCGGGAGATGCTGGGTTTTGTGAGACCGCGCCAGCTGATAAGGCGTTCCATTTCTGTGAGACACCATCGGGTATCTGTCTCATTCCCCGAAAGAAGCTGAGCTTGTTAGTTGTGACAATCGCGTACTCGGCCAATGTTTCACTTACTGCTGTTGCCAACACAGCGCTTATGCCCATCAGTTGCTCCTTGTACTTTGCCTTGTGTGGCCCTGGTTGCGATTCCTTCTCGAGGCTGACTCTGAGGTGTTGCTTGGCTGCTTCGTATGTCCGACTTGACAAAGATTTCCAATGATCACCAGGTCTCGCGAGACTCGGAAACGTGATGGAGTTTAGCGAAAGATGAAACGCGGACACTGCTATCAGGGCGTAAAAAGTAGCCAGGTTGGCACGCCTGATCTGGTCTTTGTTTACCTCCAACATGGTCAACTCGCTCAGTGTCATGATGGCAGACGGATAATGGAGGGTTCTCCACGCAGACTTCTCGTTAATCGGTAGAGATCCCATCTGGCTGATGACGTCGTCGTTGAAGTGTTTCAGTAGCAGTGGTGCATCTGCCATGAGATCAAGTTGCGGCCATGCAACATCGTCGGCGACGGGCTCAAACGGTATCATCGTATCCAAGGACTCCGAAAATGATTCTTCGGGCCAGTTGAGATTCATGGGGAGTGCGTCGAAGTTTTCGTAAGAGAGCTGGGGTGGATTATCAAGAACGCTGACATCCCAGGTGAATAAATCGCCCCAGTGTAGAAAGTCTAGAGAAGTTGATGAGAAGTCGTTAGGGACGACGGTCTCATCAGCTATCTGATCTGGATCGTTGTCGATGGGTTCTGAAAAGTCTTGTGTTTGGGGTTCACTCAAAGTATCAAGCTCCATTCCACTAAAGGAGACATGGTCTGAGATGGCAGTCGTGGTAGACTGACAAGACTCAAACTTGAAGACCTGGAAGGGCCCAACTTCGCAGATGCTCGCTGCATCATCATGAACATCAAGGCCTTTTGACTCTTCGTCAATCTGGTTCAGGGCAGCCGTCACTGTAATAGGGACGTTTTTAAGAAGAGCATTGCTCATCAGCTCCCTATCAGCCTCTGTATAAGTGATCAGTTCCACTGCCCAGATCTACATATAGAATAAGAAAGCTCAACTTACCTGTAAACAAATGCCGTCGTGAGTACTGCTCGGCGCCAACCTCGGCCGCCTGTGTTGGCTGTCTATCATAAACCTCTCGCCCTGTCGAAATTAACCACCGGAGAGCAGGTGTGAAACCCTCGCATGTCAATCCAGCTTGAGTACACCGATTGCATTTGGGCAAGGACTGATCGCATTTGAGATGTCGTTTCCGACACGTCTTGCACCCGCCGAAAGAGTGCGTGCGTCTCGATCGAGAAGAAGTACCCATGACGACTGAATCCAAATCCGGTATGCAAAAGGCAACAAGAACTCTTGGAGAGGCCTGTGTAAGTAATAAAACGAATGAGGAAGGCCTCGCAAGAGGACCTGGGGGCAGTTTGCTTTAACGGGTGATGAAAAGAGGAAGGAAATCGGGTTTTCTTTCCTCTTTCGAGGCACTTATCTTTCGGGGCAGCCGAGTCGTTGACCAATCAGGGATGGATTGGGTGAAATAGAGGCTTATTCTAGATCATTAGGCTAAGACTAGGAGGTTCTAGGGCAGGATCTCTCCATGTTTCGTTTCCTAGTGATGGAGTCGAGATGCAGGATAGCTGGTAGATAGATAGCTTAGTCGCATTGTTCTGTGGAGACATTTTGACATGACATAGAAAAGGGCGTCAATCCGGGGTGCTTAGTGTGGGTATCTCAAAGTTGAACTTGTCACTAGGGACCACAATCCTGTGGATCATGGTGGATTTTGGAGTATGATAAGAATAATCTTTGAAGCGTATGTTGTAGGAGATTCTCGGAATGAGATACGAAATGAATAGGACAACGACTCATTTCGAGTTAAGGGGCAATCAAACACAAGACAAGTAGTGATAGTTTATGTTACATACCCAACAGGAAACTTGGACTTGTCGTGGGATCAAATAAGATCTGGAGGATGTTACTAAAAGCACAGGCGGACATTGCTAAAAGTAATTGAAATCATTGAGGACTGCGCTATGCTTAACTATTTACACCTCTCTCACAATTTAATCCTTTATGCTTTATGCCTTGGTTCCAGATGAAAACAACTTCTCAATTCGTCGGTTGTTCCACTCCCATGCAGTGACGTCCTCGTACTTGCAAGGCAAACCCTCCTCGAGGAACTCTTTGAGAGGGAACAGAGAAGCATTGCGGTTAGGCTTGGCAAAGTAAGCGATAGAGTATCGCTCAGGGATTACCTGCTCGCCGTCGCCAGCCTTGATAGAAGGGGGGTATGTGACACGATGGCACGCGGCCTTGAATGTGTCATTGGTCAGGCGCTGCAGAGAGTCGCCAATGTTTAGGATGATGTCTGTGGGGGCGGCTGACTCAACATTGTTGAAGTGGCCCAGGTTCTCTTGGTCTTCAACTTGAAGGCCACCGACCGAGTCCTGGAAGAGCATGGTGATGGTGCCAAAGTCGGTGTGCTCAGCGATACGTGTGGCAGTCCCGTCGGCGAGTTCTGAAGTGGGGACGGCTGGGTAGTGGAGGATGCGGAACTCGTTCTCGGCGCGGTTGTGGAGAGACTTGAGGTGGTCTGGGGAAACACCAAGAGCGATGGCAAGAGCCTCGAGGAGCTGCATCTCAGTCTTGAAGGCCTTCTCATAGAAACCCTCCATAAACTTGCGGAATCCTGGAAGCTTCTCCTCAGGAACCCAGATGTTGTCAACCAGCTCGTCTGTCGCGGAGCCAAAGTCGACAGTCTCCTTGATATCGCGGGTAGTCTGGGGTCCGAGACCCTTCTCGTAGCCGCTGATATTGGCGACGTTCTCTTGACCGACAAAGGAGTAGCCGCGGTTGGGGTTGGCCTGGGGAGGGTGCTTCGCAATCATCTTTGTCTCGAGGGGAAGCTCGAAGAAGCGCTTTGTCTGGGCAAAAAGCTCGTGAATGTCCTCTGAGGGGATACTGTGGTTGACGAGCTTGACACCACCGCGCCTCTTGAGGAGGCGCAGAAGGGAATCACAGAAGTCCTTCTTCTGGTCCGGTGTTCCGAAGAACAGGGACATGTCGAGGGTATCTACATTGAGGGCAGCCATGGTTGTTGTATACTGGATAGGAGTAAAGTTTGAATGGATGGGGAATAATTGTAGTCGAAGATGATTGAGTGATAGTTATTGTTGTTTGTAATGATGGAGTGATTGATGTTCGAGATGATGCCGTCCTTGAGACAACTTATATATCCAATCTGTTCGGAAACTGTTACTTGTTTCCCCATACTTTGGTCTTGCCATCTTGATTACTACCATGATTCAACCGATCATTCCAATAGGGTCGTTCTAAGAACATGTCAGAATCCTAAAGAGAATGGTAACTCCCTATCAGTCAACAGGAGCCGTGTTAAGCCGTCACCATGAAATCAGCTGAGCAGCATACATGACGATCCAACCCTGGACACTTCAATCGAATATGGCAAGCAATCAACAAAGACAGTAATCCCGAAGCATCGGCACTAGACAAAGCTACAACCATTCCCCAGATGTAGAGCTGTGTCGCTTATCATCGCTGGTGGTGAGATAAGGATGAGTCGAGAACCTCCACAGAATTGTATTGTTAGCGCCTGGACACAGTTATGGTGGGTGATAGGTAGAAGAGGAAAGAGATCCCGAGCTTGTCGGAAAGGTCTAAAATAGTCGTTAGTCTGCCTACCCTGTACTCGTCTCGAGAGCAAGATGGACGTTGGATTGAACATCGACGAATAAGCCAGTAATATATAGCATGCAACCTTGCCTGAATTGTTGGTTAAGTAATGAGTTACTCATGTATTCATTCTGAGTGATTTGATGAGTTTGTTCTAGAATGTACCGCATTGTAGGGCTACTATCATTTGAAGTGACTGATCAAAGCGTCAGCGTATTCCATGCACAATCAATTCCATGTCCGAAGCACCGGATCCAGCATGCTAAGTGTTATGCCTGACATGGATTATTTTATCCAAGTTCGGCACACTTTCCGAAGTAACAGCCGACCGGGACTTGAAACTACCTATGTTGCATCAAAAGTGGGATGAGGGTGATGAAGGAAGAGCAAATGGCTCGTTAATCGCGACGCGACGAAACCCAGGATGGGCCTCGAAATTTCATAAAACCTTGTTATACCGCCCTAATTTTACTGTCAAGACTAAGACTCCTACTCTGTACTCTGTAGCACCCGAAAGATCAATAGTAAGAAACCCTTAATTTGCACATAAACAAGAACAAGAAACAACTCACTTCCACCGCGCTCACAACACAGTCAAAACTTAACGGCTCAAATAGCGAGTAGAGGGGAACTAAAAAAAGCCCAAGCCCGAGATTGGTACTGGCGGAAATGACGGACCTTCTGGAAGAGGGGAATTCTACAGTTAAGCTTTAGGCTAATCCTTAGTCGGGACCAGATGAGATGATCTCCTTAACTGCCGCAATGGCTGAAACGCGTCTTCGGATGCAAAAACGGGCGCGCTGACGTCTGTAATATACGGCACTTCATGCTGCCTCACTAAATCTCGCTGAAGGGAAAGTTTATTATTGTTGTACAGAGTAGAGAAAGGAGAGAAAGAGGGGATATATAGTCGTACAGATCTCGTCACACCAAAACATATTGGCCTTCTGCAACACGTTCATTTTCAATTTGACCTCATACACTCCTTTTATTTATTTTCTTGTTTCATCTAACAATGCTGTCTCTTAAATCACTGTCAGCTTCGCTGATAGGCGTCCTGTGCCTTAGCAGCGGCGCTGCAGCAGCGAGCAACTCGGATCTTGTCGCCTCAACTTATTTCGCTGGCTTCCATGCCAACCGAGGCTTCCCTGTCTCGGCTATGCCATGGGACAAATACACCGATGCCAAATACTCCTTTGCCGAGACCACTGAAGACGGTGGACTTGACCTTTCCAAGTCCCAGCCTGAAGAGCTTAGCTGCTTCGTCAACGCCGCCAAGAAGAACGGCGTCAAGGCGCTTGTGTCCATCGGTGGCTGGACAGGCGCCAGGTACTTCTCCACCAACTTCGGCAACGAGAAGAACCGCACTGCTTTTGTCAAGACATGTGTAGACTTTGTCAAGGAGCATGACTTGGATGGTCTTGACTTTGATTGGGAGTATCCCAACAGACAGGGCCTTGGCTGCAACACAATCAACGACAATGATACTGCCAACTTTTTGGAGTTTTTGAAGGAGCTTCGCCAGGACCCTGTTGGAAAGGGACTCTATCTGACCGCTGCTGGCTCCCTGTTCCCTTGGAATGACAAGAACGGTTCTCCATCCAAGGATGTTGGGGGCTTTGCTGATGTGCTGGATTACATCATGATCATGGTAAGTTGACACGGTTATGAAGGAATAAACACTGCTAACGATCTTTGTACAGAACTACGACCTTTACGGTGCCTGGTCAAACGTAGCCGGCCCCAATGCCGCGCTCTCTCGATCCTGCGACGAGCGCAACACCATGGGCGCTGGTGATGAAGCCGTCGCCAAGTGGAACGATGCTGGCATGCCCGCTTCTCAGATCGTCCTTGGCCTGCCCAACTATGCCCACGGCTTCAAGGTCAACGCGACATCTGCCTTCAGCAAAAGCCACAAGCTTAACCTGTACCCTGCCCAGAACTCTACAGACCGCTTCCAGGGAAGCAGCTGGGACAACGATCCTCGTATCGATGCTTGCGGAAACCCTAACCCTCCTGGTGGAACGTATCCCTTCTGGAGTCTTATCAAGGAGGCCAAGTTCCTCGATGCGAGCGGCAACCCTGCACCTGGTATTGCATATACTTGGGATAAGTGCAGCAAGACGGTACGTAAATGCCTGGACAGAGTATTGGTATTATGATTACTAACCGATTTGACAGCCTTTCCTTTATGACCAGGAGAAGGAGATTTACGTCAGCTATGATAATGCACGATCATTCGGCGAGAAGGGCAAGTTTGTCAAGGCAAAGGGACTCGGAGGTTTTGCTACTTACGAGGCTGGTGGCGATTACAACAACATTCTGATCGATGCTGTTCGGGCAGCTGTTGGATTGTCTTAAATGGGCTATGTTGGTAAAGGAACTACTACGTCTGTGGTAGAGATTCATGCGTGCCGATTTATGTGGAGCAACGTGATCTTCCTAAGAGGCATGGAGATGAAAATGATATGGCTTGGTTCTGTGTCTACAAATGCATACAACTCGTGAAAGAGAAATCCAAGGTTCTCGATAAGGAAGCATCATTGTGACTGTCTATAGAACGCCAGTTGATCCATCATGAGCTTGGCAGATATTCCGCAGGATCCGGCGCAGAGCAAAGGCATACCTATTTGGTGTAACCATCTACCGAGATGGAGGACTGCGCCCATAATGACCTTGCTATTACCACATTAGGATATATCCTGCGCCAATACTGACAACAAGCCAAGGCAATCATAGCCACTAGGGAAAGAGAATCCCACAAACAAAAGATGATACGAGGTCTAACATAAGAATTGAGAGTTACGTTGTACAGGAATAATTAAATCTCCCCATCCAACCGTAGCCTGTTGTCTCCTCCTAAAAAGGAATTATCTCATGATCGACAGCCTACTCATTCGGAATGTTTCACTCTTTAGCTTCTTACTGGTTCCAGAGGTCCTAGAACAACATGATCAGCGTGGCAGGACTATTATAGGGTGATACGGGCTAAGGATTCAGTGCATACCTCGTAAAATTTGCAAGTGCTTATGGGTGCGTCACACGGCCTGAAGCCAAGGCGTGCTGCGTTGTATGCGATGGGGCCTCGATATACTATTATTAGATAATTGACATGTTGAAAATGCGGTGTTGGTCAATCTTGACAGGACAAATGGCAAAGGTATAAGAGTTCACACTTTCTTTGCTATCATTCTTCCGAAAAGACATCTGCCATCCGATTTTAGCATCGTCCATTAAGTAACCTGCTGTATAAGCTATACAACCAATTGCCCATCATGCACTTCACCGCCATCACCACCAGCGCTGTCGCGCTTCTCGCCTCAGCGACATGGGCCCAACCAACAGCCCGCCAGGCTCCTGTCGCCTACGCAAACCTCATGGTTGTCAATGCCAACGACCACAGCCAGCAGCCCGTCAGAATTCCCCTTGCGCAACTCACAACCCTCAACTACCCCGTCACTGAGCTGCGTCTCATCAGCCTCAGCGTCCACGTCCCCGATATCCCTTCGCCTGATGTTAAGGATGTTGTATGCCAGCGATACCAGGACAAGTACGGCATTCAGTTTGGCAGTACTGAGTTTACAGAAGGGAAGCCTGCGCTCATCAGCACCAACCCTGTTGATTTCGGATGGGTTTTGTGTTATCATAAGAAAAGCGACTAATCTTGTCACCGGACCCTTTGTGGATGCGTACAGAATAGTGTGGAGTTAGGAGAGAGAGGGAATAGGCAAGAAGTTGGGATAGTACTTGAAGACGTACATTCTGTGGTATCAGTTGCTGGACAAGGCAACATCTGAACGGCATGTAAACTTGAATGCAGAACAATGAGCAACAGGGTAGTAACATCTAGGACTCTGGACGCCGAACAACCTTTATCTATTGTTGATTATATAGTTAGAATTGTGTTCAAACAAATTGTCATCATATAATGGAAATATGCATAAGCTGGACGTGGCAGTGACTTAAATGTGTTCTGCTGTGAGATTTATCCACTAACTACTACCTATGACAAGCAACTATAACCCATCTAAGCATGACAAGTCTGCTAAAGTCTTATCTTATCGCCTGTGCCCACAGCCTCCACGGCGCTGTCCCGTGGCTTTTACCCCAAAGTCCCTGTCCCCGGAACACCGTGGAGTTTTGTAAAGACGTTCTGGATGTCTGAATAGCGCTTCTAAACCGCCACGGAATATAATTGTTTCTAAAGGAGCACCACAAGACATGCGAGCGTGAACAAGATTTAGATAAGCTTAACAACCAAGAGAATACGCTGATGCTAGTCTTTGAATTTGAGGACTATTTAAGCATGTCAAAATTCCGTATGTTCGTTCTACACCAACAGACAACGGCACCACATCTTCATCAAAGCTCACCACACAAGACAATTCAAAAAGAAACTATACAAAAACCCGGTACAATGCTTACTGAGTCCAAACTCTGGAAACCCCTCAAACTGGGAAATGTCAACCTCTCCCACCGAATTGCTCTCGCCCCCATGACCCGCCTTCGCAACGATGATGATCACCTTCCTCTCGATTCAGTAATTCAGTACTATAGCGACCGCGCCAGCATCCCTGGGACTCTGGTCATCAGCGAGGCAACCGGCATCTCCAAGACCGCTGAAGCAGCTCCCAGCACCCCTGGAATTTCCAGCCGCGATCAGATGCAGCGCTGGAAGAAGGTTTTCGACGCTGTGCATGACAAGGGAAGCTACATGTTCATGCAGATCTGGGACCTTGGAAGAGCAGGAGACCCGAATTATCTAAAGAGCCGTGGGTACAAGTATTCTTCTAGTAGCGATATACCTATGGAGGGGTATCCTATTGCTCCCGAGGCTCTCACCGAGGAGGAGATTTGGGAAAAGATTGACGAATTTCGAAAGGCTGCTCGAAATGTTGTTGATGCAGGTGGTGATGGAGTTGAGATTCATGCTTGTCACGGGTGAGAATATTGAACCTTAGGAGTGTGGTATGTGACTAATGTCTACATTTTAGATATCTCATCGACCAGTTTATCAGCGAGAGCGTCAACAACCGAACGGACAAATGGGGAGGCTCAGTCGAGAATCGGGCTCGTTTCCTCCTGGAAGTCGTCAAAGCTGTCACAGAGGAGGTCGGAGACGAACGAACAGCCCTTCGAGTCAGTCCATTTGCAACCTTCCAATCTGCTTATACGTCCAATCCTTGGGATCAGTTTGGATACATTATTACCGAACTGAAGAGAGCCCAATACAAACTGGCATACATCTCATTTGTCGAACCCCGTGGTAATCCCGCCCAGACCGACATGACAATCCATACGCTTGCCGGCGATAATGTCAACCCCTGGGGAGACAAGAAGCTAAGTCTCGATCACTTTCTGGAGATGTGGGATAACCAGTCTCCTGTCATTGTGGGTGGAGGCTATCTACCTGACAATGTCTCGAAAGCTGTCGACAGTAGTTACAAACGTTGGGATGTCGTGGTTGCCTTTGGCCGATGGTTCATTTCGAACCCGGATTTGGTCTATCGCGTCAAGAATGGTATTCCGCTGACGCCTTACAAGAGGGAGTTCTTCTACGCGGCTAAGAGTGAGTCGGGATATAACGACTACTCTTTTAGTCAAGGCTTTGTTGAAGCCGCCCAGGCCTAATGATTGATAATGGCGTCATTTGAAGAGAGGACTGTCTTTTACCGTTGGAGCATACAATCTTTGACACTTTAATTGACACGAGTTCAAAACTCAGATTTTCTTACTATTAGATACATGTTTCTTGCAATATCACGAATGGTAAATTTGTTTGTTGTATCTACCAGATCTATGTCTTACTTGTTAAGTCTAGGAGCTCTCTCCGGATCTCTCCACCATAGACACGCTTCTTTCCTGATGTCGTCCTTCTCAACCTTTGTATCCCCTGGCTGCACAACAATCTGAAGTGGAGACTTGTCATCTCCCTTGTAAGCCGGCCATTCAGGACTACCAGGGTGCCTGTGAGTGTTGGGATCACCAGCAGTGACAAAGCTAGACAGATATCCGTGGTAGATATGGCTAATCTCTGGGTACTGTGTAGTCTCCTCATTCCATGTATATGCAATATCTGCTGTATGGGGAATGCCCTGCCAGTCAGGGAATCTGTTGTTGGTATTAAAACGAACTTTCCACGTGGGCACTCCGGCAGTTGAGGCTCGGTATGCTGTTTCCTGACCAGGGCAGATGTAAGCATAGTCGCTCCAAGCGGCCGAGATACGGTTGTACTGAGTGCTGTTTGGCGAGTTTGCAAAGGGTGAGTCATCATACTTTGATGGGTCAGGATACAAGGCGCTCAGTTCGGACAAATCCTTCTGTGTCAAAGCAGGCGAGATGTTATGAAGGTAGTCCAAGAACTCGCCGTTAGTCTCGAGATCGCCAGGTGTATAGAACTTGCCCTCGTCGTTGGCATTTGAGGTGATAGTAGGAACGTGAAAGAATGTTCCGTCGTACCCGGACTGAGAGCCGGGCTTCTCAAACAATGGTCCTCCCTGCACGGGCTGGAAGGGCCAAGTTAAGACATCGTTATAATCGTAGAATATCTTGGTGCTGATGTTTCTGATGCTGTTTATATCTGCTCCTCGTAAACATTTGAGGGCAGCTTTGTTGCTCTTCTTGTTGTCACACCCGAGGTATGCTGTATAGTCGTCGTACTGAGTTTTGTACAAAGGATAAGTATCATTGGGGAACGCCCTTGACGTGACAGATCCAGATTGATGGATGGCTCGGGCGAACAAGGCTTTGTTGTCCTTGCCATAGTTATGGAAGTAGTGAATTCCCACTGAGTGGCCACCAGCAGAGCGACCACCAATTGTGACAGCGTCCTTATCACCTCCAAAAGCCCCAATGTGTTTCTGGACAAACTCTAGAAAAAGTCGCTGGTCACGAATGCCGAGGTTTGAAAGACCCTCTTCTTGGAAGAGCTCAGACGGAAGAAAGCCGAGAGAATTGACACGATAGTGAAAGTTGACCACAACGATGGGCTCTTTCGATGAAGCTGCGAATGCAGCACCGTCAAAACTGGCCCAGCTTCCAGAGAAGAATGCACCGCCATGAATCCACACGAGAACGGGAAGCTTCTTACTCAACGGCACGCCTTGGGTTCGGAACACATTGAAGTTGAGACAACCCTCGCTTTGTGACTCCAGAGGCGTCTTGGCCGTGATTTCTTGGATGCAGGTTTTTCCGTAGCTGTCAGCACGCTGAACGCCCTTGAAAGGTTTGGGCCAGTCTGCGGCTTTGAAACGTCGATGACCTGTGGGTTGAAGGGCGTAGTCAATGCCCATCCAAGCATCTACAGGAGCTGGTAGGTCCTTCTTGGTGAGGGTACTGTTGGTAGTCGTTCCAGAGACACTACCATACCCCTCGAGCCTGACGAGGTTGTAGTGTTCTCCAGGCGCATGAGGTGTCGTAGAAACCTGCTGAACCGGCCCGAGGGCCAGCAACGTGCCAAGGTTCGTAAGAAGCTTCATAATGGCGGAGATGGTGCGGCACTGATGAAGTTGAGAAAGGATAAAGTGAAGAAGAATTGATTTTTCACTTTAAATCGCTCAGACCCATGACGATCGCCATTATTACAAAGTATCTTTGCCTGCCTCCCCGCAAGCATCAGTAACCCGAATCTACCCCACGATATGTGGGTTCAAGGTGTTTATCGCCTGTTTAGGTAGGAGACTAGGTTTAAAGCCTGTTCGATCAGCAGATAGAGTCAACATGGACGATCTGGAAATGGTTGTGGAGTAGTCTATGGTAGCATTATAGACCAGACTTCGGGGATAGAAATAGAGCCGAGGGCCATTCGCCGAATTGAGCAATCACCGTCTCCATTGTCGGGATAAGTCGAAACTCGATTTTATCGGCTTCTTCCTTCTATCGTTTCTCGGAAGAGCCTGATATCGATCATGTCCAACCAGGTTTGTGATATATAGTGATATAGCGCAAATTGTTTCTTGCCACTCCAGATATCAGATCTTACGTCGACTACCATGATTTCTCATTTGCGACTCTATATAGCACTGATATCAAAGTTACATTGATGCAGAATCCAACCTCTTCCTGGGCAAGGTTGTTTGCTATGCAAGCGGGAATTATGCTCCACTGGCACGACTGTTGTGCCTACTAGCTCTCCGCATCTCCTCAGCCTCCACCATAGCATCTTCTTCAGTGATCGTAATGTCCCGGGTCCTCATTTTCTCGAGAACATTGACTGCTTCAGCCGCATATTCACATTTCATCCGTACCTGTCGTCCATACTTGAAGAAGAGGAAGGGAAAAGGTGCACAAGCCAATGCGAGGAATGCTGGTATAGAACTTGCCCAGTGGACACCAAGATTCAGGTACATCTGTTTTGTAAACAGAGGAAAAGCAGCGCCGAAGAGGGATCGAAGGGCAGAGTTAGCCGCCATGACGGATGCAGCGAATACAAGATCTGGTATCTGTCAGCACGAAATACTTTGAGAGGTTGGAAGTGCTTACATGAATCAATAAGGTAATTGAGTAGTGCCATAAAGACCAACACGAGACCCCAAGCGAAGAAGACAGTACCAATTATCGGGACGATCCAGTGAACGCTTTCGAAGCTAGTCCAAGCAAACCAAAAGAGGCCTATAGGGATAAGAACAGAGCCTACCATTGCGGGCGGTAATCTATCTTCGGGGTCCAACGGAGCACCTCTGCCTCGAGCTGCCCGGGCATAACGCTTGTCTTCGAAAACAAAAGTTAAGATGGCCAGTATAACCCCGACAACGATTCCACTGAACGCAAGCCCGCCAACACCTTGACTCCAACCTCTTCCGTTCTGGAAGACGATGGGGAATGCTGCAAAGCACATATACATGGTGCCATAAATAATCGATATGTAGACAGAGGTGATCAAAACGATAGGTTCTTTGAACAAAAGTACCCAAGGCCTTGTCAAAGTCGTTTTGAGGTGGTGAGCTGCAGACCTTGCTGGCCTACCGGCATCATAACCCGAGATGTATACTTTGCCTGTAATTCTCGATAATCTTTCACTTCGCTTTCTGAGGATGTATGGTGCATATGTCTCTGGAATGAGAAGTGCTGCAACGATCCATATGGTGCCGGTGAATATCGCCATGACTCCATGGAGCCAGCGCCAGCCCTCAGTTTGAGCCAAGAAGCCACCTATGATGGGGCCTGAAGCCAGTCAGTTATATAGGCCCCAAATGCAGACAATGATAATCTCACCAATAGCAGGTCCTAGAAACGGTGCTCCCGAGAACATACACATTGCCATACCACGCTCTGATTTGTCAAACATATCAGCAATGACAGCTGGTGCATTGGAAAGAGGTGCCGATCCAATTGATCCGGTTAGAAACCGAAGGACCAGCAAAGCCGAGATTGAACCCGCCCCGGCAGCCCCGGCGCTGAACGCCGTTGCCGCCATGAAGCTGATGAAGAATATCCTTCGTCGACCATATTCTTCGGAAAGAGGAGCCCAGAACAGCGGTCCTAATGCGAAGCCAAGAACATATAGTGATATACCGAGCGTCGCAACTTCTTGAGACACGTTGAAGTATTGGATGACTTGCTTCATCCCTCCTGAATACGCCGAACTTGCAAAGGTTGTAGCAAGAGTAGCGAGAGCCTGAAGGCTGGTGAAGGACCATTTCTTCCATCGAGGGAATGTCATAGCGTTTTGAGGGTCGTTGGGGAGGAATGTGATGCGATATGGAGACTCTTCTGTGCCGCTTCCTGTATATTTCTGGCTAAGAAGATCTTTTGTATCAACCTGGGGGTGGCCGAGAAGATTCGACACTCGTTGGTACAGAGCATAGGTTGAGTGTTGTGATTCCACGGGTGTATCATCTGCAACAGTTCCGGAAGAAAGTGAAGGGGTGTCAAAAGCCATGATGAATAAAATGTTGAGATTTTGTGTACCAACGAACAGAGTAGCAGTGCTTCTTCTTCTGGCGTTATATATTTATAGGTACAATCTGCGACCGTGCTACATAGGAAAAGTATAGTTATGAATGCATTTTACCGGTTCAGATCCCCGCGGGTTTTCAGTCGGGACTATATCTCATAGTTCATGGAGGTACGAAATCAATGTATCTTTTCAGTACATACATTCGATGCCTCTGTCCTTTGGTACTGGAGGCGGCGTTGTACTGCCTTAGGTTTCTATCCGGTCTAGCCACATCAGCTCTACACAAATCATGGGGGCGCGGCCTTATGTCCGGTCCAAAATGCCGAGCCAAAACCCCGCGGCATTTCACGCAAGTACGACTCGCCTTCCAACATCTTCTCTTCATATAACCCCGAAATATCACCTTAACCAGTAAACTTAGATAGTGCTGTATATATTCGCCAAACCCATGCCTCGTATCTCGGCGCCAAAGATCAGTAAGGCTTGTATGCCTTGTCGAGCGCGCAAAATTAAATGTGACGCCCCAAGCATTGGATTGCCCTGCAGTAGTTGCGTCAGCAGAGAAACTACCGACGAGTGTGCATTATCAATTCGCAAGCGCCGGACTTTGTAAGTTTATTTTCCTTCACGAGAGCATGAAAATAGTCGATTAACATCCGGTATCTAAGAAGAGGTCGGAATACCGAGTCACAGAGATCTCTTCCCGATGACGGTGGTCTCATACGGACAGTAGGTAGTTTTCCTGCGTCTCCGATGCCATAAAGACCCCATTGACGCATCATTCGATAGCCCGTATCCCAAAATCGCTTTTCGCAGACTCACAGTAACACGACTCACTTGGACACTACTCCAACTGATGGATCTATTCACGCAAGACGAGGGGGTAGCTCTCACGGTCACAACAGTCCTGACTTACCAGCAAGTCATATACCACGTCGGCCGCAACCCGACCTGCTTTATCTTAACATATTACAAGACACCGTTGACAGCACTGTCACTAGCCAAAGCGGCTCGGGTAGCGCCACAACTAATGACGAAGGCAATTGTTTCAACACTCAGATACGTAATTGGAATCCATTATTGCAGCTTGATGAAGTTGACAACGAGTATCTTACAAAGAAGGGCGTTTTCAAGCTTCCTCCCCCGCAATACATGTAAGCTAGCTCACCCGCGTGCGACCAGGGTATCTGATACTACATAGGGACGCCTTTATCAAAGTGTATTTCGACCATGTATATCCCTTCGCCCCGATATTAAACAGAGTTGAGTTCATGCAGAGCTACCGGTCAGGAGACTGTTCGCTGTTTCTTCTGCACGCAATATCAACTGCTGGAAGCTCCTATGTACCCATAGAAGTGATACAAGGCTGCGGGTACACCGATCGTTCAGAAGCCCATATGGCATTCTTCCTGAAAGCCAAGTTGTTCCACGACTTCCATTGCCAAGGTGGCTCTCTGCCTATGCTACAAGGCTCCATGATTCTTGGTGCTATCATACCTGATCATCCATCGGACAGGGACTTCCATTATTGGTTTCATAACTCGGTTCGATGGGCATCCAGGTTGGGCCTCCACAACACCATCGCGTCAGTCCAATGTATTCCGATCACGCTCAGTAACTAACAATAGTTCAGACATTCTCGTAACGGATCGTGCAAAAAGCTTTACCGGCGGATCTGGTGGGTTTTGCATGTTAGTACCTTGCTACAGGACTGCATGACATGACACTGACTATGAGAAGAATAGGGACATCTTCTATTTCTTTGTCAACACTCAGAACCTGCGGTTGTTAGTAACTGCACCTCCGATAGAGCTCCTCACTGAGAGTGATTGGGAGGACGAAGATATGCTACCGTTCGCAGATATCTTGTCTCCGATAAGTCATCAGCAAAGGATGTCTCTGGTAGCTCATATGGAGTTGGCTCAAATCTGTAAGCCAATCCCCCACATGAATTGATACAGCTGATAATTTTCAGTCGGCAACCTGACGGCAACCATCATGACTGATCCATCGCACGACGTAAAGCGAATAATCCAGCCACTGGACCAGTGGCGGACGTCCTTACCTATCAAGATGAATCTCAGTGACTCATCGCCCAATGGCGAACTATACCTACTTGAGGCTTTGACGAACAGCTACAGGTTTGAGTGCGTCATGTGTCGATCGCTGCGCCGTGGGCGATGGGGAACCCATAGTGAGGATGTACGCGTGTGGGCTCGAGAGCGATTCCGCGCTGCTACTCTTGAGCTTGACTCGATACTCAAGAAAGTACTCTTGAGCGATATAATGCGAAAAATGCCGACAACATTGTATGTAAACTTCTTTCGTACCTTAACCATAACCAGTTTATGTAACTAACCCTACACTCACAGTATCACCACCATCGCAGCTCTCTTAGCATTGCACATAGAATCCGCTTTGGACTCATCGCAGTCGGACATCGCGCGATCTATGTCCCGTATATCGATTCAGTTCACCATGCTCGCTCTCAATCAGATACAAGATACTCCCGCTATCAAAAGAGCACTACCTGCGTTCGAGATGGTTCTTTCAAAGAATAAGCTATATCCCTCGTCGCTTCATGACGTTGCCCAGGTGGAAACACATGGTGTTCAAGAAGGGAACGCACATGACGAATCGGTAAATGTGGCGATTCAATCGGATCCAAGTTTCCCTCAAGACTTTAATGATCAGATTTCGCTCCTAGGGGGTGAGTTCGCAGATTTCGAATTCTTTGACCGATGGCAGATGGAACAGTTGGACTTTACTGGTATTTTGAGATGAAACTCAAGTACAAGACTACCGCTTTTATACATCCATTTCTCAAACTATCTTAACTCCACATCTCAGTCTTCATAGTTGATATCCAAAGTGCCTCGTTGGGATACTCATCCAAAATTATGCGTAAGTATTCATCCTAGTCATCTTTCCAACCACCATTAGCAAACATGGCTGTCGAGTATCCCCAGTAGTTAGGGTACCAAGACGAATACTCCCAGTCAATAATGACAATAGTCCCGTCATCTTGCGCAATAATGTTTTTCCTCTGCAAGTCATTATGCGTGAAGACAGGGGCCGTATTGCTATGAAGCACAGTTGGCAGAACATGCTTGTAATATCGCACCTTGTGAGCTGTGCAGTCTCCAGTTTCGAGCGAATAGATCCGAATGACTGAGTCTATCAACTTCTCTTCAGTCTCGAAAGATGATTTGATGTTGTCGAGGCCTCCTTGGGTTCCTGTGAACACGTCGTCCAGTGGTGGTCCATTGTTAACGCTGCCGAAATAACCTGGGTGCTTCAACTGCCGAAGCTGATCGAATGAGGTGCGGAGGGTCTTGGCGATAGAGGTCTTCGGTGCGTCGTCAAGTTCAACCCACAGGCTCTTGAGGGTCTTGCCCGGTATATGTTGCATGACAATATACGTGATGACGTTCTGTTCTTTTTTCCGTTGATAAATAGCATAGACCTTGGGCAATGCTACTGAAGTGTGTTTCGCGACATAGAGCATATTGTGAGCCTCTGTAGGTTGTACCTCTGGACCATACTTCATGACGAAGATTTCTCGGATCCTGACAAGATTGGCGATGCCAGTGTGGTTTGGCAATTACTCCCCGCTCTCCACATCATTCGGTGTTGGTATTGGACCAGGAATGTCCTGAGACTGATCATGGAACAGGACTTCGTATTGCGGTGGTCCAGCTGTGACGGACCCCATCTCAGATCTTGATGCTGTAGATGCTGGTTACTAAATGTTTGTTGATGTTGATTTGTGTTAGTTCTCTGTAACAAAGAGAGGAAGAAAGTGGAAGAAATAAACTAAGCATATTCGCGTATTAGGCAGCTACTAAACGTACAGCCGGCTGTGCAATAAGACCGCACAACCGGTTATACGATTAGACTGTTATATTTCCTATACGATATAGTGGATTACTATTTGATCAGCTGCTTGCTACAGTTCTACCCACTCTACTGATTTCTCCCATAATATCTTCGCTTTTCCTTCGTCATATGCATGGTCCCCATATCCAGGCTCATATAATGAGGTTGAAGGATCCCATTTGCCAATAATCTGGCAGTCTTCGAGATACTTCCCGCCCTGACCTTCTAACGCCTCAGCCGTCGCAGCCCAAACAGTTGTTGCAGCACCCTGTGGTGACAACTTCCACACTCTGTTCAAGTATGGGTCTCCAGCGAGACCGCTTTTTTGCTCTTCGGATAAGTGCCTTCCCAGATCGGTCAAGACACCGCCCGGCTGAACGCTCCAAGCGTGAATACCCTCGGCACCATATCGCCGTTCGATTTCGTTAGCAGTCCAGAGATTGGCGGTTTTGCTCTGCGAGTAGGCTTTATTGGGATCGTAACAGCCTTCCAAGTTAATATTGTTGAAGTCTGGTTCTCCAAAGCGATGGGCAAGTGAAGAAAGCATGACGATTCGTGCTGCGCGCTCAGTTGTCACGCCCTTTTGTAATGCTGGTCTGAGAAGGTTGAATAGTAGGAAATGTGCGAGATGGTTGGTTGCAAATTGGGTCTCGAAGCCTTCCTTAGTCCGTCCTTCTGGAGTGCACATGACGCCAGCATTGCATATGAGTATGTTGAGTTTTGGGCTTTCGGACAGAAATGTGGCAGCGCACGCGCGAACACTGTTGAGTGACTCGAGGTCCAGCTCCAGCAGATGAACACGGTCATCTTGTACAAGACCTCCCAGTGCTGTTTTGGCCTTGACCAAGTTGCGAGCGGTCACGTACAGTGTCGCTCCAGTGAGATACAGCGCTTTGGCAGTGTCGACACCAATACCTGCTGAACAACCGGTGATGAAGATAACGTGACCGTTGAGTTTTCCTTCAAGGTTTTCGTCTTTGATGATTTGATCGGCCGTGGGTCGAGCATCACCAGGGCCGTTGGCAGCTTTGTGTACAGCAATGTATCGATCAGTCATTGTTTTGGTAGTGGAGTTCTTGTGTAGTAGCCGTGGTAGTCTATCTCAAGAATGCGATAGACAAAATGATGCCACGAAACCTCAACTGCGGGGGAAATTGATCTTGGACCATTGAGGTGACGTATCTGCGTAGATAGTGAAGTGTTCATGTGGGCCTCGTTGAGGATGTTATTTTTAGTGCCCGTGGCGCTATCTTTTCTTATAACCCGATCATTTTCGCAATTGTCAAGTTGGGCTGTTTATGTATAGAATCATGGTAAATCCGTCAAAGTTAAGTACCATCTGATAATAAGAAACAACAGATTTTGTGCGCCAAGGAGACTATTTTACATACCTCAAAACTCCCTGTATCCGCTTCGTGGCACCGTATGGCCCAGTTGGACCACATAGTGAGCCAGACAGATCAGCCAAGTTCAGTACAAGACACACTATCCAGTATCAATTCTGATGGAACAATGTCAAAAAGATTGGCGCTCTGGTGCCCACGTAGCACGCAGATAGACAGGTCATCTTGTAATTATCAACGAACATGAGAAAATGCTGGATCAAAATTGCCTAATCTCCGATGACTTCCCAAGAACAGGGCAATTGGACTGGCTACGAGCATGACATAATCATATCCGCCACATAAATCCGACTCTAAGCCCGTTTCCGACTCCGATTTCTCACCCGATCAGAACCCAACTTCACCATCATCCATCACATCAGCAGAAATATTTCTCTCACATGGAGCAGTTAAGCCCGAGTAGTACCAGTTCTTCCAACCGAGCCCAGCCTCCAAGGCGTCGCCCCAGAAAGCCTCTCAACTGTGATCCCTGCAGACACTCAAAGCTCAAATGCGACCGGCAGCTCCCCTGCAACACGTGCCTGAAGCGAGGATGGCAAGACTCATGCGTATACGGATCTAACTTTACTGGACCGCGGGGTAGAAGGAAGACCAGAACTTCCAATATTGAACCTACAATCCAACCTGCTGAGACTCGGTTTGACACTATCGTAACCCAGCCTCAGCCACAAATTCAAGTTCAACCTCAAGAAGCTGCTTCATCCCCGAGTCGAACTCCGGAGCCGATACAGGAACGATGGGATACTATTCTCCAGAGACCTCTCGTGGAGAGGAGGCCTATTGGCCCTGACTCGCAGAGACCGACTGTTACGTTATCTCTTGGTCCGAATGTCCCAATTGAAGAGCTATTGGCTTTGCTTCCTCCAGCTTCAATAACCGAGTACTTGGTGGTACGCTACTTCGGCACACTATCGTCAATATTCCACATTATACACGGTCCGACGTTTCAAAAACAGTTCCTGGCATTTGTCGAAGCCCCAGAGAAGACAAGCTTGTCTTGGTTAGCACTGCTCTTCGCTATCCTTGCGCTCACCCTCGAGACGATCAAACCCGATGATGCTGGCTTGAACCTTTTGTGGCAGGATCCAAACTTCCCTCGAGACCTGCGAGCACTATCCCAAAAGTTCCGCAACGCAGCTATGATGTCGCTCTCACAAGACCAGTTCCTTGTTCGTCACGATCTCGATACCCTTGAAGCACTTTTGATACTGGTATACATGATCTCCCACAACGAGGGACCAGAATACGCATGGGCACTTCTTGGAACTGCTCTGAATATTGCTACCGCTCTAAGATGCCATGCAGGTGCCCCAATACCGAATTACATCGAACGAGAACGGCATCGACGTTGTTGGGCGGGAATTCTGATCATCCACACTGACCAGGCACTTTGCTTTCGGGATATCGACTTGACCTACCTTATGAAGATGACGGCTGCCATGCCAGCTTGGGTCAACGATACCGATATTCAAGAGCATGGTATAAAGAAATTGCCTGTCACTTCAGGATCCCAGTTCACGGATATGACACTCATCAAGTTCCAAGTCCAACTTTTCCAACTTTCTACCCAGATCTGTTCGCATATTTCATCTAGTGAAAAGTTCGACGAGACAATATTACTTAAATACGATACCGCGGTTGCTAAGGAGCAGAAAGAGTGGGACACTGTATACCTAGTCGACGGAAACAGAAGCATCCTCAACACAGAGGGTTACGTCCACTGGTGCACTCTGCAAACCTACGCGCACCAACTATACCTTCTTCTGCATCGGCCATTCCACAGTTCCCGCTCGAGCCATTTCCGCGCTGAATCACGAGAAAAGTGCATAAGGTCTGGCTTAGCACTGCTGGACATCCACCACCAGTTCTTTGAACTGCCCCGCATGAAATGCTATCGGTGGCTCGTCAAGGGTGCAATTAGCTGTAATTCGCTACACGGCGCCGTAGCACTGACGTCCTGTATGCTTGATATGCCTGATTGTTCAGACCTAGCGGAACATATCAATGCCATCGATGCTGCTCTTACGAGAATGGAAGCGTTGAAGATGAAGAGTCCCGCTTGTTCGAATGTCTATCGCGTTCTTCGTTGTCTTCGGTAAGTAGTCTGGATCTTGCTAATCGATATGGTGGCTGACATTCCTAGATCATATCTCAAGAAGCGAGAGCCTGAGCTAACAGTCCTGCCGGAGGATCTTGAACTCAGGTTTGAGGACTGGGCAAATAACGTTGACTGGTTCAGACCAGATGCGATTGATTGGGTATGTTAGACATCCCCATCAATAATGAAAGCCACTGACATGATTAGGCACTCTGGGATCAGTACATAACGCCTCAGAGCGATTACCCTGAAAACATAATGAGTTGATCTACAAACCAGTACAAGAAATTACTATCCATAATAATACGCCTACGCCGTACAGCTGTTTGTACATGCCAATCTGCGTTCTCTTTCTAATACATTGTCCTGTTCTCCTGTTTGTCAACGCTCGCTGTATGCGGGCGGTGGAGTACCGACAGGCATGTCATATTCTTCCATGTCAAAGTTTCCCTTACAATATCTTGGTGGAACCCTTATACCTTGGGCCAATATATCCTTCATCTCTTTCGACACTGTGTCGTTATGTCTCACAAACACGCCCCAACCATTGACGGGAAGTTCGGGTGAAATGAATAAGTGGATAGGTAATGAAACTTCCTCCTATCAAATGTTAGTCTTCTCCTCAACTGCAGGTGGAAATGAAGCGGACCTCTGCTGTGACACCGTTCGTGATAATCGTTACTTCAAAATGCAATGTGTGACTGATAGTTATGCCGTGCATAGAAACATCCGGGGAGCAATTTCTCACGGCCATCGGAAGATGTAAACATTGCTGCCAAGATTGAACTTGTCCTGATTGAGTCAAGTCCAGGGACCACTCAGTGACAACGCGCTGCCCTTCAAAGGCCATGCTCCCCGAGACAGACTTGTCTTCAACAGTATGTGTTTCTCGCAAGTAGAACCGTGCTTTGGAAATCTTGCTTGTCGAACAAAGTTGTGCAACTTGAGCCTCGATGGGAATGAGGCCGCCCAATGCTATTGCTCGATGTCGAACGGAGACGTTGTACTCTGCTCGTGTTGACCACTTTCCATAAGCTGATGTAGGATCCATAAGCTCGTATGAAGAAAAGGTCGGTGTTCGAATCAGTCGGATCGGTGCAAAGGAGCGCGCATCTTTCGAGGAGTCTGGGTGGATCGTTGACGCTTCAAGGAGGTAGGTGATACTACAGCGAGTGCAGCCTTTAAACGTATCTTCTTGGTCGCCTCGAATAAAGAGCTCAAACGGCCATTCGTATAGTTTGCCGTTTGGGAATGGCTTTCCTATTTGGTCGCCGACAAGGAAATGATTCCAAGTATGGATTGTTTCTTCCCTGTGTTGCCATTTTACAGAATCTTCTGTAGGTGCTACATGATCTCTACGTCACGATCAGTATAAACATGGGAAGTGTCAAATGCATTCCATACTTACCCAAGCCACATTCTACTCGTAAATTTGAGTTGTACACCCTGTACGTGCTGCTTTTCAGGCACAAACAAGGAAATCTTGCCTCTAAGATACTGTCCTTGTGCCTCAGTGCCATGACCGCTGAGGAACACATAATCTTGATCTGGTCTTGGAATGGCGAGTTAACGACAAAGGTGGCTACATGAGTTTGTTTAAAACGTACTTAATTGTAATGGTAAGTCGCCTAGGCCCTGTGACTTTGGCTAGTAGTGATCGCATAGATGATTTCATGGTCATAGTTGATCGGATTGGCGTTGGGTGTGGAGAATTGAACAGTAAACCAGAGTTGCTGATAGATGAAGGATAAATTATCGTGGAACAATTCATACATCCTTTATATGGCCATTCGCTCTTTTGATCCTGGGGCCTTTAATACTAGAAGCATTTTTTATATTGTTTGTTATCTCCGATCATACGACAAGTCCGATCAAGCGACCACGAACTATTATTGAAAATCGGAGTCGGAGTTGTTGTGACCCACTCGGAAACGTGAGACTCTTCTCCAAACAGAACTGCTTTGCCACTTTAATTCCTGATCTCTGATCAAGTTGTACATTCATTGGTCGCTTTACTAAATGTTGCTACGTTACCCGACGAGAGATAGGTCGAGGACTCGACCATCATGACCAAACCGTCAGCTTTCCCGAGTGAACACAGTACGTCGACATGTCTTGGCTTTCGGAAGCAAGAAATCCAAAGGCTTCGTAGGATGTCGTTATAACATTTGACCATATATATAGCTTTACTCCGCATTCATACCGTAAAGTTAAATATCATTCAAGACCCGTCTCTGATCCGAAGTTGACATCACACAAACAACCTACCACACTCAACGTTCCTCATAATCCCGAAGATGCAGAATATCATCTCTCAAGTCCCATCACATTTAACAAAAGTGTTTCACATCCCAAGACACAATGCGGAAATCTCTAATTTTACAGTGTACGACGTTTCCGAGCAATACTTCGACAAGATCGGAAAGTTACCTATGGGATCCGAAGACTACAAGGTCGAGCTGTGTATTCTTCGGAAGCCAACCGGAGAGCGTGTTGGGGATCACGCCCGATTCCTGGTGAATGTTGGCGACAACGGTACCTCACTGTCTGTTCGTGAAAGAACCCTGAGTCAAGATCCTGTAGAGGCAGAAGTGTAAGTCAGACAACACACAGGATCCGTTGGTGACTAACCCTTTAGGTCACTTCCAAACTCACAACGCAACGAGTATTCTGCCCACACACAGACCAGCACTACGTCAGTTCACACCTCTGGACATCTTGTATTTCCATTGCAAGAGAAGCAAACGAAGAGACAACTCATCCGTTATCCATTCCTCGCCATCACTGGTACTGCCTTCGGCGACAAAGATGCCGACAGCAACATATACGAATGGCAGGTCCACCCAGATGGGAAAGGACCGCTCCGATACGAACTGGTTAATCTGGGGGGAAAGCGCTCAGGTGGTGGTGATAGTTCAATATTGGCTATTTACCATCACCATGGTTTCGAGAACGAACTACCTTCATCTTATAGTCACGGTGTCCTGTTGCTACCGTCCATTTTAACATCTCAGTCTGAAATTGGGGTTGTGTCGAGCCTTTTAGCTCTTCTTTCGGCTGTTCGGCAACAGTCAACGTTGAAGAAGAGATCGCGTATCAGGTCTCTGATGTCTTGCCTATAGTATAGATGCGTTACAAGATAGTGATAGACAGATCATATATAAGCTATTTCATTCTATATTCGCTACTGATAAACTATAAATACAAACTGATGACTGTTACATCTTCTAAGTCCTTGCTTTTATTTCCCCCCTTGCCTTTATGGCTCAACAATCATAGGGCCTGATGTTGACGACTTCTCCTTGCCGCCTTCCATAGATGACCCGTCATTATCACTGTCTGCCTTCTTTGACCTCTTGAAAAGTCTGACAAACTTGCCTGAAACCTTGGTCAGCCAGCCATAGCCAGCAACAAAAGGTGGTGCAACAAAGTAAACCATCTTTGCAAACCACGCATCAGGGAACAGCCTAACCAGCACACCCCAAGGCAGACTGAAGGCAGCGATAATGATTGAGATAGCCCACTGCACGCCATCAAGGCCATTGGGATCGATGTCGAAAACACGGTTACCAACAAAGACGATAGCGATCTGGAGTCCAATCATGATACAGTTGATGAAGACGAAGAACAGGTTGCGGTGGATGCCCACAAAGACGTTGAACTTGTTATCAAGACGTCGGCAGTTGAGTTCGTTAAATATCTGCATCCAGACGAAGACGTTGAAGATGATGGTGTCAAGTTGGAGCTTTTCGCTCTCGAGGCTCGTGTCGTAGTTAAGGATAGCGCCGCCAGCGAAGTAGAGGACGAGAACGACAACCAGCTGGAAGATGGATTGGCCGATGATCATCTTCCACATCTGTGATTGTTAGTATCGCCATGGATACAGAGAAGTGATGGTGTACTTACGTTCATGGTAATGAGTGGCGCGGACTTCGGCTGTGGAGGACGGTCAAGGATGTCATCGGTAGGAGGATCGGTGGCGAGAGCAAGGGCAGCCATAGTGTCCATGATCAGGTTAATCTGTCAATGTCAGTATTGTTCGATAAAATCTGCTCGATGGCGACTTACCCATAGAAGTTGCACAGCCTTAAGCACAGGCTCCATGTCATCGTTGTACATGGAAGTAACAAAGGATAGGATAACAGCAGTAATGTTAACAGTGATCTGAAACTGCAGGAATTTCTGCACGGCATCATTGACAGCACGTCCCCACTTCAAAGCAGTGATGATAGAGGCAAAGTTGTCATCCATGAGGATAATCTCAGAAGCTTCCTTGGCAACTTCGGTGCCTGAGATACCCATAGAGAAGCCTATATCAGCCGCCTTGAGCGCAGGCGCATCGTTTGTGCCATCACCTGTCACAGCCACAGTCTCGCCGAGAACCTTGAGACGAGTGACCAGAACACGCTTGTCGTCGGGTGATGAGCGGGCCAAGACTTGTAAGCGAGGAATGACACGGTCGAGTTCTTCTTCGGAGAGCTTGCGAAACTCGGGACCTTCCATAACGATACCGTCAGTAAAGATGCCACACTCAGTAGCGATAGCACGTGCGGTGACAATGTTGTCGCCTGTAACCATCCGGGTAACGACTCCAGCGCGGCGGGCGTTCTGAACAGCTTCAGGGACACCGGGACGGACAGGATCTTGGATACCAACGATACCAAGAAGAGTCAAATCGCTGAGGTTTTCAAGGTCAGGAGTTTCGGCAAAGTCTTTATACGCCATGCCGATTGTGCGGAGGGACTTCTCGGCGAAAGCGTTGATAGCATCCTCAGCAGCTTTGCGATCCAAAGCACCGACATTGCCGTTAGAAGGGTCGACTTGGGTTTGGCAATATCCAAGCACAATCTCAGAGGCGCCCTTGATGAGAAGACGGCAACCGGTAGGAGTCTTGATAACAGCGGTCATGTACTTCCTGGCCGAGTCGAAAGGTTCGATGACGACGATAGTTTCGTTGGCGCGAGATTCGGCAAGAGACTGCATACCGAGATGGTCCTTGGCAAGTTGGAGCAGGGCGGTTTCGGTCTTGGATCCGATAAAAGTAGCGACTCCATCTTCCTCGCCTTCGAATGCAGTGGAGTTGACGGCGACGGATTGAGTGATGAGTTTCTTGGATTCGGCGGGAAGGCTGGATGCCCAGGAAGGAATATCGGATGTAAAGGTGGAGGAACCGAAGCGACCGGCAGTGACCGTCATTTTATTCGTCGTCTAGAGGTTGTTAGCAAAGATCGTGTCTGATATGGATGATACTCACCAGAGTTCCTGTTTTATCAGAACAAATACAGGTAGCATTGCCCATCGTCTCACAAGCTCGAAGGACTCGGACCAGGTTGTTCTCCTTCAGAAGACGAGTAGTAGCGAAAGCAAGTGCAAGGGTGACAGCAAGAGGCAGACCCTCAGGAACAGCGACAGCAATGATAGCAATAGCAACGACAAGCAGATCGACAAATGTCGAGGCCTTCTCCTCAGCTGGTCGGTCATCACCAGGAAGATTGGCGCAGAAGCGGAATAGAAGAATGAAGAACATGAGGACTGAAGCACCACCACCGAGCTGGGCAATAGCAACAGCAAGCTTCTCAAGCTTCTTCTGAAGAGGCGTAGACTCGATATCTGTGCGGACGGACATCATGATCTTACCAAAGCTGCTGTTCACGCCGACTGAAGTGCACATGAATGTACCCATGCCTTCAAGAACCCTTGAACCTGATATGATGAACGGATCAGCCTCCTTGGTGCTCTTGGGGTCGGGTGTAAGTGCCTTGACGCCAGGCGTCTTCTTCAAAGCGTCAGATTCACCGGTAGCGGTAGACTCGTCACACTTGACGTTGTGTCCATCAATGAAGATACCGTCGACGGGGATCAAGTCGCCAGGCTCAAGGTACAGGACATCGCCAACAACAACGTCAGCGACATTGATGAGCATTGACTTGCCAGATCGAAGAACCTTGACCTCACGATCATCCTTCTTTGTGTTGAGCTTGACAAACGCCTTTTCTTTCTGCCAATCGTTATGCGAAGCAACGACCACAACGATGGCAACGGCAGCGAGAATAGCGACACCCTCAACCCAATCAACAGGTGTAGGGTCATCGGGCGCATGGGTCGTTCCGAACGTCTCGTAGAGACCGAGAGCGAGAGAGATGGTACCAGCCACTGTCAAGAGAACCAAAACCGCTTCCTGGAAGGTGATCCAAGCTAATCGCCAGATAGACTTGGGTTTCTTGGCAGGGAGTTGATTGCGACCGTAGATACGGATTCTGTCATTGGAAGAAGCGTTTTGTGTTTGAAGTTCATCCACGCTGAGACCGGCGTTTACGTCCACATTGAGACTTTGCGCCAGACCCTGTAGACCACCGAAACTTCTGAGTGTGTCGAGAGATTTGGGGTCGAGGAGGTTGTTGAGGTCATTGGGAGTATGGCAGAAGGGAGCATTATTGGAGGGAGGAACAGCAGGAAAAGTGATACCCTTTTCGTCCGGAGTTTGCTGGTTTATGCTGGGCACGGCGGTCGTGTTGTCGCCGATTGAAGAGACGGTGCCTGCTTCGCTGAGGGAGCGCTGACGCGGGTCCAGCATGGCCTTCGGGTCCAGGAGATTACCAGACATGATGGAAGAACGAATTAGAAGAACAAGCCAAGTCCTTAGCCAGGATCCTAGGTCCCAAGGAAGAAAGCTTGACTGGTGGGGGGGAAGTATACAAGCACAAGCGAAAGCTCAATAACCAGTGAGCTATGATGAGTGAGTCTCTTCTCTATTTTCGGATTTGACTTTATTTGCGTGGGGCAATTAAACAATTTATATTTCATCCTTTCATCCTGACCCAAAGAGTCGGTTTTCCATGCTGGATCTGGAAACTAAGCTTAAGTCTCAGGGCAGGGATAATGCATTTCTCTCGTCTTGTCGGTAGACCAAGAAACAAGAGAGGGGGCTTCATGTGAGAAACGTTGTCACTGTTGATAGCCAATGGCCACTACACGGGAGATCTGATAATCACTGGTATGGGGCTAGATCGCTGCAAGACCGGTGTAGATCTGATTACTTCATCGGAGTACGGAAGACCGAGGAACTATTTGGGCTAAGATCTGCGACATTTGCATGGATCCGAGCCAGCATCACACCTCAACTAACCAATGATATAGTTGGCCGAGTATGACTCAGCGGAGACGGAATAAAGATGTCAAAGGAGCTGTTGGTCACATCTCGTCTCGTTTTATCCAACCCAACACAACACAGCCTTCTCTGTCTCCTTACTCCCTCGAAATAATGTAACTATGACGCTCAATCAAGGTCGCCTTGAGTAGCATTTACCGATGACGGCTCGTTTTCGATCTCGCCTAACCTTATTGCATGAGTTGGAAATACCCAGAATTGAGGAACAGGTCTGGAACTTGGGCTTGACAATGAAACAAATACCACGGGGCTAAAGGACCGACTAAACGGTATTCCTACTCCTGGCCCCCTACAAGTACCCCCTAGCTCGAATGTGCTCTGCTGTACTCCGTACCTTAATCACTAATGGATCGCCCATGTTCTTAGTTCGGTGCTCCCCCATCTTTTTTTTTTCTTCTTCATTTCCGTCTTTCCGATTACCTACACTGGCATCGCATTCCAATTTATCGAAAATCAGGATGCCTCCACGACGTGCATGCGATGTATGCTACAAGCGAAAGGTGATCAACTTGTTCTTACCCACTATTGGAGGCCTTCAATGTCATATGATGCCTCCGTTTCCTGGAAATTAATTATTAATTCTTGATTTTCAGATTCAATGCTTGATCAAGACTCAAGGCGAACCTTGTGACTGGTGCGAAAGTCAGGGATTAACGTGCACTTTTGAGAGAGTCATTCAGAAAGATCCCAACAAGAGGTACTTTGTTTTTCACCGAGACAGCGCAGATACTGTCTAATCAAGGACTAGGACCACTTCCGATGTTGTGCAGGAATTGTCTCACCGCGTTGAGTCTCTGGAGGAAGCTCTCCAAACTGCACTAAATGCACCTGTCCGAAGCGCCTCAATTTCTCTGTCAGACAGACCATTGGCTTTCCCCAGCCCACCGAGTCTTCGACTTGGAGGAGGCTCACCTGGCACAACAACCATTGCTCGTCATCCATCAGTCATAAGTCCCTCTGACCTTCCAGTAAACAATATTGCTCTGAGCAAGCCGTGCTACAAATTATCACCATGTCAGCTCGGCACGAATTGGTATTTTAAAGGTATCGGTATTCTATCTGAGCGAGGCCGACAATGGATCACGTATGGATCCGGTGAGAGAGTCTTTCTCGAGAACTTTAACATTTTTGCGAATCCAATCGGCGTTATCCCACCTCTAGACTGTTGGCCAATTTCTGACCAGACAAGAATGCTCCCACCGAAAGACGCCCTGAGGTACATTGTTGAAGCATTCTTCAAGTCCAAGACCTCAGTCTTTTTCCCGATTTTGGAAAGAAGTCTTTTCCAGGACACTATCGACAGAGCGTACGATGAAGTTGACCCTGGACGTCGCGCACCAGCCGAAGCCTGCCTTTGGGCGATTACTGCTCTCGTGATGCGCACAACGGATCTCCAGCAATTAGGACTTGGGTTGGAAATAAGGGACTGCCTTGATGAAGCTACTCGTTTGTTAACTCTCAACAATGGTAACACCAACTTGGACAGTTTGCAGGGCACTCTCCTTCTGGTGAGTAATCCCGTGGTAGAGATTACTTTTGCTTGACACTGACTGACCTTTCTAGTGGGCGTGTCAAAAGATGAGAGGTAGATGTCGTGAAGCTTCCGTCACATTCGCAAACGCATGCCGTATGGTGTGTGATCTCGGCGGCCATTTCCCACTCTCCCGACTGGCTATTCTCCCTCAACACAGTCCCACATTTGACCATCAAACGAAATTGCATATCCGAAGGCTATTCTGGATATGCTACTGCTTCGATAAGGATGTGTCACTTCGCACAGACAAACCGCCTCTACTCTCATCCGACTACTGTGATGTGAACGACTCTGAAGAGCCACCTTGGTTTAACCAATCCAGGGACATGAATCTCGCAAAGATTAAAGAGAATGCTGTCCGCATGCTTTGTTCACCAAGAGCGTTCAAGTATACCGAGGGTCAACTACTCGCGCGTGTCAGGGAGCTTGACGATGAACTTGAAGAGTGGCGAGTATCTATTGATCTTCGCTATCGACCTCGTCTATCTATCGTTTCCGATTTATCCTCCTCCCTGTCTTCAAACATGAGTCTGGAAGATCACACATACCTGATAAACTTGCAACTCGACTACCTATTCACTATAATCAACATTCACACTCTCGTCCGTAAATGTGGCGACTTGGAGGAAAACCTTCCCGACGACCTTCACAGCGTTGTGCACTCGAGCGCTGACCTCTCCATCGAGGCGAGCCGCTCTATATTCCGCATCCTCGACACAGTCGTCGACTTTTGGAAAGAAGATTCAGTCTACATCGTGTCGCACTTTGCTCCAATGGCCGCGATGCCGTTGTTCATGAACATTCTGATCCACCCGCTTGGTAACACGGCGGATAGCGACTTGCAGATCTTGTCGTCTATAAGTAACATTACCAGAAAGATACCTGCCGAGAGATTGCCAATGGAGGAAATTGAGGGAATTAGAGAGATCAGTGAATTTGTCATGGAGCTCGTAAGGTTGAGTCATAGTGCGGCTTGGAAGGTCAAACGGGGCGAGAGAGAGCATGATCTTGATATTATTCATAGTTGAAGAACAAAGGAAAAAATTGAGTCTACTAGTTTAACAAGCTGACTTTGCCTGCTGCAAGGCTGATGAACACCTTGGTGCGTAAAGTAGGATCCATATCACGCAACTTGTTCGTTTCCATCACTCTTCGACGTGACTCTACTTCCCAGTCCTCCAGCTCCTTACACACCCCATGAGGTCCAAAACCATAATCTGATGATGACGCATTTGTCCAAGGTTCGTCCTGATTGACAAACTTGATCCATGCCTCGCGTAAAGCCTTCCCAGTTCTCTCAGCA
The DNA here is from genome assembly GCA_014898975.1 of Fusarium nodosum. Taxonomy (NCBI): domain Eukaryota; kingdom Fungi; phylum Ascomycota; class Sordariomycetes; order Hypocreales; family Nectriaceae; genus Fusarium; species Fusarium nodosum. Next base: position 480,967 of record JAAVUE010000015.1, read on the forward strand.
GCAGGTACAAGACTTATGTCAAGACCTCCGAACAACAGAACCAAATCTACCCCATGATGCGATCCGCTTGAGGGTTGCCACGGATTTGACTCATCTATGAGACATCTATACACAGGCTTTCGTGCATCTTTCCAGAGTTGCGCCAGCTGATGGATAGGAAGTACGAATCCGCAGTCATTAATGAAATCCAGTGCCCCCGTTTTGCATGATGAGGGTCTGTCAGGATATATGTGATACAGGCGCTTGAGTTCCTCGCTGTGTTCACCTGCAGCATTGAAAGAGCTTACAATAGCATCAATCTTTGTTTCCCAGATTCCTGCTTGCCAGATGATGGCCTGTACATTATCAGAAATTCGAACGTAAAACTCCAGGGAAATCTCACCTCCTTCTGGACATCGCTAAGCAGCAAGGCTCTCGCTTCACCAGTCATTGTTTGCCATCCATCGAACCTCTCCTCCCATTCGAGGAAAAACGATTGCAAGCCAGATTGTTTCACAGCTTGGACAATCTTGTCAGTCGGCGCAGTCTCCAAGACCATGGTAGCGTCGATGTTTTGAAACTGTTTTGAAACCTTATCGCGAAGGGCGGAAACGGCTTGCGGTGGCTGGGGAGGCGATAGAAACAAGGATCCTGAAGACAGGATGAACTGACTTACAGGAGCTTGGGTTACAATATGAGCGTGACAGTAAACTGCGCCGGCGCTTTCTCCGGCCAACGTAACCTTTTTCTGAATATTTTTAGTAATTGTTTTGGGTTAAAGATTGGTCATTGCTTACCGGGTCACCACCAAAGTCTCCGATGTGGTCTTGAACCCATTCTAGAGCTAGCGCCTGATCGCGTAAAGCTAGATTTGGAGGACCATTCTGATTTCCGAGGGCGAAGACATTGAGTCGATACTGGATAGACACTGCAATGATTGGAGTACCGAGCCGGATGGAATCAGCCACGATAGCAGTCATGTCTGGAAGGCCTTGTCAGTGTGTTGTTTACCACCTCGTAGAGTGATACGCGATAATTGACAGAACAGGTTCATACCGCAGATACCAGAAGAGGCGCTTCCAAATGTAATAGCCTGAGACCCTCCTGCATTTGACGATTAGCTATTTTAAGCTTTCCGGGATTAGAAACGACTTTACCATGAATCCATACGAAAACAGGCAGCTTCTTGGAATTGTCTTGAACTTCACTAGCTGGCACGATTACGTCCAAGTTCGCACACCTGAACTCATCTTCGGGTTCTTGTGGAAACTTATAGTGCGGCGGTACACGTAACAAGTGACCAACATCAACAGGAACTTGGGGACATCGAGGGCTATCATATCAGATTTCTTGATCTTGAAGCTTCTTATCAGAATCTGCTTACCCAAATGCTGTGCAGTTCAGTTCTCTAGGGTAGTCATTGATCTGCTCGGCTGCGGCAAATCGTAGCGGAATATGGCCGTAGGGTATTCCGCGAAATTGCGTCACTCGGCCGGTTTCAACTCCGATGAGGGTCGTCTGGAGTGAATGATGTTTGAGAGCTACGACCATTTTCTCTAAATCGATACGACAGTTGACGCCGGTAATCTAAATCAAGTCTGGTCTTATGTCAAAATCAGTTGGGGTAAGTTGAGGCCGATAACTTTGCGGCACAATTGAGGGGAAAGCAGAGATCTCCACTTTCGATCCAGCCGAGGATACTACTGTACTTGTTCCAATACAAACTTAGGACTGTATCGTGTCTAATAAGTCAATATTGTTTATATCTAGTTACTCTATTCCCAAATTACTCATCCACGCGTACCACATATTCAGATGTCACCATAATCTCCCCAAGCCCTGCTTCCAATCCTTTATTCCGACCATGACTACTGCTTGGTTGGAGCCCACCCACGGCCTTTGCGATATTTTGGGATCTTATACCAAGGTGCGAGTCCCGATGTGCTATACTGGTATCTTGACTTGAGGTCTCGTCGCCACTTCTCTGCCCATCAGCGGGCACAATATGGTCCTTCGACCCCCAGACCGTGTCCCCCAGATCCGCTTCATCTGGTTGTGATCGTGAGCTAACTTTGTTTTTGTAGTCTCCGAGGCGGTAGCCCTGACTGTCGCCTAGACCTGGAGTGCGGGTACCGCTCTTAGAAGCCGAGACTGTTTTCTCGACGACTCGCTTTAGAAGTGGATAGACCATGGGGAGATTTGTGACCACGAAGCTAACGAATGATTCGCGGACAGACCAGTAGCCTGACTGAGCTGGATCAGTGTTCCCTTTCTATAAGTGAAGTCAGTACGGGCTTTATAATAAGGGAAGGTGCTTGGCACTGGCAAACTTACCGTTAGGATAGACACAGCTCTCAAGATTCCGAATACCATCTCTAAGAGCGCGCCACTGAACATAAACATAATAACAACCTTCTTGCGCCAAGGCATCCGAGCCTTCCAAATCATCTGGAGTTGACGAGTCAGTTAAAATATCGACGAGTGTTGCCGTAGAGATACTCACAGGAAGGGGAATTGACATTAGAAAAAAGTCAGTGGCGGTATTCATGGCCATAACGTAGATGGTTTGTAAGTAGCTGATAGCTGGAAGACACGAATCTGCACATCACGTTAGACTGGACGAGTGATAATGATTGGAAGACGCACTCTGCGGTTCTGGGTCGATCTGCCATTGCTTCTCAAACGGTATGCACTTGAGAAAGGCCACCAAGAAGCAAGAGACGTATGTGACGGGGATGATGATAGTGCCCCAGCGTGCATATCTCTTCGCTGAAGCCACGCCTTCGCTGAAAGAAAAGTTAGTCGTCAAGTAAATACACTACTATCAGAAAAGGTATACATACGTGAGGCGTAGATAGTAGATGACCCAATAGCCCTTCAGAAGCCATAACAACGTCATGTAAAGTAGAAGCCCAATAACATGAGTTTTGGACCCATTTACCCGAAGCGCCCATTCAGGACTACCCGGGTTATCTCTCAACGCCTGACGCTGCGCAGGTGTTATGCCGTTGTTCGCCAAGCCTTTCCAGTATGCGACGACGAAGTATGCTGCTACTGACTCGGCAGTATATACTATCTGAAATACGACGGGTTAGTGCAGTCTGGCAGAGTTGGAATAGAGGCTGACTCACTGTAGCTAATAGCATGAGAGCATCGTCCCATTGGATACGTCGGCCGAAGGAAGAGAATTGGCTATAATATCGGAGAAATAAGACGAGGTAAGCTGCTCCTTGGAGGCCCCAAACCTCCTGGATGAAGGCGTTGGCTGCTGCTTGTTCAGCTTCAGTCGCCATCGCTGGTATATTGGATATCCCTTGATGGTCTGTGACACAATGATAGAAGGTAGTATCGTATGACAATGGACCCCACAGGACGGATTTGAGTGGTATATATACGCGACGAAGAAAGAATCATGGATCTACTCTGCAGCGATCGCTCACACAATATTAGATAGACAATTTGCACTCTTAGAATCTGGAGTATAGCCGGAGTGCCAGAGATCCGGAAGATCATTTCAGGGGCTCAAAGTGAAGCTGGACCTGAGCCTTGGTGCTTGGTCTGGACATGAGATATCAGACAGAGTATGCGATCGCTGTAACTCACGGCTTCTATTGGCTCCAAAAGGTCACTCGGGGAAAGCGAGGTTTCTAAGCGAAATCTGATAGATGATTTCGGATCCGTTGTTTGAAACAGGGGAAGGAACGTGGAAAGGATTCCCAAGAATTGAACCATGATGAGACCTGTCATATATTATATGGAGTGGACCGGTAGACTGGCTTTTCAGCCTCACTTGCCGCTGTCGAATGAATGGCAAAAAGAAATGTCAAACATCTTGTCTCTGATACTTCCTACCTGCTTTCCGAGATCTCATCAAATAGATGAGCTATATGAATTGCAGCGATTGAACATTTGAGACAGATGTTGTCATAGGTTCTATTTGCGTTTTGAATTGATAAACTATGAGTAAAATGAGAGACAATACCTCACATGCATATTATTAAACTTGGCAGCGCATGAAGTGACTTATCACAACTCGAAAGGCAAAGCGTGGATTACCCACTCAGAATATGACTTGTCGACCGTCTGCATTGGAGTTTTATTTCTCTGCTGAGATCCTGGTTCAGGCCCATGGAACTAGTCCTCATTAATGACAATACCACAATCATGAAGGCAAAAAGACCTGCTTACTGGAATGTCATCGCAGTCATAGATGTTGCAGCGGGCTGACCGGTACTGGCCCCGCGAAATAATCCTTGTCAGTGATTTCCCAAGTGTTCCGAACAAGTGACAAGTCACATGGGGGTAGTTAGAAAATCTTCATCAGCGGAAAATTGAGGCGGGATCCTAAACGAAGACTGAAATAAACAATCAACGTTGAGACTATCGAACGGTAGCGACTTAGTTGAGACATTGACGCTCTGGGGTCTGGACCCAGTAACTTTGCCCTCATTACCACTTCAGTAACGTGGCTGCCACAAGATATTATTGGTTCCGGGACAGATTGTGGCAAGTACGTTAGCAAAAGAGAAAACAACGCCAGACTTGGACGATTGTCGTAATTATTTCCCGAATTGATCTCCGTACTTCTGGAGTTGTGATACATCACCTGCACAAACCCTGTCATCTTTCCTCCTTCCTACTTCATACTTGGTGAACCAACTTCAAAATGTCGCCTCGACTGCCGTAAGCCGAGGCTTTTAACATTGCTTCTTCCACCCTGAGTTTTGATTGCGAATTGACACTCTCGCATCATACATACTAAGTAGCTTGTCAAACACTGGCACAATGGCAAACGACAGCAAAGTCGACGTGTAAGCCTAATTCTCACAGCTCAAGGCTAATGCGGGGCTAGCCTCAGTAATGAAACATGCTGACAATGTCTTTGTTGATGAAGACTCATAGTTGGCGCCGGCCCAGCTGGGTAAGCTTACCATCCTAATCTCGGTTTAATAAAGAAGAAAAAGCAAAACTGATCATGGCTTTTTACCTCCGATTTGCAGGCTGATGGCTGCATCATGGATGGCTCACTGTGGCGTAAATGCTCGTATCATCGACAAAAGAAATACCAAGATCTTTTGCGGTCAGGCTGATGGCCTGCAGTGTCGAAGTCTGGAGATCTTCGACAGTCTGGGTTTCGCAGACCGTGTATGGAAAGAAGCCAACCATATGATTGAGGTATAGCGTGCGCAAAACTAAAGATATGCAGTAACTAATGAGTTCCATAGATTTGCATGTGGGTATGTATGCAATAATTGACCGAGTATGTATGTCTGCAAAGTTGAGCTTACTCGTTCTGTTAGAATCCTGGACCGGATGGTATCATTCGTCGTTCTGATCGTATCCCCGATACCATCGTCGGCCTTTCGCGTTTTCAACAGGTTGTCGTACAGCAAGGTCGTATCGAGCGCTTCTTTCTCGACAACATCAAGAAGTACTCCAAAGATCAAATAAAAGTCGAGCGTGCCGTCTTACCAGAGGCTATAGATATTGACAAGTCCAATATCGAGAGTACTGAAGGCTATCCAGTTACGATCAAGATTCGCCATCTTAGTGAAGAGGAAGCCACACCTCCCCAGCAGGCCACCGCCAGCAAAAACCAGGCATCAGACGGTCTCTTTAGGAGCAACTTGGTGTTCGAAGACGAAGTTGACAACGATAGCGCTCTTCGTAAAGCTCAAGATCGTGACGCTGCCACTGAAACTATCCACGCCAAATATGTCATCGGCTGCGATGGAGCAAGAAGCTGGGTTCGGAACCAGATTGGGCTAGAGTTGCAGGGTGAGGCAAGTGATTTCATCTGGGGTGTCATGGACATCATTCCCAAGACCGACTTTCCCGACATCCGTATGCGTTGCGCAATCCACTCGGCCGAGAACGGTAGTCTTATGGTCATTCCAAGGGAGCATAAGTTGGTTCGTTTGTACATCCAGCTGAAGGAAGTGACTCCAGATGCTTCAGGCCGTGCAGATAGATCCAAGATCAGCCCGGACATCATCTTCAAAGCAGCGCAGAAGATCATTCATCCTTACAAGTTGGATTACGAGTACTGCGACTGGTGGACTGCTTATCAGGTACGTTGTCGCGTTTAAATATCACAACACACCGTACTGATGCCGTTCTAGATTGGTCAACGCGTCGGCACAGCCTTTGACTCTCACGAGCGCATTTTCCTCGCAGGCGATGCTGTACATACCCATTCGCCAAAGGCCGGACAAGGCATGAACGTATCCATGCAGGATTCATACAATCTGGGATGGAAGATTGCTCTTGTAGTCAAGGGTATCGCTAAGCCAGATATCCTCAAGACATACCAGAGCGAAAGACGTCGCGTGGCTCAAGACCTCATTGAGTTTGACCATCGCTTCAGTCGCTTATTTTCTGGTCGCCCAGCTAAGGATGTCATGGACGAAGAAGGTGTAAGCATGGAAGAGTTCAAAGACGCGTTCGAAAAGGGAAACATGTTTGCATCGGGTCTATCTGTGAACTATGGACCTAGCAACATTGTTGCCAAGGCAGGTGATCCACTGGCCCAGGCTGATGGTACCAAGGTGGTTTCGCCTCCTGGGGTCTCCCTGACTGAGGAGACCTTTGCCAAGAAGCAGGCGCTTGCGACTGGCATCCCAGTTGGAATGCGCTTTAACAGCTTCAAGGTCCTGAACCAAGCCTGCGCTCGCCCCTACCACTTCCAGGAACGTTTGAAAGCGGATGGGCGGTTTCGTATCGTGCTGTTCGCAGGTAACATACTTGATCCCGCTCAAAAAGCTCGGGTCGAAGCACTCTGCAGTCGCCTCGATCAGCCCAACAGCTTCCTTCACCGAGTCACCCCCAAAGGACAAAAGATCGATAGTGTGATAGAGATTTTGACCATTCACTCCTCGAAGCGCTGGGATGTGGACATTATACAAGACTTTCCCTCAATTCTACGCCCGTGGGATGAGCAAACTGGTTACGACTATGAGAAGGTTCATGTCGATGATGTTAGTTACCACGAGGGTTATGGAAATGTATACGAGAACTATGGAGTTGATAATATGCGTGGATGCGTGGTTGCTGTGCGGCCGGATCAGTATGTTGGCTGGTTGGGTGATTTGGAAGACTTTGATGATTTGGAGGACTACTTCAAGGGCTGTTTGTTGATGAGGGATTAGGATATTCTGTAACATTGAGATAATATTTGAAACTATTCTTGAGACTGTACTAGAGCGCTCCCTATGGTACTACAACCCTCGGCATCGGTAAATTCGTCTTGTGTCTTCTCGACCACTCCACAGCACGATGATAAAAGACGTCTTCCTTCACCTTCGCCGCTATAGTATCTATATCAGGATCTTCGCCGTTGTTCAAGACTCTTTCAAGCTCTGTTAACAAGGCCTGACAGTCCCAGCATCCACAAGCACGATACTCCTGTCCAAAATGTATACGATATAGACTCCTCGTTTCCGCAAACCCGTCTCCCAGCTGGGGCTTTTCGATTGTGTCGTCGTGATTTACGAACTTGCCAGCCAGAATCTTTGTCGCTTGGCCATAGTGTTCCGCTGCACATTGATGCGTGTGCCAAATCAGATCTATGTCGAGCGTTGGCACGACGGTGCTTTTTGACATCTTGATGAGTTTACAAAAGTTGAGGTAGCGACTGATACCACGGCGAATAGTCCCCTCTAGCGCAGGGCTTCTGATCCACATGTAGGAGTTCATCTTGTCAACGAACGAAGCCTGTCGAAGAACAGCATCGCGCAGTTGCTCTGCGAGCGTCAAACCGACAGTCTCTAAAAGCTTCGTGTATTCCTTGAAAGGGCTTTCGTATACCCTTGGACGAGATAAGAAGCGGTTTATCCCCATTCTAGCTGCATCTCGACGTGCTGAGTAGGTGAGCGTTTTCCAAGATGCCATATCGCTATACAGGTCTGGCGCGAACCCATTACTGTTTTGGTATAGAAAAGCTGCTGTAGGACTGAGTGTGAATTTCCATTCACCATTATCGATTGCCTCGTGGATATGCTTCCAGGGAAATTTGATACAGAAAAGAGGCTCTTCTGAACAGGTCTTGTAGAAGAGTCTTGGGTTCAGGAGGAAGGAGTGCCAGACCATAAGAATGTCCAGAGGTGGGAGGTTGTCTTGTGTGATTTCGTGGATTCTGGACTTGTTGAAATCTTGTCTCCATGCAAGAAAGCGAATGGTTGCAAACTCCACAAATTTCGGCCACTTGATCTGTCTTCGCTCCCATAGCTTTTCGTCCTTGAAAGTCTTCGTATCACCTTGCACACCAGTCTTTTCCTCCCTTATTGGTTCTGTCTGCATAACCTCATCCAAGGCCTTTGATACAAGAATATTTTGTCGCAGGACAAAGAGTGTTTCCAGAAACTCGAGATGTGTCGCGCATTCAGCCAAGTTTGGAAGAGCCAAGTCTGGAGTGTTTGGGTTTCGCGTAGAACTGCCTTCTGGAATGTCTTGAAAGTTGAAGACGCTAGAATCGGGGATGGCAGGAACATCTTCTGCTGTGTAGGCGAGTTCGTATGGTTTGCCAGTAGGGTCATTAGGCCTGTTTGGGCCCGAAACCATTTCTTTCCCCTTCTGGTGAAGGGAGAGTTTTGTTAAGCTGTGTTCAAGAGTCATTTTTAGGACTTCTTGATATTATACGATACAGCTGTGGTCCTTTAAAAATGCCTTGATTTGAAACACAGCAAGGGAGGGACAGACATGGATGGCCCTCAGGGTGTCAGAAGAAATGGCAGCTTGAGGAGGTGAAGATGACAAAACTAGTAGCACCAATTTATGCCATTTAGATCATAGGCTTAGTTCATTTATTTTTATATCAATAAAGCCCGGAGGTCATTCTTTTTTACCACCTATGAGATGGCACAGTAGTACCTTGCAAGTACAGAACCCTAAGCCGCCTCGCCGAACGCCTTGACAAAAGCAAGTCACATTTCAACCCCCCTGCATAGCAGCCAGTGGCAAATGGCACCCAATTGCAGCCATCCTGCCAACGCCCGACTACAGTGAGGACTTTACGTGCTAGTCTAGGCGGTCTCGACTTGCCGATCAGGCGGAGATATTCCGCACTCACAATTTAACGACGCCAGCAACTCAGCTTTGAATATCCCGTCATTCTCCAACTCTACCTTTTTCTTCGAGACGTGATCGTCATGCGAAAATGAATACTTTCCACGAAGCCTTCTTTTCAATCTTTATGATCTCGTGTGGTTATTTGATTCTTTGTAATGTTGTTATTATATTCCGAAAGTCATCGGTATCATTTGGCACATTGCGGTTCTGGTCGCTTATTCCTTTATGGCTGTACGGTCCTCTTGTTGTCCTCAATCCATGGTGGCGACTGGGCCATCTCGATAAAGGACGTCAATTTCTTGTATGTCTTCTTGTGTCCTGCGATGGGCTTAAACTAATGTTGAAAGGGTATTTGGATCGTACTATGGCCGCTCGTCAGCTCAACGATTGCCACACAGTCCAAAACTAGAGGATCGATGGGTGAATGGCATTCATGTCAGCGGAGTCGCGGGCCTTTTTACATCATATGTGTCGACTTGGCCATCATATTGTTCTTGATCGTTGAATCTTGTCGCCATCCGATCCCTACAGGAACAAAGGACTGGACCTTTGGTGGCGGATTGGGTAAGATCATGGGCATGTTTGTCATGTAAGTTGCTGTATCACACCAAGTAACAACGGACACTGACCAAAAATAGCATTCTTCTTGCGTTGCAAGACATTTTGATATTTCCTATCGCCGCGTTTCCTCGCTACGTCACTGCGCCTGTGGTCTTAATCAGCAGAGCTTTCTTACCAGCAAAGAATGAGCCGCAGGTTGCAAAATGGGCCTTTCAATTTGAAAATCTACTATCTCAAACTCAAAGCTATAATGAAAAGACTTTGGCAACGATATTACGCGATGATAACAATATTGGACAAGTCGCGCGTTACCTGCACTACGATGATATAGTCAACCTCTCAATGGCATCGAAGCTGATGCGCACGTCAATATTCTATCCATCTTCCGAGGCTTCTTACCGTCGCAATCGCGTAGAGGCACTATGCGTGTCCTCATGTGTTCATGGACATAAAAGCGAGTGCTGGAGTTGCGAGCGCGTGATCTGCTCTGTAAGTAACATGCCCGTAATCAGTGATGCCATACTAATTTTGTGTCAGGAATGCACACATCAAAGGTCAGACATTCGATCTTCCCGAGTCAAAGACCATTTCGCCAATTGCTACGCCGTCTGCACATTTTGCTACCTAATGGCTGCCCCTGGAGGCGCTGCTCCCTTCCAAGCCAAACGGAACATGGAGGACCTGGAGCTGCAGCACATCAACTGCTGTGCGTTCAAGCAACCTCTACGAGAGGATGATGGCGTTTCTTTGTGTAGGTACTGTGCAAAGTTAGATGGGTCGGTTGTTACTACAATGAGAGAAACACGGGACGAGTTCTATTTGAGTAAGACGTTACCGAGAAATGTTGACTGTGCAATTTGTATGAAGACTTTATCAACAAGGGACTCGAGGTGGTGGTTCTGTAATCGGGGACGACACGAATGTCACTGGGCGGGACATCATACTTAATAGTGAATACTATAACTCTTCTATATGCTGTCAACTATCCTCCACAACCTCCGCAGCCACCATCACCGTCGCCATCGCCTGAAGATTCCGTGACGCACCCGCTACCACAAGTATCTCCTGTCATTCCAGGACTGCCCACCGCACATCCGGCCCCAGCAGCACCACAAACGAAAAAGCCTACACCACAACCTCCTGCGCCAGAATGGTCCGCCTTTGTCGCTCCGACGTCCATCTTAGCTGCTCTCCAATCTCTCAGTTTCTCATACTCAGTGATACGAAATGGCAGAGTATACAAGGACCAGTTTGCAACAAAGTATCGATGGTATGCACCTTTTTCGAAGTGGTGGCTGAAGGGTTGCGCGCGATGTATACCGCCCAATTTCAGACGGTCCACCGTTGCATCCGAGTCGCCGTGAAGCCAGTTTGTCGAGGCACGAAGTTGAGGGTTACATGACATGGCTACTGCAGCTGTCAGGAGAGTGTCTTGACCGAGAAGAATAGTGAGACGATTCTTGAACCAGTCTCCGTCTGACATGGCACCTTCAGCCTGGCTCCCTTTTATCGGCTTGTCTGCGAGTGTTGGGCTAGGAGGATAAAACTCTCTGCTTCGTGCCAGGTGCAGAGACGCGATAGACCACGAATCAAAGGGAAATGCGAGGACATGTTTGGAAATATTGCAATCGCCACAATTCCCAGGATATCGATCATACGCTTCTGTGCAATCCCATGGGAAAACATCTTGGTATGGATAGATGGGTCCTTCAAAGCCACCCCAATCAGTCCAGTACTCAGAGAGCGAGTCGATGATATCAGAATCATCACGACGTCCATAGCGAAGCTTCAAGAGATATTCTTCTGTAAAACCATTGGGGACGTCATATTTTGATAGTGCCCGTATCGGAACATCGGACCCAGGCCGACATACAAAACTTAAAAGATAGAAAGGTTGGTGCTTGTTATCGAATGGTTGAGTAGTGAAGAGAGAGCCAAACAGTCCTCGGTCGATCAAGTTGTCGCAGAAGGTCTGACAGTTGTTGGACTCACGATTCCACTCAAGCTGAACACCTGGATCGAGCAGACGAGTTGTGATGCTTGCTATATATACTTGCACTCTTGACCCAAGATACTCCTTGACGTGCAAGACCAACTGCTTGGCACTCTTGTTAATCAAGGCCTCTCTCTTTTGAGTTTCCATATTTTCGTCATCCAGGTAATTGCTTTCACGTATGAAAGCATCAACCAGGTCTCCTTCGATGTCGGAGTCGAAAAAATCACAAAAGGCACCACCAACGACTTGTTTCATGAATGCTTTGTAACGCTTGGGATATCGCGGTCTGTTTTGCGAGAGAAGCACGCGATTGGCTTGGCCAGTGACAAGGAGACAGTTGGTGATATCTTCTGGGGGGTCGCGAGGAACTTGTAACGAAGGCGGATCCCGACTTGCGATGAGAACACCACCCGTGCTGTCACTGTTAGTTACAGTCATCATGTCACCATGCTGTGAGTGAACTTACTCTGCAACGCCATTTTGTATTATAAGAGGTCCAAAACGAATGGCCATGTGTACATTTCCGTATGGATTTTCGCCAATCTTAGACTGTAGATAGGTGGGAACACCCTTTAGCTTAGTGGTACTGGATCTATCACAGTACCCATATTCCGGTCTGGACGTCTCGTCGTGATCCGGCCGAGGAAGTTGCGTTCTCGAAGCGCCGGCAGGCCTTGGCACTTCTTCAATGGCATGATCTCTCTGCCTCAGTTTGCGCAGACTCCCACTCTTGCCAGACGGGGATTGTGTAGATGTATACTTTGCTTCCGCAAGTAGATCTGTGACTTTGTAGAGCCCGCATCCAACTCGACCCAGGCCTCCCTGTATATGATCTGCTCCATCAGAAACCGGATCGATAGGCCAAAGCGATCTGGAGCGCCCATGGGTATCGCGTCGCCGGACAGTGCTACAGTAACAAAGCCCACGGCTCATCTCTGGCGTCAAGGCAGTAGGTAGACAGGAATGTTTGTGCTGCTTAACAAAACGTGTTTGGCCATAATATGTCGCCCGGTAGCATCCTTCGCAGATGATCGTACCTTCATCGCTAGTGTCCGAAAATGTGCAGCCTCGGATGATGGCCTGACATTCCGAACAATGCTGGGGAACAAAGACAGGCTGGTTTAGAGTATCATAGCAGGACACTTTGATCTGGGCCGAGGCAGACATTTTCCAAACTGGGCATTCCTCTTTATCACCTCGGTACTCGATAATTTTGTCGATATCGAGAAACTGCGCCGACTGCAGAAGCATGCGTGCTCGTCGCCTTGTTGGATCCGGTATTTTGCGTTCGTTGAGTGAAATTCTCAAAGCGCTTTTGACGCCCTGACTCTTCATGTCTGCAAATATGTCCCAACCTCGATCACGCAGGACTTCATCGTAAGACGGCGGCTCCTTAATGTTTTTCTTTTCGCCTTTTTTCTCTTTCTTGGATCCTGGATTTGTCTTATTCCGCTCATGGAACTGTCGTGAGATGTCGGATACTTGATCAACAAATGTATCGTAACCATGGATATGATAGTCTTCTTCATCTGGCAGTAAAACTGATGTTTCTTTGTCTGATTGCCAGCGACGAAACGTGAGGAGCAGGTATGGAAGTTCACGTTCCACTCCTTGCCAATACATTTTGAGAAGTTCATTTTGGAGATGTTCGGCAGCGAGGCCTATGTTTGTGCTGGGTATTGGGGGTGATCTGGTAATGTGTTCGCCCATCCTGCCTGACGCTTGTAGACTGAAGAGAAAAAGGAAGGATTTCAGTGAGGTTATATTGGGCAACGGCGCTGCTTACAGGAAATGGAACGATCTTTGGTAAAAAAGAAGAGCAGAAATCTTTTAGTTCGTTTCTACATGCCTTGCGCCAAGCCTGGAAACTTATGCTTATGGTCTCGATCACTTTATGCAGGCGTTGCGGGGAAGAGCGGAATTGCCGCGCTCGTAACTGTAAGTGTATGTGGCTAAGTAAGCGATCTGCAAAGCCGCAAGGCAGACTTGCTACGCCTTGTAGGTATTGTTTCTGGTCAGTCGGCAGTTCAGACATCCGTTTCCTCTGCGCGGTGCGAGCTTCGTGGCATACTGACAACCAAGCTCACTCATCTAGTCACTATTCTGTTCGATATCGTCTTCCTACAAGCTTGTCTGAAAGCTTCAGTCGCCTTCAATTCCATTTCCACTCTAAGGACATTCATTTGTACATTTTTGCAGACTTTTACATTACTGTGCCTAGGTATGTCTTCACAGATATCATGGATCGATACTTGAACAACATATATTACGGTGAAAGCGGAATATTTCCACTGCTACCTTTATTTAACCGTGTCGCAAAGTATGTACTCTGTGGGTATCAGTTCGCTAGGTACGGAAGGCCATAACGCCAAATTATCCCACAAAGGCAAACCTGTTACATAATTACATAATTCATAACCTTCTAATTCATGGATCCCAATCTGTCTCAGAATGTATCATGTTGATCACTTGGTCGTATCTGTATGACATAAGGGTGTTCGTTTCGACAAAGACCCGAGGCCGGAAGATCTCGCAAGTAATGTATGAAGAATGTGAACTGAGTTGAGGGTATCACGAAAAGAAGCATGATCGTCGTAAGTAAGACTCGAATCTTGCATTTGGTTAGATGATGAAGAATTTGGAGGCAGGGAGGGTCTACCTCGGATCGTTAAGTCCGGTGTCTGTTGTGGATTCAAAGTGCTCACCGTTACTTGGACAGGCAGAATTGCAAACCGGAACATTACGAAACTCTCACCAGCAACTCTAAGCCACCTACGTCCCAATCAATGGCAATTTTTTTGCCGTGACCTGGTCCCAGTGATGAGCCAATAGCCGCCAATAGATGGCCCAGAGGATCGCCAATGGAGGGCGTAAATATCGATATAGGTTTGTTACTTTATCTTTGCAGGATGTGACTAGGGACAATATGCCGCTGCGTACATATTGAATTAGTTCTATTCGAGCTTATTGTGGTCTAATCTAGCATCGTTGCATTGAGATAGAATATCAGCACCTTGCTTACTACTCAGCCTGTCGAGTGTTTTACAAACTTTAAGCTTAAGCTAGCCGTTCCGCTGTCACATTTGAAGCCATTGCAGCATTTGTGTGACTGCTGCGGATTTGTGGATCAACAACCCCCAATGTTCGGAGCGGCGACTTAGTTACTGCAAGGCGTCTTGTCGGGAAATGATGATGTGTCGTGTGGTTAATAAGTCCCCGACAAGTTACATTCGTAACTGACACAAGTCTCAAAACTCAATGTTGGTCGACGAGCTGAAAATGCAAAATATCAAGTAAAGAAAAGCATGTCTCAACCTTCTCGGACACATACACATTTCCGCTTCCTCGTCCACCAAAGGCTGCTGAGTGGCACTAGTCCCCAATGGTTCCTTTCGCGAACAAAGCTGAGTCGTTTACTTAAAAGGCTTTGGAGCTCCGGCTTGTATATCCTTCCATATCCTATGATATTTGAAGCAAAGTACGTCGTCGGCACACACACGACGCCATTGTGAATGGGAGTGGCTTTCCACGCAACGGGCCGGTTGATGTAAACCCCAACACTGTACGCAGATTGGCTATCGCTAAGCCACTAGACCACATCGCAATACACGGAGTCCGTCCCGGGCTGATGTAATGGCCACTGATGGTAGACTTTACAAGACACTGGGTTCAGGTTGCCGATCTAGACCTGCTTTTGCCAGGCAGATAACGGTTTAGCGGCAGTCAGCGGAGTTGTGTGGCTTATAGAGACAACAGCCTTCGAAACATTGACGTTGGTGGTTGGGAATACCTACAAGTTTGAATGGCCTAAGCAAGGGAGAAGGATCGCTCTTTGCAGCGAACATCACGCTGAGACAGACATGACCTGCACCCCGCGCCTAACTTTTTATTCACGAATGAACCCAATCTAGAAGTAGCGAATGGGTCATCTGACAGGCCTAGACAGGTTCTGGTAGGTAGCTAACCAAGATTGTGGTTCAGGGAGGTCTCAGGTATCCTGCTAAGGACATTGCGATCTTCCATATCTAATCCAGAAGTCTCCGTTGATCCTGTCGGCGATTCATATTTGTGGAGTGTTGGTAGAAAGCTGATTTACACTGTATGGAGAGTCTCTGTAAGCAAGTTAAAGCTAAAAAGAAAAACTCTACCAGTGTCTCAGTTGTCGAACACCGGAAGGTTAGTGTGCTGTTAGCTTCTAACGGCGTTCGTTAACAACGTGGCTTGCAAAGACCTTGATGCGTTGGGTGATACACTCGACCAAGCATCAAGATTAGTCTCATGAAATAGAGAATACAGCCGTGACAACATGGTGGATTGAATCAAAGAATCAAAAGTTCCACATCCTCAGTGGCAGTCAGGATGCTGCGTTATGATTTTGACAGAATAGCACATGGTGAGAGACACGATATCCCACATTTCATTTAGTCGAACCGTGTGATTTTGGCAGATACTCTGACACAGAGGCAATATGAGTCTCAGTTTTGAGAGGAGTGTCTTGATAATTACCCTGACGAGATATCACATACCAGACAAATCGTACGCCGCCACAAGAGAGCAATATAGGCCCACTTATCAGCATGTTTATCAATAATGTGAGCTATCAGTTGTTGGGTTTCCACAGGGCTGTGGGGAAGACAGATGTGAAAGTATGAGACTGTGAACGATGGTAGCGATGCAGATCTCATGAGCTCTCCCAACGCATGATGACGTCCTATCAAAGGGTTAGGGTCAGTTCAAGCGGTCTTTGCAGATACAGAATTGCTGGAAGTTGTTTTATCAAGAATGAGACTCGATCAGTCCTCACCTCAAGGCCAATTCTCGGCGGACTCGAAAGCCTATAAGAAGAGGCACTCATCCCGCTTCAACTGTCAATCCTCAGCACTCACAATCACACTCTTCTAACACAACTTTCAAACGATTATCACTTTATCAAACTGTTTATTCAAATCCCAAAACTCTTATAAAAATGAAGGCCACTCTTATTCTCGCTCTTCCCGCCATGGCCCTTGCGGCTGCAACTCCCCCGACCGTCGAGGAGAGGCAGTTGCCTGGCTTGCCTGGCTTGCCCGGCATCCCCGGCTTGGACAGCGTTCTCAACGTCCAATGCCTCCTAAGAATTGCCAACATCGACCAGTGCTTCCCCAACCTTGGATCCGGAGCTCCTCCTACCGTTGGTAATCTTCTTGCATGGTAGGCAATGTCCCAAGAAGCCGACTTTCAGAATTGTAAATGATTAACTGAGATATCACAGTGTCGAAGATCTCGTCAGTCTCCCATTTTCTCTCTTGGCGGCTTTGCGATGCGCTCGAGTTCCTGCTGTCCCCAAGGCATAGATCTGTGCCATTTTATTCAATTCTTTTGGAGGATTGGGTTGGAAATTCGGTCACATTCCACACACTTCGTCTTGTCCTGCTAGCGGATACCTAAATTGACACTCTTTTGAGACGAACTCTACAAGATATCTTGGCCTTTGAAATGTTCTAGTTGCTGTTGAGCTAACTAGTCGGATCCGTAGAGGTGATGCCTATCTCTGGGAATGAGTAGGTTCGACATCGTGATTGATTGGCTTGTTGTTTGTCTTGAAATGATTGGCCGTTTGTTATAAATTCGTAAAGAGTACGCAGGGATTATGGCAGTCAGCAGTAATATAAATCGGTGACACCCTGTAAAGAATAGATATTCACAGATTAGCGTATGACTCACCATCACGTTTCCGTTCATGGTAATTAATTTCTGCCATTATCAGAACTCTTAACACTACTATATTAAAACACTCCTGGACAAGAATACAAGAGAAAACAAATAGTTTGATCAAGCATACAGCATGGCAAGCAGAGCAGTTGTTTTGCCAAGGTCTTTGACCGACTCCGCTCAATGGGATGAGCTCATCGAGAAGTATAGATCCTTCAGACTGTCATCATTACAACTATCTCCGGAATCCTTTGGTTCAACTTACTCCAGGGAAATCGAACTGCCCAAGGCGAAATGGAAGGCACGTTTGAGCAACCCACTTGCGATAAATACCGTCATCGTTTCAAACCCTGATACTGGTTCAGTGGACGATGACCTTTCACTCGTCCTCCACTCGTCATGGCTTGCTTCACTTGTCGTGTGCGGCCCGTTTCACGCAGATACAGCCGCGAAAACATGGGAGGAACAGCAGGGTTTTGATCCGGGATGCCTCAACTTTGGCCCACCAAAACCTGATATTGAATGGGCTTATGTTCTCAATGCAATCTACGTGCCTCCCTCTCAGAGGCGCAAGGGTCTAGCGAACAGACTTATCGAAAATGCCAAACAACTTATGGCTGGGATGCATAGCCAAAACAAAGTTATGCTGGTTCTGATTGTTAACTTTGAGTCATTCGCGGCAGTGAAATGCTATGAGAAATCTGGGTTTGAACTGGTGCACGATTATTGGTTTGATGATCACGACTCTACCAAAGGCCATGCGGCTGTGATGAGACTGGACGTCAATGTAGGCAGTTCTAGTAACTAGTAACTGTCAATGGGACGAGTATCTCCTGATGAAAAAAGGACTATTTCATAATAATGCCATCATCCTTCTCCGTGATTCATCGTTTCAGTGTCTGTAGGGTAGAACCAGATCCCGGGACAGAGGACCAGGCCATAGTAGCTTCTATCAAGAGATGGAGAGTTATCTTTCACGATAGAGAAATCCAATAATCCGATGGCACGTTACCCTCAACTTCGGATGACTTTTAATACCCTGAAACAGAGAAATTGAGCCTATAAAAGTCTTTGATATCCGCCAAGAAGCGCTACTCCGGATACTCGGCCATCGCGGATATGAGACGCTCCACCCGTCCACAAGAACACGCGGCGATTTATATCCACATCCTTCAACGCTACGGGGAAGTGGACACCCTTGACAGACTACATTGAAATCCGTGCTGGATCCATAGTCTCAAGCCATGCCCTTTCATTTTACTCAGTCCTTTTTGACGACTCTACGCTCAGTGTCATTGGAGGATAATCATGCTCCATTACAGATGCGATAGTGATGATGCTTTTCAAAGAACAGAAGCTCGGATATAGCGGGATTTAACCCTGCGTTTTGTGGCTCGGCGTTCATGTAAGACGACCTTATATAAGGCTGTTGCAGGATCAAGAGAGAAGAGCAGAAACAATAAACATTATCGCATTCCTTTTGCCGGTCAAAGGTTCACACTTCTTGACAAACACATTCGTTTAATATTCCAACGCTCATTAGCAATTTTCTAATCTTCAAAATGACTAAGCTGGGTTTCGCTCTCCTGGC
The DNA here is from genome assembly GCA_014898975.1 of Fusarium nodosum. Lineage (NCBI taxonomy): Eukaryota > Fungi > Ascomycota > Sordariomycetes > Hypocreales > Nectriaceae > Fusarium > Fusarium nodosum. The sequence goes on from JAAVUE010000015.1 coordinate 499,851, forward strand.
TGCCCTGGCTGGCAGCGTCGTCGCCGCTCCTTCAGCTCCGGCCATTACCCAAGCTCCTGATGTCCACGCTTACGATAAGCGTGCAAGCAGCTGCACCTTCTCCGGCTCTGGCGGCGCCTCCAAGGCCAGCAAGTCCCAGGCTGCTTGCGCCACTATTGTCCTCGACAACGTCGCCGTCCCCAGTGGTGAGACTCTCGATCTCAGCAAGCTCAAGGACAACACCAAGGTCATCTTCAAGGGCACTACCACCTGGGGTTACAAGGAGTGGAAGGGCCCTCTCATGAAGATCTCTGGAAACAAGATCACAGTTGAAGGCTCTGGTGCTATTCTCAACGCTGGTGGTGAGAAGTACTGGGATGGCAAGGGTGGAAATAGTGGCATTACGAAGCCCAAGTTCTTCTCGGCTCACAAGCTTACCGACTCCAAGATCAACAACCTTTATGTGAAGAACACCCCTGTCCAGGCTGTCAGTATCAACGGTGTGAACGGTCTTGAGATCAACAAGTTCACTCTCGATAACAAAGACGGTGACTCCAAGGGTGGTCACAATACTGATGCCTTTGACATTGGTTCCTCCACTGGCGTTACTATCGATGGCGCCAAGGTCTACAACCAGGATGATTGTGTTGCTGTTAACTCTGGCAAGGTAAGTTCGAAGAGCAATGCTCTCAAAGACAAGATGGCTAATTGCAATAGAACATCATTTTCAAGAACGGCTACTGCCATGGTGGTCACGGCCTCTCTATCGGCAGCGTTGGAGGCCGCGATGACAACGTCGTGGACAACGTCCAGTTCCTCAACTCGGAGGTTACCAACTCTGCCAACGGTATCCGTGTTAAGGCTTTCAAGAACCACTCCGGCAAGATCAACAAGGTCACTTACTCCGACATTACCCTGTCCAAAATCCAGAAGTACGGCATTCTCGTCGAGCAGAACTACGACGGTGGTGACCTTCACGGAGATCCTACCAGCGACCTTCCTATTACCAACCTCACCCTCAAGAACATCAAGGGCAAGAACGCTGTTGAGTCCAAGGGCAAGAATGCTGCTATTGTATGTGGCAAGGGCGCTTGCACTGGCTGGACCTGGTCCAATGTTCAGGTTTCCGGTGGTAAGAAGTACGACAGCTGCAAGAACGTTCCCAGCGTCGCTTCTTGCTAAACAATATCCATTGGACACTTCTCGAACATGGCCTGGAGGATTTCCGACGCGCATTACTAGGGACGGATAATCTTCATTCTTGTATATAACCTGTAGACTCAGTCTGACAACCTTTTGCTGCCATTCCTTGCATTTCAACACTGGGCACATAAAACCAAATACTAGCACGATAGAACTCGTGGAATGAACTGTCATTGCCATGTCTGTTTCTCCAAGGCCGATTTTCTCTTCCTCGAATCCCGCTCCCACTCTCCCTGAGTGTCTTAACATTGCCGGAAGTGTTCTAAAACCCTTTTTCTGTCGTAAACGCGCTCAGTCCCTTCCCATTTCCTCGGAAAGAAGGCTCAGCCTATCCCATACTCCAAGCGATCGGTTTTGGTGTCCAGATATGGTACCCTGATCAAATCTCGATCAAGCAACGTCACGTTTTCCATGCCGAAGAGAAAACCTGCCCGCCCTGTACATGGGCTAGTTTTGCGCGATGAAATCATATTTACGACGAACGGAATCTTAGCCACCTCTCATTTTGCTGGATTTACCACTCAAATCTTCTCGGGAACCTGAAAGACCTTTCTCGTAAACACAGGGTTCGCAGACTCTCTTCCACGTCTGCAGGTTTATGTAGTTGGCCAGATTATTGCATAAAACGCAATGCTTGTTGCACAGTTGATAGTAAAACTCAGACAGAGATATGCTTGGTAACCGTATGAGTGAACGCAGCGCCCAATAAATCAAGTGCATGCTCCTTAGCCATTCGGAACTCAAACAAAATGTCGACCTTCTGTTTAATTCCTATGGTAGTCTGTCAAAACCTGGACAATGACTCAATATCAAGAAGCAGAATGATTTGTTGAAGGCACTCCGTTAGTAGATTGAGCAGGTAGATGTTCTGAACCGCTGGTGGTCGCATGCATGTTGGCGCCAAAGCCCAAAGAACGGGCAGGGGACCTTCTGGTAGAAAGCCTGCGAGCCAGGATATGAAGCTTCGGGTTTGACTCCAGAAAACCAAAGCCTCGTCTTCGGTCGGGAGGTCGTGGGTTGGTTCTGAGGAAGACATTTTTGCTGTGGTATTGGCAGCAACAAGAAGCTGAAATTACGAGGTAACAAACTTGCTAAATATACTCAGAGAGAATAATTCTTGTTGAGTATTCAATTGTAAATATTACTTTCTCTCCCTCAGGTCCTAATCTTATACTCTGGGAGCGCTTTAGTATCTCCCTGGAGATGTGAGGAGTAAAGTTGAGTTGGAACCTTGTCAACAATATCGCTGCGGAGATAGATCAAAGTTACAAGAAAGTAACCCAAGTTCTTTTTTATACTTTGCATCAAGCTATCATCACGCTTTTTTAAATCGTAAGCATCATGAACTCGCCACCTAAGCAGCAGTCCAGGCAAATATTTCTCTCCATCGCTGATGGCTTTTCCTAGGGGTCACCTGGTAGCACAGTAAATGTTGATAAATTATCTCACATGGTATCTATATTATAGTGGCCGTCTACGATGACATCTGTCTTCGGACTTTTATTCTACATAGAAGCTTGCTCTCTGTCTTTCCCAGACTAGACGTGGAACTCTGAAGAGCTAACAGTAATTTCTGTCTTGCGGATAATCCCCTTGCTACTGGAGTTATCGTCATCCGTCTCATTATCTCGAGCACGGGTGATATCTTTTTGAGCTGAAGCATGGAACTTCCCTCTCTGACCTGAAACCGAGTCGAGTTTAATGCCAAGATTAGAGTTGCCTGGCCCACGATCGCTCTGGGGAATCTCATTAGCCCGTGTTTTGTCAAAGGAAAAGGTTGCGCTTGAGCGTGAAGGCAGATGGGCAGTTTTATAGGCCACGGTGTTGTGAATGACTTACTTCACCTGTGATCTGGTAGTTGCCCTCGTGAGAAGAGCCGTAGTAGAACTTGAATAGTTTTCGCAGTGGTGGTAAGGAACATGCGATCATTCCCAGACAGCATTCGACGTTCGAAGTGATGCTGATGACGGCGAGATGGTCTAAAAGGATTGGAGTCAGCACGTGGGCCATCTAAAATAGAAAACAAGATAATAAACACGTACATGCTGTCTCATTCGGATACTTCGCAAGATTGTAATACTTGAGGTATGGCATACGAACACAGGTAGCGACACTTGCGAAAACACCGAGGCCGAGAATGGCGATGGCAGAGATTTTTCTGCGCCTCGACATTTGCAGTTCGGCTACGATGAAGCAAGGGATAATGGCGCATGCCCAGTCCGTTGCCATCTGTATGGCTGAAACGATATAGCTAACAGTCTGCAAGCTGATCTCCTTTTGGCATGTTCCCCTACCAACGTAAATTAGCCAATGTCAAGACCGAGAACCTGGTGGATTGTGACAAATCGGAAGACATACAAGGAAGGGTTCCAAGTCGCTGCAAATGGCGTACAGTTGGCAAATACGTAAGCACATGCGAGGATGGTCACGGTGATCATAATTCCCATATTGATATAAATAGGAATGGTGATTCGTCTTCGGAAGTCGATTCGGATACACGTGAGCCCGATGGCGCACTTTATGATGGTCGACGAGATGAAATATAATATCTCCCAGTAGGTCTGGTATTCCGTGGCTTTTACTAGGTACAGCTGTGATGGTATGTTGACATCGTGGGATCCGACACCGTATCGTGTCGTGAGAATAGAAAATACTATAGCTGGTATGAACAGAAGCTGCGGATCAGGTCGTAGTCAGCGATAGACTTCTAACAAGGTAGGGCGGATACTGGGTAGGTACACACGGTTGATAGAACGGCTAGATAATCCTCCAGACCTAAAAGTCGTGGGGAGACATCAGATAAACCAGCGCGCACGTAAATTCGGAGGCATAAAACAATGACACTCGTGATGCCGAAAGCCAATGCGAACCCCTGGACTGCTGGTCCCAAGTCTTTTGGTTGTAAAGGAGGTAGAGCATCAACCAGAGCCTGGATCTGCTCTCCCGTCATGGATTCAGCCATGAGCGACGTTTGACTGTGGCGACGGGCAAAGTTGGAACTGCTGAAAGGCACGTGGTCCGGTTTTCTGGTAAAATACGAAAAACAGATATTATACGGGTTGCAGGTTCAGTGTCTACCTTATAACTCAACGCTGGCATTTGAGATTTTCCAATCCCCACGCTGACCCTGGTACAGGGTTGCAGCGGTCAGGTACGAACAGTTCTCTGTTGGTCCAGTATTCAGGCTCCCTGTTCCTTTCCGTTTAACTGACTCGCTGACAGGTTTCTAACCATGATCTTTCACATTTCTTTTTCTTTTGCCTGGGCTTGGCGCTGTCATCTGTCTGTATGGGGACTATGATTAAATTAAGAACTGGTAACCCTGTTATTACTGTTCAGCAGACATTGCCAATGTCTGTGTGTTTTTACCAGTCAACATTAGTCTGCAGCTGAATACGACCGGGTCTTCGAATCCGTCTTAGCTTCCGACCATCATCACTACTTCGAGCCAAGGACCGAGCGGGATGAACACAACTGTCGCTGACTGTGTAGTGTCCAAACTTTAGACGGAAGCTATATTAGCGGCCGTTATGTTTTAACCTCGCCCTCTTTAGCTGTCTAGTTATATTATAGGCTACTACGTAAAGGATCATCAATTTCATGATCTTGATTTCACCACATCACATTCGGCTTATCAATACATTCTGGCTCTCTCTTCTCAAAGAAGCAAAACTCATCACATAATGATGGCCACCCGGTTCCACTAAGCTCCAATAGGGGGAGTCGGCAGTGTCGGCAGTTGGTGCAAATAGGTACTCCATCTGTGGCATGATACTACGTATGATTGATGCTTGTGGCCGCCGCTCAATGTCGCTTTGTGGTTGGACCCTTCGGATCCTTCAGCAGTCAGTGGTTTTGGAACCCTTGCATTCGGGTCCTACGCGACCTCTAGTCTGAACTTTATTTTTCAATCCCTGATTTTTGTTTTTCCCCAACAGGTTGACTGATTCTCTCATAGTTGTAATAATTCACTAAATCACCGTGGTCCTTTATGTTCCTATAGCCACACCTAATGTAGCGCCTCTTGATATATCGGAATGTACGGATAGTTGTATAGTAGTCAAGAGTTGGGGGAAGATTATAGAGGCCCTCGCTACCTCGTAGCGAACATTTACTAAGTTAACTAGCAAGTCTCATCTCGACAAACATGGTCAACCGTTGACTAACATGGATCTTCGAGGCGAGAGTCCAAGTTCCCGCGGGATCTTTAGCCTTGCAGAAGACCCTGCCAATCAGATCCAACACATATTATTTTGCATTGCAATCAGTTGCTTACCCTCTATGTACATTGTACCGCCCCTCTCATAAAACAAGCCACGTCCCACTGTTGTCAAGTTCCCTTGTTCGCCTCGTCTACTTGCTTTTTCTATTCCCGTCACGATGTTCAGCGCTCTGACTGCCGCGGCAGGGTTGCTTGTCCTCTACATCATTTCCACAAGCATCTATTACATCACATTTCACCCGCTGGCTAGTATACCCGGTCCCAAACTCTGCGGCATCACCAGGATTCCCTATTGGCTAGTGTTACTCAGAGGTGAAGATGTGAAGTGGATGAAAGCTTTGCATGATAAGTATGGACCTGTTGTTCGCTTTGGCCCGACGGACATAAGCTATACTGCTGCTCAGGCATGGAATGACATTGGCGGACCAAAGGATTCTGAGAAGGCGCAGGAGTTCTCTGTTCAGCCCGTGAATGGTAAGCCAGTCCTACTAGCGACCATTCTTCGAGTCTTGGTCATTAATAGAATTCGACAGGAGTTCCCAGCATGCTCACAACTGACGTTGAGAACCATACACGTATGCGAAGGCTCTTCTCACCTGCATTTTCTGAGCGCGCATTGAAGCAACAAGAGCCTCTCTTTCAGAAGTACTCGGATCTCCTCATGTACAAGATCTCAGAGGTTGGTGAAAATGGAGCCAAACCAGTCGAGATTTGTCAGTTGCTCAACTTCACAACATTTGATGTAATGGCTGAGCTCTGCTTTGGAGACCACCTGAATCTTCTTGCCACGAACGAGTACAGCCCTTGGGTCAGATCGATTTTTGAGTCACTGAAGATGTTACCAATTGCATCCATGATCAACTACTACCCCATTCTCAACGCGCTATTCACCCGTTTTGAGCCCAAGTCTGTTACGCAACAGCGTATCACACACTGCAAGCATTCGGAGGAGCGTGTTAACCGCCGTTTAGAAAATGGATCTGATCAGCCTGACGTTTGGAACCTAGTATTGGCAGCAAAGGAGGGCAAGGGAATTACTGTCAAAGAGATGCACTCCAATGCGGAGTTGTTTATGCTCGCTGGATCTGAGACTACAGGTAAGTTTTAAATCCCGGATGAATGCAGGGTTGATGCTGATATGTTATAGCTACACTTTTGAGCGGCTGCCTCTATTACCTTCTCACCTGCCCCGACAAGATGGACGCCCTGCTCAAGGAAATCCGGGGCAAGTTCGCCAAAGCAGACGACATCACATTCGAGCGTCTCGCAGAGCTTAAGTACATGAACGCTTGCATAAAAGAGGCTCTACGCGTCTACCCTCCGGTCCCCATTGGTAGTCCTCGTGTCGTTTCCCCAGGTGGCCAGCAAATTCTCGGCAGATACATCCCAGCTGATACACGCGTGTCAGTTCACCACTGGTCGACATATCACTCCGAGTCCAACTTCAAAGACGCTCATAGATTTGTTCCTGAAAGATGGCTGAAGACAGAATCCAGATATGCTGGAGACGCCCTTGAAGCGCACCAGCCGTTCGGATTCGGACCTCGGAATTGTCTTGGTCAGAACATGGCGATGCATGAGATGAGACTCATGCTGGCAACACTTGTGTTCAACTTCGATTTCGAGTTATGTGAGGAGAGTAGGAATTGGGCAGATCAGAAGGCTTTTGCATTATGGATTAAAAATCCTCTAATGGTTCGCGCCACGCCGGTGACGACGCACGTCAGACTCAATATCTAGGTTTGGTAACACAGACATATATAATTCGACGTTTGACAGATAGAGATAGAACACTAATTCGAGTCATCTGGCTATCATCGCTCTGGCCTGGATTGATAGATGTCAGAAAGAAATGCGTCTAAAAAGATGAATCACCTGCACAAGACATGAAATGTTCATCCAATCGCGTCATTCCATTCCGTTCAGGATCATTTATTAGTTTTAATGGCGTCCCAACCCCTCCGGAGTTGTGACAGCTCTCCGATCACGTGGAGGAAATGCCGGAGCCCGGGAGCCAGGTCTAGTCTGTGTGGTCACGCTAATCCCGAACACGGAGGATGTCAATTATGGTTTTAGATTTCCTCTAGATATTTATATAAGTTTAGTATTACACCGAATGGTTAGGCAGTAAGAGGTGGCAGATGGGATGAACACAGTCCAGAGCCAATCTCTGATTCGAAGAGAGGCAAGACAGTGACATCAAATATATACATACCTAGGTATCCATTAGGTTCCGATCCCGAGTGGAACCCGGGACTACTTCCGTGCTTCCAGCATCGGGGCACTTGCCGAACTATCTCCCATTGTATCTCAACGTATATAAAGCCTTGTCTATTTATCTCTATACCTGCTTTCCCGTTCTTATCTCTTCATATCCTCCCGCTCATAACCAAAGTTTCACAAAGTTAAAATGTCTGGAAACCCTGTACCTCTCACCGTCATCAAGGGCGCTGGCTTCGAGCACATCCCTCTGCCCAACGGCGTCAACGCCACCACAGCTGATTTCCACACTATCCGCACAAAGACCGACTCCCCAGCTCACATCACCTCTGGCTTCTACAAGATCGAGGCTGGCCCTGCCCGTCCTGCACAGTACAACTTTGAGGAGTCAAAGTACGTCCTAAGCGGACAGGTTGATGTTCTGGTATGTTTGTTCCTCGATCTAGACCAACTCCACCAAATACTAACAGTGCTCAGGACGAGGCTACTGGTATCACTCACCATCTCACTGCTGGTGACTTTGCCTTCTTCCACGTCGGCTCCAAGGTCCAGTTCTCTACCAAGTCCCAGGGTTTCGCTTTCTACGTCGTGACTCGACCTGTTCGCGACGCTCACCCTAACTTGAAGGGTCGTGAGGAAAAGACCAAGTCGCACTTGTGAGGGTTTTGTCGCCAAAGGTTTAATAGGAAAAGGGTTTTATGATATCCGTCTGCTATGATCAACAGACGGTGGTAGACAAGAAAAATTTATTCGTCAATTAATTTTATACACGCTTCAACACCGACTGAATGGCTCACTCTGAGATGACACCTACTTGGTTCCGTGGATCAATACTCACGCAGGTCACGTCGTTATTAGGTGTAGATCATGTCTCTGACTGACAGCTAACCCACGGCCAACGCCTATAAGACTTACTCACGATGAGAGTCATTGCTTGCACGTTAGTAAGAATTGAGCAGCGAAACAGACGAAACAAGTGCAGCGACTGGCATGTACTGATGGGCTGCAACGCAGCATATCCCCTCACATTATCTGCTAAGAGGCCTTTCCATGGACTATTTATATTCACTCAGCATCCTGTCCTTGCTTCCAATCTCACTCCCAAACTTCATAGCAGATCAACAACCACAGTAACACAAGACGACAATACTGACTTTCCCTCATACCTTACTCTTCAAAATGTCTTTCTGTATTGGATATCTATATTTTCTCAATATGAACGAGATCCCGGACTACGAAAAGCTTACTCCAGCACTTGACAAGATCTATGAAGGAAAGGTAGAATGGGAGATTATTAACCCACTACTCAAGATTGCGAGTGAGACAGAAGATCTGACGGCGTTGAGGGAAAAGCTTCGCGTGCTTGGAGTGACTCCTACATGGGAGGAATTTTGCCGTCGAGAGCTTGACTAGTATACAGACGTAAATATATATAGGGCTACAAATTAGAGTTTGAACGTGTTTTCGACATCTTCCAACACCCCACTCTGACTGTCGGTCGCTGTGCTTTATGTTATCTGTTTATAATCATATCAACTCTTGTGGAGTTTCGTGTGGCCTACAAGAGAAGTGAAGCTACGCAGGCAGTAGTCTTACATAAGATAGTAGACCAATGTATTATGTGGCCAAGGTTGCACACTCAATCGCATGAGAATGGATTGCAGGTCAACCCATCCCACGTTCATATCGTCATTACATTCATTTAGAAGCTATCGGTCTTGCAAGCCATTTATTCGTCTATGTATCGGAGCAATTCGCTTATTGTTGGCACCTTACTAAAGAATAACTTAATACTACTCGCGGGTGTGACAAGGTGAAGTGATTGCGACGGAACAAGACGCTCAGTACCTGTTGCACAAGTGCAACAAGCCGTGTCCAAGGAAAAGAGGTTAGTATTAAATATTCTTGTAGTATCAAGCCTGGTCTAATCATGACTTTGGTCTAGGTTTTTAAGTATGCTTCTTGTTCTCATAAGCAATTCTTCTACAGTCCTCCCAACTTCATTTGCGAAAGATAATCAATGAGTCCCAAGCGGTCGCCAGTATCGTGGAAGCTTCAGCATTTACTCTGGTACTGTTATCGCCAGGTTGCATTGCTCTCTAGTGAGAAAACAATGCCTTGTTAGGCTACTGTCGCGGCGACGTCTAGAATCACGAGTGTGCTAGGTCTTTTGTCCGGTGGGGCATTGATAGACAACTCCGTGACTTGAGGGTGGTGTTGTCAGTGCCAAGTGCCAACACTCTTTGGGTCTATCTGAGACTTGGCGGATATGCCGAGTGATATGCAGTTGGTTGAGCACCATCACATTGCAAGGGTTATGAATTAATTTTTACAGTACTTGATGGCTCGAGTGTGTCGGACCAGCATGTAATGCTCATAATCGTCGACAAGGATCCTCACTGATTTAATGTGTCAAAAAGCTTGTTCATCCTAATGCACCTCGGTATCTTTGTGACAGTCGAACCATTCACATTCTGATAGAGTTATAATTCGCCGAGACAAATATGCTCAAACCCGTCGCACAAAGCCGCGCTGCCGTGCAGATCCCTGACTATGTCAGTGGGGTTCCATGTTTCGTGGCATCTTTTGACAAGCTAGCCCCCGTTCAATCCCACTCCGAATGGGCTGGTCTTGTCGCTTAACCACCTCTTCCGAGTGGTTCGCGACGTTTTTCCTTGTCTTGTGTCGCGTTGACAACTGAATAATGTGCAGTGTGACGCTACTGTACCATGGCCGAGTCAGATCATCATAGCATGTGAGGGTTTAATGTCAAGGATGGATTTTACGACGCATAATAAAGAGGCTTTCGAGCCCTGGCCAATCACTCCATGTTTTCTTCTTTCGCATTGCTCTTCGATTAGTTAGCGCTTCACCAGTTTTTGCATATCGCTGTTATCAACATGCCCGCCAGCAGCCCCAAGAGCCAGAGGTCGGCACCTCGATCGCCAACCAGTCAAAGGAGTGTTCCCCATGTGACGCAAACAATTGAAGTCGACACTGTAGTTGAAGAGGAGGATGAGGATGAGATTGATCCAGGTCTTGGAGCCGATGCCGAAAGCTCCACGGCTTCTATCACCTCGAGCATTCTCCACTATCGCACCATCAACGGCAGAACCTACCACAGCGAAAGAGGAAATGCGGCTTACTGGTACTTCTTTTCTTACTGATAGTAATCCTGGGCTAACAGTATTGGTAGGGGTTCAAACGATGAACGCCAGAGCGAGGCCATGGATATTGCGTAAGCTCCATTTCTTTTTACTTTTGCCAAACTCACGCGGGATCTGACAACTGCTCTAGGCATCACATGTTCACCTTGGCCCAGGATGGTGAATTGCATTTAGCTCCGTTGGATAAGGACATCCAGAAGGCTCTGGACATTGGCTGCGGAACAGGAATTTGGGCCATGTGAGCAACACTGAAAACTCTCAACGGCCACATCTAACTAAATAGTGACTTTGCCGATAAGTTCCCCGGTTGCGAGGTCATCGGAACGGATATCTCGCCTATCCAGCCTTCCTGGGTACCACCGAACTTGAAGTTCGAAATCGAAGACTGCAACCAAGACTGGACTTTCGCTCCCGAGAGCTTTGACTATGTCCACCTGCGATATCTAGTTGGCTGTATCCCTGATTGGAACCAAGTAAGGCCTTCCTATTCTTTGTGCGACTTCCCATCAAGATGTTGACTTGAAACAGTTGCTCGAACAAGCCTACAAGGTCCTCAAGCCGGGTGGCTGGGTCGAGACCTACGAAGCCTCACCTACTATTGAAAGCGACGACAACACTGTAAAACTAGATTCTGCCATGGGTCAGTGGGGACCTACTTTCATCAAGGCATCCAAAGTAATTGGTAACACGTTTACTGTTGTTGCCGACGACCTTCAAAGAAAGGGCATTGAGAATGCTGGTTTTATTGACATCCACGAATGGAATTCCAAGGTAGGCCACGTCCATTTGCTTCACCTACAAGGTTACTTTTCCAAGCTAACATCATGTTTCTCTCAGCTTCCCCTAAACCCTTTCCCCAAGGACCCTCATCTGAAAGAGATTGGCCAATTTGGAGAGCTCTTCAGCACGCAGGATACCGAAGGGCTTGTCCTTTTCGTGGCCAACACATTGGGTTGGAGTCATGAACAAGTTCACGTCTACATCGCCCAATTCCGAAAGGAGATCCGGGATAGAAAGAAGCATCACCCCTGGATCAAAATAAAGACACTCTGGGCAAGGAAGCCAATGTCGGATTGATAGATTCTCTAAGATCTAGCATAGATCGCCAGATAGTAAGCGCGTTGTGGAGCTCAGGAGGGAAATATATACCAGTGTGGTTTAGACTTCTGCATTTGCAAAGTGAGCTCTCATCCACCTTCGGTTCGTGGATCGCTGATAAGCGGTACGTTTCTCATGAACAAGGTCACAGGCTCACCGATGTTTGCAACAGCTAATCATGGCGTTTCTTCGAGCTGCCTTCCACAAGAAGTTGCTAGCCTTAAGAACACCCCTCCACTGTAACTCTGCTGAAATATAAAGTGATACAACTGTCGTATCATCAGCGCCAATCGAGCCTCCAAACCTGGCGTTTCTAGCTCTTACGTCCACAGAACCGTTATTGAATACTCAGGATGCTCCACATTGATCGCTGCGAACTTTTACGTATCATCGGCGATGCAAGAATCTTCAACCTTGAAACACTTATCCCTGACCTCGAAAAGATTCATGGTCATGGGAGAGTCGCATTTATCCAGAAAGGGCCAGCTGTCATCTTAACGATAAAGACAGATGATCTTGCTGGGCTCGCGATGGCGTAAACGGAGGTGGGATTCATATTATCTACATAGGAGAATGATTGAGCTACTTCACATAACGCGACACTCCAACACTTGTAGCCTACACCAATTCCTACTTATCAATCGATGATAAGACTTATACACCGCACATACACACCACCAGAAGTACCGTGTCAATAGCTTATGCGTTTGATTGAGGGTCATTAAAAGTGTAAATTAAGTACAATGAAGTGTAAGAATGCCTAATACTTATTCATTTCGTCCCCTGGGATATATTTACAAATTACTCGTCGCAGCGGACCAGGTAGATGTCATCCATCATGAGGTTGAAAGTGTCAGGGTTGTTGTTGCAGTTGAGCTCAAACGAAAGCTCGCTATTTGCGGTACTGGGAGAAATTTGGTAGATACGGTTACTGTATTGGTTCCAGGCCTCGGAGGTCTGGAAAGGATCAAAGGTCTCAACCTCATCAGGACCGAACGTGACTTTGACTGTGCACTCATTGTCAGGGAGACCTTCACTGCCAGCGATGTAGAAGGCGTAGCTGAGGTAGTACCTCTCGCCAACTTCAAGGTCACTGATGGTCTGGCTGAAAGTGCCGCTGGCGGGGCCAACGAACCCAACACCGTAGGATCCGATAGTGTGCGCCATGGGACCAAGTCCCTCATCGTCAACAGCAGCAGCACTTCCGGTGAAGGTCCATCCGGCGGCGGCATTCTCAAAGTCACCGTTATCAACAGCGTTGCCAGCGTCGAGACACTTGGTGCGAGCAGGCTCAGCACGGGCAACAAAGGCTTGAGTGGGCTCAGAGGAAGAGGTAGAGGCGGTCTCATCAGGAGTGCTGGAGCTAGTAGCAGAGGACTCGCTAATTACAGGAGCAGAGGTTGACTCGCTGCCAGCAGATGTAGTGGTGGTAATGAGGGACTCGCTTGCAACAGAAGCATCGGTAGTAGTGGCAGACTCGGTTTCGGCAGGGGCAGTGGTAGTGGTAACGGCAGATTCGCTAATGGTAGCGGAAGTAGCGTCATTACCAGCAGGGGCAGTAGTAGTTGTGGCAGCCTCATCAATAACAGCAATAGAGCTAGACTCAGTGTCAACGGGGACAGTGGAGGACTCAGAACCAGCGGGAGCAGTGGTAGTGGTAGCCTCATCGACAGCGACGGAAGTAGACTCAGTGTCAGTAGCAACAGAGGTTGACTGAGTTTCAATGGGGGCAGTGGTCGTAGTGATGGAATCATCAACAGCAACGGAGGTAGATTCAGAATCAGCAGGGGCAGTGGTGGTGGTAGCAGACTCATTGACGGGAGCGGCGGTAGACTCGGTATCAATAGGGGCGGTAGTGGCAGTAACAGCTTCATCAACAGGGGCAGTAGTGGAATCAGAACCAGTGGGGGCAGTAGTAGTGGTGACAGCCTCATCAACAACAGCAATGGAGGTGGACCCAGAACCAGCAGGGGCAGTAGTAGACTCAGCATCGATAGGTGCAGTAGTAGACTCGGCATCTACAGAGGCTGTGGTGGTAGTAGCAGATTCGTTAACAGCAACAGAGGTAGACTCAGAACCAGCAGGGGCAGAGGTAGACTCGGCATCGATAGGTGCAGTTGTAGACTCGGCAGCTGCAGAGGCGGTAGTGGACTCGGCATCGGTAGAGGCGGTGGTGGTAGGAACGGAGGTGGCTTCAGTCTGCTCAGATACCGGTGCACTAGACTGAGTACCCTGGGAAGAAGCAGTCTGGGTCTGAGTCTTTTCAGAGCCGTCTGTGTTGGTGCGAGTCTCAGCATCAGAGCTCTGAGTCTGCTCGGAGGCAGCGTCGCTAGTTCTTGTCTCGGCTCCATCAGTCTTGGTCTCAGTAGAGACATCGTTGGCAGTGGTGTGCTGAGAGCCAGATCCTTGCGTCTGAGTAGTGGCGTCAGAGTCAGAGCCTTGAGTAGCACTGGTAGGTTGAGATCCAGAACCCTGGGTCTCGGTGGTGGCGTCAGAACCAGAGCCCTGAGTGACAGTAGTAGGTTGAGAGCCGGATCCTTGGGTCTGAGAAGTGGCATCACCATCATTTCCAGCGACGCTAGTAGTGGCGGAAGAATCTCCGCCAGCAACAGAAGTGGACTGAGAGCCGGAACCACTTCCTTGGGTTGTCTGGGAGCCACTGCCCTGGGTGGGTTGAGAGGTCTCCTCGCCATCTTGGGTAGCAGTGGTGGGTTCGCTGGCGCCAGTTTCGGTAGATTCCGAGTTGCCCTGGGTAGGCTTGGAAGTAGCGTCACCCTGGGCAGCAGAGGTAGGCTGTGCAGAGCTGTTACCGTTACCATTGCCACCGTTTCCGTTGGCGGAAGTAGTGCTAGCCTCAGCAGCTTCAGTGCTAGTAGCAGCACCATCCTGGGTAGTAGGAGGAAGCTGGGTACCGACAGTTGTAGCAGGCTGGTTGGTAGGCTCACGAATCTGGCCATCGCCAAAGTCAAGACGATAGTTGTCAATGTTCTCGGGAGTGACCTGGTTGGACATGAAGATAGAGTCAATGAGAACCGAAGCGGAGCCTCCATTGGTGCAGGTGGTCTTAATGTTCAGCTCTCCCTGGGAGGCAGGAACACTGGTGGAAACGAGGACCCGGTTGTAGCTAACGCCAGCACTGTTGGCAAAAATTCCAGTGTTGAAGAATCGAAGGTTACCGATGTAGGCCTCGAGGGTACAGTCAGTGTTGCCAGAGGGGGAGGCAGCAACACGGTAGTAGAGTTGGACAGTGTACTTGGTGCGAGTGTTCAGGCCGGAGAGGCTTTGCCCGAGAGCGGCGACTTCACCAGCATTCGCACGCTTGCGAGTGGGGCCAGTAGACTCAGCCGAGAGCTGAGCACAAGAAGTATCTCGGCTTCCATCACCGGTGAAACCGTCCTCTCCGTTGGGCTTCACGTCTCCCTCAGTGTTGAAGAGGGTGAGATCAGTCATACCACCACCCTCACAGGAGTTCACAATGGGCTCGTTGAGGGGAGGCTCAGGCAGGGTGGTAGCATCAGCACCAGCGGAAGTCTCAGTTACAGCTGTAGTAGGCAAGGTCGCCGTGGCATCTGCGGTAGCTGTGCTGCCTAAGGTAGCTGTAGCATCCAAACTAGCTGTGGCCTCTGTGGTGGTAGGACGAGGCTTGCAAGGGCCGGCAGAAGCCAGGTCAGCGGCCGAAAGGGCCAAAGCCGCAAAGGCGACGAAAGAACGCATAGTGAGCGGAATGTTGGATAAAACCAAACGAAGATAGGCAGAAACGAACGAGTGTCGGACCGAGTTGGGCGGTTGAGGGTGAGGGGAAAGTCTTGAGAAGAGCAGCTTAATTCATCTCTTTTGTACTTGGATGAAGTATCCATCATGATTTGTTTTTCCTCTCTTACCCCTATCGTTGCTTTGGTTGCTTGATGTTGTGGAAACCAAGAGGCGTTCGATAGTGTACTCTGGCGTGGCGCAGTGCCAGCTACTTTAAGGGTTCAGCCAGCGCCTCTTCAGCCGGTCCATAGGGCTATTGGCAGTCCTAGTGTTTCGGTACCTGACTTATTGATGAGTAATATGGACCTTTAATTTGACATCAGCATGTCACCGACAAGGTCGTATGATGAGAAGTATGTAGGAGATAAGACAATCATAGCCAGGAGGTCTGAGAGTATCTGCAGCATGGCAATTGTTAAGGATAGAGTGTCATAAGATAGTAGTCTGATATGTCAGAAAGCTGTGGAGTGCCCTGTCACAGGGATTTTCGGCAGTCAGAGAGATCTACAATGATATCTTCTCCCCGTTCTACCCATGGAATAATCCTCGACAAGTTCACGTGCCATGCGAAGACTCATGTGTATGCTTGTCACGACTCAAGGCTGAGTCAATATGACCGATTTCCTTTCTTATTCGCTGTGTTTCGCTGCCTTCTAATCTTAACCTGCATGGTTAGCGAAACAGTGACATATCGTTGGACGGTCTCGAACTGAATCACCCACCCACACTATTCGATAGTGTCAACGGTAGTCTGTGTTGTTTTGTTCAGCTACCGAGTTCCTGGTATAAGCTAACTAAATTGGTGTTGGCGGAGACATGGAGAACAAGCATCGTAGCTATTGGACCCTGAATTGTGCATGAAGGCTTGGTAATAGTACATACTTGCATAAGTAAAAATCATGGGAAGCACTATTGTTTCACCTGTCTTGTACAAAAACAAAATGCTATTCAATGTTCAATCTTATTCATCAGAAGAAAAAAAAAAGAGTAAAAAAACCCCGCTGGAACTGGCAAAAGTTGAAACCAGCTAATTATCGACCACGCCAGGATTCGAACCTGGAATCTCTAGAGAGTTCAGTTGCTGGAGACCGAAATCTAGCGCCTTAGCCATTAGGCCACGCGGCCGGAACCATTGATGATTGGCTCGCTTCTACGAGGTCTCATGTTCCTAGCTCTGAGCTTGTCCTGAGTCTTTTGGTCCAGGGTAAGACTCGATGAAAACATGGAAGACATATCCATACTCTATTTAATCATTAAGTTGTAATAGGAGGTATTTTCATATTGTATGGATTGCTTCGATAATGTGCATTATTCGGGTCAATCTTCTTTCGGTATCATTTTTGCCGAACGACTCGATTAACAACTACTTACATGTTTGTATCATTGCCCATTTCTCTTCAATCTCACTTAATCTTTGATAATTTCTAGTGGTCGGTCAAAACCCAACATCTTGCCCCCTATCAAAGCCGGAAAAACTTTGACTAACTACAATTATCAGATGCAAAGACTTCTGTCGCAGATACTCATCATGAAATCGACCGTGTCGCCCTGCCGGTTGCCGATTGCACTTCCGAAAGGCCGACACTCAGCCGAATCGGTCCCGCTCACTCGGACGAGACCTTCGGACTCCGAATCGGCCAGATCCGTCACCTGCTTAGCAAGTCATCATCATCTTGCCGAATAGCCTCCCTTGCTATGGTCATATTAGCCATGAAAACACTGGCTGACTACTATAAATATCAAAGTTCCTGCCACTATATCGAATCTTGTGCTACAGACTACTCTGGTATCAGTATCACAGACTTGCTCAAATAAACAGCAAGAATGTCTCGCGTCGCTTCACTATCACGAGTTCATCTTTTTCATTCCCTCACGCGACACCAACCAATATCAAAGAGATACTTCTCCGCCACAATGGCACAAGCCAACAAGGATACGTGGTCCGCAGACCAATACTCCAAGTTTCTCAAGGATCGCACAAGACCTTCCATAGATCTCTTGGCTCACGTGCCCAACCTGTCACCCAAGCGCGTCGTGGACATCGGTTGTGGGCCTGGTAACTCGACGGCCGTGTTAGCAGAGCAATATCCCAATGCAAAGATCTCGGGCTTTGATACATCCCCGGACATGATCAGGAAAGCAAAGGAAACATTGCCAAACGTTGATTTTGAGGTTGCTGATCTGCAATCTTTTAAGCCTGACGTTCCTGTCGATGTGCTGTTTTCCAACGCTGTGTTTCAGTGGCTGCCCAATGGAAAACGCATCGAGATCGTCACACGACTTCTGGATCATCTCGCGCCAGGTGGAAGTCTCGCATTCCAGATCCCCTACAACCTTGATGAGCCCAGCCACGCTTCGATGCGCGAAGTGGCTGACATGCCCAACAAACCCTGGTCCGAGACGCTCAAGCGCGCCAATATCTCCCGTGACCAATTCCCTTCACCAACCGAAATCTGGGATGGCCTCAAGCCTCTCTGCGCAGAGCTTGACATCTGGCAGACGACATATATGCACGTGATGGAGAACCATGAGGGTATTGTCGAATGGGTCAAAGGCACGGGTCTTCGTCCTTATGTTGACCCACTTAACGAGAACGCGAAGAAAGAATTCATTGAGACTTACTTGGGAAAGCTGAAGAAGGCTTACAGGGCGCAGAATGATGGAAAGGTTCTTTTGCCGTTTCCTAGATTGTTTGTTGTTGCGACAAAGGCGTAGATGCAAACGTGTTGGGCGGATTATCAGATGGAAAAGAATAAAGAATAATTCAGTACTCTATCGCGTGACCAAGAATATTCGTACAATGAGCTGACTAGATATCGAAAAGTTTAACAGTCTCTTGTATCGTTGTTAAAACGTCGCATAGTTGTTGCTATTGAGGAATTGTAAATTCTTTTAAGCGTCATATCCATCTATCGAAGTGTCATGAAATTCCTGCATGTGGAATATCCGGAGTTTGTCATCCTTCCCCGGCCATCTTAACATCTCCAAGAACTATAACAATAACGAGAAATCGATATTGCATGGCAGAACGAGAAGAGAGCAGTCCTGCTCTTGAGGCACACGCCTCCGATGAGGGACCTCCCTCCAAGAGGCAACGCGGTTTCATCGCGAGACAGGTAACATCTCCATGAGAATTGTCTGACACAATCTGACAGTGTCATGCAGGCATGTGAATATTGTCGCCAAAAGAAAACAAGATGTGATGAAGACTTTCCGTGCGGACTCTGCAAATCCCTCGGTATTCAATGCAAATTTACTCAGCGAAAGGCGACGCGGTAAGTTTGCCCGTCTACTCAGAAAAGAGTCTAGCACACTAACATCAGTAGAAACGAAGCTTCGCTTGGTATGATTGTCAACATTCTCCGTCGCATTGAGGGCAAAATAGACGATGGGAAAAAGTCAGATTCTTCCAACCCTCCAGAAGCAGCTCGAATTCTCTCTACAGCTCTCCGTCCCTTCAATCCCAAATCCCCTGCCAACTCAAGCGAAGTCCTCGGCGTACCTTCGTTCCTGCTCCAACGTCGCGACACGGTCGTTGAATCGCCCTCTACAGCGACAAGTGATCCTAACCCAGCAATATCCTTCAGCGCACACCAAGTTCTTTTCTGGCCTGCTATACAAGCTGCGCTTCCTGAATCCGTGAAGCTGATGTGTCAGATGAATGGCGCAGTTTATTCAACGCGCCTGGAAGCCGCAAGGCCGAAACTACCGCATGCGACATCTGTAGATATGTCTTCAGACTGGCTTTCGAAACTGAGTATCGCGACGTTGAAAGAGCTTTCTGATGTTTATTTCACAACTTTCAATCTTGCGACGCCTATCTTGGATCAGAAGACATATTTTCAGCGCACGCTAGGTGTGGCAATTGATGGGAACTTTGGAATCTGCATCGAAAGCTGCATCGTCCTTGTAGTCATGGCACTGGGACTGATGGGACAAAGGGCTATGCGAGAAGCGGGCTTTATGCCGACACCTGCGTCCAGTCCCTATCCCAATCTCGGTAGTGGCCAGGATGAAGACATGCCTGGACTCGACTTTTTCAATGAAGCGAGGAAGAGATTTGGCTTTCTGATGTGTGAGCAAGATCTCCAGGCCTGCCAATTCTATCTTTTGTCAGGGTATGTTGATTTGAGTCGGTCTGGAAACCCCGGTACTAATAAATGATAGGTTGTTTTATGCAGAGGCTCTTCGGCCAGTGGACTGGTGGGCGATGCTGACCAAGGCGAGTGCATGCAGTGCATACTTCTGGAACAAGTAAAAATACCATCTGTACCGGCAAAAGAAACATAGCTGACCTTGATAGTGTGGCGAGAGACCGAGACGAGTGGATGCTCGACATGCAGTCCCGCCTTTTTTGGATAACAAGTATGTTCGAAGCTGTCCTCTCCCAAGAACTGAATCTCCCACCCAGCAACTGTCTTCAACTGGAGGAACATATTGCTCTACCGAAGTTTATTTCCGCGCAGGACATTGCTTCCTTTGGCTCATTTCGCTACCCTGGTGATGATCCGTTTTTCCACTATCACTTTCTCTCGCAACTTGCGCATCGTCTTATTTTGACCAGAGCACGTAACAGTCTATTTCACATTAGTGAGTCCATGAGAAAGAATGTAGAAGTCATGTGCTTACGGTTATAGATCCAACGGCCGACTATCCGCCCGAGCCTGTCGAAGATGAACTTATTCGTCAATTGGAACAATGGCGAGAAAGACTGCCACCTATGCTGCAGTTCGATCCAAAGTCACCTTTGACGCATGCCGAGTCTCCTTCTGATGCGCTCGTGACGGCTTGGCTGCATGCTCGATATTTTGTTGCGCGGTATCATATCGGCCGACCTCTACTGTGAGTATGCTTCCATGAGAATATACACGTGTGCTGACTTAATAAGACACCGTGCTTTGGAAAGACCATCTTCTCTTACCGAAGGCCATCTTCGAAAATGTCGCGATGCCATAAGTGCTGTGTTAGCATGGTCTTCCGTTATCCAAGTCACCGACTCCATGAGGAGTTGCAATCCCCTAAAGTTCTTCGTATGCAGCCAGTAAGTCCTTCACCCACGTACTGCTCCATGAAAATTTTCCTTATCATGTATAGAATATTCGGCCAAATCTGCGTCGTGTTCGCGCTCAGCGTGTCACCATACCCTTACATTCGTGACATCGTCTCGGATGTGGATAAGAGGTGGACCACCTTTGCCTTGGAGTATCTCGAAGCCTCTTCACTCTATAGTCCAGCTATTGAGCAGGATTTCAAAATTGCCAAAATTCTCTGTGAAGACATAGGGAAAAATTAAAAACCTTTCTGGCCCACTACGGAGTTGTAGAGAGAGGTTTAGAATCTCACATACACCCTACGCTACGCTACTTAATGCGTCTTACATTGAAAAGATACCGCGGGGAACCCACGTTTTCATGTTGCTATATTGATATCATTTTGCGTCATTATAATTTTGGTTATGGTTTCATCCGGATTTAACGGCCCTCTGGCATTCAGTCCGAAGATCTGCGGGTTTTGTTTGATACGTAGCGCCTCTAATGACGCCATGACTTCCACAGCACGAGTGTCGAAGCTCCATGTTTCCACTATATATACAGATTAACAGTAACTCAATAATTCCTCAGTAACCTGAACCGATAAAACCCTGATATTCCGACCGTATCTTTAAATCCTGCAAAATGAATCAAGACACCCTCGCCTTCCAGTGTGCTGTTGTCACTGGCGGAGGTGGTGGCATCGGCCGTGCATTGGCCGAGTACCTCATCTCCAAAGGCAAAAAGGTTCTCATCGCTGGACGAACAGAGTCGAATCTTCAGTCAACAGTCAAGGAGATCGGCGCTGCAGGATACTACGTTCTCGACACGGGCAAAACATCCGACATCCCCGCCTTTGTCAAGAAAATCACCAGCGATCACCCAGAACTCGACTGCCTGATCAATAACGCCGGTGTCCAGCGCCCCATTGAAGTCCTCAAGGACGATGACTTTCTGGAAAAGGCTGATCAAGAAATCGACATTAACATTCGTGGACCAATGCATCTTGCTCTGAAGCTCATTCCACACTTCAAAGAGAAGCCGAATGCTCTGATAATGAACGTCTCAAGTGTGCTGGGCTTTATCCCTTTTTCCATTATCAACCCTGTTTACAACGGCACAAAGGCCTGGCTGCACTTCTGGTCTATGAACCTGCGAACGCAGCTTAGGGATACCAATATTCGTGTCGTTGAGCTCGCGCCGCCCATGGTAGCTACTGACTTGCACCGGGAGCGCGAGAACCCCGACGATAACAAAAAGGAATACGCACCTCAGACATTGACGGTGAAGGAGTTTATGGATGAGATCACACCCAAGTTTGAGAGAGGTGACGAGACGATTAGTGCTGGTATGGGAGCAGATGCAACTGCTAAATGGTTTGAGACGTTTGGAGAGAAATATGAAGGGGCTGAGAAGGGATATAAGAAATAGACGATATATGGGGATGAACAGTGGTACTAGAAAGTGTGTATGATAGGGCACGTATCAAAGGTATACTACTACAGGGACAGGTGGAATGATGAGATGATTAATCTATAACGCTTCATAAGCACATTTCGTTCATCATCTGCCATCGTGTTGGAATTTGAAAAGCTGTTTAAACGAGATAATTTTGATTTGGAATGATAGCACATGCTAAATTTGTAACAGCTTCATTTCTTGTGGGTATCGTCATACAATGTGGCCGAACGGGATATCGAACTAAAGAAGAATGTCAGCAAATAATGATGAAAAGACATGGACAAGAGATAATCACCTTAATCACTTCGTCTGCCTCACGCCAACCTCTGCTCGCCAGGCACATGCGCCCTGGATTCCCTTACTGCATCGCCTTCAGTCCTTCCATTCCCATACGTAGTCTTTTCACCAGGTAGAATCGTACCAGGCTCTCTGTTAAGAGCCTCATTCGGTCTCTCGTGTTCTCTGTGTCCAACATGGGCAGGAGGCTCGACGCCCTTGTGCTCCCACTCGCGTCGCGCGATCATGTCGTCGACGCCTCTCATGTCCCGCTTTCCCTTTTCGGCGATAACCTTGTTATCGGTCTCTTTACTGAGTGTCTTGGGGTGGTTGGGATCCGTGTCAAAAACTTGGTCAGTGGCGTTGAGGGCTTCGCCTCGGAGGGCGTCGCCAGCTCCACGAATGCCCTTGAGACCAGACTTGACGTCGTCGATGATTTTAGACATAATGAATTGGATTTGTTTCTGAGATTGTGACTTGTGTGTGAGTGATATTGGTGTGGGCTTGGCTGAGGTTGACTTTATATCTTGTCGTGACTTGGCCGGCATATGACGTAGTTGAGATGGTGACGTAGGATTAACGTGGGACTCAAGACTGGACTAGCATGAAAGTAAATCTGATGTCACAATTATATAGCACATCCGAGATTCCACAAACAACAAAGATTGCGAACTCTTTTCCTTTTTTTCCTTTTGTGGTAACCAAAAATGGAATGTTTGCTGGCTGAGGATTGTGACCCATGCATAAGAGCTTGCAACCATCTGAAGTAGCCGAGCAGAGGTGGTCTCCATGCATTCCAGATGTTTCAAGACAACAGTAACCCGCAAAGCTGCAATTTGAGCCAGGCGAATACATTAAACTGTTTGGTGGAGTAGGAAAGTCTAATACCGTACTACTACTCATGGTACCGGTGCACCATCATCACGCGGTCTAAGAGCACTGGAAAACCTGAACCAGGTATAACCATGCTACTGGGTATAAGAAAGGCCGGCCTCTGAGATTTAAAATATTAAAAAATAAACAGCCTAAAAGGTCTGACCTCAATAGCATAAGGTGATCTAATTATTTCGTCTCTTATGCTCCTAGAGGCTAATTTTTCCGATACCCTGATGCCATGAATATGCATAATTATCTATCAGACATTTCGTGTCTGATCATTTCTAATAACCCCATGCGCTGCCAATCATTATATGAGTGGCTAGCTCAAGTGGCTAGCTTGGGGAATGTCACGAAAACCTGAAACTGAAAAGATGTCTGAATGGCGTTTCAAAACACGACTCCAGTTTCAATATCACCAACCACTAATATGATTTCGTCAGTACTTAAGCCTTTAGATTCACTCAAAGCCATAAAATTCAGCATCTGTACTCATATTCTTTATAACTCAATTTTAAAAGCCATCATATTCATACCCTTAAGCCGGCCTCACCACTATTTACACAATGAAATTCATTTCCATCGCCTTGATCTCACTCATTTCTGTGGCCTCAGCTGCCCCCACTCCAGTTGTTCGAGGTCCAGGAGGACGTCTTGTGCTTGAAGGCTCAACATGCAGTGACGTGCAGGGCAGAAGCGTGTGCCAAGATGGATTTGGGAACACATTGTAAGTTTACATGATTTGCGTGTGCGCTCACCAGCTGATTAGGATGGGTAGCTTCGAAGACGATCCTTTCTCATCGCGATAGAAGGGTAGGAAGAAAACAGGGATATCACATAAGATTCAAAGGATTGATATTCACTATAATTTACAGGAGTGAACATAATAACAACATTTAATGATACCTTCAAATACGAAACCTGTATAGCTCTATTGCCCGTGTCTCCTGAGCTCAATTATAGCTTGGCTTCCAACTCGGTGTTCAACAATTTCCTTAAATCCTTGATCTCCGTGTCAGGCCGATGAGAAGCAGGCTTCGCAACCCTTGCACCATAAGCCCAGTCATTCCGCAAGCCTGTAGGAAGGCCCTCCAAGGCATCGGCAATATACTTCCCGATGATGGGAAACATTTTGAACGCGTGGCCGGAATCACCTGTCGCTAGAAGTAGAGAACCATGCTTGGGATGTCTGTCGATTAACCAATGAGCATCTGGGGAATCAGTACACCAACAAACCCGTGCATCGAGCAAAGGTCTGTCGGAGAACTGTGGCATCACCGTGTCGATGAACTTCCTGATCGCGATCTCGGCTTCTAAGGGGATGCCGTCTTGGGGGTGATCACTGGAGTAGCGAGGGATCGAGTAATGCGTCGTCTTACCATTTTCGTCAGTGTAAGTACCCTTCTGATATTGGTAGCCAGGGTTGTTATCGCAGATTTTAATGAGATCCACATTCTTGTCAGCTATACTGTGAGAGCACATACCATCAAAGACTTACTGGTATCAGGATCTGGTTCAAACATGAAGCCGAGCTCATAGTTGTAAATCACTGGTACACCCCGCCATTCGGCAGCCTCTTCCTCGGTGAGCTGGATATGACCCAAAGTCCAGCACTTCGACCACAATTGTGTGGATAATTCTGGAAGAAGCTGGGGAGATGCGGCGCCCGTACTCAGGATATAGTGATAGGCCCGAAGGACATGGCCAGCAGCAACTCGGACTCCAATCATGACACCAGAAGCATCTAGTTCCAAACCCGTCATGGTACCTTGGGAACCAGAGACAAATTTTGCGCCCATCTTCTCTGCCTCTCCTGCCCAGTGTTCAAGGGCCTTTCGAGCATGGACCCAACCGCCAAAGCTATTATACAGACCTTTCCAGTTCTCAATACCAACTGCGTTTTTAAGCTGTGGCACATGTTTGACAATTTGGTCTTTCCCTTGGATCAGTTCGAGTTTCGTAGCCTTTCCCTCTCTTTTCAAATTTTCGTACGACTTTTCGAGAAACCTTTCGGCTTTCTCGTCACCAGTAGTAGTAGTGATGAGTCCCTTGGATATGTCAACTCCGAGTCGCTGCGAGAAGGCGAGGATATTGACTACGTACAGTTTCGAAGTGGATACCTTTCCATTGTGGATCTCTCCAGGCTTCGAGAGCTTCTAATGCCAGATTCGTATACAAAGGCTCGTCATATTCCGTTCGCATGATTTTGTTCAAGTCATGCCCGGCAGAGTCTAGACTAGGCCATGGGTGGCGATCGATGCAGGTGACATCTGTATAGCCCCTTTTACAGAGATGATAAGCTGTGCTGATACCGAAAGTACCTCTGGTTTCCTATCGTCAGTGTATCGAAACTTTGCGTACTGCATAGCATTGTCACTCACGCTCCAATGATTAGAATTGAAGAGTCCTTGTTTAGCAGTGGCCTTGAAGTGATCATGTTGTCCGGAACAGCTATTACCGCTAAGGGTGGGAAATAAAGGATGATGAGAAATGTGCGGGGGAGTTTTATACTCAAGAGGAAGAAAAACATCACTTGCCTCTTTGTGAGTGCTGTGGTGACTTATAAAGATATGAATCTTGACGGATCGGCTGTACCTTCCTGGACAATGTTACCCCGCAGGCTTTGCTTATAAATGTAAAGTTGACTAGGTAATGGGCATAAATCAAACCACAAGGTGTTGGTAGCTGATCCCCAGATTGTGAAACAAGTTTTCATTGGTAAATTGGAACCAAACTTGAACTATATCATCGCTTGGACCTTCCCTACGGTATTCTTTTATGGGCAGACTTGAAGCTGTGCTAGGATCTGGAGATCGATTTGGGACTAACCATTTTTAGACTCATAATAGAGGCACAGCAGGATAATATCATGGCTAGCAGGCCCCAGAAAAGTCGGCATCTAAGCTTTAGAGTATAAAAATAAATGACGTAAAAAGTATGATCAAAGTATTATAAACTGACCTACTAATTTCGTCTCTTATGCTCCTGGCGGCTAATTCTTCCGATACCCTAATGCGAGGTGATAGGTATCTGCCATGCAGATGGTCAGCTAGTCATCTTACTCAGATCTGTTCAATGATCCAATTCAAAGCCATTGGTCCAGGTCTCGTTATGAAAGAAAAAAAAGGCCCCGATGAGCTCGAATGGTGCTATGACAAGTCAAGAAAATCACTGAGGGAATTGCTTCCGCGAGTCAGAAATAAGTACTGGTCGGGGCAAATGGCTTTGGGATTCACGAGTAGCCACCACATTCAGTACAAGAAGCAATCGAAACCCAAGTTGACCCATAGAAGGTCAGAGCAAGACTGTGCATAGAATGATGATGTAATAAGGAGAATCTTGGCCCATAGATAATATTAATATTCGGGCTGAGGCCTGCCGACGTGGCAGCTGGTGGCACAATGAGGCCATCCCCACTGAGTCAGGCCGCGTCACAGGATCTCAGAGCCCGACGACATGTATCAAGCTTGGAACAAGGTCGCGAATCATTCGCCAATCGAAACGAATCGAAAGCAACATAACCAGTTTATGGGACAATGGATTTCCCCAGAGACCCGCCCCAAAGCAAAACGCGGAGACTATTGGACCAGTAATGTGAGGCACTGTCTTATACACGTAACTGTGCATACATATACATGCATATTAGGCTCTGCAAGCCTCACTTTCCAGTCAAGGTGTCTGTTAAAAACCCTCGATAGTCTCCGCGTACTATCTCTTACATCCCAGCTTCGGCAAATCTAGTTATGTCTGCACAAACTGCTGGCGAGGACTTGTTCCCCGCATTGGAATCTCTGTCAAGAATAATTGCACCTCATTTCAAAACTATCATCTTCATCGCCCTTGTATTCAACCAGACACCAATATTTCCTGATGTACAAACCCTCATCATATCTCAATTGTCCAACCCCCTTGTTCTCCTCGTTGCACTGTACTTTGGTGCTATCTGGTCGTTGCCAAACGGCCAAGAGAATAGTGACCGTACCTGGTCTTCACTTCTGGGACCGTTCTATGCTTTGAAGTCTGTCTCTACTAGCGTTGGGACGTACCTAAAAGGTGGGATAGATCCAGCATCTAAAGATCTATCAATTACTGACCCTGGAATTTCCAGTTGGCTCTTTGCTCGCCCTCGCTTATCATCTGTCCGTATATTACAACGTCTCCCTTCCACTCGAACCATGGGAACAATATCTGTTCATCGCCATTTCTGTTGTTACGTCTATCTTTGCGTATCTTTTCGCCCCCATCAGTAAGGTCTATGGACCTCTTCGTTTCTGCTATCTTGAGCATACCCAAACATATTGGCTACTTCTCAACTGGTGGTCTCTTACAGCCGTTCTACCATTCTTCTCGCCAGCACTGCTTCCCATCGTCATTTTCGGGCTAATTAGCGTGACTGTCGGAACATGGGTACACATGTATTCTTCCTACCGCGAAAAGGTCCGCACCATCACATGGACTGTCTCCGAGAACGCTGCCAGGGCTAAGGCTGCTGCCGAGGAAGCCCGTGACTATAGCATCGCGGCACGAAAGTACGAAGAACAGATGATCAATGCTGCCGTTCAAGCACGACGTGACGCGGTGCAAGCCCAAACTCTCAAAACCTCCGACTTTTACGATTGCGCTGCTCGGGCTTGGGCTGCGCTTGGAGAAGCTACTGCCCCTGCCGAGGACGCCATTATCAAAGCACGAAGGGTTCTTGACGCAGCTGTGGCTTGTGAAGACGCTGAGAAGCCAGATGATAAGAAGAAAGCTGAAAACGAACGACTTGCCACTTATCTTAGACAATCTGCTGAGAACGCCCACGATAGAGCGAGGGAGATGGTGAACTTTGTCCGAGCGGCACAGGCATCAGTTCGAGAATCGGAAAAGGCCGCGCGGCAAGACGCAGCAGCGCGCCACAGCACCGAGATCACCGCCGAGATGGCCTCTAATACAGCAAAGTCCCTCAATGATACCATTGCTGGGATACAAGACGCAGAACGGAGGGCGTCTTGGGCTGGTGGCGCAGCTTCGCGACGAGCCGAAGAAGCGGTCTCGATGGCTACTAATGGAGAGATTGAAGAGGCAAAGAAGGCTGTTGCTGCTTCCGAGGCCGCCTACCAAGTGGCTGAGGAGTCGGCGAAAGTGGTTCGTGAGGGGATGGATGTCGCACAGAGGGTTTTGCAAGAGTGGCTTCAGAGTAGCAGGACGGGTCTCTAGTTGATCTTTGTTCTCAATCAGGTATGACTTGAGATACAGATAGATGTTTGATTGGCCAGTAGACCCTCTCTTCTAATTCTTATCCTCATTACTGTGCAACACCGATATTCTGCATGGTATCAAGTTGCCCTCGGTAATTCTGTGACGAAGTAGGCTGGGCAATATTTGATAGACAGTGGCACATGCTGTTCTATCCAGAAAAGTACTGTAACTGTATAGCCTAGCGATACAAGAGAAATTGTCAGCAATCATGCGCAATGTTAGTCGAGATCTCATGTTGTTTTCTGTGTCGACGTCGACCAAAAAACATAGTCGGCTGGACGAAAAAGGAATGTGAGAAATAGCCAAGACTGATCTTTGCCATGATTTCGAGGAGGCGGGGACTTTTGATGTCGCCTGTAGAAACGT
This sequence comes from Fusarium nodosum, assembly GCA_014898975.1. Taxonomy (NCBI): domain Eukaryota; kingdom Fungi; phylum Ascomycota; class Sordariomycetes; order Hypocreales; family Nectriaceae; genus Fusarium; species Fusarium nodosum. The sequence continues at coordinate 528,743 of JAAVUE010000015.1, forward strand.
TGCATGTGAGCATCAATCTTCAGAGGAACAGGGTCAAGCTGGGCCTCAGCCCTGCATTTTGCCTATCAATCGGGAAAATCACTCGTTTCCGATTGGTATCTCGGTTGAAGGGCCGAATGTGGTTACAGCGATGAAGAAATTATTCCGATGACGTCGAATAGTCCTGCCATATTAATGGAGATCATATCGTAGACAGACTGATGTTGAAAAGTCGAGGCATTTGTTAGAGATAGTGTCGTGGACCTTCGGCTTGAAAAAGGGCCGATCTCATTTCGGAACCTCAGTGACTATGGCTCTCATGCAAACAGAATCAATGTTTATGCTTTTGCATGTGAGAAGAAGTTGAAGGCCTGACCCTAGGATATCCTAACGTTAAACATTATCTATCCTGGTATAGGTAGGTAACTCATCAGTTTGTGCCGCAATCGTACAGATCTTACAACCCTGTCCCTTGCCACCGTAACTACTTTTCAGAAAAAAAGGTCAAAACCGAGATAAACGATTGAATCGGATCTTATCGATCTGGATTAGTTCCATGCAAGAAACTTTTCTTAAAATTACATGCATACAGCAGCTGAATCGAGAGGAGGCAGAGTTATTCAAGTATACTATTTCTAAGAACCTTTTCGTGTAACACCGCCTCTAGGCTTAACCCCTTTCAACATAAAGCTTCATTCTGCTTTATGTTGATTGGCAAACGAAGCGTTTCGAACCTGATCCCGCCGGAAAATCAACGGTGAGCTCGGACATCATGTTCCCTGTTTCTCATCACCACAAATATCTTTAGTTCGTTAACCTGAGACGGGGTACGGGCCATTCACTGGTCAATGACCAAAATCGTTTGACACACTCAGTCTGGCAGATGTGAGTGTGACGTTAATGATCGTCATCTAAAAGGGCCTGTTTCTTGTATATTCTCGTTTCTGTTATACAGTAATGTCGAAAGTATTTGTTGGTGTGACTGCCCAGACCTCTTTCACCCAACTTACTCACTGTTTCAACCTCAAAATGTCTACTACCAGCAGCACGATTCCAACATTCTATGTTGATGGAGCAATACAAAATTCAAGAGTTCCACGTAACAATTATGCATGGCGCGTTGAGCAGGACATCTCAGATATATTCGCTGCCCTCGATGAGCTGAGCTTGGATCTCGACCCATTCAACTACCACAAACCAGCAAAAGAATGCTACTACGCTAGCAAACCGCTCCCACCTCTACCAGCCTTACCAAGTTCCACATGCTTTGACTCGACAAGAAGCGACACCTCTTCAACTTCATCAGCTTCTTTCCTCTTCGCGTCTGGGCAAGAGTACAAACAAATAAAGGCTTACGATAAGAGTCTGAGACCACAAGACGTTGTTAGAGAAACGGTACAACAGAAGGTCAATAGCTGGCTCTCGCAACTTCCTTTCCGGCCAGAAATCGCCGAAACATATCGAAAGCAGGCCATGCACAGCTGGCGGAAATGGCCTACGAAACACAAGCGGCATCAGAAATCGGAACCTCTCATCATTATCAGCAGTCCACGAATGTCCGAAGATACCACCATCGCAGCAACAGACGACAGTAAAACACAAAGCGGAGATACGGACAGTATTAAAGCGTTGGGAAAATGTCATATTGGGCACGATCGACGAAATTCTCTCGATAGTTACCATTCGGCATTGTTACACATGCAGAAGCCGTTTGAGAACTACAACTCCAAGTTTTGCCCGACGTTGCGACGAAAATATCCTAGAGGGTTGGAAGATGAGGCTCGCTTGGGGATAGGAGTGGCTTTCGTGACAGCAAAGGGTGAGGCTTGATGCGCCTAGTCGGGTTGAAATGCCTCTTGGCATGTATATATTGAGCATTATTGGTCGCACGGATACCCATTTCATTCTTCTAACATCAATCCGACACGTCTTGTAATTTTGACCTAGATTGGCAATGGAATTTTGTTTCGAGGCTGTGGTCGTGGATAAAAGCCTTGTTGTTTCTATTAGTCGGCCCCTGTCATGCCGCAAACCACAACACTCATCATAAACCTGACACAAGACTCGCGACCGGAAAATCCTATCGGCAGGATTTTGGCGGCGGAATGAACATGGACCATGAGGTCCGAGCGATCATCGATCAAGAGTTGGAGCCCTGGCATAATCCCTGACAGGAAACCGTGAGCACCATGGCTGATCATGCATTTTGAACAATGTCATGAACTTCATGATGTTGCTTACGTTTAGCGAGCAAAATATCCAATAAAACTCACGAAATCACCAATCCTGTGGATTTTGTTGATAATTACTGTCCGTTAATGTCTTGGCTAATAAAGAAAATTCTTTTATTTTTCTGCTGCAGTATGGCGTTTAAAAGAGTCGCGCTGTCACTCACAACTTGGCATTGCAGACATTCCCTTTTTGTCAGTCAAGTACGTACTTGATGATAGCTTCTCGTAATATAATTGCCGATCACATGGAATTGAGACTCGCTCGTCTATCGATCCCCCGTCAGGCTTCACTACCTCCAGAAGAAGGCTACATCACTCGATAAACGACTCCACCAAGCCAAGTCAAACATGCACGTATACGTCCACAGTGCCAACCCCTGGCTCGACCAGCACATTGAGACATGCATCAAACGACATGTGAAAGATGCCATATGCTACCAAGACTACTCTAGCATCCCCGAAGATGCCGACACAGTATTTCAGCTTCTCAACGGCTGGGAGCTCAACCATCATTTTGCTGTGCTGAATAGGGCCAAACATGGTCTACTCAACGCGTATCCCAACAGTGATGCGCTCGCAAGAAAGGATCACATGGCTACTGTTGTTGACTACTGGGTTACCAAGAGGCCGGATAGCATACTTAAAGGACACAGCCCCGCCACCGTCAAACTGTCGCTGGACTATAGCGAGTATGTGGAAGATGCGTTGACGGCGGCCGATGACTTGACTTTGCTTTACTCTTTGGAAGATAACGAAGCGAAGGATGCTTCAGAACGAGATTGGTGGATCTTGAAGCCTGCCATGATTGATTGTGGTCATGGAATTCGGATATTCAGTACCATCGATGAGCTGGCTGACAATCTTGAGCTCGCTGCCGATATCTCGGAGGAGGATGAGGATATCGAAGAAGAAGTCGATGTTGAAGTTGAAGTCACCAAGTCCAAAGATGAAAGTGACTCAGACTCGGATGGTTTCCGTCCCAGCCTTTCAACTCCGGGTCTCAACTCTTTGGACGCTCTGATTACCGCAAGTGGAAAACTCTCCATCAACGCTTCTGAGAAAGACACTATGAGCGACTCGGAAAAGATACAAAATCTTGTCATCGGAGAGAACGAAAGAATCCCGTCGGCTCTTTTGAGAGATTTTGTCGCTCAGCAATACATTGTTTCTATCCCCCCGGTCGACGGCAGGAAATGGCATGTTCGCGCATACGTTCTTTCAGTTGGCCGACTCAAAGTACACGTCTTCGATGAAATGCTCACCCTGCTAGCTCTCGATGACTATGAGCCGCCATGGAAGAACCCCAGCCTCAAATCATCTCTTACCAACACCGCACTGCAAGATGAAGATGAGTTTATGAGCAAGGAGTCGATGCGAGATTTCTGGAAGATGGATGACGATTTATTGCCCGGTGAATGGAAGAAGAGTGTCTTTGACCAAGCATGTCAGATCTCAGGCGAACTCCTACGCGCGGCTGCTCATACCATGGCGGACAAGTTCACGCCCTTGGATAAGTGTTATGAGCTCTTTGCCATTGACTTTCTTATCGATACAAAGGGAACGGCGTGGCTGCTGGAGGTCAACGAGACACCGGCGTTCTATGAACAGGGCTATGCTGGGGAGTTGGCACAGAGACTAATGGAGTCGGTGATTTGTGTGACGTTGGAGCACATGGGCAGGGCTGACTTGAGTGATGAGAGTAACAGGAAGGCTAGAGGGCGGATGGTTGAGGTTTTGGATGCAAGCAAGGAGTTGGCCAAGAGTAACATTACTGAGATTCTGCCTGGGGCGATTTGACACTCTTGCAATGGTGTTTGGGGGAACGATGAATGACATGTTTGGTAGTTGGGGGAAAATAACGGCATTCTGTTTTTTTATTCCTAGTATCTTGTCTAGAATTATCTTGGACCATAGAGTGTATAAATCTGAGATTCAATAGAAACCACTTTTTCGATATCTCAAAGCTGTCTTCTGGGGTTTTCCTTTGATCGGGATTATTTTTGCCGCAAGAGTGAATTTCGGGCTATTGCTTTGACATATTCATAGTGCCACCTGTGACATTGTGCGCCTAATTCGCAAACATTTCCATTTCAACCATCGCCACCGTCGCAAATGCTTGTTTTGCATGCTCGTAGTGCAGCTTATCCAGAGTCTCATCCCGTGTCAGAAATTGGTCGCTCTCACAAAATTACCCAATGCGGTAAATAGTCATCAAGGGCGCGCTGACAGGATGGACCTATGCAAGAGCTGCTCCAGTTGATTAGCCTATCATAGCTAAGGACAGCTGGATAGTTCTTTGAGTCTGACGGGATCTCCATTCTTTTCGAAGGGCGCATCGATGACATGTCATGTAGGGCGATTTGAACCCCACAAATGAAGGTGGGATCGCAGTTATAGTAACACTATCGGGTTATACAACAGTGGTGTTTTGAGACATAAAGCAGGAGACTTCAAGAATATAAGTATCACGAATGCGCTTGATACCAGAGAATTCAACACATCTGCAACATCTCCCACTATAATCATCATGAATCCACTTCATCAACCAGATGAACTCGAGGCTGTCTGCACAGCCATCCAGTCTATCGTCCACCGTCTTGGTTCAACTACTCAGGACGTTAAAGATGACCAAATCATCAAAGTCGCAGAACCAAAAGATGTCCCCTACCTCAAGAAGATAGGCACGCCTGGTGCAGCGCACTCGATCGACCAAGTCCTTGATGAGGCATTTGCGGCATTCGACCACCGCATGCGCGTCAACCACCCTCGATTCATGGGCTTCATCCCATCGCCTACATCACCAGTCGCATGGCTGGGCGACATTGTGGCCAGCGCTTTCAATGCCCTGGGCGCTTCAAAATTGCAGGCCTCTGGCCCAGTGGTCATTGAGAAGACTTTGATTGAGTGGCTGGCTTCACAAGTTGGCTTTCCTTCAACTTCCGGTGGTATTTGCGTTTCTGGTGGTTCAATGGCGAATCTGATGGGCATTGTGCTCGCGCGCGATCGCTTTGTGCCAAATGGTGAATCGTACAAGGGCGTTGTTTATCTTTCAGACCAAACTCATTATTCTGTCGCCAAGGCGTTGCGTTTACTTGGTTTCGATAAAGCACAAATTCGAATTTTGCCTGCAGATGAATCCTTTGCATTCAACACAAGCTTGTTGGAGCAGACAATACACGACGACCAAAAGGCAGGACTTGTGCCTTTTCTAGTGGTTGGCACTTGCGGAACAACCAACACAGGCGCAATCGATCCATTGGAGCAAATCTCGGAGATATGCAAAAGGGAGCAGCTTTGGCTGCATGTAGACGGTGCATACGGCGCCTCAGCGACTCTTTCAGCCACACGTCATGAAGTGGTAGATGGTCTCAAGTACGCCGATAGCATGTCATGGGATGCGCACAAATGGCTTTTCCAAACCTACAGCTGCGGATTGCTGTTAGTCAAAGACAAGGCCAACTTGGTGCGAAGCTTCGCGAATGAGGGCGATTATCTACGCGACGGTGTTGCAATAGAAGACGAGGAAATCCCCAACTTTTGGAATTATAGTATGGAGCTCACACGTCCTGCGTCGAGGGCGATGAAGCTGTGGTTCACACTGCGAGTGATTGGTGTGGAAAGATTAGGAAAGATGATTGATCATGGGTTTGATCTAGCAGAGAGAGCAGAAGAAGAGTTGCGCAAGCTTGATGATTGGGAGATTGTCAGCTCAGCGAGTTTGGGGGTCGTGACATTTCGGTATGCACGAAAGGGTTTGACGGAAGATGAATTGGAGATGATCAACACGGGAGTATCAAAAAGTCTTATTTCAAGCAACATGGCTGGCATCTTGACTACAAAGGTTCGAGGAAAAGTGGCCTTGAGAATTTGTGCATTGAGTCCGCAGTTAGCGCTTGATGATATGTCGGAGATAATCAGAGAGGCTGATGCGCTGGCAAAAAGAGGGACGCAGAATGGCAATGGAGTGGCACATTAGAGTAATAATCCACTATTGTATTATTAATATGGACTTTTTATCAATCTATCACTGTACTTTTTCATCATGGTCTGCCCAGTGGAAGGATGGTGTGTCATGTCACTGATAAGATGGAAGAGTAGAGTAGATAAATATCGCTATTCCGAACCGAAAAAGTCCGAAGCCGGAAGCGTTAGAATGGAGACGATTGATTGGACACGCGGAGAATACAATTTGGAATCAATTTTCAGATGCCGATGGAAAGTGGACAGGGATCAAGGTTTTCAGCATGTGTAGGTTTTTTGCGCCGTACTGCGATGCACTGTATCGCGGGTACCCTTTAGTGGGCATTTTAGTGGGCGGCGAATGCGGCATGGCGGGCATTGACATTGACATGACATGACATGGCAACATGGCAAAACAAAACAAAAAAAGAACAGTCCACATTTGCGTCACCGCCAATCCAGGAATTGACTATGATGCACCTTTCTAGACCTGTCAATGCGTAAAGTTTTTACAGTATCGACAACGCTAATTACCTAAAATGTTGAAGCAGGCAAGGCCACTTCAAAGCTGAAGCGGTAACGGTTGAACAACTAACTGTACGCCCACTGTACGCGTTATCCCTTATCAGCAAGAGGCTATCGTTATCTCAACCGCGCTAAAATTGAATGATTTCCACCTTCTACCTCCTTCCACGGGCAACAAGAGGCAAGACCCCTGATGAAGCTCCACCGTCCTTGCTTTTTTCCTGAGCCTTCTTAATCGCGTCGGTGGAAGCCTGTCTCTCGTTTCTTTCTCTCCTTCTTTTCTCTCCTCAGATCCCATCATCTTTGATCCAAACAACCCAAACAAACACCACCACAATGTCTCAAGCTTTCGTTCAGCGCCCTGCGCCCGAGTTCACGGCCACTACCCTCTTCCCCGGAGGCGAGTTCAAGGACATCAAGCTCTCTGACTTTAAGGGACAATGGTGAGCAAAACTCCAAACACCTTGATGGTCTGTCTCAGTCCGTCCACGTCCACGTTGCTAACTTGTCTCTAGGGTCGTCCTCCTCTTTTACCCCATGGACTTCACCTTTGTCTGCCCTACCGAGATCATCCAGTACAACAACGCCCTCGACCGCTTCAAGGAGATCAACACCACTGTCCTCGGTGTCTCCACCGACTCCCACTTCACCCATCTTGCCTGGGTTGAGAAGCCCCGCAAGCAGGGTGGTCTCGGTCCCGACCTGGAGCTCCCTCTCATCGCCGACAAGTCCACCAAGATCTCTCGTAACTACGGTGTCCTGATCGAGGACGAGGGTATCGCTCTCCGCGGTCTCTTCATCATCGACCCCAAGGGTGTCCTTCGCCAGATCACCGTCAACGATCTCCCCGTCGGCCGCGACGTCGAGGAGACCCTCCGTCTCGTCAAGGCCTTCCAGTTCACCGACGAGTATGGCGAGGTTTGCCCTGCTGGCTGGCAGGAGGGCGGAAAGACCATGAAGGCCGACCCCAAGGGCAGCCTCGAGTACTTTTCCGCCCAGGGAGAGAATGGTGAGTCTGAGTCTCGCAAGCGACCCAGGACTGATTAAGAGCTGGGACTTGACAACAAGAATTGTTTGACTAAGATTTGTATTATTACAGGAGCTAAGGCATAGATGTTAGATACCTCCAATGAAACTCGAATTCCCATCAACACCCGCTCTCAGTAAACAGGGCAATGTCGCTACTGCGTGCATATACACACCTACATACTGCGAGAGTACACCACAGCTACTGGTTTAGCATGACGGACGACCCAACACGCCATTGACGAACATGTACGAACGGGAGACGAAATACAATAAAACAAAATACCACAATACATACCGCTTGTATCGAGTGCAGTGGTCGCCCTGGATGGCATGCGATGAAAATAGACCTAGACTTTAGACTATAGACATTTGTTGACGACTGATTGACCTGGCTCTACTTCAGAGTGAATACTTGTCCTTTGTCGCTTCCACTAACCATGTCCTTCGTGGCTTCTCCATTCATCACACCGTGACAATACGCGTCCCTGTCAAAGTGAATTAGTACCATTGTCGCAATCTCCTCATGTTTCACTTACCCAACAAACTCGTACCCGTCGTCATGCCTTTCACTCTTGGGTCGCAAAACGCACGGCCATTTAAGACCCATCACCACAGCAATAACGTCCCCTTGCATGACTTCGTGATGCGCCAGCCCCATGTGTCCACTGTCGGTAACAACAAATCGTCGCTCGCAATACGCAGCCAGAACTTCTTGCAGCCACGACATGTCCAGTCCGACTTTGTATGTATCTGCAAGCGCCTCATCCCGCTTTGCTTTTTCTTCAGGAGTTCCCATAGGCATCTGCGTATTATCGTAGAACTGCATGTACTTGGCTGCGTATGTCTCCAATGATGTCTTTTTCTTCTTTAGACCTTCAGGGAACGGGAGGCCGCCGATCAAGGTGAGTCCGAATGCGGTTTCAACGTCTTCGCCGGTGGGATAAACTGATAACCGTTCCATGCAGGCGTTGTAGACCTCCCGAAGATGACTGTCCTGGAATATTTCGCCGAAATGCCGATATTGGTTCTTGTACGTCACTCGCCCGATTACTTTACCCTTTACTGCCAACGAGCGAGGCTCTGTCGTAGGGATGTAAACGTGACTCCCATTTGGGTTATCGTTGCCCTCCGTTTTCAACGGTGCACCGATACCCCATGCACATCCAGTTCCTGTGTCAAGTCTCCAGTCAGGAACCCAGCTCGGCCATTCGGCCTCATCGTTCCTCTGTCGCGCAGACCAAATGACATTGAGGTCCGAGGTAGGGTCTGACTTGATGATTTCGTCGGTCGCTTCCGTGAAGACATCGACGAGAGACTTGGAGTAATCGACCGCCATACCTTTATCGTTCCAGAACTCACGATCGACGTCACTGATACCCAACAACGCAAATACTTTGTCTCGAGGATCCGTCGCGAGACGGGGTCGCAGGTTTTCAAGAAGATCGCGCAAACCCCATCTGCATGTTGGGCGTGCATCTCGATCAAAAAGACCGGGATAATATTCACTGCCTAATCTCATACGCCAGGCGATGGTGGTCATTTGTGCCACCAGACGCGCCCCATCTACTTCTCGAGGGTAGTCCTCATGAACCGCCCCGGCCTTGTAGCAATACCATCTCGCAGCAGCGCTTACATGCTCCCAAGGAAGACTGTACGGTCCACAAAGCACGATTGCTTTGCGAGCTTGAATGATTTCTTGGACTGTCCACATACGTTGGTACCAGGGCCTATCGAAGAAGTCGACGAAAGCAGTCCAGGACTCAGCGTCATCAAAAGGGATGCCCAGTTCTGCGGATTGTTCAGTGGTCAATGCCTCGGTGCGCTCAAGCTTGGTCTCCTCGTGAGACTCGCTGTAATTGTCCCACCGGAACATATCTGTTGCTGTGGGGAGTGCTACATCGCCGACCCTTTTGACAAAGTCGATACCCAGCTCTGTGTTATGTGCTGCTGGACCTAACCAAGCGACGACCGTTTCTGCTTCTGTCAAGAGTTAGCTTTTATCTATTGCCAGTCGGACTATTCTCATCCATGAAGGACAAACTCACTGTCATAAATCACATTCATCTTGGAAACCTGCTCTGATTTCTCAGCCATATCCTCCTGGTTGATGCAGATTTGATCAATCCACAAAGGCTCGTTCTGGCGAGACTTGGTGATCTCGACCAGCGCTTCGTGGAGAGATGTCGTGATGCTGAGCATCTCTCCATCGCAAGGAACCTCGATTCGCTCAACCGCATTTCCCCAACAATAGGACAACGCTGTGTAAGTGGTGGGATGCTCTGGATCGAGTGTCACGTTCTTGATACTGGCTTCGAGCTGTTGTCCATCTGATCCACTTGTCTTGAATGTGACGAGGCGAATCTCGGATTTGGAGACTGGTTTATATGTATAAGCACTCATGGTTATAATGACTGACTCGACGTCGCGAGAAAATAATGCAATCGACAGACGCAGGATATGGGGGTTTTCTCTTTTTCTAAGGAAGGTCGTTGGTAGGATCGTGGCAGTGAAAAGCACAGCCCACTAGAGAGAGGCCTCTATGCAAGTCAGCCCGTGATGCCTACTAAGTGAAGGCCCACCAAGTGGATGTGATGCCTAAAGAATTGAATTTCGATTGAAGCAATAGAACGCGGCCACATATTCGAACCTTTGGCCGATATCTTAGATACGCTAGCGTATTGATTTTCTGCTGGCCAAGTGGCATCAAACACCATCAACCGCCTCATCCGGTTCCTCCCAGTCATCTGAAAAAGTGTACGACTCAAAACACGTTCCTATAGCTCCTTCGGTGTCGTAAAAAGTAAACTCGCAAGTCCCCTTCTTTCCATGCCATACACCTGACTGTAAAACCTCAAACCCACGCTTTTTGAACTCTTGTTTGCGTTTCTGCTGTGGAACATGGTTGCAATCAAAAGCCACATGGTGAATTCCCTGTCCGCCTCTGTCGAGAAACTCTTGCATTATTGATGGTCCAGAAACAGGCTGCATGATCTCCCATACCATGTCGCCTGTATCTGCAAAGGCAACTATCAGTTCAAACTCTGCAGGCTGGCCGCGGAAATAACGATCAGACACGGTGTTTGCGTTGAACTCAAAGATACGGAACGGGCCGATGCCAAGTTTTTCGAGTTCCGAGATTGTTTTCTTGCAATCCGAAGTGACAATACATATTTCTACTACTTTTCCTAGGAAGGAAGTAGATTGAGTTGAGGTGGCTGAAGTAACGAGATCCATTGTTGAGTTTATGGATACAATCAAGGATACAGTGATGAGATGATCAAACAAAGTTGAGGTCTTTGAGGCATTTGTTTTTATTATACGATCAATACTCGAGGGTGTCATCTTACGTTATCCTCATTACGGAGGGCGTCATATTATGGTACGCCATCACCATTGGGCATTGATCTTCGTAGGGTTATCTAGTCGTTTTGGGAACTTTATCTGGTTTCTTTGTGGGGGTTTACAGAAGCAAAGGATAGGTAGGTTTACACGTTTCAACCGAGACTACCCTATAACTAAAACAGATTAAATTGAATGACGAAGCCGATAATCGATTCAGAACATTTCAACTCTTGCAGTAGCCGGCCTTGGAATTTACCAGTTCGTTGTGAGAAAGATTCTTCACAAAAGCTTCGCTTACCCTACGTAGAAGCTGGCAAACTCGGCTCTCAACGAGTTGTGACGAAAACGTGTGGGTTTGTTTCAGCTCCAACTCCACTATCCAAGTCAACCCCAGCCCTTAAAAACCGGGGATAAGAGAGATTTGTGGCACGCATGAAGATGAAAGTTGTATCTAGTCTTGGTTGCAAACCTAAAAGCAATCTATTTTGGAGAACGCCACGACATCGCAAAATCTGCCTTGCAATTACGTAAAACTGCAAATTAACATCCTTCTCAAAATGAAGCATCCCAGTAGGTACTGCCTTACCGTCAATTGACATGCGCTACATCGCTGCCAAAGCGATAGAGATACCTCAACAGGTTCGGACTCATGGTGTTGAATGCGCACAAGGCTGTGGCTTGATTCTGAGAAAAAGAAAACAATTGAGGCGTAAGAGCCACTATTTAATCAATCTCAAACTCTTCTCACTGAGTGAGCACATCTTGGCGGAAAGCCCGCGTTCCCGTTACAGGACCGTCGGAGATGAAACTTGACAGTTGTTCCCAAACGTTGGTGAAAAGGGTTTTTAAGTAAGACGCTCCCATATACGGATAGATATCATGTAATTCAACTTCTCCAAGAAAATGTTCCAAGGCTGAAACGAAGAAACGGGGCCTCGATGGCCGGGACCTTGGTCATCCGCTGCGGCCAGGGGTTCGCCAAGCCATCTAGACCCAATATGGAGGGCCAAGTTTCAAGGTTAATGTTAACGACCATAAGCTTAAAGCTGTAGATAAGCTTGATAAGAGTAGGGTCCAGGGGACGGGGCAGGGATTGTTCCCTTGGTTGAATCACTGCCGAGACGAGATATCCTAATCGCCAAGACCCTCCTCCAAACAACACATCCCCATCTCTGTCTGAGCCCCTTGAGGCTTGCTCCCTTGTTTGCGGCACGAGCTCTTTCCGAGCTCAGCTACAGAGTACAGCTTCGTGATTTGGGGAGCTGTACGAGCAGAGCTGGGATGAGACTGGATGAATCATGCCATATTATCCACGACAAGCACAAGCTAGACACGGATTACAGTTGCCGGTCCGCAGCCACGTCTCATAGTCAAAACAGTCACAGCGTAAACGTAAACCCCCATGCAACAAAACATCATGACCCGAAATGGGAAAGAATAAACCTCTTCTTATTCCTCGATTTTAGCCGGTTACTTCTCTTTCATCCTCCTTCCCCTTTCTTCCTCTTCCTTTCATACTCGCCTGGTGTGTGTATCATTCATTCCATTCTCAATAATTGTCTTAATTACAGTCGTTAATTTGTCTCTCCTTTTTCTTCTCTACCACGCGAGCTGGTATCGCTAAATTCATTTCTTAATCCGTCCACTCCTAGCCACTACGTCGACCTTCCGCTTTAGAGGCCATGCTTCTATCAACATTCCTTTCGGTGTCGACCTTGGCTGGCCTGGCGGCGGCCTCACCACCCTTCTTTCGAAGAAACCCACCACCCGCTGAGGCAGTTTGCGAGCCCGTCACCGAGACAGTGCATCTACCTGCTGAGACAGTCCACGAGACGGAGACAGTCCATCTGCCTGCCGAGACGGTTCATGAGACGGAGACAGTACACTTACCTGCCGAGACGGTTCATGTGACCGTTACAGAACATGCAGTAGTAACAGAGATCCAACACGCTACTGTGACAGAGGTCCAACATGTCGAGGTTCCCGTCGAGCATTTAGTTACTTCGGTCGTCGAAGTCGAGGTTGAGAAGCCTGTCACAGTGGTCGAGACTGTCCACCAGACCATCGAACAGCCCGTAACATTGATTCATACTTCCGTCGTCGAGGTTGAGAAGGAGGTCAAGGTCACTGAGACTTCCGTCGTTCACCAAACAATCGAGCAGCCCGTTACAGTCGTCCACACATCGGTGGTGGAGGTTGAGAAGGAGATTGAGAAGCCTGTAACAGTTGTCGAGACTATCCACCAGACCATTGAACAGCCCGTGACTCTGGTCCATACTTCAGTTGTCGAGGTCGAGAAACAAGTTATGGTTACTGAAACCTCAGTCGTTCACCAGACCGTTGAGCAGCCTGTCACTCTCATCCACACCGCTGTCGTCGAAGTGGAAGTAGACAGACCCGTTACAGTCATCGAAACTTCTGTCCATGAAGTTGAGAGGCCTGTAACCGTTGTCCATACGTCCGTCGTGGAGAACACTGTCGTTCATACATCGGTTGTCGAGGTACCAGTCGAGAAGCCAGTCGAGGTGCCTGTCACCATGATCCACACTCAAGTTGTTGAGGTGCCAGTCGAAAAGCCAGTCGAAGTACCCGTCACACTGGTCCACACTCAAGTCGTCGAGGTTCCTGTCCAAGTCGTTCACACTCAGACCGTTGAGCAGCCAGTGGAGGTTATCCACACAGTTGAAGTCGAAAAGCCCGTTGAGGTTGTTCATACTGTCGAAGTTGAGAAGCCTGTCCATGTTACTGTCATCCATACAGTTACCGAGCAGGCTCCTGCTCATCCTGCACCTGCCCCTACACACCATACAGTTGTCGCACCGCCAGCGGAGCACCCGGTGGCTGAGCCTCCTGCCGAGCATTCGGTAGTTGAGCCTCCCGCTGAGCATCCGGCTCAACCACCTGCTGAACACCCCGTGGTGGAGGTGCCAGCTACTATCACGACAGCCATAACTCCAATGCCACCTGCTCATGAGACTGCCATCGCCGAAATGCCAGTTGCTCCCGAGCATCCTGTCGAAGCACCCGCCGCTCCTGAACACCCAGTGGTTGAGGAGCCTGCAGCACCCGAGCACCCTGTTGCCGAAGAGCCAGCGGCACCTGAACATCCCGTGGCCGAGGAACCTGCAGCGCCCCCTGCCATGGCTGAACATCCTGTTGCTGAAGCACCCACTCACGAAGCACCAGCAGCCGAAATTCCAGCTGCGGAGCACCCAACAGCACCCGAACATACCGTCATGGAAGAGCATGGTGGTGAGATGGCCATCGAAGACGCGATGAAGCATCCTCCATCGTCCAAGTACAATGCTGTGCCAGAGTTGGTCGCTGAGGCGCCTTCTCACCCCCCAGCTAATGACGTTCCAGTTCTTCTGCCTTCAGGCGGAGTTTCTGGAAAGAACGCGACGGTCGCACCGACATACCCTGGGCGCAGGGCGGTTGTTCGCAGGTGGTAGTCAGATAAATAAAAATGAGCGTTTGCATGGATTGATGGGAATTAAAGATGTGTATAGAAAGACATCAGTACAGCCAAAATAATATGATCTGGACCTGTTTGGCCTGGGATAGTCTTAATTAGGATGAATAAATTACAACTTGACGTCAAAATAGTTTACTACTCAACCCATTGTCTTGTGATATTTGTGGACGAATTGACTTTTTACCCATTTTAACATATTCTCTAATTATGCCTTTCAACCTTGGGTATTCATTCCTCAACTCCACTCGACAAAAGGAAATCAGACACAATCCGAACTATAGTTCTTTTCTTGACTCCCAGCGACCGTCTTGGCTTGGCTGAGGATGTCTTCCCATATAGGCGGCCTGCACCTATTCTCACTTTCCACAGCCTCAGCCTCCACGCCGAACTCCAGGAGAGCCTTCTCACTACACCATTCACCTGTCGCCATCAACCCAACAGGGACTTTCCCAACAGTGCTCCCATCAGCCTCTTCACCCGCTCGTTCTTGGCCTATCGGTACAATAAAGCCGGCAGGGATAGATAAAGAAGGCATGCCGCAGAAGTTGGCCAGCCAGACATACGTCATGCTCTCTATCGTCAAGTCTCCATCACTTAGTCCATACTTGAGCTCGCTGGCACCGCGTCTTATCGGAGCACCACCGCAGGCTGTTGTCGGTGTAATGATCATCATACCGGGATGCATCTGCCAGAGATGCGCGAGATGCTGCATCAAAAGATTCCGGAGCTTTTGGGCCAAGACATAGTCTCCTGCTGGTGTCGTACGACCCATAGCGAGCAGAAGTTTGTTCGCGGCTGTCGTGTCTGCTGATTCTGGAAGGAGAGACGCTGCGTCCGCCAAGACAGTCATGGCGTGAGCGATTTGTCCCTCTTCTGTGAAGGGAATAGTGATAGGCACAATCTCGTAGTTGTACTTTGTGCAAAGTTTGCCGATCATTCTTTTGGTGATGGCTTGAACGCCTGGCGCCGCAAGATCGAACCACGGTTCATAGATGCCAAGCAACTTTGACAGAGGCCTTGAAGGTTCTCTGTAGAGGCGAGGGAAGCGAGATGCAGGATGAGGATCGGCGATTATGTCGTAGACTATGGCGAGGGAGTACATGTCTGCTGCTATAGGACCCTGCACACAGCAGGTTGGAGCAGGGTTTGGTGTCGGGAATGAAGAGAGACGCCCGTGAGTAGGCTTGAGACCAAAGACAGAGCAGTAAGAGGCTGGAATTCGAATACTGCCACCTGCATCGCCGCCCAGGGCAATAGGAATCAAGCCTGCGCCAACCGCGTACCCAGCACCAGAGGAGCTTCCGCCAGCATAGTAGCTCGAGTTGAAAGGGTTTAACGGTGTGCCATGGTTGGGATTGTTACCTGTGGTATCTGAATATCACGTCAGCATGCACCCAGACAGAAAAGGTCATGAACACATTTACATACCCATTCCAAATTCATGCATATTGAGCTTTCCCAAGATAATGACGCCTGCGTCTTGAAGCTTACCTACACACCAATTCGTGATAGACCCCGTACTGACTGCCTTGCCAGCGTAGTTGTTCTTCGAACCCATCGTCATCTCATATCCATCCATGTCAAAGTCATCTTTAATAGCAGCAGGAACACCATCAAGGGGACCAAGTGGTCTTCCCTCACGATATCTGATGGTTGATTGCTCGGCTGCCTTTAGGATAAGGTCGACTCTTGTGCTGATCCAGGCTGTGGAGTGTTTGCCCTTGGGGCTGGTGTCCCGACGGATAAGCGGCAATAAGGCGTGGGCGACATCCGTAGGAGTGACTTTCCCGGATAGATACAGTTTTCTGTAATCGGCTACTGAGTAGTAGGGTGCTTCTGGTAATGGTTCCTCGATAACAGACTCGGGTGGAGTTACTGTTTGCTGGCTTTCAAGATCTGTTTGCGTAGTGTTGTTTGGCAATGGGATCACTGCTGGGTCGTATCGTGCTTCATATACTTCTAAGAATTCTCGAATGTTTCTTAAAGATCCAAACCCTGCATTTTGCCAGACTATTTGCCGGATGAAGCGAATGAAGTTGATTCTTATCAAGTCAGCAAGGTCCAGAGCAATACACGATTAAGAGACTTACATAAATGCGACAAAGACTAATACAGAGCCACTCAATACTGGATTGTCAAGTTTTCGCTTTTTTATTGTCGTCTCTGGGCTGTCATAAGTTAAATTCTGCTGCAAGAATTGTTGACATTGCCACTAACCCTTGATGTGGCTTTGGGTAGTCAATAAATCGTGGCTCTTGGCCAATCTCTCTAGAACAGGCAGTGGCCACGGTCATATTTCTTCGGGTCTTGTCCACTAACACGCCGGTATTCTCAGTAAAGGCGCCTGATTGAAGAATATCAAGAAAAGGAATAATAATCAATGGTGTTGCGAAAGGAGATGAAATAATGCAGATCGCAAGCCCCTGGGAATGATGAATGGTTTATAATAGCAAAAAGAAGCAACGCCATAAAACAAGGATGGCAAAAGGTTGCTAAGGAGAATAAACAAGCGAAAGTGACTAAGAGAGACGAAGCGACTCAGTTTCAAAATAGAACAGTCAATAATAAACCTTGGCTCTCTTTCGCTAAGCCAAATTCTAATGTCCAGCTTGCATCTATCAACCAGCGTGTCGGATATGGGGTTGTGACTTGGCTAGCCTTATGCAAGATATGAGCTCATTAGGCATAGCAAGTATACATCAATTGCAGAGCCTCAGCCTCTGAGCGTTGCGCCAGCGCATCATCGGTGACCACAACTCAGATAAGCTTAGCTGATTCAGCCATAGTCTGATTGATGCTGACATTTTCTCCTTAGTGTTTTCGGCGGCGCCGAGAGAGGTCGCTAAGCGAGGCAGGTTTAGAAGAACAGAGATAGAGATGTTATGTTGGTAGAGGTGAAGTGGCTTGGCTTGATTGGTGAAATTTGGACTAACTAGACAAGATTTCAGCTGCGCCATGGTATGCATAAATATTGGTCCCGTATTGGGCTTGCTTGGACCAGTATACAGGCACTTGGATAAGGGTAATGGACCATGTGTCGAGTGTAATTGCACAATTGAACTTGTCGAAATGAGACAACCTTGATGCTTCATCGCAGTGCTCTTACTATTTTCTCTCAATTAGTCCAATTCGTGTTTCTCGTTTTGATAGCAACTACGGAGTACCATGTGCTGTGCTTGTCCATTGACCATCGATCAAGGGTTTATAGTTAGCTTAGGGCTTTAGATCCTCCCAAAGTAGTGTCTTGGCAGTGTCAATAACGTGCTGCACGTCTGCGGTCTGGACTCTTGGCTGCCTCACTGACAATCGTGATCGTTGAGATAAACAGAAAGGAAAAGGAGCTACCAAAATCACCAACGGCTCCGACGTTGAAATGCTGGAGCGAATCAGAGACGTTACCAGCAAATATAAGGCACAAGTGAAGTGAAGCTTTTCTTCATGGAGAATAATGGCGGTCAAGTTGGGTCGGACGTGGCTTGCGTCGTTGGAACCGATGCCTTCTTTCAGTAACTGTACCAGGCATGTCTAGCCTCATTTGGAAATACTGCCCCGAGATATTGGATAAAGCATATTTTGCTTTGTTTTCCACATTTCGTAGAAGTAGTTCAGTTGAGAAGTCATAGCAAAGGTGTCAATAGGTTGTTGTTTGCTTCTCTGGGTCACTGTCTTAACTTGACCGCTAATCAGTACACTTAGACCACTAAACACCTAGGGGTTCAGGGCTCAACAGACTGCAAGCAACAGATGTTTTAGTCACAGATAATCTTTTCTCTATAGGTATGAATCGAAGACACCAATTCTGCAGTGCCAATTGATAGCATGTCAGAAAGATCGGTTTGTATTTAACTGGCTGAAAAATAACGGATATAATTTTGAAGTGCTCGTTCAAATTATTGCAGCAAGTACAGTAAACTGATTAGCACAATTGTTTTTCAAATCCCTCCAGCACTCTTACAAAAAGATATCCCCACAGACGTTGCACAGCCAGGGGCAGGACGGCTACCAAGCCAAATTTCTGGGAATCGACAACACGACAAAACATGTTCATGACAGCAAAAAAGAAATGCCTCGCTTGTTTGCAATCGTTTTTATAGGAACAGCCCGATGCGGGGGTCGAACCCGCAACCTTGAGATCGCGTACTCGTAAGAGTCTCACGCTCTACCGATTGAGCTAACCGGGCGTGGCTCTAATTGTTGAATGTCGGGCTCAAATTTAAATTTATCAAGATAATGACAATGGAATGCTCGAATTGTAAGGCCTCGACCCATCACCAGGCAGTGATTACCATCAAGAGATATTCTTGTCCAATAGCTTTTCAACACTTTCAACACGAGTTGATCTGATGAATTTATGTGGCAGTGTATCGGATATAAATCTCAAAGTAATATCCACTGTAATCTTTACGGCCTGTTCGCTTGATAAACCCCCAGACGTGAACGAGCCCACGTGGTCGCACTGCATCTCATTCCCAGCCCTTGATTGCTGGGCTTGGAGCTAACACGGAAAAGTCAGCAATGACGCAAAGACTCACCTCACGCTGTTTATGTACTTCACTTTTAGACCTCAACTTCGTGCGCTTTTTTCCCTCGAGAATTGACCAACATGGTCATCTTGACATCAATTCGCAAGTCTCCAGCTTATCTTTACGCCAAAACCTACTGCCTCTGCGCCATAGTCTCCCTCGTTCAAGCAACGCCAATCTCATCGCGATTGAGAGCAGCTAATAAGACAAACCCAACGCGCTTTCGGAATGGAAAGGCTTTGACTTCCAGAGTGACTCCCTATGTCATAAAGCAAGCCACTTCAAATAAGCCGAACAAGCTTTCATTTTCGAAAAAGGCAACAAGTATTGTTGATCGATGGTGCGCTAGAGTTGCAGACTTGGCATCGTTAAAGACCTCACTAAAGCGCGATGAATCGGACGTCGCGACGTATCCTGAATTAAAATGGGATGCAAAAGTCCGTCATGGCTCGTCCTTACACCCCAAAGAGCAAGAATTTATCGACTTACGAAAACTGAGTATCTCGTCCCAAGGTGAAAATTCACTACATCACTTTCTCGGTCTTCCATCGGACGAAATCGTCGACCCAAGAGATGTTCCGGTCCTCTCCTTGGGTGGCTCCGGAGGCGGTTATAGAGCTATGTACGGCTTCGCAGGTTTCATAGCCGCCGCCAAAAAGCTGGGATTATGGGATTGCATCACCTGGACTGCCGGTGTGAGCGGCAGCTGTTGGACAATTGCAGGGTACTACACCATTGCTCGGCACGATATCTCAAAGCTTGTTGACCATTGCATGACCGTAGCAAGTGAACTCGCGCATCCGATGAGTGTATACGCTCTTGACAAGGTTACGCGAAGTAAGAGAGGTACATACTTCCTGATCGGCCCTCTTGTGAGTAAAGCCCAGAAAAGCATAATAGGATTGAGTGTCATGGACCTTTACTCTACTCTCACAGCAACATATCAACTTTTGTCAAGGGAGCCGAAAGGGAGATTGAGTAGAGCCACGTTTCAGTGGTCTAAGATTTGGCAAAGGTCGGGAATTGACAAGGCGGCTGAGCCGATGCCTATTCTCGCTGCTGTCAGACGTGTTCCAAAATATTCTTACGGGGCCAAGACTATCTCTGCCAAGGCCACGACCATTCAGGATGAACGGGACTTGAATGCGATACACAATATCTCTAAGAGAAAGCCCAAGACCAGTCCCAAAAAGCTTTTTCAGTACTTCGAAATTTCACCTTTGGAGATAGGAAGTCCAGATCTGAATCGATATGTGCCCACTTGGTCATGGGGACGTACTTTCGTTTCTGGTCATTCGGTTGACCGTCGTCCGGAGCAGTCCTTCTCGCTTCTACTGGGGCAATGCACCAGCGCACCAGCAGGGCCGTTAACGGAGTGTATAAAAGCTCTACTAGTCTCGATTCCGAAAGACACGATAATGGCGCGCTTGGTAGCCATGTTCAACAGATTCTTGCAGTCGAAGCAATTGGAAGGTCTCTGGGGAAATCCGATTCGAGCTGGACATGATCCGAACCCCTTTTATGGACTTGAAAAACCCGCCATAGCAAGAGAGCATACTTCCGAGCATTCCTCATACAGATCACGAACGACTGAGCCTGAGGTTGCGAATAGAAGGGGTCTTATGACCACGACCGATAGTTCCACAGTACACTTTCCGCCATGGGAAGCACAAGGTCGTACAAGACTCATGGACTGTGGAATGGCTAATAATCTTCCTAACCATGTCCTCGCGAGACCGGAAAGAGGCGTTGACATTTTTATTTCTTTTGATTCTTCGTCCGATGTGCAGACTGGGGCAGCTGTGCAGCGTCTGCACCACTTTGCCGCTGACTTTAATTTTGAACTACAAGAAGAAACTGAAGTCTTCTATAGTCCGAGGAAGAACGCGGACCTGATTTCAGATGCTGGGTTAGAAGTAGAGTCGCGATACATCGACCAATACGCAAGAGTGTTCCGGGGCAAGAGGGAAAGTGGGCAAACTATTTATGTCATTTACTGTCCCCTTCTGCCAAACGGTGTGAATCCAAACTTCAATCCCTCGGTAAGCCTTGGAGTCTATAACTATAATCTGTACTAACTGGTATTAGACCGCTTCATTCTCAACCTCGACAAACCTCATGTGGACGCCAGAACAAGTCCAAAGCGTGCTTACAACAGCAGAAGCAAATATCACACATTATGCTCTGGAAACTATAAAACGGGTAGTTAGAAAAGTGTATGACGATAAAAAGGCGCACAGGCAGGCATTAGAGATTTTAGATTAGCTTTATAGACATTTATCTGTGAGGTTCCAAGCCTGTACTTAAGCTGTAGCTCCAGGTGTCTCGCTCAGAATTGTCAAAAACTTATTGGCCCTCGTCTTGCCATCTCTCAAGCCAATAAGGCCTTCGGAAATTCCATGCAGACCATTCTTTCCAATGATGTACGGGTGAGGAGTCAGCCAACCCTCACGAAGTCCCCTGGAGAAAGCAGCAGCCCATGTCAGGCCCAGCATCTTGTCCTTCTCATTCTCCTTGTGCACTTGACCGACCATAGACCATACGACTTCCACACTGGGGTCAGCACCCTCGACATTTTCCTTCATGAGGATGTTTGTCACTCTTGGTTTGCGTCCATTAGCGTCAGGAGGACCAGCGATGGCCTTTGTGACGAGCTTGACCGTCGAGTCTTCGGAGACACTGTCAAAGGCTTTCCAGCAGCGACCCTCGGGGGCACCGCTCTTCTTGAAAGCGTCTTGGATAGCAGCGACAAGCTTGTCTTCCGTGTCGTGGGCAGTGTAGTCGACAAGCGCATCACCCTTGCTCTCGTCTATGAAGGGCTTGACAAATTCGCTTCGCTGGCTTCCGACAGCGATAATAGGGTGCACATTAGCAGCAGCAGCGAGCTTGATAGCAAAAGCTCCTGTAGCTGTGCTAGCTCCATACACGAGTAGGGGACGTTTCTCCTCCGACTTGGCAAGCGGTGACCAGGGCTCAGGGATTTGAAGCTCTTGGAACAAAGCGCAGACAGAGGTGTAAGCAGCAAGAGGGATGGTTGCAGCCTCCTCGTAAGAAATGGATTCTGGGATGTGGAAAGTGGTGTAGTAATGCGCGATTGCATACTCTGCAAATGCACCGTGGGGAGTAGCCATCTCATGGAAAGCGGCCACGCGATCGCCCTTGTGGAAGCCAACGACATTTTCACCTGCAGCTTCGACGATACCGGCGATATCATCGCCGCTGTTACCTTCTTTATCCATATAGGCAGGGAGTTTCCAGTCCTTGGGGTTTGTGCCTGAAACCACTTCGATTAGGTGCTGACTTGGTCAGTTTCAATGTGTTGACGTACCTGCGACGACGACCTTGATGAGAAGCTGGCCTGGACCAGGCTTGGGGATGGGAGAATCGACAATCTCAACAGAGATGTCCTTTTTGACAAGTGCTTCCTTCATGATGTATATGTTGGTTTTATAAAGTTATTTAGAGATAAGGCCCAAGATTGATTCGACGCGAGTGATAGATATCAAGATAGTTCTCACATATGCAGCGACATATGTCTTTCTATATACCCGTCCCCCATAGAGTATTGTATATGACGCCATCGCCACGGCAATGGCAATTAGTAATGCGGAAAGAGTGGATGTTCTCGGGTTCTTCCAACAACCCGGACCCATCGCGTCCATAATGATAGTAGCGTTGGATACTAATCTGCGGAGTGGCGACCTTGTTCTTTGGCAGGTTCTGGCGGATCAACAAAAGCTTGTCATACCCATGAAGCGGTCTTTCTGCGATCTGGTTTGTAACCTTTCCCTGGTAGTTGTGGTGTTTTAAATACAAACACATGTGAATGGTGTTTACCTTCACTCTCATCACTTTTAAAGTTCATGCTCAGCGCGTATCCTCGTGTTTTGATGCAGTGGAGCGTGCGGGGCCTCGGTATTGTGTTTAACGTTGGCTATCTTCCATTCCCTTCTAGCACTACTACCCAGCTTGGCGTCGGAAGTGTTTCCATTTTCAAGTGGTTGAAGCTGCCTTGTTTAAACACATGTTTCGTGTTAGCCATGACCGTCCAATGAAGCACATGCAGTTTCAGAAGTGAGATATTGATACAGTGGAATTTCGACGAAATATCGTCTTTGCATTACCCTTCTAGACAGAAAGTATCTCCTTCTCAATGGCCTCACCCAGTGACTGTGTGCTTCCCTTTCCACCTACATCTGCTGTCATGACAGCAGGATCCGACTTTGCCAGCACATTTTCAATAGCTGCCATCATACCATTCGCAGCTTCGGTGTATCCAAAATGAGATAGCATCATCTGTCCAGCCCAGATCATACCCACAGGGTTCGCAATGCCCTTTCCATAGATATCAGGCGCACTGCCGTGGACCGGCTCGAACAAACTTGGGAAATTAGAGGTTGGGTTGATATTGGCTGATGGCGCGATGCCAATGGTTCCTGTGCATGCTGGGCCCAGATCGGACAAAATATCGCCAAAGAGATTAGAACCGACAACGACGTCAAAGATTTGAGGGCGTTGGACAAAGTGAGCTGTCAGAATATCGATGTGGTACTTTTCGACTGCAACGTCTGAGTAATTCTTGCTCATCTCCACCACGCGTTTGTCCCACCAGGGCATCGTGATACCAATGCCATTGCTCTTGGTAGCACTCGTCAACTTCTTCCTCGGTCGGCTCTGGGCAAGATCAAACGCGTAGCGAAGAACACGATCAACCCCAACGCGCGTCATAACGGTATCCTGTATAACAGTCTCTCGGTCTGTTCCTTCAAACATGATCCCGCCAACGCTGGAGTATTCTCCTTCTGTATTCTCTCTCACGATCCAAAAGTCAATCTCGCCTGGTTTGCGACCTGCTAGTGGACAAGGGATACCGGGCATCAAGCGACACGGTCGTAGGTTGATGTACTGGTCGAATTCGCGACGGAATTTGAGAAGACTGCCCCAAAGACTGACGTTATCGGGAACTTGATCAGGCATGCCGACTGCACCAAAGTAGATTGCGTCAAAGGCCATGAGAGTATCCTTCCAGTCATCAGGCATCATCTTGCCATGCCTTGCGTAATAGTCACAGCTTGCAAAGTCGAACTCTGCAAACTCGAGAGACAGATTGTGTTTCTTTGCTGCAGCTTGAAGACAGCGGACGCCATAGGGCATGACTTCTTTGCCAATACCATCGCCAGCAATAACGGCGATCTTGAGGGTTTTCGACATTATTATGGTGGCAAACTTTTGTGACTTGAGAAGAGGATCGAAGGAAAGTATTCTTTGAAGATGTAGATATCAAAATGCTAGACTGCTGCTGTGAGGTTTATGAAGCTGAGACTGACGACAATAGCTAATGAGGAGAAGCCGGACATTGAAAGTCCGACGTGTCTCCACTTGTTGGATTCATCATGGGTGGACATTTCTTTGTCCGCTCAGGTATTTCGGTGCATTTATCACAGGCCGTCGGGAAACCGCCATCTTCGCCGATTGTAAAGTTTGCCCTCTTTTCGCTATAGTGTAACTTGCGTGGATAACTGATATCTTGCGTCGCCGTTGTGCGATGACCTCGGCCGTTCACGTTACGACGTGCTCGGCAGAAGAAAATACCGCTTCTAACCAGAGCCGGTTTATCTAGAAGGATGACGGCATAGATGCTCTCCGCAATTGCAACACCACGAAACCAATTACTAAGTCGAACTTGTCTAACAAAGGGCGCTTCGTGATATATAATCCCACAATTGGATTGTTCATCCAAACACATTCTTTCTTCCATCCGATCAAAAATACGCGACCAGTATTCAAGATGTTTGACAATTTACAGCCATTTGCAATTCAGACAAAGTCTGACCCAAACGTTACGATTCACGGCCTCAAGAGCGGAGATGCCTCCTCACCCAAGCCAGCTCTTCTCCTCATCCATGGCTTCCCTCAAACCCTCCACATCTGGCACCGTGTCGTCCCCCAGATTGTCGACAAGTACGACGTCGTGCTTATCGACATCCGTGGTTATGGACAGTCATCCAAACCAGCCGACGTAGCATCATATGCGAAAAGTGCCATGGCCCGAGATTGCATCGATGTCATGGATGCTGTCGGCCACAGCGGCTCGTTCTTCGTCTGCGCGCATGATCGCGGTGCTAGAGTCGCTCATAAGCTTGCTGTCGATTACCCTGATCGCATCCGCAAGTTCATTTTGCTAGACATCTGTCCCACGCTTGCCATGTACACAAAGACAGATTTCGATTTTGCAAGCGCTTATTTCCACTGGTTCTTCCTCATTCAGAAGGAGCCGCTTCCTGAGACACTCATCGCCGCGAAGCCAAGAGAGTTGGCCGAGATGTTTATGGGTGGTCGACAGGGGGATGGAGTGGCTATATTTGAGCCTGAGTGCTTTGACATCTATGCTAAGAGCCTAGAGGATTACGCTACAGTGCACGGTATGTGTAATGATTATCGTGCCAGTGCGACATTGGATCTTGAGGAGGCGCGTGAGGATCTGAAGAACGGGAGAAAGATCAAGAGTCCTTTACTCGTTCTTTGGGGAAAGCACGGGGTTATTGAGAGGTGCTTCGATGCTATCAAGGAGTGGAAGGACGTGACGGAGGACGGCGTCTCAGTGCAAGGGCATAGTGTTGATTCGGGGCATTACATTCCTGAGCAGGTACCTGACGAAGTCGTGGCGTCTATCAAAGAGTTTCTGGTATAGATCCGAGTTGTAGAATGGCATCAATATATTCACATCATATGTACCTTTGTACTGGCTCGCTTTGTTGAGCAATTCGCAAAACGGGCAAACCATCGCGCAAGTCCCGATACTTGTGTCAAGCACAGACTCTACAGAATGAAAGTTTTCCATGATGGTTTTGAAGATTGAAGAATTCCACATAGACTGGAGAAATGGGTAACAGAAAACGCATCACGTAACAAGAAAGCTCTAAAGAACGGCGTATTGTGAATGCTTGATAATAATGTCTGTGGAACACGAAGGCTTATCGTAGACGACATGGCGATAACAGTCACGATCTTCAGCAGGGTTAGTCCACAAACAGATAAGTCTGTTCGATTAAAGTTAATTTTGTGCATAAAGTTAATGCTTAAAACACTTCGTTGCCCTGTCAATTTGTGCTGGCATGTATGCACAGCCGATGGAGGTGCTCAACAAAGGCTAGTCCAGTTTAGGAGTGAAGGTATTTTAGTGATATCCGATGCAGGGTAATCTTGCGTCTGATATTTTGACAGTAATAAATAGATGGTTTAGGGTAACAGTACACGGATCCTTCAGAGATGGAACTGGAAATCGCTAAGGACTGTCTACATTTTGTTCTAGGCAGTGGCATGCATCTGTCGTCATCAGCGTCATTATTCTGTTCAGCAAAGCAGGATGATCGTCAAGAAATCGATATAGTTGTGATTCTATGTTAGATTATCCCCTTTCCGAAAAGGCGAGACATGCCGTAGTGATCTTGACTGTACTGAATTGGCGTGGCAAGAATAAACTGTTGGAAACGATCATCAGCTATGATATCAGCAAGCGTTGGTCCCACACGTTCATCCATCAAACTTCACAATCCGGCAACGTCCGGCACGCCTTCGAGAACGCAACAGACTCATACTGTTGGTAGTGCAGGCGAAACATGCAGCAGGGATCTACCATGGAAGCTCCCAATCTCGGCGAGAGGAAAACGCCTCTTAGCACGGGCAACCGCCAACGGGGTGGATACGGTTGGCTGACGATCATCTGCCAAAGGCTGCTTTATTACGGACATACCGCGAAACGGATAAGCTCAGGTCACCCTCAGGCTGTTAGAAATACATAGAGGGTATCTGGCAGATCCGCTGGTGTGGTAAGTTAATCAAAGAACTGCATCCAATCTAGTGCGCGCGTCGAGTGCCCGTGGGTGCAAGGAACGGCCAAGACAATTGCGCGCATCAACGCACGCACGCACTCTGGCACACAAGCCGGCGGACGGGTCGAACCCGACGGGGAAGGCGTTTGTCTAGACCAGGGCTGAACGGGTATCTCGGATTGTGCCTTCTTGGTATTCGGTATATACAGCTTGGCACGCTTGGCGATGGTGTTGTGAAAGGAGTGGCGATGGATTATCACGGACGAGAGGAGGCAAGATGAAATCACAAATGTTTCGGTATCTATCCAGGCTTGGGTATTAGATCGGATGATCTCTTGTCACCAGGGCTGAGAAAAAGGAAAAGAGAATACGTTGTGGAGGAAGTTATTTACCAAACTAGTGAATTATAGCTCAATTGAAACATTGAAATGTCCAACTCGGTCTTCCAATGTGGCATGGTAAAGTGATTTTCTATTGCTTTTTCCAGATCATTTTCGTCGATGCTGCAGTCATTTGACGCATTCATGGGGCTCTCTTCAGGCATCATCGATATACGGATATACCCTAACAATTCGGAAGTGATCCGATAACTAAATTGGGTCGATATTCTCAAAAGAGAAGAATAGCCAGACGTTGGATCTCTGCAATAAAGTCGAGACAGAGTACGAGCACGAGCATGACCCCCAATCCCAATCAATGTATGTACAGATCCTAAAAAGATAAGCGTATGTTTAGCGTCCGGGGTCCATCATCCAGTGAGATGACTCCATTTCCCCATGTGGTCAATTCTTTCGCGGGGGACGGGGGAGGGATTATGGATACTACCACTAACAAATTCCGAGGAACCTCTGAACCGGAAAGGAAGTCTGGATCCAGACAAGTCCATCCTTCGGAACAGACTAACTAGAATAGGAGACCGACGGTGGAGTTTTGTCTTTTCACCATTGGGGAATGTCTTGGGTCGATGAACCTGTGAGCTGAGCTGAGCTCCAGAAGATCCCATCAAGGACAAGAGGGAATGACAATGCCAAGAAAGAGGGAGGCGTTAGCAGACGTTCCTTTGTAACGGGTATGAATATATTTGCGTCGGTAAGAAACGGTTGGGCGTGAGAAAGTGGTACTTGATAATTCCAACTTGTTCATGCTCTCTACTGGAAGTGGAAATTAATATCAAGCTGAATGAAGGGATTGCACGTGCTCAATCAAGTTTCCCAAAAGCTCATGAACAGATGGAACAGACTCCAGATTAAGCATAGACTTTACCTTAGAAATAAGCCTAATACCTAAATACTCAAACCCTAAAAAAATCCAAAAAATCATCTGCAGTAGTAGACCCATCCCATCGTCCAGGTGCAGTGATTGTCGCCCAACCCATCACAACTCAGGATTAAAGGCACGCGACTCTCTTGCTTCGCCGAGAGATCAGGTCCCCTTGGCGAATCGACCCGAATTTCTTGTCCCGCTGTCGTCGAACTTTTGATCCATGTTTTTATGTGGCGTAGCTCCCATCCTTGCTTTTGGAGTCTCGAAAAAAAAGAGCTGTCCAATTCAACCAATCAAATGTCCGAGACGTGTTGCGTAGATCTCGCACGTGGGGGAGAGAGAGATGCTCATAGGGAGGGATATGCTTAATTGTTAGTCTCCCCGTACTACCGCCGTATACCTAATCCATCCACACCCATACCCTCCATCCCATCCCTCCCTGCCCCCAGTCCAGTACAGGTGCAGTAGTAGTGTAGCTTGTTTCTGGTGTGGACACCAAAATGTGTACCTAGAAGTGACTGCATCGACAGTAATCGGTAGCCATATCGTCTCACCGAACACACGGAACGCACATGCAGAACTAAAAAACAGAGAGACACTTTTGGCTTCTGGACCTTCAGTGGGGGCAATCTTTTAGCTCTGTTTTACTCTACAGACATGGGCATGGACCCATGGCTGCATGATGTGCTAAACCTAAGCTTTCACTGACTTGAACCTTTTTTTTGCCCGCGTTGCTTCGCCATTGACTCTGTGGCAGATTTCATTTAAAGCTTGCCTCAAGTCCCCGAACTCTGAAACTTTTCCCCTCTCTCTCTTGAGCATCCCATTCCAACTCTTTTTCCTTCCATCAAACACAAGGCAAGCTACAGTAGTAACATTACTACATCGTAGCTCTCTCTCGCTGCCTTTTTCTCTTTCCCTCGCTTCACTCCCAAGCCACTCGTCACAATGGTTCTCGAGGCTTACACTTACGTCTTTGCCATTGGCAGTTGCTTCGCTCTGCTCGAGGCTTACAACAATGGTGCCAGTATGTTTTGCCCTTCATTTCTCTTCCACCTAGTACTCTATCAGTAACTGACACTACTCGCAGACGATGTCGCCAACGCCTGGGCTACCAGTGTCTCCTCCCGCTCCGTCACATACCGCGGAGCCATGGTACTTTGCTGTATCTTCGAAATGCTCGGCGCCCTGACCGTCGGTGCCCGAACCGCCTCGACCATCAAGAACGGTATCATCCCAATGGAAGCCTTCCGCGACAACGCCGGTGTCCAGCTCCTCGCCTTCGCCTGTGCCTCCGCCGGTGCCTCCACATGGGTTATGTGGTGCACAAAGCACAACGCCCACGTCTCGTCTACATACTCTCTCATCTCTTCGCTTGCTGGTGTCGGTATCGCTACTGTTGGCGCTAGCAAGGTTCAGTGGGGCTGGAACGATGGCCAGGGTCTCGGTGCCATCTTTGCTGGTCTCGGTATGGCTCCTACCATTGCTGGTATCTTTGCTTCCGTCATCTTCTTGCTCGTCAAGTATGTTGTGCATGTTCGCAAGAACCCTGTCCAGTGGGCTGTCTGGACTTCTCCCTTCTTCTTCCTGATCGCTGGTACCGTCTGCACCCTGTCCATCGTCTACAAGGGATCTCCCCGTCTCGGTCTCACTGAGAAGCCTGCTTGGTACATCGCCGCTCTCACTCTCGGTGTTGGCTGGG
This sequence comes from Fusarium nodosum, assembly GCA_014898975.1. NCBI lineage: Eukaryota > Fungi > Ascomycota > Sordariomycetes > Hypocreales > Nectriaceae > Fusarium > Fusarium nodosum. The sequence continues at coordinate 558,604 of JAAVUE010000015.1, forward strand.
GTCTCTTCTTCGTCTCTGCTATTTTCTTCGTCCCCTTCGTCCACGCTGTTGTCATCAAGAAGGACTACACCCTCCGCTGGTGGGATGCCTGGCGAGGACCCCTCCTCTTCAAGCGCCCTTCTCCTCCTGATGCTGAGAACGCCCGTGTCCCCAACTACGCTGTCGTCCAGCACGGTTCTGATATGGAGGTCGTCTCTCACGAGACTGAAGAGCACAACCCCAAGAAGGCCAGCGACGATGAGATTGCCCCTGCTACTGCCGCCAGCTCCGAGAGCAACGAGAAGCGACACCTGAACCTCTCTGAGTCTACCCAGGAGGACTACCAGCGAATGGTTAAGGACGCTGAGGATCTCCACCACGCCAACCTCCGCAAGGGTAAGGGACCTCTTGGCTGGGCCATGCGAACTCTCCACGCCAACCCCATTGGTGCCGGTTCTATCCACGAGACTCACAACTTGATCGCCGTTGTCAAGCGCATTCCCGCCCAGATCGTCGTCGCTCTCCTCTACGGTGCTCACTACGACATCCACACTGCTCAGATGGGTATTGAGGCTACTCCCGAGGGTCGCCGTATGGCTCGCGTCTACGAACATGCTCCCAAGTACCCCAACGAGGTCGAGTACCTATACTCTTTCGTCCAGATCATCACTGCCTGCACTGCTTCTTTCGCTCACGGTGCCAACGATGTTGGTAACGCTGTCGGTGTCTGGGCTGGCATGTACGCTGCTTGGTCGACCAGCCGCCCTGCTGAGAAGAAGGCCGAAGTTCCTCTGTGGCAGATTGGTGTTGTCGCCGCCATGATCTGCATCGGTTTCATCACCTACGGTTACAACATCATGAAGGGTAAGTCTCACATTGCATTCCTGTCACTGAAACATCGCTAACTCTTAATAGTTATGGGTAACAAGATCACCTACCACTCTCCCAGCCGTGGCTCCTCCATGGAGATGGGTGCTGCCATTACTGTCCTCGTCTTCTCTCAGTACAAGCTCCCCGTCTCTACCTCCATGTGCATTACTGGTGCCACAGTCGGTGTCGGTCTGTGCAACGGCAGCATCAAGGCTGTCAACTGGAAGCGAGTTTTCCTCCTCGTCTTCTCTTGGATCATGACCATCCCCATCGCCGGTCTTATCGGTGGATGTCTTATGGCTCTTGCTCTCAACGCCCCTCACTTTTAAAAGCACCTTACACTTATGATACCTATTGATGGACTTGATACCTAATCGTCCATTTTATTGTCTGGAATATTCAATGGAAATGAGATGAAAAATAGAGGAGTGGATTTGATTGAATAGAATGCCTAGTTGAAATCGGTTTATAGTACCCTTGTCTTATGACTTAATTGACGGAGATTACACTCTTTAACTCGGCTATCGTGCCTTTATGACTTGCAATGACTCCTCGACTCGGGTGAATAACTAGCTATGGCAATAAAGATCCCGACATGCATTACAAAGGGAATGACGATTTGTCTCATCAAGTATGAACTTCTCACACGGAATTGTTGATTGCTTCCCTTCCTAGGCATTGTAGTCGAATGTTGCCCGCCCTCAACACAGCGTAAGAGTAAACTGTTGGTAGATTGCATAGTATACGATAATTTTGTATCGTTTTCCAGGTTAGCGCTTCGTTTGTCCAGTTCTTGCACCCCAGATACGAAAATTGATCTGTTTGGTTATTGCCACGACCACTCAGTGACATTGATCTCCCACATTCTGTCACTCGATGGGAAGCGGTGTCGTGTAAACCCCTGGAGTTGGTGTCTCTTGGCAGGAACCATCGTGCAAGCTGAGCACTTGGCAAATCTGTGTTGTACTCTCTTGGCGTGCTTATGGTGTCTTGGGTGTCTCCATACCACCCCCTCAGGGTTGACGTCTTGGCTAACCCTTGGCTTCATGGCGACATATTGCGGTGGCCGATCTAGGTAACTGATCGCGTGACTAACCAGACCTTTGCTGACAAGAAAAAAGGTTATGAACTCGTCATAGGCGTCTGCCATGTTACACCTGACAGCGACCAAACCTGCCGTTAGTCCTCCACGTGTAGACCGAGAACAAATGTTTGAGTCATCGTGCTGTCCCATGGTTCGGGATAAGAATGTGCCACGTCCCCAGTAACTGTGGAAAGCAGTCGGGCACTTCGAACTCACTTTGTCGCAGGGGACCCACGAGAAAGTGAACAGGTGGAAGACATACGACAGGAAGATGAAAGGCCAGATCGCACCACTCGTAGTCCTTTCATTCAGCCATCCACACTAAGAATTTTTCCAGGTTGACTTCAACATCCCCACCATTTTCAGGTTGTTCTTTATGGATATAACAAATGAGCTTGGGGAGCCTCTAGGGTGGAAATATCAGGACTATCTAATCTATTTCACATCAATATGAAGCTCTATTGCCGAGGGGTAAAATGAGTAGAAAGCTTATCAAATACTCTCGATTTACTATATTATGTGAATGCTATGGCACAATATTATGATAGACTTTGTAAACGACTGGATACCAAGTTGAAATAAGAATAACAACCTGAACGCCTTCCCCTTTTCCGTCCTTTGAAGCTACTATTGGCACCACATCTGGACAGGAACATCCTTGACCTGATCCAAGACACTGAAGTCCATGCCCCATTGCTTGAAGCTGACAACGATCATATCGAACTGCTCAAGTTCCTCCTTGACCCAGCTGGCATCGTCCAATCGTGAGATATCCGGTACGGCAGCCTGTTTGACCAAGGCATTGGCGAAGTGGACATCGACATTGAGCTTCTGCAATTCCTTGGCCAGTTGTAGACCAGGTGAGTTCACCAGATGGTCCTGTCCAGCCTTGAAGCCCATGCCAACTACCAGGACCCTCTTTGCCATGCCAATACCGGAGTCGCGGCGCTGAAGCTTACCCCCTCCCAAGAGTTCGTTGACAATTCGCTTCGCCATATTGGCAGGTCTCTTGTTCATTTTCTCGGCGCAGGCTTCGAGAAGAGGGAACTCGCAGTTGGAGAGGAGGTAGTATGGGTTGACGGGGATGCAGTGACCACCGACACCGAGACTGGGGGTGTAGGGCATGTAACCGAAAGGCTTGGTAGCAGCAGCTTCAGAGACCTCGAAGGGGTTAACACCAAGACCCTGGCAGGCATCGGCCATCTCGTTGGCGAAGGCGATACACATCATTCGTTGACAGTTCTCATAGAGCTTGCACATCTCAGCAACTTCAGGCTTGGAGACAGGGACAATGCTATCAAAGACTCGGCCATAAAGGCGGACGACAGCGTCAAGAGATCCAGGAATAACGTCATCGAGACCAGAGACGACCTTTGGGATGGATCGCATGGGAGGTTCAGTTCGACCGGGATCGATGCGCTTTTGTATGTTAGCATATACTCATGGTGGGACACGATCTGCGAGTGGTTAAGCTTACCTCGGGGGACATTCCAGCAAAGAGACCCTTGGCCTTTGCAATAGGACCAAGAAGCTGACGAGTCAGGCCAACCGACACTGAGCTCTCTACGACGACGGTGCAGCCCGGACGGGCCCATCTCTCCACCCTGCGCAGAGCACTTTGCAGGTAGGACAGATCAATAGTCTTGTCAGATCGAAGAAGGGTAGGAACAGAGATGAGGAAGTGAGTGGCTTTGCCAAGATCAGACTCATTGGAGGTGAAAGAGACATTGGGTCGAGCTCTGAACTCTCCGCGCAGAAACTCAAGTCGGTTCTCGCTAATGTCAAAGCCCATGATCTCATACTTGGAAGAGAAAGAGTCCACGAGACCTGTACCCACGAAGCCGACGCCGATCACTGCAACAAGAGGAGTAGCTTCAGCGGGTGTGATGATGGTCTTGGCGGGTGATGTCTTGGCTGCTTGACGCTTTGCCTCAGTGGGATGAACCCTGCGAGGAGCAGGTCTCTGAATGAGATTGGCAGAGAAAGGCATTGTGAAGAATGAGGAGAGGAAAGATGATTTGTTGAAAGGTGATTGTGTTGAGATGAGATGAGATGAGATGAGTGAGTGATGAGATTGACATTGTCATGCTCAACCTGATCTTCTTATAGTTGAAGTCTCGACACTGAGAACAAAGACAAGAATTTTCTTCTAGCTTCTTACTATTGCATTTTGATACTAAGCAAAAGCGTCATCCGCATCCTTCAACAGCAATATTCGTTACTACAAGTCTAGATTCGGTAGTGGATAATACGCTGATGGTTTGATCAGAACGTGTTGGCCGAATATCAGATAGTGTCAATATTGGGTAAGCTCATGAAGATTCACACATATCTGCGGTACCTCCCGCAGCCACTACTACTCTATTGTGTGTGGCAATTACCCTTCGGCAAGCTAGGGCCACCTCCGGCAATAGACACAGGAAAGTTGAGGAATGTGGTCCGAGACTTGCTCATCCAATCCAGTTATATGCCAGTCTAGGTGGCACTAACAATCCGAGAAGATTTTCAGCACAACTAGCTATAGGGTGAGTCTTTACATATATTTCCTTTCCTTGCAAAATCATTCCTTGAGGTAAAATTATATGGGCTATGATGATTTGAGAAATTACCTTCAAGGCGGATACAAGCTTACAAGTTTTCATGTCATGTTATCCTGCCTGTAGTCCCCGCTTGACAACAATATTGATACGTCCTTGCAGTGCCTCCAGTGGGAACAACTCAAATTTAGGGCTGTTATCTTGACAAGTCAAAAATCGAAATAAGCTTATAAACAGCTAAACCATAAACAGCCATTTCACTTTAAACAAGGAAACACCCTGGACTGAATCATTTGTATATGACATGATCTTTGAACCAGTCCCTGCAGTCTCTGTCTTAAATCATCTGGCCAGGCCAAGATCCATGGCAGTCTCTAACCCACAGATCGACATCATGGACCCGTCGCAGACCGTTCTCATCGTTCCCCCACTCAATAACGGGTTAGCGTGGCGCATGGCCTACTTATTTTGGAGATGGGTCAGCCACTTATCACATACCTTGCCAATCTGATCAATCACTTTGCCATGCGAGTTGGACGAGAACAGCAAACGGGGATCGGCAAGGTATTTGTGAGTGTTGTTGAACTTGTGCCTGTTGATCCCACATATCAAGGCTAGGTCCAGTTTGAGCTTGGCTATGTGATCGACAATGTCTCTCGTATGATTGAGGGTCTAGGTGCTTTGTGCCATATACTCTAGGTCGTTTCCAGACTGTTGGGAGATGCTACCAAGGATGAGGCCTGTAAACTTGTGTGAGAACCTGGAAAAGGGAAAAAAGCTCATCCCCAGCGTCTACAGTCGCACGGTCAGCACATATGATCCAACCCCGTCTGAGTCGACATAGATATCAAGCATGTATCGACCCTCATCTAAGTCAGAATAGATCTGTCTATTCTTCGAAATATCGTAAGTCAAGTTTCTTTCTTTCTGCACCCGGCATTGGTTGATTAAAATCCCCGAGTCCTGCACAGGCCGATATCCACTCGGAGCATTTTCCACGCCAAAGCGTCAGCGAAGATTAGATGTCATCAACACAGACCTTGTCAGAACCTCAGTAGTCAGTAACCACGAGATCCGGTTATAAGCAAGTCCATTCCTAATCCGAATATTCATTAGGCGAGCTCTTTAGCCTGTGTATAACAAACGGCTTGGCAAACGGGACAACAAACCCAGTCTGGACAGCCACAGGAATGCACACTCCACTCCAACTCTCCAACATACAAAGAGTGATGAGCAATTCTGGGTCTGTCTCGACGATAGATAGAATTTTCCACAAAATCTCTATCTACGGTTATGATCATCCCTGTGTGAGCGGGAAACGAGTAGCTAAAATGCAGGAGAGAAGTGGGAAACGAAAAAGGCCGCGTCGGCCAACTTGTTGGAGAAGGGACTGGAATTCCGATGCTTGAAGGTGATAAAGGCTCGATCAATCGGACTGTGAATATTGTGACCATGAAACTTGTTTTAACGACTTTGTTGCTTTTGAATACCTCGTTCTTGCGTTGCCCTTCTTTCCCTTCCTTCCCCCTAAGTTGTGATTTGTTTGCCTCGCACTCATTGATCTTTCCGAGGCAATCCTCTATCATGGACACTCCAAACTTGCGGCCTATGAGTGCATTGCACTCTTTCGAGGCTAAGAAGGCCTACCTCGACAATGACTTTGCTGACTCGAAGAGGACCATCTACACTTCTACTATTCATGGAGATGAACACTCAGTCGTCGACCGTCACAGATCATGGAAGAACGCTTCCTTCTCGTCAACAGCTGACACGGTTGTCGGCGACGATGAAAATTGGCCTTTCAAGAAAGGTTTCTCTACTCTACATATCCAGAACCCCTTACCCCCCAAATCACCTCAGTTCATCCATGAGCCCTTATTCCCTTCCCATACAGAAAAAAACACTCCTTTGTTCGGTCTCAAAGGCAAGCCCGCACGAAATCCTCTTAATGCAGTCACCATCGAAGAAGAAGATGACAGCATTTGTCCACTTGAGCAAGACCTTAAGAAGGCTAGCTCTACTGTCTCAGCCACTGAAAGCCCTACACAAGTTACTCCTACACATGCCAATGACACTGTCGAGACATGTGGTTACCCCAAGATTGAAGACCCTGTCGATCCTGCGCGCATCCTCTCCAAAAGAGATCTACGCAATCAACGGGTAGCGTTTATGTGCCTGATCGTCATTATCAACATCTGCATGGCCATCGCTGCCTTGTTTGGGAAGAAAAGCAAGCTGGTCTTCCTTGTTGTTCTCTTTGTTAAAAGCAAAGACTTCTTGTCAGCTATCTTATCTCCTACAGGGATGATATACCGTGCTATCTACGAGAAGTTCTATCCACCAGCGCCTGTCAGTCGACGGTGGATTCTTTCCCTTATTCCTGCCTATTCCGAGAGCGAGGAGCAGATCGTCAAGACAATTTTCTCCCTACGGGATAACGGCGTCGATCCACACCGTCAAGTCATGGTCGTTATTCTAGACGGAAAGCCTCGTGATGTGCGATCACACATGACTCGCATGGTCCGCGAGTTCCAGCGCCCATATGTATCCCTCAAATGGAAGAAGGGTGTCTTGAACATCTTGGCTGGCTTCATGGAAGACGTCCCTGTCATTGTTATTGAAAAGGTCAAGAATGCTGGTAAGAAGGACTCTCTCGTCCTCTGCCATGACCTCTTCAACTACCCTCGTGAGAATTCCCCTCTATACACACAGCTTCTACGAAAGGAGATGTGGGATGAAATTCTGCCCGAGTTGACCAAGGGCGAGGAATTCAACGGATTCGATATGGTGTTTTGCACGGATGCCGATTCGACTATTTACAAGGGTGCTGTTGCACTTCTTGCTAATGCTCTTGCACGGGATAAGGATGCCATTGCCGCTTGTGGTCTCGTCCTAGTTGAGCTAGAACCAGGCTATGAGTGGTCTTTCTGGAACCTGTACCAGCAATTTCAGGTACGTACAGCTGAAGCTGAGTGTCGATACTTTTGCTAACCATGCCCCTTAGTACACGTTTGGACAATACGTCAGAAGGCGAGCTGAAGGTTTTGTTGGGAAGGTCACTTGTCTACCGGGTTGTATCACCATGATGGCTGTCAGACCAGAAATGGCTGGTGCAATCCGAAAGTACTCCGAACCCGTGACCGGTGAACTGGTCATCCATCACCAAGTCCAATATCTCGTAAGTCAACACTGTCTCTAGCCTTGCTCCACACACACTAACTCGATAAAGGGTACCGACCGAAGACTTACATACTCTATGCTCTCTCAGGGCAAACATCTCCGAACCCTTTTTGTCCCTGATGCTGTCAGCGAAACGGTAGCTCCACAATCCCTCTTCCACTACCTAAGTCAACGGCGTCGATGGGGCTCCAACGCTTATTTTAACAACTACTTTTACCTTGCTGGCGAGAAGATGATTCCCATCACTCGCATTGCTGCCTCTATCGAAGTTATTCGCTTGAGTCTCGTGTACTACCGCATTCTCAACACTGCACTTTTCATTGCTAGCTGCGTTCGCCACATCACTGCTCTCAAGTTGGTCCCTATGCTGGTCGTCGGCCAACTACCTTCACTTTGGTTCTTTTGTTCAGTCCTCCTTGAACCTGAATTGCGCAAGCGGAGTCATAAGCTTCTCATTGGATATCTTATTAACAAATGTGTCTCGCCTTTTATGAGCGTTATTATTTTTACAAAAGTTGCTACGAATCTGGGTAGTCAGGTATGGGGTGTATCTGGAGTCACGGCGTCATCAGCGCCTGCTCCTGCTGCTGCACCGGGAGATGAAGAGCTAAAGGACAAGGTTGCGACAGATGCACTTGATGCAGCTGAAAGAGGGGAGGTTGTTTCCTTATTGAAACATGATGTTGGAGACCTCACCAAACCAGAGCGTGCTCGTCTTAGGGATGAGCGTGTTGACGTTGAGTAGAACACTAAAATACTATCTAGTTTAGAATATTAGACCTAAATAATAGCCAGCTAATATTTAATATCTTTCAATTTTTAACCTTGAAGCCAAGTAAAATTCTTTTCCTCTAATCTTGGTCAGGAAACGCGATGTCACTTCAACCGGTTTGAAGTGGCTTCATCTTGCTCTTCTCTCTTCTCTCAGTTGTCATGCCTTCTACTGCTCAGGGCTGGCCTCACTTTAGACTGCAGTCACCGAGAACAGTCACTGACCTAGCGCAAGATTCTTGATCTAGGCCTTTGTATGTCCCATTCTCAGCAAACTTGATTTAAGCCTTTCTCGGCAATGGCTCTGGTATGAATAAAGACTTTCGCATGTGGTGGCCAATCCTTTGCCAAGTATACTATGATGACCAAAAACTTTAGTCGAGTAACGATCATAGCCTACTCGCCAGGCCCCAAACCTTACTGTGTTCTCAAAAATAGCTGTTATCTCGCTTGGCGGCGCCTACCGAATAATGGCACCACGGACTGATAATGTCTAGCTCAGCCATATCCGGACCAACATTCCAGAGCCGTGCCAAGAGTAAACGCTATAATCCCCCCCTTAGTAATTTGAGTCACAATTCCACTTAGGAGTTATTCGTCAGTGTGAAACTCGCCTGACTTTGTCTCGTCTGTTCTAGCTTTTTTTCTCATCCCCGTCAATCATTCCAATTCGCATCCCTCATACTGGCTAGCATTGCCTGCACAAGGGCTATATAACACCTTGCACCGACACAATGAAGCAGAGTCAACGACTCTGGCGCTGACATATTTCCTTTTACGCACATTCTTTCCGATGCCTCTTCCTCGGCAGTGCTTTTCCCGCTATGCCATCTTTATTGTTGTGGGCTGTTTTGTCATTATCGTCGTTACTTGTGGTACGTACTTCGGTTTGAGCAGGAGAAACCATCACTCGTTCGACTGGACGAAGATTGTAAGCGATCGCGGAGATGTACTCCCTGATTTCAGCTTTGCTGGATACCACAACTCAGCAATCATACTGCCGAACGGGTCCAGTGCCAATATTACCCTAGTTTTCAACAGTAGCATTGACGACGTGAAGCCTTTGATACAAGAGGCTATCGACAGTATCGCGTCCTCAGGCGGTGGTACTGTTGTTCTGCCTGAAGGTAGATGGCCCATCACTGCAGGCATCAACATCACTAGTGGAGTTGTTGTCGCTGGAGCCGGAGGGAATAAGACGGTTTTGGTTCTACAAGAGCGTCCGTCTCAGCCAGTCTTCACTCTCGGTACACCTGCAAATGCTGCAAGACCTCGGTATGGATTCAGATCAAACATAACAAACCAATATCTGCCCATCGGCTCTTCTTCTGTGGAGGTTGCTAGCAGCGCTGGTTTTGCGGCTAATCAGCTGGTTTATGTCTCTCGCCATGCGACAGCAGAATGGATCAGGGCTAACGGAATGGGTGGTCTCGTCCGAGACGATGTTCAACAGATATGGATACCAGTAAGTAATATTCGTTTCGCATTGAGATCCAACAACTAACTTGCCGCAGGTGAACAAGAGAATACTATCACCCAACCTGATCAGCAGTGTTTATGGCACGAATATTACTCTTCAGATTCCGTTGACGGATAACCTTGACTCCGAATATGTCCAGCCCAAACTGATAGTCTATACTCCACCGTATGTCAATAATGAGATTGGCATACAAGATCTTGGGATTGAAGTCCCCGATACGTGTTCAGGCGCACCAATGAGTGACAATACCTGCAACTTTGCTGCTGTCTACTTTCCATCCTGGACGGTTGATAGTTGGGCTAGTGGGCTCGCCCTCAAAGGGTTCAACAAGTTCTTCCAGGTGGACCAAGATGCTTCTCGCATCACCGTCCAGAATTGCACAATGGACCGTGACCAAGACATTCAAGGTGCTGCGCTTCCTTTTGACATCTTGATACAAGGCTCTCAGGTTTTGATACAAGATTGTGCGCAAGTAGGCATACCAACAGCACGATGTTTTACTGTCGCCACAGGGTCACTGACATCTGGTCCAAATGCTGTCTTGCGTCACAAGGCCAAGTCTGATGTGCAAACCATATATCCGCACCAGAGATGGGCACAGGGCTTGTTGGTGGAAGATAGCTCGGTGAAGACGTTGTTTGTAGATCGGGGCATCAAAGGCTCAGGTCATGGGTGGAGTATCAATGGTGGTGTTGGGTGGAATCTTGATGGGGATGTTGAATTCGAATCACCGCCGCTTGGGATCAACTGGTGTATCGGCGGCGGAGGAAATGGTGATAAGCCGAAAGGCAATGCGACTTTCATCAAATCAGGCAAAAGAGTAGAGCCTCATAGCCTATTCATGGCCCAACTGGAAGAGCGAGGCATTTATAGATATGATCAAGGGAACGAGGAAATCAACGAGTAGGGAGCTTGATCACAATCAATTACGATGGAATAGTACAACTGTAGACATCACCGAACCCACAAGCGGAGCAGAATACAAGTGACAGTGGCTACAATAGACATATGGTGTAATAGGGCAACTTTTTGAACGTTAAAAATTCTTCATTACTGGTAACTATTTACTCTTGGATATCATGATCGTTAATCTAACACTACTTCTCTCGGCCTCTCCATCTTATGTCCTGGTCTTCTAAGCGTGGGATATCTGAACCTGGTCCTTGGGGTCTGTCATAGCCTGCTCAACAAAGACCTTGTACCACTGGCCAGTGCAGAGGAGATAAGTGGTTTCCTTGACACCAGCCCAGTTCTCCCTCACGATATCCATGGTAGGTCGCGAGAAGACAACATCAATCTCTTCGAGGGTCTTGTTCTTGGTCTCGGGCATAAAGAAGATCTGGTAGATCTCACCGACGAAAGCGATGCCACCGTAGAAACCGAGAGCCAGACCGGTCTTGCCCATAGCCTCCTGCATGGCAGCGAAGTTGTAAGTGACGACGAAAGATGCGAGGAAGAGAAGGGCGTCGGAGGTAGTCATTCCGTAACTACGAAGATGGGTGGGGAAACTCTCACTGGGAATGACCCATGTGAGACAGGCGTAGGAACCGAAGAAGCCCATGTAGAGGATAAGACCAGTCAAGTAAAGACCCTCGACAGTCATGAGCTGAGTGGCGACGTCGAACTGGTAGCTTATACCAATGAGAACCAAGCCGATGAAGAAACCGGGAAGCATAGTGATGGCCCAGAAACGACGACCGAATCGTTCCATGAGGAAGATGGCAGGAATAGTACCAATGAGGAGAGATCCACCACCAACAAGAGACATGTAGTTGGCCTTTTCCTTGTCGAAACCGATCTGGTTCATGAGAACGGACATGTAGTACATGATAGCGTTGACACCAGTCAACTGACCAAGAAGGATCATAATGTTGGAGTAAACAAGAGCACGACGAGCACGAGGCTCAGTGAACAGGTCCATCCAGGGGAAACGGCGGTTCTTGGCTCCCTCGACAACAGCAGTCTCTTCCTGGATGACAGAGGCACTCATGACGTAAAACTCCTCTCGTGACTCGCGTTCTTCAACGCCACGGATGCGCTTCCAGACCTTGTAGGCATCGAGATGGCGCTTCTGGTGGATGAGGAATCGGGGACTCTCGGGAAGGAAAAGCATACCGAAGAACATGATGGTGGAGAAAACAAGAGATGAGCCGAGGATGTATCGCCAGTTACCAGGAACCTTGAGGAAAATGGCACCGACAGCATATCCAAGGACTTCACCAAGGGCAATGTTGAACTGGTAGAGGGAGACCAAGTTTCCTCGGATTCTTCGCTCGACAGTCTCGGCGACGTAGACAGGGACAGTACCGCCCTCCAGACCAACACCGAGACCCAAGATAACACGCGATGAGACAATCATACCTGCTTAGTCAGTACAAAGAAGCATGTATGAATGACAACAGTAACTTACCAAAGTTGATAGAACCAGCCTCAAGGGCGGCACCGATGGTGTACAGAATAATAGAAATGATGATGGCTCCCTTTCGTCCAAAGTACTCGTTGGCGGGCGACAGCAAAAGCGCACCACCGACAGCACCAAGGGGCATACCAGAGTTAACGAGACTGTTCTGCCTCTCATTCAGACCAAGGTCACCGGGCAAGTACAGGTTTGCACCACTGATAAGAGACTGGTCGAGGCCTGAGAGGAGACCGCCCATAGAGGCGAAAGCAACAAGGAGCCATGTGAAGTGCTTGGGGTTGGCAAACTGGACCTGGAAGAATCCAGTCTCCAGACCACCAGCTTCATCAAGCTGACGCTCCATATCATCGATGAGGTCGTCGACTTCGCGACCGCCACGGCCAGCGACTTCAAGAGCCTCGAATTCGGCCTTTTCATGGCCCATGGCTTTCTTGATCTCGTCCTTCTCACGATCGACCGTCGCGGTCGAGTTCTGTCGACTTTGCGCCATGATGAATAATGCAAATATCCTCAAGCGAGTCTAATAAAAAGAAAGAATTGTGTTAGAAGGTGTTGCATATGAGTTAGAAACACCAGAGGCTTGGTTCGGTTCTGGAGACATGATGATCTGGAGCCCCAGGTTTTTATATGTGGTTCTGCATGCAACCCGCGTTCATCCTTCCACAGCCCACATTTCTTCCCAAACCTGGAGATTCCGTCTCCAGAGCGTAAGTCATTAGACTTTTCTGGAGAGCGGGCAAGCTTTGTTTCGCCATGGGGCACCGCAAATGCAAACCCCATAACTTTGAGGGATTGTGGTGACGGTAGCACCGAGAGACTGGCCGGCAAGGCTCCATCAAGAGATGCCGTCTGAACCGATTTGGGTGGAGCTTCTTTTTGTCCTTTGGTTGGCAGGTTGGGCATCATTTGCGCGATCACCGGCCGTTGTAACGGTCTAACAAGAATGTAACGCCTGTAGCATGTTTTCTCAAGTTAGCTGACTCGGAAGGCGATTGTTGATTGCCATCGAGCCATTCAATTAGAAGGAGGGATTTTCTACTCTGTTTCTCGGACCGGCGGAGGAAACCAATCAGAAGGTCCTTCACTCATTTGTAGACACCAACTATCACAACTCCCGGAGGTGATCTACAGACACTAGAGGCGGGTTTACTTTGTTCCTCTTCTAGAAAGCTTCTAATTGCAAGCCTTTACGTCATCAGAAAAGCCGTTTATCCGCCAGCTTGCCAGGTTCATCGTGGAAGCCGGTTGACCGTCACCCTGGTAGTCAACTGTTGGATATTGCCTCTCCACTGTTGGGACTGGACTGCTCAACGCATGAGTTCTGAAGAGTCCAAGCTTTAACTGAATGCTCCTGCATTGCACTGCAGGTGGCATGACTGCTCCTTTACCCATCGTGATATGCAGACTAATTAATGTGCATCTTATTTGCTTGGCCTCATGTATGTTTTCACGATTATTCCCGTGCCAAGTCGGAAACTCGTGGCAGGCTAGACTCATAATACAAACGCGCCCACTTGATGCGAACACTAAACCCCTGGCCTCTCGTCATGATTCAGCCGCATCTCTTGGCTGAAATCTCTGAACGACGATAAATTACTCGCTGAACATTGGGCTAGTTACCCTATAGCTGAGCTTTCATGCCTATAGATAGCTATCTCGTTCACGAATAAGCTTTCGAACATTGCACCGCACACGTCATTATTTAAATTATAGGAGTGTAAAAGAATGAATGAATATATCAACGTGATACCAACAGGTTATTGTACAACGATAAAGCATGTATGTCTTGGGAACACGCTTTACGGTGAAGAATCGCGTGTCTGGAAAAAAAGGAACAAAACAATATTTAGATGGAAAATCGATCCAATCGCACCACAAACCCACAAATCAACCTTAACATCCCCAGGGAGAAGTTTTCGTGGGGATATATGCTCGTCACCACTTTTCCCTCATTTGGATATGCCAATGGTTGGTCCAAAGTCTTGAACATCGGCCCGATATGAAGAACAAGCAGATGACTGCGTCCAAAACTCCACAATCGCGACCTTAACGGAAAGATACGGGCCTGAGTACGACTTCATCTGCCCTGTAGACATGCTATTTTCCGGAGAACGAGTATATCACGGGACCGCTCTGACCCCCGCGATTCTGGGTAAAGGGCCGATTTCATCCCCGGAAACAAGCAGCAAATCCCCATTTTTTGGTCCCAGCAGGGATTATCAGGCAGAGATTTAACGACGGCCCATCGTGTGGAATGTAAATTGTAGGTAATGAGGAGACCAGTCGTGCCATGCTTTGGTATAAAAGTGAAACTAAGTTAGTCACAAATGAATCAGCGGCTACATTCGGAGCCGATGTTGACATCCTTGGTCTTATTTTGGGGCACGCGAGCTGGAGCTTATACCGCTTTGGGTAGTAATAAGAAGCTCGCTGATGGGTCCGCTGGTAAATGAGACAGAAAATGTTTGCTTCTCATTAAGCATTGACTGATCAATCCATGAATCCGTCGTTTCTTGTGAAAATCTCATTCAATTGTGGAGACAAGACATAAACTAAGCACGAGATCTGCAAAATTTGTCAAAGACGTAATGACTATTGTCAAGTCAAACTCTCATAGCAATCAACAACTGTGCATCGACGAGAGAGAGAGCCGCAAGCTGAACTCTCTCCCCTCAGAGATCCCGCAAGCCACTGCCGCATCTCATCTTGGGCCTCATCAGCCCTACCGGATAATTCCATCTTGGCCACTCACTAAGCCTTCTTGGCCCTGCCCCTGGTATCCCTAATCCCGACGCCAAGGACAAAGCCAAGGCGCAAAACTGTGCATATTCCCGTGACAATAACACTGAACCAATCTTCCCATCTCCAACTTGAAAACGCAAGATTTCCTTCCATCTTCATACCAAGGTAGATAGCCGTGAGCATTGTAAAATCAGCTGGCAAAAGGCAACCTTGGAACATCTTCCAGATGTTGACGTCGTGGGTATAGCGTAACAGCGTGCACATGAGGACCAGATACGACGTGCCCATGCCGCCAATCTGGTATAGGTAAGGCGCAAAGTGTGCGTCGAGTGGATAGTCGACGAAGAATGCTTGCATGGCGAGCTTGTGGTCAAGGAAGTTAACCCACATGCCCATCAGGGTCAAGGCTGGGTCTACCCAGAGAAACCAGAGGCTGTAGATAGGATGGATTTTATCAGTGATGGCCATTTTGGTGACTTTCGAAACCATGTGATAAACTAGCAATTGAATAGTGACAGATACAGAGTAACAGAGTCAAGTTGGCAAGGGAGCTTCTTATAGCAGTTACACAATGTCAGCAATGTCAGATTTGCTGTAAGCTTATACATGTCAGCATAACTGCCTAGGGTCGCTCACCAAATAGCCGTCGACTCACTGTAATTGGCCTCCCCTCATAGTGCCAAGATAGGTCCTTGAATTATTGGCTGTTGAAGCAGCGTGATGGTAAAAGTACCTAGGTACTCAGGCTACTTTGGCCGGACATCCCAGCAGAATACGATGCGGGGAAGGGAAATCGATGTTTTTGTTCAATCCTTGGACCAATCTGTGTGGTCTAGAAATGTCCGATCCTTGACGGAGGATCAATCCAACCGGCGATGAATTGATTCGCACTTAGCCTTGGGGGCTTCTCTGCCGGATTACCGTTGGGCTAGTTTTAGCATCTCATATGTTAACAAGGTTTTTATTTGTCCGAGTTGGTGTTTGCCTGAGATACAACATTCGGAACTTGAAATATTGAATGTCTCGTTGATCGTTTCATTATTTCCATGTGCCGTATGCTGAGCTGATGCGAATACCTATGGATCTCTAACAAAGCGTGATACCGACGGGATTGATGGGTAAGCAACCGCCCACAACGCCTATGGCTCCCGCCTGATCGCCGTTATGATTGTAGACATACATCTGGGCACTCAATGTAGCACCAGGACCGCCCCATCTTCCAATATTGCTGATGACATGCTCAAAAGCCTCCTGGCATTGCTTCGTATCCCTAGGGCCAGCCTCCTTGCAGTCGATGTCCTTGCTCGCCGCGAATGTAATGGAGCCTGGAGTAAGAGTAAGAGCTCCACCGTGGCAGCTAACAACATCTCAGTCATCGTTGTCACTTGTCGCTAGAATGAACTCACCCATCTTCAACCAAAGCATTGCAGTAGTCAGCAGCTTTGTCTGCCGAATATGATGGAATGAGTCCGTTGCACGTCGCTCCGCAGTTTGCCACAACAAAGGCATCTTCGGGCCAGCCCCAGTCCGCAGCGACCAAGGGACAAGAGACGGCCACTGCAGCCGCAATGGTAGTGAGATAGCGCATATTGAGTTCTGAGATGATGGGATAATGCTTGCTGGGTATGAGCTATAAGTGCTAGTAGACAAAGGAGGCATACTTATAATCGACGTTTACCAATGAAAGATCACGATTTGCATCGCTTGAATGCGCTCGATCTATGATGTCAAGTCTCAAAATGTTCAATTCTTGTCAGACAGGGAACACATCGAGATCTTGAGTTCTTCAGATTCTACAGAATCAAGTATTGTAAACCAGTTTTGGCCAGATCTGACTGACACGAGCCAGTCAGGGCGATTTGCGGTACTATGCAACCTTCCGAACCCTTACTTCAAATTCGGTGATATTATACATAACATATACTAGAGAGATCCTACAAACGGAGACACTCGGTCTGATGTACTTGCTATTGGCCGGATTAAAGTCTGTAGCACAGCTAGGATTCAGCCCTTTATGCCTTGCGGGTTTAAAAGAGGGCTGCTCTGACAGAAGGATTTGGATCCCACTTTTCTTATGGACTTTCGCAAGTAAGCTGACTGCATAACGAAGTCATTTCCCAGAACTTTTTGAATTGCTGTGATGGGAAGACTTGTACTGTCTAGCTGGGAAGTCGGCCCTGGTAGTCTAGTGACAGAAGAAGAAGAAGAAGAAGAAGAAGAAGAAGAAGAAGAAGAAGAAGAAGAAGAAGAAGAAGAAGAAGAAGAAGAGAAAAAGGCGGCATGTAATCAAATCACGTTTATCCGAATAAAAAACCCACTACGCATAAGGCCTTTAGATTGCTGTTTAAGATAATGCCGCAGAGGCTAGAGTCCACCTCAATGGCCACCCTGATGTCACAGCACCACTGAATAAACAACCATAAAGTTCCCAAGTTCCTCGGTAGATGAAACGTGGTTTGAGCGTCAGTTATGGCCTGTTTTAGAAAGTGCATGCTACTTCACGGGTCATATCATTTTGGGTCAAGACGAGAAAAATCCAGGATTAAATGATGAGGTAATGACCTGATCTTCTTAGATACACAAGTTTCATCCAGCTTGTTGATGCTAAGGTTATGCAGAGTTTTAAGTACCCTGGGTACTCTGTGCTCGATATATGCTGCCATATAATTAAAAGGTATAGGTACGAGCATCTCGAGAATGTTCAATGGCTTCAACGGAAATGTAGTGTATCTCATTAAATTGGGCGGCTTTAACAAAGTGCTTTTGGGATTCGTGTCAAAAATATGCAAAATCAAGACTACATTTATATGATGCAGGCTATATTAGTCCTCTTCTTTTTGGATTTACCCTGAGACCTGTTCATGGCGACAGCATTATTAGCTCACTTGGAATCTTGAGGTTTGAAAGGCTACCCTACAATAGCTCAAGAGAACTTAAACATGCAAGCATTGGACATCTTCAGTATTCAACAGACAGGGTAAGCAAACAACAAAGCTATCCTTTAATTGGTTCGCCGTGAAGGACTTGTGCCTTTGTCCTTCATGCCTCTACTTTAACTAATAGGGAAGCTAGTTAAGACCGGAATGAAGCTTTCCCGGCCTTGGCTTTAGACTTTTATTGGTCAAAACCTCTCTTGCAGGTATCTGGAACTCTATTTCGGCAACTCGACAAGAGTCCCGCAGGGGTAAACCCACCTAGGCTGAAGAATTCCTTGAAGAATGTAAGGGTATAGCTCTTCGGTAAAGCATATCGTTCTGTCAGCATAAGCTTAAATGTCTAAAAAAGGTATCAGACTTGCGTTTGACCCTCTTCCATAAGCGGATCATAGTTCGTGAAAAGGGACTGCGTGCATGGAACTGACTCATTCATCTGATCTAAATACCATTTAGAGTTCAACCCTGGTTTCAGTTGGACCCTGGATAACAAGTCAAGTTTCATAGGAAACATCAGACAAGGAGACAGTAGTGGGGCAAAAGGCAGCTTTGAGGATGTACTATTGGAGAGCATTATTGATAGACCGGGTATCCGACAGACCCGGGAACAGCTCCTCAGGGTATCGAAAGAATTGACCGCTTGACAAAACTAGTAGGTCAGTTTATCGCATTTCAGACTATAGGTTTAGTTCATTTATTTTTGCACTCTAAAGTTTAGCGGTCATCTTCCCTGCTGTCCATTGGCCTTGATAACCCTGCTGATATCAAGTTCAAGACTTGTAATAATTCAGTTCCGATACTATACCGGTAGTTATTGTCGATTTCCAAAACCTCATTCCTGCCAAGCTGTGTGGAAATAACTTTAAATCTATCACGAGCAAGGCTCAACAAGGGAGAATCGTCTACAGCTTGTCTCATGTCTTCGGATAAGCCGATGTAGCAATGCATTAGGAATAGGCACGACGATAGCATCGACAAAAACAGAAAATACGAGATGAAAAAAGTGTATAAATGTCCGTGTCCTCGCCATACTCGGTTCAGGTTTCTTCAGCAGCTCAATTCGTTTCTTATCTTTCATCCCAACTTTTCACTTCAATACCACCCTTTCAACCATTCAAAGTCTGTGACTTTTTAACCCTTCAATTCTACAAACATGCCTTCTTTCACCACCTTCGTCGCTGCCATCGCTGGTTGCTCTGCCATGGTCAATGCCGCCCCTACCGAGACTGGTCTCAAGACTACCACTCTTCATCGCCGAGAGGTAGCCAAGGGTTCTGATCATCTCTTGAGCAAGCGTGAGCCCGTCACTGCGGCTATCCTGACTGCGGCTGGTACCGCAGCAGTCACCGCTCTTGTCAACGAGGCCGTCCAGGCCGCCGTGGGTTTCATCGGCGACATCTCCAACTTCGACGCTGGCCGTGAAGCGTTCACGGTGCAGACCACCGAAGCCATGATGGCCAACAACCCCGACCCTGCCCGTTTCCAAGCTGCAGCTTGCTACAACCAGGGCTTCTCTGTCGCCGACCCTGCCAACATCGATGGCCAGTCCTCTGTCGAGTTCAGCCTCGGCATTCTCAACACTGATTACGAGTGCATGTACATTGCTGCCCCTAACCAGTTCTTCACTGAGGGTGATGGTGGTTTGATCAACGTAAGTTCCAACACATCCACCTTCCACAAACCGAGACATTCCAGTGCCGCTGACCACATAACACATAGCTTTCCTTTACTCACACCGACCGATGCACCTTTGATTCGGAGACCGCTGATCTCACCTGTGTTTAAGTGATGAGGAATTACTGCGAGGGAGAAAGGGATTAGCAGTGTGATGGAAAGGGCTGAGGTAGTGGTGGTCGGTGGATCCAATCAGAAAAGTCGAGAAAATATTGCTTAGAACAATTTAGATCCTAATTGTGTCGCTACTAAGAGTATCTATGTTTGCATGTTTAGTATCTGTGCCTTTGATGAAAAAACTAGCGAGTAAGTTTAGTTCATTTGTTCTTACTTCCTGGAGAATAAAAGAGCCTTGAACGGTCTCGGTGAGTTCGCCGGGGCGCGTTACAGCGATTTTCCTGTCGCCCATAACGTCGATACACCAGACACTAGATTGGGCAATGGATAAATTTCATTACCAGAGCATTTCCCACTCACGGAGTGGAGATCATAGAGGCCAAATTTGACGTCTTTCTAACAATCGCAAGGTACCTTGGCTATGATAATTTGTAACATTTAAATATCCTGTAGGTGTCAAGATACGTGACACATAATCTGATCAAGGATACTATTGGTCGAACGCTAATCGATAACCTTGATAACTATGAGAAAGATCTATGAGATGATCCCAGACTCTTGAGTTTTCCTACGTTCAGAATGGAATAATCCGGTCAAGAACCGCGGGGCTCCGATCATGTTATGTCTCGGTCCACATCGGGGAGACAGCACTAATCCTCATTTCAGTTAGTGGAAGCTGAATAAGCTCAAGCTGCACGGAGCCACGGACCCGGAGCCGTCCCCCGAATCCGGGGATCTGATAACATTATCTATACCGAGAAAGCTCCGTGTACTCGTTTCGGTATATAAACAGCGCTCAGCACGGTTCCATTCATTGCTCTTGCTTTCCCTCTAATCCTTATACACAATCCTCAAGAGTAAGTCAGATGTCTACCCTCGTATGCGTCTCAGCTAACATGTCCAGTGTCTAACAACAAGATCGTTCCTCTCACTATTATCAAGGGCGCTGGCCACGAGCACATCCCTATCCCAGAGGGAGAGTGCGCAATCATTGCCGACTTTCACTCAGTCAAGTCGCAAAGCTCTCACTCTACACCCTATTTGACAACGGGATTCTACCGAGTCGTCCCAGGGCCTACACGATATGGCGAGTACGACTATGAGGAGACCAAGTACGTTCTCAAGGGCCAAATCGACGTCACCGTAAGCTATGATCTCTTCCTTATTAACGATGATTCGTGGTTCTAATAGCTCGTGCAGGATGAGGCTACTGGCAAAACACACCATCTTGTTGCCGGAGACTGGGCCTTCTTCCATGTTGGATCCAAAGCCCAGGTAAGTCTTTTCAACCTTCCAAAGTATTGAACATTACTTAACCTTATCCATCTAGTTCTCAACTAAGACTGAAGGTGTTGCATTCTACGCTGTTACCCGGCCAATGAACGATGGCCACCCCAACCTTGTTGGTCGCGAGGAGAGTAACTCCAAGTTGTAAAAGTCATGTTATTATAGCCTTAATGAATAAAGTAACGTTTATCCCGCATATATTAGTTCACGTCATTTTGCTTCTAAAGGAAGAAATCTAGTTGGCTTGACGCAGTAGTACATGTACGTCGCTCCAGGACCTCCGAGGACAGAATGCACAACTCCGGATAATACCGTGGAAGAAGAACAACAGTGGAAGTTATGTTATCCTGCGACAAGGTATCACGTCTTTGTAAAATAAAGTCTTGGTCTGAGCTTGATTGTCTGAATGACATTGCTTACTTATACAAGTAACCTTATTCTAGTCTAGGGCAAGGTAACGAGGTCATGTGTAAGCATCGGAGTCATGATGCTTTTGTATCAAGGTTATTTCAAAAGTCAAATATGAAGGCTTACTCATACATTTAGCTTTACGCCTTAGGCCCCGAACAAATCACGCTGTGCTATACCTTCACTACGTTTACTTCTTTACCACATGTATAGGCGTATACCTCCGAGATCACACGGACCAGCTTGGCAAAGTCTCAAAATAAATGTATCTCATCACACAGTGAGTGTTGCTATCATGGATTAAGCCTATTGGCTTCTTGACCTAGAATGAAAAACAGTACAAACACGTGAATCTTTAGCCTTGCTAGAACATCATAACAAGAAAGAATGCTTCTTTTACCTTTATACCGCTCTTTGCAACTAGAAATTGTAAACTGGTCTCTTTTATATCCCTGTCTGAAGATTCCTACCAGACAAGGTTCAGTTTTGTGGCACAGTCTCTCCAAGCTGTTGGTCCTCGACGTAGCAGGATGTGAATCCCTACACAGACAGGGAACATTGACCTTGGTCGCCACTTTTATAATATGAGATTACCATCATGAAGACCAGATCTGTGGATTACTACGGTTCAAGTCTATGCCGCTCCCCTGAAGGACGTCGTCAGTATATCATCCGGTGTCTTCTTTTCCTTTTTCCTTCGTATGTTCCTTTCTACACTCTCTTTCAGGCTGCCAACGAAGTCCAATCTTCCTGTACGACATGTCGGCTTCAGGTGATTGGGGCCCAGCTCCCGCTGGAATTGACTTGACAGAGAACAAGGATGGAGAAATCCTGCGACCGGTCATAGCCTTGATGACGATGGGTATACTTGCAGTAGCGATTCGGCTAGTTGCCAGATCTAAGTCGGGGACTGGTATTGCGATTGATGACTATCTCATCTTGCTAGCATTGGTAAGCCACTTCACTCGAATGCGCCACCTACAAAGTTAATAAGGAACAATTGTAGATATTCGCCCTGGGTACAGCAGCACTATGCATCATGAGTGTCCCGTTCGGGGGCGGAAAGCACTTGTGGGTTGTTAGCTTCTCCGAGTTCACTGTATTGTGGAAAATGGCGTACTCTTTTGTCCTGATCTACGCAACCACTGTGACATTAACAAAGGCGTCGATCCTACTGTTTTACCGACGAGTATTCGGCATCAACTTAGCTCATCGAATTTGCATGGGTCTTGTCCTTGGATATTGGGTCGCCATCGTCATTGCCTGGTTCTCTGGATGTCGACCTGCTAGCTATTTCTGGGAGCAGTTCACAGATCCGGACGCTAAAGGAACTTGCATGAACACATCCCTTTTCTATTTTGTCAATGGAATCTGCGCCATGTTGATTGACATTGCTATCCTTTGTGTACCGATTCCTACCAGTAAGTGATGCAGATAATGACAATAGCGATACGGTCCACTGACAACATCGACAGTCCTCAAACTGCGAATGCCAAATAGCCAAAAGGTCGCCGTTGCAGGAATTCTTCTTGTTGGTGCTTTGTTAGTATTTTCCGAGCTTTGATCATCGTTTGCACGAGTATTGACGTTCGACTTTAGTGTTTGTGTCGCTAGTATTGTTCGAATCGTCTACATGGACAAGCTGGTTAAGGCACAGGACTTCACTTGGGCTATGGCTCAGGTGTTTATTTGGTCCTGTTGCGAGCCTCTAGTTGGTATCGTATGCGCCTGCTTGCCGACATTTGGTCCCCTGTTGAGAAGATGGTTTAGGACGGTCGCATCGACAGCCGAAAGCAAGAGCAATTCCAACTCCTGGGACCCCAACAAACCTAGGAGTCAATGGAAGCCATATCACGGCGGCTTCAAGTTACGTCAAGATGATGAGCTGGAGCTAACGGTTGATGTTTCACACGGGAATGCTCAATATGAGGGACATGGAGGGACTAGCATCCATGTGCAGAACGAGTTCACCTGGGCCGATGCTAATGGATCGGTGGAGTCACGAAACCATCCTTGAGCATGTTCAGCAGCTCATCTGAAGAAAGGCTAAACGAAAATTTAATACTTCATGCACCTCATCAAGCCTCTTGGTAGCAACAATGGCGTGGGTTATGGTAATACAGCATGTAAACATCTTTCAGTGGAAGAAATCCCAACGTATAATAAATAGTTCACAATCAACACTCAAGCCAGTACTACAACAGAGACAATGAAATCAATTGGAACATTGACGTATTATTACATTTTGTATTTCTCCTATATTGAGTCGGAAAAAGACAACTATTTGCCGTTTTACGTGAAACTGAGCCCACAGTCTTCAACAAAAATACATAAATAGAATGTACGGAGTAGTCTGTGCCTCCCTGGGTCTTCCAGACATGGGTTCGGACGGGGTTGGCATACCCTTGGACTGTAAAATGTGGTCTGCCGAAATGATCAGTCGTTTGGCAGCAACTCATGCCTTGGTACTTATGCCGGGCTGTCATGCACCGATGAGGCCCATTTGATTCATGAGCTTCAAAAGATACTGTGCCGTCGGCTTTTGAATTCGCAATCAAGTAACAACCGAAATTATATGAGAAGAATGAGGTAATTTTCGGGTCATTTTACAGGAGAGACTCTTGGCACTGGGTTTATGTCGGAATTGTAACCCAGAAATTGACTAGAGGCGGGGAAACACATGGATTGTCCCGTTTCAACGTAACCAACAACCAACAACCAACAGCACAACCAACAACTATGGAGAACAGTATACGCGTTTTTAATGGCTGGACAAGTCGAGGGCGATGCAGCGGAAGCAAAGTCTTGTTCCCCGTGTGAAGCACTTGAGAGGCAGGCATGATCCATCGACTGTCACATTGGCTCTGGGTTTTGTCAAGGAGGTCAATTTAATGTGACAGTGCCAACTGATCGTACAGAGCAAGTGTATATCGGACAAAGTAGAACGTCTGGATTATGTAGTGAAAATATATATGTCTGACGAGCGTTGGAAGGCAACCGCCTCTTTTATTGCATCAACATCCTTGAGCCAGACTCACACAGTTGTTATCTACGGTGGTGAACGGCCTGCCCATGCTAGCACGAGTTGCGAAAGATGGAACCCGTAGAATTGCTCTACTTGGCAGTGCAAATAGCACATTACGGGTGTCAAATCACCACAATAATCAACCGGATCTGTCCGAAACCAGACCGTTCCAATCTCCCAAAGGCATCTTCGGAACACATGTACCTTCCGATACCCTGGCACTGATCAAATCCAACAGGGTATTGATTCGCTTCAAAATATCTGGCACGAGGCATTCTTTTGGTGGATGCTTTCTGATTGCAGGGTGAACTTTTGTAGTGCGACCTCCGAGCTGGATACGCGGTTGACAGTGACCAGGATCTGTTAATCTCAACTCGTACATAAACTTAGCAGCACAAAAGGTGGTTGATTTACTCTTTTTCCTGACCATTTGCCTTTCTTTCGGCTATAGGGAAAAAATAAAAACAAGGAAGCCACATCGCCACCATGTCCCGTTTCCCGATCACTGATGACCCTCTCCTCGAGCAGCCCGCTTTCACCCGCACGCGGAAGATGCGAGTGGTCTGCGTCGGCGCTGGGTTCTCGGGTCTACTAGTTGCGCACAAGGTCCAACACGAATTGAAGCTGGAGGACGAAGTCGACTTGGCAATTTATGAGAGGAACGCGGATATTGGTGGGACTTGGTTCGAAAACACTTATCCTGGTGCAGCTTGGTGAGTTTCGAGCTTTATCCGAAATACGGACAATGAACGTGGTAACGCTGATATATATCTTTCATTGCAGTGATTTCCCTGCTCGTGAGTGTCACTCAGCATGAAATAGTGGTCAAGGTTTAATTTACTGACACGATCTAGACGCTTATGTCTTTCCGTTCGAGGGAAACCCAGATTGGAGCAGGTTCTATGTTGGTCAAGAGGAGATTCAGGACTACATTAAACGCACAGCAGAAAAGTATAACTTGACCAAGTACGTCCAGCTCAACACGACCATGAAGGAAACGATTTGGGATGAAGATTCGGGCAAATGGAAGATCAAAGTTGAACAAGGCGGCGAGATCAAAGAGGACGAGGCAGATTTTGTCATCAACGCATCGGGATTTTTGAAGTAAGCGCTGCGACCGGACGTCTTCAAAACCAGTATTCTGACTATTGTACTCAGCAAGTGGAAGTGGCCCGATATCCCGGGCCTCTTTGACTTCAAAGGCAAGCTCATGCACAGCGCTAAATGGTATGTCTCTATTGGTAGGAAAGGCGTGGTGTTTCTTTTACTAACCACAGCTCAGGGATAACACTTATGACTGGACACGTAAAAAGGTGGCTGTGATAGGCAATGGAGCTTCTGGAATACAGCTTGTGACCGCCATGCAGCCCAAGGCTGAGAAGCTTGTCAACTACATGCGCCAACCCACATGGATCTCCGTCAATTTCCTGATTGAAAAGGCGCCTGATGGTGTCAATCGTGAATACACTGAGGAACAGAGGCAGCTATGGCGCAAAGATCCTCAGGCTCTTTACGATTACAGAAAGGAGCTTGAAAAGTCGTCAGTACCCCTGCTGCCTGTTCCTGCACTTTGCTGAGGGCTTCTGCTAACCCGGCTCTCAGAATCAATGCATTCTTCTTTGTCATGTGCCTCGACCACCCTGCACAACCATACTACGAAGGATTGTGTAACGAGAGGATGCATGCCTCTATGAAAGACGATCCAGAACTTGAAAAGCGCATGGCTCCCAAGTTTCGGCCCGGATGCCGTCGTATCACACCAGGCGAAGGGTACCTTGAAGCTTTGCAAGAGGACAACTGCCGCGATTGCTGGGATCCAATCAAGCGTATCACGGAAGACGGGATCGAAACGGATCAAGGAGTGGAGAAGTTTGACCTCATCGTGTGTGCCACCGGATTTGATAGCTCATGGCTTCCCCAGTGGAAGCTTGTGGGCCGTAACGGTGTCACACTTGAGGAACTATGGAAGGATGATCCTGAGGCTTTCTACGCGTCTATGGTCAGTCATATGCCGAACTACGCCATGATCAATGGACCCAACGCTGCGATTTCTCATGGATCTGTGATACAACAAATGTCCTGGACCGCAGACTTTATACTCAAGTGGATCAAGTACATGAATCGCCACCAGATCAAGTAAGCAAGATCAACAAAACGTTGCTATTGCCTTTGAAGCAAAACTGACAAATATCTCCAGAACGCTCTGCGTCAAAGAAGAAGCAGTCAAGGACTATAATGCGTACTCGCAAGAGTTCCTTAAACGTACCGTCTGGTCGGGAGAGTGCCGTACTCTGTACAAGAATGGTCGCTCGCAAGGTCGCATTACCGGCGTATATGCTGGATCAGTCGTTCACTTCCAAAAGGGCCTAGAGGAGGTTGGAGGTGAGAATTTTGACATGACGTGGAGATATAAGAACCGGTTCATGTGCCTTGGCAATGGCACAGTAGAGACCGATGAAATGGGTGCTGGCGATCTTGCGCCTTACTTCGCAGCTTATGCACCCCGATCGGAGAAATGATAGACCTATTTAGATTTATCAGGACGCTTATTTCCTCTTTGACACTAGATCGCGATACGAGCTTGATGGTCTCCTGCAGCGTGTATGGGGATGCTAATCCGAAGGGGGGCTCCTCATATGTTGATTACGATATGTCTCTCTACAAACTCGACGCATCAATACAACTGTATAGTGTAAAGGTAGACTTCAAGAGCATATTTGATAGTTGTATGTCAGGTAAGTAGCGTGTTATTTACGGCGATCAATAGATAACCCCTGTCATGGAGCTCACTTTGAGTCTGTCGTGTCGCGTCAGGAGAGAATCATGTGTGATCAGTCAGCCAGAGACTATTACAAGCATTGAGTGCTGGCGCTTGAAAGACTCCACCTCACCACTAACCTTAGTGTTTTTGTTTGTGGCTAACTTCCAGCTCTAGCCATCGTCTCCAATCTCAACTCAACATGTTTGCAGAACATTGCAACTCAACATGTTTGCAGAACATTGCGATCATCTGATGCGGAAGACATACATGAAATTTAATATTTATATATATCAAGGTTTAATAGATATACCTGCAGAGTTCTTCCATCTGTGACGTCTTGCAAATTGGACGATGGCAGTATTATCATGCTGTGCACGGCCACAAGCAAACTTGAGCAGAACCTCAGTTAACATACTTCATTGACAGCAAACGGCGTATGACAGACTACGAGTAGTGTCGTAAAGTCAGTATCAACATCCTTGTCCTCTTTTCACCTTGTTTTTGTGTGGCTCGTCTACGTGGCCCTCCTATTCGCTCGAACCTACGCGACGATTGCACTTGACCTGAGTCTAGAAGGGCCCAAAGTACAGCAATGACTCAATCGATATATGTGACACTCCGTGACGTTGAAATGTGTACATTGCAGTAAGAGACTCTCTGTGGACGCTAGTTTGACAACTTGGGTCATATTCAATTGATGTCATTACATGCCAGGAGGCAGGCGATGTGACAGCCGACTATTTACTAAGTACCGGGTCTTTACAGAGCATACTTGAAGAGGGGGCTCTTTTCTCCCATACGAACGAGCTCTTGCTCGGAGTACTTCTGGCGGATTTCCTCCTCAGACATCTTGGCCTTCTTGGCATTTCCTCGCTTCAGCAGAGTCTCGAGCAGCACGACCGCAACGATACCAGCCAAACCGAATGCAAGTGAGGTTCCGTAACCAACAGGGTATCGGGGTGCCTCGCGTTCAAGGTAGATATAAGAACCAATCAGACCACCAATGTTACCAACACAGACCAGAAGTCCGATATTGACAGATCGCTTGGCAGGATCGGGAGTGTTTGCCACGTTCCAAGCGTTAACTCCTGGAAGGATGGGATACATTCTAGTTGGGTCAGTATTGGAAGGTCCATACAGGGACTGGAAATTACTCACCCGAAGCATGCCAGACAAACGGCAAAGTAACAAACGGCGATGTTGTTGTCGATGTCATTGGATTTGACAAAGAGGATAATGAAAGAAACTACGAGACAGCACTGGGGTCCCAGAATGAAAGGAGCTCGCCACGAGTACTTGTCCGCAAAAATGGCAAAGGCATATGCAGAGATAGCGCCGATAGCGTAAGGAGGGATAGTCATCAGCTGGGCGTCACTGGAAGTATAGCCCATTCCGCGAAGAATAGTAGGCATAGTGAACTTCATGGCGTAGTTAGGAACAGCATTGGACCAGTTGGCAAAGAAGAGGAGCCAGATCTTGTAGTCAAGGAGGATATCCTTAAAAAGTCGAAGGTTGAAGTGATCGTTCTCCTTGTAGTCTGAAGGCACGGAGGAGCGTCGGGCGAGCTGGCGAAGTTCGAGATATCGGATATCGTCCGCCTCGAGCCAGCGGGTGGATAGCGCTGGAGAGTCACAGAGCATGAAGAAGCACATGACAGCAACAACAACGGTGAAGAGACCCTCAATCAAGAAGATCCATCGCCAGCCCTCAAGGCCTGCCATACCATCCATCTTCGCG
The DNA here is from genome assembly GCA_014898975.1 of Fusarium nodosum. NCBI lineage: Eukaryota > Fungi > Ascomycota > Sordariomycetes > Hypocreales > Nectriaceae > Fusarium > Fusarium nodosum. Next base: position 587,608 of record JAAVUE010000015.1, read on the forward strand.
ATGGCGAAAGCAAGAAGACCGGAGAAGGCACCACCAGTAGCAGCTGAGGTATATAGGATCGCGATTCGGGTTTGGGTTTCGTTGGGGAGGTACCAGTTGGAGATGATCAAGATGGCACCGGGGAGAAAACCAGCTCTGTTTGAGGTTAGATGAGGATAGACCCATGTTTTGTGGGAAGACTTACTCGAAGATACCAAGCAGAAAGCGAATAGCCAAGAGTCCGGCATAGTTTTGGACCAGAGCTGTCAACGTCATGATAACACCCCAACAGAAGACAATACCTCCCATGTAGATAGACGGTCTCCTGAACCTGTGAAGGATCATGTTGGAAGGAACCTCGCAAAGTACAAAGGGGATGAAGAAGATGGCGGTGACGATGTTGTACTCAATGCCCTTGAGGTTCAAGTCATCGGTCATTCCTTCAATCTTTGCATTTCCTATACCTAGTCAGCCTCTAGAAACCACATCAAGTCAATTGAGTACATACCAATGTTTGTCTTGTCCAAATATGCGATCAGGTACAAGAGGACAAGCATAGGGATGAGGCGCATCTGTTTGTGTTAGCAACAGCAATTGATTAGGTTGAGTCTTCAACACTTACATCGACCTTCCGAACGACAGCCTTCTTGCGTTCTTCAGAGAAATTGTTCAAGAAGTCGGCGTCTTCTGAGGTAAGACCGCCCATGTGCTCGCTGTGCATCGTGCCAGTCTTTTCGTCACGCGAAAGCTCGCGCTCGATGTCTGGAGTCTGAGTCGCCATGTTGAGCTGATATCTCCTATGATCTGGAAGTAGATGAAGGAAGATGTCTGATGAAAGAGGAAGGTAATTTGATCAAAAGGATCGGAGTTTTTATAGCTGGTTTCACTCCTCAGCTTGAATGTGTCGCTTGTGTCATGCTAGTTGAAAAAACAGAAGAGGCGAAGGAAACTGGTCAGTGTTGGGAAATTTGTTCCCCGGATTCTGGGGTGAGCGTGTGGAGAGATGCGGGGGATCGTGCAAGATCTTGAACTAGCTATAACTAGACAAATCACAAGGATTTCCGGGCTTGGACTTAGACTGTAATGGGGTTGGGGTTCGAAGCGGAATTTGCCGCTCAAAAACTTGGAGTTTGCAGAAATCCGAGAATCCGAAGCCACGTCTCCGGACTCCTCACTTGTCATGTCCGGAAAAGCCACCGGGCTTAGAACACCACAGACACAGAGGCCGCAAAACTTCAGAGATTCTCCGGAAATGTCGGATTCATTCGGCTAAGAAATCATCAACTCAATCAGTTCGCCTCTCTGGATGTGAGACCGAAACGCGAGCTGCGGGACTCTTTTTACATATATAAGAAGACAATAAACTCGACAAAGGGAAAACAAATCATCACATCAATCACATCAACAGCTCCATTCACCACATCAAACAACAATAAACTTGAACATCTTCAAGTAACATCTTCACACTTCTACATTCGGATACCACTATCTTAGGTCTCCTCCAACAACCAATCATCACCATGTCTTTCGATCTTAAAGGCCTTGTCCCCGCCCCTGTCACCCCTTTCACCAAGGATGGCAAGGTTGACTACGAAGCCATTCAACGCCTGGGTTCTTGGCTTGGAAGCATCGATGGAGTCAAGGGTCTTGTCGTCCTCGGACATGCCGGAGAAGGAACCTTCCTTACTCAGCAAGAGCAAGTCGACACCATCAAGGCATTTGTCAAGTCTGTCGACAACAAGATTCCCATCATTGCTGGTATCACTGGCGAGGGTACAGAAGTCGCTGCTCTTGAGGCCAAGCGTGCCAAGGAGGCTGGTGCTCAGGCTGGTCTTCTCTACCCATCTCACGGCTGGCTGCGATTCGGCTACCAGCCTGGTGCTCCTCAGGACCGCTACAAGGTGGTCTACGAGGTCTCCAAGCTTCCTCTGATCCTCTTCCAATACCCCGACAACACCAAGGCTACCTACAACCTCCAGACTCTCCTCGACATTGCTGCTCAGCCTGGTGTCATTGCCATGAAGAACGGTGTGCGCAACATGCGACGCTGGGACACTGAGATCCCTGTCTTCCGACGCGAACGCCCCAATGTTCCTGTCCTTACCTGCCACGACGAGTACCTTCTCCACACTGCTTTCGATGTTGACGGCATGCTTGTCGGATACGGTGGTATCGCACCAGAGCCTCTTCTCGAGATGATCAAGGCCGGAAAGGCTAAGGACTACGCCAAGGCTCGCGAGATCCACGATCAGCTTCTGCCCGTGACAAAGGCTGTCTACCACCGTGGCTCACACATGGAGGGCACTGTTGCTCTTAAGCATGCTCTGGTTGCCCGAGGCATTCTGGACCACGCTACCGTCCGATCGCCCTTGATGCCCCTGCCTGAGGGTGCTGAGGGAGAGATCCACTCTGCCATCTCAACGGCATCTCTGAAGAAGGTCGCCTAAGATATTGTATAACATAGTTCTTTACAGCGATGAAATTGCATTTCCGTTAAATAAAAAACTTTAAAAATAATTACCTGGCTACCACGTGAATGTTCTAAAACCTTTCTATTTTCTATACAAGACTCACTTTCTTCTATTGTAACTATATTGAAGTGTAGATAGAAAGAAACGCGAAATCTGGTTGTCTTGGATACCGTAGCGCGAGGGGGCATATAGAAACCGACTCCCTGTAAACAGTACCTACATAGCACATTAAACTGTGACATTCCGTGCACATTTTCAACAGTCAGCGGACAGACTTGATTTGACCAAAAACGGGGATAAAAAAGAAGACAAAACCTCTGGCGCAGTTTGAGACGTAATAGACTACGGTGAGATTAGCGTGAGGCTCAAAGGTTCAGTGCTCCTCTCTTCAACTTTTTGATCACAGTAATCTGGAGTTCACTATATAATGACCCTCATAGGCCGCCAACGGGCTGGATTGAAGGTAAAATATAACTGAATATATCCGTGTGACCTGAATATTAAAAGACATAAATGTATTTAATACATGCGCTTTCATGAATGGAGAAATCCCAACGAAGTAGGGGAGACAGGTGTGGCTATAGGGTATGCACCGCTGGCTGTGAGATCTAGGTAGAAATTACATTACACAGACGCAAGAAGGGAGTCACGGAGCACGGACATCAAGGGTCCCGGTGCTCTGGTTGCATTGAGTTAGTGAGATTACCTGGGTTAGACCGAGACGGCATGGGTTGTGAATGTGCCATGACGACGCTGTTAGCCTCTCTACCTCTGCCAAAGTGGGAGAAAATTTCCTATGCTCGGTCCCTTTTCCAATCATTTCAAGTCTCCCCCAGAAATGTCCCACATGACATGTCCCGGCAGGCATAACCCCGCATCCTGGTCGTTTCCCCCCAAAAACACTCGGATTCTTCAACTCCTCACCCACAGATTTCCGGTGAATCCGAGCATCAATGGCAACTCCTCTCACCTCAACACCACTGTCTGATACATCAACATGCACGAATACTGGGACTTCTCGATCAAAAAGAATTCTACCACTTTCTCCAGATGTATCTCGTGAATCCGAAAATCGCCGGAAAGCCTCAAAGGTCAGCCGAGCTTGCGACCACTGCAAGCTCAAAAAGCTCAAATGTTCCGGCACAATCCCTTGCGATGGATGCACCAAGAGAAATGTGAATTGCCAATATGACTCGGCATATCGCAGAGGCAGGCCACCAACGCCGCCTACAGTCGGTCGACAGCGTCATTCCATGAGTTCTGCAGCTTCTACCGTTCGGCCGACAAACCCTGTAGAGGAAAACACAGAGGTTATTACCACAAGATCCTCTTCTCAAGGCCCTTCTGGTCTCGAAACTGCAGAAATTGAAGGTCAATTCTTTGATCCGACGTCAAATTTGACCTTCATTCACCGAGCTTGGAAGAGGCTGGCTCAGCAGAACCAGCAAACTGATTCCGGTCTGTTGACAGGTTCTGAAAACCTCCAGCCCCTCATGTCGGCTGGCGATGTACCCTTCACCACTAAGGGGGACCAAAGCCTGTTGTTTGTGAGCCAACCAGCGGCCCTAGAGCTATTCACTTACTATTTCGAGAATTGTGTCGTAACTTACCGAATTTTGAATCATCAATATTGTCGGTCATGGTTCGACACTGTCATCAACAATTGGCACAACGGACAGCCCTTGGAGACAGAAATTGGAAATGCAAAAGCTGCTATTATCCTTAGCATCCTAGCTATTGCCAGTTTCCGCCAGCATAGGATCACAGAACAAAGATCGGTGCCAGGGATAACTCTGCTATCTCAACAGAGTGAACAGTACTTCCTCGCTGCGTCTGATCTGACAGCTCAAGAGACTGGGTTGCCACGATTGGAATCGGCACAGGCACGTGTACTGCAGGTACTGTATTTACTACAGACTTCCCGCATGAACCAAGCTTGGTATGTGTTCGGAAATACAGTTCCCATCGTCACAGCGCTCGGTCTTCATCGAAAGTCCAACCACTACAGAAATGGAGGCCGACAACCAACAGACTATATAATCTCTGAATGCCGCAAGCGGACATTTTGGGTTCTTTATACCCTCGATAAGTATCTAGCGGTTGTATTTGGTCGACCTAGATTCTACCACGATAACGATACCGATCAAGACTTTCCGGATAGAGTCAACGATGAAGACATGACACCACAAGGGCCGTCGCTCGCCGAACCTGCAATGGATTGTCACGTTGATGCAGTAATCTTCCATGCAAGGTATGAAAACGCACTTCTCGCAAGCTTTCTCCATCTCATATTCTTCCAGGATAGCTATAATCATCGAAAATGTGTCTCGCCAAGTTTACTCACTCAAGAAGATGCGATCGGAGGAACGTCTCGCGGCCGCGCAAGACTTTATACAAAAACTCCACGAATGGAGACAGGCTCTTCCACCTCATTTCAGCACTGTCCGTCCCTCAAGTCTCATACCAATATTCTCTCGACAATCCACAGCCTTGAAGCTTGCCTACTGCCACGCTGTGATGCACACCACCCGACCATTCCTCCTCGATCATTCGGAAAACTGCAGTCCAGCTCTACAGGAGTGCGTAACACAATGCATAAGCGCGGCTAAACTTGCCCTTGAGATAGTTGATTCTATGTTCTCTGAGCAATCGGTCTTGTTTCATGCGTTGTGGTGGATGCCATACGTGACATTCTGTGCTCTAGCAGTGGTATATGTCTGGGATATCCAACAAAGGAACAACGAGTCAGTAGAATCTGATAATACCTTACTCTTTGGTCTGGCAGAAAAATGTCAAAACCATTTGGCAAGGACCATTTCTGCCGAGTCTGCTAGTCGAAGATACAGCATAATCATTGAAGAGTTGCGTCAAGAGGCGAGGCAAGGCCCACAACATGCCAGCAGGACACTTCAGATGTTGAACTGTAACGATGGATCACTCTTGTCCAGCGAGCACGAGTCTGGGGCATCTATTGATGAGTTGGGTTCCATGTTTGAAGACCAAGAATCATCCAGCTCTGGTCTTATGTCGATCATGAATCCACTGAGTCAATGGCAGCCGACTGACTGGTTAGATCTCGACTCTTCGGTATGTGCATTGAGCCGTTCATGAAAGACGTTCAAGGCTAATAGATTATAGGCCTTTACTTTCTGTTCCCAGCTTGATGATCTGATGATTTTCTAACATTGAATGATTCCTTCATGATGGCAAGTGTAAAAAAACTTTATGAATACCAGATGTGATGGCTTATTGAGCATGTTGAGAACTCATTATATGTGCGGCGTGTGGCTGATCTTACAAAACATGCCTGAGAGGGTGACTCGGACTTCTGTATTGCCTGCATAACACAGTCTCTTTTGATCCAGTCGCACATCGATTTATGTGAAGCAATTGGCATGGTTTGCACTATTGAGATATCGCCGAACAAGGCTAGGCTAAAGCAAATGTGAGTCTAATCTCATTGATAAGTAGCCTCGGTAGATATGCAATTGGGTTTCCCATCCCTCTTCAACATCCTTATTGATCATTACGTGTCGCCTTTCATGTACAGTAAACTATTGAAATCGATGATCAAACTATTGAAGTCTGGACAACGACCAAGCCAGAATAAGACTTCAGCTGGCGGCAGAACCAATTGAATCATGGACCCAAGCGGATCCCAATGTTCTAGGCCCGATAGACGGGTGCTGCATCCTATCGAAACTGGCTTGTTCTCAGCTTCAGCGGTTATGTGGCTAGCGTTGAGAAATACATATAATACCAACAGTCACTATACCTGTAGTAAATCCATCGCCATCTTATTATCTCAACATGACACAACCACGCACCTACGACAAGGACTTTATTTCACGTCCAACTTCGACCTCGAAGCCGAAGCGCATCATCATTTGTTGTGATGGAACCTGGCAGTCCTCCACAACCATTGATCCTAAGAAAGGCTGTCCCTCCAATGTCACTCGTATCAGCCGTGTACTTGCCAAAGCTGGCCTCGATCGTGACAACAATGAGCGCCAGCAACTGGTATACTACGACGCTGGTGTAGGCACAGGTGATATTACCGGCGCTGAGGCAACGCGACAAGGTATGAGGTGATTTTTCTAGTCACGTCAAATCAGTGCTGACACATAGCAGGTTCGCAGGGTCTTGGTCTTCTCGAGAATGTCCTTGAAGCCTACAATTTTATTGTCGCCAACTACAATCCGGGTGACGAATTGTATTTCTTTGGTTTCTCACGCGGAGCCTTCACCGTCCGCTCAACGGCTGGCTTGGTACAAGAAGTTGGCATCATCAAGTCGCATCTAATGGCCCATTTCTTGGAACATTACGGCGACTTTATTCGTGGAGAAGACTTCAGTAAATCGTTTATCGAGACTAAGCATTGGGCCAACTTCCAAGCCCACAGTCCCTCAGCGGTAGCTTGTCCTGGAAAAGACACTGTGATTCAAGTCATCGGTGTTTGGGATACCGTCGGCGCACTCGGTATTCCTGATATGGGCCATTGGATCAAAATTGACAACTCTCGATTTCGCAAAGCCTATCAGTTCCACAATACGGATCTCAGTGCCAGTAAGTCAAATCGTTTCGTTTGCATAGACTCATCCTTCGTGATCAGTCACTGATCTGTCATAATAGATGTTAAGCATGCGTACCATGCTCTTGCCTTAGACGAACGTCGTGGCCCTTTTTCACCTTGTCTCTGGTGTGTCAAAGGAGACAATAAGACGACAAAGCTTGTGCAATGCTGGTTTCCCGGTGCCCATATCAATGTCGGCGGAGGCAGTTCTGACAACGCCTTGACCGACGAGGATAAGAAGGAGGGAAAACAGCCCAAAGGAGACAACGAGAGGCTTTCAAGCGTAGCCTATGCTTGGATGCTCGATCGTATCCGCCCACATCTGGCTTTGGACGAGGAAGCGCTTCAGATGCAACTTGCAGATATTGACGGTGTCATTCACAGCCCTGGAGACCCGAAGCTGAAGGCTTGGGAAAGCCAGGAATGGCTCTTGGGTAATATCGATGACAGCTATACCGCCGAGTACAAGACCATGGGTAGCGCTGTGATCCGTACTCCCATGGACTATTACAAGCGTGAGGAAGGTTACACCGTCGAGCGAGTTCATCCTTCGGTGCACTTCCGACAGGAGTATCACCGCAACTTGAACAAGCAGTTGAAGAAACCCATTAAAGTATACGAGCCGTTGGCTATGGAGGGTTGGAAGCGAGAGTACGAGTCAGATGGCCTCGGAAAAGATTTGAAGCCGCGAAAGGGCTGGACTTGGACAAAGTACAAGAAAGGCGCCACACCTGAGAATAAGAAGACGATGATCGAGAAGAAAATGTGGGAGTTTGAGATTGGTAATCTCCCAGATGACACAAGTATTGAAAGATGGTTGATCAAGAAGTCATGGAATGTGGAGTCTTACTTCAAGACAGTGGAAGAGGGATGGTGAGACTATACGCAACAGTTTGGATAGATAGAACCTAACTCATGGAATTATAACAATGCTCTAATGGTATACATGAATGTAAATTTCAGTTCTTGATGGATATAGTGAGACATCCAAATGATGCTGTTGTTGTGTTAGTTGCCCTGGCACGTGCTGCTGTATCCAAGGAATTTCACTTTTTATACTTCTGGAGGTTGTTGTAAATGTGGCTGAACTATTATTTGATATGGCTGATAGGCAATATCGTGTATGGTATTGGAAGGACGAATAGGAGCTAAAATAGGATCCATCTTTGAGAAACATTCCCTACGACGCCTTATTGAACAACTCGGCGGATATCGACAAGGAGGTTGCCATTGGCCCATGCCTCATTCGCACCCCTGACCTTTCCATCAGCACGAGTGCACTTATCCAGAATAAAACCAGCACCGCGAGCGACCTCCTGGCTATTTGAATAGTTAGTCAGAGTTTCTCGAAGATAATTATTCTTTGTTTTAAAAGGGCAAGTTACCAGGTAGAAGTTCTCGTAGGGGCGCCTCTAGCGATACCAGTGATCTGAGTGTTTCCGCGTCTGCAGAAAGACTGTCCGGAGATGGTAGCAACGCAAGGCTGGCTACCTAGGCTGGCGAGGTAATTGATACAGGCGGCAGCTTCGTTAGCCTAACAATCTTGTGTCATTTGTGTTTGAACAATAGGCAGGAGACAGATTCATGAAAACGCACGTTGGCCAGTTCACTGTTAGGACGATCATCTCTGCACGTCACTGCGCGTTTCTCAAGTGTGGCGGGAACAGCAGCAACCGTAGAAGCAGCAGTGAGGAGAAGAGTAATGGAAGCAACAAAGTTAACCATGTTGGGCGGTGAGATATGGCTGCGTTTATGAATACTGAACTTAGAAGACTGGTGAGATGAAGGGCAACAGCTTCACAACGGGGCGTGGTCCTTTTATGTCGCTTTTTTAACCGCCGTTTGTTCAAAGAAAAAGTCTGTTTTGTTGTCTTTATTCACGGTCCGTCTTACATCAGGCAGGGCCATATACTCTAGTCCATGCAACAATTTAGGCTATGCAGTAAGATATATCTCCAGAGGGCAAGTAGGGCTGGAAGATCCAGAGTTGAACGTGAAACCCTTGTTGCTGTCACTTCTTTTCTCCACTACCATTGGCTTGGTCGGTTTTGCGATCGGACTTTGAATGGCCCATGCTTCGCTGGCCTGGCTTGGCAACTCGTCTCATTCTGTACCGCTATCCACACAACGGGACGTAAACACTTGGCCACGTCCAAAGCGTTCACGACCCGTATTTGGTCGAGGCGTTGAGACTGTACTGTACTCATGAATCTCTTGGCACTTGCAGAATTCTATACTGAAGTCCTATGCGGTAGCTATATCTTAACTGCTGAGTCGGAACAGAAGACACAATTACCCCGAAAATAATAGAAATGACTTTTTCACGTGAATAAAACGATCTATAGGGGGCTTAGGATGTGTTTTTCTTCCTTTTTTTCTTCTTCGATTTAGTGTTGCAACAAGCCTCGGAATAGATGAACAGGGTTGTATCTTTCTAGCTTAATGTAAAGTTTTAGACGACAGCCAGGACAGAACACCTCACTGGGAGGGAAGAAATTGTTAGTAGATAAGAAAAACTCGGATTTTGCGGGCAGAACGGATGGAGATGAGTTGAAACTTCATCTCTACTAATCAACAAACACATCACCCAGTATATCGGTACCCGAAAATGTGCCTGAAAGAAGAAATAAAAGGAGAGAAAAGTCTAAGGGAACATACAAGAACTTCGAGATGTCAAAGGAATTTATTAGAACGACTATAATCATATTATTGCTTACTATCAATTAAATTACAAAGTCGACAAATCTATTGTTGGTCCCTAATATCCAAAACTGTGGTTGTTTCCAATCCTTCAAGAATTGCCGATAGTACTAATCCTACGTTTCACCACTTTTCATAGATGATCCTACAGTGACTTTGGCCTTAGGTCTCAGACAAAACAGAGATTTAGTAGATCCTTCAGTGGGTGGTCGTCGTGCACTGGCCGTATGGCTGTGCAAACGCACAGATAGTAAATATCCACGACCTCCACTAGGGATCATCGCAGGATTTGGATAATATTACATTCAGAGGAAACAGGAGTCTGTGTAAAGCAATCGAAATAACATAAAAGGTACTGATGTGAACGCTGAACATTCCGAATTTCTTATCCACCCATCAGTCCTCAAATACTTCATATTGCAGATTCCAATCATTTCAACACTTTTAACTTAACTACAACATACCAACCGCAAAAATGGTCTCTTTCAAGTCAATCCTTCTTTTCACTGGCCTCGCCATGGCCGCTCCTACACCTGAGAGTGAGAAGTCTTTGACTAAGCGTTTCAATGGAGGTTGGTGCGGTGTTCACATCCACCTGTTCTCTGGCGAAAACCCAAAGGGCTCCCACGAGATGAATGTCTTTGTCTATGATGGCAAGCAGCAGCTTGTATGGTCAAAGGAGAGCATCTGGGGAAACGGCATATTGATGGCTGAGAGCGAGAATCTCCCCGCCGTCCTCAACATCAACACATTTACCAGTAATGCTCTTGTAAGTTCCCTCGAAAGTCATTATTTTCTTTCTTAGCGTGAAAGTGTAGCTAACATGCAGAAAAGGCCACTTTCACCTACGGCGACCAGGACTGGCACTCGGATGAGAAGCCTCGCTGCTCTGTCGGAGCTTGGGACGGCCCCTCCTTTGGTTCTACCACTCAGACTCTTGAGATGGACTGCGGTTTCTCTTGCTAAGCAGCTACTTTGGTGAGGCTAGCAGATCGCGTCCCCAGTGGCCGACCTGGCATATTGGCCGACGAGTTGAAGTTGGATGTAGCGATAGTCAATAGGAAGAGTGGACGGCAGTTTAACATTAGCCAGAGATGGAGTTTTCTAGTTGAAATGAAATTTAAGACACCTTGACCAATACCACCCCGTGTCCTTCTGTGAAGTACATGCAAAGTTCGCAGTTATAGAATAAAGAATATGCTAGCTACGGGTTACAACTCCTTAGTATACAAATTGAAGCATTTACTAATAGCTCATAGACACAAACATGGCGGAAGGACTACCCTCAAAGTCCTTCAGGTCAAGCCCTTTCGCATGCTGAAGCACCTGGTGCACTCGCGGAGCCAGTGACTTGTTCAACGTGCAAGGGTGGTCCATTGACCTTCCAGGGACACGCCAAGGCGGTGCCGTCAACCCAAGAATTGTGTTTGTCGCGTCTTCTACTCTCCATCCCTCAAATGATGAGGCAGCAGGTTTTGTCGCTGCCAGACCCCTGCTTCGCATTTGCCTCATTAGAGAACCCAGAAGCATACTGGAACACGTTTCGGAGCAGCCGGCCTTTCCTTCTAGGAGATCTTGCTGGTAACTGTAAAGATGGCCAAAAAGCGTCTTCAGGACGTATTGACGTTTGTCGTCAACTTTGTCTAGAGCCTTGTTAACAAAGGAGAAGAAAAGTGAGCAAGAATGCCACGTTACCTAATATTGGTTGTGGTATGGGTAAGTCAACCACGTATTTGCCATTGTCATATAATAGCAGCATTTCGGTCGCGACTGTGAACAGAACTTCTTGCCTAAAGACCCAAGATATGAATAGCCAACGTAGAGGATCTTGTTTCACAAAATCCTCTGGTTGCCCCAGATAGGTCAGCCACGCGGTCAAGACAAGCTCCATAATTTCATGACAACCATAGTAATCAACAATGATGGCTATATGTGAAAGTGTCTCGGCGGATATGCGTTTCGGCACGTCGCGATGGTGACCATGGATGATGTCGAGAAGTATGACAAAAGCCTCGGCATCCCACTCCGACGCTTGGACCTCGTAGAGACCTTGTTCATTGAGCTGGGACTCTTTGAACTTGCTCTCGAGCATGGCTCTAAAGACAGGCGAAGCAAGGCTCAAATGTCTCGATGATACCCGAAACTCAATCTGCGTCGGACTGCCATCATCCAAAGATCCTCGCGGATAACTTTGGTCATTGTCTAGAGCCATTGGCGAATCGCGCCGCGCCTTGTTCGTCTCTCCCAACCCCGCCTCACCAAGGCCGAGGCGCTCATATTCGGGCTCCGAGTCAACTAGGGCATCAGATTCCTCCTCCTGCACGGCATTGGGATTTTGCAAGATAAGCAATGTGTCAGCGCGGGGATCGAATGTGAACGGTGATGGTTTCATATTTGTAGTAATTAATAATTTACTTTTGTGTTTGTAATGGTTGGAAACTGGATGGCCCTCATTGACTGAGGGGAAATGGAGGCTTGGCTTAGTATGTGACATGGCTGCGTCATCTGATCAAGTCCAGTTGGAGTAATGACCTTCATTTGTACCTCCAGCATCAGCCACTAGCGATGAGCTACTCTACAGTTATCCAGCGCACTGTTACAATTTCGCTCTTTCTTCCCCATCCAGCTTTGCTTTCTCGACCGCATTCAGTTCTCGTCGAGCAGGTCCGCCCCGACTACCGTCACCTAAGAAAGTATCCTCGCGATGCGCATACTCGGTGTGAAAGCGCCACTTCTTGGACAGGTCACTGGGTAGAGTCTTCTTAATAGCTGCCGTCATATATTTTCCCAGCACTGGGAGAAACTTGAAGGCACTGTAACAAAGTCAGTTATGTTCGCGTCGTTGTGGTGCGATGACTTACTGTCCACTTCCACCTCCACCGATGAAAAGGTTCTTGTAATCTGGATGATGATCCATTATGAAGTCACCAGTAGGTGTATCTGTATACCAGCAAAGAGCGGCTCTCTCAAGTTCCCGATCAGCAAGCTCAGGCAATATCTCCCGCAAGCCAGCACGAAGCCGTTCCTCAGCATCAGCGGGGACGAAATTCTTGCGCTCTCGAGAAACTGGAGGCGGGACTGAAATGTTGGACTCAACGGCATTATTATCTCCCGCGGAAGGTGCTCTAGTATATCCCCAGCCATGAACCGCGAACTTCAACATCTTCGTGTCCTCGTGAGGGGGAAAATTGAACCATCCGGTAGCATAGTTGACATAAATCGGGAGATCCTTGTATTTGATCATCTCGGCTTCCGTCAAACGGAGAAAACCCAATGCTTGTGCGGTTGATAGTGTCGAGTTGTACGTAGGAACCAGGCCCGAAGACCAAGCGCCTGCCGCAAGAATAAAGTGATCTCCTTCGATCGGCGTTCCTCCTACAGTACGTACAGCTTTGATAACACCTCCAGCATCGCTATCAAATCCCACAACAGTTCCGGCTCGGCCAGAAATGAAAGATATACCAAGCTCGAGGCACTCATCGCGCAGCTGCTTGATTGCCTTGTTCGCATCTGCCCAGCCACCGGATTCATTTAGATAGCCTTCGAAGTTTGGTTGAGCAAGATCACCTGTCAGAATAGGAAATTGCTGCTTGGTCGCCGCTGCATCTGGCAGTCTAGTGTATGGCAGGTTTCGCTTCTCCAGTTGAGCTATCGTTTTATCGGTCCACGATTTCTCGGTACTCTTTCTGGAGCCAGCGATAATGTATTTGGTTGGGTAGAAAATACCCTTGTACTTTGCATCCTGGGACCACTTCTGGTAGGCCTCATATGCAAGCGAGCAGTAGTCGCTGTCACCATAGTCAAACCGAATAATTCGAGAAATATCTGAGCTTGAGCCATCTGGGACCTGCATCATTACTTAACATTTCGTCTGAACATCCAATTGGAGGGACGATACATACAGGGGGCATATGTCTGTCAATCACAGTGATATCCCTGTGACCTTCTAACACAAGTTGCTTGGCAGTCGTGAGACCAAACAGACCCGCGCCAATGACCACGATCTTGCTGTTGGTGTCCATGATGACTTCCTGTCGATTGCTTCTGGTGAGATAATAATTATTTTCAATCGACCCTTTGCACGCGTCTTTATGAGTCTATCGCTTTATATGGGCCCGGATAGGACTTGGACGGATCAAATTTTGCGTTGATCAGCATCCGTGCACGTGAGCGGAAGCTTTACTGGCACCAGGTATGAGAGGGTAGCTAAGAGGCAACAGACATGACTAAGAAGAAACGTAATTGGGTATTTCTAAATGTCTGTTTCGTCTAGTGTGGGTAAGAAACTTGCAAAAACGTCGTCCAAGTTGATTTGCTCCAATGCCCCAAGATCCAATGGAAACGGATCATAAACATCGCCAACATTGCTCGACTGTTGTGCTTGAATATCCACTAACGGCTGTATGTAATGCGTTGAAACTCGGATCGTGCCATCTTGAGAAAGATTTAACTCTTGGGTGCAAGATGCTGATGCCGTGATTTGACTTATTTTGGGGTCGACCAGCGCCCAAAAGACATGCGGATGGAAGACGATCGATATACCTTTAGCGCTCGGCGACTGTGGGTTGTTCTCCGCGACGGAGTCTAGACTCTTGAGCAGTTCAAGCTTATATCTTGTCAGATTCTTGTCTCATAAAGGAACTCCAAACTCACTTTCTGTCTGACATGGGGCCAGGTCGTCGATAGAGTTTCAAGGAATTCTTTGCACCATGTGAAATCATCCTTTGCTCTGTGCGCAATCTTCTGATCAATTGCACGCTGAAATAGCCATGGTATGGTGGCAACAACAGCCACTAAGTGACCGACTAAAGGATCATATATTCCAACGCTATTTTGTTCGCAAAAGCGAAGGAACTTGAATACCCAAGCTGAATGGTAAAGAGTTAGATCTACCGTCTGTTGAAGAAATTGTCGTGGTGGAAGACCATGCAGTCGATCACGCATCGCCACAAGATGAACAAACGGATGGTTGAGGATCGCGGTAGTTGCATGAGATATGACTTGCTGTAGAACCCATGGGATCCAGTACTCACGACGTTGGATCAGATCATTCGATTGCCGTTTGGTGAAGTGCACACTTCGCAGAAGATGGATATGGGGCGTCTTTGAATCGTAGTCGTAAAGCTGAGCACAAAGTATGTAATGCATGGATCCAGGAGACCACGCATTCTCGGCTTTACCAATTCGAATTTGATGAAGATACGATGATAAATGGCCCCATATACCAAGAATCTTGATGTAGTAAGCTGTTATACCAAGGTCCTCTGATGCATCATCGGAGAAAAGATCTGATGGGTATTCACCATCGGTAACGGGTGGTAGCGATGGAGGTATCGGCGCGCTTGTTGGGTACTCTGATTCATTGTCGTCCTGAGTACTACTGCGCTCTAGAGGTGTGAAGGTCTGCTCTAAGAGAAACACAGTCCAATGACACCCAAGACTTGCTTCGGTATCGGGTGACGGCTCGATGAGTGCGAATTGTGGTATCTTGCGCAGAGCTTCGAGGCGAGACAGAGTTCCAATTGTCATCCACGCCTGCCCTGGCTTACAAGCTTCGAACTTGGTATCAGTAAAAGTTTTGAGACCCAGCAGAACATTCCAGGAGCATACCCGCGACATCAACCAGAGCAAGTAAGCAGAGAGATTGAACCACCTCCAACCTTGGGATGCCCTGAGAAGCAAGCTGGGTGACTGTTTGCTGCGCGGACGAAGCGTAGAACTCGGCAGCTTGAGCTTGTTGGTCTCGATAGAAGTCATGCGTGCAATGCCGTACAGTAAGTGCAAGGAAGCTATCAAGGAGATACCTTGGTGACGAATGTAGGTAAAGCTTTAGCTCAGGAAGCTTGAAAAGAAGCAGTGGCTGAAGATGATGTCTGATGTGATAAATCTCGATAAGGTGGTCGATGACGTCGGATGGAGGTGTCGGACTTGGGAATTAGCCGACGTTTATTGGAGAAAGCCATGTCATACTTATCGGGACTGAAGGTTGGTTCAGATAGGGTCTCAGATACTATACCAGGGCTTACACTTGCAGCACTTGAGTATTGGTCCACTAAGATGGGATCTGTAGATGTATTCAAAGACGACCCAGACACATTTTCTCCTCGTGGCCTAGAGAGTCAATCCTGCTCATCAGAGCTCAATATGGACTTACTGTAGTAAGTGGTAAATATCTTTCACCTGTGTCTCCAAAACCTGGAAACGCTCTCGGAGGTCACTTTTATTTGCACTGCATGAGTTAGCAGGGTTTACAACCTAGCCTCGGGGTATAATGCTTTTTGTTGACTCTATTACTTCTCCTTGTATATGCTCTTGTCGGTTCGGTTGTCCTATAAGCACATTCTTGGTTTAATCGTCGACAAAACGAACATGTCGGCTTTTCACCCGTGCACTTGCTCTTCTTTTTGCTTGAAGTTGTAAATGATTAGTAGACCCAGGAGAGGAACAATTGGTACATACCGGCATGGCTCGCACGCTTGCTTGCTTCGTGGCTCCATATCTCGTCTTTGATGGTATCATTGGACGGTCCAAAGAATGAAAGTGATTGGGAACTGGCGATGAAAATGGGGACGGAAGCGGAACTAAGTAAGCTTACCACCACGTGAGCGGAAGATTCAATAATCTCCACATCTTTAGTTAGGTCGTCATTCTCTCACCAACTTGCGAATACTCCTCTTCGGGTCTGGTCCGCCTAGTGCTCAAAGGGAAAGCATGGCATAAATAACAGCAATAATAATTTTGCTTAATTGGCTTTTGCCCTAAAAAGAGAGATCCACAAACCATATAGTCTGGTTTGATATAGCTTTACCTGTCAACGCATTCCAAGAACGAGAGGTAGACAAAGACAGCACATTTCAGAAACATAAAAGACTTTATTCAAAACTCCAACGTATGCATAAAAAGGCGAACTAATCAAAAGATAACAAAGGGAAATGCTGAGAATAGCCCGTGTCCTCGTTCAGATATCATACACCCGTGTTACTACTCTGTTCAGCATACCAACCACCATTGTCTTGCTGTGTGGAGCACATCCAACCGACCATGCTGTCTCTCACGGCTGATCCTTCTACGAGGAACAGAAGTCTTGACACCACCATTCAACTTCCATTCTTTTGGTGCAGCATAGTTGCCTCCTCCTTCGACATTCTTATCAACTGCGCCAGCACACCACTTCTCAAATGCAGGTAGATCCAGACCAAGACTGCTGTTCAGGCGAGAATGAACCTCCTTGTATTCACCAGCCGGTTTAGCCCAGCCTTGCAACTGATGATGTGAAGCCTTGAGAAGTTCCAAATGGGTTCGCGCTTCACTAGTAAAGCGCTGTCGATCAGGATAAGCCTCCCCGAACTCATTACCACTGCTGCATGAAATCATCTCACGAAGAATGGTCTCGTGGATCGACATGGCGCTAGCCTTGCGACCACTGTCGGCGTACAGCGCAGCAAGAAGACGAGAGAACTCAAGAGTTTCGACATCAAGACGTCCTCGACTACGGCGCAAGTTATAGCTGATCAACTCAGCTGTCTCTATGGCGCAGGTCACGTCCTTGCGAGCGTATTGGGCGTGCACAAGCTTCTTGCCAATGTCCAAGACCGCAGTAGACGACCACCCAGATCTCTGCAATCTCTCACGGGCGCTCCATAGACGATGAAGCAAGAGTTCGAGCTCATCCCAGTTCTGCTGTGCTCCAAGAAGTCTGATAAGACCAGAGATATCTTCGAAGCGCAGGCAGAGGTAGTCAATATTGGACTGCTTGAAGGCAGTGAGGACTTCAGTCATGATCTCACGAGATGTCTTCAGCATGGCATGTCTGATTTTCTCATCCTTGGCATCGTTCGGGTGAGGAACATCAATGCCTGCCAGGAGCTCAGCAAGCTTGTAGCCATACTGAACACAATCTTGGCGATGGTACAGTTTCTGGGCCTGAGCAAAATGGAAGACACAATGGCCAAGCTCCTCTGCGCAATGCCAGTCTTTGGCCTGCAGGAGTTCCTTGACCCGGGCACTTCCGGCCTTGACAGCGAGAAGAGTAAAGTCGATCTGAGTAGCACCACGATCCTTGCTGAGCTCATGAAGGATAGCGAGATAGAACACACGAAGATTTTCATCGGCCACGTCCTTGAAGTAGGATGCATACTTGGTCTTGAAGAGCTGGAAGAGCCTCTTGTCAAGAACAAGGAGGAGTTGAGAGCGTTTATGCTCAACCCAGAAGCCTCTCAGCTTGGCACCACACTCTAGAACCACTTCAAGCTCAGTCTGGCACTCGACGACACGAGAGTACTCTTCATAGAGGATAGACTCGTAGATGATGGTGGCCATGATTTCAGAGTAGGTCGTTGAGCAATCGTTGGGGCAAAGACCATGCTCAAAGGCACTGAGAAAGACAAAAACGAGTTTGCTCAGGTGAACATCGAGCTTGATGGTGAGGTCGTTGCAAGGGATAGTTCCCCGGAAGATGATCAGATGTCGGAGTTGACGGAGAACCTCGTATCCCTGCTGAATGAGGCTGACCTTGACGTAGATGGAGGCCATGGTGATGGCCACCTTGAACAGCGTTGCGGTCACCTTGCATGTAGTGATCACTTCAGTAATGTGAATCTCGAGCAGCTTGACCATCTTGACGTGGTATTCCTTCGTGTTGCAGCTGTGGTACAGCATAATGACGTATTCAAGCTGTTGAAGGGTCTCCTCGTGCCAGCATCCGAGGGTGATCTTGAGATGTTCATAGGTCTCAATACAGATCTGGATGGCTCGGTCGATGGGAACATGGGTATGGCCCTCCTTCTTACCACCTGATGTGATAATCGTCACGTACAACTTGGAAAGACGCTTCTTGACTGTGTTGATAGTGGTCTCGGTAACAGTAGTTGTGGTTGTCTTGGTCGTGGTGATTCTCTTGATCACTTCTTCGTAGACAGTGATAGACTCGTGGACATGTTTCTCATGCTTCTCGCACATCTTAGCGAACGCAATCAATGCTAAGATGTAAGCATGGGACTCCCCACCGCAGGTTTTCTCGATAATCTCCTTGTACTCGACCGAGATCTTGTAGAGAACAGAGAACTCAACCTTGACGTGAACCTCAAGGACGTAGGTGTACTTCTCGTAGATCTCACAGATGATCTCCTCGGACCACTTGTGCTCTCCACGATGATGACAGACGGTCTCCCACACGAAGGCACAGAGCTCTCGGAGCTCAACCCACATGCCGCGGCCGTGGTAGTGGCGACAAAGGAAAAGGGCAGCTTCGAAAGCATCATGGTGGCAATGTTTGATGCCCTTGTTCAAAACAGTGACGATCTCGAGATAGTACTTGTACACATCTTTGTGGCCTATCAACTTGCAATGATGAGCCAACTGGTAAAGAGTCCAGATGGTCAAGCGATGCGTATGCCCAAGGTCCTTCTTATATCGCTCAAGGATCTCAATGTAAATCTCAATAACCTTCTCGTGGCGGTGATGTTCCTCGTAGAACTCAATGAGGACGGTGAGAGAACCGCACAGCAGCTCGTCCTCAAGGCTGCACGAGGCTAGGCAGGCGCGGTAGATGCGAAGGTAGATAAACTCCGCCTTCTCGAAGTGGCCCTGGTGGTGGTAACATCTCGCAAGACGTCGAGCCACATGAACACACTCTCTGACTGAATGTTCAGAGAGAGTGATTGTGACATCAGTGGTCAAAATGGCCTTCCAAGTGATCTCGAGGGTTCGCTTGATGATCACTTCGGCCTCGGACCAGCGATGATGCTCGAAGTAGATGCCGATGAGAGCCATGCAAGCGGAGTAGAATGCATGATCAAAGCCAGACTTCTTACAGCGGGTGTAGTGCGTCTCATAGATTTCCTTGACGACTGTCTCAGTAACCTCAGTAGTGGTGGTGGTGGTCGTCTTTGTAGTGATTGTAGTCTCGGTGACCTCCTCTACGACTTCAGTGATGAGGATAGTGGTCTTAAGAGCCTCTTCATCGTCACCCTTACCACAGCCCTTGAACCAGCTCCACACCTTGGTCAAGATACTGACAGTGATCTCAAGAAGACCAAATGTTCTGCACATAGTACCAAGTTTCCGGATCCAAATGACCAGGGTCTCAGTCTCACATTTATGGTGCTCATACTCAGCCCAGAGACAGATGAGAATGGTGGTGGCTTCCTCATGGCGGTGGACCTCTCGCAAGTACTTGCAGTACTCGAGAGCAATCTGGATCTTGGCAATGTGCACTTCAATGCTAGCGTTCTGTCGGCAAGTGATTGAAATGCGACGCCAAATGCTGATGAAGAGTCTCTCGGCGAGGTAGAACTTGCCACAGGAATGATACGACCAGGCGAGCTTGATCATCATGGCGATGCAGAGGTGTGAGTGGATGTCAAGTTCCTCTGTGGTCTCAAAGATGAACTTTTCCATCTCACAGATGCCTTCGTCTGTACCCTCGCCCTTGAGAACAATGTCGAGAGTTCCGAAGAAAGCAGCGATGCGACCAGCCTCGGGAGACTTCTTGCCATAGCGGATGACAATAATCTCGTGAAGCTCTCTGTAGATAACAGTAGCGCGCCACTCCTCGTGGATGCTGATGTAGAGCTTGGCGAGCTTCTCGTACCAACAGATGACCTCGTCACTAGTTCGACCATGCTTGTGCTTACAGATCTCAATCCAGAAGCGGATCATCTCCTCTCGGCAAGTGACAATCTCCGTGCGCTCGGTGATGACGATAGTTTCAGTCCAAGTAAGGAAAAGGTGTGTGCATGAACCAACAAACGTGCTGGTCTTAGAGAGAACGACCTCACCCAGCTTGGCAGCTCGGTAGTAATATCGTGCTCCGCATGCATGGGCATCAGAAGAGCTTGAGAACTTGACGTGGATATGACCAAGAGCAATAAGACTTTGAAGAACTGAAACATGCTTCTCTCCGAAGCAGGACTCACGAATACGCAGAGTGAGCTCATGAAGCTCAATGGTGTCCTGGCGGACGTCGTGCCTTCCCCAACAAGGTCGCTCGAGGAGAGTGAACATGACCGACTCTGGGAAAATATCGCGGAAGCCTTGGGGTAGGCTGATCTTGCCGTCCGATGCGACAAATCCAGCATGTCGGAAGTGAACGACCCAGTTGCGCATGACATAACCCATCAGGTGATGTCTGCTCAAGATGATCTCGACAGCAGAGTCATCAAGCTCATCGGTGAGCAGCTCCTGGTCATCATCAAGGTTCAATCGTGCGTATAGAAGCATCCTCAAAGTCAACTGAGAGTGAGCGTCTTTTTCAGAAAGCAGAGACTTTCCAAGAAGACCTTTAAAGTATGCTTGTACAACAGCGTTGCGGAAGTGAATACGGCCACCTCGGATGATGAGGAAGTCGCTGCACTTCTCTGAGACGAACTTGGAGATGTTCGAGGCGGTAGGGAGCATGGCTCGCTTCTGGAGATCCACCGAGAGAAGTTCTGCGATCTCTGGAACAGAGAAGGGGGTGTTGGTAACGAGCATAAAAGAAAGAAGGTACCTGGCCATCTCGTTCAGCTTCAAGTCTAACTTGTCCAGAGACAGTCTAAGGACATCGTTGACATCACCACTGATGCTCTTGGCTTTTCCAAGGAATGCATCACAAGATTGCTCTTTAACCAAGAGACGACCAGCATAGAACGCCCAAAGGAAGCTACCTTTTGACTTGGCGACAAGGTCGTTGATGACTTGCTCGCGGTCACGATGAATAACATCATGGTAGTGGCGTGACTTGGAGAGCACCTGCTTGAGGTGAGCTCTGATGTCTTCTTGGACCTGCTGTTGCTTAATCTGGAAGATCTTGCTGCAGTCCTTCAGGCCATCAAGTCTTCGTGAAAAGGTGATGACACGGGTTCTTGAAAGATCTGCGATGCAGTCCGAAAGGAGCTTGTGGAAGCCGACAGCGCTCTTAGCGCCGCCTACCATCTCGTCGCAGCCGTCGGTCAAGAGAATGAATGATGTACCCTGGCTCTCGGCGGAGCGAATGCCAGTGCGCAAGGTATCCCAAAGGGTTGCCTCAAGCTTACCGGCGTCGGAAGTCTTGGAGTAGACCTCAAAGGCTTGGACCAGTCGTCCATAGTGCTCAACGTCACCAACACTTCGCTCAAGAAGCTGGAAGACGAAGCTCTTGGCGCAAGCTAGCGATGTGGCCTCTTTTGGCGAGTCCCAAGGGAAGTTGTAGGAAAGGACAGTATAAGACTTGTAATCGAAAGGGCGTGCAAGTCTCTCTTGAACCCATTCGGCAAGAACGCTCTTACCAACGCCAGCTTCACCCCAAAGGTTGAGAGACTTATCCTTACTGTTGAGGAAGCTGGTCAACTGGCCCTTGATCCAGTGACAGGTATCTTCCGAGCGATCAAGATGCTCGTAAACCTCGTCATATAGAGTGTTTCTGACCGAGGACCCAGAAGATGGCTCAAGGCGCTGGCGGACAGACTTGAGGCTGATGGGGAAGGACTTGCGACCAAGGCTATATCGCCAAACACGGTCGCACAAGTCCTCCTTAGCCTTCCAGATGGAATCAATGTGTTGGCCAAAGGCGGCATCAAAACTGATGGTGATACCCTCACCGGGTTTGAGACTGTCAATCTTCTGCTTGTAGTGACTGGCAATGCGACCGATGAGATGAACCAGCTCGCAAAGGATATGGGCAGCGGACTCTTTGATGGAAATGGACATGTATTCGAGGTCGGGGATACGAGAGACAGTGGAAAGGAGCATAGCCAACTCATAGAAGGCGATGAAAGTGGGCACTAGTGCCTTGGCTTGGTTGTGCCCGATCTGCAAAGGTCAGTTCTACGTGATTAGATGGGACAATAAGAGACAAACCTCGAGAAGAACTTGGCAACTGGCCAGAGCTGCCGATGCCGATGAATGAGCACCAGAGGCGAAGGTCTCGATCTTGCTGGCAAATGTAGTGATCTGAAGACCAAAGAACTGTGCAGTACTGAGAACACGGTCCCAGTCGCTGCCTCGGCGAGGCATGTGAATTAGACGCTCATCAGAGATGTACTGGAGATAACTCCTGATGTCCATCTCGTTGACGAACTCGTCATCATAGTCATCAAATCGAACTATCAGCTTCCTGACAGTCCGTGTTATCTTGGTTAACCGCTCATACTCGTGAAGCTTGGTCACAACGGTTAACTTGGAAGCAGTAGCGTTGTTTGCAGTAATTGTTAAGCTGCTCTTGGCGTCGACGTCGTCCTGTGAAGTTTGGTTGGATGCGACGGTCGTGCTTTCGCTCTCACCGTCCGAGACTTCCATCTCATTGACGCTTACCGCGATATCCTTGTGATGCTTGTTGTCCTTGCCGATGCCGGCGAGGGATTGCTTGATGCCCTGGCGAACGGACTCCATTGTTCCACGCGATGAGGAACTTTCTTGTGTTTGTAAAGAAGATGACGAAGTCTTGCGTTTCCGTCTGACTATTTGTGAGTGAAATTAGGGAGGAGAAGTGAGGCTTTGAGTCAAATGAACGTACTGTCAAAGGTTTTCCTCAAACCCAACATGCTCAATTAAAGATGTGTAAGATGGTGGTACATGGACAAAGAGCCCCTCGATGTGTGCACGAGACAGTCTCAAAGTCCGGATATCAGTATTATATATCGGCTCTGACTACTCTGCATCAATCATCAATGGGCTTATCAGTCGCAGCTGAAATACCTTCGGAGCTACCCCTCACAAACCAGCCAGCCATATTCAGGGTTAACACACCAAGAGCTGGTCTGGATGCAACCCCTCTCAGGATCTAGACGGGAATGGTCTTGAAGCAAAAAGTAATCATGTTGTGTAGCCTCAACGTTCCGACGGTCGAGAATGTCCATCTATTGACTGGCTGTAGCGAGACACACACATACCACACATTCTTCCGCGGATGAGCTGGAGTGTAAGCAAGGGTGGAAGCTCAGCTACTATTTGGCACTCCCCAATTGGGAACGAGACTTCAATAGTTTCGGCCGATCAACCCCAGCATTTCATCGGTTCGCGGGAACGCCATTTTAGCCACGAGCGGCCTAGACCCTTTACCACTCGTCAGCCAGCCAGACTACCGAATTTTATGCAAGCCCCATCACAGGAGGGTTGTCCAGAAAGAGTAGCTCCACGTTCCGTAACTGTAAATGTGGCTGGCTGACTGTATAGCAATTGGGAAAGCTGAGACATGTGGCTCTCTACCTATTGCTCACAGTACTCAAAGTTAATGAAACCGAAACGCCCCAAACCGTGGTCGCGATATCTCAGCGAGATGTGAGAGACAAATTGATTGGTGAAGTTTGGTCCTCAGACACCAATATAGACAATCTAGGTTCTGAAGTCGAACCATTTAGGGTCGTGTATTGAAGCGGACTATTCAGGTGATTGACAAAAGGCATAAACTGAGAAATGAAGGGAATATCAGTCAGACTGATCGGCAGCGTCGGGAACCTATTTCCGGGAATTGCTCTTCGCTGTGGCAGGCTGAGCCGGAGGCTGACGAGCTGAGGGAGTAGGGGAGCAACCTCCTCTCAAACCTACCTGTGGATGGCCTCAGTCTTGCATGCTTAGTTCAAGCCAAAGATGCAGAGATGCAAGTAATCAACGGGCAGTGGAAAAGAATCTATTAATCGAGTAGCTAGTTACCCACTCTGTTTCGACTTATTCAGTTAGCAACGTTCCAATGATCTGGTCGTGACTCCAGAATCCCCCGCAAGACATGGTGAAGATGGATGCAGCTCAATTCGGAGCCCATTCACCAACATCCATGTATCTCTACTGATTGTCGCAGATCTCGGCGCCCGAATGTGAATATCGCCACTTGCGATGAATGGTTTGCTCTGGGTAACACATTCTCGACAGTGTCAAAGATGGCGTCGCTTCTTGTGGCTTTATGTGCTGCTGTCATACAAGCGGCCCGCGTCGACGCGTGTCACCACAAAAGAATCGGAAATGAGAGAGTGCACTGTTCTGACTGGACCCTGGAAGCGACTGTGTGGTGTGGATTAACGATAACACGTCGATCGATTGGTGATAAGAGATAAGATAGTGCGTTTCTAACTGATAATGAGCTTAGGTGGGTAATTTTGATGTTGAAAATGGGTGCAGTGCAGGATACCTAGCTCGCCATAACCACCCTACACTTGAAACGAAAGTCCACGGGGCAGAACAATATGACACTCGGAACAGGGCATGGTTATAAATAGTGTAACAAATGAATTATTCATCAGTATTCTTTTCCTTTGTCGAGTCAATTATCTTCAAAAAGGCGAATAATAAACTTTGATTGTATGGTGTTCATAGTGTTGGAGATCTGGATACATCTACCTCAACTAGAAACCAGTATCATCAACGTGAGACAATCTACATCCTCTGGATCCTTTCTCTCCAGACGCGTCCGGACGCGTTTACTCCCTGAGATGCTCCTTACGATATCCCCTGAGCAGTGACTTTCACTCAAAGGCAAGTTACTCTATCCGTCTAGTTTCGTAAAAGGATATTCTTTAAATCAAACTGTGGAACCTCAAAGAGAGTATAGTCCATTATCCCTTACCAATTTCTTTTGCGAACATTTATTATTGCCCATATGTTCATCGCGAAATCGATAACGTCGTGTGTATCACTCTCCCTTCAGAACACGATTTTAAGCAGGTTTTCGCATTCAATTCAATTACATACATGCGACCAAAAAAAATCGAAGAATCAAATAATCTTCAGCATACTGCAAGTGAAAGCTCCATCAATCAGCTAGCAATTGGGAAGGTACTCTCAGTCACCAAGCCAGAACCCGTATCAATAACAACCTGAACACCTGGTAGTGCCTTTGCCTCATTGTACGACCATTGCTGAGCGCCTGATAAACCAGTCAGTAAACATCTATCTGGTCGCCAATGGCAGAGTTGACTCACTGTTTGGTCCCTGTGCACCAATGGTACACTTGACACCTTTGTCCAAAGCCTCAAAATACTTGTAAGTGACAATGTTGGGTCGTGCTTCTTCAAACAACACGAGGAAATGGTAGTACTGTTCCTTGTCTCCATAACGAGAGACATACCACTCAATGCAAAGGGAACGAGAGGGAGCTTGACCAACAATCTCGTAATAAATACCTTGAGGAGTGTCCTTGTAGATGAACAGGTCACACCAGAAGGGGAACAGGGTATGAGCCGGAAGACCGCCAGTGCGGAAGGGAAGGGGCTGATGGGTGTATGTCCGGTCACCCGTGTCAAGGCTCAGAAGACCATTGATAGACACAAAGACATTGGGGGATGAGTGGTCATAGATGGTCACAGGGAACGAGGAAATAATTGGGTAGAAGATGTCGTCAAAGTCACTGGTTGTTCCGCCCAGGCTACCCACAATCGGAATCGGATTCGAAAGAGTCTGAAACAAAGTTAGTAACTTGACTCGAGAAACCTGTATACCAGTAGAGCCTTACCACTGTGTTGGGAAGCTTGGGCTTGTTGGCCTCTTCAAGCTGGAGTTTGACTCGCTCGAGCTCAGCCTCCGCCGCTCGTCTGGCCTCTTCCTCAGCCTGGAGTTTTGCCTGCACACCGGCGTCATGGGCATTGGCGGCATCAACCCTGGCTTGGAGGTCTTTGGTGGACTCGTCGGAAAGCCGCTTGGCCTCGGTGGCTGCATCGAGTCGTTGGTGGTCTTCAAGATCATGTGAGCTCAGCTCATCGATCTTGTCCTGAAGAGCCTTCTGTGTTGCTTGAGTGGATTGCTGAAGGTCTTCGAGGAGCTTAAGCTTCTGGTCTCTTTCTTCTTGGACACCGGCTAGATTAGCTTCTAGTGTGGCAATGGTGCTGGCCTGCTGGGTAATAGTCTGGTTGGCCGTCGTCAGTTGATTATTAACCTGGCTGAGAGACCCGGTAAGGTCCGCTATCTCCTGAGTCTTGGAGGACAGCTGGGCTGTGGTGCTGGAAACACTCGCGCTGAGCTCGGTGTTCGTTCTGTTTGCAGTGGCTAACTGTTGAGTGAGAGTATCGATCTGCGTACTCTTCTCGTCGCAATTTGCCTTGCAAGTACCAATAGCCTCTTGCGCAACACTTAACTCGTGCTTCGTTGCTACTAACTCTTGGCTCTTGTTGTCCAGCTCTGACTGCAAGGCAGCCTTAGCCCGTTGAGCCGCTTCGAGAGCATCGTAGGCTGCATCAAGAGACGCATGGTCAGCTCTGTCATGCTCGGCTTCTCGTTCCCATCTCTCATGTTCTTCGAGGAGTGTCTTGTCAAGCTTGTTCTTGAGACGACCCTCAGCTGCCTTGGACTGCTGAAGAGCCTTTTCGGTGTTTCGAAGTTTGCTAGTCAGGCCCCTTTCTGTCTTCGTAGCTGCGTCACGGGTATTCGCTAGACGCTGCTCCAATTCTTGCTGCTCTTTAGCTCGGCCGCTCACCGTTGACTCGAGTCTTTCAACCCTGTGAGACTGATCACAAAGTTGCTGGCGCAAGAGTGTCATCTCGATCGCATCATTTCCAATCGTGTCGATGGCAGCATGGAGCCGCTTCTCAAGATGTTCATAGTCCTGTTAACTATTAGCTGATACCATTCATCTAATTTGTATGTACCTTCGAAATCACCTACCTCAGTCAGATGGCCTGCACGGTCAATGAAAGCGGAAGCCCATGCCAAGTTCTCGGAGATACTCTTGCTAAACGGAAGAGGCGTCGTGATTCGTTTTATAGCGGGATGTTCGGTCGGCTGACTGCACTCGAACATCACCTCTTCAACTGCACAGCCGGGAGGAAGGGAAACAGGTCTCCTGAAGGTCAATGATGCTCAAAGAGAAGATTGGGAGCCTTACCGAGGCTGACACATCGGGGTCTTGTGCTTTCGATGATGGACCATTTTTTATGAAGCTAATCCAATAGAATATAAGAGATGTGCTGTGTCTTGCTGGTTAAATTATCTGTCTTGGACTGCTATTTGGTCTCTGGCGCGAATCCGTGTCTTTATAATGTCTTCGAAAGCCTACATCGCGCTAGACGCACAATCATCGTGAAAGGTCAATAATACATTATAGGAAATCCCGTTTGTGCAACCATAACCCGTTTTCTTGTGCGACAACCATTTAGAAGCGGAACCTCCAATTGTGGCTGTCGTCATATTGGGCCCTCTGCATATTATTGACACCGGCGTCTGCCTTCAATGTGTCTGGTGATTTTTGCAGGCTTATTGTGGTTGTATGCAGTTACATTCGTGAACCTTTTCATGCTCTGTTCAGCTGCATATAAAGCTCTTTGACAGTATTGGGTCGTGGATGGGCAGCCACGAAGTCAACCGGCGCAGCTGAGCGTTGCTGACAACGGTTGTGCCGATGCTGTGCAGACTCAACTCAGGGTAGTAATTCAGCTACTGATGCCACGGCGATCTTGTCCCTTTGAAACACACCACTTGCGTTTGCATGACTTCTTTATTGAACGTTGATTGCCATCAGTCCCCCCTTCAGGCTCACCACAACCGAAGTCTCAATGTTGCAAATGACAAAGCGCTTGTCTCCTGCACCGAGACCA
This sequence comes from Fusarium nodosum, assembly GCA_014898975.1. NCBI lineage: Eukaryota > Fungi > Ascomycota > Sordariomycetes > Hypocreales > Nectriaceae > Fusarium > Fusarium nodosum. The sequence continues at coordinate 615,804 of JAAVUE010000015.1, forward strand.
ATTTCCTATTGGAGGCCAAACCGTGGCGTGCTGACGCCTATCAGACGTTGCCTTGTTTAGCCATGGCAAGGGAAATTACCACTATCATTCGACATAACCTAGGAAATACTGGGGATGCAAGTCTTGCTAGTCCCATCCGATTCATGGTTATCATCACATGTTGGACTCAAGTTGTCAGTATGCCTTAACGGATACTACGAATACGAGCTTGTTTCGGTCTTCCCCGTTAACTGTACACGTTGCGGCCGCCATGAGGAACATCTCTCCGCCTAAAGTATCATTGGCTAGATAGAGTTATTAACACGGCGGCAACGATAAGCAATAATTTAACACATTTTTGGAACGGCTGGGAGAATCTTGGCCCGGAGCATCTCTAAATTTGTATCTAATTGGACTTCAAGCGTCGGGAACAACATGCCTAAGTACCAGTGAGTCGCCTTTCTGCGTCAGCAGCTAATCGCCCGTCAGGTACTTCCTATTTGTAAGTCCATACCCCGGCAATAACTTCGCTGTCACACTGGAGTCAGGTGATGTACTGAAAGTTGACATATTGAGAGGAGCAGTCATAATAATAGAAGCAAGTAGAACATCACTGCTACTTTACGCCATACTGTACAAAGTTCTCCAGGTTTCTCTTTGTTTTTATAGTGCCACTATTCACGCCAACAGTCAGATATATAACAGAAACAAACCTAATCTACTTATACTATCGTTAGAAAATGAAACCGGATACTTTGTATATCGTACTGTAGTTGTATCAAATTGTTGTACAAGTCATGCCGAAACATATTAGCGACTTTGTATTTTTTTAAACTAATCAAATCGCCCAAGTGAATAATATATGCCTGAACTCATATATCGACATCTATCTTGAGGTTCTTAGGATATCTTCTGTACTTGATGCGTCGCAGTTGTCCTTCGATGATGTAAACTCCACTTGGACTTCATCGATTACAACAATGCCTGATTCATTATCCTCGCGAGCTGGCTGTTGAGCTCGACCCACACTATGCAGCTCATACTTATGACTCGCTTTGTCACCTCTCCACTTATGGTTACGACCCTGGCTGCGCTCGTCAGGGTGTGACACATTTGAGGACCCTCTGGTCACAAATTTACTGAGACAGGGAAGATGCTTTCGAACAAAAGGCTTGAGATGAGCGAGGCAGTTACAAATAATGCCCGTGTTCATCTCTATACAACTCCACTGAGCAGCTGAAGCTTGTGTCCAGGTGACGTCGGGGTTGTTCTCCATCTTCTTTACGTATCCGAAACGAATGCATGAAACGACGACAACTCTGAATATCGGTTAGCAACTGTGATTGGCCGGTGTCAGGGAGCGGAACGGTAAGGCCATGTTACTTACGCAGAACCGAGGGCGAGGAGCAATCCAGCTGTTACTCGTTGTCTCAAAGGCATGTTCAAGCGATGGATCAAGGGTATCGGAAGGATAATGACTATAGCGTCGCTGACGATGTTGAGCACGCCTTGTGACACTGTAAGGTTGACGACGCAGGTGGTTGTGCCGGGCTTCAGAGGATGACACGGCCATGCCAATAGAATAGTGAAAACGAGGGTATAGATAATAAGACCGGCGGCTGTGGCATAGATTGCCCAACGGAATCTCGTATTCGGAATGAGGCGGTAGTATAACACGAGTATGGCTAGTTTGGCGAGAGTAGGGGGCCACACATATGTGAGACCGATAGCAAGCAAAAGCTACAGAATAGGTTAGCTAGTGGTAGATATAGGAATGTCAGTGGGATAGAAACTTACCCGAAAGTATCCAGGAAGACTCGTTGCTCTTACGTCCCAAAGATGTTTACCGAAGCCGGAAGGAATTGCTGGAGAAATCATTAGCCATCAAGTAGCCATGTGGAATTAGCAGACTATCTGGACACCTACCAAGCATTACGCCAATAAAGAAGCCCAATGATACTCCCCATGACAGTATAATCAAAGCTATCCAAAATATGTCAGTATAAACACACACAACTGCACCGTGGCTCAACTAACGGATATCCCAGTCTAGTTTGCGAACAATGGCGGCGGCGCTGTAGAGACGCAACAGCAATGTCACTGTTGCAACAGCAAACGTACAAAGGTAAACAACGACAATTGAACTCTGAAGCGGCGATCCTCCATCAAAGTCGGGAGTGACACCTTCGGGAGGGGGCATACCACCAACATCTTGCGACATCTTGGAACTCACAAGATTGTGCCTGACTGGTGTGATTCAAACGTAACTCTGAGAACCAAAAGAAAGATACGGTTGTGATAACCTTTTGCATGAAGTTTATTTGAAAAGTTAATGAAGAAGGCGGTTGTTATAACAATCATGCGAATAGCAAAAGGGGTCGCCAAGGCTGGCAGACTGGTTATGTGATATCCACAGGGGAAGAAGATGCGAGAATGAGCTCAGACAGGTGACAAAGCCTTCTGGGAAACCAATATTATGTGGTTTACATACTGTGTAAGCAGTGATAAACGAAAATTCAACAAAGGGTTTGACTAAAAATCATGGAGTCGCTGATATCCGTAGTATTCCAGAGAATAGGCGATTCACAGTGCCATTCGGCGACGCCATACGAGGATACCTGGTCCCCACACCGGGATCATACATCTAAACCTTGTGTTAACGGCACGGCTTGAGTTCCCCGGTGAATTCGGCTCTAGTATTTCGTGATATTGACTTTTGGCTCTTACTCTGAGACAAGGAGAGGACAACCAAGGAACACTAATCCGCCTATCACTTCAATCCCTCATCTCAACTTGCTCCCGAACAACGTTCAATACCGTGACTTAGTACTATGATGTCAACAAGATTGAGCAGCCCAGAGAAGGAGAGGCAGTGGAATTTCGGAATCTCATGGGAGACAAGTCGTAGAGCAAGGTCCTATGCCGGGCACCATCCGCGTCTCGGCTTCGAATCGTCCATGGAACCCTGGCACACTGAGACCCAATAATAGGCGTACCGGCATGTCCTGTCATTACTCGGTATCGTGAACTTTAAATGTTGGGCCTTTACGGATGCTCTGTACCGGCATTCTGAATCAGGCACTAACAGGCGAGGAGATTAGCTTCAATTAGCATGTATTTGCGCAACTGATCCATCGTCGATTCGGGATCGAGATATTATGTAAGATGAGACGTCGACTAGATGCAACATTAGGATAGAGCTACTCTCTACCCGTATATTTCTACCAAATTGAAGAACAGTAGCAGGCTATTAGAGAAGAGTACAAGTAAGGTAGCGTTTTTCTAGAAGCTTGAGCAAATTAATAATAGAATTCCTTCTCTTTATCATTCGGTGCAGATGGTACTCTCTGTATACAGAAGGGATTGGCACAGCAAGGATCGCTTCATGTTGGACCATGACTCCTCATCGCAATCTTACCAGCCACAGAATGCACGATTCAGCGAAGGATTCTATCCCACTAATTAGACTCCGTTGCGACATAATCTGACGCTATGGCCTCGACGCATGACTATATATATACGATCCTTGCTTCGATAGTCAACAATGTGACATGTCGTCTCTGTACGTGCAGCGGTAGCCCTTTCCTGTCTGCTCTGTGATAACAGCTTGCTGATTCTGTGTTCAACTAAGCCCCCAGTAGCTCTATGATTTTGTGGTCCTCAATCGCAGTGCAGTGTCGCTCACTCATTACATCGACAATTTCACGTTTCTGCATCATGGGCCCAGCAAGAACCCACGCAAACCCATGGAACGCTTGTTTTCGATACTCTTCCCAGGCATCTTCAAGCACTATTTCTGGTCCTCCTGCAGCATGTAGAGCCTCCAGGTAGGACTGCAGGAGCCTCTTCTCGTGCTGTCGTCGGTCATCAATTGAGAGTGACCCAATGATAAAGTAGGCCACATCATGCATGGCTGATCCAGAATGAATGACCTGCCAGTCGAGGAAGCCAGGTTCTCCAGAGGGCGAGATAAAGGTGTTGCCGATATGTGCATCTCCATGTACGAGGCAGTTCATCTTTGTCTCAGAATCCCAAAGTGCCTTGAACGTTGCAGCGATAAGTTCCCGGCTCTCCATGTACACGGGAACAGGTGGTCTGGCGTCCGGAGCAAAACGTTTATCCCATTCTTCTGGTGCCATCAAACCGACGACAGCATCTCTCAGTGATACTGTTTTGCTGAGAGACGGGATGTCATCGCCACTACTGCCCCATGTACTGGCATGCAGCACAGCCAACTGCTTGACACTCACCTCTGCACGACTGACGGGCCATGCCTCGAGGGGATTACCAAACGTATATCCTTGTGCTTTGAGGTCTTCGAGTACCACGATGCCCTGTCCATTGGTAGTATCGGTACTGGCATAAATCGTTCGTGGAAGCGGGATCTTGACTTTCGGTGCAAGATAGTAATAAAATTCGGCTTCGAGTCGGTAGACGGCAAACATGAAGGGAAGAGAGGCCACGAGAGCTGGGTTAAACCCACCCTTGACACATACTCTCGCAACGGTATCGTCATCGAAAGTCAACTTCAGAAGAATCTTCGAGGCTGTTCCGTGAATAGTTTCGTCAACGGTGGCCTCTTTGACTGGCTTTCCAAGGATCTTAGTGAACCAAGAGGCGGTAAGCTCTTCTACCGTCAGAGGTAACGCGTCGCTCGACTGCATGGCACCTTGCATTGTGTATGTATGGAACCTGGCGTTTATCGTGGAAAGAGGAATTGCAAATCTGTTATAAGAATCGCTTTCGGCAAGAGTAGGCGAGGGCAATTGATGTACTATCAACAAGGAGGATAATGCCAGGTCATGCGGCAGGACAGTGACTAGTGCTGTATCTATATCCTTGTTGTCTGTGACCAACCTGAACTTTATTCATCCTCCATAGTCACCCTTGTAACAACACCACATTTTCCTTGCGTTTTTCTACGGGCTCGGGGTTTACTTGAAGCCCATCACCGGGGATAAGTTTGCAGTTGTGATGCGCAGCGCCTCGCACTGGAACCTGGAAACCAACCACAACCTATCAATAGTAAGTTAACAGAAGTTGTTTTGAAATCATATCCAGTGAAACAACACAATTATTGTGATATCTCCGAGTCAATTCCTGTGGCCCACACTGGGATAAGCTGAAAATACAATGTACTATCGTAGGTACCTAGCACCTGGTAAACGTAGTGACCATTTTTAGCGAGATGAAGGACCCATTTCCTGTAGCTACACTGTGCATAATGCCTATAAATTAGGGGGCTTATAGCGGCTTCAGATGTATCTCAACTTCCCTACACCTCAATTTTTCAGCAACACTCTCAGCCAATCAGAATGTCAGATACAACAGCCGCAATTAGACCAGCCTGATACCCTCTATAACTCAGTGTAATTAGCATTAACTTACAGTGTAGCTACAGTGGGCTAGCCCTATAAATTTTATGCATTGGCTGCCTACCATAGTGTGCTACAACTGTTAACAGCCTTTCAAGACGCGAATCTTGATTTAGGAAAAGTAATAATTGACAAGGCAATCATGAACAGCATAATGGCGCTTTTTATGAAAATACTGGCTCTAGAGTATCGATTAAGGGAAGGCCCAAGGCCGATAAAACAGTTTATGGTCGTATTATCTGGAGCCGACGTCTCGGAGTTCGTTTCCGATAGATTTATAGTTCGGAGTCATATCCGATCACTTCGGCTCCGAAACGCCGACCAGGTAACGGCACTTTAATCGGCCTCTCAACACTCACCCATTGATTGGATTACTGTCTTGAGTGCGGCTTAGCCCAGTTCTTTGTCTCGTGCTTCAACTAAGAGATGTCTCAACTGAAAAATGAAAATACTCCGCCACCAACGTCTTAATGTGGATCTGAACCGAACTTCTAACCTCCGGGTTAATGACATACGAAAGGCGTGTCGGGAAAGGAGATGAGTCACACCAAGCTACTCTCCAAGATACAAACATACTCTGATTTACATATTCACATATTCACATATATACCTTTCTCAAATCATAGCCCACCCTTTTGAAAACTCTCAATCACTCGGGCCTGACCTTACATCACATCACCAGCATGGCATCCATCAAATCGAAGTGCCAGTCACTGTCCTGGACAAAAGGCGAATTCTGTATATCCACAGATCCTGATCGCTTTCCCATATCTCAATTGACAGACATCTTTGACTCATCCGCGTTCTATTGGGCGAAGTCTTTGACACCGGATGCTTTCCGAGAGGCTCTTGACAACTCACTTTCCTTTGGCGTCTACCAACAATCTCAATCGGACGATACACCGTCTGAAACCAAACTCGTTGGCATCGCTCGATGCGTTACGGACTATATCACCTTTGCATATCTCACAGACGTGTGGGTTGATCCAGTGCTTCAAGGGAAAGGACTGGGAAGCTGGTTAATCTGCTGTGTCCAGGAAGTTTTGGACACGATGCCTCATTTGCGACGAACAATGCTGCTCACAGGAGATTGGGATCGTTCTGTGCCATTCTACGAAAAGCTCATGAATATGACCTTGTTGGAGCCCAAAAGAGGCGAAGGACTTGCAGTTATGGAAAGTAAAGGAAGAGGTCATCCAAGCTATGGCAAGGCGGGTAGTGGCTACAATGGACCATCGATGGAATACCATGGTAGTCACGGGTCAAGGTTGGAAGAGTAGAAACTCTAATCGATGCTATTGTCGAACATCTCTCAAGTACAGTTTATATACCAGTGTGAAATGACCTTGCTACCGTTTAATACAGGGTACCATCGCTAACAACCAGGATTGGGCTGCACTTTGTATCGGGTCTCAGCTCAGCAGCCAGCTCTCGCCCAGACTTCCAGGTCCCGGCTTCCAGCATCTGAAGCAGACTGAGCTCTACTCCACGAGGCTTGTACTTGTCCTGGAGCATCTGATGCAACTCATCCAGCAGAGCCACGGTCATAGCTCGCCATTCGACGATAACATCGGAGGAGGCATCAAACTGGGGCAGCTCCCGGCCCGAACTCTTCTTTCCAACTTGTAGATCATCATTCTTAAGCTTGAGGACTCCGAGGTCGACATACAGTCCACCGTTACGGTACTCAGGCAATCCGGTTCCAAGACTCATGTTCTCCCAAGTGTATCCCAACTGCCTTTCGAAAATAACCGACAGGGAGTAAGCCAGCCACTGGGTGAGTTTGTGGAAAGGTTGGATCTTGCTCTTCTCTTCCTTGTCTCCCTCCTTCTCCGCGATGCTAGCGAGAACATCAAGAGGCCATGCATCACCGATGGGCTGGCCATTGAAGACTGTTCTGTTGCCTGGCCAGGAGGGGATCAAAAGAGTTTGCAAGCAAGACCAGAGCTGTTCGTAGCCCAATGTCTTGGAGCCAGAAGACTTTGCCATGAGATAATCTAGATATCAACGGTAAGTGTAAACTCTTTAATGTGGGCGATGTCACGGGATAACCTACCAACCAAATTGCCCGGACGGCCTGATTCTCCAAAGACGTCTGGCTGCTTTAGTAAAGACGAGCCAACTGCTTGAAGAAGCTGAACTCGTGATGAAACGCCGACCATGAGGTTATCAGCAGATACTTGGAAGTGCGTGTTGAAATCCGATTCTTGCAGCTGTACCAGTCCCTTCCCTGAATGGCAGCATTAGCTTTGGGAGTGAAAGTTAATAGGTTGTAACATACCGTCCACCTTGTTCTTTGCTGAATCATCAGAACTGAAGGCGCCAGCCTGGAACATATGAAGTGAGGCTACAGCGATACCCTCACTGCGGACGACTTCTTGGCCAGTACCAGATTCCTTATAGCGCCAGACATCGCCTGCACCGGCATCCAGGAGAACTGATACAAAGAAAAGATCCACCAAGCGTCTTGTGATTTCGGCATTGTCGACTTCGGCCTCGTTAGACCACTGTTTGATCAAAGAGTCGACACGAGAAACGCCTCCAACATCAAAATGCTGCCAGCGACCATGAGGTGGAATTGTGTTGTACTTGTCGGGACCAAAGTCACGCTGAAGGGACTGATCAGCTGATGGATCTCTATGTAATGGTGTCGGAGGATTACTCACGTCAATGACCTTGGATACGTAATCTGCAACTTCACTCATGCGGCTCTCGTCGTAGTCGAAATGCTTCAGTTCCCCCCGCTTCGCAGCCTGCAGGACCTTGTTGGCATGATCTCGAACGGCTTTGAGGGAAAGCAAGTAGTCTCTATCGTTCTCCATAATGAATCTTGGTCGAAAAAGTTGTTGTTTCTTGAATTGTTAAAAGTTGATGTTTGCAGATGCTGTCAGAGATCTAGTTATAGTCTTAGTAGATAAGGCGGCAAGCGGCGATAGACGGTGAGAAAAAGGCGGGGTCCATGTTTGGTACGTGTCGGCCAGCTTGTCATACAGAACTAGCAACAACCCCTCACCGTACAAACCAATCACTTTATCTTATTATCATTTTGCTGATCCAAGTTAATATTAATAATGGATTGTGTTCCGGATATGAATGTTGTTATATCATGTTGTCATGTGCCTGCCAAAAAAAGGTTTTATGTATCTTCATTTGCTGCATGAAACGTGTCATATTGAGTCATGATCTACCTTCTGTTTAAAGAATAGTTTCCCAATGATAGCTTCCATCTTCGTATCAATAAGAATCATCATCCTTGGTTTGGGCATAAGACTGAAGCTGACAGCTCTTAGGCGACAGGCTTTGCTTTTGATATATAGTCTGCGAACCTGCCCTCTATTCCCGTTTGTTGCCCTGATCGATCTTACTTGTGTCGATAGTCTCCGGGTCCGAATATTACGCCATGGCAGATATCGCAACTTGCCCTCCCCTAACAAGGGATTCTGTTGTCGAGGCACATCGCCTGATCGAGCCTCATGTGCATCTAACTCCAGTTATGACAAGTAGCTACATTAACAACCTTGCTTCGACATCAAGAGATGCTGCCTCATTTGGTGGTCAGGATAGTCCTTTGAAGCCCGCTAAACCCCAATTCAGGCTGTGGTTCAAATGTGAAAACTTTCAACGTGCTGGGGCTTTCAAGGCACGAGGCGCTTTCCACGCTATTGAACGATTGAAATTGGAGCCCGGATGGGCTGAGAATGGTGGAAAGGAGAAGGGCGTTGCCACACATAGCTCCGGTATGTGCCGTTTTCATTGTCACCTTCAATGTCAATTTACTTACATGGTGATCCTAGGTAACCATGCACAAGCGCTTGCACTAGCCGCTCGGGAAAATGGCATGCCTGCTCATGTGGTGATGCCTTCAATCACAATTCCGAGCAAGGTCGCTGCTACCAAGGGCTACGGGGCAAACGTCATCTTCAGTGCTTTGACAGATCGCTTGGCTGTTGCTGAGAAGGTCGTAGCTGAAACAGGCGCGCGCCTTGTTCCACCGTATGACCACCCCGATATCATCCTAGGACAGGGCACAATGGGCCTCGAGCTGCAGCAACAGGTCAAAGATCTAAAAGGTATCATTACGCCCTGCAGTGGTGGCGGAATGCTGTCTGGTGTAGCTTTGAGCTGCGAAAACACAGGTATCAAAGTATTCGGAGCTGAACCGTCATTTCAAGGCGCGGATGATGCCAAACGTGGAATGGAACAGGGGGAAAGAATCACTTACGTGGATAGTATGTCCATTGCCGATGGGCTACGTTCCTACCTAGGCGTCTATCCTTGGGGAATACTCTACGAGCGAAAGCTTGTCCATGGCATGTACAGCGTGTCAGAGGAGGAGATCAAAGCGGCCATGAAGCTGATTCTGGAAAGAATGAAACTCTTCGTTGAACCCAGCGCCGCAGTGCCACTTGCTGTAGTTTTGTTCAACGAAGACTTCAGGTCTATGGTTGAGAAGCAGGCGAAGGGGGATGTTTGGGACCTGGGCATTGTATTGAGTGGGGGAAACACTACAACAGACGGCATCACAAAGCTCTTCGCAGAGTGATGGACACATATAGAAGCAGTAACATTATATAATCTCATGCAGTGCTATACTCATAACGCATTGCCATAACATAAAGCTCGAGATCCTGCATCGCATCTTGCACGGTCGTCTTGGCTATCTTGCCTTCTACAACCATCTCCCAAAGCGCCTTCATCTCTAGAGTGTATGGATCCTCGTAAGATCTTCGAGTAATTGACTCTTTGTAAGCCCCTCCCGCGTTCTCTATCACATGCATGGTGACGGGGAGTCCTTTGACATATGGGGTATCGTATTGCAACCTGACAGTCTTGTCTGAGCTGTAAACCTCCAAGTGAGCATCGAACCGTGGAATGTTGTCAATTCCCGACTCGTACGAGACGGTAAAATTGTCGTACTTGAACAGGACACTAGCAAAGTGGTCAGTTTATGATAAGTTGTTACAGATAGCTGACAAGACTTACTTCCAGAAAGGAAACCCAAGTGAGGACCCCACAACCTTTTGGGGCATTCCAAGGACTTCCCTCATCAATGACAGGTCGTGAGAGCCAAGGGCGCCAAAGAGACGCCACATACGGGCTGACTCTGGTGTCACTGCAATGCCCCCGCATTCGTCTTGCAAAGCCGTCTTGATCATATCCTCAGCCCTCATATCTCTATCTTGAAGATGGATATCGGAGATGTCTGTGAACTTTTGTGGGAAAGTGCCAGATTGGTCGACGAAGCTCGAATTAGGGCCAATGATATCTGCCAATTCCATCAGTATCCAACAATTCGCAGTATATTGAGGGTATTACGAACCCCGAAGTCGAGCATAGAGTATCTTGTCCATTCCTCCGATTTCACGTATGGCGTCCTCAAATGGCGCAGCATATCGCCTCATGTATCCTACCATAACATTTCCTCGACTTGACTTCTCTGCTGCCTCGAGAAGTTGGGCATCCCGCATGGTAAGAGCCAGAGGCTTTTCGACTAAGACATGTTTATCGTTTTCAAGCGCCACGATGGCATGCGAAACATGGTACTCGTTCGAGTTAGCTATGATGACCGCATCAACTTGGTCGGAGGAACAGAGCTCAGACACGTCTTGCGTTGTCCGAACAGCATTGCCGAGCTTGGCAGCGCAATGTTGAATGGCATTGGCGGAAAGATCACAGAGATAGGTTATGCGAAACCAGCAGCTCATGAAAGACAATGTCGGAATGTGGACGACCTGAGAGATCTCGCCACAGCCGACAATGCCAACATTGACGGTTCGGTTTGGATTAGAGGCAGGCATTACCTATACTGATGGGTGTACAATAAATAAATTCGGGATGAATGCGGGGTTGCACGGCAATGAGATGAAATATGCCAAAGTCGGAGCATGCTTGATGACACATGCAGGTCTAAGTAAGGAAGACAACGTCGTATTCTCTAGATAGCGTATAGACAACGGGGACATTATTCTGGCTCCTGGTTACTGCCTGGATATCTTCAACATAAATGGTAATGTCCACATGTGCATTTAGAAAGAGAAGAGATCAATTGAGTCAAGCATACCGTTACCTCTACTATTTTTGTGTAGGATAATAGCATAGTGAAGATAGCGATCGATCAATAGCTACATTAAAGAGCCAACCATGTCCCTTTAGCGCAGTCACAGGCTCACAGCAATTGTTGATCAGTTTTGTGGTGGAGCTTTGGATCCAACACCTGCCCTTTTCGACTCCAAAGGATTCAATGCTTATCGATATGATGAGGGGAAAGATACCACGCCATTAAAGGATTGGCTGGCTTTCAAACTGCTGATTAATGCCGTGATACGGACAAGTTGCTATTTATATCCTTTTGTTGCAGCAATTTCCCTCGCAGTTATGCCGCCGAGACTGAATCACTTGACCGTACAATACGAAAAAGGTCCGATAAAACCATGTCTTCTGATACAATAACCTTATTCGATATCCCCACCAAACCACCCCAGGTTTGTTGGTCGATGAATATCTGGAGAAGTTAGTCTTTCTTGGCTGGCCAAGCTTTGGTCTTCACATATGCATACTGACGAGTGCCAGCACGTTTGCTTCTAAACTTCAAGGGTCTCAATTACAAAACCGAATGGGTAAGTCCTGGACGTCTTTGACAAGTTGGTGTTACTAAGACATGCAGCTCGAGTACCCGCAGATCAAGGAACGATTGGGTCAATAGTAAGTGAATACCATTTAAATAAAGACGAGCGAGCATTATGGATAACGGCATCGCCTTTCCAGTGTTTCAGCAAACGAACAAGGCCCCGAGTTCACCCTCCCAGCTATACAGATGCCCGACGGTACCTACGTGATGGACTCTTACAAGATTGCCGATTATATCGAGGAGAAGTACCCGGAACCTAGCATGAGTCTCGGCCATCCTATACAGCTTCGTCTCAGGGCTTCCATGGTGAAGTTCATGACAGAAATGGTACCTATATATGTCCCTGGTGTCGCCAAGAATATTCTTGGCGATAAGAGCATTGATTTCTTTCTCGCCACGCGTCAGGAAGACGTTGGAATGCCGTTGTACGAATACGGAGAGAAGAACTCTCCTGGAGCATTGGACCGAGCGGAACCTTTTGCTCGTGAAATCACGGAATTGCTCAAGGAGAACAGCTCAGGGCCCTTTTTCTTAGGTGATACTGTCAGTTATACTGACTTCATCTGGGCTGGAATTCTACTCTTTTTCCAGTGCTTAGGCGAAAAGGAGTACCAAGAGGTTTTGCAAAAGACCGGAGACCCCGACGTTCATAGCAGGTTTCTGGAGGGTCTTGCTGATTGGACCAAACGCAACGACTGATGTCCTGTTGTAGGGCACTGAATCTGCACAGCATCTTTCATGTGTTGCATGTAGCTTTGGAAGGTGAAGACGCCTCGGGTAGTCGCCTCTTTCATACAGAATGAACCAGTCACATTTTAGTTCCAGCCATTTAGACGATACAGGCTATGCGGCCACTGTTAAACTACCTTTTTCGTGCTAGGATCTACAGATCTCCGTTATGTGCAGGTGCGATATCTTCTTCACGCCAAGGTGTAATGTGTACTTGTCTCCATTCATAGCTACATATATGCACTGGGATGTGTCACTTGTGCATTGGTGCCATCAGAACCCCCCTTGGATGACAAGGTAAGGCATACCCCTGGGATATAGTTGAACCACAAAGACGGTATCATGATCAACGAAGCCAAGGCCAAGGCGCTTCGGAGTTGCCACATGCCGCCGGTTCTCGACCGTTGTTGGAATTACCCGCGCAGTAGAGTGCATCCAATTCCAGCATCAGGGCCTTGAAGGTGGCAACGATATCTCTGGTTGCAGATTTGTTTAAGCAAGCAGCCTCTTTGTTCACACTTGAAAACCAGCAAGTCTGTCATATTCAGCAAACTTTGTGACATTTGTAAATTCTTTACAGAATAGCCTGAAATCATATCATCAATCTGGTAAATGTCGAATACCGCCTTGATCAGAGCCGCAGCTGCTGGAATGGTGAAAAATGCAGTTGTTGTATATGGCACATGTTGTGAACAAAATGATAACCATTTTACTGCGAGCTTCAGTAATCCAGATTGAGAGGGTGATTCTTGCTGACGACTAGTACTTGCTTTATCCGTAAGCGCCTTAGTTGGAAGACCATTGGTGCAAAAATGCAAGGTTTCATTGGCTCCATCGTAATGGTACCGTGATGTTGATAATCATCGTGCTCTTGTCAATTATCGTGGTCTTGTCTGTTCTGTGAAAAAGGTCCGTCCCATAAACCTATACCGATTTTTCACTTACATTCCGCTGTGGAAACATGGGTATTTTAGTGTTTGTCATGGCACGATAAAAGAGAAAACGCTCCATCGGCTATGTTGACACTAAAATTAAGCAAACTGGAGAAGGATTTCTGAGCCCATGGGAATATCGGCCCTCGGTTCCTCGTCCCTTGTCGCAAGCTCAAGTTAAGACTTGTTAAGTGGAGAGTAAAATCTGGGTCAATTGAGTCGGCAAAGCGCCAAGTTCTTGGAACATGTTTGTTCGCCGTATGAGAGATGATCAAAGGTCCTGTCGTCTCCATTTAAACGTCCTTGGCTTTCGCTGGGGTTATCAGGCGACCCGCCAAGGTCAGACTTTCAATCGTCTGACTGTTAGACTGGATTCCTTCCCCGTGGCGGCTGAATTCCGTTCCACGTACCGAGATGATATGGTAAACGTTCCTTTTCTTTGATGAGGAATGTGCCGAGAATTAACGGGGTTTTTCGCATGTCAATTGTCGTGTTTGCGGCTGATGGCGGTAAAGACATGGAAAGATTTCCTTGAACAGACAAGAGGCACAAAACTATTGGCGAGGGCTTGGCACTCATTATAAGGTTGTATTTTACCCGCATTTATCCGTATTTAGCCAAATTTCACTCTAGGCCAAGACTGGAGAATATCCCGACAATGGGTTGAGCTCGATCACGGGCGTTAATTCCGCACCATTGAGGTCCTTTGTCCTCCCTCACTCGTCGTGTTATTGTACAAAAAGATCTCTTTTGGAGTATCATGACTTGTCTTGGAAGAAGGCAAATACGGAGGCACAGCATATTGCCGGTTGCTGTACAATTTGGCCCAAGCAGTTCAGGTACTGTGTATCCTGGGTCAGTCAGTCAGCTTACCTCGAATGAATGCTGCCACTACAGGATCAGATCAGATCAGTGCGTTGCACACAAGACGATGAATAGCATGGTGTTCCTTGATGAAACGCCGTGGCGAAATGAGGAAATGGGCAACGACTAAACAAACCCCCTTTTCCCATTAGGTTGGTCGAGGTTATCCCCGACTCGCTCGGTAGGGCAACCGTAACAGGCTAATAGCGGGAATACTGCCTACATGGTGTTAATCGACAGAGCCCCATTATTATCGTTCATCGCGGACTGCTCCGTACAATAACAACCAACATTGTTTGTCCAAAAAGACCCAGAATCAGATTCTAGTCTCTGTCTCCCCCAGCTTGTGACTGATTCAATTTTGGACATCCCTGAAAAGGTAACCCCGTCCAGCCCATATCCTTGTCTAAAGACTGCGGCCCGGCCTCCATCTTGGCTAGAACTCATGAATACCAAGACTTCCAAGACAGCCAAGGTGGAACAAGATCGCCCATTCCGACATTCAAGGGAGTGGACCCATTAAGCGGACGACTACCATTTGATCTATCAATGTCGGTTTTTGCCTGCTCGGTTGTACCCTCTCCTCTCCCCATAATCTGGGGTCTGAAGTCCGGTCCGCACGTCCGTCCACTCTTTGAGTGTTCTCGACTTACAGGGCTGCCACGCCTTCAACCACGTCTTTTCTATATCTATCCAGGGATGCCCCAGACTTCCCCCAGTCTTTTCCTTCACTCTTCACTGCAACAGCAAATCCAATTCAATCTCTTCTTCCATTCTATCATCGATTGATCAATTGAGCAATCATCATGGGTATCAAGGAGATTATGGGCCTTGGGGCCGACGAGAAGACGCAGAGGCTTCGAGATGAAGCCCCCAAGTTCGAGAAGGTCATCTGGTACAAGGACCCAGCTCTGAGGAAGTTGACCTTTTACGCCTGCGTCCTTTGTGCTTCTTCTATGGGAACTGGTTGGGATGGGTAAGTGATCCGCAGAGTATACTGACAATGGCATATGCTGACTTATGGTCTCTCAGAATGTACATGAACAATGTCCAGAACTTCGACAGCTGGAAGGAATTTTTCGATGACCCAACAGGTAACAGACTCGGTCTCCTCGTCGCTCTGTACCAGATCGGTTCAGTCGCTTCTATCCCTCTTGTCCCCATCATCACTGATCGCTGGGGTCGCCGTCCTTCCATTGCTCTTGGTTTCATCATCATGGCTATTGGCGCTGGTCTCCAGGCCGGTGCTTCTGACTACGCTACCTTCTCTGGTGGTCGTGTTCTTCTCGGTTTCGGTAACTCCTTTGCTCAAATCGCCTCTCCCATGCTTCTCGCCGAGCTTTGCCACCCTCAGCATCGTGCCCGTTTCACCACAGTTTACAACTGTCTCTGGAACCTGGGTTCTTTCCTTGTTTCTTGGACCTGCTTTGGTACTTCTTTCTGGGGCAACGATTGGTCATGGCGATTCCCTGCCATTCTCCAGGGTGCTCCCGGTCTCATTCAGCTTGTGATTCTTTTCTGTAAGTAGACCTCTGGGCGATATATCGTTCCGCAATGCGCTAACAACCCTGCTAGGGATCCCCGAGTCTCCTCGTTTCCTCATCGCCAAGGACCGTCACGATGAAGCCTTGAATGTTCTTGCCAAGTACCATGCCAACGGCAATGTCAACCACCCTACTGTCCAGTTCGAGTACCGAGAGATTCGTGAGACTATCAAGGCTGAACAGATGGCTGATAATACCTCTTCATACATCGATTTCATCAAGACTAAGGGAAACCGCTACCGTCTCATTGTTCTCTTCTCTCTTGGTATCTTCTCCCAATGGTCCGGTAACGGAGTTGTCTCCAACTACTCTTCCGTTCTTTACCGAAATGCAGGATTGGAGAGCGAGAAGGATCGTCTTATCATTACTGCCGGAAAGACCATTCTTGACATGGCTGTTTCGATTGGATGCGCTTTGTTTGTCGACCGCCTCAACCGTCGTTTCTCTTTCTTGTTTGCTACTGGAGGCATGTTCCTTGTTCTCATCTTCTGGACTCTCACCTGCGGTCTTTACGAGCAACACAAGGCTCCTGGAGCCAACAACGCCATGATCTTCCTTGTCTGGCTGCACGGTGTCTTCTACTCTACCTGTTGGTCTGGTCTCCTCATCGGTTATGCCGTCGAGATTCTCCCCTACTCTCTCCGTGCTAAGGGTCTTATGATCCTGAACATCTCTGTCCAGATCGCTCTCCTCTTGAACAACTACCTGAACCCTCTAGCTTTCAAAGCCTGGCAAAATTCAGACCCAGACCAGATTTACGGTGGTAACACCTGGAGACTCTACCTCATCTACACCATCTGGGTTTTTGGAGAGGTTGTCTTCATTTACTTCATGTATGTCGAGACCCGAGGACCTACTCTGGAGGAGGTCGCCAAGGTCATCGATGGTGACAACGCTGCTGTTGGCCACGTCACTATGGACAAGGTCGAGAAAGAGGTTCTGAATGAGGAGGTCGATAACGTTTCCACCGAGGGTCAACAGATCCAAGAGGTGGCCCCTACCAAGGTCTAGACCTGAATGATACTGATGAACGTCTTATTGAAATCCATTCCAGGAGTGCCATCGTTTGGCTCGCCGATTTTATCTCTTTAGTTTACGGAGCTATTTTAGCAAGTTTAATATTACTTATACGAAGAATTCATTCTGCCCTATTGATGAACATGTGACCGCAGTTTCACGTAGTTATCTATAACTAGTTGGCTGTTCTTTGAATCTGGTCCTGGTTACAGTTTTATCTTGGAAGTATTCTCTGCTGGCTAAAACTATGGCTTTCGAGGTATGTTCCTCCATTTTCGGATGTTAATGAAAAACAAGGTTACCTAAACGCTCGGGGAACTACAGAAATGGCAAACAGCTAACTCGTGAAAGTGGATTTCGCTACGGGCGCCTGACTTGACTTGCATAATGGAAGGCCTGACCTGAGGGCTGCAGAATCAAAGTAACGTCCACCCAAGCGATATCAGTTCATTCACACCATCATTTCCCATCATGTCTCGAATTAAGACTGGATCGACATTACGCCTGCTTGTCTCAAGGCCTCGCGTGCATGAAAGAACAGTTCGTCGCTCATTGGTGGACGTAGAGACTCGATACGACCTGAATGTATGTCATTTCCCCTCATTGGTATCCAAACAAGGCATGAAATTAAGGCCTTTTGAAACCCGATTCATCACAAGGCGCAAAGTAGCATTCACTCGGCCCTACACTGCATGTGTCGTGACCCCTCTAGCTATTTCCCATTCACTCATATTTGTAGATACATATATAAACGAGGTTTCGACCGTTCAGAGACCGATATGCAGCCCCAATCTCTACAGTTGCAGAGAAAGAGCGCCGTTTCTTTAAATTATATTCTATCTGTCAGGAACCACCAGCATGAGACTTCTATCATGGACTATGCTATTGAGCGTGGCTTTTGCTCAAGTTGAGCCTTCGTACTTGACTCGGATGGCAGACACAATGATCGCCAAGGGTGTTACGCCTGACCGTGGATACCAGGATGCTGTCCTCTACTTGGGGTTCGAGAAGGCCTATGAGCTTTCTGGGGATGACAAATATCTCGATTGGTACATTGGGCAGATTGCTGGTCCGGTGGTACTAGAGAACGGCACTATCAAAGGCCTGAACACATCCAAATATATCCTTGATGAATATCGAATGGGACACAACTATCTTTATCTATATAACGAAACGGGACATGAGAAGTACAAGACAGCGGCCAACACTATCAGACGAATGCTTGACAAGTATCCCCGAACGCCATCTGGTGGCTTTTGGTAAGACTATCACCACAGCTGTATCAGTCTTCCTTTGTCTAAGATGTCTTGTAGGCACCAGCAATTCTTCCGGAACCAGATGTGGCTAGACGGGATTTACATGGCAGACTCGTTTTATGCCAAATGGACAAGTCTATATGACCGCGACAATAAAACAGCCTGGGATGACATTTTACTTCAGTATGAGCTGATTCACGAAAACACTGTCAATGAGACTACAGGCCTTCATGTCCACGGTTGGGTTGACGGCAAGGCTTCTTGGGCTGATCCAAAGACAGGCCGGGCACCCAATGTCTGGGATCGTGCCCTCGGCTGGTATTTTATGTCCCTTGTTGAAGTCTTACAGTTCTTCCCGACTAGTCATGCTGGCTATGATCAACTTCTTGGATATCTCGAATCTGTCGCCATCGGACTCAAAGACTCTCGAGACCCGGCATCTGGTAGTTGGTGGCAGGTGATGAACGAGCCTTATCCTGGTCGCAAGGGTAACTTTATCGAAAGCAGTGGCTCATCTATGTTTACCTGGGGCCTATTCAAGGCCATCGATCTGGGATATTTGGACCGCAGTGACTATCTTGACATGGCAAGAGACGCCTTCACAAGCATTATCTCCAACTTTATCGAGGAAGACGAAGATGGTCCTATTATTCTTAATAGTACTGTCGCTGAGTGCGGGCTAACTAGTTCAAACGTAACTTTTGAAGTAAGTACAGCGTCGATAACAAGAAACCACACTGACAAGAGGTAGTACTATGTAGCACAACCAACTCTCAAGAATGGGCAGAATGGCGTAGGACCGTTTATGCTTGCAGCTTATGAGTGGGAGTCATGGGCCAAGGATGCACAGGCATCAATGAACGTGTGTAATAAGGGTTGAGTGCATGCCGGTCAGTCATGTTGAGATAGCACAGTTATTTCAACCTCATTTGAGGATACATGTAAGTTACATGTTAGCTTAGACCTTTAAGTCTAAGCCTTTTCATGAGTTCAGCTCTATGAGTAACATTTTACAATGAGACAACCTGTGATCACTACCCGCAATGAAAAGACTCCGTGCAATTAACGTGTGCATAAGATAGCTCATACTGAATCGCTACGCTGCAAAAACAGTAGGTGTCGCCAAGGCCTGCCGAATATTTTTATCTCTACAATTGCGAGCCGCTTAGTTGTCGTCATTACCATCAGAACAAAGCCAAACCAAGTTAAACAGACTACTGGACTTGCGATATCCGTCGCTATGAATCTCATCCATTCCGCCAAACCTGCTCCTTGGGCAACATCTCTTGTGTGAAGATTACGACATGCGACTGTCGGTTGAGGCTAAGAACAGTTAATAAACCCCAGGCCAGTAGTAGAGCAAGGCTGAAAACAAGGAAAGGCCTCTCTTGCTCGATACATCCTTTCGAGCCCAAATTGATCTTCCATTATTTCATACAGCTATAGCTAGACTTGTAGCGCAAACTAACTTATCAGAACGAGCGTACATAAGCCAGCGTTGACACTGTTTCAAAAGAAGTATGCTTTCCCAAGGTGGCACTCTAGCCACTTTCTCTGCCAGCACTCTTCCGCCAATCTGATAGGCTTCATGTCCTCCTTAGTACAGGGACAGGTAGGTGCCGAGACGCTGCCACCAAGGACGGCTATAGTATCTGTCCAAGAACTCGATTTCGTCCGGCCGAAGCTCGTTTCGGCCAGTCTGAAGATCCGCTGTCTTTGCAGATTGCCATTTGGTGCGCATAAATACCTTGTATCCTAGCGTAAACACCACGATCATCAACAGACCGATTAGGTTCTGGAAGAAGTTATAGGCTGTCAATCCAGTGCCATTCTATTCACACCACATTAGTTGATTGCTCAAGTAGTTCAAAATCATGGTTCTTACAATAGGACTGATAGCCATGAAGAGCAAGCAAACGAGTAAGAGTAGGCAGATGAGCATCAGATAGGCGGGTGACGAGGGCCAAGCGAATGATTTCCATGCATATCTCTGACTGAATATTTCGTCACCTTGTGCCTTCAACGCGCGATGGAAAAAGAAGCTCGTAAAGGCAATGATGGCCCAGTTGGAGAAGAACGAGGCGCTTGTAATCGAGACGAACCAGTTGAGAGCTTCGGTTCCACCAGCTTGTTTCTGTCAGATATGGGCAGATTGGAAAGAGGGAGAAGTGCTTACCGTTAAGACTCATGTAGCTCATGATTGTTCCTACAACAGCCGTCAAGGCAAGCGCCCAACGAGGTCGACCACGCTCGTCGCAATGACTGAATTTCTCCGGGATTAGTCCCTGCAAAGCCATAGTTCTGAGGATACGGGATGGGAGGTATATCGACTCTAACGCAATGGCAAGGATACCGATGATGATACAAGCATTGATCAAATCGGGAACTACCTTGATACCTTTGGCAGCGATGACAAAGGGCGATGCGGCAGAACCTGATGCGCCCAAGAGATCGGGATTATCAGAGGTAATCAGAAGACCGATAAGGACGACGCAAGTCATATACATGACTCCAACTCGTAGAGGGACCAGAGTAGATGCATGGCCCATGGAGTATCGAGGAGATGACGCCTCTCCTACCATAACACCAACAAATACTTGATCTCCCACAGCCCAAATCGCCAGCAAGGCACAGCTAGCGAAACCCTAGCATCGTCAGTACATTTTTCGTAACTTTGTAGCTTCCAAAGTCTTACCCCAAAGCCGTTTTGGAAAGCCAGTCCATTGTGCCAGGAAGCCCCCCATTCGTGTGAACGATCTGGCCCGGCGCCTGCGAACAGGACAATGGAGAATATGACCACAAACACAAATAGGGCAACTTTCACTAAAGATCCGAAACATTGAAGCCAGGCAAAGACTTTGTTCGGTAGGAGAAATACAATGAGACAAATGACCAAGAAGATGGAGACTACGCGGTGTCAGTCAAGAATTCCAATACGCTGATCTGTGATACACACTTAGTGCGCCGTGAGGTACCCTGCCCTGGGCCCAATAGTCGACAAGTACTACAAAGAACTCGGCTTCGGCAGCGAAAACGGCTGTCCAACCTGGAACGAGTTAGTTGGTGTGAAATTGTCAGGTTCGGGGAGTGATGACCCACCAAGCCATTCGGCAAAACCGGCTCCAAATGCTAATGCTGGGTCTACCCATCTGCTGGCATAGTCAATGTAGTTGCCAGAAACTGGAAATGCGATGGTCATTTCACCCAGTGTTTGCAGGTTAGCCCAAACACCGGTGCACACAATCAGGTATGCGATGAACATAGTGCCAGGTCCTCCGTTTGCAAGGGCTTTGCCTGTGGCGATGAAGAGTCCACTTCCAACACTGGATCCCAGAGAGATGATCTGGAACGTTATCAGTGGTCGGTTATATGAATAGTGACAAAGATTATCTCACATGGATCTGTCTCGGGGTCAGGGTACGATGAAGATCATTGTGGATAGGGACGTTCTCTGCAGCTTGGAACGAGTCTCGCGAGACACCGGATTTAACGTGTTTTTCTTCATCTGAGCTCATCACATGTCCGTGAGGTCTCGGCACGTCTGGCTTGGACATAATGTAAGATGAAAGCGCTATTCAATGCCTCAATAGTATTGGTGAGTAGAACGAGAGCGCCGATGTCTCCCAAGATCCACGAGCGGTAAGTAGGGGACATGTGCGCCTTTATATGTGAATCCCAAATAACCACCCCTTCTCATCTTCGTCTCAGGCTATCAGCGATCCTGGTTCTGGCAAAAGATAAGAGCTATTTAGCAATCTACTTAGCGTACTAGCATTTTGAACTACCCCGCAAAGTCCGGGGAAGAGGCCGGAAGCAGGCTCCCACGAAGCTGGGTCAAACAACATCCAGTCAATTGAGTCCAACATAACCCACAATAGCTGCTTAAGTGATAAGGCTACGGCGAAGTAGCGAGGATTTGACCAGGAGACCCGGCTGATTGGAAACTTGAGTCAAGGCAAATTGGCTAGTCTCAGAGCTTAGCTCGAGGTTAAAGGTTGCACTCTTGGCCTTGGCAATCTCCATTGATATGCATGCATCCTTCGCATATGCCTACCCTTTTCGAGCAGGTGAATTGCGGGTCGATAACATATCTTTAGGATCGGTGGTTAGATTTAAGGGCGACTTGATAATCATCCTTGGAAGGAATTGATTGTAGCTGATTGCGTTATCGTTCATTGCAACTTATCCTGGGGCCGCAAACCAATGGAGAAATCGGGCCGTCGTATCGAGCCAGCATAAAATTGATAGAAGCATTGAACATACGCTTCAGGCCTCCATGCGAAACATTTTACAACTCAGAGTTCTGAAACAACGTGGTAGGGGTTGCTCAGCCTCGGGAGGGATTACCGAGCTGAACGTTGAGATGAAAGTAACAGGAAATGGTTGAAGGGGCCTTTGAGAGACCAGTGACCATGCAGGATACTGTCAGCCGATTTCTGGCATGTCTTGAGACTTTGTTGGCCAATGCATTACTTGCTGGTCAGTATCATTATCTTCATAAACCCTTGACGCGAGAGCTTACTTATCAAATCGACACTATCCCGACCATTCCACTAGCCGCAATTGCCTGTACGTCTTCAAAACAGAAAGAGACCCCGGTTCAAAAAGGGTAAGAGAAACCATATACATGTCCCAATATTGGTATCCTTTCCGTATATCAAAACTTACCTGATGTTTAGAACTTGAAAATTTCAGTACTACAACGAATGCCACGATCGATAGCTATCAATATTTGGTCTTTGACGAATAGTTTACGCTCAATGCAGTGTACCATGTGCAAGAGAATCATCCGCCAGCGAAGGACTACCCATCTCGGCGTAGGTAAGAGATTGATATATCGGTTTGGCTTCCGAAATTGATCGGCGTTTCGTTCAGACAGATTTCTAGAGTGGGTGCATCAGCTGCAAGAATGATACCTTGTTTTCCAGACGACAGTTACAGACCTCCAGAACTGGAGACAATCGAGTTCTTGATATTCCTATCCTTTACCAGACTAAGCTCTGCAAAGTAAAGATTCTTGTTCACAACTCTAGTAACCTTTCATCAACGTAATGCCACAAGCTGGAAATGCCATTAACCATGGAGGTTATGATTTTATCGCCATGATGGGTAATACTTTGCGCAGCAGTGGATGAGAAGCCGAACGGAAAACTGATTTTGATTCCCAGTATACTTGTCGACGCATCGACACTGGAAACATCTCGTAGAATTCGAGGTCTGACTTGATATCTGTCAATAGCAGCCCCATTATCTGGAAGACTGACCGGTCATGGGACTTCCATGGCATCAGGCGAAGAGTATGTATGCATACTAAATCATGTTTATGGACCCTTAATTATAGCGATCTATCTCCCATCTCAGTTGAGAGATTCCTCCTACGCGATGCAGGACAGTTCTTTATGGCCTGGAGAATTGCTATCTTTTGATTCGCAATAGCGAATGGGGCTCATTGATCAACATGTCATACTCGAAATGGAAGTCAGAGTGGTTGAACAACATGAGTTGATCTGAGTACGACGATGTGGAATTGAGTTACCGGACTGCAATGTACATTTGAGTATTTCGGCATGTTTTTGATCATATGAGGCAGGTCAAAATACTATCATGACAAGTACGAGTGGGCTGTGAATGGCCCAATTGCATTCGACACATTTAGCTTTGTTTATGTCTCCCATCAACTTACGTGTGTTGTTGGGTGGAACGATGTCAAAGTGGCTGGTTGTTGGCGAGGACGGACACGATATTCGTTAACATTGCCGGGTGTTATGTCTGGCGCAAGAAATAAATAATAGGAGGAAAAGAATCCCAATTAATTTAATAGTCATCTCTTTGTAAACCTGAAGTGCATTTGTTACAAGACATATTAATACCTAAAAACTTGGACGACATTCAAAAAGGCCAGTAGTGCTCTAGGGTAGTTGACCTTCAACCAGTCCACCAAATCGTTGACGCAACATCATCGAAGTGCCAGTCCTGCCAGTGTCCTAACAACCACCACGAATGTGATCCAGTAACGGAACAACTACTGCTAGTTCTTCCATCCTTTCCGGGAGTTCCAATTGGATATTTATGTGGCAACTCGAGATCCCAGCACGCTACGACACGACAAAGGTTGATAATTGGCTGATTGAGCAAGGCTTGCTCCATAGTCTCAAGACATATCTTGTCTATTGGCGGCATGTCTTGTCTAGTGTCAACTCAAGTCAGCGCTAGACAAACCTACAGGGGTCAGCATGAGGCCATATCCCTGCAGCACAGCACAAGTCCGGGGGCTGCAGGGGCTATTTCAGGTATCTCCAGTCAGGGGCCGGTTTGTTCTCTAAAAGCTCATGAAGTTGTGATCCCTTGTTGGTAATTTACATTCCGCTGTGGCAGATACGTCCAAGATTGTGAAACATCACATTTGAACGCTGTACGACGCAGTTCGATGGGCAAGGTAGGGGAAAAAAAGCAAATCTAGTGAATATGGGTCGATATTTTGCACTAGACCAAAATCCCCCTGCATTGAACGGATAAACTCGCCTTGGTTAGCGGCCTTCTCAGGTCCGGTCGATCCTAGCAGAGCCTAGTCAACCAAACTAAATCTCGATTTTCGGCCTGAAACTTTCGTAGCCGCATCCCCTAAACCAACAGTCTTATCATTATCCTTACTTTCCCCTTCGTATACTCACTTCAGTACTCATCAAGTTGTTGTTACTGGGATCGAAAACGTGCAGGCGCGTCATCTGCAGGCACTCAGCCGCCCAGCAGCGCACTCCCTAGTATGCTGACGCGGTAACACGCGTCAGACAAAATGGCCCACCAGGATGCATTTCATCAATTTCAAGAGATACAGTCAGTCGTTGCTCATTATGAAGCAACCTTTGCGAGCATCACGTCGCCCCAGGTCGCTTATGAGGAAGAGCAGGCAAGGCTGCGCCAGCAAATCCGCGACGCGATAGGCGCGTTGCGTACGGCACAGTCGGATGAAGAAAGCGCCACCCATGAAGATGCCATCATCAACTTTAGTGGTCAGATGAAGGACCTGGAACGCCATTACACCACCAACAGCGCCCGATATACCAGAGAATATGAGGCTATAGTCAGAGAGACTATGGAAACGTTTCGTAGCCGAGTTGGTCAGATTTTGGGACTAACCAGACCGAGTCAAATTCAAATAGCCAACAGCCAAGAAGCTCGCGACCAAGGACCGCCGGACCAGGACCCTCCAGACAAGAAAACTCAGGACGATGAGAATGAAGCAGCCGGCGGTGAACCTGCTCAAGGATCATCTCACACTTCGCAGAATGCAGGGACTGGAACCGGGACCAGGACCACGGCGAATGAATCTGTCAGGAGAGACGCTCCTAATAATGAAGCCATCGAGGCCACGCCGGACCCGGAAGATGCCATCGATCAAGGCCCAATGTTTCACGATGAAGACGATGATCACGTACATAATGATGAGACCAATGATGATGCAGTCAACGACGATGAGGGCGCAGACGTCGAAATGGCTGATGCCGGCCCTACGGAGATTGAGCCAACGAGACGCAAGAAAGATCTTACTGAAAAGACGACAGTCAACATCCCTTCTGTCAATCGAAACTTGCGGACTGCGCCCCTGTCGCCAGCCTCGACTTGCGATGATAGCATCACACCCCATGGAGGCACAAGTCATCAGCGTCTATCACAGGGAGTTATCAGAACGCCTCCGCGAAGCGTTCCCCCCTCAGCGACCAAGGAAGCCTTGTCTAAGAAACGAAAAGCGTCAACGCCAGTCTCCACAACGGACAAACGCCACAGAACTGAACCCCCGAGTTTGACAGAGTCATCACTGAGGTCTACAGACGAACAGTCACGCCAACCTACAGCAGGAAAGTCTCGTAGATCTACAAGGGAACATTCAGCAAAATCATCAATACCTGCAGCAGCAGAGCCTCATGAGGGAATGGTACTACGACGCAGCCATAGACACACCGAAGAGTCGACAGACAGTGACAAATTTGAGGGCATCTTACATCCCAAGCCTGGAAACATCTATGCCACCTACTGGAAGAAGACCAAAGAATGGCTTGCTGTTGTCTTGCTTCCAATGGGCGACTTTTCCACCGTGGGTATCCCAGGGTCCATTGTATCGTGCGATCTGATAGAATCTTTACCCCCTTGCTACAACAAGACTCCAAAGAAGGGCAGATACGTATGGGCCAACGGCTATAGGAACCGAGAGCCGCACGAAAAGGAGCGTATGTTTCCTGTCATGTTTTTCGACGGGCGGCCTTTCCCCGGCAAAAGTGCCATCATGTGGATTGGAGCTAGAGACTTGCGTCCTTTTGATGTCAAGCACCAGCATAGGCTTGTTCCTCACACCAAGACAATTCGTGGATATCTCAAATCGAGAGACTGGTCCGAGGATGAGGAAGACTCTGAGGAAGACTCCGAGGAAGAAGTCGAGGAAGATGTAAGGGAAACATCAGAGGAAGAACAAACCAGAGAGGACCCAGAACAACAGCAAGACCCAAGACCTGAGCCTCCTCAACAGAGAGATGCCGAAGATGCCGAAGAGCATCATGAGACTCTTCCCGCAGAGGAAGACACCGGAATTCTCGACCACGACACAGAGGAAGAGGAATGTCCAAATAGTAAAGATGTCCCGGACTCTGAAATTTGTGTTCATCACTAACTATAACAGTGGAACCACACAATCATGAAAAGCACACAAATCAAAACAATGTAGAGAAACACGCAACAACTGGTGAACTGGCTGAGCCCTCATCGCTTAATCGCCACGAAACACCAAATACAGAAACTCAAAGACTTGAGGCTCGGGTTGAGTCTCAAATAGAGGAGCCTGCGTCACAAGTCAATGATAACACATCTCAGCCTAGAATTCAGCAAGAACCGCAACCTCAAGAACAATTAAAACTGATATTTGAATCTTCAGACCTACCACAGCGTCAGACGAGACATGTTCCGCGAGGAAAAGTTTCATCTTCGTCCCGTCCAACAGTCTCGGCGGTGCAGCCCAGACTCCCGTCAGGCGCACCAAGACTTCATCACGATCAAGTGCGGGCACATCATCACATATCTCTCTCCAATTCCCCCTCTGGACACTCTGTACAAAGGCCACGATCGGCGGCAGCCAGTACTCAACCAGAATCGCCAAATCTGCCACTACCTCCTCTCAAGGACCCACCATCCGAAGAAGTGGACAGGCAGCCTCGCTTAAGAGGCGATACTATCATCATCCTAGATTCGGACTCGGAGGATGGAAATGGGACGGCCGAAACTCAAGACAGAGCTGCATTAGAAACAGCCAGAGGTACTCCTTCAAATCCGCCGAACACGAACGGGATATATGATCAACGCGCACATCAGCGAGACCCTCAACGATTCGACGCCGGGACAACTCAAGCTCCAACCCACAACGAATCGTTAAACACCGAATATAGTAGGTCTGGTCCTGCTATGGTGGGATATAATCATGCCACAGTACATGGAGTCGAGCCGAGGTGCGAGACAAGGGATGCTCATCCCGACTATATAAATAGGCGGAATACTTATATGCAAAGCCCCTTCGGGTCACAGCTGCCGGTTTCCCAAGCTCCTGCGTCGCAGGACTCGCATTTGCCCACATCTGGCACGAATGTGGCCGCCAGCACACAAAGACAGCTGGCATCTTTTGACCAAGCTCAAGGACATTCATCAGTACTCCACGACCATCCACATAACGGACGAGGCAATGACCAAACTGCTCTTACAGCACAGCCGCAATCTAGTCAACCGAATGCCAGCCAACGCCCGACTCCACACCGATATACACTCATTCCCCCTATTCAGTCGCAAGCCACTCATCGGATTGACCACGGACACTTCCAAAATACCCAACCTCAGGAAACGAGATCTCATCAAGAGCGCAGCGATCAGTTTCAGAAGGACCACAATGCACAATCATCTCACAGTCTGTTTCATCTTCGGCCCGTACCAAATACTCACCCACAACCTTACTACCAGCCGCCACAAGGACGTGCTCCTCTGCCAGCTCAGAACCGCAGGCCCTATGGTGTGCCTGTATCACAGCAACCTAACTATGCTCGACCCGAGCAGACAGGACCTCGACCAGACGCTCCAGCAGCACATCAGCCACATCATCCGTTCCAGCCCCAGGGACCGAGAACGATATCCGCTGGTACAAATTCTTGGGCAGAATCAGTGCGTCGCTATCAAAACGTTAGCCAATCCCTACGTAATGGTGACGGAGTATCTCAAGAACAAATATTACGAGACTTAAGACCGCCGCAGCCAACAACTTGGCTGTCTTATCACACTCACAGCATGCCTGCTCCAATTGTCAACTCACAGCAGGATCACAACTCTCTTGATGTAGATAATGCGCCTGTTGTTATCAAAAAAGAAGTTGATGCGCAAGACGAAGAAATCTATTCGCAAAGGGGTCACCTCCACCCTGGCCATCCATGCTTTCACCTCTCCCTCAATAACACCGGAGAAGGCCCTGCCCATGAACAGGTTCATGATGGCACTAATTTTCCCAATGGCCTCCAAAGATACCTGCAAAATTACATGTCGATGAACGGACTGCAACCAGGCCGGTCAGGCTTTGGCTTCGAGACGCCCGATGGTAAGGGTTACTGGTGTCCATTTTGCGATGCGGGCCCAAAAAATAGAGGCTTCCACCTGAATAAGCCAGAACCTTATAAGAGGTTGATGCACTTCAGGCAACATCTAATGAGACATTGGCTGGGAGATGTTGGTCCTGTAATAGAAGACACAGGTGACAGGGGGCAACGACATATACAGGCGCTTCATAACCAAGGATAAAACTATAATATAAATTTAATGAGATCCTCCCCTACAACAGAAACATTGTATTTTAAATTTTGCACTAGATCGCCTCCTATTGTGGGTTGAAACAAAAAGGGGTTTGTGTGAGTACAAGACAAGTTTACCTGGGTATCGCAGGTATGACTCTGAGGTGAAATTACAGAACTGGGTAGTGTTGTAGCACTGACTACTTTTCTGACTTCTCCTTTTTGAGATCGTCATCCTCAGAGAAAACGGAAACATTGTGACCATCGAAAACAGCAGCAATGGCCTCCAGGCTAGGTCCTTTAGTCTCGATGAAGAACTTCCACACTATTGCGAGTTCGACGGCCAGCCAGGCGACATAGACAAAGTAGAACTTCCAGGCCAGAGCCTGAAGCCCAATGGGGTTGACCATTGTATTGATGAAGTTGCTGGCCTTACCAAAGAACATGAGAAGCGAGAAACCCTTAGCTCGGATAGGGTAGGGAAGGATTTCAACGGGATAAGAGTAGAGAAGAGCGTTGAAGGCCAAGTTGTAGAAAAAGTAGAAAAGGAATAGCATAGCAATGACGACCTTGCCAGCAGCGATATTATGGTACTCGTTGAACAGACCCGCGCATAGAGTCTGTGAAGCAAAAATACCGAGCATACCCCCTACCGAGATAAGGAATTGTGTGCGGCGCTTCATGTATGCAGTGAGGAAGGCGGAGGCGACTGAGGTAAGCCAGTTGAAGATCATGAGGCAGCCGTTTAGAATGTTGCGCTCCCGAGCGTCGCTTACACCGACAGTTTCAAGAACTCGGACCAGGTAGTAAGAAATGAGACCATTGCCTGACCATTGACTGAAGCATCCAAGGCAGACCAGAATAAAGACTCGCTTCCGGTTACCGGGCGACTTGAATAGGTCCTTCCAACCAGTCTCATTGCTGATCTCGGCCTCAATAACGTTTCGCATCTGGATGAACTCGAGCTTAACCAGTTCATCATCCTCGTTACCGTTGGCATGCCACTTGACCAACATAGCCTTGGCCTCTTCACTTCGACCGTTGGCGATAAGCCATCTAGGGGACTCTGGGAGATAGAAGACGAAAGAGATTGGGAACACAGCTGGAGCAGCTTGAAGCAGAGAAGGAATTCTCCACGACCACTCGCTGGGAATGCTAAATGTACCAAAGGTGACCCAAGCGGCGAGAATAGCACCGATATACCATGATGTTTGATACAGGGAGGTGATGACCTGTCGTTCCTTGGGATGAGCGAGCTCACCGATTAGCATGGGAGCGTAGGCGTTCGCAAAGACAAGACCAAAACCGATGATGAATCGGGAAGCAAGGAACATGGCAACTGATAGAGTAAGAATTTAGGCATGAAGGAAAAGAGGGTGAGACAGAAAATAACTTACAATGAACGGAAGCACCCTGAATCACAGCACCAATGATCATGATAACCGCACCAACAAAGATACCCATACGACGTCCGTAGCGATCACCGACAAGACTAATGAAAGGTGTTGCGATGACGCATCCGAGAGGAAGAATGGCCGACATGATGCCAAGTAGGGCACCGCGAGGCTGCCCAAAGTCTGTTGAGCCAGTTAGTATTAACCAAGGTTTCTGCAGCTTCGATATCACCTACATTCATCCCACGATGGCACGGCTTGGAGGCCAGACATCATACTGGCATCGAATCCAAGAGTGATGGCAGCGCATAAACATGTCGGGATGATAAGAAGATACAAACGGAAAAGGCTCTTGTTCTTGTAGAACGGGGGAGCAGCAGCCACAAGATCTTGGATTCTCTGGTCGAGATCAATAATAGCTTCGAAGACGACATGCCCGGCGTTCTCAGCCATAACCACGTCTGCCTTTGCATCGAGACTTTTTCTGTCCATCTTCAACGGTCGATGAGGGGGTGAAGACTAAACTGGTGAACGAGACAGGTGATTGATATTGTCGGTTGGTTATCGAGATTTTTGAATTGACTTCAGTGCGGGCCTCGTCAGGTATTTAAAACAATCACCAGTACCGGACTGTTGGATCAATTCCTCGGGGAACTGGCTAGACTGCATTGGCATAGTCAACGTGGTCTCAGTTAGGCGAGGATTCTTTTACCTGACAAGGCAGATGCATAAAAATGCCACGATCTTCCGACCGACAATGCGGGGACCCCGAGAGAAAAGCACTCAGATTGATCAGCTGTCGACCCCATGGGGCTTGCAATCCCCGCAGACTAGGAATATTGAGGATCGTTAAGGATTGATAGTTGAAGGTTAACGGATGCTTCCCGGGAACAGGCTACCCCTGGCTCGAGTACCGGGTGCTTCCCGAGCGTTTCTCCACTAACTCCTCGTTCTCCGCATGCAAGTTTCAACATGTCGGCAGTCTTCTCGGCGAAATCTACTAGACCAAGTCAGATCATTGACATAAAAGAAGATACTCTACCTTCTGATCGTTGCCAAGATTGGGAAACTCAACAAGCTAGCTCACTTTCACCACTTACCATGACGCCCTTTCCAGCCACTGCCGACCTTGTTTCCAAGCTCACTGTCGAGGAGAAAGCCTCCCTACTCGCTGCTGTTGACTGGTGGCGGACACCCACTATCAAGAGAAACGATGTTTTTATACCTCACATCAAAACATCTGATGGGCCCAACGGCGCTCGGGGCGAGAGCTACGTGAGTGGTATCACCGCCGCATGCTTCCCTTGCTCAACCTCCTTGGGAGCTTCGTTTGATCAAGAGCAAGCGTACCGTATGGGCGAGGAGATAGCAAAAGAGACAATCACCAAGTCAGCCAATGTCTTACTGGCACCTACCATGAACATAATCCGTTCTCCTCTCGGTGGACGCAACTATGAGACTTACTCAGAGGACCCCTACCTAATTGGGACTCTGGCCTCTGCCTTTGTCCGTGGCTGCCAAAGTCAAGGGATCGCAGCTACGCCCAAGCACTTCGTCGCCAATGACTCAGAAAAGTTCAGAACCAAGATGACATCAAACATAGATATGCAGACTCTACGTGAGATTTACTTGCTGCCTTTCCAGCTTGTGCTTCGGGATTCGGACCCCTGGTGCTTTATGACTTCGTACAACCGCCTCAACAAGGAGTATTGTGCAGACAGCCATTGGCTACTGGAAGAGATTCTGCGCAAGGAATGGGGCTTCTCAGGTCTGGTGATATCCGACTGGATGGGAACTTACTCAACAGCCAAATCACTCAACGCAGGCATGGATCTCGAGATGCCTGGTCCAACGAAATGGCGCGGGGAGAAACTCATCGCCGAGATAGAAGCAGGGAATGTGTCTACTGAAGTGCTTGATAAGAGTGTTGGTAGGGTCATAGACTTGGCAAAGGAAACGGGCCGTTTCGATGATCCTGTCGAGAAACCCGAGCGTTCTATTGAGGATCCAGATCGAATTGAGTACATCACAGCTGTTGGAGCCGACGGCATGGTTCTGCTTAAAAACGATAACAACGTTCTGCCATTATCAGCACAAGATTCTGTTGCTGTTATCGGTCATCTTGCTTCAAATCCAAGTATTGGAGGTGGTGGCAGCGCAAAGGTTCTAGCACAGCATATTATCTCACCACTACAAGGACTTGAATCCCGAGGGGTCACTTGTCGATTTGCCCCAGGTGTTCCCGTCTTTGCAGCCTTACCCCATGCTGCGTCAGGGTCCATCTCAGAAGTGCAACTAAGATGGTTCAACGGTTCGGTAGTCGGAGACAATCTCGCTCATGAACAGACCATGGCGCTGCCCGAGTACATGATCAAGGAGGCTTGGCCTGATTACCTAGGCAAGGATTACTGCAGCAGTATGTCCTTCACTCTGATACCCAAAACGAGCGGCGATCATACATTTTCTGTCATCACTACTGGCAAGGCTGATGTCCTCATAAACGGCGAAAAGGTATTCCACCGTCCGCAGGAGCCAGTTCTGTTGCCAGAGTCCTTTTATTTCTACAAAGCCAAGATAGAGCGCCGATTTACCTTCAACATGACTACAGGCCAGGAATACAAGGTCGAGTTACATTCTTGGGCTACAGATGACGATGTTCTCTCCAAGATTGGCGGAACCATGTTTCAGGGAGCCTCACTTCGCTTCATGGAACACTTGGATATCCCCATGGCCATCAGTGACGCGGCTGACGCAGCAGGGTCATGCAACATCGCAATTGTCTTTGTTGGTACAACCAACGAGATGGAATCGGAAGGTTACGACCGTGACACGATGGACCTTACCTCTGACCAGTATGATCTGGTTGCCGCTGTTGCAGCTCGCAACCCAAGGACTGTGGTTGTCAACCTTTCTGGGTCTCCTGTCACAGTATCCCCATTTATCGACCGAGTTCCCGCCTTCCTTCAAGCATGGTTCGCTGGTCAAGAATGTGGCCATGCTATAGCTCGCGTTCTTCTTGGGGATGTCAACCCATCAGGACGTCTGCCCATGTCTTGGCCACGAAGGAACGAAGACAACCCAGCTTATCCCAATTTCCCCTGCAACGACGATCTTGTTTTGAACTATGAAGAACGTCTCAAGGTCGGCTACCGATTCTACGACGACAATTCGGCACCGAGCCCGCAGTTCCATTTCGGAGAAGGTCTCTCCTACACGACCTTCGCTTTGAAGGGACAGCCTAGTTTCACGTCATTCTTCAGCAGCGCAGAGGAGACTGCAGTATCGGTGTCAACTGAAGTCGAGAATACAGGCAGGAGAGACGGCAAGCAAGTGGTCCAATTGTATGTGACTCTACCGTCTTGTGGCGTAAACCACCGCCCTACGAAGGAGCTCAAAGGTTACCACAAAGTGTTCGTATTCGCAGGTCGGTCGAAGAGTGTAACGTTGAAGCTTGACAAGTACGCGTTCAGCTACTTCGACGTAACAGAACGTAAATGGAAGATTCCAGAAGGCGAGTTCTTGGTACATGTAGCCTTCAGTTCTGCTGACGTGCTTCAGACCCTGTCTGTTAAAAATACAACACCGCATTTTTGGACGGGGTTATAGTACACAGAACCGGCTAATCTTGCCAGTGTGTTATCTGTATTCATGTAGACCGACCAGATAGAGGAAAAATAGATTCGCCACCAGATCCGAAACCACCATAACTGGGCATATTACCCTCGAGGCTCCAGTCCCAATTGTCTTGGAACAGTAATGCCATGAGCTCTCCCTGTACTGTTTGGTCTTCCGTAGAGGGTACAAAGGCTCCATTCAAGTCTACATAATGAGCCTCACCCGGAACGGTAGACGACCAACGGGAAGCCACCCTGGTCTCTTCTCCTGAGTTCCGTATCGCTACACATGGTCTGTCAGTTTGACTTAATCCAGTGCCATAGCAGTAAATACAAATAAGAGCTTACAAACGTTCGTAGAACGGGCATGGTCTTTCAACTGGAATAACTGGTCCAGATACCTTTGTACACGGGCATTCTCTCGTCCTATAAGTCGTAGCAGCATGGTGGTATTTTCCCATGTGGCATCGAGTTGGACCTGGTTGAAATGGTTGCTACCAGCAGTCTGTGCGCATTCGGCGAGAACAATTATACCGCCACATGTCATAAGATCTAACATAATGTTAGTGAGTTAAACCCTAAGCATTAGGCAATATGACCATACAGAATAAACTAAACCACCATGCACCAGTGGCATCATCCTGTCTCGCAGATAACAGGGACACTGACAGGTCGTAAGCGGCCTTGACACATGTTGTAGCGCACTGAGACTGGAACGCTGCTTGTAGTGTGTTACCTTCAGGCACATCCTCTCCCGAGCCTAGCCCTACTTCTATGTCCCGGCCTTGATACGCACGTCTTACAGTTGAACAGTAAGAACTGAAGCTAGGTCTGTATAGTAAAATCTTGAGGTGAAGAAATCTTGCATGAAGAACATTTCGCTGCCTTCTAAGGATATAATCTCGATGAGTGAGCGCGCCTTGTGACTCTGACTCACGGTTCCACCATCTCAAGGCGTCAACCAGAGACGTACTAAAGTCCTCAAGCACGCCTTCTAAGCGGACAAGGGTACTGAAGTCGGATAGAGAGCCCTGCCAATAGACGGAAGAAAGAATTTTGCCAAGTACTTTGGCCAGCCGAATGTTTTCTACCATGAACAGATTTTGTGATATGATACCTTCAGGTTGGCTGCAAGACGAAGCTTCACCAGTGATAAAATCATCATCAACGGCAGACGGAATGAGAACATCGTCTGTCATCTCTAATACTGGAGGTCTACCCAATGTCATGCAGATAGTCATTTCCATTTGCAAGCACCCGTACCAGACCCTACGACGGACTTCGTTCTCCAGATTCGATCTTTTATCCGCATGTCTCTCGTTGTGAAGACCTAGGCCAACAGCGATGCGGCAAGCTAGCCCGACGATATTATAGCATCTTGTAGGGTACTCACTTGATATGGCGAATTGGGCAGCAAGAAGCAGCGCCTGAACATGAGATAAATCGCCTTTATCGAGTATATCCATCTGTAACAGACTCCTCATGCGCGAGCTGAACGTTGCTGACGCAGCTTCCTTCTGAGGAAAGTCTGAGAACTCGCAGCCAAGAGCAAACATGGCATTGAGAGCACAAAAGAAAGACGACTCGGAGCACCGTTCGCCTCCAAGGCCGATGTCGCTCGACTCGCTGGTTTCAAGACCCGGGTAACCGCTTGACTCCCACAGTGATTCGTAACGTTTTTTAAAGCTAACGGAGTGTGTCCAGGGGTAGAAGATATGAACACTGTTGAAATATAGATCAAGAATCCTATCAGCAACATGTCGTGGAGGAAGGGCAAAGTCGGGAGAACATAATGCCGCCGCAGAGAGCCCTGACACGGACACTGAAGTGGATTTCTGGGTTCTGTCGCCAGATGAAGCCGGGTTTCGAGATTGGGGGTGAGAAACCTCACGTAATAACGAATGAACCGATGATTGTCCAAAAAAGTCATCTTCTTGGCAATTCTGGGCCAGAGTCGTAGCCCCCATGGCACTGACAGGACTAGGTCCATCTGCCTCGGGGACTCTGGCAGCGACCCCTGCACTTCTACCAGTAACGGTACGGGTGGTACCCGAGCTTTTGCCTGTGGTACCTGAAGCGGATGGTGGTCTGTCTCTAGGGCTTCCTAACTCCCTGGCATTTGCATTGATGATGGTGGCGGTGGCAGCATTGGCTTCTGCTTCTTGTCGAAGCTGATCTATAACTTCTTGCATATCCGTAACTTGCTTCTGCAGTGATAAGACGTACCTAAGCAGGGTTAATGCTTTCTCTTGATCAATTCGAGTCTTGAAATAACTTACTCTTGTTCGCTTAGGTGCTTAGCTGTTCCTGTAACAACAGTGTACATACAGCGAGCACGAGGCTCTCCACGCTTTCTACAGGGACTACAAATGGGTTTGGAGCCATCGCACTTGATCTTGCGCTCCCGACAAGTGTCGCATGCCAATGCAACCCTTTTGCGCTTCGTGGGGCGACTTGGAGCCGAGACCGAGATTGTGTTGTCGGCATCTTGAATCGACGATTCATGATCAGTGACAACGTTTATCACATCAGACCGCATTGCGTTGGCTCAGCAGCACCTGAAGAACAGAGATTCTTTGGTTGAGTGTGGAGGGGGGTTGATCTTTTCACGGGCTGTACCCGGACCTAGCCACTGCTTCTGTCGGCTTTCGGACTTGAATGACTCGGGAATTATCCGACACGCTTCATGCCTTGCCCCATCCGGTACAGTCCCGATCTAGACGTCGACTTATCCTTCAACAGTCTGAACTCAATAATTTCAGTAATTCTATATGTTATTTCTACGTTTTATGGCTACTTTACTAAGTTGATTCTTCAGATTGCAGCGCATTCCTGTTCTACTCCACCAGCTTTCGCCATGTTAAAGTCATCACTTCTCCCTCGGTCACGGCAGGCTAGAAGGCCAGTCACCTCAGTTATCTCTTGCCTACCCGTGATATCGACCAATGGCTTCCATAGCAAAAGGATAAATAAACAGAAAGAGTCTCGAGGTCAAAATCACCACGAAAGTCAGTCAAGAAAACCCGTTCTACTGGCTTCGACGCTGTCCGTAACGGCAACTACCGTTGCAGGCGATATATTGTTGTCACTTCTAGGCTATAGCACCAGTGAAGATATAAATGATTCGCATTACGCAACTCGAAAGCAAATAGAATTGGTGAGTGTAGCTTACTCGGAGCTTATCTTGTATGGTCTGCTAATATTTACAGGCAGTTGAGGAAATTAAGCAAGCGTGACTGTGAACTTGACCGTCGCCATAACTACGCCCTGTAACATATGCAAGGGTGACGACGCATATACTGTATTTGATCATGTTTCCTTATAACTTTAGATCCCCTCTGTCTATGCCTACGTCTAAATAGCAACATCTAATACCGCTGAAACGCCCCGCTCGAGACTCTCAACAGCCCCCTGGAGAGCCTCCAAAAACTCAGTAGAATTAGCCGCATGAGCACCAAATATTAGCCCATTGCTCGAGGCCTTGGCAATGCCCGCGTAGTCTGGGCTCGGTGCAAAAG
The DNA here is from genome assembly GCA_014898975.1 of Fusarium nodosum. Lineage (NCBI taxonomy): Eukaryota > Fungi > Ascomycota > Sordariomycetes > Hypocreales > Nectriaceae > Fusarium > Fusarium nodosum. The sequence goes on from JAAVUE010000015.1 coordinate 653,462, forward strand.
AGATGTTGAGCTCCTCATTTGTCGCTTGTGACGCTGGCCCATCGGGGTGTACCAGGAGCATAGATCTCCGTGGAGCGTTCCAGCCAAGGTTGTTGAGGACGATGGTGAGAACGGGGATCCCGTAGCGCGCAGAGATCCAGTACACACTGGAAGGGACGCTGAACATGTATGATCCGTCACCAACAATCTGTACTACATATCGCTTACGCTTGCCTGGGATCAAGGCATCTGCGGCGTCTGCGGCAAGCTTGATCCCCAAGGCACCACCACCACTCCAGCCGAGACCTCCGCCTCCACAATTAATCCACTGCCCTGGAATGGTTGCTCGGATCTGATCTGAGACGAAGATGGTATTTGTAATTGCTTCCACAGCCCAAATTGTGTCTTGAGGCAGTCTTTGGCGCAGCGTGGCGCAAACATAGTCGGTTGTGAGGTTGCCTGAGTCTGGGAGTCTGGATCGCTCGTCAAGCGTACGAATGCGCTCTTCGTACGACTTTGACAATGCCTGTGCACGCTGATCGAACTCAACGCTCGACAGCTTCTCTGCCAGATTACTTTGTAGATGCTCGGTGATCTGCTTGAGGGCCACCTCAGCGTCTACGCGGTACCTCTGTTCAGCATCGATGTAGAAAACCAACATAGATTCTTTGAGAGGATCGACATCAAGGTGAAAGATCCTCGCCGAACCTTTAGGCTTGCACAGCTTGTTGATCCATGGAACGTCGCAGTCAAGAATGAGAAAGACGTCTGCATTCTCAATGGCAGAATCAACTCCATACTTCATACCTAACCAGCCTGGGTGATCCGCTGGGAAACACATGTCCGAGCAGCCAGTATCAAGGACACGCAGACCCTTGATAGCGTTGGCCAGTGAGACCAGAGGCTCGACCGCCGCATGATTGCGGCCGGTGAAGCCTACAATAACGAGCGGGTCCGAGGCGTTGACCAAGGCATCCGCAATCTCTCCAACAGCCTCTTGCGGAAGAGCAGAAGGGGCAATGGGTTTCCAATAAGCCGAGTTGATAGAATACGGCTCAATGGTCTCCTCCATCACCTCGCGGGCTCCCATTAGGTAGGAAGGCCCCTGTGGGTGGCTAGTGGCCAGCTGAATAGCACGTCGAACCATCTGCTTGACATTCTTGCCTGTCTTGATCTCTCCAGTGTACCGGCAGTACTGGGAGATGATCTGCTTCTGATCAGGCACGTCCTGAATCCAGTGGCTGGGAGTAAAAATGTTAGACAAAACCAAGACTCAAGATATGGGTCACTTACATGAACTCCGTTCTTGAGCCAAGAACCTCCCCCTCAATGGTGTAGGGTGAAAGACCAGCAAAAATAAGAACAGGGGCGCGTCCCATGGCTGCATTATGGATAGCAGCCGCTAGAGCTGACGTTCCAACATCTACGTGCACAATGACACACTGGGCCTCTCCGCTCAGTCTGGCATATCCATCGGCCATTGACAGAGCTACCATCTCGTTTGGACATGTGATGATCTTAGGGAAGGTATCCGGCATGTCTCTTTGGCCCTTGATCATGGCCTCCAAGATACTAGGGTGGTCCGAACCCAGGTTCACAAAGCAATTCTTGACCCCGGCCTCAACCAGGGCCTCGAAGAAGGCAAAAGACGTGGTGTACCTAGCAGTTTACGTTAGCGGCGGCTAACCCTGAGTTGGATTGTGTTGCAATACGTACATGATGGGACTTGCTCGAACGACATCCGGGTGTGATTATTGCCTGTGGTAGAAGTGAGACGTCAGAATACAGCACAGTTTCACTGAATTTATGTCGACTGTTAATTGTCTCAATTGTTGATGTTCTTTCCGCTACTTGCTACTGTTGAACTGTCTTGCGGAACAAATCCGAAGTGGAGTAGAGCTGTTGCGGTTCCTACGCGAAAGAGGGGGATCGTCGCTGGCAACTACATCGGCAAATATAAGTGATGGACCTTTGGTAGAATGAGAAAAGACTGCTTATGCCAATGATAACGAACATGAATCAGATGTCTTGTAGAACATGATACAGGCTAGTCAATAAAGGCTAGTCAATAAAGGCAAGTCAAAATGAATGGTATTGAATGAGATTGACTGAATGTTAGCTTTAAATATGTCATGATTGAAGCAGCGCGTAATATTGGTTGTCGCGAATAAAAATATATGAAATGAAATGAGATGAGATGAGATGAAGGTGTGAGTGAGATTTCACTTGTCGCCACTCACAAAAGGACAAGTCAGCAACAAGAGCATGGGCCAAGCAGTTGGTTAGTTAGTTAGTGTAGCTGGGTCATCAAAACAATAACAGACTGTAACTAGCAAATGAACAGAAATATAACTACCCAGTACCGCATTGCCACTAAGGAGAGATGGCCAAATAATTAATCTCATTTTTGACTTATGGCTCACAAGGTCACGCGAGCAGCAAAGTGATGCCCGCATCGTCGCAATGCACTCACTACAGAGACTACAGCGCCTGTCTGTGCAACGTCGCGTACAGGGCAGTAGACTAGACTACAGGCTCTTGTTTTAGTGGCTGATTGTATTCCTAGGTTGTCCCCGCAACTGGAAAGTGAAAGTTGGGCGCGACGCGTTCCCGGGAGAGAAATGATCCGTCAATGCATGTCGATTTTTCATGCAACGAGCCACGAAACAAACAGAACAAACAAAGGGACGAGAGACGACAACAATCAACCAGCCAGCAAATCCATCCATCGTCACATCACTATACCAACATCTTATCGCCAACAGCACTGAATATCATTTTATATTCTCCCCTGACATCTCAGTCCGTTCCAGTCCAGTAGCCCCCAAGTCCAAACTTTATGCCTCCTCTCCGATAACGTTTCATCTTCATCCACCAAAATAGAGCCTCATTCACTCCGTCTCCACTCAACCCAACATGGATAACTACCAGAGAATAGAAAAAGTCGGCGAAGGTTTGTTGTTTCAAACACTCATCCCATTCACCGCCATCCACTAAACTTGATTCCCAGGCACATATGGTGTTGTCTACAAAGCCCGTGATTTGGGCCACAGCGGTCGCATTGTCGCCCTCAAAAAGATCCGTCTCGAGACTGAAGATGAGGGTGTCCCTAGCACCGCCATCCGCGAGATTTCCGTCCTGAGAGAGCTCAACCATGCAAACGTCGTCAGCCTCCTCAACATTGTTCACGCCGATGGACACAAGCTCTACCTTGTCATGGAGTTTCTCGACCTGGATCTCAAAAAGTATATGGACTCACTGCCTGTCACCGACGGAGGTCGCGGGAAGCCTCTACCTACTGGAACCGCCACCACTGTCCGCAACCTAGGAATGAGCGACAAGGTCGTCCAGAAGTTCATGCTTGATCTGTGCCAGGGCATTAAGTACTGCCACTCGCGTCGGATATTGCATCGTGACTTGAAGCCCCAGAACTTGCTTATCGACAAGGATGGAAACCTCAAGTTGGCTGATTTTGGTCTGGCGAGAGCTTTTGGTGTTCCCTTGAGAAGTTATACCCACGAGGTTGTCACCCTGTGGTACCGCGCTCCCGAGGTCTTGCTTGGTGGACGCCAGTATTCCACTGGTGTCGATATGTGGTCTGTCGGTACTATCTTTGCTGAGATGTGCTCCCGAAAACCTCTGTTCCCTGGCGATTCTGAGATTGACGAGATCTTCAAGATTTTCCGGTAAGCACATGCTCCTCTGGTCCCACAGTGTATATACTAATCTTATTAGAACCCTCGGAACACCTGACGAAGACGCATGGCCCGGTGTCACTGCCTATCCCGATTTCAAGCCTTCTTTCCCCAAGTGGCAGCGTGACTTTTCCGTTCCCCTGTGCCCCAACTTGAACGAGCAAGGTCTGGAGCTGCTCGACTACTTGCTCATCTGCGACCCCGTTACCCGTATTTCAGCCAAGGCAGCTCTGAACCACCCTTACTTTGACGAGATTCTGTAAGTACCTTTCCATCGGGCTGTAAAGAATCTACTAACATGTGCGCGATTCAGTGGACGTAACCAAGAAGAATAAACCAAACTCATGCGGATGGTGATCTGGGCCCAAGAGGCACTGTAAAACAGAACCCGAAGAATTGTATGAAGTTATATATAACGCGATGGAATGAGTACGATGGATGCGGTTAGTTTTCGTCAAGCATATGAAGGAGTCAATTCATTGTTTTAGCCACGGTTTTCTGTGCATATGGAGTGAGCGTGCAATGAGGAAATGACAGGACCCGGTAGCCCATAACAAGTGTTTTTAATCCGCAGCGATTTATCCTCGACCGAATTTAGTACGCGAACCTTCGAAACCTTTGAACCTTTGCCTTGGTGGTAGCGCCAATAGCGGCACCAGAAGCAGGAACCAAAAAGTCACTGGCCTTCACACGTCCATCTGACCCACGAGCGCCCTTCAACATAGACGCATCTGTGCTCTTGAAAGCAGCGTCGTTCCAAGTCTCGGTCGAATCCCAAGAGTTTCCTGATGCAGAGACCTTACTGTTGAGATCAACCTGTTTGCCTGTGTTGTTAACGGCGATGTTCTTGGTCACCTTGGATGAGGAGCTGCGGAGATGGAAGCCGAGGTTACCGTTCTTCCATGCAGTGTTACGTTCAAAGGTCAAAGAACCTGGGTTGCCGTTGTCGATAAATCCCTTTTGAGCATTCTGGAACGCCATGCAGTTCTTGACGATGTGGTTCGCAGGAGGGTTGTTTGTTATGCCCAGCTTGAAGCCATTTCCATCACCCTCGAAGCTGCTAAAGTCCCAGCGATTGAACCCGTTGCCCCAAGCGTACACCTCTTCCAGGGTGACGGGAGAGCCAAACATGTACAAATCCAAACCGTCGTCGACGTTGTCCCAGAGACGCGCATTTCGGAGAACGTTGCCCTCGCCTTTGCCTTCCTTACAGGCAAAGCCATCCGCGCTCTCGCCATTCTTTCGTGGATCACGGTTACGATAAGAGTCCAAGTTGACAACTAGGTTGTTGGACGATTGACCCTCGAGTTGAAAGCCAGTCTCGTAATTGTCGTGAGTAGAGAGACCCTCGTAGTAGTTGTTTGAGGCATCGCGTGCATATATGCCGTAAGGACCGTTAATAATTCTGTCATGTGTGAGTGAATGATTCTTCAGAGTTCGCCAGTGCAGAGACTTACTCTAGGTTATAGAAAGACCACCATTCGGCGTTCTGAATATGGAATACGCCTCGTTCGGCATTTGGGAGCGATTCGTCAAGGGCCTTGGGTGTGCTATTGTATGTTAGACTTCTAGGCTTTCTTATATCGAGGCAACGTACCCAGGCATGTTCTCTCCATCAACGATGACCTTTTCATTTTGGTAAGGCTTCACGATAATAGGGCTGCCCTTAGCACCGCTTGTCTTGACTTGAATGTTCTTGGATGGTGCATAGGTGCCTTGGCGGAGGTAAATGATATCGCCAGCTTTGGCAGCATCAATGGCAGACTGGATCGATCCATATGGTGATGTGAGAGTACCGGAGCCAGTTCCTGTTGGAGAGACGAAGATGTCTTTGGCATTGCCACCAGCCAGGAAGGCCAGAAGGATAGCCGGGGTAAACTTAATTAACACCATAGTCGGAGAGTCACTTATTCTTTGGGTTTGCTATCAATTACACAGAATTTTGAGCATCTCTTATACTCAATTTACTGAAACATAGCTTATTGCACAATCGGGCGTGGAGGTTGCATTCCGTTTGAACATGATTCATGTTTCCACCAATCGGACTAAGATGGTCCATCCTGGGTGTTCTCTTCTAGGTAGTAGTCTCTCCGGGGATGAGGTTGTGTCCGATATCTGTGGGGGCATGATTAAGATTGGGGGATCCTAGTTTATTGAAGAACTACTTTCAAATCCCGGCAGGTTTAGTTTGACGTCTCGGACGATAATCCACCGAAGCGGTGAAAATGTTAGGTCGAGAAATGGCCCATGCACTTGATTGAATATACTTCTACTCCTTAATCTTTTCCTACAACTATTGAATCATCGTCAAGCAACTTGTTACCGCGGCCTGTCCCCTATGACACGGCTTCGCATTGTCATCAACATCCTTCCTCCTGGAGCTTTCCCAGGAGATTTTGAGGCTCCTCCTGCTCTGTCACAACATCAACAGCCCCATCACTCCAATTAGCTTCAAAATTTCCAGCTCCATAGATCTTCTCGAGTATCTCCTGGACCCTGGTTGGATCTGTGATCTGGTGCAAGGGTATATGATGTTGGTAAGTTACTGTTTCGGGCATTTTGGCAGGTGAATATAAAAAATAAACTGTACTCTTCTCATGTGCCGAATCTGTTACCTTAGTTTTAGATGCCAAGTTGATATATTAGAGACGGCATAAAGAATGCCTTTTATAGAAATAGTTGAGCACATTGTCACTGTTAGCATACCGGGCTTGCTTCACGGTTAGAAGTGTACTCTCGTGATGAGATACTGTAAATGGAGATGGGGCCCGTATTTGTTCATTGGCAGCAATATTATTTCCGGATCACATCTTACTATTATATATGGTTGATCATGACAAATTAGGAACCGAGCGTATGGATGAATACAGAGGCTCAGTCCCGAACTCACAGAAAACGCAGGCATATAAATTACCATTTCAGATTGGCCTTGTTTGAAGTGAGGAAGGCTTCTAAGTCGCCGTAAATGAACGGAGGTCAATTCTACTTGAAGCTTGTTGCTGTCTTATGTAAGGGCCATCAGCTGAACAATTTCTCCTCATTCTTGTAAGCACTACCACGTCATGCCACGGTGATCTGACAAGTGGACCTCCCTTCAACATCAGTGGATCAGCATAAGAACTGGAGACACTGCAGTCCGCTTTCTCTGAACTACGATAGAAACCAAAAGGCATAAGCAAAACTTATACTTGTGAACGAAAATCACGATGGGTAAGTTGACATCTACCTCTCATCCGATCTACTAACTAATTTGAATAGCAGGCGCAACCAACAATCAAGTTCTGAACTACGAGGACGGTAAAATTGATGCCGAGGGAGCCTTCACCGCTGAGATCCTGATAACAGAGCGTGTCGGACTCCAGGACGTTTGGCACAGCCAGTACACCGGTTCTCAGGTAATGGGGAAACGCCCAGGCATGTATATCAAGTATTTGTCCACCATGTACCATCCGATTAACGGCAACATGCTCACCGGAGGAGCATACCTCTTTGATACCTTGGAAAATGCAAAGAAGTATGAACATTGGACCACCAACGAGTTCAAAGTCGGCGAGCCTCAAACCACGTATTGGAAACAGCCCCTGTTCAAATCAGTCGAGTCCTGGACCTGGAAAGTCATTGGTGCTCATAATTTCACACCGGTTGACGAACATCATATTGGCCGCTGGCAGCGCTGGACCTACCACCATGTAGGCGTGGGAGACATTCTGACACAGATGTATCCTGTTTTGAAAGATTCAGCTGAGAAGAGAGGAGCTGGATCCTTCTGGCTGCTGCATCGACCGGAAGATAAAATGATTGGCGTTCAAATGTCGTTTCCAAAGCCAGAAGAGCGTGACGATGAAAGCCTCCTCCTGGCGATTGAGGCTGTGGCCAGGAAGAAGTCTGTGGCGGATGTTCTTCCAGATGCATTTGAAATAGAAGTTCTGATGGATAGGACTAGTGCTTATCATGCAATCTGGCAGCCTTTGGAGGAGGGTACAGACGGTGTGAAGGTGGCATGTCCAAACTTCTCACATCTTGCAGGCGGGAAGGCGTGAGTGACTATGAGTCACTGTTCACAAAGGCAATGGGCGGATTTATGAGGTTTATTGTTTTTCATCCAGTTATGTAATGAATTGATACGCCTTTTGTTTTGCTGTCTACTCTAATCCAACAGGGCCTTCTTGACCGCCTCAACCTCTTCTGAGGTTCCACAGACCAAACCAGCCCTGTCGTCACAACCCTTCAGAGTGATATCGAATATTCTTGATCCAGTTGCAGGGTCAATAGCTTGACCTCCGGCACACTCAATAACTAGTGCCACTGGCAACAGCTCGTAGTATTTTCGCAGCTTGGCCTTGCTGACGGACGTCACAGGTGAGACGTATACACCGTGGCCTTTGACAAGGGCGTGATAAACGTCAGGGATGAGACCGCCGGAGTATCGTAGCGTATACTTGTCGTTGATAAACTTGGTGACCAAGCTCATGTACTTGTCGTTCTCGGCAGCAGCGCGCAGATTGGCAGGGGCGAAGTAACGTGTTTTAAAGGGAGGTTCGGCAAAGCGAAGTTCAGGACGAGCCACGGTGAACTTTTGGGTGTTGTTGAGGCTGACTTCGAAGCATACAGGGTCTGATCCAGGGACTCGCAGGGCGACGATTGCAAGAGTTCGCGGGCCAAATACTCCGAGGATAGATGCAATTTGCTTCTCTGTTGGTTGCTCAATGGCAGTGACTCCATCCCATATTCCGATGATGCTGCCGACAGACCAGTTCGGGCCAATAATGGAGCTACCATCGAGAGGGTCGAACCCTATAGTGTATTGCTCATCGTCGCTAATCGGCTGCACCGTCTCTCCTTCACGGGCTGGCTTCTCCACAGGATCCTCCTCACTGCTGGCAGTTTTGATGGCAGGTGATTTGGCACACCTATCCCGGATAATGTTTTCCGCCAAAACGTCAACGTTCAACTGCTCATCTCCAAAGGCATTTTCGGTGCCCACAATGGAGACATCATATGATCTTCTGAGTTCGTCGCCAATGGCGGAAACAGCGTCAAGTAGCTGCGGAATGACCGACTCGCGTAGTGAAGACCTGCCGTCTTGTGGAAGTACAGTCTTGAGGAATTGAGTGAGCTCCAGCTCTGGAGCTTTTGTTGCTGAAGACATTTTTGTTGTGTGGTTGGTAATTCTTGATGTTGAAGCTGCCAGGTTGAAAGATGAAAGTCGTTTTGTTATCCACCAACAAAGCTGCGTTGCGTCACACAAATTGACGCAACCAGTTTGGTGACAAGGCCTGCTTTACCAAATATGGTTTAGATCACAACTGTCAACGGTCCGATAAGAGACGATAAGGAGTGATAAATTTGAAGTCTCCTCATTGACATCATATCATGGTCTCAGCTTTTCTTCTGCCACGTCAAAGTCTCAGGCCCTCGAGATACAATACTCTTTCAGTCGTATCGGGCCGCTATTCACATATCAATGAGATGTCGTATCACTTTACCCTCTAGTGGGACGTGTGAGCATGTCACAATCACGATATGCCCAACTCCCATTGAGGGGTTTGCTGTCTCAGAACAATTGTCCATGTTACACAATGGTGTCGCTGACACCGGATGGCCGCATGCATCAAGAAGTACAATGCCACATTGTAGGTACGGCTTTTTGTGAATAATTGAGTAGGTTTACATTTGCCTTGCTACAGAATTTCGACAGATACGAAAACAGGCAGCGGTCTTGTACCTATGCGGACCATCGCAAAGATGCCCGCCACATTCATGCAGGTATAACATATCACCAGATAAGTCTCAAAGTTTTGCGTGACTATCATGAGTCAGATTCGATGTGGCGATACCATCATAATAATTAGTGTAATTCTCTTACGAAGACGAAACGCTTTCGTGAGCAACAACAGGGCCCTTGAGGAGCATTGGCTCTCCCTGGTAGAAGTTCTTGATGTCCCCAAAGATCTCCTTGGCGACCTCATTTGCAGCAGCCTTGTCAAAGACCTCAACGCTCTCCCACTCAAGAGTAGCCTGGACTTGGTAGGGAGCACCCTCTTGGAAATTCAAGATCTTGTAGTTCTTGAGACCCAAAGGACCCCACTTGCTGTAGTAGAGTCTCTCAGCGATTGTGCCAGGTTGGTTATTGTGGAGTCTGGTCTGGTTGTAACTTACGATGCGACAAGAGGCATGTGTGTCTTGAGGTAGTAGTCCATGTCAAACGAAGGACCCGAAGGGTAGACAACCAGGACTTGAGCCATTTTGACGGTGAAAGATTGGGTAGAGATGAGATTCGAGTGTGTACTGTAGTCCAATGCTGAGCAACACCATCGGTAGGTGAATGGAGGGGTAACCAGCTTTATATACCGAGCGGGGGTGAGAGTGCATCCCCACCTTGGTATCAATGAGGCGAGCGGATCAACGGAACTAATTAACGTGTTGCGATTGAACAAGGTCTTGGTTTGATTACTCAGCTTGCATATCCATTTTCTTTGTTGGTGTTGGAATTGAGGATATTGCGAAAGAGGTTGAAACAGTTGGGTGGTCCATGTCGCTAATGCAGCTACATGTTGATATAATTGGCTTCAATATGCCTTTCGGTCAAGATGATTGACTGTTGTGCCAGTGTGCATAAGACTAACAGCTTCGTTGATAGTGTATCGGATTCCGAAAAGCCAACTCATCTTGCCGATAAGTAGTGAAACAGTCTCAACAGCCAGGTTCCATCGGAGATCTCATTGCTGATTCATAGAGGACCTGGGGACGCACCATGGTGGTAACAGTATTATTCAACAAGATAATATCTCAAATTGAGAGGCTGTTTGGACCGAATTCGCAAAACAGGTGTTAAACCAAATGAAGAGTTTGGTTAGAGTTTCTACAAGCAAAAACGGCTGCTATAAATCGTATATATTGATAAGAATCTTCTCATAAGTCGGAGGGCCATGTGGACAGTTTTAGCCGTTTCTTGCGAGTTTGGTGAAGGCAACTAACTATCTATAGCTAATTGGTGGAGGGGAATTAAGTGCGGGCCGCCTTGTGTTTGGTGTGTACAGTATATTGTCAAGAGGCTTTTGTGAAGTTCATGTCTTGGAGGTATTACCGTCAGACTATAATTATTCAGTCACTTTGGCGTCGTGCAAATGCCGAGAGGAGAGTTTGGTTTGTTGAGATTCAGTGCTATAACCATGACGGCATGATGATGTAAGCCAGAAACAGCTCAATAATAAGGTAATCAACAACGTCACCATAATAAAGCTCCTCCATCAAAACAACAACTCTTATTCCGAGCTTCTACTTTCAACAATATACAAAAACTATATTTGCAAACCTTTGGTATGTACAAGGACGGAGTATCCTGTACACCAACTTCTCGCTAATTCGCTACAGACTACAGACGATACACCGACACATCACTCTCCGATTCAGACAAGATGGTGCACAACATCCAAACGTAAGTTTCCTCGTGATAATAAGCCTGGCGACCATCACGGCTATCTAACGCGAAAACAGTAAGGACCAGTTCCAGGACACACTCAAGAACTACTCGGTCGTCGTTGTCGATTTCTACTCCACTCATGCTGCTGAGTCGAAGAACATTGCTCCCACATTTGCCCAGTAAGCTCTCTTGTCCAATTCCTTCATCATTGATCCTTACTGACTTATCAATGCCAGTGCGAATGAGCTGGACAAGTTCAAGGACTTTCGATTTCTCAAGGTCGACATTGATGATCTCAAGGGCTTAGCTGAGGAGCTTGGAGTCTCTAAGCCTGCCACTTTCCAAATGTACAAGAATGGCGAGAAGATCAATGACCTACAGAGTGACCAGGTGGAGGACCTCATGCAGTTCCTAGAAACTGGTCTGTAGAGGAAGAGATGTCTAATTAACGAGCCACGATATCTAGCATATGCAAGAGTGCCTTAGCTGAAGGAAAACAACAAGGCGCTTGGGAGGGTTTAGGATCCAAAGAGTGCATGGATTCAGCGTCTCTATCTATAAGAAACTCAGCCTCATCTTGATGAGGTCATCTGGCCCAAGCTTGCTGTATGAAACAACTCATAATACACACATAACAAAGCTCCGACATTTACTGCCACACATGCACTATCTGCGCCACCGTCGCAAGACCTCGCCCTGTTTTATGGGTTGCGGATGGAACATGAAACATGAGGCTTGACAGTGTCAAGAGGTCAAAGCGAGTGGAAGAATGTTCAACCCAGTCGCGGGTCAGGAAAATGTACAAGTACGGATCAATCATTTTTAAAATCTATCATTACGATATAAAATCTATGTCATGTCATATAGCGCTTACTGAGAAGCTTTGAGAATGTGTATGGTGTCGTGATATACAGAGTTGATAAATGCGCCCATGGAAAAAATAAAAGAAATGCCGACACGCAGGTTATGCGTGGTAATGAATGATACCTCGTCGCCAGAACCTAGCTGACTGTCTTGCCTGCCTGTGCAAAATCGCTACTCCAAACGCCTCGTTTTAATACCGATGGATACCATGCGGTGAATGAATCTAGTAGAACTGATTGATATTAGTAATTGAAGGCGAACAATCATGGAGATTAACTTACCAGGTTCAGTGCCCAGAGTAGGACAAGGAGACCAAGCATGCGGAGCTTGAGGTTGTTGGCCCACGATGACTTGGAAGGCATGTGGCGGGTGAAGGGCGCAAGCATGCTATCGCCCATCAGAGGCTCAGAATCACCCTTGGCCTCAACATCGTACTCGTCCTGCTCCTCAGAAGCCCAATCGATGGTCAACAGCTTGACCATGCCACCAGTGGCATCGGCGACACGAGAGCTGATCCACAAGAAGACAGGGACGATGATGATGAGGGACCTCCAGCGGTCGCAGAGAAGACTGCCATCGCCCTTGAAAATGTCGAGAAGCAAAAGGCCCTTGGTATCAGCGGCGAGGAGAATGTGGAATTGAAGAGTGAAGGTCTCGAGAGAGCAGCGACCGATCCAGGCGAATGATCGAGAGTACCATGTACGAGCGGCGGGGAACATGTTGCGAGCAGCGATGAAGCCCATGATGGGAATGAAGGAGAAGATCGGGTGCAGGGCTGTGTAGTCTTGCTTCTTCTCGGCCTTGCTGACGGCGATCCACCAGTACAGAGGGATGGAGAGGATACCAGCGATACCAGCCAGGCCGTACGACTGCGTGAGGATCTTGTTGTAAAGCTTGGTTCGGACGGAAGCGACACCCATGATGATACCGACATAGACGATGAGCCCATCAAGGCCGAGACGGAACTGCCACTCGTGAAGATCCCACTCAATTCGGAAGACAATGTTCAAGACGTCAAAGACCCATTGGAGAACGGGAGTCCACAGCATAGCACCAGGGCAGATGGCAGCCGAGATGGCGATCTTACCCATGAGGGCCCAAGTGTTGTCATTGTACTTGGGGCAGATGGCGAAAAGGGCGTAAATGATGAGGAACCAGAAACTAACGAGAGGGGCGAAGTAGTAGAACATGTAATCAGTGTTCATGAAGAAAGGCAGGGCGCAGCTGAGCAGGTTAAGACGCAAAAGCACAGCGGCGACTCGCTTGAAAGAGAAGTCCTTCTTGGAGCTGAAGAAAACGCCATGGCCGAAACCAGTTTGGAATAGATAAGCAGCGACCAAAAGACGGATACCGACGTAGATGTTCAGGTCTCTGGAGGCACCAGTCCAGTGATAGACGAGGATGAGAGCCTGCATCCAACCCTTCCACTCATCAGTCTGGTCGCGCGACAAAGGCTTCGCATCGTCGAGGGTAGCGGGGGCGGCGGCAGCCTGGGCACCGGGTCGGGGAGGAGGAGGCTTGGACTTTGTCATGAGAGCAAAGCCGATGATGAAGCAAAGAGCAGACATGAGGTTAAAGTCGAACATGCTGTACTCCTTGGAGCCCTTGGCGAAAGACTGTGTTCGGTCGGCCCAGTAGCATGCGAGAAGGCCGAGGACAAAGGTAGCGACGTCAAGGTTGAAGAAAGCCCACTTGGGAGCCTCGCTGGATCGGAGGGCGAGGACCTCGGTGATGGCTGTACCACCAATGTACAACATACCGAGAGTGACGAGAATGATCTGGACAAATGACTTCTGACCGTAGTTAGTGCAGCAAGTGCGATCGTAAGGGTAAGAGTTCTGCATGTCGAGCTTGGCGTTGCATCGAAGGTTGAGAAGGATCTGGGCCTTCATCTCAGCAACCTCGTCGGTGACGTGGAAGCCATTCTCGTGGTCGCCGATAGCATCCTTCTGTTCATACGACATGGCGGGGTATGACCACAGCATGGGGATACCAGACTCCTCCTCCTGGCTCTGGAGGAAGTCATCGATGGCTTCAACCTCACCAGGCTGCGAAGCGACGCCAGTCTTGCGGTATTCGGGAAGCTCGTCGTAAAATGGCGGAGCGATGGGTGCAAAGAACATCTCGTTGCCAAATCCATCGCGAGGATCAATGGGTCGGTTACCAAAAGGTGCAAAGTCCTTGTGGGAGACGAGCTCGGAAATGTTGGCAAAAGCAGACTGGAACTTGGGAAGAGACTCTTCCTTCTCGAAGCGGGCGGCGAACCAAACTCCCATACCGACAAAGGCGACGGCGGGGCCTTTTTGTTCCTCAACGGGAACGCGATCAAGCTTCTCTTGGTGGTAGAGGGCAAGTTCGTCTCGGACGATGTCGCTCTCGTTGCCAAAAGGATCCCAAATTGACTTGAGTCGGATACCGCCGAAGTCTTCATCGTGGCTCTCGTGCTTCTTACTGTTGGCTCGGACTGTCTGTGCCTTTTCTGCGTCGAGCTGCATTTGAGTTAGCTACCATGGTCTTGCTACACAATACTTGATGCTGTCGAGCGATGCATTTCGATGTCATATGAGTTGGTGTAATAAATTTGTGACGAACTTACCAGGCGGGCCATGCCGTAAAAGACCTGTCGAGTGGTCGAGTCGCCGACGAACAGCATATGTCGTCCCTCCATGCACTGCTCAATCTCCTCCTTCTTGTACTTGTGAAGCATGCATCCCGATGGTTGCCAGTTGTTGAAAGGCGCCCTACTTCCATTCTCTGCGGGTGTATCAAGCCAGTTGCCATCGTTAAGCAATGCCTTGCAGCGGTAAGGGTCGTCGCTGAGCTGTAGCTGGTTGATAACGATGCCCAAGATGACGACCAGCGTCAAACCGAGGGCCAGCACCCGGTTAAGCGCAATACCCGATGGCATTATTGCGCTCATTGTGATAGTGGTTGTGAGTTGGTTCTACGACACCTATTTCCAGGTGTGGGATTATTCTTTGTGTAAACGATTGCGATGTGGCGCTATAGCGCAAAGTCGAGCGAGTGACTTGAGTAAGAAAGAGAAAATTCCGGTTACGATGAATGCAAAACCATCGAAAAGAGACTCAATGCAAGGGATGAATGAGTCTTGTTGCAAGATAAAGCGAGGGATGGTAAAGTTTCTGTAGAAATAAAGAAACTGAGACAATAAACAATCGTCGAGTCGAGACAAGCGTAAGGAGGGACTTGTTCGAAAGGCTGTCGCAGTGGGCGGAGTTTTGGCGAAAAACAAAGACAAGGCAAGGCAAAAGTCAAAAGGCAATAATGGACAAAAGGGACGATCACTTGGGCACGATTGAAAGAAAATGTTACCTCTAATAGTATATGAGGTAACGGAACGCGTAAGACTACCTGGTTGCGAAACGACTCAAATGCCAATGTGCTATTGCAGGACAGGCACCGCAAACGCCCTATAGAGTGCATCAACCCCCTGATCAGCGTAGCGCAACTGACTGGCATGACCCTCGCAATTCAAGGGTCCACAGAAGACGAGCCAGGGACGTTGCTGGTTGCTCCATCGAGTATTTCCAGGCCATGGAAGAAGCCATGTCAGGGTGTCACTCGACTCCACCGCTGTGAAAGGATCAGCGCCAAAAGCGCCAAAACATCCTGAGGAGAACGAGAAGAGGAAAGAAAAAAGGCAAAGGATGCGCGAAATAGCGTGGAAAAGGATCCAGAGCCTGACTCAGCTGGAGACAGGTTGCAGAGTTCGAATGGATGAACCAAGCCCACTACTTTGTTTCCTCTGATCTCTTGGTCCTCGACTCTTGATCATTAAAAAATAAGGTTGCGGGGAGGGTTCAATCAAAGACGAAATGCCAAGTGTTTTTAAGCATCAGACCACGATGCGACTGTTGAGAAAAGCACCAATCTGGTGAGTCCTCTCCAGAGCGCCTCGCCTCCCCCTTACCGTGCCAAAGAATGCTAATCTGGGACCTGGACGAGTTAATCTCTTGGCCTACCTGCTAAGGACAGGGGTGTTTCTCCAATGAGATTGGAGCGCTCCCCTGTGCCCTGTCGGTTGATGCTCCCTTTTTGATCACATAAGGTGAACAGGAATGATATTGCATGCATGCAAGGAGACAAAAGAATGCATGTTGGTGATGCGTTTTAACCACTTGTGAAAATTTATATTCCTCTTACTGCTGTATTGTTGCAAAGACACTCCTCCAACTTGGTCCTCTCCAATGTTGGTTCGGGCCTTGAAAACAGGCGAAGAAAAGCTTGAAGGGATTAAGGTTACAGAGGTCTCTAGCCCCAAACAAGGCAAGCTGCCGTAGCAATGCTTGTCCATGATGGCGGACCAGTGTCTGGATCAGTTTGTTGCGTCATTCCCAACCGCCGTCCTTTTCATTCTTCACTTGTTATTCGTGGGGCGGTTCCAGGCTCTTCTGCTGACCCCTGAAATGAAAATACCCCTTGCAAGGGGGCGTGAGAAGAATTGTGACAGGGTTATTTTGAGATTGATCATGTTGTTTGTCGAAAGACAAGACAACGTGGGGTGTTGTGGGATTGCGTATATGCTATACTCACCGGTTAAATTCATAGTACATAATAGTTGCCTGATCTTTTTCTTATTCCAACGATGCAAAGAAACAAATGCTATCTAAGCTGACTGAGCATCACCAGCTGATAATAAATCTCATTCCATTCTGAAACCAGCTTGTCGCTGCTTGCTCCACCTGTCTCTACTGAGTTAGGGGAGTGGCTAATTGAGTGGCTATTATTCCGTCGACGATCATGCTGAAATCCGGTTTTTTTCTATCTCAGACCACTAAAAAATAGCACTGGGCAAGATGATCCGCGAAATTGAATGGAGAATTAATTTCTTTGCTACGCTTCTCCAACGTGAGCGCGTGATCTGATGGCACTTTGGTAAAAAGAAAATCCACAAGGGGTTGTCGGGCTTCCGATTGACGGCCTCGGCGTCCGATGCAGGCATTTACTTATTTACCTTAGTAGAGAGGAACCATCAACGGTTTGATTTGCTTGGCGATTTTACCGCGAAAAATGCTTGGCGATATAGAGTTTGTCAACAAAGTGCTATTGTTTGCGGAGTACTCATTAG
This sequence comes from Fusarium nodosum, assembly GCA_014898975.1. Lineage (NCBI taxonomy): Eukaryota > Fungi > Ascomycota > Sordariomycetes > Hypocreales > Nectriaceae > Fusarium > Fusarium nodosum. The sequence continues at coordinate 670,512 of JAAVUE010000015.1, forward strand.
CTACCTAGCTTGTTTCCCGTCAACGTTTACTGCCGTGTTTAGCCTACGTTTGTAGAGCCTTTTGCTGATTCTAGACAAATGCCCAGGGTGAAGGAGCTGCATGTGGAAACTCTCTTAGTGAAGACCAGATTGGGACTTGTTGACCAGGATACCACAGCATATCACTCATCTTTGGGCATGGAAAGACGCCGAGAATGAATGAAGATCAGTTGGAATGATGGAAGCGAAAAGACAGGCGGCCTTTCACCCGACGTCAGTCATTCACTATGAGTTTGGCTTTGACTGTATTTCCCTCCCCTTGCAAATGTAGAGGACGGACGATGCTTGTGTCTCTGTTGCTTGCTTGTCACACCTCAAATGTGGCTTGGTTAATCCAAAAGCTTCAACATCATACTGTATTTGGCCTCATCCAACCAAAACTGCATCTACACATAAGCATAAATTAAGCGGCCTCGTATTACGGGAATAGCTGTCATGCTATCTTGCCCTCTGGTTAGATTGAGCTTAAAGAAATTGTGTTTTGACTCCAGGGTAGTTACACCAAACCTTGATCCCCATAATTCCGACGCGTCACCTCGTGGGATCTTCCGTCGATCACCATCAACCAACTGAGAGACACAAATGACATGCACTGATCCTGATTATTGGACGCTTGTCAGCGCATCATGTCTCAATTCCAAAGCGAAATACAACAAACGCACACATTGCTTATCTCACGTGGGGTAAAAGTATCCCGCGGGAGTCAGTCGAGGTTTCATTTGAACTGGAGTTTTTGTACTGAGAATTCTGTGAGATTATAACTAATTAGATAGATCCCACGATGAACTCTGCGGCCGCTCGGAATAGACCCACTGGCAAGGCTCACTTGAACATCGTCAGCTCGGTAGGGTTGAATGTGTTTCTGCCCTGACTCACACACGGGCGACCATGCTTCTTTGAGCGACCAAGACGTCTTCTGAAGTAACAATCTCATCGAAACTGGTGTTTCCACATAGATAATTCGACGAGACCAGGAAGCTTGAGATGAACTCTGCCACCGTTCGGAATGGGTCAGAGCCTACTAAAGTGTCGTGAGCTTGGTATTCCTACGTTTGTGCATGTTTCTGTCCTCATTCACGCGAGTTACCATGTATCTGTGAGCGGTTAGAGACATCTTCCAGAGCTCAATAATCTCGCCTCTGCTCAGTGATGTCCATCTTCCGATATGACCTGTTGATTCCTGGGAAAATCTGTGTGAATCCTGGCAACTATGAGTCTACAACGACAGCTGGAACTCATGCTAGTCAAGACCTTGCTGGTCCGTGTCCTTTCGTTATACCCGACAGTTTACCCTAGAGATGAATCTCTGAAGAGATCGAAAAAGGCCCAGGGAAAGTACAACGTTGTGTGTAGCTGTGCTTGTAAGTATTAACTTCAAAGAGAGGTGTCGTCCGTTGTCATATATTCGCATGGTATCGCAAGGCCGATCTCGCACGACATAACCTCACGGATGTACTCATCCATGATATCTTCATATTCTTGGTAGGAACCAGTCCCTATTATTATGCAAACTGAACAATCTTCACAGAAAAGAGTGTTTGAAAAGTCTATAAATGGCGAGCACTGTCGATTCCAGCAACTATAGGCGGGGACCTTTGAGGACCAACCTGTCAACTTTGAGAATTCCTTCGTATAAATACTGTATGTGTCCCGAACTAGAGTCAACAGGTCTCAACGTAGAGTCGACGATGTTCATTCAGACCCTTATAGTGTAGCATATCAACTCATGAACATGATACATCAAAAACCAATGCTTCTTGACCAAACAGCACCTAGATACTGGTCGAACAGTGCATCATCGAAACTAGGATCTTGTACCATGTCATTCTTATGACAGCACATATACCATAGGTTGAGAATATGTCCAGAAGCAAGAATATTTATCTTGTCGTGTTTATTATGAGATCGACCTACATTTAACGAGTTACGGTAGTCTCAAGAGCTTTCCTTGACGAGGCCCAAGTTGTGTCTGTCTTTCGGCTCGGCTGATTCCTCTATGCCTTTGTGAGATATCTCCTATACTCAAGGCAAACAAACTGATGGCAGTCAGTGCTCACGTCCGAGTCTCTGTGCCGTCGAGATGGGACTTGCCAACATGCTCGGAACTTCACCGAACCACATCAGTATTGATCTGAGCCATGTGTAAGAAAACTGTCTCCGGTCTCGCATGTGAAGTCAGCACTACTCCAGCACAACATGATTTTGACATTGAGATGCGTGGTCAACAAGGCGGTGATACTGCCGAGTATTTGTATTGATATGTCAAGTGCTCGGACATATTGGTACTATACTGTGTATGAAAAGTTCTCGGAGACCGTTATCACGTGTTCATATTGATGTCCAGATTGAACTTCCATCGCGGTCTTGAGTTTGAGCTAGCACTATTTGGAAACCTATACGAGTGTTCACGGGGCAATAGATCAAGATTACCGAGAGCCACAGCCAACCAAACACGGGGTGTATTGATCAAGTGGACTTAATCCATCAAGTATCGAGTAGATCTCGTTACACATACCTGTAGTTATGACACAATCTACCAGTTGCCATCCGCTACATGACATCTGTCGGGACAAGATTCAGAATACTGTGACATTGTCTCTTTCTCCAGGGGAGTCTGAAAAAAAAGTGAGTCTTCAGAAAGTCTACGAGAAGAGTCGTCACCCATACCAGTAGTTCCTACCTGATGTCACTGACTGCGAGATGTGTATTAACAAGCTTTCCTCAGGTGTCGTACCTGCATAAGAGTAAGCATAATACTTATACTTGGCACACAATTACATCACTATCCTTCCAGCACAACATAAACAAGCATATGACGCAGTATAGAGAATATCCCACTTTGTCGAACATGGTGCTGCATCCAAGTGGCCAGCTGAGCTTGACAGTTCGCAACTATGCACAACTCGAGTTACGCCGCAGGTCTTAGCCCTTGCCTTGAAGAATCCTTCAGCCGACCAGCCTGCCTTTTCTGTCGACTGGCACCTTATCACAGTTCTAAATCACACACATGCAGCTCCATTAAACGTTTGCTCGTGAAAGCCGCGGCCCACGATGCCGCAACCCCTGCCAAGCACCCCGGCGAGTGACATCGAAATCCACCTTTAATCACAGATTTGCCAAGTTAAGATCAGCCACTATAGCAAAGAACCCAAGGTCATCCTAGATATTTCCCCATGGGGAGATGGATTTGCTAGTGTTGGTTGTCGACAACACGGGGTTGAGTTCCTGTTTGAGGATAGATGCGGGGATAGTGGTTAGGATTACACGAGGCCACCACCGCAGCCTTCCGAAAAGGCACAGCAGCATGAGAGAAACTTTTCATGTGAAGCACTTGTAAAGGCAGTATATTAGGACGGGACTACTCCTGGCAGACAAAGAGTTTCATCTTGGCAGATCTTGCATTCTCAATTGACCAATCGATTACTCGGTGACTCAAGCTCTCAGACAATATGCGTCTCAGCCTTCTCCCCTTGGTTGCCTTTGTTGGCTGTGCTTTCGCATCTGGAGATACAATCTCTACAGCCATCGACAACATCTCCAATGCCACCTTGGCTCTAGACAAGTCCATCACAAACTGGCCTCAGACCCTTGTCGGGATACTCCCTATTACCACAAAGTCAACACTGCTGCTCACTGCGATTCACAACGGCACTCTTGCAGCTCGCGAGTCTGAGCATCTATCTGTCGACGAGACTCTTCAAGTTGCCAAAGCCACTACCGAGTTGACCAGCGACGTCAGCCAAACGATCGAAACCATTATTGCCGCCAAGCCCAAGTTTGACAAACTGATGGTCAGCCCTGTCATCCTCCTCAACCTCAAGCTACAGCGCGCTCTAAGTGCCGACTTCTCCGAAGCCATCCTAGCAAAGGTTCCCAAGGACCTGCAAGAAAACGCAAAGGCACTAGTACAAGGGATCGACGATAGTTTTGCAAAGGCAATTAGGAAATACAGCTCGCTACGAGGATAAACAGGGAGATGAGGGAACGAGTTATGAAGTGAATAGAACCGTGACGACGTTATTACCTTTCTTGGGGGGACATTTTTAGCAGAGATTTTAATTCTACGATGAGTTGGGTTGTCGAGTAATAGAAAGATGCAATTGATATGTCAGTTTTTGAGGGAATTGTTTGTGCCTATTGAGGAAGCTGGATAGGATATGCGTGCCGAGGCAGGGTTCATTAACACGTGAGCATCTGAATGCAACGAGGAGACGTCGACCACATAAACAACCGACCAACCTGACCTTTCCTATCACAGCTAGTAGTTCGTAGAGTAAGCAAGGTTCAAGAAACAAAAGACAATTGACCCTACTCTGTAAACTTTGCATAAAGTCCCGAATGGTCCAGCCAGTGTCTTTCGGATCATCATCCCTGCAAACTCTTTGTTGCCGGACATCCCATTGCCTTGACACCATGTATTTTATTACAAAAAAAAAAAAACCTAACTACTTGTATTGATGCGCAGAACGTTGAACTGAGGCTACAGTTGGGTCTATTCATCTGATCTTATACACACTTTGAAGGCATCGACGAGCATTGAGTAGAGCGGACATATATGTTCACACGCGTGGAATACACTCCATTGGCTCTCGAGCGGTCTGCGGGTGCCACCACCCCAAAAAAATGAAGGAATAGCAGTTGGAAGCTCAAAGAAGCCAATGCTTGAACATCATAACACTCACACCGCCCTACAATTGATCTCATAACTTCATATATCTTCTCGGACCCTTTCGCAACCATGTATCACGCCCCAACAGCCGCAGAGATGGGTTTTCAAAAAGGACCTAGCATAGGCTGGAACTAAGCTTAATAACCATTTAAAGCCACCAGCTTCATTTCCAAAGCATTGGATTCGCTAACAATGTGGCAAAACAGGCCCAAACTGATGGTACTGAGTCTATATTTCAGCTTGATGCAAACTCACTCAGCCTTGTGAACAGCATACTATTAGCGCCGTCGTCCGTGGTTCTACTTGGAACGCAATCGTTGGGCTGAATGAAACTGGTGCGAATAGATCGCACTGGAGCGTATCATCAAGTGACACATCATATATCCAGGCAAGCTGTGATAGGCGAGATCTTCTATTGACTGGCGATCTCCGTTTTGATAAGGAGATTAAACCCTGAAAGTCTGAACCGTCTGCTCGGGCCCATGAGGTCGAGCCCTTTGGGGCTGAATTATAGTTCGATATTTGGCGCCCTACTCCAGGCACAAGACGAAGCCACCCTGCCACCACAACGGTAAAGAAAGGGAACACTCGTTTAGGCATTATACGTGGCTTCAATGTTGAGGGGATTTGTTCTGGGTTGTGGTGTCGCACTGGTCACCATTACAGGACTGAGCGTTGTTTGAATGACATGTTTGCAGAAGCCCATCTCAACGCTTATTTTTATAACGCAGGAACAGGCTCGTCGCGCACAATGCTGATACTAAGTATCTTCAATCGGCTGGAGTAACTGAAGTGATATAATGTGCTTATTTGTCACATGACGACAATGGTATGGACAATGATACACTGCCTTGATGAATTGTTCGGTAACCGTTCCTTAATAATATACGAGTTTTGTATTAAGCTCTGTCGTCAATGTGAAATCATGCCTTTCTTAAGCTAGCACTTGTTGGTGCCTCATCCCACACCATCGCCAACTGGCTGTATGGCTATTCGACGCCAGACTCCGTTACTCCTGTCACATTAACTCCTAGCTTTCCATATTCGGTAGCACCAAGCGAATTTAATATCTGGTGACTTTATCTGAGGTCTCGACCTCAGATACTTTCCACAATACCAGGATGCTGGCTCTTATGGAAAGGGGGAAGTCGCCAGTATATAATGCCCCTACAGCCAGGAGATCATGTAGCCTGAACGCTACTCGACATCGATATCACCGTACATCGAATTCTAGATCCGAGTCATCCCACTACCAACAATGAAGTTCAGTGCGGCATTTTTAGGTCTTTTCGGCCTTGCTGTTGCTTCACCATATACCGAACATGACACCTCCAATGGTCTCGTCGGTGAGTGTGCTTATACAAACTAAAAGCTATCAAATTATTGACTTTGAAAGCCCGAGGCGCAAAGTGTGATATTCCACACCATTACATGAACTATCCATCCACACCCAAGCCCAAGCAGTATTACGGTCACGGTCGCACTATTCACGTCAAACCTGGTCAAAAGATCCAGCATGCCATCAAGAAAGCATCACCCGGCGACCGCATCGTGGTTGCAGGCGGCCAATACTCGGAGCAACTTGTCATCGACAAGAATGGCATTCAACTCGAAGGCCATGGTGCTATCCTCAAATCACCAGAACCGAAAGATCTCAAGAAGAATGCCTGCACCGGCTTGACCCAGGATCCGCAGAAAAACGAGTTGCAGGCTGGTATATGTATTACTGGGTACAAGGTCAAAACGGACGACTTTGTTACCGAGCACAAGAAAGTCACCTCTGTAGGAAGACCCGTCAAGGGTGTGTCCGTCACTGGCTTCACCGTCCAAGGATTCTCTGGCATCAACATTGCTGTTCTCGGTGCCAAGAATACTTACATCACGAACAACAAGCTCGTTGATGGCGGAGCATATGGCGCCCTAACACTTGGTTCAATCAATACGGTCTTTCATGATAACGTTGTCACGACTACCAAGGGTGGGTTTATCGCTATATGTATGGACAACAAGTCAGATGTCTTTGCCAAGAAGAACGACATTTCAAATCATATCATTGGTCTCTGTGTCCAGACCAACGGCGCAGTGATGGAGTACAATAGGCTCACGAGCAACTGTTTCGGTGTTTTTGTTGATCCTGGTGTGAGGGAAGCCAAGATTGCCCACAACTACATCGGTCCAACCCCTGCTGCCTGTGATAAGAACGCCGCAGGTATTATTCTTGGAAGTTCCATCGGGGTTCTGGTTACCGACAACACCATCGAGGGCCAGAAAGCCAGTGATGGATCAGGGGCAGGCATTCGCATCTATGATGATCCCTGCGTTGCTACACCAGAAATGCCCATATCCCTTTCTTGTGTCGTTCTCGGAAAGGCAATCAAGGCCAGAGATAACGTGGTTGTCCGAAATACTCTCAACAATAACGACAACGACATTCAGAATCTGAGCAAGGGTAGTGGAAACATTATCAAGTGTAATACTTGCAAGAACGAAGCAAACATCAAAGCTGGCCAGTGCAAGAAGCCCTAATACTGGGTTGTTTTTTGGGACTGCTTTTGGTGTATAGTGTTTGGCTGTACCGTACTTTAAGAACAAGATGCGGAAAGCGGGAAGTAATTTGGAAAGGTATTGGATTAGTGAAGGAAGCAGTGGATATTCTACTAGTCAATCAGTTCGTGTATACCTAGGTAGTCAGCTGTTGCAAATTGACGACATCCATCTTTGAAGCGATTGCTCGATAGTCCTCTCCACGTTCCATCTGTGTTGAAGAATTCAACAAGCCATGTCATGTCAGTGTAATGATGACGGATCAATTCAATCACGACTTGCAGTTCTCCTGAGGATAGATTTTGATGAACGCCAAGCCGTTGTGAAAATTCGCTTTCCTTTCCGAATATGCGAGAAACCTCTTCAAAGGCTCTCGTGACGCGCAACCTATTGCATCATTATCTGAGAATCGACAAGGTCTAGATAGACGAGGTGGGTCAACTACTGTCGTATGCCGAGACTTGAGATTCAGTGAAACTCTCAATTTTACGTGATAAATTTCACTGCCAAGGAGCGAACCATGCCAAGTCTCTTGAAAATCGCCGATTGAAAAGAATCGAGACTCTCCAAGGCCGATCTTTGTGGAAATTAGCAATTTATGAAATCTTGTTTCCGGCCAAGCAAAAGTGCTTTTTTGCTTCGGTAGACGGATCCGTCCAGCCACAATTATCTAACTAAACCTTGGCAGTTTCAACGTTTGAACTAGTCTACTCTGTACGATCTGGAAAATTGTTAGTTTTTAACATTGTGTGGATTGTGAATAAGCTTGAAGTATCAGGCTGGCGATTCATTGCAAAGTATCATCTGCATTGGGTGCTAACGGTGAGGTTGTGTTATCCTAAAGTCTGCTTATCCCTATGTATGCCATGCTGGCCGATCTTCTGAGAGATGACCTAGAGGATGGTCACGTAGTACATAGTACTGTGGCATCCGCCCATTAAGCCCTGTACAGTACGTGTAGCTACAGTGATCCTATAGGAGGGATGCAGTAGGTATACGCTGACAGGTCCCATCAGGATGACATACCGAGATAGCTACTGAATCATTCATGTTGTCCAAGTACAACATAGCAGGTTTCATATCTCTTGGCCCCGTCAATCAAGTCAATCTCCCGTCAGTCAAAAAGATCAAGCCACACTTTGTCCATCTTCAGTTGTCAGCCAAGCCGCTTCCCTGTCGTTGTCATGGGTTTGATTGGCTGTCCGGCACGAATCTGCCGCCATCAAGAGTCCACTCGGCATCAAACTGCCGTCCAAGGCCTCCTTTGCCAGTTGCCAGGCTAGAAAGATCAAGTGCAATGACGTCGAGACGTTGTGGCTTGACGTAGCAAAGTTGTTGCTGTCATTTGTCGTATTGAGTTGACTTCTTGTTTAAGCTTGTTATTACAGTAATTTGTTAGGCTGAACCTAACTGATACCATGATAGGTAGTGACGTCAGTAATAGGGCGTCACTCTTTGTCGCGTTTCACTGATTTATAGAAAGAGAAGCCTCCAGCCTCAATTGAGTTTGAACACAACCACTATAGAAACCTTCAAAAGCTCTTTCGGTACAGTACCTATTATTTCAGGTGCAAAGCCACTTAATTCGTGGTTGGCTTTTATTTCAGCCTTCAACAACATCACCATCACCTCCTTCTATCGACAACGTTGAAGAGTTTATCACCGCCAACATGGGAATCTTCTCTCGCAAGGAAAAGGCCCCTCCCCACGGGGACGCACACGGTTCCAAGAAGATGGGTCGTCGCCAGAAGGCTCACCACGATCCTCTCCCCATGTCTCGAAAGCCCTCTTTCGGACAGTGGATCAAGCACACATGGTTCGACATTGTTACCATGGCCATTATGGGTGCCATTGGCCTCGGTGTAAGTCTCATTCATATCTATTCCTTCTTCTTACTCTGACAAACTGTCCAGGTCTACTTCGCTAAGCCCGCACCCGCACGATCCTTCCCTGTTACCTTCAGCGACGGCGAAATTGTCTGGCCTGAGTACGGATACCCTCTTCGTGGAGAGATCATTCCCATCTGGGCCGCTGCCATGCTGGCTGCCCTGGTCCCCATCTTCATCTTTCTGGTGATGCAGATCCGCGTCCGCAGCTTCTGGGACTTCAACAACGCCACCATCGGTCTTCTCTACGCTCTCATCACTGCTGCTGTCTTCCAGGTCTTCATCAAGTGGCTCATTGGTGGTTTCCGTCCTCATTTCCTCGAGGTCTGCAAGCCTGATATGGCACGAGCGCGCACCATGGGAGGATATAACAACAAGGGATATCTCCAGCTCTACTACACGCCCGACATCTGCACTGGTGACAAGAGCGAGATCAACGATGCTCTCGAGTCTATGCCCAGTGGACACACCACCGCTGCCTTTGCCGGCTTTGTCTACCTGTACCTGTACCTCAACGCCAAGCTCAAGGTCTTCTCCAACTACCACCCCTCTATGTGGAAGTTGATTGCTACCTACGCTCCTATTCTTGGCGCTGTCTTGATCGGTGGTGCCTTGACTATCGACAAGTACCACCATTTCCACGACGTCCTTGCCGGTGCCATCATTGGTACTGTCTTCGCCTTTTCAGCCTACCGAATGACCTATGCCTCTGTTTGGGACTTCCGTTTCAATCACATTCCCCTTAACCGTCACGCTCCTTTCCAGTACCACATGGGTGGCGCCGAGCTTGCCGATGCTGTCTTCACCCACAAGGCTGGCTGGGGTACTCATGGTGGTAGCTCTTCCGGTTTTGGCCACGGAATGAAGGGTGAGCGAACTGGACACGGGCACATGCAGGGCAGCGGTTTCACTGATGGTTCTGAGCACATGCATGGAGCTGGCTACCACAACGGCTCTATTCCTCGACGCCCTGTCGGGGAAGGTGTTGGACATGGAACCCGAGGCGAGGAGATGGTCTAATGGTGTAATGAATAGCAAGATATGTCATGTGTAAAGGCGATGCGAGAGTTTAGGGGGCTAGAGGTGATAGAAGGCGATGATACCTGAGTATTCTTAATTCTTTTTCATAATGATTGTATGATACCTTAACGGCCAAAGTAACTAACTTAAACTTGCCTCTCTGCCTTTGCAACTTGATTGTGATTTGTTTTGACCGTAGTGGGCGATAAGACAGCCTTACTCCCGGCTGTCATGAGCCTTTTGAGTCACATACTCCATACCCTGTCATTCATGCCTGTTCCTTCCCTCGTCACGATGCCGAGCTTGATCTTCTTACTCTTCTCTAATGCTCATTCATTCTTCTTTCCCGGCATGCTGTCCGTCTTCTCTCTCTTCTTTGCCATCTGTTCGGCATCTTCCCGCGCAAGTTCTGCGTCAATCTTAGCACCTCGTGAGGGCTTATTACCATGCATGACGGCCTATATAGAATCGAGGTCAAGAGAATTCTTCTTATTGAGGTATGAAGTTTAAAGATTGAACTTACTGCAAAGCCTGGCTCATGCTTCATGCGATCATCTATCTCTCTTTTTGTCTTGATTACTAGTCAATGTGTGGTCCGCTTAGCTGAGCTGGGAGAACCTACATCTTTCGCCTGGAGTTCATTCATGATACTGTCTTTGTTGACTAGTGGCTGTTAATTTAGGTTCGCCTAATTGTGGAACAAAGCTTACGGTATCCCTCAGTGTTGACACCATGGTCACGACCCTCCTGACGAACAGCTTCTTTGCTGTAACGGTGCTGATCTCCAGAAGAGTATCCAAGGTTTGACATGTTGAATGATTGATAAGTTTGAGGATAGTTCCTAATTTATGAAGCGGTTGAATAAGAACATTGATTGATGTCCGTGAGTGAAGGTACTTGTATCACCAGTAAACTGCGGAAGCTCGGCCACTACCTCATATCAGCGTCACTTAACTGGAGCTGTCGTGAAACCATTAGAGCATATATTTACAAAAAACGTCATATAATCGCAATATAACACGAGTTTGTAGTAAACAATGCTGTTATGGTCCAAACATCAGCTATCAAACACGATTGTATTGGCGCACTGCATAGGTTCTGACTCAAAATGACGTGTACTACCCAACCATATTCTGAGCGATAGAGGTGGGGTAAAGAATGAGATATATCATGTCATGAAGTTGGAACTCACAGAATATGTCGGCATTTGAAAATAAATCATTTTATATTGAATGGCATACTAACATGGTCTTCTTCCAGCTTCTTGATGACGATGCAGGGTGGGAGTTGCTGATACGATAAGATGAGAAGAGAGATAAGATAACGATGAGATAAAAAACACAGCAAATGATTGGATGATGATAGCGATCATCGCCTCACGTGACCATCATTCTTCGCGCACCGCGTTAGAATTTCAACAATTCACGCGTAAAGAGGTATATCAATTACGGCAAAAGAATCCTGGAGCGTGGCTACTCCCCTTTGAACAGCATCAGGAGGCCTCTGAAAGCATCACTATGGCTGGTATGACCATTCAAGATGTGTTGCCGAAGGATCTTATGGAGCTTCAGCTTGGTCAGATCGACCTCCTCATGGCTATGTACGCCTCCGATGACGCAATATTCATGGACCCTACATCAACAGAGACAATAGAGAAGCTGAGAGATTGGTGTGAAAATGAAGACGATCAGACACCAAAGATTCCCGAGACGAGCATTGACTTAATCCTCAGACTCGATGACTTTGGAGACGATGACTCTTCGGCTCATCTATTACAACTTAGGTTGAGTGTACCTTTGACAAGTCCGGGAGGAGACCCATTGGTAGATCCACCATCAATCAAAACCAGGATACAGCAGCCAGAGTGGATGAGCAAAGGAGACGTTGCGAAGCTGAACTCGGAACTTCCAGACGAGGACATCCTCTCCGTGATCGAATACATCAAAGAGGCCGCTACTCAACACCTGGCAGGCCTGAAGCAGAACGAAGTAGCCAACACTCCAACTAAAGATGTCTCAATAGTACGCGTGTGGTTTTACTTTCCATCCATCAGTACAAGAGCCAAACGAGACGATCTCGTCAACTATGCCCCGGCATATGGGCTCACGGGTTTCTTGCTGGCCGGAAAGCCTGGAGTCTTGTGCCTTGAGGGAGGGTCCACAGCAGTTGACGATTTTATGAAGTTTATCAAGACGGAAAGCTGGGGTGACATTCCTGCGCATCACAAAAAGGTTAGTCGATCGTTGTGGCTGGGCTCAGCGGTTTCTTGTGACTAACTTGGACCCCAGGTCAGTGAAAGATATCGTGAAGAAGCGACAGATTTGAAACGTGCTTTCGAGGACATGCAGGAGATTACCGACATGATTGAGAAGAGAGGGGCCAGAGGAAACCGCGGTGACATGAAGGCATTGGAAGCTTGGCTAGTGGAATGTGGACTGGGGGAAGCTTTTGGCAAAATTCTGATGTAACGTGGGAATATGTATAGATAAAAAAAAAACTGGTTTAAATTTGATCAAATGCAATGCTTGCTCAACTATCCAGTAGTGGTTCTAGTTCTAATAATGACTAACGCTGGCTTTGACAAAGGAAAAGATGCAAAAGGTATCTGATAGAATATCCGACTCAACAGCATACTGTTCAAACACTCTCAGCATAGTCAGCCTCCTTAACTGGCTTCTGCTTCTTGGTGAACAGCTTCTGCCCAACCTTGTCTGTCATCTCATCTGCCTTGTCGCCCAAGAATGTCTTGATGCAGCCATAAACACCCGAGGTAAGCCAGAGGATCGAGTTGACCAGGTCGATCCAGACAGCCGTCTTCATCGGGCCCGTGCTAGCGCCCTTGTACTTGTCATCACTGTCTCGTCCAAGGAAGATACCGGCGAAGATGCCGAACGCGACGAGCCAGGTGATGAAGAGGATGAGATCCCACGCGAACGCGCGGTAGGTCTTGAGGAGTTTCAGCTTGCTGCCGATGAGGGGAAGAGCACCGAGGGGCGTGACAGCGACGAAGATTAGGGACGTGGCAGCGGAAAGACCTGCGATGGTGAGGGCAAAGTACCACTCTGGAGAGAAACCGTAGTCTCCGTCGTCAGCCTTGTCAACCCGGTGGCCGTAGAAGCCGCAGGCGATGATGGCGAAGATGAACTGCAGGCCTCGGCAAACAAGACGGGGCATGACCTCAAAAGTCTTGAGCCATGTCTTGCCCATGGTCTTGCCTGTTTCAGCTCCTTCGTTAAAGGCATGGCGTCCGGCTTGTCGACCGATTTCTTTCTTGTCTGCGGCACGGAATTGGTTGGCGTGGCCAGCAAAGGTGTTGGCAGTTTGGCCCAGTTCAATGACTGTTTGACCGGCCTTGATAGCGTTGCTGAACTTGCTCATTTTGAAAGAAGGTGGGATGTATTATAAGGGAGATGGATATTCAGCAAGTCGTGCGTGGTGTAGTGCTGATGGAGAGAGTGTTGAGATAGATGTCCAAGGAGAGAATTAACTGCACTGCAGTATGAGGAAAAAAGGAAATTAATAAATGACGACGATGAAGCGATTGATAGTGAATGATCCGAATACAAAAGAGTAAAAATGCATCTTACCATCGCGTCTTTATAAAAAGCGAGTGATCAACATTGCCAAATAGACGCTGATGCGGCATTGTCGCGACAAGCAAACAACAGCCAATCGAGGTTCAAACAAGCCAACAATGAAACAACGTCCCGTCGTTTGTAGGCCGCGACCCAGCACCTGATGGGCTATTGCTTGAGCCCCAATCGTTTGTTGTTTGGCGCTCTGGCTCTGGTCTGGTAAGGCGCTTAGCGAAACAGGGCCTTTGTTACGCGCCGCCAAAGACAGCCAATCGTGGACCCTGCGATTGAGTAAAAAGAAACAAGAATAGAACAATTCGAACAAGTGGTATTTACCAGTGTTAATGTTGACGCGCGTGAAAGAATGGTAAAAATAAACAGTTTAGAATTGAACTGAGGATTTTTATTGGTGTAAAGGCTTTGTTTTTGTTCTCTATGTCTTTGTTAACTGCTGAAAGGGTATTTCCCCATAGAGAGCCATTCCTCCCTGGCCTTTCAGTAGTGTTCTCACACCTTTCCCCACGAGCCTTCTCTTTCGCTAATCAGCTGATCTCAATATCAACACACTTCTCATCACTCCATTCTCTCTCTTGCTGAGGTGAGGGCTTGGAAGATCTGGAATCGTTTGTATCAGGTCGAACAAGTGGTTTATCCCATCAGATGCAGGATCCGGACCTAACCAGACAACCACTCTTTGAGATCTGGTGTAAATATTTTTCATAAGAACCTGAGATTGGCGCTCCGCCAGGTCTTTCTGGTTTATGCAAATAGCGTCGATCCATAGCGTTCGCTTATAAATCCCATCTCTCGAGTGCTGCAGTGCACTAAAAAGATTTTCTGTGACTTGGAATTCTTGGTCGTTACATTTAATCTTCAGTAACTCAGTGGTGTCACCCCAACAATATGAGAGAGCTTCATATCTAAAGACAAGGCCAGGGCGGTTGAGCGCAGAATTCCATTGGCAGTATTCACTCAATTGCACAAGATGAACCCAGCATGGCCAAACTTGGGCGGGTTGGAGCAGTGACAACTCAAGATAGTAGATAGTAAGCGAAAAAGGAAACATTAGAAGCCAGTGTTCACGTTACACGCATGTTTTGGTATCTCGGATCTAAACTCGGGCTTCTATTTGGTCCTTGATTTCCACCGCGTGACTTCTACTGTGTGCTGCTCTGGCCACACAGGATTACAGTCATGCTTGTAGCACACAAACTCCATTGGATATGTTACGAAAAATGATGGTCTCGCGTAACGTAATTGCATAGACCTGTTGTTCCACCTTCCTTAAATTGCACTAGCATTGTGCATAAATGAGGGGTATTTCGTAAGGGCAGCTCTGGGATAGGGTCCTTACGAGTCAAACAAACAAAGAGTATCGTCTCCTCACCAAGGCCAAGACATAAGACTGCCAAAATCGAACTAGATAGATAATTTGTTATAGGTCTTAGCACATACGTGAGACGCACCGAATCCTCCAGACCCTTAAAACCCCGAATAATCGGCGGAAGTTTGTCATTCAACCACATGCAGTATTGCTTGCGGCTTACTGCTTACCGCATCATCGTATGGGTCATTTCTTACCAATCAACCCATAACGCTAACTCACGCTATCTCCGCCGAAGATCGTACAAACGATAACTGATCACCACTAGTTTAGTTACTGGAAGCCATATATATATTTATACGTATATATATGCTGTGCCCTAGGAGCCGCTCTCCACTGGACTCAACAGCATTTTCCCACAGCAAACTACTGAACCGCCAACATCAGATTATTCCATCATGACAAACCCCACCCTGGTTATTGTCCCTGGCTCCTTCGGCCCAGCGAAGATGTACGATGGCTTTGTAGAGACTCTCAAGCATCATGACATAAAGACAGTCGTCATCAGCACCCCTTCAGTGGGCAGAAAAGAGGGCCGACCGCCTGCTACCATGAGCGATGATGCTCAAGAGATCAGCAACGTCGTTTCAAAGCTGCTCGATGAGGGGGAGAACGTCGTACTGATGACGCACTCATACGGCGGTATCCCTGGGACTGAGAGTCTCAAAACCATCTCAAGAAAGGCTCGCGAAAAAGAGGGCAAGAATGGAGGAGTCGACAAGATTGTCTATCTGGCCTCGATGGTTTTGCAGCCTGGTACAAGCAATTTTGAGGCGTTCGGAGGAGCACTGCCTGATTTCTTAACTATGGAGGTACCGAGGCGAACAACCTGTGCCATATTCACGAGGCTGTACTGACAACGTCCCCAGGATGATTACATGACCCTTGATGCTGAAGTCAATGCTTCACTGACCTTTTCGGATGTCCCAGCTGAGCAGGCGCTGGAACTAGCCAAGCAGATGGATGTTCACTCTACTCCAAGCTTCAAGGAGAAACTAACCTATCCTGGTTATAACGACGTGGAAGTACATTACATCGTCTGCGAACAAGATCTTGTTATCCCCCCCGCCTTCCAACGTGGTATGATTGAAGGCATCAAGGCATCGACCGGACGCGATGTCACGGTCCACACTCTGGAGAGTGGGCATGTACCTATCTCTAGTCAGCCTGAGAACACGTCGAAGATCATTGAGAAGGTCATCAAGGCCTAGAGGTTTCGTATAAACCTGAATTGTTACAAAGCCGGGTTATTCACAACACGAGGAATATTACACTCAAGAGAAGGAGCATTGATAAGATAGTTCGGCCATTACATAGGGAAGACGTAAATAATTGTTTCCAGACTTCCCGGCTATCTCGAATCAGAAGTGCCGAGTCACTAAACAGGAGTGGGCAAAGGCTTCTTGATCCTGACACACTGTCCATCGACACACTCACGATGCCAATTCTTGGGACAAACATACAACTTCCGATACGCAAACACCACTACATGCCAGTCAGAATAGCTCTTCACTCGGCAGGTATTTGATAAGAGGATGATAGGATGGGCCAATGAGTTGGTACTCACACTTCTTTCCACCATTTCGAGGGAAAGATGGCAGGCACTTCATCTATTGAATCGGATGGTCAGCGATGGTAAATAAGTGTGAAGAGGAAAATTTCAACATACTATGTGGCTCCCATTGCACTCGCACATGTTTGGATCCCCTGGCTGGCATTTCTTCCATGTGTTGGCGCATGCGGAAATGGCTCCAGACGAAAGAGTCGCAATGGTAACAAGTACAGAAAGTTTCATGGTTGATGAGATGTCCTTGGCCTCTGAGAATGTCGTAATGTTGATAGCTAGAGAATTTGATTTACGTCTTGGACTCGTGTTTAATGTGTCGCATTTTTAAACCATCTCTTCAAAAGGTGAAGAGGAGGTTTTATACCCCGAGCCTTAGTTCATAAATTGTAGGCACTGTTAAACTTCTCGGTAGCTGATATCAATGCAAAACACTATGTCTTACGGCCAAAGCCGCGTGGGGTCTATCCTCTGTAGAGTCCGAAACCCGTAGTAAAGAGCTCTGAGTCAGATCTGACGACTGTATCACCGCGTCGTCGTCAGATGCCACAGTATATATCTAGGATAGCCTGTAGGTACCAAAATGATACCCTATATAGTTTCACACCAGCTGCAATGTTACAACTCCTGATAAGCTATCTCAAAAGGCGTCTTGAATGCTGAAGAAGAGCTTGCAGTCTGACACTTACCGGATGCTCAATTGTATCTTGACAACCTGTATGAGAAGCTAGAAGCGATCAATGAGTGTTTTGAAGGTTTTGATAAGGGTAAATCGTATCCGGTTTGCGAAACACTTTAATTGGTCTGTTTCGAGTCCTGCAAGACACTCACAACCACCTTCAGCTGACACAAGTCTCTATTGTCTCAGTTAGCAACTCAACAATCGTTAGCTGCTGGAGCATCGAAGGTAGCATATTTAGGTCTCAAACTTTCACATTTGTCTCTAGAGAGGTTTTACATAGCAACATGTGTTGATGTCGGTGAAGCCTTGTGATCATGTTGAAAGATAGTCACTTGGTGCCATGTATAGATACGATAGTGAGAAACTACAAGTGAAAAGGGACCGGGCAGAATAAAAGGTTAAGAGCAATGGAGTCTATGGTCTTTTTCATAAATGAGAGTATGAGAAGAATATGTATTGAAACGGTAAATAAATGTGGATAGACAAACATCTCAGCTAAATGGATATAATGATAGATGGCAACAACCACAATTGTATTAGAAAACGCAACGGCAACCATTCGCCTTTTACAACGTGTACCTAAAGTCTGGACGCACATCACCGCTGATCCACCTCTGCTCCTCTGTCATAGCAGCGTATTTGGCATCCAAAGATCCCCTAGCACGACGCCGGTTCTCCAGGCGTAGTGCAATGTGCATGAATATTGAACCGCCAAGAAGGAAGATGACTTGATAGGCGAGTACCATTCCGTGACCTGTGAAGTAGCGAGGCTTCTGTGTCTCACGGTAAATGTTGGATGAGACAACACCGTTCATGTTACCCCAACCAACGACCATTCCAAGGACAATGGCACGCTTGAGTGAGCCTTCAATGTTGTTGTTGACCCAGGACACTGTGTTGGAGACAGTCGGGTAGATACCTTATTGTAATTAGCAAAGATCTAGAAAACATGCCTGAAAAACTTACCCATCGCACCGAGAAAGACGGCACCGTATTGAACATGGGGGTCCGGCGAAGCAAGAAGCATGGTGAAGCCGATAATTCCCACAGCAACAGTTGCAATGTTACAGTAACCTCTCCACTTAGTACGATCTCCCACAAAGCCAACGACAACAGTTGCTGCTGCAGCACAAGCGTATGGCGGAACGGAAAGCAGCTGTGCCTTGGTGCCCACATGGCCCATACCTCGCAGAATAGTAGGCAAGAAGAGTGAAAAAGCATACAAGGGCATCAGGCATCCCATGTAGATGACCATGTACCCATAGGTCTTCCAATCCTTGAGCGCAGCCCAAATGTGGCGCTTGTCAAAATCCTCGGCGGTTCTCCCCTGTCGATCCATGATGAGGCGGCGCTGAACACGAACGCGCTCTTCCGGAGTGAGGAAACGAGCAGTGTCGGGCCAATCAAAGACCATCCACCAGCAAAAGGCGCCTACGGCAACGGTTGCGAGACCTTCAAGAATGAAAATCCAGGCCCAACCAGGTCGACCACCGATGTCGTGCATCTTGGCGATAGCAGCAGCGAGAAGACCACCGAATGAACCAGCCAGAGCAGCAGCAGAGAAGAAAATGGCAGCTCGGGCACCGATCTCAGACGACTTGTACCAGCATCCAAGATAGTAGTTGACTCCAGGATACAGACCGGCCTCGGCAATACCGAGGAAGAAACGTGCGGCAAGAAGGCCTGGGTAGTTGTGACAGACTCCCATGAGAGTCATGACGGCTCCCCAGGCGATGATAATTCCGGTGAAGAAAACGCGTGGTGTCAATCGCTTGAGAAGACCATTCGTGATGGGCTCAAAGAAGGCGTAACTGACGAAGAAGACAGTGAGGGCCACATTGTAATCACCAGGTCCCATGCCCAAATCGTCTTCCATGCCTGCTAGACGCGCATTACCGATATTGGTTCGGTCCAAGAATGAAAGCAGGTAAAGAAGAGACAGCCATGGAATAAGCCAGAGGTCAACCTTCCACATCAACTTCTTGTCCTGCAAAGCTGTTAGTAACACGCACACCCATGTCGATATTGAGGTTGGCTTACAATTTCACGACGCTCCTCTTCGCTCTTCCCTGCATCAGGGTCAGGCAACGTTGCTAAAAGGGCATTGCGCTCAGCATCGAGACCAGCAGTAGGCGAGGCCTTCTCGGAAGAAATATTCTCAATGTCAACAGCTGTAGGTTTCTCTCGTTCATTCGGCGGCGTAACGCTGCTATCGGTCGTCATCGTCATGGCGCAGAGGTTTAGAAGATTATCTTGTACTGATACTGTACGTCCAAGAGGGGTTGTATTGAAACCAAGAAGGCACGTGTAGTGCAAGCTCAAAATATGATGACTCCGCGGAGAGATTTCGGCAGGGAGGTCAAGCTACATGAGGGGAAGGGAATATAGGAAAAAGGCTTTCCTTTTTGTTTCCCAGTTGACCACCTTCGGGGTAATCGACATTGAACCTTTTCCGCCCTGTACGTCAACGCCCGCAAGCCCCCAAACAACCATCCACCAACAGGACAATGCGGGGGATGGAAGCGGGAGGGCAATGAGAAAGGCACCAGAGGGAGAGGAGGAGATCCGCGATGCGCGGTCTAGGCGTTTCCAGGAAGGTCAGAACAACATCGTGGGGAGGGAGAGACAAGCTTTTTTGCCCAGCCCTTGGCTTTAATTGGACGACAAGGGTTCTGATGAGTGCCGATCACTTGTTTGTCTCGGAAAACAGGGAATAGGAAATGTGAAATGTCAATGTTCCGAGTCAACATTGAGCGCCGAGTGCAACCCATTGATAGGTCACGTATCAGCCTGAATAGCTGCTGTGACCCCAAATCTGACATGAATGAAGCCAATCCGCATATCACAAAGGATCCGGCATGGTGGGAATCATCTGTGCGACTCATGGCTTATCACAAAGGATCCGGCATGGTGGGAATCATCTGTGCGACTCATGGCTTGACCGGTCCTTTGATTTGTTGTTGCTGATCACGAAAATGGAAGTCAATTACATACGTATCCAGTAAAGAGGCTTTCCAATGTCGGGAAATTGGAAGAGCTGTCTAACGATCACAAGGGGTTCAGTGCGCTGAACCCTGTCATCTCCCTCTGAGTCTGGCCTACCTAGCTATCGTTGCGTTACATTAATTAAAGCACTAGCCTGGCAAACCACTGCGTCAGCACCTCTTCCCCGCAAACCAGACAAGCATCATCGATGGATTTGGCTTGTCATCGGACTTTGAAAAGTGTAGTTTAGTTAGTGCTGATCTCTTCGGTTCGTAGTATCGGGAGTCACTACTTAAAAGAGAAGCGTAATCGACCAGATGATTACCACGAGACTTTTCTCTTGGCTGACACAATGCAACGCTCACTCTTTACTAGTCACGGGCTGGCGCAGGGGATAAACTCAGAACGGGGTAAGCTAGTAGGCTAAGCATGGTAGCTAAGCTTAACTCTGAGAGAGGAGGAGGTTGGGGTAGAATGGCTGAATGGCTGCATGGGAATCGGGGCTTCCTAACCAGTAACTGCATAGTGAGGCCGGCATACCCGGCTGTACCTTTACATTCACGTCGTTTATTCCAGATGCAACGATAAAGGAAAAGACCAAAAACAATATTCTCTATGTCTGTCGACTCTGAACTTCTTGTAGGACAACAACCTCCCTTCTCAATAGTAACAAACATTTCGGCATTCCCCCTTGGGGCTTTTGAACCAAAGCGCCGTCGACGTAGTGACTGCTGAGTTTAGGCTGACCAAGCGTTGTGCATAATACACGTGGCAAAAAGGTGAGTGGGAGGGTTGCTAAGACGTCTAGAGATAGCCATCCTTTCATCGATCGCGGCATGATATGTAGCAAGACTACTCCTGCATACCATATCCTTTTGAGATTCCACAGAACGGCGCAGAAAGACTGGGCTGTCTGAATGAATAGTGGGCATTTGGGCAGAAAGGATTGGAAGCTGACCGACACCCGCTGGATTGGTTTAGTAATACTGGTCGGGGTATGCATCAATGCTACCTACTTAGCTACTCTATCGGACTTTTTGAACAACCTGGCTGATGTTGTGTTGGTTCACACCACACAGTATTTCAGTTCCGTCGCATCCGATCAATCAATAAGATTCTATGTAGATATTTGTGCTCCCAACGTCCTAGACAGACCTTTGTTGTATTCGCCTATGGAGGCAATTATGACACTTGTAGTTGGCGTTTCGGTCTAGCGAAACGTCTACTCTCCGTACACGGTAGTAATATATCTCGTTTATTCTATTTTCTGCGTTTGTTAAACGTTCAGAGGCTCATGGTGCGGGATCATCGACTTATCACTGAACAGATGTCGTTGGGCATTCTGGCATTTTGGAAGACTCGGCGCCAAGACGATCCACGACGCCAAGAGCCATGGCACAACAAGCTTCGGCACTTCAGTAACCAATATCAATTTACCGGACATCTTGACCAGCCCGATGATGTACGAAGCGACGGATGTTACATATACAAAGCTGTGCGTGAGCACTACGCCTTGGGTACGTGATTCATGAGACGGCATGTGCCTCAGGGTATCAGAAGCAATGGCCAGTCGAGGTGTAGATGACAAAACTAATGGGTCAGTTTATGCCATTTAGACTACAGGCTTAGTTAATTCCTTTGAATATCCTAAAGCTTAGAGGTCATACATGTGTTTTATATATCCAAAAATGCAGTTTGCCATGAAAGTAATACATATTCAACATCAACTCTTTGTATAGTTCTCTCATTCTCTATCGAATGAGAATCATAATCATTGCCACATCCACTGTAAAACCTTCTGTTCGCTGTGCCCATTCAACTCCGTCCATGTATAAAACTGCAAGCCGACACCAGCCCAATGATGCTCAGAGAATATTAAATAAAGACTATCATTACCATTTCCATGAGTTCGTAATGCATATAAAAGATTGTCGTGAAGTAAAAAAGGAGAACAGTGCTCCGACACTCCCGTTAAATTCCAAGTCCCTTTATGTCTTGAGGATGTTTGCTGCAAGGACAATACCGCGAGCAGTCTTTCCAACCCACTCTTGGGCAAGAGTAAAGTTACCATTGTCTGCATACAAAACTCCCTCGGTGATGCCAGGGAAGGTGACAGCGGCATAACCAGTGTCAAGGCCCGGAGCGTTGACGACATGCTTGTAAAAGTCACGGTCAGGCAGACCGTCCTGTGAGATGAAGCCACGCTGGAAGTCACGGTACTTGTGGTTGACGATCTTCTTGAGGTCCTCGTCATCGGTCTCTCTAGCCCGCTCCTCCAAAGCCTTAACTTCGTCGGCAGCCTTCTTGAAGGTCTCAATGGCCTCGTCGAGCTCTTCGAGGTCAAGCTCCGCATCCTTGCCTTCGGTAAACTCTACAAGGTCTTCGTAATAGGCGCGGAGCTCCTTAGCGTAGTTCTGGGTGTCGAAGGGCAGGATATCGTCTGTGGCCAGGTGGTATGCAAGAAGAGACAGGTACTGTCCTTGCGAAACGTGAACATGGAAACCGGGATCACCAAGAGTTGACATCCAGTTGTACGAGTCGTAGTTGGAGTGGTAGTGCCAGATGGGGTCATTAGCACCTCCACTGCTTCCTGTGTCGAGAGAGCTGATACCACGGTGGAAGAAGGCGGTATAGTCAGACCCGGAGCCCAGGACCTCAATATCGCCTTCGCTAGCGTCGTGCCAAGCGTCGTAGAGGGACTTGTTAAAGCCGCCAAAGTTGGGGTGAATGATCTTCTTCATGGTCTCGGTAGCAAACGTGTTAAGCTCGGGTGATGCACCGAGGTTGGGTCGGGGACCGCTGACGGCCACGTCAATGTTGAGATAAGTAACCGCTGTGTCGGTGAGCCAGTTGACATGCTCCTCGACCCACTCGGTAGATCCGATGATGCCCCATTCTTCGGCATCCCAAGATGCGAGGACAATGTTGCGCTTGGGCTTCCAGCCAGAGTCTGTGAGCTTCTTGAAGGCGCGAGCAAGCTCGATGAGGATGGCAGAGCCAGAGTTGGGGTCTCCGTTACCGCCCTGGAGTAATCAGTAATGGACTCTCATTCTATCTTCAAGGGCCAACTTACAACCATCCAAGTATCACGATGGTTACCAATGATGATTGTCTCATCCGCGTTGGTTCCATTGATAACACCGATGGCATTGTGTACAGGCTCGATTGAGTCACGAGTCTCGGTGCTTAAAGAGAGCTTCACGCCCGGAGAAGGTCCACTAGAGTAGTCGGCGTCGAGCCCACCTACCCATGAAGTGCGGTTGACTTTTTCTGCTGAAACACCATGGCCGTTGAGGGCCTTCAGCAGAGGTTCGGCGGCCGAGTATGAGATTGGGATAGCTGGGATCTTGGCGATCACTTCGGAAATGTCCGCTCGAGGTGAGTCCTTCTTGGAAGGGTAACCTGGAGTAGTGGGATCACCAGTGCGAGTGGAAAGGAAGAGAGTAGAGCCTTTTTGGACAGCACTAGGGTTTCTAGCAGGGCCATCTAAAAGATTGGTCAGTATAAATATAGCACGAGATCTGTAATAGCCATACCTGGATAGGCCTCAACACCCTTGGCAACAGTCATGTTTCCATCGTCACCAGGGTCGAGAAATATGACAGCACCAATAGCACCATGGTCCTGTGCGTTCTTCACCTTGAGACCACGGAAGAGACCACCATATTTAATCAGAGCGATTTTACCCTCAATTTCAACACCGAGCTCGACTAGTCTCTCAAAGTCGTCAATTGAACCTCGCCTAATTCATATAGTTAGCAAAACTGTCCGCAATGCATTATTCAATTCAACTCACCCAGCATATACGTATTCGGCAGAAACGTTGCCACCCGGTGCGTAGGCCAAAAAGGTTTGTTGAGATATCTCAGTGCGGTTGGTCACGTCGTCTTCGGGGAGGACCTCTTCCCGTATGTTGATCTCGCTCGTGGTGCCATTGGCGCTTGTGACATGCAGCGACGAGCTCACAGGGTATCGAAGGAAGACGTGATACTCGGCAAGATGCGACTCGAAGCCATTCTCACTCCACTGATCGGCGGTCCATTGAGCAGCCTCTTTACCTTGACCGGCGAGCTTGTTCTGGTGACCGTAGTAGTCGGACCACTCATCAATGGACGAGTTATCGAAGGCATTGACCAGGATAGTTTCTTGGTCAGTCAAGACTGGAGGCCAAGCAGTGTCGCTGCGCCTGGTGAGTGGCTGGCGATGGGTATGGCGTTTGCTCAGGATTAGATCACGCTGACAAGCGGATGCACCGGCAGCAAAAGCCGCAATCGTAGAGAGCTGTCGAAAATGCATATTGAAATGAAGAACAATGTCAATTGCAATTTTCGGTAGCACTCGAAGCTTCTATCTGGGAGGGGCAAGCGGGCACAGCTGGGTATAAATGCATCTCGTCTTGCAAAAGGTCAGGGCCCCCAAGATGCGGTGTCATGTCAAGATGCAATGGTACCATCGCATACAGACGTCAATTAAGTCCTTGGTATTTCCTAAGAAACAGGCTCGCTACGCATACCAAGACAGACATGATTTGTGCAAATCGCTATCACGATCTACTTTTCTGGGCGAACTTCCTTTCCTAGCCAGTCAGCTTACGATGGTGAGCTTGGGATAGCTTGTTTTGCATGTCGTCATATCTCGCCGAGACTGACTATTGTAACCATGTTTGGAAGCTCCCCAAAACTGGCCAATGTTTAAGCTGTCTTGGTTACTTGGCTATACTGCGGGGTTGAGGGGTTGACAGAGGAGTGGTAATCAGTACCATATCGACCTGCCTGATAGGGTTTGGTTGACAGAGATAGTTGCGTAACTGTTTGCTCTGGTGATGAGAGAAGAATAGGTTTGCTTCTTTAGCTTGTCAGGGAGTGCCATCAAGCTTGAACATTAAGCTGCTAGTCTACTTATTCCGCGTTTTTAAAAGGATCGTCAAATCTAGGGTACCAATATTGACAGTAGAGATCACCTCGTTGCGTCTCTTTTTCTTTCATCGTGAAACCCCATTCTTACCGTTTCACAGTGACAGCGACATAGTCTGCAGCAATAATGCAATACCGTACAGCTAGCCCTATCAAGTAGTTGACAGAGTGGTTCGCTGAACATCTCTAAAGTGACGTGTAAAATAAGGTACGAGCTAGTGGACTAGCTTCCTGTTAACATCTGTCCAGGCAGAGATATCAAATCGCACAAGACAACCAGGTGAGTTCGCAATTGATGAAAATAAGATATAATATTCCGCGAGTCAGAATATCCATTGATTTTGCAACCCTTGTTCCGTATTTACTTGGGAATGCTACTGTGACAGTGCGGATCCTTTCCGCTGCCAACGAACGACGAGTGTTATCATCGAGACTTGGATTAATCCTGGTATGAAGATAACAATTTTAGTCAGCTTCGCAGGTCCGACAATCCTTGCAAACCAACCGTTCTACCATTTTCCAACAATTTGTTCAAAAAAAGAAAGTAAAAGAAAAAGACTGTTGGCCTCTTTAATATAACAACAAAGGTACCGAGCCATCGATATACACATAAGCAAATCATGCAGATTGAGATCAGCATAAGGTAAAGAGAGAACATATAGAAAAACATCAATTCTGCGTCCTAGTAAACATTGCATCGCATACCGTAAACCAAAAAGGGATGCCGAAGGGTCCTGTCTTGCCAGTATTGATTTTGACTATGATCTGATTTTCTGCTCAGCGTTAACTGAAACATACAGGGGTATGTACTCGTTTCTCGACTGGGCAAGTCAGGACTGTAAAAGCCCGATATCTGACCTTAGGATAGCTGTGAAGAAAGCAAAAGGCAAAATGTTGCTATTAATAGACCACAAGGCAGAACCAAGAGATGGAAATACTTCCTACTGGTTCGACACAAAGTGTTGGTTATGGTCTTTTTCTAATGTGTTGGTTCTGAACCAACAAAAACTTCTAAAATTGATTGTTTAAATGAAGATTTTTGTACTTTGAAAGAAGAGCATTTTGCTCAATAAAACACCTTTCTTGAAGATTGCAATTTGGGTGACATGTGCCATGTCGACGTTGACATATGTGGTAACATTCAGTAACGACTGGTGTCCCCCAAGAGCCTCGAAGCTGGGGCAAACAAAAGACGGCCTATTATGAGGCCTGGAGGTATTAAAAACTGCCCTTGACTTTACGACTATTTTAAGCGGCAGGAGAACCCCCGTCCAAGGCATGCTATCGATATGAACTAAATATCCTCGCCACGTAGAGCTCTCTGCCAAAGAAAGCTCGTGTCAGTTCTTCAATCTACTATTTATATCCGCTTCCCGTTCCTAGGTACGTGGAGTTTTTCTTGTCTTGGTCTCAGTTGGTAAACACATAACATCAGCATCTTGCCCTTCCTCAATTCCTTGTTCTGTCATCAGTTCTTGCTCTGTTTATTGCCACTCAATACTCTATTCTCTATAATACAATGAGAAAAGGCATAGTAAAGAACATTCCAACGATCGAGGGTCTCCGTTCACAGCTTGGTGTAGGAACAGCTGGTGACAAGGAAAGCAGGGCATTTCGCAGAGTGGTCAAGGAGTTTCATCAAGACTATAAGACTGCCGATGGCATTCCAGGGACCGAATTTGTAAAGTGGCTCAATCGCTCCCACAACGAAGCTCTCCGACAAATGGCAGATGAGTTCTTAGAGACACGCAGTTGGGGACAGCGATTTTGGCCTGACGTTGCGAACCTGGGTTCTGTCAAAAAGCTAAAGTGGTCACAACATCGTACCCAGTATGCCATTTCTTTCTTCTGTATCATCCAAAGTTGGCTTTTCCAGGATACTGTTAACTTATGATCAGGATAAAGAGACTCATATGTCAATTGTTCTTTCGCCATAACCAACAAACACGATGGAAAGGACCCAGCTCTGCTCCGGTGAAAAGAATCTTATCTCGGGTGGCCCCATGCCCGACTCGAACAGGCGGCCAAGGGTAACACATCCAGTTGACATGTAGTAGCTGTTTTGAACTAATTTGTACGTTGACACAGTTCGACCAGATCAACAAGGGCGACCACGGCCCAAATTCGAGATGTTTCTACGAATGATGGAATAGAGACTCGACACCGAAATTATGAGGTGACCAATGTGACCGCTGAAATCTTTGTTATCCCAAATCCGTATCAGGTTCCCTCAAGCCCCATACCTACTAGCGATCAGGTATGTTGCAACCGTGATAGTGTTGGTTGTGGACACAGGGCATAGCGACCTCCAAGTAAGTACACATAGCTAACAAGTCAGATCTCCATAAATAGCGACCGCGCCGGCGTAACTTCTGACGAACCCCAACAACAAATCAACTCTGCATTAGACCTTCCGAACGAAAATCCATATTCTATATCCAAACCATTAGCCCCTGTCGCCCGGATGAGTGAGCATTCTGTTGAGCACGGTTCCCTTTTTGGTGCATCAGATCACGAGGCGGAGGATGGCTCACTTCGCTTGGGCTCTTCAGTCCTCAGCGACCAGGGAGAACCAGAACCCCAACCGAGCCCAGATCTCGGAATCCCGCGACCATGCGAAACCGTCTCACTAGGAAATACTGGGAGCGTTAGACACAACTCAAGACCTAGTTCTATTCCCGCGGAGGTGGCACGTCTGTCAACTGAAGACAGAATTCTTTCAGGGGAGGGAGAAGAACCGATCATGGCCATGCCGCCTCCTCCTCCTCCACGAGCACTACTACGACCTAGCAGCACTCGGCCAAGAGTGGATATTAAGTACGAAGTAGAAAGATCCCCCGGAAACTTGCGAAGATGGGATCATCGCGGGTCTTTCAACCAAATGTCGATGGAAGAGTTCCAAGACATTCACAGCTTCCATGACGTTGAGTCGGTACAATTCATACTGAAACGTCGTGGCATGAGCTGGGACGATGTAGTGTCTCGAGGTAACGAAGATGGCTTCAATGACATGAGGGTTAGGCTCAAGGAAAGAATCAAAGAAGACCTCGCAGACATTGGTCTCAGTCAGGAGGTTGTTCTTTATAGTGTCGTCATCATTCCTATTCGGAGGACTTCTGAAACTGATGATGACTTTATTCGGGCGCAGACTATCGCGTTATGATTAGGATGTCTTTATTTTGAAGTTTGTTTAACCTTTTTATTAACGGTGTGAGATCTTTGTATTACTTGTTGGATTCCAGAGCCATGTACTGTCTTTTTACAAAGCCTTCTCTTTCTTCAACGTTTCCCTCAAGAGTTGGCCTCAATATCCCAGATCACGATTCAACTATGATAATGTAATTCGGGGTCCCAACAAGTTCAAATCTCGCCGTCCTTCACCAGTTGCCGAATGGTATCGATCGAACCATGAACGGCCATCTTGGCCATCTTTTCAATAATTGTTAGCTATTCGTTTTCATAGTCACATACAGCACTTACTTTGGAATATTTCTGCCTTAGTTCCTTAACCTTCTCACTCTCCGCATCGAGTTCCGGGTGTCGCCATTCAAAAGCATAGGTCATGAGCAAGTTGCCATCTTCATCATTGCTGACAATGTTGAAGATGTTGCTCCCGTCTGGCTGACGGAAATCGACACGGGTTGGAGCAAATTCATGGACTATCTCCTTCACAACCGTATCGGCGTCACCGCGCGCATCCTTGTCGAATGTGACTTGGCGTGTGACCTTTGTCCCTGTTTCGGTTTCTTCTTCGTTGAGAACTTCGCAGTTGAGAATGGGTGCGACGAATTCGTGTGCTTTGCGAACTTTTCGTTTAAGGCCATTCCAGATTTGATCTTCTGTGAGGACAGGAGAGGCACCGGATGGATTGATTTGGGCGCTGTATGCCAAGTTGATGACGACCATTTTGGAATGCTTTTTGTTTGAAAATAACGATAAAATTCTATGCGGATCGAGACGATCTTGTTGATGCATTCTTGAGGAAACAGCGTGGAGGTTTTATGGACAACTCGGATGTCCGAGACTGCGTCATTACAAATCAAAACTCCACTCTTGTCTCACGATCATAGACTTAGAAGACACAACATTCTTGGCTCCACTAATAGATAGACTGCTCGCCAAGACCATATAAAGTGTCGTGAATAAAAGAAAAAAACTGCTGTGATGTCTACTGCTTATCAAACTCATCAATCTTCTCCTCCTTCACGGATTGTCCCTGAATTTCTTCAGTATCATGTTTTCCTCCCATTCCAAGCATGCCCTTTGTGACACGGACAATACTCTTTCTGCCTTCCCAAAGAGGGAACAAACCAACTGCAACAGAACTGCAGAACAGCCAAATGATACCGACGACGACCCAACCAGTGAAGAAGGGCTTGGAAAAGACATAGGATGTTCCATACATGGGCATTGGCCACAAGATTAGGAATGCCACTGTCATGCAGACCGTCATTGTCTTGGCGATCTTGGAAGCCCTGTTCAACTTGGCCATGTCTTCCTCGGGCGCGACGGCAAAGCTGGTGACCACAGCTGCCTCCGAATCGCCATTAGAATCGCTGACATCGTCTGCTTGCTTGATAGCCGCCATGGAGGCCCAGTCATAGTTGTCCGAGCCAAACCCGAAAGTGAAGATGGGTACAAAGATCAAAGGACTCAACAGCGCGACGACATTTCCTGCGAGCATAGGGTTGTTGGAGCCCAGGTTGTCAATACTGAGAACACCATCGAACTCCTTGGAGCAAGTAACGGTCCAAGCAATGAGGGCGCAGATAAGACCAAGAATGGGAGAGAGAGCAGCTGCGATCCAGTTTTGGCGCTTCCACAGAAGAGTCAGAGTAGCTGGGATAACGGCTGCCGAGATCATGACGCCCATCCACAAATACAACCAGCCCATTGAGACTCCAGCGTAATGGAGACCGACACTGAAACTAGCCATAATTATACCGTACATGACGACAGTCGTGTGGGACACTGCGATGAGTCGCTTGCCAGAGGCTTGGGGGTTGATGTAGGTTCTAACAAAACATTAGGTGAAGCCATGGTACTAGAGAAATTAAAACTCACTGGTAAACATCGTATGTAAAGATAGAAGAGACGGCAATAAGTTGGGCTGACGTAGCAGAGGTGACAGCCATAAAGATCATGATCAAAGTGCAAATAGCACCGGATTTGCCCAACAGACCAACAGCAGCGTATGGCAGGACAAGGCCAGCCGAGACATCAGCGGGGTCCATACGGTCGGGGTAGGTAGGGAATGACGGGCTTGTCTCTAGAGCCAGGGCGCTAAGGCCCATGGTAGTAGCACAGAGCCAGGGAATGGCAAACCAGGAAAGACCACCGATGATGTATCCAGGGAGTGCAGCGACTGGATGAGCCGCGATAGCCTTGTTGTAGTATCCATTGTCCATGAAGACGGTGCCGAAGTTACCAACGATGTTGATTACAAAGAAGATGATACCCTCACGAGATCTCATGGTGAGGTAAGAACCTTCAGCATTTCCTTCGACAGGATGAGTGGTTGCGGCCTTGGTAAGAGCATCGTAGACTTCACTAGGCGATCCCAACTCAGTGCCGGTTGCATAAGCAGTGAGGGCAAAGATGAGGATAATGACAAGGATGATGACGGTGTGAACCTGTGAAAGTCAGTCTGCTTGTCCAAATTATTGGTACGCGAGTTACTTACGTAGTCAGTGAGGAAAGTGGCCTTGATACTGATACATATGTTAGAAATGCCCTTGTCTGGAATACATCGAGCTGAACTTACCCTCCGAACATGGTGTACAAGACAACTCCGAGAGGCAGCAGGAAACAAGCAGCAGCAGTGTGCATACCAGTAAGAGATGTGACCACAGCGGAACCACCAGTCAGAAGCATAGCGGTAACAAGAATGTTGGTGAAAAGACCGAAGCAGATGTATACGCAGTGGGTAATACGGCCATAGCGAGCTCGGATAACCTCTAAGAAAGTATGCGCATTCGGAGCTCTCCTCTTCAGCTCGATAGCAATGGTCGCGAAAAGAATGATCTGAACTGTTGCACCAGAAGCATACTAAAGTTCTTGTCAATAAACAGCCTACAATGACTTGGGGTTCGTAGCCTACCCAGAATGGACCGGAGACACCATAGCGGTAAGCAACACCAGATGATTGAAGAAGAGTAGCAGCCCAGGTCCAGCTTGAAACAACAGCGGAAGCGACAAGGCCAGACTTGACAGTACGTCCGGCCGTGTTGAACATTTCCGAAGTCTGCTTCTCATAGTTGTATTTCTTCAAGACATATGTGGTGAAAATCATGCCAAGAGCGAATAAGAACCCTAAACCCACGATTATTCCATAACCGTAGGCCTGGCTTAGAGGAGGCTCTACTGTGCCAGATGAAGGACCGCCACCGCCAGCCATTGTGATGTATTTGCAAGTGGTATAAGACTGTGTTAGGTTAAGATTATGAGTCTATCACGACAACATCAAGCGAGATTCTTCATTTCTCATCCAGATCATCTCAACCATATATATATTTGAGGTATCACGATTCGTCTCTGCATCATTTCTGCAACCTTGTGATAGTCAATTCTCCTAATGCCGGCGGCGGGCGTAGATAAGCATCTCTCGGATTCTGTCCTGGACGATAAGACTTTCCCCATGGGGGGTTCGCCATGATAAGAAAGTCCCCGTCATGAACCTGATTGGTCAAGAGCTGCAGCTAACCCCCAGCCTGAGAAACGCCCTTATCAGTTGAGACTCTGAAGCGAGGGAAAAAGAAATGCTTTGTGACTGGCCGGCGGCCAAGTGTATGCACATGCAGCACGTACTGTATCTAGATAAGAACCAGATTCTTTTTTATGCTTCATTATTCATTAATTGACACATCACCAATACTGCTTGCTACCGCGGAGTTGCGCACCCTCAGTTCTAACCAAGCTCTACATGAGATCGATCTCGACCACGCCGGATTCAGCCTCCCTCCGATGTGTATCTCTTTGCTTATAATGGAAGACACACAATAACATGCTTGGAAAGTGCTCACATGTGATGGGATATTTGGAAGCCCTTGATTTGCTCTTGTACGATTTGATTGAATGTTACTCCACGAAGTGCTTGTTACACGTGTAAATGTAACGCCATTAACGGATGAGTCAATCCATTGACAATCACTAGCTGATAAATAGCAATTGGGTTTTTGTTTCCCCTGCCCCCCAGATATTGTCAAACAGGTTGCAGGTCTCGAGACAGAACTAGCGTTGAGTACGTACCGGTAGCTTCTATGAGACATTTTCCCCGCTATCTGCCGAACGAATGACAGTCTTGTATAATTTCTTTGGGAAGCTAAACCAGTATGCCGACGGCGTTCATTTAAGCATGCAAGACTGATCCTAACAATAGGAGATATCCGGTAATATTGCAGTTGAACTCAAGTATTAGGCTGTATTACTGCTTTGGAGTAAGAGGAACGGGGTGCCGCATGATGCGAATATTTTATAGGGACGCAGCAGCAAATCACCAACGGCTTTGGCACGGATGTCGTAGACTTACAATTTACACCCAAGGTGTAATACGAAATAATGCCATAGGAGCGATTATGCGAAAGAAAACCTAACGGATTCTTCTCGTAAAGCATGAGCCATCTGCTGAGTTCACAATGTAGATAAGTGTCCTCTCACAATTGTGTCCTTTACCCTGTAGCAAGCATGATGTCTTCAGATAGTATGGCGAACCCGCTTAGCCAGTAGGCGTAAGATAAATAGCGTTCAACTGACGGCTGGCCTAGTGGATACTAGAAAAGTTGGCCCCTGGGCTTTAGGGTACGAAAAACAAATGACCTAAGAAGTCTGATCTAAGCATCATAAACTGACTTACGTTGTTAGTGCAGAGATAATTACCGAGCTACGTCAGTCGTACTGCACACGAGAGCAGGCGGTTAGCTAACACTTGACTATAGATCAACACTATCGTGACAAATCCCCTCGCCACAGTAACATCATGGCAGCAAGTTTCTATAGCTGCTTTCGTCGGTCTCTTTACCGTCGCTGCAACTCCTCCTTAAAAAAAAAAGGTTCATCGATGACTATTTCGAGACCAGTGACATGACTGGCTGGGAGCTGTACCCAGATTCTTGTAAAACAGAACTTTATAACATCGGTACTGCCCGGAGTCCGTAGATCTGCATCGTGAAAGCTCGGGGAAGAATGTTGGGTCTTTTGGCCGGCTAACCACTGGATAAGAGGCAAACGTTTTCGAACTTATTAATCAATCACAAGAAACGACGTAAACTCTCAGGTCGATGATTGTTTCCTAAATAGGGTATAAATGCAAGAACAGTCGCGATATACTACAAACTATGGGAAGCAGATGGAGAAGGGTTATGAAGTTAGGAAACATTGATCCATTTGACTCGTTAGATATATAGAATCATCTCTCACAGGACTGCAAGATGTAGGCTTGATTAGACATGGCAATGACATTTATACGAGCAACGGGGCACACCCGTTATACATGACAGTGCAAATCGTGCAAGATCCAATCTATTACATGGGCATCAGGTGGCAATTCCATACTTATTATGCGTTCTTGTCATAACGACCGCAATTTGATCACATCCATCCATTTAGACTACTGATTATAGTTGACAGCCGTCATCAGGATCAGCGACTGCCGCCAAGAGACGTACTCCGCCTACCTGGAATTCCCCTGCGTCAAGACTCTTAGATCGAACGGCTACGATAATAAAGCGAATACCCGTTTTCGGTCAAGTTAGCAAGCTTGTTATAAACAAGGTTTTATAGCATTCCATGCTGGCGGGTTTGGCGAACCCCGTGGCCTAAAGCAGTAATGCCAACAGTCATATTGGATTGTGGTAGATATGTGAATGACATGCTGGCAGCCTTCGTTGGCACAGCTGACTTTGTTGGAATTTCGTCCTCCCTCGTGGGAATGACAAGAATTTGATCTGACCATCGGCGCAGCTTTTACAGAATGCGCGAAAATTGAAAGATTACGCGGCGTTGGAATGTATTGCATCCGAGAACGGCTAAGAGCATCATTCACGTAAGGCTGACTACTGCGGGCTGTCCTACCCTGACACCCGTATTCTCAAATGGAATGAAGCGCATGATGAAAAATTGGAACTGATCTGATAGCCTGCAGTGCCTACACGGTTGCTAAATCGTGACGTGGGAGTGCTAGTTGATCGAGGTACTGAAAATTCCCTTCCCACTTCCCCGGGTGATGCTAACCAAAACGGAATAGAAGAAAGGGTATTGTGTCAAACCATCCCTTAGAACCAAAACGGGTTATGCCAATGTTGTTAATTGAATGTGTGCGAAGGACCGAAAATTCGGTAGTTGCAAACAGCTGAGACATTCTACGGAATCTCCACACAGGCTAGCATGCGCTGGATGCGTAACTTTACAATATCAGTAATAGAAGAATTGAAAATGAAGAAGACTAAGAACCACAAAAGTAAAGCGGCTTTGAAGCTTGTTCCTGAGTATTTAAGTTTGGGCTTGTCATCTTGAGAAGGGGTCCCAAGGGTCGCCGATCTCACGGAGTCTGGTCCATCCGCATCTCAACGCCACGTATCGACGTCAGAACGGCAAATTAGAAGCATAACGCGAATATCGCCGTTAGCGGTAAAAGTATATATTTGTTGGGCGTATATATAAAGATCAAAAGGTCGAGCTGAAACGAATCAAACTATCAACGCCAACGCAACAGTACACTTACTCACCATTGGCCCCGACTATCCAACAAAAACAATGCTTCTCCTTCAATCTTCGTCTGTCGTATCGCTTTTATTAGCACTATCTTCCTTTTCAGGAGTGCTAGCTGCGCCAGCTTCTGACAAAGTAGCCGACATCGACCTTACCTATGGAAGCGATGGCGATTTTGGCTTCCTCCCTGCTCTAGACACTGACGACTCTGAGAAGAGCGTCAAGGCCAAAATCACTGTCGATAATGACTACAAAGTTCCCGGCGGCTCAAAGCCCAAGTACCACGTCCTAGATGCCGACCCAAGCTTCATGCAGCTCGGAGTCGATCCAGTTGTCTACCATGCCAAGGGCAACGAGACTGAGGAGGAGGAGGACGATGACGACGATGACAGCAAGGACAAGCGTAGCATCTTTTCGAAACTTTTCTCCAGAGCCGTTACCTCTGACCAGAGGGAGGCTTTTAATCGCCATAACGCTGCTCGTAAAAGGGTCAAGGTCGCTGCCCTCAAGTGGGATACCAAGCTCGAGGCTGATGCTCTTGCATATGCAAAGAAGATTGCGAAAGCTGGAAAGATGGTCCACTCCGAAGGCAAGACGCGTCCTGGCCAGGGCGAGAATCTTGCCTATGCTTGGTCCAGTGATGGATTCAAGAACCCCATTACTGCTGGAACTCAGAGCTGGTATGTTTATCTTTCAATGTTGCACGACAACACAGCTAACGGATGTCATAGGCTCAATGAAAAGAAGAAGTACAAGGGAGAGACCATCCCTAAGGGTAATTTCACTCAATATGGTCATTACAGTATGTGTTTCGATCCCTCTCACTATGTTTATAGCTAATGTGTTCAACAGCTCAGTGCGTATGGAAGAAGTCCACCAAGATTGGCATCGCTACTGCTAAGAGTAAGAGCGGTGCGTTTTACACAGTAGCTCGATACAGTGCTGCTGGTAATGTCGTTGGTCAAAAGCCTTATTAGAAGGTCGAAAATGTGGTCGATAACCAAATGTCTGGCTAGCTGCCTGGGGCAGTAGTAGCAGGAGGTGATGGTGGTTTGTTAGCGAGCGCTGACCTGATACTTTCTTTGATTCAATTGTGGTTTAGGATCAAATGGCAGATTTGTATTATTATACCTTACATTCACTTACGCATTATGAGTTTACGGATTAGTTAATCAAATTGCTTCATTTGTACCAATATTCCTCATTTATCAGCATTCTGCTCGACGGTGAAGACATGACACGAGAGGCAAATCATGCGTGACCTTTGTGATGGCCTTTGCTTCAATTTGCAACCTGCGATCATGATATGGTATGACGCTCAGTGGGCTTGCCATGATCGCCAATCAGCTCCATGGTGACTTGTACAGGTAAAATAGTAGCATAGACAATTATGGTCAGCTAGGGGGTTACCTAACAAGGCATGCGTCTCGCGGATCGTCATAGCGGACGCCGGATTAAGCAGAGAACAAATGACTTGATGTACAGAGTAGCAATCAAGTGCATGCATAAGATTCCACCCACTCTCCGAAGTCACGCCATGAAAAAGCAATTCCGACAGATGTCAACCCAACAGCGAGACTTATTAATCCCGGATCTTAAATCCCCAAGCGGCATGGGTCACCACAGCGGTCCGAGAACGCGGAGAAGACTTCTGATTTAGCATGACCTGCAGCTTGATAAGATGACAGGTTCTTCCTTGTTGGTTTTCTTTTTTGCGTAGGGGTCCCTGACACTTGGCAGAAGACACCTCAAACCAACAGTTTAATGGTCCCAGCTGTTATCAATGACGTTATGGGCCTGTTAATTGTCATATTATAAGTCTGGTTTGGAAGGTAATTCGGTAAGCATTGTCGCGCTTTGGTAATTGACTTGTTTCAAGTCTCTACTCCGAGATGAAGATCTGGGCAGTCGGTTACAACCCTGAAAGAATACGGCGGTAATAATGGCCCTTGCACTTCCGTAACGATCTGGCGACAGCCGAGGCTTTAATGCTAAGTACAAGGGAGCAATATGACTGAGCGTGAGCAAGGGTTGGCTATTGCGACTGAATGAGTTTGAGGTTGACTTTATCAAGGTCTGTGTGTTATTTCCACTCGTCTTCAAGAAGTAGTATTTGCGAGCGCTGCAAATATGAAGTCATGGAAGAGAATATCGCATTCCAGTGGCATAGCCAATGTTAGTATAGCAAGCTCAAGGTAACGGAGGATGTGCATAGTTGGAGGTTTATTGAGCACGCAGGGAGAGACCTGTGATACCACGGTTCACTGAGAAGCGGATGGTCGAATATCTTAGATTACGTGAATATTTTTGAATCTCGCGAGTGGAATGGAAGTCTTCCGTGTTCATGTTCAAAAACGCAGTGTGATGCAGTTGGAGCGGTTTGTATTGCATGGATGTATCACTACCTCTGTAGTATTTGTTGGTACCCGACTCAAAGTAAACAAGCTACTCCTCGACTGGTCGAGGGAAAAAGGGAGGCTCGCCGTGTTTTTTCTCGTAGTTATCGGCGAAGCGGACAAAGAACCATGCAGAGAAACTGATCCAGCAGCAAATAACATCCCACCCGACGCTACTTACGGCCGGATGGTCATATAGAGCTCTCATGGCATCTCCCCAGTCTCCTCCGGACACGAACAAGTGATAAATAGCGGCGGCAACAATAAGAGCCCTGACGCTAGAACGAATAGTTGGTGACGGTTGCTCGTCCATCATTACGCGTTCTCGGCTGCCGATGAGGTTGTTCAGAAGCAGTGGAACAAATGCCAGGACGTGAGGAGCGAGGAGGAGATACATGAACTTGGGATGATCTAGGTTGCTTGGGATAGCTATGGCACAGCCTACCGTAACTGCTAGAGCTGCAAGCCATAATTTGGATAACAGTGAGTGACTCTTGGTTGAGGATGAAAGTGTCTTTTCTTCAATATTGGCTTTGCTCGACGTATCTGCATCATCGTTGAAAACAAGAAATGCCAAGAAAGACAGATTCGCAGCAAAGGAAATGGCCACAATCTGACCGAGGAGCATAAAGATCCAAAGATGAGGGATTCGTCTTTTGGTGTCTGTAAAGGCAATCAATACCTAACTAATCCGATGGTCGACTCAAATGTCTGGTCTTACCTTGCCATGCAAGCATGACGCTCCAATTCGCGCAGAAAGCAAATATCTGCAGTGACCACCAGGCTCTGGCGGGTTGCTCCAGAGTTGAGACCCAGGCCTGCTTGAAAAGCTTGGTATCACGCAGCCATTCTCCGAGGTGAAGTTGGTCGTCGAGTTTCTCAAGACGTGTAGACTCCCATTGTTGATAGGACCATTTGAAGAAACAGAACATGTGATACCAAGTCGTGGCGAGGCTCAAAGCGGCCAAAGCGCTGAAGACAATGATTGCATATCGGCGACGCGATGCAGACTTTGAAGACGCGGCTTGGCGATAGATAGTGCTAATAGCAATAGCTGCTAGAGCTGCGCAGGTAATAAGGTATCCTACCAAGATGGCAATTGGACGGGCACTTGACACATCCAACATGATGTCTCGAGAGCAGTGCAAGGCAATGTGGTGTAGTGTAGTTGAAGTTGGAGTACGTAACTCGGTACAGCCGGATCGTTGTCAGGTTCTCACAGTCTTTTCTATTCTAGTTCGCGCGGCATGGTACCTCTTTGGGCGACTTGGTGCGAATTCGGCGTGGGTCACTGGACGATGGTTCCAATGAGAGCTGTCTAATTAATCACCTATTGAGAGATGGTCTTGGCAGCTTGTTTTTTTTTTTTGTTTTTTTTTGCTGAGAATCACAAGCAAATGTTGGATGTGTTTCAATATGTTGCTCTTCTTTATGAAACACCCGTTCATAAACGAGCGTTAGAATACCTGACAAGACTCAACTGCCGAAACTCTATATAAAGAGCAAGACAACAGATGATTTATTGGATGTACACCGCCCAATTGCTCATCCAAAAAAGCAAGCAAAAAGACACAGAGAAAGAAAAAAAGGCAACTGGGATCAGCCTCGGCTCGATTTGTAGGTCTGTGGGTTGTTGAGTAGATCGTCATCTACCCAATTAAATCTTCCCTGTCAAGGTCCTTAAGTGGATTTTTGCAGTAGGTCAAAGTAAAGAAAACGAACCATAAACTGCTCGCCGCAGCCACCTCAATTCAGGAGGTTGAAGAAAAAAATATTGAGTTTAAGTTTGTTCACGATATGAGGCTATTCAATGGAAGCAACAAATTCCACGCCAAACCGTCATGATGACAGCGCAAAGTATCGCTGCGCAATCATTGGGTCCGGCTTAGCAGGACTCACTACAAACTATTTGCTACAGGGCGACGAGCGCTATAACAATATAACAGTCTTCGAACAGGTGCGCACGCTTACTGATAATAATTACAAGCAATCGAATCCTTCCGCTAACAAATGACCTTCTTTATTACATCTTCCAGGCCGACCGTCTTTCTTTCGATTCAGCTTCTGTCACCGTCAAAAACGATACCACAAACGATGCCGAACGAATTGATCTGCCCATGCGCGCCAGCGCTGGCGGTTACTACCACCACCTGATGCGCATGTACCAACATTTAGAAATACCTCTTCACCCCATCAAATTCCTCTTCGTCTTCTCGAAAGCGACCCCGACCGCCGACGGAACAGTCTCGCACAAGGCCAGCGACAACGAGAGCTACTTCATCCATGCATCAAATCTTCACCAGACGCCGCCGCCGTGGCCTGGTAATCGTGGCCTGATTGCGCACATTACCGAGATTCTATACCTGATTGTGTGCCAATTCTGGTTCACCATCGCATGCTTCCTCGTCACGCCCCTCGATGCTACCTCCTCCTCGACCGGATACGGCGAGTCCCTCTCCAAATACTTTGATCGAATCCGTTTACCGAGACGATATATATCTCACTACCTGCTTCCGCTGCTGAGCGGTGTGGCGACGTGTACACATGAAGAGATGCTACAGTTTCCTGCGAGCGACGTCGTGAACTACAAGAAGCTTTCACATGGACAGCAGCATTATGCTGTTTGCGGCGGCGTCTCGCAGGTGCAGAGTAGATTGACCAAAGGACTGCACGACATTAGGCTTAATAGTCGCGTGGTCGAGGCTGTGCCTCAACCCGATGGAACGGTCGTGGTGCGTTGGCAGTCAACTCTTGACCCTTCCGGACGCATCCTAGAGCAAGTTTTTGATCGCGTTATACTGTCCGTCTCCCCAGACGTCGCAGGCCGGATTTTCAAGCCTTTGCGATCTACATTAGACAAGTTCCCCACGCGCCAGGTTGAGAGCTCTGTATTGAAGCCCGAAGCGTCGGGAATCAGCGTTGTTAAACTTGACGACGCCCGCCAAGCGTTCGCGTGCATGCACCACTCTAGAGATCCCTCGGCAGCCCAGACAATGACTCTACGAACCCTGTTTCCCGATACGGGCAGTGCTCGTACCGAGGCACTACACAAGATGCCCAGCGGAGTCGTAGT
Source organism: Fusarium nodosum (assembly GCA_014898975.1). Taxonomy (NCBI): domain Eukaryota; kingdom Fungi; phylum Ascomycota; class Sordariomycetes; order Hypocreales; family Nectriaceae; genus Fusarium; species Fusarium nodosum. The sequence goes on from JAAVUE010000015.1 coordinate 710,947, forward strand.
CAGCACTTGCCCCCTACGCGAAGCGGCGCAGCCAGATGCGATTAAAAAGGCCAGGTTCACAAGAACCCTTCGTAGCGTGGAGAGTCAGGCCCTGGTCCAAGAGCTGATGGGAGGCACTTTGGTTAATAAGAAGCAGGCTGACGATGATGATCGCAAGGCTGGCTGGGTTAATGGGCAAGATAATGTCTGGGTTGCTGGGGCGTGGTGCTGGGATGGCATGGTACTTCTCGAAGGATGCATCGAAAGTGCCAGAAGAGTAGCTTTAGACTTTGGGGTAGCGATTCCTTGGGAGAAGGCATAATGAGCAATGAGATGAACAAATGAACAGCCAATTTCTTCAGAACCTACGGTAATTCGACAGTGACCTTCTGATTTAAGCATAAACAGTGCCTGTAACTCTAAATATGCACTTAATCATAGCAGTTAGCGAAGGTGTTGGTGGGTTCCGTAGCCAAGCTTTGGTTCAACTTTAGGTTATGTTAGGTCTTTTTTCACATCTTCAACCGTGTCAGACATCCTGTTAGCTTCCGTTTACAGGGCGCGGACCGCTATCAGAATTAATTAATTGAATGCTCAATTCATCATGCCATTCAATCAAGATAGCTTCGGCGCTGGCTTTGGGGCTGGTTTTGTCAGCGCTCTGGCCATCGCTGCTGTCGTTGCTTTTGTGGTAATGCGCATGAGCGACATCTATGGCCTTGGACACTGGAAACTCAATATCACGTCTCGTCCAGCATCCATGTGGATGAACGTGGGATACTGGTAAGTTACGTACAAAAACGCACACCTTGTCTTTCAATTACCGTATCCTCATGCCAACTCTTTCTCACGCGACGCAACCAGGAAAACATCTCAAGGCGCACCAATTGAGAAATTTCCCGAGGCCTGTTCTGCCCTCCTCGACCAGATTGTCCGCGCCGCTGGCTTACTGGTCGACGACGACGACGATTCTGGTGCCGTTTCTGGTTCTCGGGGCAGTCTCGCAATTCTCGATTTGGGCTTCGGATGTGGTGACCAAACTTGGCAACTCGCTAAGCTGGCGCAACATCAGGGCTGGAGGGACTTCCGCTACGTTGGTCTCACTCTCAATGACGCACAGGTCCAGACATCGCGGCGCAGGATCTACCGCGAGATCGCTACGGCAGGCAGGAGCATCGATATTAATGTGGATTCGTTCAGCTTGTTTTGCGCCAACGCTGCAAAGCCTGGGACGTGGAACCCTCAGGTCGCCGAGGCTGTTCGCTCTCTCGCTGATGAGAAGTACACGGAGCGATGGCTTCTTGCTCTGGACTGTCTGTATCACTTTTCACCCTCGAGAAAGCCCGTGCTTAAACACGCGGCGAAAGAACTGGATGCCAACTTCATGGCGTTTGATCTACTCCTCAACGAAAAGGCATCTACTTCTGACATCTGGAAAGCCAGGTTAATTGGCAAGATGATGGGTTGCCCAATAAAAACTTTTTTGTCTGAGACCGAGTACAGAGATCAATTGGTCGAGTGCGGATATGACCGCAATGAGATCACAGTCAAGGAGATTACAGACGATGTCTTTTCAGGCCTGGTTAAGTTCCTCGATCGCCAAGATCAATTGCTCACAGAATACGGTGTCTCAATGGCTGGTTTCAAATTAGCTGGAAGATTGTTTAATTGGTTCGACAAGTCTCGCGTTGTAAGGGCAGTGGTCGTCGTCGCGAGGACAAAGAGCAAAATAGGGTAGGACAAAGGCAAATGGGATGGAATCAAGCAATCGATCAATTGGCCATTGACCCTTGGGTTGGCATTTGACGCAATGCTACAGCAAGGATTGACGTTACTGGAAGAAAGATGATCGTATCCTTGGCAATGTTTATTCATCACAGCAGTACATTACATACATAGAAATATCGCTAATCCTTGACCTATAACCGCGTGTTTCTCCCGGTCCCGGTTTATCTTCCCTTGTTGCTTGATCCATGGCCGGTCATTTGAACGTCCCCCCCATGTGGGTGTTTTACCACTCGGTAAACAAGGCTTGCTTGCTTGCTCCCTCGTACCCCGATACAAAAATGGAGTAAAAACCACTCCACTACACTAATAGAATCACGACACTGCCATCTCGCTCAAGGAATCGCTATGGGTATGGGTGTTTCATCAAGATTTCCCGGGTGGTCGATGCGCAAAAGTCAAAACAGGAACAGGAAAGGACAAGGACAGGCGACCCAAGAACCACGGCGTTGGGTTCAGGTCGCTACTGTTTTACTGTGGGCAGCTGTGGGATCTGATGTTAGGCGATGAGCTGAGTCCAGACAGCGGGGTGTTTCTCATTTTGGTGAGGCGAGCCAAGTTGAACCTTCAATGTCCAGATTGGGCACCTAGTTACACACAGGAGACCTTTCAAAGTTGGTTACAGGTCAAGACAGTGTCAGTGTCATCGGAGCCAACATCTTAGGTTGATCGATGAGCAAAGAATTGCTTTTTATTCTGCTCCGTCCATGCACGCACTTTTGATCACTCGTGGGCCTTGTGAGTTGTGACTGTGTATCTGATCTAACAGCCAACATGCTGTGTATCACGTCCAATAAAAGCTACATATATCTCAGCTTTTAATGCTCCTTCTCATCTTGCAAGCGCATGCTAGCAAATCAAAGCACTGCGTAATTTATGGATAGCTGATGGGCATTCCCTCCGCCCCAGAGATCCAACGGGTTACGATACCATAACGAGCCCGGTACCCCGGCTGGGAACCAACCTTGGCATCTGCCGATGCTTTCTTTGCCCACATCGGGATGACACTTTACCGGTCGCCAAGTGGCAAAAATGATCACTAACCGAATTAGATATGCGATACCCGTCGAGTCTAAAAAAATCACAAGTGACAAACGGAAGAAGGTGTTGCTTTTGACTTCCGTTGCAAAACAAAACACATGGTTGCAAGGACGAAATCGTCCAAGCGTCCTCGTGCCAGATCCCAGAGAGGCCTGACAGTGGGAGAGTGCAGAGTGGTACAAGGGGGAGGGTAGCGCGTAGTGGCTGCGGATGGTTACATGGCCTCAGTAAAGCCACGTATAGGAAGCGTCGATTGCTCCCGCGACAGGGGTTATAATCTGCAAAGAGTTTCACTTTTTCACTTTTCTCACCATTCCATTTGCGAACCCCGGACGTGGTCCTCCATCCATCGACGTGGAGGGACTCGCCTCAATGACAATCACATACGCTTGGATAGGATCTTCCTGGAAGATCGAGTTTCGCTCGACATGTTGTGTTGAAACAGCGTTTTCGTACGTGTCGTATCAGGTCTGCGGAGAATTGATCGGGAACTTTTTTCACTTTCTTTTCTTCTGGTGGTTTGAGGTGTGCGTTCAAAAGCAATTTTATCTTGCAATCATCGCGTCAAAATCATGCCATGGTCGGAGATCGAACACACGGAGGTAGCCATTTCCATGTCCAAAAACTGCTCCGAACGGGATGTACGACAATCTAAGTGACAAGCAAGGCCATCCCACAGTATGCACGTTATTTTCCATGGATGTTACTGTCCGTATGCACTTTTGGGCTCCTAACGGCCCTGTATCCGATTAAGGCATACCCGTCCCGCATGGTTCGGCCATGGGTCTGAGCAGGCATTTCTGGGTGTACATGGACAAGAGTCCAGCACACATTTAGCATTCTTCAACTGTTCTCGACTGCCTTCATCCATGTAATCTGCAGGGTCAGGGATGATCTAGACGTCTTCCTTTTTCTTTCCTGGTGCCCCCCTCCCCTGACCGGATTTCTCGATTTGATTTTATGCTTTATTTGTTTAGGCTGTTGGCCGTTGGCGTTTCCATCTCTCTTTTCCTGCATTCTCTAGTCACTCTTTTTCTTAAAACGAAACACGATTCCTGATCTGCGGCGTCAGTAATCGTATCAGTCAACACCATCAAAGAATGTAGCGATGAGGCTACAGGTTCGCGACGACAACGATGACGAGCCCGTCCACCCCTTCGTCAATCCTTACACCGAGTTGAATATTGGGCTATGGGCATTGTTTATCGGAGCATCTGCATTTTTGGCAGCCAGATTATGGGTCAAGATCACGAGACGACATGGAATGTGGTACGATGATCATATCTTGATCTTTTCGTGGGTGAGTGAAAGAGACCCAATTCAGCCTACCACGGTTGTGCTGACAAACACGACCAGTTCCTTCTTCTCGCAAACAACAGTCTCATCATATACCAATTCGGCAACGGCTACGTCCTTGAGGACTCATCCAAATCATGGGATGACCGCATGCACATACTCATCAACATTTCATCGTGCGGGACACTGATCGGCCAGGCCTTGACCAAGACAGCTTTTGCGGTAACATTACTACGGATGAGCAACCGTTGGCAAAAATGGATACTCTGGTTCTGTATCATCACTATGAACCTTTACATGTCCTTCAAGGTGGTCTTCCAATGGGCCAAGGTTTGCGGTAAGCCCACATACGACAACTGGTACAGATTGGACTTTTGCTTGGACCCTACCTTCCGAACCGACTTTAAAGAGGGTGGCAATAGTGAGTATTGATATGCACAACGATGATGCTGAGCTATTCTAACACCATTTCCAGTCTACAATATCATTATGGATTTCGTATTTGCCTGCTTCCCTTGGCTCATCGTTCGAACATTGGAGATGAAGAAGGCTGAAAAGATCGGTCTTTGCCTTACCATGAGTCTCGGAATGATGTAAGTTGAACAACGAGCTGATGGAAAGATATGTTTCTAACAAAGATCCAGTGTGGCCATCGTCTCAGCTATCCGAGTCGGTTGGAAAGATCAAGGAAACGGCCGCGACGCCTACTACATCTGTACGTTCACGTAACACATTTTCTTTCATATAACCTAAACTGACAACATCTAGGGCGCAACGGCATGTCGCAAATTTGGTACTCGTCAGAAATTGCTGGAACAATCATGGTGCAATGTATCCCCATTCTCCGTCCCATCCTTCGAAACATTCACACTTCCTTCACATCACGCAAGCTCGAATCCTCCACCGGTGAGAGAAAAGGCTCCGGCTGGACCTGGACACGCAGTAGCAAGCATATCTCTACAGGACCTCTCCCCGTCCTCGTTCACAACAATAACCCCGATGGCATGGAGCTCCGCAACATTCCCGAGGAAAATGAGCCTCAAGAGTTCGACTTTTGGGATAAGAACCGCTCGCCAACTTCTGATATCGAAGAGGCCAAACCGACGGATCACAAATTTACTAGGGATGACAGTTGGCCGCTGGGACCGGCGAGCGAGTCGAATAAGAGCACCAAGAGTTTTGACATGGTGCATCCCGGAGTTGGATTAGCTGTTGAACAGGAAGGTTATGAGCAAGGACTCTCACCACCACCGCCTCGAAGGAATTAAGGGGCTCATACCAAGTTTATTTCATGTGTATAATAGGGTAAGAAAACTAAAACTTAGATACGACGTTATGTACATACTTCTTTCTGGCGTCTTACACTGTTTTGCCAACTGTGAGCGAAAACTCATACTTCGTTGTGACAAGTAGCATGAGGTTGAGATAATTCCATCTCGACTCGACGTCACGATTCATTTGATCGATGAGAAAAGAGCGAGTTTCATACTCATTAATAAGATCTTGACATATAGCTCTAAACCGGATCCAATGTGAGACATTTAAACCGTGTCCTGAATCGACTATTTTCTTTTTTAGGTTTTAGGTTAAACCTTACCGTTGTTGATTGCACTTTTCTTTCTCCAATTAACCCACACGCGTATTTCTGGACAGGATGAAACCGTAAACGCCGTCTTATTACTACTCAACTCAGAGCTTGGCTTGGTCCTCATGTCTCGGATGCGCCAACGCTGTGGCGTAGTATCTGATATCCGGAAGCCCTTGTTCAACCCATCCGACCATGGTCTTCTCGTACAGCTCCTGTTGCTCTTCTGCTGAAGGTGCAGGCCCTAGTAGGCCCCGGGCTTGCCGGCTCTCGTCAGTCTCCACAACCCACGCATCCTCGTCGCTTTCGTCGTTCTGGAACACATATCTCCTGGTCTCGCAGTTCTTCCATCCAGTGCCGCACCCCAGTGTGCTGTCTTCCCAGTCATTGCTGAAGTAGTGTAGGAAACTTCCGTGTGCGACCAAAGCGATGTGGACATCCTCGTCGGTACTTCTATTCAGCTCATTGGTCTTTTCTCTGAGTATCCTTCTCACTGTCCTAGCACGCTCTGCGCAGGCACCTGTGATTGGACTGTTTGGTCCGTAGAGGTCCTTGTCGTTCCAACCCTCTGATACGAGACTCAAGTCCACTGGCCACCCATTCTGTATGCATCTCTCTGCAAGTACAGCTGGCGCGCTTCCTATATCGCAGTTGTGATCAGAAATCTCCTGGGCCTCGGGTATAGCAAGAATGTCCTGTGTCTGGATGGCCGATTTGAATACGAGACAAGTTGTATGTATTGTTCGGGTCATAGGCGAAGAAGCAATGAATCTGAACTTGGATTGGTCTTGAAATGAGGCCCTGCGTCGTTCCTCACATTGTTGTTCTCCAAATGGTGTTAGCGCGGGGTCCAGAAGGTTGAAGAATTCTTCTCCAAGGTTGTGATAGCCCTGAGCATGGCGAACTGCGTGAATAATGATACGGCCCATCTTGATAGATGTGAGTATTTGAGTCTTTCTTTGCAAATAGAATCGATACGTTTGTAATGTCTGTAAAGTTTTTCCCTACCAGGACTTCCAAGGAAAGGTCTTCTTATAGTAAACAACAAGAAAAATTTAAGTTGATTACCATTTGACGTCAACCTTTGCCGCCGTTATCGCTGCTTGGCCAGTTGATGGACTCATGGCCCCATATGCCCCATCAATTTACGTGTTAGCGCGGGGACTACGGTGACGCTGGACCCATCTGGCAACTTACCACGACTCGTTCGTCAACGTGGAGGATTTAGGAATCTTGACGGGTTACAAGTTTGTGCTTATTGACTTTGGATAATATAACGTTGCACATTATTACAAATACGTGGCAGTATCTCCTGTGATTATGGGAGGTGGATGGACCATTGACTTTCAGATCAACTCTATCCCGACTGGGCCGAGTCCCAGTTGCCCCTTAACACGAATGGGCGAGTCTCTCTAAATAACAGTCCCATATTGGTGTTGATAGGCAACGGTGGGCTGACTTTGAGCATTAACTTTACTGACACCCAGGAACCGAAGCAGTATTAAGAACGACCGAGTACAAACTTTAATTAGTACGGTTCATCAACAATGGTGATTTCTCCATCGAACACGGCAGGACAACCAATAAACATTAATAATAAGATCCTCACAATAACATGAAGCTATCACTCATCGACCCAAGCGCAGTGTGATACCACTTGATATTAGCACCCTCTCTCTTCCGTAATGACCAAAGCTCCTTGACAAGTTGCGTAATCTGCGTCCAGATAGCTAGTTCCGATCTCTCCCACAATCGTTCTAGGCATTTGAGCATCCGTTGCTGCATTGAATCGTCGGCAATCTCAAACGCTATAATCGCCACAGGCCAAATCATTGGCGAAAAACGTTGAGTTGTGCATGTATGTAAAGCTTCAAGATGAGGGAGGGCTTTCTCAACAAGTGGCTGGACGTCAGCGAGGGGCATGCCTTTTAAAGTGCGCTTCATGTGGATCAGGGCCGAGTAGTAAAAGGTAAAGCCATGGTGGTACATTAGATCAGAATATTCGTTCGTCGTGGAAATGTCTGGTTTGTCCGGTATGGAGAGAAATAGTTCGAGTTCCAGACGGTCAAGTTCATCAGGCGTTGGATCATTATCGTCTGGGGACTTTCTGCGCATCGCAAGAGTGTTCATCGCCCGTAGGCCTTGGAAAATTGGCTGCGGGAGGCCAAAAGATGTGTACAAAGCGTAAGGAGGTTGGGGACCAAGGTCATTCGTAAAGTCCCAATACGCGGGTTCATGTCCGTCGAACAACAGCTGTGTCTGAACCACTGTAGTCATACCTCGAAACATATAGTAGATGCTCGAAGCTGCCTCGTTACGATGCCAGACTTGCGGGTCGATGTGGTTGACCCATTCAACGGCCCCACGAAAGTGTAATTGCCAAAATGAAGTCGGTAGTGTGACAGCTTCATTCATGATGCATATTATTATAGCAGCAAGTAACGATACACAATGGGCGCCATCATTAGAGTGGCGGATGTTTTGAGCAAGGTGTGTGATCGCAGTGTTGTGATGTTCAAGGGCTACATTCTCGAGATTACGTCTTGACTCTGGCGTCTCTCTTTTCTTTGAAAGGTGAAATGCCGACGCTGAACATATGAAATGAAACAAACTCGTTGCCCCTGTCGACGTCTTTGAATCCGTGCGCGCTCCCTCCCAGGCGATGGGCATCATAGCACTTCTCATAGGGTTGAAGATACCGGGTACTGGGTTCAGAGAGTCACAAAGGTTCAACGTCCAGTGTTGCATTAATTCGCACTCGAGGCCAGGATTCGAAAGGATATCGATGTGCCGAATAATATTCTGTGGTTTTGTTTGTGTGTTTGACGGCGAAGATGAATGAGATGCTGACTCGGGGACTCCAGACAAGGGTAATGAGCCAGTGCCAACATCACCTGTGCTGACTGGAGTTGATGTGGTGACTTCGTCTTGAACAATAGGACTTTGCGCAAAGTTCTGTTCAAACTGCAGGAGCGGAAGTTGAGGCTGCAAGGTTGGAAAAGAAGCGTAAGGGGGACCTGTTGTTAGGCCCTGCCGTAAGAGTTCATATGAATGGAAAATCCGGGTGTTTAGGTGATTGGTACCGAGATCTTGGGCTGGGCCGGATTGCTGATCTTGATTCGAAGTTCCCGGGGTGGATAACGTTGCGGACAATTCTAGAGGTCCATCATCAGGAGGCCCTTCACCAAACTCTTCTTCTCCCAATTCCCCAGCAGGCGAAGCGCTCTGCTCGGACTGCTCTGATGTGGCTTCACCAACTGCCGCCAAATGGCTCGACCGACGAAGTCTCTCAGAAGTCCTACGCGTCGACACACGTCTACCTCCCCTCCTAAAGGTAGTGGGGTTCCTCACAGAGGCCCATGATAGCCTGACACCATAACCCTCACAGTCAACGCCTGCGTTTCGGCAGCGGTTACATGACGGCTTGGCTTCATCACACTTGACATGCTTGGCGCGACATGTCCAACAGCCTGAAAAGCTCTTGTTGCGGGGTTTGCGTAGCTTTCCTGATGCAGTCCTGCCGGGCGACTGTATTGGCTTGTCAGACATCGCTGAAGACAGCTTTTTCGGGAAGAAAGGCATGTGATGGACAGAAAGTATTTGGTCGATTCTTAAGCTGGGGTTGAAGAAGCGAGGCTTCGATTGTCCCCGTGGTAAATATCCTGATCGGGTAAGGTATGACATGGTTGTATATACGCTAACATGATCTATGGGCTGCCTTTCAACAACGTTGCCCGATGCTTAGTAATCTCTGTGAACTGCTTACTTAGTGAGCAAGAAGTCTATTGAAAATCATATATGCGGTACGACTTTCTAGACAACTTTCTTTTATTGAAAAACAATATGTCCGGACATTCCGTTTCGCTTTCATATTGAACACCAGCAACTGGTGGGTCGAGCATTTAGCCCGGCTTGGGTACTCGCTGTGAGTTACCATAACGAGCTTAGTCTCTAATGTCTCAAGCAGGTCGAGTCATCATCGGGAATAGCAAAGACTCTTCTGAGCAATTTAAACCGACTCGAATAATGATGCATCTCACGGCAATAGTGACCATCTTTTCACCGCATCGTACGACGATCCCAAGACGCAATGGCTTTCTTATATGACTTGCATGTTTCTCTCTACCCAACCCGCTCAGGAATGACACTTTGCTCTTTGACTGCTGACAGGCGCCTTGGTACTAAGAAACGAATTTATAAAGCAACGGGTGGGCTGCATACATCGCAACATGACAGGTTTACTGCAATTGATCAGACCGCGGGGAATCTGCCCTTCATTATTCAAAAAGCAGATTCAAGATAAATCGAAGAAATCACCAGCTTCTCTGGATTGTCATATCGGTACATCCCCGATTGTTATCCGGCATGACAGTGACAATGACAACGGTTCTATCATTTCAATACCTCTGGTACTCGAGGTCACCGAAGACGCAGTCGAGCTACAGAGCTTTCATGCTCTACTACGAGTGCACACCGTCAATAAGAAACCTGTCAAGAAAGGCTGCAAAGGTTGCAAACACCATTTTACAGAGCCCAAGCGTTGCGAAATCATTACGAAGGCCATCAATTTAAATAAGGGCAGATACACATACAATGTGTCATATCGGGTCCCCAGCTACCTGCCTCCATCCATGGACACATCGATCGTCTCTGTTACCTATGAGTTCGAGGCGGTAGTGTCCCTTCGAAGAGCTGGGCAATTATCAACCAGTCTTCAGACTATCACTCTACACCGTGTTCTCCCCATTGTACGATCAATACCTGTCTCGGGTACTCAAACATACTCAAATCGGATCTATCAAACGGCAGGAATAGAAGTGGGATGTGTGTTTGACACAGTGATGGACCCCAAGACTAAGAACAAGGCCACACTTACTATGAGCGGGCTTCGAAGCAGTCCTGGCAATGGCGAAGATGTTCATTTCTGGCGCGTATGCAGTGGATCTTGGATACTGGAGGAAACTGTCAAGAACGCAGTACATACATGCCCTGTTCACCGCTGTCAAATCAAGGGAGACAGAATTCAAGAGAGGAAAAAGCGGACGATACTCAGAGACTCAACATTTTACGGCGGGTGGACGACCGACGCCGATGCGGCGACCCTTAATATGGATTTCCATTATTCGATACGAAAAGGCCTGAGTCATTACACGCAAGATACAGGTGATGTAGGCGACATTTCAGTATCTCACTCTTTGGTTCTAGAAATGCAGATGATGAAGGAGATTCACCCAAAAGGAAGAGCGGACTTAGCAACAAGAACAGGGGTCGGGAGGATAATTCGCTCCGAGCACCGTGTCGTGCTGAGCGACTATACAACGCTATCAAACCAAATGGCCGAGGATAGCCTGCCATGCTATCAAGACGTGTGTACAGGACCTCCTGTGTACAAGGAACTGTGAAAGGTCAAAGTTCAGGCTTTTGGCTATGGGGGCTTTGTTTGAATCATGTCATGGTTTCAGCGGCTATGTCGATGGAAGATGAGAGAACATAGTAAGTAATAGAATGAACTGTGTAAGCGCTGTCTTAACAGGTGTTCACATCATCGGACTTTGCGGCGTTGCCGAGACCCCCAACTTATATCGAATTTTACCACGCGCGTTTCGCGCACATCTTCCACGAAGGATTGAGCCATGCCAACATGAGGATTTATAATTGCTAAAATTGCCCGCGCGCTGACCTCAATGGGAATAGCAACAGTTGATGAGATGACGTCAGCAACGCTGACAGCTGCAGATATATATACATAGCACTGGACTCTGCTTACGACTCCTGGAATCATCATCATCATCATCTCCTCTTCTGCTCATTTACATGAATATGGCTGAACAAATCACCCCCCATTACGAATTCATGCGCCTGGATACCAAGCCAAGCGCACAGATTTCTTACAGCTTCACTCCTTCAACAATCTCTGGAGACAACAGCTCAACACTCGTCGTCTTCGTTAACGGCATGATTGCCCCGCAAACTTCATGGATTAAAACGATCTCGAAACTCAACGAGCTCTCTCCAGAGGGACTCCCGGCCATTTTGACCTTTGACCGTTTTGGGCAAGGTCAAACTACTGACCGTGACCCTAACGATGAGGGAGCTGCTGATCCATCGCATGCACACGACTCTATGGATGTTGTACACGATATCCGTCAACTTATCACTCAAGTTCTAAAGACTAAGCTCAATGTCGAGGATCCCGACAGTGCTCGACTGTTTCTCATCGGAAACTCCATCGGCTGTGCTTTCAGTCGTCTCTACGCTGGTGAATACCCAGGCACTGTGTCAGCAATTTTGCTTCTTGACAGTGTCTTGACTGACACAGACTTTGTTTCTGTCTTTCCCGATCCAGACGCACAAGATTTCAACCCGGATGATCTCCCCTCGGGTGTCTCTGCCGATAACATCCGCGTTGCTCGAGAAGAAACTAGAAAACGATTTCACCCAAGTCTCGGTTCCAAGGAGGGCCTCACGCGCAAGAATCTGATGCAGCTTCTCCCCAAGGCGGAATCGCCTGCTCTACCAAAGACAGACGGCAAAGAGCCTTATGTGACTATCTTGGGCCACGACTTTGACTACTTTGCAACGAGAACCGGGATAGACTTTAACACTCCACCCGAAGTTGTGAGCGCTTACATGAATCCTTACTGGCACCATTACAACGAGGGACTGGCTAAGCTCACGACTGAGGAAAAGAGTGACGGACCGATTCAGGTGCCCAATGCGGGCCATTTCATTCAGGTCGATAACCCTGACTTTGTAGCTAGGAAGGCACACGAAATCTTGCTGAAGCTGGCGAATGAGTAAAAGACTCGTACTTTCCCACTGTCTATGGATAATGTTGCTTATATAGCTTGACTCTAATGTATGAATGCGTATTTACTCTTTGCCCGAATATTGTGCCCGTAAAAGTATAACACGTAGGGAATCGTTGCCAATACCACTGCCAGGCACGCCATTATCGTAAGGGTATAGTGTGTGCCCATGTTTTCGTAAAATGGAATACCAACCACAGTCATTCCCCCAGCGACTATGTAGCGCGTCAGGGCGACAAAGGTAAGAGCTGAGGCTGAGTATATCTCATATGAGTCAATGATGTACATGTAGGTACAGATAAAGATTCCAGTGACGCCGTATCCGAACAAGACTACGGCGAAAATAGCTGACCAGATGCTGATATCAGCATAGTTGGTCCATCCCAACCAGAACAGTGAGATGGGGATAGCTGGGGAGGCACCGAGCATCCCATACCAGAGACGAATCTCGGGCTTGAAGTGGCCTCCTTTTTGAGTAGCTCGTAGCGTCTTGCGGTATACTATAGGAACGAAGACAAAGTTTATCTGAGTGCCAAGAAACATGGCGATGAAGATGATGTTCGACAAGCCTTGGCTGATGCCGTAGGTTTGTTCAAAGATGTACGGCCAGCCGACAAGGAATGTGAACATGACGATGTACAACACGCTGAGATACAGGGTCATGGCGATGATGATAGGTTCCGTCAACATAAGGAATGGCCTTGTCATGCTGACTTTGAGTCGGCTGAACAGGCTGGCGTCTGCAATCTCATGCTCGCACTTGAAACGATCATCGCCAGTGATTCGTCGGTAGTGGCTAGCTTTCCACTGCAACAGCAGAGGCCCGTACGTCTCAGGCATGAGAAGTAGGACCAGTACTAGAACAAGCCCAGAAGCGATGAGCATAGTCCACTCCGTCCACCGCCAACTGACTGTACTCGACGGGCCGATGTAAGCGCCCATTACAGCTCCTATCATCGGTCCACCAAAGCCAGCCACTGCATAAAGTGGAAAACTCCAGGTCTTTTCGAGACTGTTGAACATGTCGGAAATGGAGCCCCCGGCACACACGAGCGGCGTCGAAGCTGAGCAGCCAGCTAGAAAACGAAAGACTATCTGAGCTCCAAAATTAGGGGCGAGGGCAGATGCCAAGATCCAAATCATGAAGATTGCCATGGAGACGGTATAAACTGCGTTTCTGCCAAAGGTCTCTGAAAACGGGCCTGCTACTAAGGATCCAAGACCCATCCCGACTAAGTAAAGGCCTGAGTTTGTTTGTTAGTGAGTGCTAAACGGGCAAAATAGTTGAACATACCTGTAGCTAGCGACTCGGCAACTTCGCTGACGCCAAGTGACTTGGAGGCCTGGGGGAGAACCGTGGCGTCGATTCCTGACGCCGCTCCCACAAACAGGGCAATGACGGATATTTGTAGAGTAACTCCAATACGTCTCCCAACTGACCAGTTGTGAGGGTCTAGAGGATCGTCTGGACCCTCCCATTGCACCACGAAAACTTTGCTGTCCTCGCCTTTAGCAGTCTTGTGAGGTCGAACTTCGATGCCTGTCAAGACTTGGCCAAGTGCAGCGCCTCCAGACATACATTGTCGAAGGGTGTCGGCTGTAGTACTTGGTTGCATTGGCACTGGCTGGCCTTCCTCGTTGGTAAAGTGTTCTTCAATGACACGCGATAAAGCACGCCCCAGATCCTGCTCATCTTTCTTGCGAGGATGTTGTCTCACGGGCGGCTTTACTGCTTCCACATCGCGGGTGGTATCAGGTGGTGGCATATGATCTCTGGCCTTGCCAACATCTCGATCAATCTGCGCTTGCGCTGCAGCACCAGCGCGTCGATACTGTAGCAGTGACTGCATTTTACGCTTACCAAACAAAACAAAACAAAAACAAGGCAAAAAAAGAACGAGAAGGGATTCTCAAAAATTAATATCTCGGTGAGATAGTAGGATAGTTGGTCGTCATAGAGGTCAGTGGAGTCAAACTACCGCGTTTACAAGATTGCTACCCGCAATAAGGCCGTGAATTGACCATGTTTGCGTCATAGTTCACGAATAGAAAGCTTATGATAAGGTAAAACGGAGCCGTGACGATGGAAAAAATGACAACGGGCGAAACGAAGATCCGGTGGTAACACGGGAATATAAGAGATTTAATGGACAAAGAGGTCAAGTCTCCATTCTCGGCCCGGGAAGAATACCGGGGCTCGGAAGTCGGAGCCCATTCTCCGGATCTTCTCAAAGGGTTCGGTGGTTATCGTTACGATTACCGAGGTTGGTGAGAGATTTTGATGTTGTCCGTTTCGGTCTTGTAATTTCCGACAACAGAGGTTGAGCAATCCTTTGTCTTGGCAATCGAGCTTTATTCGGTTGGTGATTATGTTACAGAAATAACCAGGTTGGACTTGTCATCAATGCCACAGAGGATTGATAGCCGTAAAGACCAGGCCCTTCAGCTCGAGTCTTGTGTAATGACAAGTCAATATGATGGGTGTCTGTTTGTTTGTTTCGGGCTTTTAGTAAAGAATAAAGAAATGATCGACGTCGTGGCTGAGAGACTCGCCAACTCGGTTGCAGGGTTAGTGGGTGAACGCCAAATGTCATGAAGTTGTCCTCAGCATCTAATTTAATAACTGAGACGTCCTGCGCCACTATGCACCTCGTAACTGAGCAGACATCCCAATATAGCACAGGCGCATTCAAGTGCCAACCAACACAGTCAGTCGGTTAATGCTACTTATCCTTAATAGGTAAATTCGATTTCACCACCGCCGCCACTCTCCAGCGCGTAAACCAACCAAGCCGCCCGGTGTCAGGATCTTCACGCATCGGAATCAATCCGGACTAAGCAAATCCCTCGTTGAAATGACCCATGAAACAGCCAACGGGGAATGCTTTCAAAGCTAAGCAAGGGAGGATGGAAAGGTTGCCACACCTCAAACTTTGACATTAACCGGGGCGTAGTACAGCACACAGCAGTGGAGAAATGCTAATTAATTCCCCATTCGCTGTCAGACTGAGCTAACAATGGCTTTCTTTACCAACTTCAGCCAGTGAAGCTAACGGCACGCGAGCTCAACGGCTCACTTGCCGTTTCTGACGACCTCGGTGTGTCTTCCCCTGTACTTTCGGTGTTCCAATCACTTGCTTGGCACAATCCTCGCTCCACCAATATTCATTTTTCGTCTGTTCTTTATCCATGGGGTCACGCTGTTGGCTTTCCTCTGCGTCCCACCCAGCTGAACCGTTGGTGTCAAGGAACACATCCTATAACAATATGTCACCAGCATTAGGCGACATGGATAATTCTCGAACAGGCTCCCTGTATCCTGACACTTTCCCCAGAGGAACCCCCCCTTTTTCTCACGTATGGGACATCAGTCCACTCTGGGGTATTTCCCCTCTTTAACTTTTGTGATCACCAACACTCAGATCTGTCTACCCCGGAAAAGTGTCTCCATGGGGTAGGTAAGCGACCATTTGGAATTTTCCATCCACATTACAGCACTCTTAGTATTAAGCTCAGCCCTCGATCCTCTTTTTCTTTTCTTCTTTACTGACAAGGCTTCCACCCCCACCCATCAGATATGTCATGGTGAGGCTTTCGCGACCTTTCATCGACCATAACCCGACCATCATCCTTTCAACATGGTCGACACCGTTTACTACGAGCTGAGCTGGTCGATTCTCAGCACCATCGGAATCGCAAATGCATTGTTCGGTCTTATGGTTGCTGGCATCACCAGCTTCGGTCCTGTCTCCGTCGTTCCCATCGTCACCAGTGCGGCTGGAGCGATAGCAAACGGCCTTTGCTATTATGCATTTTACGACAAGAGTAATACTGCTACCTCTCAGGCTGTAGCCTCTATTTTTGCCGACATACTCTGGCTAGTGCGTTGCGCTCTGTATCTGTTCACGATATCTTGCTAATGGTTTCTGGTGGGACAGATACAAGAAGCCGGTCTGTCATTTTACAGCTACATCATTTTGAGTCGAGTTTTACGCGGTCGACCCTGGATCATCTTCGCGACGTTGTACTGGTCCATGATAATTTCAGTGACGGCCATTCGCGTTGTCATTGCAGCCGTCCGAGCTCGCCGTATTCTTCAAGGGCTCGACGATGATCAGTCCTTGATCAATCACCTACACATGGGTTACTTCATTCTTATTGCCTTACTTGAGTGTGTCAGCTCTTTTTTCCTCCTTCGAGTCTTTGGGTCGGCAAAGTCAACATCACTCAGCGCCGCCATCAAGGCTGGTTTGTTCCGATATCTTATGCGAAGCACCGAAGTCCGGCTTGCACTTCTTGCTGTCCTTGGAGTAATGCGGGCCATCACATACTCTTTCCAGAATGATCAACAGATGGCCACCAATCTTGCTTCGCAGATTGATCGGTTCGCGTATTCGATGGAGTGCATGTTCCCAGTAATGATGATGTAGGTTCAACTTGTACCAAGTAAGCTTTGCAACTCACTGACATTTTTCAGTATCGACATTCTCGCTTCCAAGGTTGTTTTTCACAACCAAGTATACGGATCTTCTGGACACAGCCGAAATCAGCCTGGTGGCTATCCGCGTCAACGGTTTGGTGGAAACGGCCTTGACATCGTCCTCACAACACAGCAAGGCGAAAACATTGTGGAAGTGCGAGGGGGGGAGTCAACTGGCGACAGAACAAGCTCACAAGAGCGCATCATCAGTCGCAGGGACCACAGGAATCCGTCATCAGATATCGATATGGATGAGATGGATTCAAAACAAATCGGGATTAGCAAAACAGTCGAGTTTGAGGTGCATACCAGCAGTGATCCAGCGCGGTAATCACTATATAGTGATTCGTTTTTACATAATAAATGTCTATGAATATCCTTTCGAGAAAGCTTGCTCTTGATTGCTGCCTACTTCCCAACGTGTCTTGTTCTTCAGGACCCTCTGAGCACCTGCCATTGAGAGATCCACGAATTGTCGTCCACTTGAACCTCTTGCATCATGACGGATAGTCTGAGGGATGGAAGGGCTTGGCATCGTTTTCTTGTTCTTCCACTGCATTAGCAAGTACACTTAAACTTCAAAATATCTGCTCACCCTCTCGGTCTGATACTCTTCCCTCAACGATACCGTGCCAGAGTCTCAAGATCCACAATGCTACCAACGCATCTCTTTTTTGTTGTACCAGAGGAACTTCAATATGCAACCTCCGCTCTTCGCTTGTCCATGACTCAGAGGCGACTTTGACTCCGTTCACATCAATCCACTGATATTGGCCACCTTGCCCTTTGGGTTTGATGTCGAACAGTAGTTGTTGGGTATCACGATTAAATAGCAGGACATCTGCCGCGGACTTGTCGGCATTGAGCATCGCTCTGAATTCATCCTGTTTGAGTTCTGCGCTGGAAACATTAAGTTGGACATTCCCCAAGGTCCCGGGTGATGCTGCTGTCATGTAGTACATAGGTACATCGTCCTGATATGGTTTGTTTCGAAGATGCACGAGGTAGTATAGATCTTGACTGGTTTTCCGCCTTCGAGTCATGTTATTTTCCGGATTTGTGGTCTCAGTAATTTGAACACTCTCGAATATTATAGCCATATTTCTTTGAATTTTGCAGGCGAGTTCTCTACTGAGTTGGTAGATTGGCGTTGATGGTGCATTCTCAGAGGTGATTAACTGGCCTGAAAATACTAGAGTTTCAGGCTCCGTGAATCCTGGATCTTTTGTTATGCAACCCGTAGTCGAGTCTGTCTCGATGGCCATTATCTGTAAATTCGTTGGTGTTGATGGTGGACAAAGTCCAAGTTTGTAATGAAATCACCCGATTGGTTCTGAACATGACTAAAGATACCTCCACGTGATCCATACCACGGAGCGTCAAATAATGCACTGACAGTGGAGACTTGGTATTCCATGTCTTCAAGCCTATGCTGCAGTTAAACGAGAACATGTCACCACTTGACACAGCCTTATCACTAGTTCCAGACGACTTCGAAGGAAACTAACAACATGGGCTAAACTTTCCAGGGGATTGAAAGATGGGGCTGCTTAGATTTGCTTCCATGATCCGAAACGACTTGAATGAGTTGACTCAAGTAGGCTGACCCTTTAATTAGATGATGGTCCGGGTCCCACAAAGAGCATCATCTGAAAAGTCACTGGCTGATGAGCCAGATAAGATTGAGAGATAAGATAAGAGGCATATCTACCCTAAACCTCAGGTTGCCTGACTTAAAGAAAAAATATGTTTCAATGCCTCTATCTTGATAATACTATTCTAAAAGCTTGCAAGTCTGAGGCTTAGCAAGATTGAGTTGAGATCTCAGCCTCTGATATGATGGTCAGACAGTGGGACTTCAACTCGTTGAGAGGTTGAAATCATGAAAAGCGATTTAAGTATTGTGCACAATAAAACCATATATTTGACAGCATAGCACTAATAAATTTGCAGCGATAAATGTTCCACACTTTTTCCCCAGATTAACATATTCTCAATTCCGATACTAACGACAAAAGATCTCCTGCCAAATAACCTTAAATTTCTGCAATAGGCATGCATCAGGCGTCAATGCTTGTGTGAGAGTGTCTATAATTGTGCCCTCTCCTAAGCTATGCATTGAACATGCCACCTCTCTCAGCGTTGCGATGTACCAAAATCGGGCTTCACTTGACGATTCTGCAGCAGTGACACCAACAAACAATTGCCAGACTAGCAATTGCATCGAAGGGCAAAGTCTCATGTGGGACTGCAGCAAAGCATGCTTCAGCTCTTCAGCGAGGACGTGCAAGTGACCAGGCTCTTCCATTGGCCAAAGGAGCAATAAATATAACCGGAGAGCATCGTGTAGTGATCGGACGTAGTTTCCTTGGCTACCCAACAGAGTGTCTATTTCCAGCTGGAGATGTTCAACCTCGAGTCCAATAGTGACGGCGATATCTGGCTGTGGGGCCGGGGAATTGTGGTAGTTGTCGATCATCAGGCAAAGTTCGTTGATACTATTACGAATAGTTGCAATGTCCGTTTCCTTTGGGTCATCTTGATTTCGTAGAGCATGAATAAGTGGTTGGTTGGAAAGGCTGGCATTTAGCATGGTTTGTCCGAGAGTATGGCTAACCGAACTGTTAGGTCTTATTTTCATTCATGCGGGGGAATGGGATTCTACTAGAGAAGAAAGTCACAAAACCATAAAGGTATAGCCGTGTTCCCAGTCGATCGTCTTACGCGAATCATCTGAGCCAGGCCTTCGACGTGGGCGCTCCTTGCCTTGCAGTCATTTTCAAGAAGCTAAGACCGTTAGAAATCACTACCGGACTAGAGTATCATCACATACTTCGTCATATATCAAAGTGAAAACAGCACTCAGAATGCCGTCGGTCAAACCTGATGGCGAACCCAGCTTCTGGTTGACCCGTTTAATAGCACGGCCCTTATGGACAACTGCTTGGTGGAAGGTCGTATTATCCTTTTGTCCGACACAGTATCTTAGGGCAATAGATATCGATGCATCAACTAAGGCTGGCTCTGAATGGAAAAGGCCGACCCAATCTGCCTCCCGAGACGAGCCAGGACCAATGGTGCCTGCTGGGAAGATGAAAGGACGAAATGTGTAAAGTACTCAAGGACGGTTAGTTGTTGATCATCTATCAGAGGTTCATATTGGTGACCATACTATAGCCGATGGCAGAATGCGTTGAGTCCATCATGTTGGTGAGGAGGCTGCCATAGCAAGGATCAGGAAAAGCAAACTCATCCTTTGATGTTTGTTCTGATCGCAACCGCTGATTGTTCCATCTCAATACAGCCGAATTACTCTCGATAACGTCTGACTTGCCATCATCACGAGCCTTGGCCAATCTCTGTCTACGCTTGGCGAAATTGGTCTGTGTGATATGGGCCCTCATTTCCCTCCGCTCTTTAGGTCCCAGTCCAGGCGCATTGCTGACGTTGACAAATGTGAAGGCTGGCGGCATGTTGGATAATCTTGTTTAATAAGTACGGATACGTGCAGAGTAGTAGATAATGCAGTGACAAATCTCACTCAAGCGGGAAGATGCGAGAGGAAAACCACGTTGAACTGCATATGAAGCGAGACAGGCGCCATGACAAAGACGGACCCGCATATCCTTCCCAGTCCTAACTAGCGCTGGCATTAGTGATACGCTCTGTCCCCATGAACACAGTCTTTGTAAATTAGAATTCACACATGGACGTCGGTGTGATATCAAGTACAGGTGATATTCAGCCTATGCAACTGTATTTACTGAAACTATAAATCACATCAAATTAATAAACTGGCACGAATAAATTAACAATGTCAAATTGATGAACACACAGACCAAAGTATATGTGTATGGGGTAGTGACATAACTCACGCGCTCAAGTGCTAAGACCTTCTGAAGGTTTCGACTATTTCTTAGTCCCTGTACAAGACTCCAGAACAAAACACAGCATAAAGCACATAGATTATTAGAAAGTGTTTATATTATCAACCGGACGCCTTAGGCTCGACTACTAGGACTGCCCAGATGTTTCAACTATCATCTGGCCCGTAGATCCGACGAAAAAAGGTCCACTCGGATGATCTCTGTCAAAGTGTAAAAGACAGGGCGTAGAACACACAGACTCTTGTGATTGTTTGTATAATGAGCTACACACGTTGTGCTCAATGCCAAGGACCACTTGGACGTTTCAACCATTGCCTTAGTTCATTGTATCCGTACAGGGCTGCAAAACAAAACAAAACAAGGCAAGACAGGGAACACATGATGATCCGAGCTCATTTTAGTTTGATGAAGTTGAGTTGAGATTGCTACTCCCCACTCCCGAAACTCCCGAGGGCAAATATGCAACAGAATAGTAAGTAGCTGACTAGCTGTACCTCTTCCAAGCCGATGTGTCTTGTAGAACACCTCTGTTTCTAGTATACTATACGGAGGCGAGTCATCAGCTTGGTTTTTTTGTGACTGCTCAGCACCTACCTTTGTGCTTATAATACTAACAACTCAGTTGCATTAGCAACTGCTCATTTCCCCAAAGGGAAAAGAATGCAGCTTCCTTAATGAATGAAGATCTTCAATGAACATCAGACCTTTGTCAATGCGATAACACACTTCGGCTGATCGATGCACGTTGCGCTAGTTGCAACGCTATGTAGATCGCTTTGACACCCGTTTCATTTTGATCGATAGTCCCGCGCTAGGTTCTGTATCTCAAGGAAACCCGACGTACGACGACGGACAGATATGCTTGGCATGCGAAATCACATTCATAGCTTCAAGACATTTCTCAACAATCTTGAGATATAAATACTCAGTTCTCTGCAGTATTTCAAACATTCTTTTCTCACCAAGCCATTCGCTACCTTCACTTCAATCCTCTCACTTTTCACTCAAACCTGCTTGACGCAGCGATTCTAACTTTCACTACATTCATTTGACTATCTACTTGAACCTGCTTGACGCAGCAATTCCAACTTTCACTCCACTCATTTGATCAATTTACTCTCTTTGTACTTCTCACTTTCTCAACTTCAAACACTTTCTCAAAAATGAAGTTCTTTACCATCGTCTCCACCCTCCTTGCCTCTGGCACTGCTCTTGCCGCCTACGTTCCTCAGGGAAACGCAGTTCGTGGTGTGTCTGCAGACACAGCTGCGCTTGTCAACCGAGACGCAGGAATCCAGACCAGAGCTGAGGAACCTGCCAACCCCCTTGATTCCTTCTTCGACGAGCTGAAGCATGTTGTCAACAAGGATGACGAGCCCGCAGACAAACTGGATAGCCGCGATCTTGTGGGCAACATGTTCGGCCTTGTCGGTTCCGTGAGTCTCTAAACTGGCCCATCATTGATCTCTCAACTAACATATTCTCAGAACGCCATCGACTTCAATCAGAAGATTGGCAACGGCTTCAATGTTACCGCTTCATTTGTCGGATCTATCGACCTCAATGCTCAGGCATCTGCTGGCATTGAGTATGTCTCCAAGAAGATTTCTTCCTCTGAGACTGTAAGTAGTGATATACCCTGACTCATGTTTCAACACAGTGGACTAACAGTAAGACAGAACATCCCTGGAGCTTCCATCATGGTCACCTTCCTCAGCGGTCTGAAAACACTTGTTGCCAAGTTCAACTTGAACTCCATGGCCCAAAGCTGCTTGTCTGTTGTTGGTCAACTCATTGCTTCTATTGACTTCAACGCACTTGTTTCTGGAGGCGTCAAGCTCTTCCAGACTGTCTCTAGCAGTTTGAAGGCAGCTATGGAGTCCTAAAAAATTATGATCCATACCCGAGGAGAACGGTGTTTCTATTCAGAGTGGTGTATTGCAGATTTTGGGGGTTAATGTGAGAGAGATATTCTGTTGAAGGTCTCGGTCACAACGGCTTGGAGTGTGATTATCGGTGTGTGGAATAGCAACCTACTGCAGGCAGATTAGGTAGTAATGTGAAGCACATTGTGATCAAATACTTCTCTGATGTTCATACGACTTGAAATACACCTGGGAAGTCAAACCAGAGCTGTGCTAACACGAACTATTAATGTATCAGAGTCGTGATGACCTAACTAGAGTCCGTGTTTCGAGTTATCTCAGCATTTCCGCTGCCCTCCGTCTTGAACTTAGGACTATGCAATCATGCAAGGTGGAATCCTTGCTCCAAGTACGACCCCATAGAATGCTATAGTTTAACTTTGTAGCCGAGGAAAGGCAGAAGCGGTGCGGGGAACCAAGGTATACTCTTTTCGTCTGTAGATGACCATGATAAATATATCTCATGGATAAACGTTTCATGACGTGCCATCGAAGCCCACTTGGACAACGTCAACGATGCCGTGAGCCGTGTCGATCTGGACCCCGCGTCAAATTTCCCCAGGTTTCTCCACGTATTACTGGCTCGAAACTCCACTACCCCGGATCACGATTGATAAATATTTACCCAGGGACATAGAAGAGAATGAGGTCCGTCTTCAGCGTCTCCTCTCATACGGAGGCTATAAAAGCATACTTCCAAGACAATCACCAATTAGAGAGAGCCAGTAGCCTTGAGCGTTCTTGGCAATCATGAAACTTCCCACATCCTGTTTGTTAGCCTTACTGGCTAGCAGCTCAGCTCTCAACATCCCTTCCCACCACGACGCTCCCTTGACCATCAAGACAACATCAGGCGAGCTGACAGGTTTCGTCAATCAAACTGCCCCTTCTGTACGCCAATTCCTCGGCGTTCCATTCGCCGAACCACCCTTGAAGTCTCTTCGCTTTCAACCTCCCCGTCGTGTACACAGCAAGGGTTCGATTTCAGCCAAGAAGTATGCGCCGTCATGCAAGCAAGCCATAAGCAAAGCACCAACGGTCTATACCGAACACATGACACAGTTTCTGATCAACGGCGGTGACTCAGAAGATTGTCTCTATCTCAACGTCTACGCCCCGTTGAAGCCAACTACGAAGCGTTTACCCGTCTTCATTTACATCCCTGGTGGCGGCTTTACGGGCGGCGGCGCAGATTCGCTTTACAAAATTCCTGATAAATGGATCCAGAGGACACAATCGCACATAGTCGTCACAATGAACTATCGCGTTAACCTATTCGGATTTCCTAATGCGAAAGAAGCGCACCAGAACGTTGGTTTGCTGGACCAGCGCATGGTTGTCGAGTGGGTACGCGATAATGTGGCTGCTTTTGGGGGCGACCCAAACCAAATGGTTCTCTGGGGACAGTCTGCTGGTGCAGGATCAGTGGGCATGTATGGATACGCGTATCCTAAGGACTTGATTGTCAAAGGCCTGATTTCTGACTCCGGAGCACCGGGTATGCTGGCCAAAGCCTATGGTAACCATACCGACTTTGACACGATTGCTACCAAGGTTGGATGCAAGACAGGCAAAAAGCAGCTGAAGTGTATGCAGGAAGTTGATGCTTCAGTCTTGCAAAAGGTCTATTCGGAAACAGCTGGTGTTTCTTTCACGCCTGTGGGAGATAACACAACAGCTTTTTCCAACACAACCGATCGCCTTGCCAGAGGCCTTGTCACGAAAGTGGTAAGTTGGACTTGTCAATCGTGGAGAAGGTGTATACTGATACGATGACAGCCTTGGATCTTTGGTAACAATGCCAATGAAGGTGCTGGCTTTGGCACATATAACGAGAGTGGCCTCTCTCCTGCACAAACTGCTATTGGTCTGGGTGCAATTGTTTGTCCCGTTGCCGCAGAAGTCAAGTATGTCTCCCTGTTTGATAAAAAGTGTGCACATCACTAATATGCCGATGCAGGGCTCGCGCTAAGTTTGGATACCCAACTTATCGATACTATTATACTGGGAACTTCTCCAACATATCACCACTTCCTTGGATTGGAGCAACCCATAGTGGTATATATGAATCCCCTAACCAATTTGGCTTCTTGTCCTGACATATAGTAGCTGAGCTGCCCCTCTTATTCGGAACCCACTACGAGTACCGTGGCAACTCTACAGAGTACGAATGGCAGGTTGCTGACGGAATGCAGAGTAAGTATCCAATTCAGTTACGTCAGAATCTTGCTAACAATTCAACAGGTCTCTGGCTCTCGTTCGCACAAAATCCCAAGAAGAACCCCACTGATGAAAATGGCGTGACATGGCCGTTGTACAAACCTGGTCAGAAGATGATGGCCGTGTTTGCAGAGACGGGGAAGAAGTGGTTCCAGCTTGGTCCCGAAAGCCTGACTGAGGACCAATGTAGCAAAGCATGATGATTGCGGCTGAGAGACAAGTCTCGGCCAGCTGGCCAGCAAACCACTGATAAATATTATATCCATTGCTCTCATGTTAGTCCCACTTTGCAACTAATGAAGATACGGAGGGTGGAACTGTTTACACTTAATAACACAAGTCGGTGTGGTGCCAAGCTATTTTATCTGTTAACGGAGGCAGGCCACTCTGTCTTTAGGAATGACATCTTATCATACTGAAGAACGGATCGTGCGGGAAGACTTGTATGCGTGTTCGTAATAACAAGGCTTTTGCCATGTTCACTCTAATATGCCGTACACCCACTATTTACCTGTTTAGGAAAATGAGATTGATTGGATGACTCCATTCTTCACCAGCAGTTGAGTTTGACATACCGATAATATAGTAGACTAACCTCATTAGGCAAATGAGATGGCTCCCATGCGAGAGCCTCCCAAGATTCGACGGACACGATCTTTCTAGAATAGGAAAATGAGAAAGACTCCTTTGAAATCCAGATCTTCAGCGAGTGCTTGGTGGCTTTCTATAAGAAGGCTTCTGTGTCTCATTCAGATCAATAACTTAAATACCCTCTTTATCTCAACTGAACGCATATCCTCATCTACCCAGCTCAACTATACACTTATTCCCATCTCTCACCTGCTACACTACAGCTCCTATCATGTCCAGCTTTTCTCCACAACTCTCCGGTACCCATGCTCTTGTCACCGGTGGTACTAAGGGTATTGGAAGAGTCATCGTCGAGACTCTTCTCAACGAAGGTGCCAACGTCTCTTACTGCTCACGTAATGTGCGCGGCGATGAGTTCGCCAATTTCGAGGGTGCGAACGGAGAAGTACTTGCTGTAGGGACCAGCGCGGATATAGCCGATACCTCTGCAATCATGAACTGGGTTGAAGCCGCTGCACAAAAGTTTGGGAGAATCGACCTTGTGGTTCCATGTGGTATGTCGAAAATCTTTATTCGAGATGCCCAGATCACTAACAACATTGCAGCTTGTCCAATGTTCATGGAGCCGACCCTCAAGCATTGGGAGAAGAGCTTCCAGGCCGACGTTCTTGGTCTGATCAATCTCATCAATGAGTCTGCACCTCATCTTGAAAAGCAGAAAGGCTCCATCGTGGTTATCAGCTCACTTGCAGGATTTGAGGCAAAGCTTCCAATTATCCGAAGCCCATACAGCACAATGAAGCGCGCTCAAGCCACACTGGCAAAAGATTATAGTCGCTGGCTTGCACCCCGTGGTGTCAGGATCAATACCATTATCCCAGGCGCTATTGATACGCCTCCAGTTCTGCAACCGGACGGTACTTTGGAGTCAAGCTCGTTCCACCAGTCTGCCGAGGCTGATCCTGCTTGGTATGAGAAGCTTATCAGCTCCATCCCGCTTGGTGAGGTCGGGGAAGGACAAGATATCGCCAACGCTGTAGTGTTTCTCGGTAGCAGACTCAGCAAGTTCATCAATGGTGCAAACCTGATTGTGGATGGAGGCATGTCTGAAGCGCTATAAGTTCAAAGTTCTGCTGTGTGGTGCAATGGTCCTACTTTTGTATATTGACATCTTTTCAGAAAGACACATGGATGAACTCATATCTTGAAAACGATTTAATCGTCTGGAGCTAGATAAAAGGTATAAAACCAGCATACCTTTCTGTCTTGTTTATGATTACTGAGGTGATACTGTGTTTCGCGTGCTAGAAAAGTGAAAAAGTAACATAATTGCCACTACTTCTCTCCGATCACCGCCAAAGCAAAATCTTTATAGTCGCCACTAAGCTCAGACTTGATGTTCCCAGCCAGCGTCGCACCTGTCACAGGTTTATATGCCATGTTTGTCTGATGTAAGCGTCCTTGATCCCAATACAAACTGACAAGCCTGTTGATGAAAAGACGATTCTTTCCCAATGACTTGTTCAGAGGCCTCTGTAGTCGTCCCGCATCGGAGCGAGCTCGGTCCAAAGAATGATAGAGTATTCGTAATAGAGCATCCTCCATGTCACCTCGGAACTCCTTCTCGATGACGGTCTCGAGGCTGCGGTGATACTTGTAACGGTATGCTTCATTGATAGCACGGATCTGGGCTTCATTGCTGCTGGTGAAGATTTGCGCCACAGCAACTGCGTTGGCACCGATCATTCCTTCAGTAGCTTTCTGAAGCTCCGTGACCTTGTGATCAATCTCTGCAGGGATCACAGGCGCACCGTCCTCTGCGCGAGTGGCTGAGAGCACCATGCTGTAGAGTCTGTACAGAGTGTCGTCGACATCGTCCTTCACATCAACGTGAAGTTCCTTTCCTCGGACACGCCTATACTCAGCACAAATAGCACGTATATCCGCGTTTGATCGGCACAAGAGTACGTCATTTAGAGCATCTTCGTCCGTGCCTGCCCGATTGAGGGCCTTTGATAGGTTGTGGACATCATTTTCCAGCGGTCCACGAATCAAGGCTAGTAGACAGGTCTCAAAGTCGCCGCGAGTCTCACTCTCGATGTCCTTGGCTAGGTCTCGCATAAAGCGGCTGTTGTAGTCGCGTACAAGCTGAGCCATGGTCCAAGGATTGGCGTACTTGGGGTTCACCAGGATACGAATCAAGGCTCGCTCGTCGCAGCCCATGCCTTTCATTGCTTTCCGTAGAGCCTCAACGTCGGATGCTGTGTCTAGAGGCTGAACCCAAGCCTTTTGAGCTGGGTCGTAGCCTGGCGAAGCTGGTGTTGGCGCAACGTTGAATGCGGGCGCGCCGTATTGTTGTTGTCCTGCTTGATGATGCCATTGTTGATCTGGATGCGGAGGTTGAAATTGCTGAGGAGCACCGTGGGGTTGACCTTGCTGCGGAGCACCCTGAGGTTGAAGTGGGTAATAGGACTGTGGATATTGCCCTTGGCCATGAGGAGCTTGTGGTGGCTGCTGGCCATACTGAGATTGGGGAGCAGCAGCTTGTTGGCCATATGGAGCCTGTTGTGGATATCCTTGAGGAGGCTGTTGATAGTGACCTTGTTGACCCGAAGGAGGGTACTGTTGCTGGCTAGGAGGAGCTGAATACCCATACGGCTGATTTGGTTGAGCTCCTGGTGGCCCTTGTTGAGGGTAGCCATAAGGTTGTTGTTGATGTTGCCCTTGAAGAGGTTGATGGTACGCCTGGCCAGGCTGTCCCTGTCCTGAATATCCTGGCTGACCCTGGGGTTGCTGCCAGTATGGGGGTTGTGGTGAAGTCATTTTGTAAAATCGAATCAAATAGCTCTTGAGCGTGGATGCAGTCGTAGGAAAATTACCAGCGTTCGTCAATCGTATTAAATCAAACTTGTAAGTGGAGGCCTCTTCCTCATGGGGATCAATGGGCCGCTATCAAAAAGCCTTGCCAGTCACTGCGCCCCCAAATATGTAGATAGGCTGAAAGTTAGAAATGACGCCATGCCCCCTTTGATCCATTCCATATCCAAAGACAAATCTGCGGGGGAACTCAAAGAGGTGAGTAAAAACTTGTTTAGTGGATGCGCTGCTGCGGAATTTGGCCACACTCACCAATAATAGTGGATGAGTGAGACATCATCAGCCTTATCTACAGCACAGCCCAGTACCTATCCCCGTGCTAAAAGAACCTAGAGCATCAGGGTGGCGGAATAGCATCATGTTACTCGAGTGGTTTTATTGGGTTTACAAATGATTCGTGCTGCATAGAAACTCCTCAACAAATAAACACAAGATACCTTTTTCATGTTTTGTTTCCCTCTTCATCAACTAGCTCACGTGTTTCTTGTCTCTACTCTAGTCTAGTGTTTCGCGAACACCTAGAACGAAATAACTACCCCGACTTCTGGGTAGCCAACCCTTGAAGAGCTTTCATGTATTTCATACTCTCAGCGGCATCCGTAAACTCAAGATTCTTCTCAATTCTCTCGCCCTTCTTGTCAAAATCAAGAAGAATCAAGTTCTCGATAAAGAAGTCTTCCTCGACACCGAAAAGTCTGATTTGATGAGTCAGATGAACTGTCGCCTTCAAATTCTGCTGGTCAAGCAATATGTCGTGTATTTTGCATGAGGTCGACTCCACGAGTGGTATCTGCATCGAAAACTGTTGTTCATAACCCTCATTAGAGGACCCCTGCTTAATCATCTCGTCGGGAAGACCCATTGACTTCATGAATGATGCAGGTGCTATGAGACGACGACAGTTGTCGGCCAAAGTGATGGACACAAGCTTAGGGTCTTTGGCTTCTATGCTTCTGGCCTGGCTGTTGGCGAATTGTCGAACGGCGTCCTCCTTGATATTTGACATGGTGAAGATTCTAGTAAAGATATAAATATTTTTGGCAGATTCAACAAGCAGCGTGGGAATGGCTATTGAGTCCAGTGGTCGCGTAGTTGAGAAAATATGATAAGGACAGAAAATGAAGTGGGAACTCGAACTTTTTGAATATACGATTTTATCCAGGAAGTTGGGAACCATTGTAGGATTCATGTAAGGATTCAGGCAAAGCGATTGTAACCAGTGCATTGTGAGGCCGTTCCCCCCATATTGCCTTGCAATCAGCACTAACCTCGTGCACCGAACCGGGTTCGATAGCAGCGTATTTGAACACGTCACTCGACCTGGAATCAAAAATGAGTTGCCATTCACGGCCAGGTATTTCGGCAGGTGAGATGATGGACAGGGCTGGCAAACCAATACAAGTGACAGGGGGTGATCACGAATCAATGCTGATCTGACTAACATGACTTGGCCGGTCTTTAACTATTAAAGTGATGTCGTAAACAGGTAACGAGTTGTTCATACAGACCAATGCGGAGGCAAATTGGAACTGTGTCTGCTTATCTAACACCCGCGTGTTCTACTCTGATGCATTTGCAACCACAAAATCAAGAATGGTCAGGTTAGGCCCAGCCCAGTTCTTCCTGGCATGAGTGAACCAAAGACCGACAGCAATAGCTAAAACGGCCACCATGACCGGCCCGCAGTAATTCATATTCTCGCTGGTGACGGGAAGAGTCGATGGGAAAGGCAGGAATATGATGACATATAAAGTGTACACAAGCGCAAAAACATTGATAGCAAGGCCGAATCGACCAAGGTTCCATTCTCCAAGCTTGAGTGTCGACCCTGACAGACGGACGTAGATGATGCTTGCAATTGCGATAGCATAGCTGATGTACAGAGCCAAAGACGACAAAGAGGTGATGGCACCGAAAGCAACATACGAGGTATTGCCAATGTTGAGGAGATTCAGAGCACAAACGAGGAAGACAGTAAGAACGACGGATCTGACAGGTACGCGATGGCTGGGGCTGACATAGGCGAAATATCCAGGCATACCGCCATCACGGGCCCAAGCCCATGTCAGACGAGAAACTGAGGCGATGTTGGCCAGGTTGACGCTGAAAGAGATGATGAAAAGGCCAGCTATCATGGCGGTAGTTGCTTTGTTGGAGCCAGTGGCATTGAGAAGGATAGCCTGGATCTGACTGGGCTGGAGAAGCATGTCTTCGACAGAACCCATGGCCGAGATTAGGACATTCACCATGATGAATCCCAGAACTCCATTCATGAAGATCGACCAGAACATAGCTCTAGGGACGGCGGACTTGGCTTTGCGGGTCTCCTCAGACATGTGGATAGCACTGTCGAAGCCTATATAGGGTTAGTTGATGTTGTATGCAAAATGTTTAACAGAAGTGACTTGCCAGTAAAACTCCAGACACAAGTCAGCATACCCAAGTTCCACGCAACATACTCGTTCTGCTCCCATCCAGACGAGATGCTACGCTCCAGCCAAAATGAAGAAGGGTTTCGGGAACCCATGACAACAAGAACGACGACAAAGATAACAAAAAGGCAAACGTGAAGAACGCCTGCGACCAACTCGATCCAAGGGATAAGCTTGAAAGCGTACACATTCATCAGTCCATGGACAAGACACATGGCGATAACAAGCACCGATGTGTGCCAACCGCCAGCAACATAGTCGGGATGGTTGATACTGATCATAGACTCAAGGAGGATAATGGTGACATTGGCAATGGCTGCCAACAAAGAGACGTAGCCGAACCATGTCGCCCATCCTTGGATCCAAGTCGCAAATCGCTTGACAGAAGTGGGAGCCATATAATATGTCCAATGATATTGGGCACCAGCCACGGGTTGGATAGAAGCCATCTCTCCCAACGAGGCGGCCTGGGAGATGGCGCCAAAGAAAACGATTATGAAACTGAAGAGAAAGGTCTGTGGGCCGCCATTGAAAAGGGCAAAGTACATGTTTCTTATGTAGGTGTTAGGTAAACGACGGCCGTCTTCAGGTATGATTCGATGACTTACGAGCACATGCCCTCCCATAATGCCATGTATGTTAATGAGAAGGCAAACAGTTGTGAGAAGGAGAACACTTTGCGTGTTCTTGTGACGCTGTGGACACCAGTTTCCTCGGCTGGTCTGGCTGATGCATCGGCTCTCACAGGAATAGCCTGCTGTTTGCCCGAAGGCTCCAGCTCGATGCTATTACTATCATGAGACATATCAAACAACGGGAATGGAAAGAAAAATGCCCCAGATTATGCGTGTGGATCGAAATACAGGAAGTCAAACCGGCGATTCGTATTCAGGTTTGGGGTCGGACGTATCTGAATATGAGAGGGAGAATACAGAGTACAAAAAGTCAAGATATGCAGATCGTCAGGCTTAAAAGAGTGCCTGGGACAGTCTGTGGATAGCGTTACCTGTCACTGTGGGCCATGGGAGCATCGAGGAACTCGCCTACCCACAAGCAATGCGACGCATGAAACGAGGGTCATTTTTGACTGTGCAATGAGTGTGATGGAGAGATATTCGGCATTGGGAGCCAATGTCTAGATTGGTCCTAGTCAAGGGGAAACAAGGGGAGGGGGAGAAAAGGGTAGAGAGAGATGATGACCGCGAATAGGTTGGGCGATGCAAGATGAAGCGGTCCGAAAAAAGGATTCTTGGTTGGAACCGAATCCTTGGGTAAGTGGATTGTGGCTGTCGCTGATCATTTCCAGTTTGTAACTTTGTGGACATTTCTGAAGGTCTGTTCACTGCTGAGGATGCAGTTTCAGTAGAACTAATTAACGCAGCCCAACAGGACAGGGACCAGCTTGGTCAAACCAACAGTGGTGATGTTATAAATATTTTCTGCAACAAACTGTGAGGTGATTCAGCTGCATGAGCGAGAAAACAAGCCACAACCTGAAATATTGTGTAACCTGCAGAATGTGGCAATCGACCTATCATGTTTTCTCCGTGTTATCGAACGAGCAAACTGTCAACAGGGATTGCTAATTACAATCACCAACACTACATTGCAGATCAATGAACCAGTGACGATTTCGGCCACATGTTGACAGACCATCAGGCCTCGATGGATTCTCGACTGGAGTAGTTGGCACCGTAAAAGTGGTCAAAGACGACTAGAGAAGCTTGAAACGTGGAGATGCCTTGGCTAGAGGTACTACGTAGAGTAGTATATCCTTGCTCTCTTGGGTATGGCAGGTCCATGTCAAGCCACTTGTTATTGTATCACTTCCGGCATGATCAACTCGCATGTCGTTGGCAGCTCAAACAGGAAGGAAAAGAGAAAACTACCAACATCACCGAAATAAACAGGCAAACAAATAGATCGTTTCAGTATATTCGTATCTGTACGTCTCAAAATTGCAATAATTACATTTCCGTGTACCTGGTCTCTTGTGTTCATCCTGTGGCTTGTTTGAGACCCATCGAATGTGACTGCGAGTCTGCCCGGCTCCTCTTTGCATCCCACACTCTGTGCCGAATGCTACATTTGCTCCGTCTACATGGTCCGCCCCGGTCAGAATTCCTTTAAATGTAACGCTTCGTTCCGTTCAAAGAGATTAATTAAAGCTTCGCCAGCCCCTTCGATGTTGGTAAAGTCAAGGCTAGTACCACTCCGAATTCGGGTCCTTACCCTTTGAGGTGTCTTTTTTATTATCAGAAACCACCGGAATGGACAACGTCTCTCAGGCGGCTCCGCCGTTCTACCCTCTAACAGAGAGCAACCATGCTGCTCTAGTGGTTGTGACAGCCATTATCTTTTTCATTTACGCTATTCTTGGTATCGTCGGTAAATTGATCATCCGCCTTAGTATCACTTCCATGAAGGACTTTGATATAGGGCTACTTGT
Source organism: Fusarium nodosum (assembly GCA_014898975.1). Lineage (NCBI taxonomy): Eukaryota > Fungi > Ascomycota > Sordariomycetes > Hypocreales > Nectriaceae > Fusarium > Fusarium nodosum. The sequence goes on from JAAVUE010000015.1 coordinate 744,303, forward strand.
CTCGGTCATCCTATACTTCATACAGACATCATGTGTCGTTGCTGCATGTAACCATGGGCTGGGCGAGCACCGTGATACTATTTTGGAAGAGAATTTTGTTCATTTTAGCAAGGTAGGCCAAGTCTGTTGGATCATGAAATCACTGTGCTAACGCCTCTGTAGTTGATATATGCATCGAGAATACTCGCAATACTCGTTCATGCCACGACGAAAATATCCCTCGGTTTACTTATCCGGCAGGTCAATAGTCAAGGAGCGCTACACCTTGCGAATATGATACTAGGTGGAGTGGTTATTGCGTGGGCTGTCTCGGGCGTTTTCACAAGCGCTTTCGCATGCCCCATTCCCGAGCCATGGTTTGCCGATAACAATACCCAATGCCCAGCACGAGGTCCGATCTTTGTGTATAACGGCATCATGATCATTCTAACAGATATTGCGTTGTGCCTCTTACCAGTCGCTATGATGTGGGAGGTTCAAACATCGATCCGGAGAAAGCTCATTGTCGTTTCCTTATTCAGCGTTCGACTGTTGGTGCCGATCATGACGATACCCGAGCTGGCGCACGCGAGATACATGTTTGGGGGGTCGGATGACGTGACCTGGCGAGCTGTATCGACGATGATATGGGGACAGATCGCATTGGGTCTATCAGTCTTGACGGTCTGCATTCCATCGCTAAAAGGTGTGATCGATAGTCTTCTTGGATCAACGGCCGTCGCCGCCCTCAACACACCTTACGAGCTTAAGTACAGCGACAATGGCCCAGGTCTCGAGATGATAGCCCTCTCAGACTCGAGGTCCAGACGAACGTCCAAACAAGGCAGTGGCGTGAATAGCGGTTTACGAAAGAGTTCAAAAGCGAGACACAGTCATCAGCCAATATGGCGGCACGACATCACAAGCGAAGTACGAACCGAGATTGGGAGTGGCAGCGACAGTGTGCGGAATCTGACAGAGGGGGTCACGGTGAACACGGATTTCGAGGTTTCCTACGACGATAAACACGCATCTCGGGCTGATTCGATGGGGTCTACTGACGGAGCGTATCGTATGCAGGGCAGTTAGGCGTTCGTTTGTTAGTTCTGATTAATCCTACCTTTATTTCTTATGATCTGATCTGCAGGGCACATGAGGATCGCCTCAAAGCTCAAACACGCCAAGATTGTGCCGTGTGCTGTACATGTGATGAAATACGTAGCGACGACATGAGAAGCGGAGGCATTGTTCAGGGTTTCGGAAGTGACATCTCAATTGCCACTTCTGGAATTGCCTCAAGTTATCTCTAATCCACTTACTTGGTCTTTGTGTTACGGAACATAAAGACCGGGCTTGGCTTGGCTTGACGGGCCGCTTTAGTTGGTGTACCTTGAATGCTCGGGGCAATCTCTGTATCGTCCCCGACTCTCGTTGTTTTACGGTGTGGCTTGCTTCAGTCGTCGTGTACTAATGCAAGTACGGTAAAAAGTGATGAGAGAAACGTGGCACGTCAGGAACTGATGGAAGGGATTTATCTTTTCTCGAAATTGGTACGAAAATGTTTGATGTTACATCGTAACAGTACGACAGTGCTATCGCGCCAACAGAGTTTAACTATTCCTAGTGCCGATTGCCATTTCCATTTTCGTATTCAATATGGTCCTCTGTATCTTGAACTTAATAACGGGTATCATGTCTTGGGGACTGGTGCGGCGAATATTCCGTTCAACCGGGCATCAAAGCGGTGAGTACCAATGATTCCAAATCATATCGAATCTTTGTATATAGCCAGAGAATCTTTACTTGACATGGGAAGGTTTTATGCCCGGTTTTACCGCCTATCTAGTTACAGCGTGTCGCTATTCTCATTCTGGACATACTCGTCAGGCACAAATTCTATAGGGTAAAATAAGATGTTCTGATTCCAAATCAGCGGGGCTCTCTCGTGTCAATTTCCATTTGCTACCAAGTCATCAAATGTGGTTGCGCGTTAAGTCACTTTTTCCCAATTAACGGACATCAATTTTATACAGACATATCGTGCCGATCACGGCGCAAACCTTCTCTCTCTCCCTTCACACAAAGATCTGCTTAAATGCATCTATAGCAGGCTGTGATTCTGTGCCGATCTCGGATACCCTTTCGCTATTTTGAGTTCACGCCGCGCATTGTCAATCTCGAGAAGCCTCACATCATTGCCCTATTTTTGTTGCAATTCAACTTCAAGTGTTTTCATTATGAGCGACATTCTTGGAGAGTCCGATCGCAATGAAGCAGCGCCTTTGCTCGCTGACTCTGAAAGCGGGAACACCGCACAATGGCCTACGAATGACTGGTTCACTGAGCTATCGCTCATCGCGCGCTACACTATCCCTCTAGTGGCCACTTATCTGCTGCAGTACTCTTTCAGCGTCATCACCACCACAGCCGCTGGTCACCTCAGTCCCGACGATCTCGCCGCCGCTGCTATTGGTGTCACCACCATGACCATCGGTGGTCTTGCTCTCTATGAAGGAATGGCTACAGCTCTCGACACTCTTTGCGCACAAGCCTATGGAAGTGGAAACAAGACTGGTGTTGGGTTACACGTCCAACGCATGCTGCTTTTGATGACACTCGTTACCATCCCCGTCGCCATCTTCTGGATAAGCTCTCCAGCATTTCTGACTCTTATTCTTCGGCAAGATGATCTCGCCGCCAAAGCTGGCTCATTTCTACGCGTCAGCATACTTGGTATACCTGGATACGCCTCATTCGAGGCACTAAAGCGCTTCTTGCAAGCACAAGGCGACTTTAATACCGCCATGCTTGTCTTGCTGGTTTGTGCCCCTATCAATGCCCTTCTCAGTTGGCTGTTCGCATTCCGTCTCAACATGGGCCTTGAAGGAGCCGCTCTCGGCGCTGCTGTCGCCAATACTTTCCGACCAATCCTCCTCCTTCTGTGTATTTTCTTCAAAAAATCCACGCATCAGTGTTGGCCAGGCTTTACAATGCGCGCTTTCCAGGGCTGGGGGCCTATGGTGCGACTGTCCGCAGCAGGATCGACTGTCACATTAGCTGAGTGGGCCGTCTTTGAGATCATCACAGTTAGCACTTCATACATGGGCACGATACACCTCGCTGCTCAGACCATCTTGACCACGACGTCGATAGTCATGTGGCACATCCCTTTCTCACTCGGTGTTGCAGTCAGTACGAGGATTGGACATCTGATCGGCGCGGGGCATGTCCAAGTTGCTCGTCGTACCACTATACTCTATGGTATCCTCTTCGTTACCCTTGGAGTTATGAATGGTGCAATCTTGCTGTCGCTCAGGAATTACATTGGTCCTTTCTACACCGATGACGATGCTGTGCGTCGCGTTGTGGCTGATACAATGTTTGCAGTCGCAGCATTCCAGCTTGTAGACTCGATCATTTGTGGATGCAGTGGTATACTCAGAGGTTTAGCCAAGCAGTCAGTCGCCGCGTGGGTGGTCTTTATTGTCAATTACCTGGCTGCTGTCCCCATCGCTCTTTGGCTAGAACTAGGGCCGTTACACTTGGGGTTGAATGGTGTATGGGCAGGAATTATAGGAGGCGATGCCGTAATTGCTGCCGTTGAGATCATTTACATGATCAGACTGGATTGGAGACAATCTGTTGAGGTAGTCAAGACTAGAGAAGACTAGAAGCTCTACAAAACACTTCAAGCGGATGTATTTGATCCAGTTTGCTTTCGACTTTTGCCAGATGTTGCAGTCGTCTAATCAATGATCATAATAACATTACACACTTGTCAACGACAACATAGAGCTTTCAGCGATTTCTACTTTGAACATGCAAAACATCGACTATTTGAAAGCAATAGGGGACATATCCTTTCCGCGTTACAGGACTAGCAAGACGACTTTCAATGCCCACAGCGAGTCTCGGAGATTTCAAGACTAGATACTGATTGCCAACGATTTGCCCCGAAGCTTGATCCGACTTGACACAATGAGGGAGGAGTACGACCCGTTCCATTGTTTTGCAGAAACATATCATGTAGGAAGAATATATAGAAAAGTCCATTCTTTCGACAGATCGTCGCCATCGTACTCAAACTCCCGAATCTTCTTCTTTATTACTGTATCCATTGTGCTGCACAATTTTCAAGGAGAAAGTATTTTGTCATACCTGACACACATGGTAACATTTCAGGAACAGTGATAAAAATAAAAGATTTCCAAATTGCCTCTGAGTACGGATTCTTAAGGAGGCAGGTTACAGACTTACTGAGTGCTCTTCAGTACACCATCATGCCTGTCTAAAAGGGAATTGTTAGTTCCGTGGTCATGGGAATTCAGCCCCAACGCAAACGTGGAAAGCAATTTCCACCCATACGTTTGCTGCTCAGAGAGAGACCAGGTACAAAAGCTTGACTGCAAACCGCACCAACTAGGCCCAGACCAGTTGAATGTCTCATCGGTATTTCCCAATATGTTGCAATCCCTTGAGAGTTGTTGGTTGAAGTTATGCAAACACCATCGTCCCTGATTCCCTCGAGACATGGCAAAACCGTGTGTAAGAACCCAATTATTCGGAACGCCTTACTTGGAATAGGGATTAACAATTGACTGGCTGCGAAACCCGGAAGCGTATCGCTTGCCAATAATCATTGTGAGACATTTCTGTCTTTCGTTCCTTGCAGACGTTGTGGCTGGCTGATCAGGAACTTCTTTTCAACTCAAGGGAGTATTGAAGCTGATCAGAACTTTCCATCGGCTCTCTAACCACTTCAAGTTTTGTGTCTCACCTTATGGCGAAAGGTTCGTTCGGGTGAACACGGTCCAGACCCATTTCGTAAATCATGGCGTTTGTCATTACAGTTGCTCTTACTCCCTGCGCTATCTTATTAATTTGGCTATCAGCCCTGTTTCAGCGGCTAACAACATCACGCATAACCCAACCAACGCTCAGATAATTCGTTGAGTTATCAATTCGCCAGTATCCCAGTTCACTTCGAGGGCATCGAAATCTCACTTGCACTTTCTAATATCGCATCATGAAGCGCCAGTTTGCAGCATTTGCGCTGCTAGGTGGTATCGCTAAGACCGCTGTTGCGTCTGCCGAGCTCGGTGATGCCAGACGCGGGGAACAAGTACCTGGAACATACTGTATCACGTACCTTTCCACCTACTTGGCCCCTATTTCCATGGGCACTGACCTTCCCGAGCTTTCTCAAAACTCCACTCAGGTTGAACAAGCAACTTCGTCGAGTATTGATGAGCAAGATCGCTTCTCATCAGATATCAGCCCAACTCTGGTCACTACACTTAGCCCTGAGCAGTCTTCGTCAGCGATAGCCACCGAGTCAACATCCGTGGACTTCAACCCAGCTGGCCAACGTATTATCTTCGCTATAACCCCATCTGAGGAGACGAGGAAGCGAGATGTTGGAGGTTTTGTTGGCAATGATATCTGCACCTTCGCCACTGTCTTCACCCTCGGGAACGGTCGTCTCTTTGACGGAGGTATACCCATTTCGTACCTTGGTGATGCTTTCCAACTATTCCAATCATCGTCGATACCCTCTGGGGACGACATCACTACGACCTTCAGTAACAATGGGGGCTCGCTTCAGTTTGTTAACCCTGGACTTCCTGGTAACCAGGCATCCTTCTGTCAGACATCCTCAGACGGCAGGGTCTACATGACATTCACCTCTCAGCCCCAGGGTTGTGTTCCTGTGCGTCTGACTATCTATGGAGGTAAGTCCCTACCCAGAGTGAACGAAATAGTCATAACTAACCGACAACACTCTATAGTTGAGCGATGTATCAACGGTCGAATTGATGGTCTGGACACTTCAACTGCCGCTACCACCGAGGTCCAGAATACCCAAGCTCCGGAGATACCCTCCACATCACTTCTTCCACCCGACGTGACAGACGAGGAGACAGTGTTCCCCACCATGACTATTGATCCTACGGGACCTTTGTCTTTTAGTAACTTCACATCACGGCAATCCACAGTCAAACTCCCATCCTTCACAAGTGGCATCATTCTACCTTCTCTCCCTCCCTCGAGCTCTGACGAACCAACGCCTGTTTCGATTCCAACCTTTGTCAGTACCTCTGAAGAAGTAAAGAGCTCTTTTGAAGCAGAGACAACAGTACTTGGCAGTACATCAGCTCGGCCTGTAATCGAAAGCTCTTCTTCTATAAACGTATCTCCCACTTCGAGCATATCTACATCTATTAGTGATGAAGCTTCTGCCTTTTCTTCCATTTCAACTCTATCGTCTGACTTATCGTCCTTGACAGTCACGTTTGAATCATCGCTTTTGACAGAGACATCTGAATCATCGTTCTCGGCAGAGACGTCTGATGTTTCCTCTATTCTTACAAGTTCAGAGGAACCAACTACTACCACTGTCTTGGAAACAACAACAACGACTGAAGAACCTGTCATTATCACAAGCTTCGTTCGTAATGGTAGATTTGCTATGTCAGATCCTAACTCCAACGGTGGTATTATGGGTTTTGAGACGCAGGGTGGTGCCAAACATCGCAACGGAGACTGCTTCAGCGGGGATGACGGTACCGATGATGGATGCGCCGTGCTAGAAATATCCACCGATAGAAAGAGAGGTGCAGGGCCCTTTGCCGGTATATCTCAGATGCTCACATCTTTGACCCCTAGTAGGAGCGTCCTTTATACTCTGCAGTTCTACTACGCTGTGATTACTGTTGGAAGGGGTCAGACATGCACGATTGATGCATACCTTGGAAGTCGTCAAGCATTTTCAGAAGAACTATCCACTAGCGCCAGTGCTAGCATATCATGTAACAGAGTACTCACTACCGTCAGAGCCGACACAGAGAGCGCGAGCTTGAGTATTTCCATGTCTTGTTCTGATAGCGGAGTATCCAAGATCTACATTGACTCAGTTTCTGTGTCTAACCAAGTCACGCCGGATAACATTGACGCCCATCAGCTTGAGTTTGGAGATGCCGAGGCTCCTCCATCAGAGACTACGTACGGGTCAAATTGATGAGTCAACACAAACCTCATCGGCATCGAGTACCGATGATCCTACCACTACTTCCGAGACCACAACTGCATCCGAAACTGCCACAGAGATTTTGAATTACACCCATGGCGTAGAATCCGAATCCGATCGTTTCAACTGCCTGAGGCATTCTACGTGTGCTATTGAAGGCTTCTTCACTGGAGAGAAAGTGTTTTCTTTGTAAAGATTCTTTTAATTGAACGTTTCTGCAAACAGACTACATCCTTTTAATCTCGGCTCTTATTGATGATATAGCCACAGCTCTAATTTCTATCCTAATTTTCTCTTGAGCTATTGATCCCCTTAACCTCAAATAATTATATTTTGCAATGAACTTTCCCAATGAGTTGTTGTGATTATGCTCTCAATTGACGTGATCCTGCCTGGAGTGTGATTGGCCAATTGAAAGTCGTAGGCCTACCTCAAGGATGCGCTTTTCCCCTCAATATTAACGATTTAACATCTCTTTGATACAGCTCATTGTCAAAGCATAAAATTTCTTCATCATGGCACCTATGCTAGATCATATTGTCGTTTTAGTATCGTACGAGACGTTGCAACAGCTCCCCAAGTTGCTCGAAAACGATCTCATCGTGATCGGTACGTTGCATCGTTCTGGACCTGATTGAGTTAAGCTTACACGTATACTAGATGGAGGCACTCACGCAGATGGCCGTACAGTCAACAAACTCATTGAATTCTCTGACGGTGTCTATATCGAGCTTATAGCATTTCAACAAGGTCTCGATCCTGAAGAGCGAAAGACGCATAGATGGGGAACGTTGAAGGAGAACACCATCGTCGACTGGGCCTATACTCTCCCTGATGAGAGGGACTTCGGTGTGATACAGAAACAGGTGATAGAATCCAATTCCGAAGTGTTTTATCACCTCCCGGTCTCTGGAGGGCGCCTCAGACCTGATGGAGTCGAATTGAAATGGTCGGTGGCATCCGCCTACACCTTTTCAGGCCAGGCTGTGCACTCGGGAAAAGTACCTTTTTGGTGCCTCGACAGCACCGAAAGAAACTTGCGTGTCCCATACCAAACCGATGACGGCTCCCAACCTTCTTACACAAAGCATCCGTCAGGGGCCGTTGGTGTCTCTTCAGTCTCTGTCTTTGTGCCTCAAACGGAGCGTGATACTATCGCTAAAGTCTACACCGGCATACATGGTTCCAAAGATGAGGAAAAGACCTGGCGTTTTATCGTTCATTCAGGATCAACGCGGGGTAAACATCTTCTGATGCTGGAGAACAGTCAAGATGGAGAACGACACATTCATCTTACCCTTCTTAGCAACAAGGGCAAATCCAGGAACTTAGAAGTCGTGCCTGGAGTGATTGTCAGCATTGAAGCTGACATGCGATGAAAACATGCGGTATTTCAGTTTTGTCAGTGTATTTGACAGTGGATAAAACAAAATCAGAGGCTATAGAGAAAGACAATGGTTGGAGGGAAAGCTTCTAAGATTACGAGTCAGTCATTGCTCGCTTATAGACCCAAATGTGGAGTTTTCCTGTACTTTTGAGGTCCAGAACCCCTTCAGCCATCCTCATTCAAATAGTTACTAATACTATTGATTTAAAATATGGAGGCTTCTATCCTTCAACTACAGGAGCATGGGGTTCCTGTCTATTGACGGTCTCGAAGTTGTCGAAACAACAATGTGTCGTTAGAGTATGCAGACATCTGCCACAGCCACATTCTTGGCTACGATGTAACGTTTCTCTTGTTGCAAATTACATTCCAAATGGGGTTGATTACGTCTTGAAGCGAGACTGTGCCGCACAAATTCAGCAAACAAGACATGGTCGGTTAAAGACGCCGAAAAGAAAGAGGGTCTAATCACGTAACTCAGCCCTGCTTACAGGGGAGTTTTGAGTTAGCTGGACCAACAACAATCGCCGGAGGTCGCTTCCTTGTGTCTCTCAATCCTTGAAACCACGATGGTATTCTTCAGCGATTGCTGAGGCCATACAAGAAATATGATTTCGAGATGAAGCTGATTGTCACCGTCGAACAAGTTGAAAAACGAAAGGTGCTCGGTAATACCGACAGAACCAGCCATATGAGTCTGTGTACGGTCTGACCAACCATCCTTGTAACATGGCACGTAAGCTAGAGTAAGCTCAACGATCCTCCTCCACTGGGGGTCCAACAAAGCCCCATCATCTCGAACCAACAAGTCCAAATAGGCCCATCGGTGGTATCCTGTCCCGTGTGACCAATTGCCCGTGCCACAGTGACAATTGACTCAGAGAAAGAGGATAATTGGTGTATGCGCTAGTGCAATCTTAAATATGCCAGCGGTATTTGAAAAGAACCTTCGCTCACATGCCTCCTTTTCTCGACCAATTCTCATCGTCCTCGCAACTCAGATATTGCACCAGCTGACGGCACTAGACGGCTCATTCACGATACTATTCCTGCTGTTGCATATTTCCATCCAGTCTTTTCTCACCATGGACGTCCATTCTTTTGACCGACTCGGCTCACGAAAAAGTATCATGCTCGTCATGTGTCTTCTTGTTATGCTCGGTGTATCGATACATGTCTATGCCCTCCTATTCTCGTCGTCCTACAGGTCACCTAGTCTGGCTCTGAGTCAGTGATGCTTCGTACCGGCGCTGAATCAAAACACCAGTGATACCACAGCAAATACTATGGAAGCCATCATGGCAGTTTAGAATCTAGCCATGCTCGAGGGAGGGGAGCCTCTGATAGCCGTTGAAGAGAGACCAAAGTACCACCAATAAAGGGCGACGGCTGCCACAAATTACCATGGATCACAGTATCAAGGCACAGACAACCCACAAGGAAGGCACCGGATCACCGTAAACCCTTCAGCTATCAACATATATTGTTACGAAGCCTCATCCCCCTATTGGTACTCTTTCAACGATACGTGTCGCCAAATCGTCCAGAGATCCAAGAGGCATAAAGCCGAAGACTGCTGGAATACGAACCACGAATCTCACTTAAGGAACCATCCTCATATTACGAACCACATATCATTCTTGTGCGCCGGGGAGACCCTCAGACTGGACGCTTTCATATCCTCTGATGGTTGGAGAATTGGTTCATACAAAGAAGGAAGGACAAGCAACAGCAATTGCATTATGGCAGCCCAGTCTTCGTATCAGAACAGCCCCTTGAGAAATCCAGTCTATCACACGAATGCACGACGTAACCTATCCCGAGATTGGGTTTGTTCGTTAAATGTTATTCCAAAGCCTACGTGGTGCCGCTTTCTGATCTCGAGCCAACACTTCTGATACTTGATATATCCCAAAATCCATGAAATACACCTAGCTCTGAGTCATATAGACCAGAGCGGCCAGACCTTCGAAATTCTTGTTTCTTCAACTGTGATTGAGTTCTCGTCATAGGATGAGGCCCAACGTTTGTCAAACTTATCGGCACTCGCACTGATTCTTCTGTAGTTGATAATCCAGGTAGGAAGTGTCGGAAAATGGGCCGAAGCATGGGAAGACAAGCTGCATTTTGTGTCAACTTTCGTTCCAGTGATAGTTACAGATTGTTGCATACCCGAGAAGACTGCCATGTTAGTTTCCACAGTAGACCACATCATATTCGCCGCCATGTCTTTGGGAATATCGTCCGTTCGAGGGTTATAAAGTTTCGAGTGCACCAACACGAATATCGACGCAATGCAGACTCTTCTCAGAAGTTAGTAGCAATCCCATTGTGTGAGTTAATCAGACGTACACAGTTCCGGAGGTGAAAAGGCCAACAACAGCCAGCTTTTGCGACAATGGCAAAGTCATCTTCATGACTTCGATAACAGGTAATATCAAGATGATGCAATCCATTGTAGTGTGTACGAGAATCGTGGCAAAGAAAAAGTTTGCCTCGTTGAAGGGACATTTCGCGCCTTGTATGCTCGTATCCCAATAGGCCTGAACTGGAACACAATGGAAGATGACCCTTAGCATAATTGTTAGTCGTCTTCCACGAAACGGCATTACTGATCGCGTACATAAACGTGCGGATGGTTATCCAGATGCTCACAGCAACGAGTAAACCTATGATGGCATATCGAATCGATGTATACTGGAACACCCGCCAGTAAAAACACAAGATAGCCAATTTACAAAAGGCGATTGACGAGGCGTAGAGGAGTTCACAGATCCAGAGTAAGAGTCGTGATCGGTCCTGGATATGGCTGGCTTCGACCGGATCTGATATGGTGCTGAGCGACTGTCCGAGCTTGAAGCTATGGGTCCCTAATATTTCCATCATAAGCGAACGTGACCAGTGGGTATTTTTGAAATGTCGTGCATACAGTAAATAATCACCGAACAATAACTCGTTATGAAGAACTACAGCCAAATAATGAGCACGTGCGCAGGTTGGAATGGAATTTGCGTACCAGTGCGACAATGGCGAAGTAATCGTCGATCCATAGCTTCGTCTTCATCATCCCTCGGGCTTTGATTCGCATTACAAGAGCCACAAAAGCTGCGAACCATGTAATGCTGAGCGCTGCATAGATATCAGGCTGAAGCCCAGCCATGACGTCGAGGTTGGAGCTATAAGGTTGAAGATGAGTTCGCAGCGAGCATTTTGATCGAGAACGACGGCTGTCTCTGCAGCCCGTTTCAATTCGATTAATTGACCTCGAACAGTGAAGAGAAAAGAGGAATCCGTGCTACCTAGATACCTCGGTCTGGTTTTGTAAAAGTCCTGGGAGATAAGGGCGGGGGTAAGAGAACCATGAATTAGTGGAGGGGAACAGCCAGCTAATGAACGGTCAGGGCAGTTTTTTCTCATGGGCCAAGTCCAATCCTCTGACCAAGATTTCAGTCCAAGGTGGTATCCGTCGTGGATAGAAAATCCGGGGTTAGTTTTTTGGATCCGCAAAAAGACGGGTTTGCAAATCGAAGATGGTTTAGCTCACATCGGACTGATACCGATGGCATTTTTCAACAGCCAGAATTTGTTAATCAATTGACAAGTCTAGACCGTTGAGACCTTTTAGAGTATGCTCTGATGTCAGGGAAACTGTAAGGTGTCTGCATTTTAGATCAATTGCGTCGTGGCTTGTCAAATATGTCTTCAATTGGGTGCCAAGCTCGCCAGTGACAAGAGCCCCCTCTCTCAAAAACATCGGAGCTTGAGCCGTGATGGTCCGGCCTCCTCATAAATCGCTATCGCAGTCGTGGGTCTCGTGGCAGAGCAACGCACACACTATCTAGTCCAGTTAAAGAGCCAAGACTCTTGCCCGCTCGATAACCTCAAAGTTAATTGGAGACCATTCCCATCGAGGAAAAGGTCACGAGATTTAAGTTTGGTGCAGTTGCTAATTTTGCATCTGCACAACACCGACCGCTTGGGTTGATAACCGTTGCTAATTACCGGATCTCCCGTTGTGGTGTGGCACTATCTAGGGTCGACAGCAGGGAGTTTCGGGCTACGTAGTACTTTGCCATGTCTTAACCGTAAATCTCTGTCCCATCGTTGACAAGACCATTTGTGAGATTTTATGACACGTTGGACTGGAATGTGAATTCACAACAAACCGAGGATTGCTATGATTCGTCAGCTAGCGAGTTTATGCCCCATCATGTAACATACCCTAGACTGATGCTGTGAAAATGTGTCCTCGAATTGACATGGGAAGCAGCTGACAGCAGGAGTAATGTTGGGGGTAAATTAATATCTTCCAACCAGATATACATCATGCGCAGAAGCAGATATGGGGGATCGTACTTCTATCATTTATAACGGGGGCCTTCGAGTTTGGGGTATCTCATCTCATGATGTTCGCGGTACCATTCTTTGCCTGAAACTCCAGAAGTAGGGATCGTAAAGACCATGATATGTTCGGCTACAGTAGCCGCTACGTGCACAACTCGTTGAACCGCAGGCTCCTTTCTCGCCGCCTTCATGCATCGCCAAGAGGGGCTGATTGCCACCATTTGTAGCACAAAACCCGAATATCACATGCTTACTCACATCATTAGTCACATTTACAATGTATTGGCAAGAATGAGAAGTTTCAGAGCCGAATGAAGACGTCAACAAAGGCCAATCATGGGCTTTAAAGTGTTACATACCATGCATGAACGGGCCTCAAAGCCATTTCTGGCATATACATCTGCCGTAGTATTCATACTGGGCGACGGCTGAATATGTCGGATTCCGAGACAGATCCTCACTGCAGCCCATTATAAAAGTCGAACGATTGCAGCCTCTTGGAGATGATTGACATATAAAAAGCCATGACTGGCCCCCAAATTCATGACCCCTCCTGCAAGTAATGTGAAGTCATGCAACCACCCGCCATGATTTCCCCCCGCCTTTCGCTAGACTCCGTGGAGTCGTTAGCAATTTTATTCCTCCTTGGAGTGTTTGCCCATGTTTCCGCTCTCCGCAAGGGCGAATGGGACATGTGGACAATGCGATTCATATGTGCTTGGATCACCTACGAAGCGGTTACACCCTGCGCACTGAATCAGCTAATGCCTATGGCGTACTCCGATGCTATATTTCTCGCCAACAAATGGATGTTCTCATTTCTACTCGGCATGACAAGCAGCATCTTGATCTACCGAGGCTTCTTCCACCGTCTCAACAGGTTCCCTGGCCCTTTTGTAGCACGGCTCTCAAACGTGTATGCCTCTTGGCTAGCAATCAAAGAAGAGCACATGTATCTAGAAGTTCAGAAATTACATCAAAAATATGGAGATATCGTCAGAATTGGTAAGTCAACGCTTCTGCAAGATACCAAAGCACACGTCTTATTGAACGCCGCCAAGGTCCTCAAGAGCTCTCTATCGCAACTCCGAGCGCATTTCGCATCCTTCACGCAAACAACTCTCCCATTTCGAAAGGACCATTTTATAACGTTGCCCGACCCTGGGTAAACCTTCTCGCCGACAGGAACAAGAAAAGTCATGCTCATCGGAGAAAGACTTGGGACAAGGCTTTCACCGCAAAAGGTATAAAAACACTAGAGCTTTGCATCAGGATTCGACTAATCTTAAACAGCCTTGAGAGATTATGAGCCACGAGTAGTCAGATATACAAAACAACTAACCAACCAAATTGAAAAGACGAAAGGAGAACCGATCAACATTGGAGCTTGGATCAACTTTTTCACCTTTGATATAGTGGGCGACCTTGCTTTCGGTACAAGCTTCAATTATCTGGTCAATGGAGTCAAGGATAAGTTCTTGATTGAGTCACATGAAAGCCAGGCTCTCATGGGTTATTTCCGACAATCTACCTGGTTCTTCGAGGTGTTCAAGGAAACTCCTTTTTTGAATAATTCCTGGTTGTCTTTTCAATCATGGCTAAAGCAAAAGGTGGAGACTAGACGACAGGTAAGTAACATCCGAAGTAGAAGACTGGTCTGACCTCCTACAGAACAAACCCTCGGAACCCGATGTTCTCTCCTGGATTCTGGAGGAATATGATTCGATCGAAAATCCTACCAAGGATGACTACCTGAGGCTGTGCGGTGATGCGCATCTCATTGCCGTTGCAGGAAGGTAAGGCTACAACTCTTGGCTATTCAAGGTGAGCAAAGACACTTACGCAAAGGCAGCGACACCACATCAGCGGCTACATCTGTTCTATTACATCAACTTACTCTTCACCCTGAAATCCTGAAGAAGTTACAAGCAGAGATCGACGAATACAAGGCCAATTATGAGAAGCCAGACCACTTTTCCATGAGCAAGCTCAAGTACCTCCAGGCATGCATCGATGAGTCACTTCGTCTTCACCCCGTCATTATGTCTGGCCTCCAGAGAATGACGCCACCTGAAGGAATGCAGATCGAAGATGTCTTCATTCCCGGAGACACCATCTTCCACAATCCTTCGTACACTATTTATCGAGGTATGGATAGATACTGTCTCTCATCTGACCACTCACTAAACTTCTTTCAGATGAACGATGTTTTGTGCGCCCACTTGAGTTCATCCCCGAGAGGTGGACGACCCAACCTGAACTGATCATCGACTCATCCGTGTATGCTCCGTTCTCTACTGGTAAGAAAGCTCTGAGAAGTTATCATCATATGTTCTATCTAACTAGCTTAGGCCGTGGTGCTTGCGCGGGAAAACAGCTGGGTCTCATGGAAATGCGTTACCTCCTTACCGAAATTCTGTCCAAGTATAATATGTCTTTCGCACCCGAGACAGACCCAGAAGCTTTCATCCATGGCTTGAGAGACTGTTTCACACTGGAACTTCCGGAGCTAAATATGATTTTCACTCCCAGAGGCGAGAAGGAGCATCAAGAAATGCTATCCTAAGTCTATCTTGTGGAGTGCATTTCAGTTGGAAGATTGCTGCACCATCTCTGTACTCCGTATCATCAAGGTTAGGATGCGATTAGGTTGTAATCTAAAGCAGTTGCTCCCATGGAGTAACGTTCCCATGAAAAGTATGTGCCACTTAATCCTTTCAATCAAATCAAGCCGAGACTTTGTCGCTACTGTACATGTAGAGATAGTTTTGATTAGACCTTTGTGAGATATATTTTGCAGATTAAGTGAAGAGGTCCCTACGAATGTGACAAACTCAACCCTAGGAACACAAGACTAATTCTTTACACTGATGTCAGGGATAATTGATGTGGTGCCAGCTTCATGAAGTCGATTACTCCACCAGAGTGGTCACGGTCATGATGTGAATATCACGACCATGGGTACTATCCACCGTACGATAGTTGTTTGATACATACCGCAACAAAAGTGATAGCAGTGGATCAATGGCCGTGTTCGGAGACCCTGTCGCTGTAAGTACCACTGAGCTTACACTTTAGCTCTAGAAATCTAACCTTGGTGCGTGGAAAGTTATTCGTCTCAGCCGACTATTTGGACCAGTACCTCCGAGGGTGTCAAGGGCAACACCCAAAGCTTCCCGGGCTGTTGATCCGACGACAAGCTGTGCTTGAACAAATGTTGTTGAGACAAGACCCAAAAGGCGAAGCGATTTGGAGTGGCAAAGGCGATGCGCAGTGTGGGCCCTGAGTCAACAGATATTAGCAACGAAGGTTTGGTAAAACTTATCTTACTGCTTTTCGTCACGCGGACGATGAGCGCTAGGTTGAGGGTCGTAAGCAAATGAGAGTTTGGAAACATGATCATTCATGTAGGGAAAGCGGAAGCTTCATGCATGGGTACTTGAAGATAGACAGATGGTTATGTTGTTCGGCCACGGTGAGCTTTCGGGGACAGACATAGCTTTCAGTCAAGTCATCAAATCCTCGAATGTCTCCCAAGCGCGGTAAGCCATCACAGGATTTTCTCGACAACACTTATGAAACTTTGTTTATCATAGGCATGGAGGTATCAAGACGAAAGTAAGAATTCCGCGAAACGTAACTTTTATTATAAGGATACCCTCGCTTATTCGCCTTTCGTATCAACATCGCTTTTCCAGCCTAGCTAAATTATTAACAACCTTCTTCTTGAACTTTTTCAATAAACCTAATACAAAAGCATCATAACTCCGATGCTTATATATAACCCTTTTACCCTGCCTTAGAATAAGGTTACTTGCAGAGTATAACAATCCCTCCTATTGCTGGCTTCCTTCCAGTTTATTTCTCTTCCTTTCACTAATAACCACTACCGCAACTACATTCACAGCAAGATGATTCAATTCACCAACAACAACCTGTCGATTTATACACCAACCGGTTGCAACCTGGCCAATTGGGCCAATTGTTTCTCCAAGTCAAAAATGAGAGAATACGTCGACAGAATCAGAATAGTGGCTATACAACGCCCTTTTGATCAAGAGGCCCAGCGTCGACTCCTGGTCGCTATTCGATTCTATTATGGTCTTAACTGTTCTTGTCCAAGTCCCCCGTTCCAGCCATTAAGTCAGCCCCAGACAGCTTTTCAGGAAGGGAAGAACAGTGTGGCACTTACCCTTCCAACTGAGATATACATGAAGATATTCGGCTACTTCACTGATTGGAATGACGAGGAGCGTAGGCCATATCGATCAGAGGGGACTCGAACATTGCTGTCTCTAGCCCGTACCTGCAAACTGTTTCAGCTTATTGCCGAGGAACATATATACCGTCACATACCATTCAGAGGACGTCTCACGCAATTATGGCGGTTTCATTTTTCAATCGTCATCGAACCTCGCCGCGCCAGCATTGTCAAATCTCTCTATATCTGGTGGGGCGATGAGTGTGAAGACCAGCGGAGACTGATTGATGTTGCTCGAGCTTGCCCAAACCTTAGCAGTTTGGCACTGAGATGGGCATACGGTACCCCGCCCGGAGGCTACACGAGCGTTAATCTTAGCAGATATCGAGAGAATATGAAAAAGCTACTTCAGTCATGTCCGAAAGTCAGGATCTTCAGGTTCTCGGGGTCATCATCCGGATTCCGTCATGTACCGGTTCCGGACATACATGTCGCGCAGTTCTATGAACAACTTACTGAACTTGAAACAGACATCAGCTCTGACTGGGCGTCGCATGCCCTATGGCGCTATCAATTCCCTAACCTAACAACGTTGCACCTGGGGCAAGTGGGTTTGGGATCTGTAGCTCCTCACAGGCAGAATTTTCTGCCCAAGGTTGCCGAAAACCTCCCAAGGTTGAGAAAACTGGATCTGAGCGTGGGATTGGGCCACTTTACTTCTTTAAAGAACGCTTGTATTGCGTGGGGATCTACACTTCAGCATCTTTGCCTTCGCACATGTCACCACAAACTTGATGATATCGGCAAGCTGATCGCATTTCTTCCAGCCCTAGAAGAGCTCTGGGTGCTTAAAAACGTACCATGTACACAGGGAATGATCGAGAGCGTTACGAAAAGCAGTTGCAAGAAAACAACGCGCCTTCGGACTGTTGTTTTGGGAAGTCTTGATCAACACGCCATACCCAAGTCATACCGGGTGGTAGGAGAACCCATAGACGAAGCTCTCGAGTCATTGATCGAAGTTCTACACCCAACCTTGGAAACGCTGTATCTGGGTTATCACTGGCCAGTCGAAAGACGACTCCTTGAGCAACTAAAACGAGCCAAGAACTTGAGGCGGCTCAGGATTCACCTCAGGGAAGACGCAAAACAAGAAGATATTGATGAGCTAGCGGGTTGTACCAGACTTGAGGGACTAAGGTCGGTCAAGAGGCTAGCAGATGATCGCCGGGTGTATCCAACTTTAATTGCTGGTGAGCCATACAAATTGCGTCCGTGGGATGGAGGTAGGGGTCAATAGGTAGTGTGAAGAAGAGGTTGGTCTTTATATGGAATATACCATTGTCACTCAAGGTTCTAATGGTATCAGAAGATATTTACCTGTATCGATATTAATCCTTTCTCATCTTTGATCTATACTCGTGTCGTCCTTGTCGGTGTGTCCCACATCAATCCATACCTATTATAACATAACCGAACAATTCCGTGAGCACTATACCCAATTTGGAAATTTGTACGCCCCTCACCGATTGATGTGATTGCTATTGCGACATCGCAGTTGTGTTATCGTCCAAGACTTTTTTCCCGCCTTATTTACTCTGACTCTGCCCTGCATTTTTCTCGAGCAGAGCACATATGATCGACCATGGCAAGTGAAGAAACAACACCGCTTCTTTCCAACAAAGGCGAAGGAAAAAAGTCCAATTGGCTGCGAAAGGTTTGCCATGTTGAGAATCGGATTTTACTTGCGGGATTTCTCATTACACTGGCTTTTAGTTTCACACAGGTTCCGTAAGTAGTCCCAAAGCAGGATAAGCCTGCTGCACCATTGACTGACAGTTTTCAGACTATTCTATGTGTTTCATTTGATGACATGCGATTCTTTTTACGATTCTCATCCTCCATATGATGGTCCAGGTGATCGATGCAGTCGCGACGAAATCGCATCTGGGACCGCCACCCAGTTCAGTATCTTGGGCATGAGCACAACATTCTGCGGTAGGTCATGAATGAAACTCCTCTTACAACCAGAGATATGCTGACCAAATTTCACTAGGAACATTGAATCTTTTTCTTGCAGGCTGGATAGCTAAGAGGTTCGGGCCACGCGTGGCGCTTTTGATGCAAATATTTATCCCAGCTATCCGAGTCGTGACGCAAATTCTTGGTGTTTTGACAGGCAAACGAGAAGGTATGCTGATCATTCAGCTAACACAATTGATCACGATTTTCGGGGGACCTGCCGGTTACATGTAAGGCTCCATTCTTCTATCGACGTATTGCAATTACTCACACTTTATCAGTCTCGTGATCAATATCATTGCAGGTGAAGTCGTCGAACCCCTGAGAAGAACAGCAGTTTTTGGACGACTTCAAGGTGCAATTATGCTGGGACAAGGGATCGGCTATCTCAGTAAGTCATGCTCGTCAACTAAATCACTTTCTCCATGTGGAAAAAAGTACTAATTGTTCTAGCCGGTGGTATGCTCGGCGACATTGATATAAAAGCGCCTTTTGAGACATCCTTTTGTTGTTTTATCCTCTCGGGCATCTATGTATGGAGCGTACTGCCTTACATATCTCCAGAGTCCATGTCCAGTGGTGGAAGGCCTGCGACCGGATTCCTCACTCCTCTCAAAGTACTCATGCCTCAAAAGCTGCGTCTCGTGGATGGGAGGACAAAAAAGCACTTGGGCGTCATCTTCCTTTGCAGCGGTATCTTTCTTGGGGTACTCGCGACAGACTATGCCCCTCTTCTTATCCAGATGTACGCAACCGCGGCGTTCAGTTTTACACAAGGTGACAATGGCTGGCTCATGTCAGAGTTTGCTATTATGAGAAGTTTCTTCTTGATCTTCTTGTTTCCTCGTATTATTACATGGGGCCGTGGTTGGTATGTCAACTCACGGACGAACTCATCCGACGAAGTTGATGAGACAACAACGACACAACATATCCCAATTACTGCTGGGGAGTTTGATGCGACTGTGGGCGAACAAGCAGATCATGAGCCTTACCAAGCGGTAAGCTCCAACAAAGAAGACGAAGGATTCCGTTTCGATCTTGTTTTCCTGCGGTGGAGTTTAGTTGTGGATGGTCTTCTTACAACTGTATCAGGTTTTGCAACACAGCGGTGGCATATCTATCTCGGTAAGTCCCTTCCGCCCTACAAGGTCGGAACCACTAATTGAATAAACAGCCGCCTTTCTTCTTCCGTTCGGCTCTGGCAGTGCACCTGCTGCAAAGGGTTGTATCACGCAAATGTGCCCAGACTCCCAGCGCGCGGATGCTCTCAATGCCGTAACGCTTGTAGAAAACATAGCACGACTCGCGACACAGGGTCTCTTCGGTCTGATATTTGCTACCTTAGCTCAAGCTGGCAAAGCATACGCCACCTTTTTCTGTAATGCGGTAAGTTTAAGACTTCATGAACAAGCCCGTGCTTCGTGATTGACTTATAAACAGGCCATTGCAATCGTTGCTATGGGAGTACTTCTATTCTCCAACTTCCCACCTCTTGGAAGCACATTGATCGGAAATAATGATGGGGGAGGTGAAGAGCAATCTGGAGTCCATGAGAACGAGCCTTTATTAAATGAGCGAGACTAAGGAAGAAAACAAGGGCCTTTTACATATAAAGAAGCACACATTGGTGCCCAAAACATAGGATAATCAGGGACGTACGGTATGGAACAAGCATTAAGACGAACAAGATTGACTGATACTTTGGCTATTAAATACATTCCATTCTGCCTGTAGAGTCCACGAAGTCTTTGAGGGTAAAATGGGGTGGAGATTTCGTTCGTTGACAGAGCATCATCCCCGACATGCAGCGATGGGTTGGGAATGCAGATGTGGACCATGGCAAATCAATCTACTCTCAAAATCTTGTCTCTGCCCTCGGTCCGATCAGCAATTTGGCTATCGCAGAAACCACGTTGCCCAGGTTTATACTCAAGCTCTGATGCGCCCCAGCCTCTCCGCCTAGGAGCACTGTTCGGCGGGCATTCGAATCTCCATGTTGGCGTGTTAAGCGGGAATGGAAGGTGGGTTAAAACAACATGACATCGAGATATCGAAGGCGGCTCAACATATGGCGCGCGGCAGTTGACGTTAAAGTCTTTGTATCGGTGGGGAAGTCCGAGGGATACAGTGTCGGCAACGGCGAACGCTAGGACTGTGAAACATAGCCGGAGATTCATGATGGTGACTTGTTTTCGTGCAATGATGGGCGTTGATGGAGTTCAAGCTCTAGTGATCGTCAGCACTGTTGATTACAACGAAGTGGCAAGGTACCTGAGAAAAGTAACGTGTGAGGAATGTGGTTCGGATGTAAAGAAAGTGGGAGACTTGCGTATGTTGGGATTCCTGACACTCAGCTTTTATAGTTGAGAAAAAGTTTCTTTTGTGAAAAGAAATCTTAAGTACAGGAAAGTTCGTGTTTGGATAAACTATATTTGTCGAGCCACGCATTAGCAACCGTCGTTAATGTATGAGGTATCAGGATACCAGATCACATATGATCAAATCAGTCAGGGCTGTATATCTACCATGCTGAGAAAGAAAATACATCCATCGGTAATTATTAAATAACGACTATTTCTACTACTTGACAGTTTCATGTACAGTCAGTCTTGCGTGTACGAGTCAAGGAAGTTATTCTAGGGCAGGGCAAAAAAGGTTATGTATCGGCATCGGAGTCACGATGGTTTGTTGTGAAGCTAAATTCAGATAAAGTTGAAGGTCAAGGAAGATATCTGCAATCCAATTTAGCCACCCCATCGCATTTCCAATCACCTCATGTACTCATGTTCACCTCATCGCCCGAGGCTGACTTAACACCAGGCTCAACGTCCATAACATCTCCAGTGTGCGCAGAAGCAGTCACAAGTCCAGGCTGCTGTTCTTTCAACTCCTTGAACTTCTTTTCGGCGTCCCAAACCCATGGTGTATCCGCAGCAAACAGCAGGTCCATCTCCTCGAGTGTGCGCTGGTTACTCTCGGGATACAAAGCCCAGACCATGGGGATGGCCAGCAGGTTGGCTGCGCCAAAGATATGAAGCGTGTTTTCGCCGATTTTGGAGAACATGACGGGGCAAAGAAGAGTGAGCCAGCCGTTACCGATGGACCATCCAAACACACCAAACGCGTTTCCTTTGGCTCGAACTTGGAGTGGGAAAATCTCAGCGGGGTATAGCCAAGGTACTGTCAACCAGGTAGCACCAAAGACAAATGTGAAGATGAAGACGAAAGCAGCGGCAGCGGCACCGTATGAGTTCGCCTTGTCAATATCTCCTGCGTCCCTGGCATCCTGGCCGAGCCTTGAAAAGGCAGCAGCCAAAAACATGGCGATTCCCTGGCCGACTGCACCCCAGTAAAGAGTCCATCTCCGACCGATGCGATCCAAAGTGTAAACACAGATCAACGTAGCGAACATGTAGAAAATGTTGTTGAGACCCGATATCCACTGGCTCTTTTTTGTGTCAAAGCCTGCAATACGAAAGATTGTAGGTGCGTAGACTGTGACTCCGGCAATTCCGACCCATTCTTGCATGATTTGTAGCTACTCGCTGTTAGACTTTTTATTCAATAGAAGGTTTTGAGACTTACCCAGATAACAAGTTGTACACGTCGACCAGTGTGAAGTTCGCCAGACCCAATACCAAAGAACATATGGAAGTATGAATTCTTGGAAGATTCCTTGTTCTCTAGCTGAACAATGTTCTTGATATCGGTGTACTCAGCGTGAGCGCGAGCACGATCAATCTCGCTCGAGCCACGAAGGCGTTGAAGGATGTATTGAGCTTCGTCGTCACGCCCAGCCTTGACGAGCCAACGAGGCGATTCGGGGAAGAACCAAACGCATCCCAGGAGAACTAGTAGAGGGATGATCTGGAAGGCAATCGGGAACCGCCAACCAAACTGCGAGCCATTGTTGTCGATGTAGGAAAGACCAAACTCGAGCCAGTACGCCACAACCACTCCAAAGATATTGAGAGTGAATTCTATAGCAATGAACTGTCCACGAGAGGTATGCTCAGCTGTTTCAGTAGCCCAGACGGGTACGATAGCGTTTAGAATACCTGTGCCGATGCCATTGACGGCACGGGAGCAGATCATCCAGTCGTGGTTCTGAGCTGAGCATTGCAAGGCAGCGCCCAGGATTGCCCAGGCGGCACCAACAGCGATAGTTTTGATTCTTCCAAGCTTATCTCCGATCCATCCTCCGAATAGGCAGCCAACGAGAGTGCCCAGATAGTAAACGGAGACGATTCCTCCTTGGAGCAGACTGTCTGTAACGACTGGTTCGCCAGTTTCTTCATCGACATAACCAAAGCCCATCAAATCGATATAATCTTTCGAATTATTGACACCACCCATCATTCCCTGGTCGTATCTTTCGAATTCAAATTCGGATTAGTCTTTTCTCTCATCACGGATTGGCTGTCGTGGTTGCATACCCAAAGAAGAAAATGGAGAGAGCAGCAACACAATTGATAGCAATGAGAAGCTGACGCTTCTCAAAGTGATTGGCCACATTAAAACCAGGAAGGCGCTCCATTGTTTGAATCATCTATTCGACTTCAACATCAGTAGGATCTGACGATGGTTGTGGTGGTGCGTGGTTGTTGGATTTATACTTACTATAGCCGGTAGTCGGGTGGACGATCCGGCAACCTCTCTCCACTCCCGGGTAACAATATGCGAACACAATTTATTTCTACTGGACGGCACGAGGTTCGGCATCAAGATTTTCCTTGTTAGTGCTCAAAGTCCTGCTTTGTTGTGACCGATCTGCAACCCCAATGTGATGTCGATGCTGCCCCAGGTTGGAGATTTGGAGATGGTGGAACCCATTTAGACTCTTTCTAAGGTTCCCCTCTTATGCGCACCAATCAATGTGTCTTGTCGATGGGTTGTGATGGATCCTGGTGGAGGTTTTCGGCTCCGATGCAGTTGAACAGTCCATTTTCGCGATCATCTTAATAGGCAGCAGTTTAAGCAAAGCGGATCCCATGTCCCGTTACAACTTTGGGGTTGATATCGAGTCATTTAATGTCCCATCGTCTGATCATGTGCCTGCAAATGGGTCTCTTTGTCCGTGCAAAGGCTGAAGTCCCCATGGGCACTTGCTGGGCTAGCTGGGGTTCTATGGGTGGGGAGACCTTTTTACCAGCCGCTATGACATGGTCGAGTTTGGAAGAAAGGGTATCGGTCTTGATGTTCAAACAATCGTATACTTTGATCAATACAAAAGCTCGATGGTTAATATTTTGAGACATCGCCGCAGCTGATATAGATAACAGCAGTCAACCCCAACCACCAGAACGTTATCACAATCTGGTAACGGCCTGATGGTAATGTTATCCCTCGGAGCCGATAAGCGGAGCAACCATTACGCTCATGGGCAAGGCGCGCTGCTTTCGGATATAACTTGCTTAGCCGAAGACTCGGCGTTCGAGACAACCTCCCTTCAATTCCTCCGACAAGTAAAGTTCCGCGACGCATTTCCGCAAAGTTTGCCGATACTCAGTTCCACTGACTACCTAGCCAGCCACATTGGCCATGCAAGGATTTCAGGTCGTCCACTACCTGATCATTGCCCGGGTCGATCGTTAATATGAAGAATAAGCGTCCGAGACAAGTATAATTGGAGTAACCTGTGGTCAAGGGGTGCAGTGCCCCACCAAATCCACCTACAAAGATGATGATCTCTGCAGGGTAATTCAGAACGTGAAGGCTTCTCTCAAACATTGCTGTTTTACTCTACTTTTGCTAATAAATCTTCCAAATATAAGATGCGTAAACATTGTAGCAGTTTTCTCAACGAATAGGCATCGAAAAATGGGGCTAGGCATCCATAAGAAGCCGAAGTCAAATCGTTGTTCACGCCGGCTTTGTATCACGTTTCTTCATGTGGCCATCAATCTTTTCAACACATCATCACCATTACCATCCTGCATTGCATTTGCGACGCAAGCAAATAAGAGGAACGCAGCATGACTGACAGACCTGGTCCTCTGAAAGCTCTTACGCAATCAGTTATCTCTAATGGTCAGCTGAACAATAACGGCCCCGGTACAGCAGACTCTACATGAGCCCTGTATATTGAGGCCAAATGGAAAAATCATAACCACGGCCACTATATTGTCAGAAACAATGGGTCAAGCAAGTCAAAACATCGAAAAGAAATATACTGCAGAGCAGCCACCAACTCCAATTACTAACTTCAATACTGCTGTACACATATAGGGTATCTAGCCGTTTAACACCTCTTCAGAACATCAATAATCCACTCCAATCCCTCCTTACTCTCCTTCAACCCATACTTGTATGCTAACGGGAAACAATGCATCTGCTGTTCCCATGCCAGCCACTCGCCATCGATACCTTCCTTCCTGCACTTCTCTCTGAACTCAACAGCCTCGGGGCCTAGGACGTCATATGAAGCGGTGATGCCATGAATCTTGACATTGTTTTTGACGCATGTGCTCAGGTCTGCGTGGATGGGTGATACTCGTGGGTCATCAACACTCCAGTCTAGATGCTCGTTGGAGTAGCACTGGGGAATGGAGTCTTGGGAGTTGAGGAACCTCTCAGAGGCACCAGGCGCCCACTTGCTGGCCGTATCGTGAATGGTGTCCTTGCTCAAGATGGGATCGACCTTGCTGACCTCCTTAATTTCGGCGTTCCTATGACTCAGGTCTGTTGTTGGGTTGATCGCTAGGATAGCCAAAGGCGGTGGGATGATTTGAACGTCTTGATCTCTCAGTGTCCAGAGGACACTGCACAGAGCTATGTTCCCACCAGAACTGTCACCGGCAACAATAACACGCTCACCAAGCTCTGAGGACTCTTGTAGCAAGGCGTTGTATGTTTTGACTATTGCTGGGAATGCTTCTTGTACTGGGTCCTTTGGCGCCAGGGGATAGCTGATTATGGTGAGCCTTGTATCTTGTAGTCGTCGAACCATCTCTGCACAGAAAGTCCAATGCTGACCAGTCGGCGGTGCCTGCCATCCGCCTCCTGCATAGTATAATATTCTTCTAGCATATCCTTTTCGTGGTTCATCGGAAGATGATTTCGGCTTCATGTCGTAGACCCAAATTCCCTCCACCCGACGCTCCTCAACATCACATCGTCTGCGTGCTCCCCGAGAAGGCTTGCACCGTGTTGGATCAGGATCATCAGAGGAAACCTGACCGGTTTTAACGAGGTTTGGTTTGATGGGCTTGATCAGGGTGTGAAGAATCTTGGTAGGCCACGACCTCCCTGTCCGCTCATCAACGTGGAATTCTTGACCATCATCAGAGCTGAAGTCAGAATCCTGCTCCTGGTAACCGGAGTCATAATAGGTAGTGTCGGGATCCGTTTGGGTTGCTGTCACGGTCGTCATATTTCCCGAAATAAGACGAAATACTCTAAGGTTTGATCGGATCGACTCTTGGATCGGTACAGGCTCAGGGGTGAACTATGTAGTAATGACACAATTATTTCGATAAAACGGCGTCATACTTTTTTCAGTGACAGGACCCTGAAGATTGTCGATGACCCTTAATATGTACGATCTGCACGACGTCATGCTCCGCCTGACATCATGACTCCGCATTATTTGCAACGTCAAAACAAGCCAAGAAAGTGGCCTAGCTAAGCTTGATTGGGAAGAATATTGGATGTTTACATGTAAGAAATTGGATTGCTGACGCGTTTTACGGCGACGAATGGAGAAGGGCCGTTCTGATAAGCATAATTACTGCAGTATCAAGGTTTGTACCAAGTTCAATGGGATCTGACACTTTGGCCATCTGCTAATGCATAAAGGGTTGAAGGGTCGAAAAGCTTGAATGGTCTCCATGAAAATCAGGCTTAGTATCATGAAAATCAGGGTCAAGCTTTTGATAAACCCCGCCTAACCCGCTTCTCTGGCCACACCACTAGCTTAGCAACAAGACTTGAGATAACGAACAGGTTCGTTCATCGATAACATCGCTTGTTGATTTAAATTCATTCCTAGTGAATAACGGACACCTCATCCTTCGCGCCCTTTTTATTACCAACCCTTTAGAACACTAATGCTCATTGTTTCCGCTCCGAATGTCTCGTTGATGTCCAAACGCCATCGCTTGCTTGTCTCACTACAGCGTAACACCCTACCACACTCTCACAACATACCTCACTGCGATCGAGCAGAAGCAGAAATTGAAGATCGTCTTCGGTGCGTTTCTGTTCTCATTCTCGCCTCAGCTTGCGCCACGGCAGCCTCCCAATCCGTAAAATACAGATAGATAGCTTCAATGCCTGACACACTATTGGATCCGGTTAGTCAAACGTGGTAGGAATAAGACTGAAAGGAACTTACACAGCAAGACCGGCTGTCAGGCCGACCCAAAGACCAAACAAGTTCCATCCCAGGCCAAAGCTGGTGCCGAGTGCAATGGGCAGGGCCACAACGTAGTAAGAGAACAGGTTGGCGTAGCCTCCAATGGCCTGTCTACCGATACCTCTGAGAAGACCGTGTGATACAGCTGCCAGAGCGTCGAATATTTGCATAACAGCGCATACTAGGATAACGTTGGATGCAATGTCAATGACCTGATCATCATCTGTAAAGATGTTTGGCAATTGTCTTCGGAGGGTAGTAAAAATGGTCAAGTTGAACAGACCAACAAAGAGTCCGGCGAAGATAGCCTATAAGGTCAGTACGATACAGCGATAAAACAGGTGAATAGTACTTACAACTTTTGCTGTAACTCGTGCGGCGTTACTCAAGTTCGCTCCAATGAGATTGGCCACTCGGGTTGAAGTCGCGATAGCTAAAGGGAAGGGAATATTGAACGACGTGGACGTAATAGTCACCAGAACACCCTGTGCGGCAAGCTGCGCAGTTCCAAATCTACCGGCAGCGATGGTAAGGATCTCCAAGACAGAGAATTGAGCTTCGATCATGATCATTCCCGGTAGAGCTAGTTTGATCATCGGCCCTGATGTGGTCAGCGACAAGGCCTTGGAGCACGACCACGAATTACTCACCCCAATTACTAAACGCCTTGCGATTAAATCCCTTCCAGCACTCGGATCCCTCAAACAGACGGATGTATAGAATGAGAAGAAGAGGTAGCAGATTATGCGTAACAGCCATAGCGATAGCCGCACCGTTAAATCCCCAGCCGAATTTAAAGACGAACAGCCAGTTTTGCAGGAAGCTCAGAGGAGCGCCGACGAGTAGGGTGTAGGTAGTAGCGTGGAACAGACCTTGCGATTGAACGAAACGCTTGGCGCTCTCAAATGCCGACACGCCGGGCATGCCAATAATTAGAATGCGCATGTACATGGCCGCCAGTGCAGTTGTACGTCCTGGCCCGACGGCTGCGGCGAGGATGGGCTCGGAGAACCACCATAAAACAGCAATGGGGAGCATGAGAATCCAGAGCAGCCATGTCATGCGCTGAGCCTGGAGGCCAACAAGGTGCTTGTGGCCGGAGCCGTATGCTTGGGCGCAAAGCGTATCTAGGCATGTCGCTAGACCTTGGACGGGGACGTAGTATGTGATGCTCGCTGTCATGGTTGCCACTTGGCAGAGTTAGTAACTATGTAGGAATTAGTGATCTGGGTAGTTACTTACAGTTGACGGCAGCAAGCTCCTCCATCCCCAACCGGCCGACGGTCAACACGCTCGCAACAGTGACAGAGTAATGGAGCAAGAAAGTGACGATCAGAGGTGCAGCATACTGGATCAAGGTCTTGGTCTCACGCTGCCACGTCGTCTCGAGCTTCTGTGAGGCAAGCGCTTCCTCCCATCGCTTGTGAACCTCATCTGGTCCTGGTGTTGGCGGTATTCCATCGAAACGCACAATTCTATCGCGCAAAAGTGGTGTCGTTTCGCCTGAGTCTTCAGTCGCGAATATAGGTTTATCGTGGTCGCGGACGCGTGTGCTGAAAAGGCGAAGGTAAACGCGTCCCCAAAAAGTCACACGCCATCCTGTTGGTGGGTGTTTCGAGGGTATTACGTCGTTATCACGAAGAAGGGAAACTTCTGCACGATAGGATTGTTCAAAGTCGTGTGGGTTGGGCGCGGGAATGTCGATGCTCGTGGGTGGAACTGTCGAGAAGCCTGATCCATATGATATGCCGTTGGGGTGGAATGCAAGCTGTAGGTCCGTCTCGTCGACGTATCGTGGGTCCTCTACAGCTTCTTCATCGCGATGTTCGTCGCCAGAAGAGCACTCGTCTATGTCTCTATTGAGTATATCCTCCACATTTGGGGCAGAGTCGATGAATGGCGGTGGAAAGGCTAGATCATCTGGGATAAAGTCTGCAAAAATAGAGCGACGGCGCTCTCTTTGATCGCCATCAGGGTTGAACGGTGAAGTTGTGGGGAGAGACATTGCAGCGATTTTGCAGAGGAATTGCAGCCAGCTGGTGAAACAACATGGCTTTGGTCTGCCTGCATATGTATATCATCGCCAGATAGCACAATGACGTCTCCTCCTCAGCCCATCTCACTAAGTAGACAAAATGCCTAAGAAAGTCGGTCAAAGGCGTCGTGATGTCAATTGATAAGACGTGAGCCTGTAAATGGACCAACGTGGGCGCCACAAACAATCAGTGTGCACCCTCTCTCGAGACCCCGCGCAGAGAATTGTGACTGGTTTAGCAGACTATGACATACCTTAGCTAGTGTATCAAGGCTCGGGCGGCTTGAAACTTTGCCGCCCGGGAGATATGCCCCGAGATAAGATCACGACATTTCTGTTTTGGGGTAACACTGCATGAAACGGTTGAGCAGGTCATGTCATTTCTTACAGATAATGAATCTGGGCTGATCAACGTTCGCCACTTGGAACATTTCAGCAATTGGCTGCATGGAAAATCATCAAAAACAATCTTGTGCAGGTATCTGTCTCGTTTTTATAGGAATCGTGCGCACCAGATGATGATTTGAGACAACTCAAATGCGAATAGCTTTAATACGTTTCTCAGTAATATTTTCAACGCGATAGAGAGCACAGAAAATAATACCGCAATCACTATAACAGCCAATTGACATTGATCAACCTACTGAGTGCCTAGTTCGTGCTATGTCACAGGTGAGTTATTGTATGGGAAGCAATTAAAGCATTGTTCATCACTCAGCTCAACTAAGGTAAACGTGAAGTGAGGTTTTAAGCGATCTATCTATCTTGGCCAAGATAAAAATGTTTGGATTAAGTGTTAACCAATCATGATTGGTCCTTGCTCCCAATGAAAAGATCTCTCGTGGTGGCATGACCATCTCTCGTATTTGTCTATGCTTGTTCACATTTTTGGACATGTGACTAAAGAATAATGAGCATTCGACAACATTGCAACCCAGCGGGTGTGTCAGATAGAGGTTACACCCTAGATGAGGCAATTGCCGCTTCCAGCCTGGTTAACGAAACTGTGAGAGACATATATTAGCTAAGTCTTCAGTAATCCAACGACACCAGTACTTACCAGTTGCCACCAAGGCCGTCGTCACAGACAAATATTCCATCGCCTCGATCGTTACATGTAAGTCCTTTGTTTCGAAGGTCATCAACACGCGCTTGTTGAGGGTCCCCGTTGTTGTTGTTGTTACCACCGCGTTGAGGCATTGCCAGTCCAAGGGTTGCGAATGCAACAACGAAGAAGACTTTGGCGAGCATTTCGACTATTGAAAATGACTGGAAGAAGTGACAAGAATGAGTAGATTTTATTGGACCGGCCAATCAGGAGAGGAAAGACGTTTAAAAGACAAGATTGAAGAGACAGATGGATAGGTGGATGTTGATTACAAGAAAGAGGGCAGACTATCGACTGTTTTATATACAAGAATCTGGACATCGCGTGGTATAAATAAGGTTATAGGCTGTTGTATCGGGCATCCATAGCATGACAGTTAAGAGAAAATAGAACATTCTTGTCGGCTAAATCATGTTTCATTCCGAAGTTTTAACCTTTTAGCGAGGTTTCAGGGGAGCCTGCCGCCTCGTATGGTTGGCGATATGGTTCAAACCCTTGTAAGCTTGCTCCAGAGTACTGACTTGCCGTAGGCTGCTGCTTGAGGTTTCTAGATTGGTTAGTTCTTGGCAGTAGAAGCGCACAGAGTATCCAAGGGTGGGTTCCTTAGATTCCCTAGTCACTTATGCTAGGTTATATTCTATTGATATCATCAATGCACGTTGTTTAATAAATGTCCGAAAAGGACAAGAAACTTGCTTTGATGTTGTGCAAGAAGAAAGAGTTGCCAGTAAAAAAGCATTTGTATTGAGAATGATGGGTTTGGCAGTGGTCGTTTTGCCGTCGGCCGTGATTGCACGAACCTCGGTCGTGCCAAGACCTCAACTTGTTTCAAAAGTAGATCATCTTCTATACTCGGGAACTCAATGTTGAATCATCATCCCAACTGAGTATCAGCTCCATACCCACATCATTGTTAAAGCGGGGGCTAGTTTCATTTCGCTCAGCAGTCCCAATGGAGCTTGTACGTCCGCCATCGGTGAATCCAGACAGCAGCTTCCATAAAAGCACCTTTCACGGGTTATTGAAAAGAGATAGAAGCTGGTACTCTGGGCATTGTTGCTGGATTACCAAGGTTGCGTCTCATAACCCGGTAGCCCGGGCATTACGAATACACAGATTTCATCATGCACCGAGGAAGATCGAGATCTTCATCTGTACTTATTTGCGTGACATGATATCGTGCTGTAACATAACTTCACAGCAGCTGGCAAAGACATGGAACGTCATCAACGAACACTAAGCATGCGTTGCGTGTGTAACGCTTGATATACGATGATACAATCTAACCGGCTGGCGAGGACAGATCTTTTGACAATCGAATTTGGCACAAGAATGTCTCATCACCGAACCTTATGTAGCAGTAAGTGGTTTAATCACAACCTGTAGACCGCGGCTTCTCAGGTGATCAATCCATCGTGAAGCTATTGAGACTGTTCAGGCCTATCCCTAATTTATTTTACTTTCGGCATCACAGCTCCCTTTGGAGGCTTGTTCTTTTCCTTGAACTCATCACACATCTGCTCCATCGTTACCCACTCAACGCCTTCATGCTTGTTGATGTACTCGATCAATCTGCCTTTGTTAGTGTAAATCCTTCGCATCCCAAACATAATCTCGTACCTCTCGTGCATGAGCAAAACATGTGGGCGACCAGATACGTCGGGGTGACAGGTGATGGGGAAGACACAGATCTCATCCGGGTCGTCGGCATACTCTCGATAAAAGTAATCAAAGTGGTCCCGCCATAGCTCCTCGACGTCACGCGGGTTTACCCAGCCATGACTGTTTGGGCTTTTTTTGACGAACATCATTGGTGGAAGGCTACCAATCCGTTAGTATCTCATTGAACAAATTTAGCATCGCGAAGGTGGGCTTGATCGTACTGCCGTCCATGTTAGTAACAGCTAAACCATCAGGCAATAGACCCTACCTCATCTAGATACCAATTTGCTGGAATCTCGACAAGACCTGTATCCTGACCCTTAATCAGTGGTTTCATCCATGTTTCAGCCTTTTTGGTGTAATCAATCTTGGTCCAGCTATCATTTGTTCGCAGCCAGTACATATGACAATCGTCATGGGACATGGAATGGTCGTACTCAATGCCATAGCTGAGCATCAAATCCACGCCCTCTTTACTGGTCTCCCACCAAGGAGCCACCGATCCCCGAGGAGGCTTTCCGCAGAACTCAGTCAACATCTTGTGAGTCTTATCCAGCACATCGCGCTGCTGCTCTAAAGTCATGTCCGAAGGGTTTTCATGAGAATAACCTGCCAGATGGATGTTAGTTACTCTGAAGCAATTTGGACGGTTCTAAGATTTACTGACCATGAAGGCCAATCTCGTGGCCTGCATCACGAACCAAGGCACATTCTTCGGGGAAAGTCTCTAGACTGTGGCCAGGAATGAACCATGTAGCCTTGATGTTATACTTATCGAACAACTTGAGCATTCGACGGACACCATGCGTGCCAGCAAATAAACCACGAGAAATATCACTGGGCGAGTCTTGCCCACCATATGAGCCAAGCCAACCCGCGACTGCATCGATGTCCACGCCGTAGGAGCAGAGAATCCGTTTAGGCATAGTGCGATGATGCTTAAGTGTGTTAATATGGGCTGTCTTTTCGGAGAGCACTGTATGAACAATCAAATATCTAATAGTTCAATGATAAGTCGGTTCTATGTCGTGACGCGGGATTTATTTAAGTGCCTGGATAATCTTTTCGGCCTATCATACAACTACCGATGATCGGTCCTGATGATAACGGCCCCAAAGATCATCAAATTGAGGGGTTCACAGATTACCCTGTGCATGATGACGATCGAGTCGTCACTTGTCCTATCACAGTTCATCAGACTTGCAGGGTCTATCGAATAACCATGACCGGGTTAGCGGAGATTCACGGTTCGATTCCCAGTTGAACCCACTGTTCTCATGATTCTAAGCCTTTTTTCATTTATAGACCACCAGTTTCATCGCGGAGTAGTTCAACAAACGGGATGTAATCAATGAGAACATTACATGCGTAACGTTATGAACCGCTCTAGACACGACAGAGACCCGGAAATGTGTAAGCCTCATGTCCGAAAATTGATGCTCTGTTTCCGCCTCGCACAGTTCCATTGCTGTCATAGATACTCCATCAACTCCACAGACAATGTCATGGCTCAGGTGTTCAACCAATCATTAGTGCCAACTGGAAAAGACTGGGTCTCAGTGCCAGGAATGAAACGACAGAACGGAACAATTATGAATGATTTCAAATCAGATCCATTCTTCAAGCTATTTCTGGAAGCCGGCAGTCTGCACTTCCGAACCATAACGGCATCACCCCAGACCTGACCGCTTCAGCTGCCAATACTTAACTGTTCCTCTGTCGACCATACCCCTCACTTACATCCTAATCACTATCAGCCCCTGAAAGAACTTCCAAAAGAGTCAAAATGTCTTCCCTCAAGCCTCTTACACTACACGCCCACCACACTGGCCCCAACCCCTTCAAGGTGGCCATTCTCCTCGAAGCTCTTAACGTTCCATACAATGTCAAACTCTGGCAATTTGGAGAAGGCTCAAACGGTCTGAAGGGGCCTAACTTCCTTGCCATCAACCCCAATGGCCGCGTTCCTGCTCTTGAGGACCCCAACACCAACGTCACCAGTTGGGAAAGCATGGCATGCGTCAACTATGTTCTACGAGTATACGACACTGAGAACAAGTTCGGTCATCGGGAGGAAGCTGGCGAGCAAGGTAGAGTCGACGTCGAAAAGTGGGTGAGCTTCCTGATCACAACCATGGGCCCCATGATGGGACAGTGCAACTGGTTCCGCCACTACCACGATGTCAAGAACGAGAACGCATATGAGAGATACTTGGCGCAGGCCAAACGTTGCTTCGGTGTATTGGAGGAGCAGCTGAAGTCTCACAACGGGGATTGGATTCTGGCTGGCGAGAAGCCTAACGTCGTTGACTTCCACTTTGAGCCTTGGGTGCGCCAATACGAGTATGCTGGTTTGACCATGGACGATTATCCCAAGGTCAAGGCTTGGCTAGATCGCGTCCAGTCTCTACCTGTGGTTGTGCGCGCATATGAGAAGGTCAAGGCCGGAGAGGAGGTTGCATAAGGAAAGCGCTGGAAAATAAGACGAAATAGATTTGATACCATCAGTCGTATGACACCTGCTTCGTGCTTAGTCGTGACAAATGAAAATGAGCATAAGTCTGTTATAATAAGAAATACAGCACGCCCTACGACCATTATAAAACTTACGACCCCCCGAGCCCCAGCTCTGGCAGCAGCAAACCATATTAATATAAGACGAATTGCCTTTATGTATTGCATGCCATTTCAAACGGGCTCTTGTGCTAATAATCTTTAGTTCCGTGAGCCCAACGCCGTTATGTTTTAAATTCTTGTCCCAAGGACATAAATATGCAATGACGCCTCTTCGACATTGAAGTTAACGGGGAAGTAGACTTCGTTTTGTAACGTAGGCATCCTGAACCTTCAAATGGTTTGTCAACCCAACAGGACGGAGAGTCGTCTGGTCTCGTGTTAGTGGTGATTCGGCATTGGTCAACAGCATGGCCTCTGTATGTACACTCAGTATGGTAAGCAGGTATTATGGTTATGATGGCAGTCCATATGGTGCACCTGGGAGTAAAAGATTAATCCAGTCAAATTATGTCACACTTTCGAAGCCAATGGACTTGAGAAGACGTAGGCCTCTCGAGATTTCAGATATATATTTCCGGTTGACGATTAATAGCCATCTTTCGATCATGAAAGTCTTTGGTGTCGTGCCTACAGCACTCTTCAGGGTTAGACCAATAACATAGAATAAGCCAGGGAGTATAAAACGAGCCTCAATAACACTGCGAAGACAATGCAAGCCTGAAAGATATACCTGCCGATCCGTGGTGTCTGTTCATGCCTCAGAGAACAGGAGAGCACATGGGAAGTGTATTAATTCCCGACAGTACTTTCAAGTAACAGCACAGGCTGTCTTGTTCTTATTGACATGTCAATGCGGTTCGCTACGATCTGCCGACAACGCTAGGACGAGCCCATGAATGACTTGTGCCCATAATGAAGGAGGTCCTCTCAGCCTTGGAAATAACTAACGTTGGAAGGTCTTGCAAGCACTTCAGAACCTCCAACAATAGCCATTTTCTCACATTTCAACAAGTAAAGTATTGGCTGCGTAAGGGCGGGCACGTCATGATGCGATATCAAGGATACGATGTAGTCTAACTGAGACATCCTGTTTCAATGGTTTGGACAGAGAACGACGTTTGTCTCGTATAATAAAGCCATAGCTTCGGTATTCATGGCCTGTTCAAGGGCCAGCAGCGTCTCGATGCAACCTTCGCGCCAACCTTTCGATATAGGAAGGGATAAGACCTGGATTCTGTATAACGAAAGCCACCGCATTCAAATCGATTTAGTGACTGGTCGTTCCGTGATTCCGAAACTACTTTGAAGTAATTTCTGACTTAATTTCTATTCGGCAATCATAAATTAGACGACTAGTGGTGATGACTGTCTCTTGTCAGTATCATCAAGTCTCACAACACACTTACAGCACTAGCTGTACCTAACGACTTACGTCAAACGACGGAGATCCACCTATCAGTGATGCATAATAAGAAGATGGATATCCGAAACGACTAGAAAAGTACAATGAAATCCGGATGACACCCACGCTGCATTTCAAGGAGTCGGTTGCACTTCCGGAGTGTTCGGCACAGTCCACCGATTGAACCCCACGTTGACCTCGTAAGCCGATGACAAACGATATCTGACAACGAAACAAAAGGGAACACAAGTCGCCTGACAAACCTGGATCGAGTGAAGTGCCTACACTAGCCCAAATAACTGCTACTATCTTACCTACCTATCTGTCAAATTTGCAGCGCAAACATGTCATCTAAACAATACTCAGCCTTTGATTCCGCCCACTTCATAACACCTGACCCCATCTTCGAAGTCACCAAGCGCTTCAATGCGGACCAAGACCCCCAAAAGGTGAATCTCGGTCAAGGTACATACCGAGATGAGAACGCTAAGCCTTGGGTCCTTCCGTCTGTGAAAGAAGCTGAAAAGTTAATCGTCAACTCGGGACATGAGTATTTGCCTATTGAAGGCCTGCAGAGCTTTCGCGACGCAGCAACCAACTTGTTGTTTCATGATACCTCAGCCTATAAAGAGAATAGAGTAAGTAGCGAGTTCCGTAGATCGAGCGCCCATGACTGACGTTCTTAAGATCGCCACGTGCCAGTCTATATCAGGAACTGGGTCCTTGCTTCTGGCCGGTCTTGTCCTCCGAAAGGCAAACTCGGGCATTGAGAATGTCATCATCACGGACCCGACTTGGTCTAACCACGATTTGCTCTTCCAGGAGATTGGCTACAACGTGATCAAAGCACCTTACTACAAGGATCGGTCTTTTGATTTTGAAGGTTATCTTGGTACCCTCAAAGCAGCTGACAAGCGCTCAGCTGTTGTTCTCCATGCATGTGCCCACAACCCAACTGGTTGCGACCCTACACGTGATCAATGGAAACAGATTGCAGCTGTGATCAAAGAGAAGGGAATTTTCCCGATCATCGACTCGGCATACCTTGGCTTCAACTCGGGTAACTACGATGAAGATGCCTGGGCTGTCAAATACATCATTGAAGACCTAGGTCTCGAAGCAGCGGTATGTCTATCATTTGCAAAGAATATGGGTCTATATGGGGAGCGCATCGGCTTGACCGCCGTCGTCACAAAGTCAGAGGAAACAAAGCAAATAGTCTTTTCACTACTTCAGCAATCTCAGCGACAGACCGTGTCAAATCCACCAGTATATGGTGCTCGGATTGCTGCTACAGTCCTGAGTAACCCTGACATCCTCAAGCAATGGCGTCAAGATCTCGTAACGATGTCTTCTCGTATCAAGTCCATGAGAAAGAAGCTTTATGAGGAGTTGGTAAATCTCCAGACTCCGGGAGATTGGTCCCATATAGTAACCCAGACTGGCATGTTTGGGTACACGGGCATAAGCAAACCACAAATCGGATGTCTAGAAGGTCAGTGGCTCGTGTCTCTATCCTGATGTATACTGACGAGTCTTTAGAGAAACATCATATTTACATGGCCGATACTTCAAGGATTAGTCTGGCTGGCTTAAATGAGCACAACGTTCAGTACGTGGCGAAGGCGATGGACGAGGTGGTTCGTACTGTGACGTAGAGCAGGGGTAACGATAAGTAAATTATACTAGAAATATAAAGGTTACCTAATGCTGATTATAGCACGAATATGTTTGTTTAAGAAGCAACCTCACATAACCCAGTACACTCCTGCGTATAACATGGGATGTAATCATTGCTGATCCATTCTAGAATTATCGAGCAATGGGAAACAATAGATAGTCTGCACTCAGGTCCAATGAGCCGATTTTTATTGCAACTCACGTTACAAAGCGTTGACGGTCGACGTCCCCAGTGACAAAAGGACATACCGTGATGGGCTCTTTTCCACATCAATTACATTTTTTGCGGGTTTAATCCGAGGTCGCAAGATACTCTTCTACTACGGACGCATTGCACACAACACAGACGCGTGTCCTTTCCCTCGAATCCCGGTCTACGACGATACTAATCCGCCACCGCTACGTGATCTTCCAGTCAGATAGAAGCTTTTGTTTTTATACGCCCTGCACTGATGGAACCTCAATATCGGCTTCGTATGCATGTTGGCTTCTAGCGTAATGCAAACAGCGGAAGGACACATAACCCCTGCCGTCGCTTACACAAGCCGATGCAGAATCCCACCACGCCGTCATCCAACTACCGCATATAGTTTAGACAGTCCTGCAACCAACCTCGAGATAGGAGTAGAACAAAAGAACGGTGCCATTCCCGACGCAAGGCGCAACGACGTTCCATGTACGAGGTCATGTCTTCACGATATCTGACCTATGTGGGGTTGAGTAACCATCGGGAAAGCATCCCGCCCGTCCAGCAGCTTAGAGTCTAGACCGACACCTTTTCGAGACCAAAGAAGATTGACAACCTCGTTAGGTTTGATGATACCGTATCTAAAGATGCCCGTGTGACACTTTCAGAACCTACCCCGCTCCCCCAGACTCCCCGCGTTATCAATGGAGCCAACAAGACTATCGGTTGGGGTACCGACTGGGTGATGGTGTAAGTTCGGGAAGAGTTTGTGTGAAGCCACGCCTAGAGTGTGGTTGTTAAAGTCAAAAAGGGACGATAAGGATACCATTGCATCACTTAAGAATGCCCCCTCATTATCAACTTCACTTGTAAATTCTTCCAACTTCACAGACATCAGATTGAGATTGTTAATCGACTCTTGAAAGAATCAATTCGTTTACAGCGTCTGACATGACAACAGCGCTTTCGGGCAATATCACTATCAGGTCCCGGGCAGTCCGGAACTTGGCTTTCACACTCAAGGCCTCTGGGCCAAGGGTGAGAAGAGGCAATATTGTTCCCCTCGTTCGATGCACATCTACAGCTACCACCAATGCTGCAACTGCACTTGAGGCGACGCGCACAAATACTCCGGTTGTGAATGGAGCAGACACACCTTTATCAGAGCTTCCACCTCTGATCCTTTACCGGTCTCTCTTTGTAAACGCTGTCTCCTCAAGGCCATGGCTTCTTATTCCTTCCCTTCACCTCCTCCAGAAGCTCTCACACGTGGGCAACCCATACTTGTTTAATGTTTCCCGCAATCCTTTGTTGCGTTCTATTCTGAAACACACATTTTACAAACAATTCTGCGCTGGTGAGACAGGAGCAGAAGCCCAAGCTACGATGAAGGAATTGCAGGACATGGGATTTAAGGGCACGATTCTCACATTTGCAAAGGAGACTGTCTTCGATTCCAAGACAGGCACTGAGCAGGGTCACGGAATCGAGACTTCAACCACAAACGAGTGCCAGTGGTGCGATAACATTGAAGCCTGGCGAGAGGGAACATTGAGAACAGTTGAGCTACTCCGAGAGGGTGATCAACTGGCCACCAAGTGAGTCGACTACATATCCCATCTAGAGTGATGTGCACTAACAGTTATTGTCTAGACTCACTGGCGCTGGACCTGGAGTCTGCGACGCCCTTCACAACGACGCCCAACTTCCCAAACAATTTGTCGACGCGTGCTACGAAATCTCCCAAAAGGTCAAAGACCGCGGTGCATACATTCTCATCGATGCTGAATCCCAGCACTACCAGTGGGGCATCTTCCGCCTCGGCTTGGAGCTTCAAGAGAAGTTTAATACCGATGGCAATGTTGTCCTCTACAATACATACCAGGCATATCTCAAGAGCACTCAAGAGACTCTTAAGAAGCATCTTCAAATCGCATCTAACAAGGGCTTCACTCTTGGAGTCAAGGTTGTTCGCGGTGCCTACATGTCGTCTGATCCTCGCTCCCTCATTCACGACACGAAGCAAGACACGGACGACAACTACAACCAAATCGCACAAGGCGTTCTGCGACAAGACTTCCTTGGTTTCGGTGGCTCCAATAGTAAGCCTTTCCCCTCGGCTCAATTACTTCTCGCCAGCCACAACAAAGAGTCTCTGGTCAAAGCGCACGAGATGCACCAAGAGCGCACCAAAGCCAATTTGCCCACGGTTCCGGTCAAGTTTGCTCAGCTGCACGGCATGTCGGATGAAGTCAGCTTTGGGCTTCTCAAGTTAAAGGATGATAAGGGTGTTGCACCCGAGGTGTACAAGTGCACTACGTGGGGTACATTGGGGGAGTGTATGGCGTATCTAACCAGACGCGCTATAGAGAATCGGGATGCGGCTTCAAGAACGCTGGATGAGTATACGGCTTTGAAGAATGAGGCATGGAGACGGCTTGCTTTTTGGAGATAGGTTCAAAAGCTATCACATTGATATATAACACACACAAAAATAATGAAGTTGATCTGAAATTGCTGCATGTTCTGTGTGTCAATTGTGACTTTTGATGTGATATTCTTAACCTTTTTGCCAATTGACCTATCTAGAGATGCATTATCCCGATAAACTCAATTCATTCACCGCATTCACCTGATAACGCTAAAATATGTCTTACTACTTTCTTACTGGGTAGTACAGTGTCACAAGATCTCTGTGCCCTGACTTGGTTTTATCCCCATGTCATACAGTTGCATTATGATCTGAGCACAGTTTCAGTGGCGCCGGTAATAGTGGCATACAACTAGTAACCATCCGTTCTACCAAAAATGGAGATTGTTCTCCACGTCCAACGATCCACACTAGACAACATCACCATCGGCAGCCCTCCCGATATAAATTGACCCCTCACCTGTCAACCAACAGCTACAAGAGATAACAAAGACAGCTGCGCCTGCATCTGCACGACTTGTCAACGTATTTCCAACCACGGTTGGTCTATTTTCTTTATCTTGTCACAAGACCAATTTCTTTGTTCACGTGCCATTTTGTTCCTGAATCCTTCATCTGCCGACAAATAAGACCTTTTGCCGTATCAAACCGTCCGTATCCCATTACACCAGACAACAAACGCAGCAATGACAGGCCTTAGCAATGCCACACTCACTATCTTGGGAACAGGTAAGCGTATCTAGCCAATCAATTCACCTCATCAGTCACTCATACATTGTTCACAGGAAACATCACAAAGCCTATTGTGAAGAATCTACTCCCAACTATCAAGAATGGCAAGACTGATCTCCCTTTCACGAAAATCATCGCTTGCGTGCGGTCAGAGACTTCTGAGAAGAAACTGAATGAACAGTTTTCAGAATATGACAGTTTCTTGACCGTTTCGCGTGGTGATAATGTCAAGGCTGTACAGCAAGGCGACGTGATCATCCTGGGCGTTGACCCCGCTGATATCGAGAGTGTTCTCACCCAAGATGGCATTCGCGAATCTCTATCTGGAAAGCTTCTTATCAGTGTAGCTGCTGGCTGGACAAAGGAGAAAATTGAAGCCATTATCTATGGCAGCGAGACGACGAAAGAGAATTGCTCTGGCAGAGTATGGGTCATTCGTACACTGCCAAACATCGCATGCATGGTTTCAGAGGGCCTGATCGCCATCGAAAAGTCGCCATCCGAGCCCAAAGTCCCGAAGGAACATCGTGATCTTACCAAAGCTATCTTCACGACCATCGGTGAGACAGTTGAAGTGCCACCGCGTCTCATGAATGCGACAACCGCTGTTGGAGGCTCAACCCCTGCATTCTGGGCTGTGATTTGTGACGCCTTTATCGATGCCTCTGTTGCTGTCGGCGTTCCACGAGCTGATGCCCAGACCATGATCTACCAATCCATGAAGGGTTCTGCCGCCATGCTGCAGAGTGGCTTACAGCCGGGAGATCTTAGAGACCAGGGAACATCACCTGAGGGCTGTACTATTGGAGGGATCATGGTTCTAGAAGAGGCTGGTGTCAGGGGCCATCTTGGACGGGCACTAAGGGAAGCTGTCACTACGGCGCGACTGATGGAGACCACCACGCATGTGAATGATACACGCCCTACTTCATAGATCTAGCCAGGTACAATAGAATAAAAGATGTGCCAATTAACCCCATGCGCCACTTATCGACACCTTTCCAGCTACCATACTACACATGTCTGATTAAGAATACACTAACCCCTTTGACATCTTACTCACACAGAACGCCCTCTCTCTACTGTCTGCAGACGTCATGCCAGGGATCTTTTCCAGAATAATGCCCTTTTAGGACGTCCAAAAAAGCTTATGGAGTCGTGTCCGGGCCTCCATATTAGCGACACACCCAACCCCAAATGCAGGTATGATCCTTAGCGACCGCAATATCGTTGCCGAAAACAGGTCTCTTCGAATCTGAGCCGAGCGCTCAATCCAAGGTATACCACGCGGCCTAGAGTAAAGATCCAAGCCCAGTAAGTGTACTGGAGTAGCAAAGAATTGTGAAAAGATTGGGACCGTTAACTGCGAGATGACGGCCTTTGAATGAGCACTGGAGGACAAGCTGTCCGGTATGAGCGATGAGAGCCACGGAGCCATGGTGAAAGATCCAAAGATTGTGATGGCATCTCTCATGAGAAAGGTAGCTGTTGCAGCTCTTGGTACACCAGGTTTTGCGACAGGTGCAACCTTTGGAGTTAGAGTAGGAGAAGCGCTGAACATTTGAGCGAAGCGAACATCCTTAAGAACACCAAGAGGAACATTGATGATCATGGTATTGACAAAGGTGATTGTCCCTATCGCCGCTTTGTGAAACTCGCGAGCGAGCGTATCTGATGAATTTGATACAGCATATGTCGCTGCGTAAAGGACCCAGACGTAGCCGAATGGGCGACCAAATACGAAGCGACCTGGGCGCTTGAGAGCATCCAAACTGTTGTGCTTCATACCTTGGGATAGTGGTCTGTTGAAAGAGACTTTTTCAACCATTGATCTGTAGATGTGTTAGTATGGGCAGTCATGAGGTTTATATGAGTAAGACATACTGGTCAATGACTGTGATAACTGGTGTGATGAGGGTTGCTGATATGGCTGCTGCAGCTACATCCCCAAGTATGGGTTTCCACAGATGACTCCGGCTGAATGTTGTTTCGACGACATCTTGGTGTTTTTCCATGACCAGGGTAACTGCAACTGTGTGATAGACTGGAACAAAACTTGAGATTTAGAAGCTGCTACATCTAAAGAATGGACAAGTGATATCCCGGAAGAGAGGGGACTCGATGGTATCGCCCAAGCCATTATGTCCATCTCCAAATCGGAAGTGCTTCCTTTCGTCGTGTAGCCATTTCTTTGACTACTCCCCCGTGTTACCAATGACAAGGATGATCTTTTCATCAGTAGCAGTGACATTGTAACATCGCACCGCCATCCCGACATGACAGTCGAACGACGGGACCCCACACCGACAAGACAAAGAAACAATCACCAATCGATGTATCGGGACTGCTCCCGTCTCTTTTATCAACGCCTAGCAGTTTCCTTCTACAACCTCCAATAATCTCAGTGGGTTTAGTTTAGAGCAAGGTCTTGTGACAGCGCCTCTGCAGTCGGATCATGGCCCGATCATCCACTCACTGACTTTCACCCCCCTCAGCGGGGTAAACTCAAGCGAGAGACGCCCCAAAACCTTCGGTCAAAGCCCCGATAGCAGTAAACTTCAGCGTGTGAGAGCCTGTGATGTCAAGCAGCATAAAAAAAGCCTTTCGCATTCTTTTTAACGTTGGACAGATAATTCCTCTTTATTTACTCTTGGAGTAGAAGCATCACGATTGTACTTTACTCCTCCTGCGAAATAATTCTTTATTTCATCTCGTCATACATCCACAGATAACATGGCATCTTCCGTTAGAGCCTTGACCTCCAAGGGACGCTTGACCCCCCTGTGTCGAGTGCGAGCTTCAGCGCCTACAATCTCCATTCAAAGGCGAGGAAATGCCACGACTGTTCCCTTCAGACTTCCAGCTGCTCGTAATGAGCCCAACGTAAGTTACATTACCAATCTGTACCCAGCCATGTCCATCCCATTGACTGACAATTATAGCCCACATACACAAAGAACTCTCCAGAGAGAGCAAAGGTCGAGGCAGCCTTAAAGAAGCTCCGCTCTCAACTCCCAGTCAAGAGCGAAATCATCTTTAATGGCGTCTCACAACAAATACACGACAACGAGGATCAGGTCCTCCCCGCAGAACACGCTACAGTCTTCACAAACTACCCTCTCGCCAACAAGGAGCAGGTCAACGCCGCCATTGAATCAGCTCTCAAGGCGAAGCACGACTGGCAGAACACGCCCTTTGTTGATCGAGCTGCTATCTTCCAGCGTGCTGCCGAGCTGGCAACCACCAAGTACCGCTATGAGCTCATCGCTTCCACCATGCTAGGTCAAGGCAAGAATGTCTGGCAGGGCGAGATTGATGCGGCGGCCGAGTTGGCCGACTTTTTCAGATTGGCAGGACATTACGCTGCTGAGATTATGAGCAAACAGCCTGAGCGCGGAACAGACGGTATCTGGACACGCATCGACTACCGACCTCTCGAGGGATTCATCTATGCTGTTTCTCCCTTTAACTTCTCGGCCATCGGTGGTAACCTGATTGCGCCTGCTATTCTGGGCAACGTAGTCCTCTGGAAGCCTTCTCAGTACAACATCCATCCCAGCACCATCATCTACAAGATCCTCCAGGAGGCCGGCCTACCCAAGGATGTCATCCAATTCGTTCCTGGTGATGCCGCTGAAATTACCGAGACCGTGCTGGCTCATCGCGAGTTTGCTGGTCTCAACTTCGTCGGCTCTTCGGACATCTTCCGCTCCATCT
Source organism: Fusarium nodosum (assembly GCA_014898975.1). Taxonomy (NCBI): domain Eukaryota; kingdom Fungi; phylum Ascomycota; class Sordariomycetes; order Hypocreales; family Nectriaceae; genus Fusarium; species Fusarium nodosum. Next base: position 789,093 of record JAAVUE010000015.1, read on the forward strand.
ACGGTAAGATCGGCCAGGGCATTGCTGAGAAGCGATACCGCGATTTTCCCCGCGTCGTTGGTGAGACTTCTGGCAAGAACTTCCACCTCGTTCACCCCTCAGCCGACATCAACAATGTTGTAAACCACACTATCCGAGGCGCCTTCGAATATCAAGGCCAGAAGTGCTCTGCTACATCACGCGCATACGTCCCCGAGTCCCGCGCCAAGGAGTTCTTCTCCCTTCTCCAGCAAAAGATGAAGGATATCACAATTGGTAGTCCCGATAAGGACTTTGAGGCTTTCATGGGTCCAGTCATTCACAGTCGATCTTTCGAGAAGATCAAGAAGATCATTGATGAGAGCAACAAGGATCCCCAGGTCAAGCTCATCGCCGGTGGCGAGTACGATGGCTCGGTTGGATACTTCGTGAAGCCTACTGTCTACCAGGTCGAATCTCCTGACCACCGTCTCTTCAACGAGGAGATCTTCGGTCCTGTACTGGCCGTCCACGTTTACAAAGACTCCGAGTTCACTCCTCTTCTCAAGAACATTGACGAAAATGGTGGTGGTCTCGCTTTAACTGGTGCCGTTTTCGCCCAGGACCGTGCTGCTCTCCGTGAAGCCGAGGACGCTCTGCGTTATTCCGCTGGTAACTTCTACCTCAGTAAGTCTCCTTTCCACCCGATGGTCCTCCAGTTCTAAAGCTAATTTATTTTGTAGACTGCAAGACCACTGCTGCTCTCATCGGTCAACAATCCTTCGGTGGTGCTCGAAGCTCTGGTACTAACGACCGAGCTGGCAGCCCCGATATGCTCCGACGCTTCGTCTCTCCTCGACTTATCAAGGAGGAGTTCTTCGAACAGACCGGCTTTTTATACCCCTCCAACACTCAATAGACTAAGGAGAACATCTAGAACTGTACAAAAAGCTTGGACTGGTTTAATAAAACTTTAATGACATTGAGAACTCGCCAGTATGATCTGGTCGTCTATATAACATGGCATCGGAGTCATGATGCTTTGCTGTGAAGTTAAACACAGATAAAGTTGTAGATCTACAAAACGGATAGCAATGTGTTATATGTACCTTCAACTTTATCTACATTTAACTCCACAACAAAGCATCATAACTCCGATGCCTACATATAACCTTTTTTTGCCCAGCCCTAGAATAAGGTTACAGGCACAATATAACAATCAATCCCTCATGTTTCTGGCTTCCTTCCAGTTTATTTTTCTTCCTTTCACTATTTTCATATGCACATGAGGTTATATACATGACTACTAGCCGACAGAGAATCATATGCCCAACGCATCTCTTCTAAAAGCTGAGAACCAAGTCCTTCAACTTTCCGAAGTTGGGTGTACCGTAGCCAGTTACAGGGTCCCAACCAGCAGTGGCATTCCATCTCGCACCAGGCACCACACCGGATCCTGCAGGCTCAGGCTTTCCGGTCTGGGTGTTGTTACCATCGCATCCAATGGCATAACCGCCGGTGATATCTGTCAGAACCTTGGATCCATACTTGTACACAAGAGGGTTCAACCATCCCAGACTTGGCTTGCCAGCTCTGAAACGAGCATCGTTCAACAGACCGACGATAGCAGCCCATACCGGAGCGGCAGCACTGGTGCCTCCACTTCCACTCTGTTTACCAGCATAGATGACCTCGTAGTTGGGGGATACACTGTGACCAGCGACGTCAGGGAAGCCACGACCTTCCCAGTTAGTGTATGGGCCGTAGTACTTCTTTGTCTGCTTGGACACAGTCTTCATGTACTTCTTGACAGCCTTATCCTGGTAACTAGGTCGGGGGAAGTACTTGCTGAAGCCACCTGACGAACCCTCCCAGGCAATTTCAGGGGTGACATCAACGGTACCTCCGACGGAAGTGAGGTAAGGGCATGTAGCTGGGAAAATGGCGTTGAACTCGACAGTCTTATAGTCAGGGGCCAGACATCCAGAACCAACGCCGATATCACCGGACGAGAAGATGACGCTGATTCCTCGAAGTCCGAGAAGACCGATCAGGTTGCATGTCATTGTCGCATATTCGCGAGGGACACTCTGTAATTGTGTTAGATAAAAAATAAAGGTTAGAGAGACAGATGTAAGCTTACGTCTTCTTCATCACCGTATGAAGTGGAGACAACCGCAGGAAGGTCCTTCTGTGAAAGAAGGTAGCGGAAGAAAGGCACGTAAGGCTCGTTCTGGTTGTCTGCAGCAGTTGGCTGGTCAATGTTGGGAACAAAGGGTCTGTTTTGTGTTAGTCATGGAGAGTTAAAAGCAGTTCAGGATAATCGAGATGACATACGGTGCACCACCAGTGATGTACTGAGTGAAAGGAAGAGGATGAGCAATTCCAACAATGTTCTCAGCATCCAAGTCAGCCTCGCTATAGGCCTTGTGAGCAGGATTCTGGTCATCAGTGCCATTGTTGATCAGAACAGATGTAAAGTTCTGCTTGGGGATCCCAAACTTCTCTTCAAACAGGAAGACGTCTGAGTAAAGGGCAGACTGGCCAAGGAAGCTGCTGAAACCAATGGTGCTTCCAGATTCGACCTTGGGAGTGTAGTCGCCAATGTTGTACATCTGCTTCAAGCAAGAAGGCGTGATACTGGTTTGGCATGAAGCATCGACCGTGCTCTTCGTGGGCTTGTTCTTGCGCTCGGTCAGAGTACGTGATGGGTGAGGAACAGGGGTGAAAGCCAAGGTGCCACCAAAGTTGGTGCTTGGGTCCACGAACTGAACATGTTCCGCTACATCATCGGGGATGGAGTAAGACAGAGTTCGCAGCTTGGTCTGGCCCTCCTTGGTGTAGTATTGGTAGTCACTGCCAAGCAGCGCATTGGCCCCCTTCACATCGAGAGCAAAGTCGATGAAACCGCCATTAATCTTGTAGTGCTTAACACCGTTCGACTTGAGCCACTTGGTCACACTGGAAATAGCTTCTTTCGAAGGAGAAAAGGCAGAGGTCACATCATCTTGCGACAGCCATTGGCCATAGTTCTTGCTGTCGGGGCTGGAAAGGTCAAGAAGCTTTGACTCGAGCTGATCGACGTTTTGCATGGTCAGTGCAATGCTGAAGACCTGTTGTTTTCCAGTGGAGGCGAGTCGAGCTGTCTCGTGGACTTGCCATCCCTTTGGCACTTGGGCATGGTGTGAGAACGATTTGCCAAATGCTGTGGGAAGGGCTGCCAAGGCCAGCACGAGGCACTGGGATGAGGAGATGTACATGATGAAAGGTGGAAGCCACTTGATACCCCAAAACGAGTGAAGACAACGACTGGACAGATACGAAACACTATGTATGTCAAGACATGAACAAAAAAGTCTAAAAAGCAAGAAACGATGTCTCTTTTTATTTATTTCTTATTCATATACAGTAATCATCAACATTATCGCTCACACGACTCTGGATAACACGGCACCGCAATGGACATGAAATTCGAAAAAGACCCTTTGTAAATACAAAAGGACTCCGGGGTTCTTGGCACGAGCTTCTCGATTGGGATAATTTTCCGTTTTGTGTCGCGCAGATCATGATGTGACTTAGCCTGTCCGGGAAGTTATCCAGGGGCAAGCTGTGGAGACATTTACGGCTCAACGGCATCGGTAGATGTCTATCGCGAGATATTGACTTTATTGGTTAAGATGATGAATTTGATAAGATGATAACATTGACAAAAGTGCTTGGTTTTAAGATTAGGTGATGACAGAATACGTGCCTGGACTGTCGATGGTTGGGTTTGGGTTCTGACTTTCGATCAGGGCCGTGGTAAACCCGTAATCACTATCAACCCTACCCCATAATGAATCACCATTCTTGTCGTCAGTATCCGTACTTTGAATCGTTTATTTCTTTGCTGATTTGATATATCGAGCTATGTTATTTTCGTCCTGTACTACTTCTTTGTATGTCTGGAGGTCATTATTTGCAATGCAAAACTATTCTATATAGGTACCTACATTGTAGAGTTGGTGCCCTTTGACGATGTTGCTTTATATGGCACGTGGTACAGTACATTCGAACATGTCATCTTTTTAAGCATTTCTTGAAACGTCCTGATTACCAAGTTACCTTGCTATGTCTACCTTTATGTATCAGTTTAACTCTCACCTTTGATGCGATGAAGAGTGGTGCAGTGGACTCCATCATAGAATCTACAAATCTTCGAATGTGAACCTAAAGTGCGAAAACAGCTACCACTGCTCCACTCTTCGTCGCATCTAGAGACTGTGAGTTCGAATGCTTGTAACCATTTCACCTCCACAATCAGCCAGTGATCAGATGGCAGCCTGATGAAATGCATGTCCACGTGCGTATCAGTGTGCTGTCTTGATGTTTCCTGGTGAAAGATTTACTGGTGAGGAAAAAAAATCATTGTGGTAAAAGTCCGTCCTTGTGTAACCGTGCTTCCAAGTGATGTTCTTTTTTTCCCGTTCAATTTCTTTCGTATTTTTTTGTATTTATCATTGTTCCGCACAGTTCACGATTCGTAGCTATCGAATAGCATGATTGTTCCGCCCTCGGAACACAATTTTCTGCCAGCTGATACCTGACTGATACTATCCAATTGATGGTCTGATTGTTGAACATTTCAGCGGCTACGCTAACCCCAGATTTTAGTCTTGAACCTTCAAAGTCGAGTAAATTAGCTGTCAACGCCACTGTAATAAATCACAGGGCTTCTGAAGCCGACCTCAACATCGGGAACTCCCCCGATATCAGCCTTTCTCGGCTTTGGCTTGCGAACGTCATGCTAGTATGGTGCAGTCTATTTTTGCTAAACTTGGAAATCTTGACCAATTACCGGATGGTCAAATACCGAGTTTGGCTATTCAAAAGGAAGCACTATATGTACACCGCTTGTCTATCAATTCTTCGTACCTTACTCTTCCTATCTACCGAATTCCATTTGAGTACTCAAAGTCAAGTTCACGACCACTATGAGCATATCTAAAACTGAACCTATCCTGATTGTCGGAGGAGGTGCATTTGGTCTTTCGACCGTTGTTCACCTCCTCAGGGCGGGGTATCGGGATATCACTGTACTCGAGAAAGATGTTGAGATTCCATCTCGATGGTCTGCTGCCAATGATCTCAACAAGATCGTAAGAGCTGAATACGAAGATAGTCTGTACCAAAACTTGACTCTAGTAAGCAGTTGCTTTTCTTGATGGAACTGTTCCAGACTGACACACCTCCTACAGAGAGCCATCAAAGGCTGGCAGACTCCCTTGTTCGCTCCTCATTTCCATCAAGTCGGCTTCATTCACTGCGTCTCTGGTAATGCGCCCAAAGAAGCTCGAGATACTCTCAACCGATTCCGTGCCGCTGCAGAACGAGACCCTCGTCTCAAACCACATGTGACTCCACTCAATTCACAGGACGACATTGCAAATGCAGCATGGCAGTACAACAATAGTTCCTTCCCTGGTTGGAGCGGCTATATTAACAAATTTGATGGCTATGCGCATTCTGGTAACGCGCTGCGATCCATATTTGAAGCAACAAAGGCGCAAGGGGTGAAGTATATCCTCGGTGCAGCAGGGACTGTTTCCGAGATTGTCTACGATAGCATATCCACTGGGCGCAAGGCAAAGGGTGTCAAAACCACAGGTGGCTTATTCTACCCCTCGAAGCTTGTCATAGTCTCTGTGGGTGCAACTGGTGCGGAGCTGGTTCCGGAAATCGGCAAGCAGCTGGTGGCAAAGTCGTGGTCGGTGGCTCATCTTCAGCTCAGTGATGATGAAACGTCTGCGCTCCGCGGTATACCCGTGACTTATGCTCGTGATCTGGGCTTCTTCTTTGAGCCTGACCCGAAAACCAACCTGCTGAAGCTCTGTCCTATGGGCGGGGGATTCATCAACACTGATCCCAAGACAGGCGTTTCGATTGCACCTACAGACCCCAAGCAGAGCGCATTTCTACCTGAGGATGATAAAAAGCAGCTTCGTGAGCTTGTACGACAGACACTTCCACAGTTTGCCGATCGACCGTTTGTCAAGAAGTCGCTTTGTTGGTTCGCTGACACAGCGGACTCAGACTTTATCATTGATTATGTACCAAACACCTCATCTTCAGTGCTCTTGTTATCTGGTGATAGCGGCCACGGGTTCAAGTTCTTTCCGATATTTGGAGAATGGGTCAAGGATCTTGTTGAGTCTGGTAAAAGAGAACAGTCTGTTGCACGATGGCGTTGGAAGGTCCCAACAGGTGACAAACAGGGTGATTGGGGTGGTGCTGTGAGCTGGAGGTTGGGTAACTCGAAGGAGCTCGTTGATATTCAGCCGGTTGGTGATCCAAAACTTTAGTATTCTAGTATCTATCAATCTCCAAGTCTTGGATTAGATCGGAAGTCGCCGTGTCGAAATCTTCTACTTATTTGTCAAGACTGTAAAGAGGAATCTTTGTTAAGATATAGGTCTCAATAGGCCCTAAGATTATATCATTTTTACCTTTTAACAACTTTGCCTGAGATACTTTACGTCTGATTGGAGTCTTTTTCCAGACTTCTGACTGGGCCCTTCTTGTTGTTTGTGGTTACTAGTCAGGGTTCCGGGCTCAGATGTCAAGCAGATTAACAAGTCACTGGCTACTTCTGTTCTCTTTTCCGTCTGTCATTTCCTTTTGTTTTGCTGTTCTGCTCTGGGTTTCGTGACATTTTGTTCTTGTGTTTCTCTGCACAGATTGTTAATGTTCATGGTTAAGGTCACAACATAATTTCCGCCAATTGATTGTTCTCTCAATTTGTCTCTACTGTTCGTTTGCTGATATTGATGTTTCACATCTGTTCGACTATTCATCGCAGGTGTCTTTCTAAACAATCAACGACGCCTGCGTCTTGAACAACTCACGTCTTCATTACAAAATTCTCGTTCGTTCGCTAGATAGTCAGACTTCTTTTTTCACCTTAACTCACCAACACGTGGAACATTTTCAACAACCAAGCCAACCAAAGTAAACAAACCACCAACACACACACTTTCACAAACAAACTCACACCACTTCATCACAGTCAAAATGACTTCCTTCAACAAGCCTGAAGTATCCCAGGACCGTCGAGACAATGGCCCTTCTACATCTGCCACTTTGCCTCTCAAAATTCATGTTGATGTTAATCCTCTGTATGACCAGACTCTGATGCGATGGAAGGTTGAAGTCCAGGCCAAAGAATCCGTAAAGATGGAACAGGAACAACAGATATTGGCTGAACTTCTCGAGAGCCTTACTTTGTCGGAGATCTGGGCTGCTGAGGAGGAGAAAAGGGCTGCTGAAGCACATCTCAAGGCCGTCGATACCAAGATCCGCTATCTGCGCAGCGTAGCTGAGGAGCTGGTACTGCGAGCAGAATTGCACGAGGCCGAGATCGGCAAAAAAGACAGTGAGTAGATGGAACCTTTCGAGAACATGAAGTACGCAACTGAGCCTATGGTTCGGGTCCAAACTCCCTCGTTTCGGTGTCTTGTCGCACTACTCGGTAGGTATCATTCGATTATTGTTGCGTGATACTTTGACAATGTGTCCGAGAATCTCTTTGTTTAGTATTTCTTTCTTACTGATACTATCTGGTTCATCATTTAAGGATAAAGAGCTGGTTCTCATTCTTCTTAATGACAAACTGGAATGTACCATTTATCTCCTGGCTGGTCCAGCATTGAATTGACATCTGTTTCCACATATCCTTATATAAATAGCTTCTCCGTGATTACTTTATCGTTATCGTGACTAGGCCAACTGCTTATCGGACGCGAATTGTTTATCTCCATAAATTATCTCCAACTCGGTTTGGATCACTCCGTAAGAACAGATCAAGGTGAGCCGTCATTGTTGGTGAAAAGAATGTCTATAAAATGATTCAAAATGACTTTAATTGATTGTAACTACCTATGGAGTGTTTGACGTAGATGTAGTGGCTGATGGATGATTATAGGTCTCCATACTGATCGATCGATGTTATTGTTCCGCATGCCATTTCAGCGTGCTTGAACTGTAGGATCCGACAACGGAGTTGCATAATCACCACATTACGTACCGAATACTATTTCTAGACCCTTTACACGTACTTACAGATGCCTCGGGCATTCTCTCCTTGATTCCTCTCTTTCTGATTACAGAAACATCGAGATATGGCAAGACTCGGCAAACGTGGCCGAAGATGTAGGGTAACCAATTGGTCGAGACGACTCAGATTCCCCATTATTCCTCACGGGACACGTACCGAAAGGATCGGATTGCCTCCCGGTCTGGAGAAATAAGGCCTGCCCTGCCATGACTGATGTCGTCCACTAACATCTTGCCCAAGTTCGGAACTGCTTTTGACGTGTCGGGCCAGAGACGCGATGTAAACCCCACTTCTGGATGAGGAGTCAGTCGTCTGCTAAATAAAAGAACAACTGATTGAGATATTTTGTATTGAATCTGTATCAATTGCTTTGTACATTCTTGCCAATTAATTCCCAATCTGTAAATACTCACACAAAATGGGCTCCCTCAACCCTGAACCATCCCAGCAACCCCATGTCCCCAGGTAAGCTTACCATTAAACCCATCATCACCACCACACAAGCACTAACCTTTGAAGCCCTGGAGTATGGTGTCCATCAGTCACTTTCTTCAACCACGCAGACGACACAGTCGACTATGACGCGCAAGCTAAATACTATGCCCATCTTGCCAACTCTGGCTTGAATGGACTCATTGTCATGGGATCCAATGCCGAGGCTTTCCTTCTCACCCGCGAAGAGCGCTACGAGCTCATCGCCCTCGCCCGCAAGACCATCGGCCCTGACTTTCCCCTCATGGCCGGCGTCGGCGCCCATTCCACCAAGCAGACTCTCCAACTGGCTGAGGATGCACACAAGGCTGGCGCCAATTATTTGCTGGTTCTGCCTCCAGCTTACTTTGGCAAAGCGACTACAATGAATGTCGTGAAGCGCTTCTTCGCAGAGGTTGCGGCCAAGTCGCCCCTCCCTATCGTCATCTACAATTTTCCAGGTGTCACAAACGGAGTTGATCTTGACTCTGAGACTATCGTTCAGATTTACGAGGAGAGCAAGAAGTCGCACCCCAGCGGAAAGTCGAATATCGTCGGAGTAAAGCTTACTTGCGGTTCTGTTGGTAAGATCACTCGTTTAGCTGCGCAGATTCCCTCGGACGAATTTTCTACATACGGTGGTCAATCGGACTTCCTCATCGGCGGTCTTGCAGCGGGCAGTGTTGGTTGTGTCGCGGCTTTTGCCAATGTCTTTCCTACTCTCACATCAAAGATCTACGCCTTGTACAAGGAGGGCAAATTCGACGAGGCGCTCAAGTTGCAACAGCTCGCGGCCCTGGCGGAGAGGCCTTGCAAGGCGGGTGTCGCGTCAACCAAGTATGCTGTAGCAGTTTACTCGGCCAAGTTGGCTGGTGTTGAGGGCGCCGAGGAGAAATTGGCACCACGACATCCGTACGAACCTGTTGGTGACGCGGTGAAGCAAGGCGTGAAAAGCATTATGAAGGAGGCTGGAGAGAAGGAGGAAGAGTTGCTCCAGACATGGACTGATCGTGTAAAGGGACGATTGAACTAGAATATCAGATAGAGAAAAAAAACATGTGGTTTATAGCATTGCTGAATTGAACAGTAGTAAACCATTTTGTGTGATTTGACAATTGATTGGAGTCTTGAGATGATGACGAGGATCCTGGTTGGAGATCAGCGACAAAACTTGTAGCGGCTCGCTGCATGCATTTGTTGTCTTTCTATGCCCTGTTTAGGGTCATTGCATTCCCATGAATTGTGCTTGATTTGAGACCAACCAGTCATTTCAACAGCAAGTATATGGAGGGAGCCCTGTTTGTCCTGTTGTTCATCAGTTGCCAGTGCCAATGAGAGCGAAGTCGGTGTAATCTCTCCACTCACTCCAGCCCCTGGCGTTATCATCGCCTCTCTCCTCCACTCTGTGACCAGGGTGAAACCTTTGAGTAGGTAGTAGTCCCCCAATTCTTACCGTGGACAAAGACAGACAGACAACAAGAACCCCCCCCCTTGGATACTAAATTAGTGACCTATCTAGGCATTAGCACACTCTCGAGTTCTCTTTGTTTGTCGTCCCTGCATTAGCAACCTTGTATGGACGGTCTGGGCTGTCAAGGTAGCCTCGTGACCTCCTCTATAGTGGGTGGCGGCTACACTAACCCTGAATTTATAGTGCCCAGTAATATCATTATCAGTGTCAGTATCCGTCCATATCAATGTCAGTGAGGCTACACTAGCCAGAAACTCAAAACCCCCGCAAACGTCTTTTCCCTCTCGATTGTGGTCTGCATCAATCAATTGCCCTTTACCCTCTTCATTTTTGACAGTCAAAAAATGGCCCCTTCGTCATCGCATGCGCGCAAGTCCTCGGGGACAACCGAATCTGTTGGAAGAGGCGCAGGAGGTCGAGTTTCCAAGAGATCCGATAACGCGTGAGTCCACTGAACAAACATGAACCCTGTCCTTGTCCCTTGTCTGTTTGTCGCAGCTTCACCTTGTTCACCAAACTCCAGTCTCAATTGGGACCATCATCAAGGCAAGAACTGATCAAGAAGCAATTAGATGCTCAAGATGTCGAAAGCAAAAAATAAAATGCTCAGGGTCTCATCCTTGTGATGCCTGCAAAAAGAGAAAACTCTCTTGCGAGTTTGATCAACGCGACCAGAAGATCCTTGTCACTCGTGGGTAAGTCTTCATCATCACCGCCACGTCAAACGGCACTTCACAACATGACTATACTCATGCTGATACCTCGTCAGTTTTATCCTCGAGTTGCAACAACGCGCTGCTTCAAATCAGCCCAGCAGTGGCCCTGTCGAATATGTCACGCCGGGTTCACTGGATACAAACATCAATGTTGGCGGTCTGTCTGATCAAGGTATGTTTAAAGACTTCTGACCCCCATCACCACTGACACTACCATAGTAGAAGCACCGCCTCGCATGCCATCACCAGGATGCAATATCTCAGTGTCTCTCCCTCCAGACGATTGTAGACTTGACAGTGGGAGCAGTACAAATAGTGGCAGCAGAGGGCTCGATCCCATTGCTTCCGCTCTCGTAAATCCGTTATCTTCAGGGCAATCCAAGTTCATGGCCTCGGCGCAAGGCCGAGAATGTAAACACACTTTCCCCAATGCTATGAGAACAGCACTGACATCGCAGTCTACCTTGGAACATCGTCTAATTGGTCCTTCACACGTCGCGTCCTCAGCCTCACTCATGAATACGTCCACCAAAGTCCAATCGCCGCCGACAACCTCTTGTTTGATGGCTTGGCGTATGATCTCGGATGGAATGGCTCTCGTATTGCCCCTGTGCCCGAACCTCCCATCATGCCCAGTCTGGACCATGCGCTGTTCCTGGTCAACACTGTCAAGTTCCATTGTGGTCAATTGTTTCACCTTTTCGACGAGGAAACATTCATGGGGTATTTACACGAGTTCTATAAAGATCCGAAAGGCCATATAGAGGCTGCAGACCTCCGCTACGTCCACCTCCTCCTCATACTGGCCTTTGGCAAAGCCTTTGCAGAGAACAACAACTACCAGTCTAAAAGGCCGCCGGGTGCTGATTACTTTGTGACTGCACTGAGGATCTTGCCTAGTATTCACGTCCTCGTCTACGAACCACTCATATCAACCGAGATCCTCTGCTGTGTAGCCCTATACTTTGAGTCCCTTGACTATCGACATTCTTCACATGGATTTGTACGTTTCCTCAATCACCCTTATAATGACGGTACTGACATGTAAAGATTGGACAAGCGATGAGAGTCGCGTTGGGTCAAGGTATGCACACAGACATGCCCGTAGATCAACTGGGTGAACGCATTGTCGAGCGAAGCCGGAGGATATGGTGGACTGTTTACGTACTAGACCGCGAGATGACATCCCTCATGGGCTTGCCCCAGTCGGTACACGATGATGACATTCATCCGGCACTTCCACATTTTGATGGTTCTTCACAAAGGGCAGCAGCATTAAACATGCAGATCCGGCTATGTCGAAGTATTGCATCCGTCGGCAGAGGTATGATGACTTCCAGGCATAGTAGCGGATTTCGTTAATGCAGATAATAGGAGTCTATGGAATTAATGGTCGACTGAACAAGAAGTTTCTGCTCAGCACTAAGAAGGTTCTCGAGAACATCGCCGGTCTCGCAGACGAACTACAACAACAATTTCCTCTCGGCGTTGACAAAGCCATAAACGGTGTTTCGAGAGTAGCAGGCTATCTCCATACTCTCTATCATCAGGTAAGTCCATTGGCCCTCGCCTCCTCCTGATTTGCTACTGACAAACCCAGTGCATTGTCCTCGCAACAAGACCATTGCTACTATGCTTTCTCAAGATCCGTTTCGAAACGCCGGACGCCATAACAGAAGCACTCAACTCGTCCCAGACTGTCTGGAACTTGATCAAGATGTGTATCGACTCTTCATACCAAATGATCAATATTCTTGGCTGTTTGCAAAGTCAAGGTCTGCTTGGTAAAAATAACTCGAGGTTGTTCTCGCCATGGACAAGTGACTAACCTTTTGATCACAGAAGCATTTCTGCCCTTCGATCTTGAATCTCTGTTTGTATCAAGTTTCAACCTGCTTATTGCACCAGTTCTTGACCCGAGATTCTCCGAGCACGACGTGACTTTCCGGCATAAGACGTCGATTATTTTTAGTGAGATGGTAAACAAGGGGAATCTCATCGCTGTGTTTCGCAGATCGGAGCTGCAACAGCTTGACGATATGCTCAGCAGTCTGTCACGCGATCACGATGACATCACGCCGATACCTATAGATGGACAAATTATTGGAGGTACGATGCCGGAAGAAGTTGATGGGTCTTTACTGGACCCCAACGACGACAACGAGACTATGGCGTCCTTGGTACCACCTATGGATGATTTGGGCATGGATGCGTGGTTTACAACGGCGCAAATGATCGACATGGCAAATTCCATCGCCAATAGTGATACGGAATGGGTTTCGCATACGATGATGGAGCACGATATTTGGTAGGAGGTGGGACAGGAAAAGGAACGCAGTCTGAATTATGGTATCAGTGTTGACTGTGAAGAGGATGGAAAAGCATGTTTATTTTAAAACCGCTACATACTTATGATACCTGCAGGAATGAGACTTGTGCAGGAAGGAGTCTGTTCATGGTACCAACATAGTATTAGAGTATTAGTTTGTAATAAGACATCTCCTACCCACCAGCAAAGACCGCGACTGGGTATTGTTGTTTAAATACACAAACGACACACAATTAAAAACACAAGATCATCCCACAGCTCTTTCCAACTTCTCCCTGAATGCCATCCATGACCTAGCAATACTTCCTCCATCATTAACCCATGTGTCTTTCTTCCTCTGCACGGCTTCTAAACCTCTCAAGGTTTCCACTGCTCTCTGCTCTTCGATGTCTCTGGCCGAGAACCAGGTTCCGTGAAGACCATAGGGCACTCGCTGTGGGAGCCTAACCTTTGCCACGACATCGCGCATGTTCTGCGCGTCAAGAATCCAGAGTTCCGAGGCGGAAGACGAGGGGCAATCGCCATTGGGCAATATCTGAGATTCATCAAAAACATAGAAGAGCAGGTAGCCAGCATCCTCTTCAGTGACACCAGCACGAGGAACGAAGCGTGGTTCCTGTGCAAAGTGCCTTGGGGGCAGGCGAAAGATCTTGATAGGATCGTTATCGTCTTGCGAATCGAGAATCTCTCGAGCAGACCGCCCGTCGACACAACCTGTAACTGGTCTTGTATTCATCCTCTTGCCTCGCTCGATGAGTGTCTTTGCATCCATCTTGACAAGAAGATCAACCTTGTCTGCTCGACCAAGTGCAACACCGAAGCAGGATGTTGATGTGCTGCAGCCATAGATGTAGCGAGCATCCTGCATCTCGCGGTCTGGACGGACTGATGGGAATTCGAATGGCATGGTTGAGAGAGCCCATTGGTTAATGACATTGTTCGTAGATGTTGCAGACATATCAAACTCGTAGTAGTATAGTCGGCACTGGCTGTAGTCATCTGCCTCGTCGCTGGAAGAAAAGTAACCGCCATCGTCCACCTTCTCAGTAGGCGACTCCAACATGGGTGCTGCCTCAAATCGTCGAATATCCTTCTCATCCCATTGGGTAATATCCGCTGTCGCATGAGGAAGTACGGTATTAACACGCTTTGGTTTCACTGGAGGCTTGATATTGCCAGCCGTGTATACGACTGTAGAAGACGTCATGCGACAGGCTAGAAGGTTGACAGAGCGGGTACCATTGACAGATCTTGTGTCCCATGAATTTGCAGTGTGAAAAATGCAACAAGGTGCTGTTTGGAACCAACGCACGTTGGAGGGTTCATGACGTGGGAACACGCCAAAGCGCGAAGGTTTGGAAGGGTCATAAGATACCACCTCTTTGTTCTTGGCCAGGTTCATAGGATCCAGGGTTAGTGGAAGATCCATTATGATGGTGTGAGCGCGTGATGCTCCAAAATCGTGCATCATCCTGGCTCCAGATACACCCGGGACAGCTTGGTTGACAAGCCTGCCAGCAGTCGGTGCTTGGACGTCGGTTTTGGGAAGAACAGAGTAATGCACGTAAGGCTGTATAAAGGTGTTGTGATAGAGGATCATTTCTCCCGAAACCGGGTCGACCTTGGGATGTCCAGTTGTCCACTCTCTCATCGACTTGAAAAGACTGTCACCTCCAAAAGGCTCGATCTTGTTCTCTGAGAGGGCTTGCTCAGGCTCGCCTTCAGCTTGAACACCATTGTACCAGCCGACGGTATCCAAAGAAGGGAGCTGTATGCGCATAGGTGGACCACTCTCACATGTCGCCAAGGCTCGACCATCGTGGTATAGGATGGCTGTGTTGGCAACGCTTGTGCGCTTCAGAGCTTGTTGTGATCCAGGAAGATTCGAGAGAAATACTAGAAACATTGTCCTGAATGTCGCAAGCATGATTTTAAGTAGTGATGATAGAGGGTTGACAAGTGTAGTGATACTTGGCATGATGGGTGACAAGACCGACGTCGTCTTCCTTGATAAGTACAGGTCTGTGAGGATGTACTGATTCACAAACTCGGGAACGATCTGACCGTCAGAATGTCCCTTCCTGAATAAGACACCAGACAGCATACCGTCGCCATCAAACCAATGTGCATCTCTACCAAGATCCTCATGACTGACTGGATTGCCTCCATTGCGAACATATTGTCCGCCAGTGAGTTCTGGAGGGATGCATCCACTATGAGTGCATGGTGTAAGATTGAGTGTTTTGTGAATCGGCGCAAAATTACCGATAAGATATCTGTGAGATGTGAGTATGTTTGTCGTGGAGGTTTTACTGCCTAACACACTTACGGATGACGAAGTGTTTGTGGTGGTGATTGCTCTTTTGGGTGAGACATTGATACCGTTGCAGGTGCAATCTGTTGGAATGGATCCATGACGAATAAATGAGGTTAATGTTGGAGCTCTTTCATTCATACAAAAGCATGAAGAAATGATCATTACGGTGTATAACAAAGGTTGCCAGAATGCATGGTAGGTGGGTAGAGCCAAGACACGAGGCAAAGCATTTGCATCCAGAAGGGCATCAGATCAAAGCCACGAACGATCCATTATCATTACAAGACACTAGGGGGAGAAATCCTTCAAGCTTGATATATACTAACCCAACTGGTACCGGCTATCGCGGCAGAAAATGGAGATGTCCATCGATCAAAGAATGGCATCAAAAGCAGGTAATGGAAGTCGGCAGCGAATACCACCCTTTTCGTGGTGATCTCAAATTTGGGTCCGATATCACGGCAAACTCCAAATGACCGACGGACCCTAGCTAAAGAAAAAATAACAGGGATCCTCTTTTGGGTCGTCTGTCTCAGCAAAAAAGTTAATGATGACAAGTAGACTAGACAAAAGAGGGCGAAGCATAAAGGTTGAGAGGGTGAGGGAAAAAGTCTTGACGTCAACGTTTACCTAACACGGCAGGGGTATGTTAGTTTTATCACCACAGCACAACGGAACTTGCGGGCTTTTATTATTTTTAATTGTTAGTGTCAACTCAGCGTTCCAATGTCGCTCTGAAATTCTCCCCTAACAACCCTACTTGCAGAATACGTAAACTCTTTCCACGCTCACACTCTCCTTATTTTTTTTTTACTTATGACTCGATTTTCGATCTGGTCTCGATAATTCCCTGATCTTTGTGTTTATTGACGTCGTTGGCTTCTCCCGTGTCGCTTTTTCTCATACCCGTCACATACACACAAAGAATCGTCTTCACAATGGGCTGGGAATATGCCCAAGTGTACGTACCTTTTTCTTCCACAGCCAATACCCAACAAAGTGAGGCCCTTTGCTCACCCTTTTATATAGGCATCTCAAGTACACGATACCGTTTGGTGTCGTGTTATTCGCCGTCTACAGGCCATTGATGTCACGGCTGGACATTTTTAAACTCATATTTATGATAACAGTAAGTTGTTTTCCTCTTATTCTCAGAATGAATAATTTGAGTGCTAATTGTACATATCCAGACTGCCGTGGTTTCTACAATGTATGTGCGCTGCGCGCAATCCATCTTATCTCAGCTGACATCAGAAAAAGCCCGTGGGACTCTTATCTCATCAGAAACCGGATATGGACTTATCCTCCTGGAGTTGTCGTTGGACTGACTGCGTGGGATATCCCCGCTGAAGAGCTCTTTTTCTTCGTGATCCAGACGCTTAACACGTCTCTTCTCTACATGCTCCTCAGCAAGCCAACCTTTCATCCCGTATATCTCAGCAAAGCTAGTACCTCTGGAAAGATAGCTGGACAAATTCTATTTGCCTCGGTCATCATTTTTGGCCTAGTTTCCATCAGGAGCGGTGGTGAGGGCATGTACATGGGCCTTATCCTGATCTGGGCCTGTCCATTCCTCTTGTTTCTATGGTAATATGCGCCCTGCTTATTTGACTTGATTGAGATGCTAATCTAGCGCAGGACCATTTCATACCAGTTTATTGTGAATCTCCCATGGACCAATACTCTGCTCCCAATTGCCCTGCCAACTGTTTATTTGTGGGTGGTTGACACTTTTGCGTTGCGAAGGGGAACATGGAGTATCACGTCAGGTACCAAATACGGCATAGTACTTTGGGATGGTTTAGATATCGAGTAAGATAATCCTGAAATAGTGACATGGAAATTGCTAACATATCCTAGGGAGGCGGTTTTCTTCCTTCTTACTAACACCTTGATTGTCTTTGGCCTTATCGCAAACGACAACACATTGGCCATTCTAGACACATTCCCTGAGCATTTCCCTAAGAACAAGGGTCTCCCAACCCTGGGATTGGTCGTTCGAGCTCTTCTTTTGCCCGAGGACAAATATGACCAGGAGAGAATCTCAGGTCTGGTTAGCGCAGTTGATCTTCTCAGGAAGAAGAGCCGCAGCTTCTACCTCGCGAGTGGAGCCTTTGAAGGAAGACTCAGAATTGATCTCATCCGCCTGTACGCTTTCTGCAGAGCTGCCGACGATCTTGTTGATGAGGCTCCTTCTGTCGATGATTCCCGAGCCGCCATTGAAAAGTTGAAAGAATTCCTGGATATGGCTTACAAACAAAACGAGGATGAGGAAATTTCGCCCCAGCTACGCGAATTCGTCACATCCAACTTCCCTGAAATGTTCCACATGGCTCTCCTTCAACTCCCGACTTTTTATCTACCAAAACAGCCTCTCGATGACTTACTCAAGGGATTCGATACCGATCTTCTCTTTGATCGAAAATCTGGCAAGTTCCCCATCAAATCTACCGAAGATTTAGATATCTATGGTAGCCGCGTAGCTGGAACAGTTGCTGAGCTCTGCAACCATCTCATTCTTTACCACACCCCTGAATCAGTATCTCCCGAAGTTCAGCGCGAGGTTGTTGCTTCAGGTCAAGAAATGGGCATTGCACTTCAATACGTCAACATCGCTCGCGATATCAAGGTTGACGCTGAGATCGACCGCATCTACCTTCCTCTATCCTGGCTCAAGGAAGCTCAGCTCACACCCGAAGATGTGATACAGCAACCACATGGTCCTGCCATTGAGGCTCTACGCCAAAAACTTCTTGATCGTGCTTTTGAAAAGTACGACGCTGCCAAGGGAGCCATTGATAAGCTTCCTTCAGAAGGAAAAGGTCCAATTAGAGTTGCTGTTGAGAGTTACATGGAGATCGGACGTGTGCTTAGAGAAACGGGACCTGTTCTCAAGAAAGGCAGAGCTACTGTTCCCAAGTCGAGACGCATTCGAGTCGCCTGGTCTGCATTGAATCACTAGCGATGCTTTGATGGGTGGATTTAATATGTGGTAGCAGAGACTATTTTATTTTAGACATTCTTAGATTACTGATTCACCACCCCTTAATCATTTTAGTCTTGATGTATCTATACTCAATTCTGAATTATTTTCAACTTTGTTAGTCTCTTTTTGTTGTGCCAAGGATCTTGAATGGTATCAAAAGTATAATTCTTGACGTTGTGAAAAGGCCAGATTGACAGACAACCTCCAGCCGACATGACCAATCGTAGAACACGCTTTCTTGTTGATTATCCCGCTAAAGCACCCCCAGGCCATTACAGTCAATGATCATCAGACCATCAGGTAACCTCAAACAGCAACAATATCAATAAATGACTCACAGATTCTTGATAAAAATCACTGCGCCTCGATGGTAATCCAGGGTAGCATTCACATGGAAAACAAAACGAGTCCGAGTCCGAGCCAATTTCATGACAAGAGACAGAAAAGTGGGTAAAACAGAAATGGAAGACGTCATTGACTCTATACTCTCAGCATATCAAAAGTCATTGTTCGGGTGAATCACTAAAGATTCTCAAATCCATTATTCCTCACTTGTTTATACCGCAAAAATGAGTGATATCAAGCAACAGCAAAAGTCCGTTATTGTGATAGGTATGTATGGTTACAGATTGGTGTTCTGTCTATGTCGATCATTCGAGCTAATCAACTTCTTAATTAGGTGCTGGCGTTGGTGGTGTTTCAACCGCTGCGCGACTCGCAAAGGCCGGCTTTAAGGTCACCATCGTTGAAAAGAACGATTTTACAGGTGGACGTTGTTCACTAATTCACAAAGATGGCTACGTGAGTTTAACTTGACTGTCAATTCTGTTTTGCTATGATGGCTTTACTAACACCTTGAAGCGCTTTGATCAGGGTCCTTCACTGCTTCTTCTCCCCCGCTTCTTCCACGAGATCTTCCAAGACCTAGGAACATCTCTTACAGCTGAAGGAGTCGAGTTGTTGAAGTGTGAGCCCAATTACAACATCTGGTTCGGCGATGGTTCATCCTTCGAGATGTCAACTGATCTCACCAAGATGAAGAAGGCCATTGAGGCTGTTGAGGGCATTGATGGCTTTGAGCGATATCTAGGATTCCTCCAGGAGTCGCATCGCCATTATGAAGTCAGTGTTGAGTCAGTCCTGCGAAGGAACTTCCCCAGCATCCTGAGTCTGGCGCGTCCTGAAGTTCTGTTCAACTTGTTCAACATTCATCCCCTCGAGAGTATCTGGACACGTGCCAGCAAGTATTTCTGGACCGAGAGACTCAGGAGAGTCTTCACCTTCGGAAGCATGTACATGGGCATGAGTCCTTTTGATGCCCCCGGAACATACAGTCTGCTCCAGTATACTGAGCTGGCAGAAGGTATCCTGTATCCCAGAGGTGGATTCCACAAGGTGAGCTTGTTTCTCGCTATCCACTAATGTCTTTTCCACTAACCACATTCCAGGTCGTTGAAGCATTAGTCAATGTTGGTCAACGGCTAGGCGTTGAATACCGTCTCTCGACTGGTGTCAAGTCTATTTCCATTGACCAAGCAACCGGCAAGGCCAACGGCGTTGTCTTGGAGAATGGCACACATTTGCCCTCAGACATTGTAATCTCAAATGCGGATCTCGTCTACACCTATAACAATCTTCTACCCAAGACAAGTTACGCAGACTCACTATCGAAGCGTGAGACATCATGCAGTAGCATTTCTTTCTACTGGTCCGCATCAAAGATCATTCCTGAGCTCAACGCCCACAACATCTTCCTCGCCGACGAATACCAGGAGTCATTCGACAGCATCTTCAAGGAACACCTAATTCCTACAGAACCTTCTTTCTACGTCAACGTTCCTTCGCGCATTGACCCTTCGGCTGCCCCTGAGGGCAAGGATGCTATTGTTGTCTTGGTGCCTGTTGGTCATCTTCTCTCAGACTCTGCTGGCACACATCGTGGTGCTTCTAAGTCTGGAAACTCGAGTATCCTCGAGGGAGGCCAGGACTGGGAGAAGATGATTTCTCTTGCTCGCGACACTGTTATTGCTACTATGAAGGCCAGAATAGGAGTTGACCTAGCCCCTCTCATTGAGAATGAGATCATCAACACGCCTTACACATGGCAGGAGAAGTTCAATCTCGACAAGGGAGCTATCCTTGGTCTGAGCCATTCTATTATGAACGTCCTGGCCTTCCGCCCTGGTACTCAGCACTCCAAGTATAAGAACCTTTACTTTGCCGGTGCCAGCACACATCCTGGTACTGGTGTTCCTGTGTGTATCGCTGGCAGCAAGATTGTTGCCGAGCAGATCATGAAGGATTCAGGCTTCAAGAAGCATCAGATTCCTTGGTCTCAAGATACCTCCAAGTCCCCTAAGAGTGGACTTGACAAGCTTCACGATTCGTCGCTAACACTTTTCCAAGCCTTCCTGGGAGCTTTGGTTGCCATGTTGTTGGCTTACTATTACATGTTTATTGCTTCTAATTAGCGATCCCTAGGCATTGAAGATTGATACTGACATACATCCTCTTTTCATGGGAACTGGTAGTTAAAACTTTTAGAATAATACACTCTAATACTTACTGTTACCTGAAGCTACAGAGCGAGGGAAAACGGCAGTGTTAGGCTTATGAAATCGCGAAAAATCACCAAACACTATTCTTTTGACTTGAACTAGAGATGCGATTAAAGGTGAATCGGTGATATTGCGTTAGTTCAGCTGCATAAAGGGACTTGACATGTGCTAAATCGGATAATACTCGGCCATCAGGCCTGCAATAGCAATCGACTTTGGCTGGCACCATCGTGATGACTCTACTACTACCGCTTAAATCCATGAGTGTCGTCACTTTGATCCAAATTGTCGATCAGCCTTGTGATTCTCGACTCGGCGATCTAGCGAAGAAGCCCATGCTCATCTACTGTTACCCGGTAGGGATCGGCGCTACGGTTACCGGCAACCTTCTGGCAGGCCTGGGCGCCGTCTGAGCATAACCCGCGTGGTGAAAACGTGAGGGTGTGGGCCAGCTTGTACGTCGGCGTCATCGACTCAAACAGCGTCCATCGACTGGAGATAAACGTCGCATCGGCCATCACTCAGAAACACTACAATGACGACTACATAATCGGCAGTTTGCTGCCGTTTATGCTCGGCAGGCTCGGTATGAAGTCATCGGAGGTTTATTTGACACACGGTTTGAAGATTCTTGGCCATGCACGACGGCATTTAAGTGTTTAATAGAGCTGCCACACCTCAGCAATCCAAACAGATCATCTTGTCTTGGCTCACTAACACGGTAGTACACTTGAGTAATACAGCACAGCAACTCAAGTACTTTCTTGCTCGACGAGAACCAATTGTCACGATGGCCGAACATCTCCATGCCCGTAACGATGCCTTGAAGACTAACGGTAGGCTATTCTCAATCGCTACAGCTGACTTGAGCACTACTAATCAGTTTCTAAAGGCTTCAACTTCAATGGCATCCACTCCCAGATCAACATTACCCCACGAGGCTCTGACTGGTACTTCACTGTCTGTGCTGTCATGACAGTCTCCAGCATCGTCTTTGTCGGAATGGGATTGAGGAAGCCCCGAACCCACCGCATCTTCCACTACATCACCGCGTCGATCACCATGGTTGCAGCTATCGCATACTTCACAATGGGTGCCAACCTGGGTTGGGCTCCCACCGAAGTCGAGTATCATCGCCGCAATCACGAGGTTGCGGGCAACTACCGCGAGATCTTCTACGTCAGATACATCGACTGGTTCATTACTACTCCTCTACTTCTCATGGACCTTCTCCTTACTGCTGGCATGCCCTGGCCTACTGTTCTCTATGTTATTCTTGTTGACGAGATCATGATTGTTACTGGTCTGGTCGGTGCCTTGGTCACTTCTTCCTACAAGTGGGGATACTTTACCTTTGGTTAGTTCAAACTTATGATCCAAGTTGCGTGCATATACTAACATACCGCCTAGGATGTGTTGCTCTCGTCTACATTGTTTATCAACTCGCCTGGGAAGCTCGAATTCACGCCAACCATGTCGGTCCTGATGTCGGCCGAGTTTTCCTTATGTGCGGTTCCCTGACTGCCGTCGTCTGGATCCTCTACCCCATTGCCTGGGGTGTCTGCGAGGGTGGAAACCTTATCTCTCCCGATTCCGAGGCCATCTTCTACGGTATTCTTGACCTTATCGCGAAGCCTGTGTTCGGAGCCCTTCTCCTCTTTGGCCATCGCAACATCGACCCTGCTCGCCTTGGACTGCGAATCCGCGATGTTGACGAGCGTATTATTCCAGAAGGTCCCAACGTTAAGCCTGGACAGCAGCGAACCGCCACCAACGTCAACGCCCCCGAGGGCTCGACATCTGCTTAGAGCATAAATTAATGTCGAGGTTACGCCTCCTTCCAGGGGACAAGGCCTTCTGGCAAGCATTGGCAATTGCTGAGACGATAAGATTTATCGCACATCGGCTCAACTACTATGTCGGCGGTAACCATATGACTCAACACAGTCACAGAACTTGACACTTTGGATTACCTTTTCGTCGGCTCTTTACTATGGAGGATTTGTCAATTCACAAACCATTGTCTGGTGATACCCTGCGGTCTCTTTGAATCACGGATATAGCTTGGCGGAGGCGGATTCAACAGTTTGGGCCCAGTATAAATATTATTAGATGTTTAGTTAATACTGTAATAATAACATTAATATCTTTTCTTTATCTTTATGGAAACACCAATTATTTACAGGTGAGCAATTTTGAACTCGTGATAGAAGCAATTGGTGATTTCTCATGCACAATGTTCTTAGGTTTCGAACATGATAGTCTCTAGGATTATTGTATCGAAGAAACGATATCTTGAGGATGCCAGGAGATGTCAGCGTAGCACTGTCTGGCTCATGCGATATTGTATACAACTTGGGGTATGGATATGATGTCAAGTCACCTTGGTTAAGTCGTTTAATCAGATTATAAACATTAACGCTGCTCAGATGATTCTCAATCTATAGATGCTTCAATCCATCTTCCTCTCTTCAGTCTTGGGTTCAACGACTTGCTCAGGTGTTGCAACCCTAACTGGTGTACCGTCCATAATGGGTGTAATACCACCATTCATATAATGATCCTCCCACTCAACGTCACTGAGGTACTTGAAGTCCAGACCTCGAATCTCATGCTCCTCGCTCGCTCTAAGATGCAGTCCAGGGATTTTGTTGATGACAAAGAGTAGCAAGCAAGAGACGAAGAAAGACCAAGCCGCGCAGGTGACAGCACCAGCTAACTGCAGACCGAGCTGCTTGTAGTTTCCCTCCCACCATCCACCGGCATATGAATCTCCAGATACTCCGTCCAAGGCGGGGACGAATTTGGCTGCGAATAGTCCTGTTAAAATATCGCCGATGACTCCTCCGATTCCATGGATGGCAAAAATATCCAGACCATCATCGATCGAAAGGAGATATTTATATTTGACAGTATAGAAGCAGCCGACGGTAGTGACGAGGCCAATGACCGGTGCGACATAGATGGGTGTGAAACCTGCACAAGGCGTTATACCGACAAGTCCTGCGATGATTCCAGAACAGAACCCAACGAGACTGAACTTGCGTGTATGCATGTAACCCAGGAGAACCCAACCAAAACCGCCAGCACATGCCGACATGTTCGTATTTACAACGACATAGATGGATCGAAGACTGAGGTTGGCCGTACTACCGCCATTGAAAGCGAACCAACCAAACCAAATAAGGATAGTGCCGAAGCACATAAGCAAAGGGTTGTGAGGCTTGTAGTGCACCGCTTTCTTTCGGTCGGTAATAGTGGCATCTGGAATTCGAGGGCCGAGCATCATTGACCATGCTAGGGCTCCAAAGCCACTCGCGATATGAACGGGTCCTGAACCGGCGAAATCGTAAAGACCGAGATTGTAGAGCCATCCACTTGGGTTCCATTCCCAGTAAGCGAGGCTATGAGAAGAATGTTAGTTGCTACATAGCATACGGAAATGTTCAACGTACATGTAATATACAAAGGTCGTCCAGCAGAGAAGAAAGACCATACTAGGCCAAAGTCTACCTCTCTCTAACATAGCTCCAGCTAAGATCATGGCGGTGGCTGTCACAAAGGTAACGCCAAAAACGGCATAGAGAAGTTCAGGAATGTCGCCATTCGCAAGCGATGGCTGAGCAAGGACGTTGTGGAAAGCTGCCAGTGATAGATCGCCGAGAATCGGGTTTGTAGTGCGGCTTTGATACAATGAATAACCGTAAATCCAATACTGGATACCGACCGCGCAGGCGCAGAAGAGAGACTGCAGGATCATTGTCAAGGCAGCCTTTCGGCGATGCATTCCCGCGTACTATTGAGATTAGATGTGTCTCTCCGAAGGGAATTAAGAGACTTACAAGAAAACCGATCGCCGGTGTAATCTGCCAACAAAGAATTGTGCATACTAGCATCCAAGCCAAATCTCCCTATTCTATGGTTAGATACGCTAGGCGAGTTTGATCAATTGTAAGTACCTTATCGTATGGTGCATTCAAGTCTTTGGTGATAGGATCACCACCCGTAGGGTCAACAGCGTAGTCCGGCCACTCAGTGACCGGTGTGATTGAAGAACCAGCCATGCTGTAGCAGGTTTAGTGGTAAGAGGAGATGCAGGGAATTTCCATTCATCATGCCGAAAATCCACTTGGACTTGTTATATAAACCTAGGATAAATGAAGCTTGGGATCTCGATATCTGGGAGATTGCTGCAGTGTCTTGCCAAGAAATGGATGTCATCACTTGTTTGGGATCTTTTTACTCTTTCCGGCGAATTCTCGCGAGATAAGGAGTGTTACACCAAGATAACAATCGCTCAGAGGTTGTGGCGTTTATGCTTATCTCTGGGCAACGGGAGGTAATGATATGTGGTTGGTGGGATCAAACGATCGACATCAAGATAACGGGCTGATAGACACCAAGGTCTGAGCCAGTTGGGAATTCCAGAAGACGGCTCAGTTAGTCGGGACGTACAAAACAGTCACTGTTTACATTTGACAGTCTTCAGGCCAATTCTCTACCAACTCGTTTCTCTATGGCTTGAGCGTGAGACAACCAAAGCTACTGGTCTATACCTGGAACAGTACAGACCTGATGACGGCTTGCCCGTCATAAGAAATAGGGCTTCTGCAGGGGGTTCTCTCCTTCTCGGTACTTTGCTGTGGGCTTATCTCTGCGCCTCCCTGTTGGTACGCTAGCGGGCAAAACATGGAGGTGGAGACTGGGGTGAATTGGTTACGGATCCGCGATACTCGTTTGAACGTGGAGCTAATCTAAGGATTGCTTAAGTTCGCTATCAATAGTGTGAACCAGGCAGATAAGAAATATGCTTATCGCCTCGAGACCTATCAGACTCGCATAAAGACCAGACCCCTGCGCTTCATATCCAGGATCAATCTAAAGAAGAGCGTATGATACCAGATACATATATCCAGCTTGTTCACTTAATGCATTTTGTCATTTACCTGAACCCTTTCTTTCCCCTGCAACTAACTAAATTGGTTCCAATACGTTTAGTTCCAGCGATGCCGAAGGGTGCTTGACTCCATCTCCTCCAGGTTCCATGGCGCAAATGGAGAGTCTTCCGTTAATGGTCTCTGAGACTTACGGGGCAACCTTCTGGTACGTAGCAGTTCCCTAGTACTCGACCTGGTTACCATAGTACTACTCAGTGCATTGCGGATTCTTCCACGCCATTATTCACCGACTCTGAATTTGGTTTTATTTACTAAGTCAATTGGCGCTGCACTGCTATACAAACGACCAGGTCGTGTTGGCTTTAGTCAGCCTCTGTCATGCTATGTAAGGTACCGCTAGCGCAGCCCTCGTAAGACAAATGCTTCATCATGATTACGTGAAGGAATTTCAGAAGCTCTGTTATATTCTTCATTTAATCATTAAATACATTTAGAGCGCATAAGACGTACTCTTGGATCTTGTCAATTAACATCGTGCTACCAACCCATCACGATCATGGAAATTACGCCAAGGCGAGCCAACAGCCATGAAGTTCACGGTGGGGAGATGGAGTCAAGGCCCAACTTTGAGGTCACGGGTCCTCGATTCCAGAGCAACGACTTACCATTTGCCGGACGGCTCGGGGCCAATCAAGCGTGCGTGATCGATGGTGCAACAAGTGAGGGCGAGAGGCTACTAGAGCGCCAGCCTGATGCAACACCACATATGTCATTCAGTGAATTGGTCAACCTGCGTCCTATCGCCGATATTGATTTATGGAAGGCAGCATTGATAGAGGGAATTGGTAGCTTGTTCATGTCAGCTCCTTGGTCAGCCGTGGGCTAACTCTCGACAGGAACTTTATTGTTTGTCTTCGTTACGGTGTGGGCGAATTCTTCCCCCGATGTGATTCCTACTCAACCGACTCAGCAGCTAGGTAGTTTTGACAACGCTGCCTTTATAGGTCCGCTTGTTGGTGGTGTACTCAATGTGATACTTATAACTCTGTTTATCACATCCTTCGGTGCGATATCAGGAGCACATTTCAATCCACTCATCACATTCGCTACGTTTTGTGCCCGCCTTTGCTCGCTCCCACGTATGATTCTATACATCTCGGCCCAAGTTGGCGGCGCTACCGTAGCTGGTTTGCTGGTCAGAGCCAGCTGGGGAGGTCGAAACTTCAAGACTGGAGGCTGCTGGCTGTTCACTGAGGTCGTGCCAGCAAGAGAGGCATTTGTCATTGAACTCGTATTCGCTACTCTGCTCTTGTTCCTTGCGTTTGGCGTAGGATTGGATCCAAGGCAGGCCAAGATCATAGGTCCTGCGCTGGGCCCATTCCTCGTCGGACTTAGTGTTGGGACAATGAGCTTTGCAAGCGCCTTCTCTAGATATGGATATGGAGGAGCGGGGATGAATCCCGCGAGGTGTATGGGGGCTTTCGTGGGTAGCAGGTTCCCATCTTGGCATTGGATACACTGGTATGTTAAAACAGTTCAAAGACCTCTTGTTCGAATACTAACTATCCTCTCAAGGGCAGCAAATTGTATTGCTTGTATTGTCCATGGCATCTGCTATTATTTCATTCCCCCATGGACACAAGTTAAGGAATAGCATGCAAGACAGCTATGATCTCTACCATAGTACTTACGGCATGCCAACGATCAAATATAATTGTCGAAACTTTTGTGCTTCAAATATTCTCATGAATAGGTCTCATCATTAAGACCCTGTGGTAGACGCAACTATTTGTCACTCATATCTACCAAGATCTTTACTTGGTTATTTTTATCATGAATCAAAGCCTTTATTCCGTCCTCCACGATATTCTCAAGCTTTATTTTCCTCGTAATCATCCGGCTTGGCTTTATAGCACCTACCAAATCTGTTAGTTGACAGCCACAAACTCGAAATTTGAGATCTCACCTGAGGCAAGATTTGCGATGACAGCCTGAAAGTCTTTGTGGGCATATCCCAGAACAGACTTATACGAGCTCTCTTTCATCGTAATCCAATTTGGGTTAAAAGGAATCTCTTTCTCCCAGATAGCGAGATTGACGACGGTGCCTTTAGGCCTGACGACTTCACACGCACTTTTAATACTAGCAATATATCAGCGACAGCACACCAGCTTATCAGAGGATATTTACCTCATCGGTACACCGGCGCAGTCAAATACGACATCAGCACCCCCATTAGTCGAACCGAGCACGATCTCGTTGAGGTTCTCCTCGATCGGGTTCACGACGCGCGTGGCACCAAGCTCCCTCGCAAAGTTCTGTCGTGATGCAGCGACCTCCGAAAGAATGATTTCGCTGACGCCCTTTGCTTTAAGACATAGAATCATGGCCAAGCCAATGGGACCACCTCCAAGAATCACAACCTTGGAGCTTGGGTTGATCTGTGGCGCCGCCGTCATCGCATGCCACGAAACCGAGAGAGGCTCAACCAGCGCTCCAATCTCCAGAGGTAAATCTCGAGGAAGAGGATGGACATGTGTGGCATTGACGCAAACAGCTTCGCTTAAGCCTCCACCGCTTCCGCTCAAGCCTATGAAGCCACCACTGTGACATACATTCTCAGCGTGATTGTGACAGGCGGCGCAGTGACCGCAGAATAGCGTCGGCTGAATAGCACAGGGCTGACCGACTTCGAGGCCTTCGACATCAGGACCGACCTCGGTGATGATGCCCGAGAATTCGTGTCCAAGAGTGACAGGAATGGACTCTTTGGTGAGGGGATGAGGCGTCGTTGGACAGAAATTCGGGCCACCTAGATACTCGTGCAAATCCGTTCCGCAGATGCCGACAAACGCCGGAGCAACCTGTTTGCGGGGTCAGTTTCTGCGATTGACCAAGTCCTACAGGTCTGAGAGACCAACCTTGACTTGTCCTGGCTTTATAGAAGGCTGAGGAACTTGCTCAACGCGAATGTCCTCTATGCCATAGTATCTCGCTGCTCGCATCATGGTTGTGTAATGCGACTGGCGAACGGCTGTGGGGGTTCTGTGAAGAGTTTGTATAAAGAGGGGTTTGAATGCTGTAAATGGTAGCCTTGGCATAATGAAGATCATGCCCAAATGCTTTGCGGGAGATGAGTCTGGGTTTATATATACCGGATTCAGTCAGACCTCACATGATCTACTATCAGCTCATCGACCCACTGGAAACTTGCATTGTTGGCGAAGCCGCAAACACTAGACTAGTTAGCCTCCGCATCAAATCAATGGAACTCGATCTCCTTTTCTCGGGTCCATTCTAGCCCAGCGTTTAATTCGATTACTTGTTCATGCGCATCGTTAGCAAGCCATAAGAATGCGGGGTACAATGATGATCTCTCTCGTTTTGACTTCCATTCGACCTTTTTCCCCAGAGTCATAAGTTTTAAGATCCCCGTTTGGCGTTAGTGTGCGGACCAACGTCCGCAGATCGGCTCCGATGTTGTCGCTTACCGAGAGGTGACAGATGACTTTCGGCCTAGTATACAAGATTAATTATCCAATACCAGAGTTGCGCCTTGCAAAGAGTAAATAAAAAAGTTCATTCATCACGGTACTAGGGCCTGCAGGCGATAATAAGTCATGCCTGATTCGTGCTGTCCAAGCTCGGTTTTCAACGTTCTGCAAAGACTAATGAGGCAGATAGGATGAATTACACTCAAGTTGATGGTCACACAGTGATTCAAAGTAAAGCCCTGTGAAGCATTCATGCTCCTCTAATTGGCGATGGGTTCATCGACTTATCCTAGAGTTAGAAATATGATGCGCTTTCGCTGGGCTGACATGAGGCAACCCCGGACCCAGCGGTCACATATTACCCAATTCGCTGGATTTGAGTCTTGGCCTGATCACGGGTTGTCAGCAGCGTAAGCAATGTTGTATGTTGAAATACGGTGACAGAGTCTATATCTTGTCATTGCCATCATCACCTTTTCACTTTATGTCCTCGCCAAAACATCAGTGTGGACCGTTTTTAAGATGATTACTCTTGATTCCCTTCCCAGCGAAATAATTTTACAAATCTTTCGCGACAGTCCTCCACAAGAGCTTTACCGCCTCAGTTTTACATGCAAAAGACTGGGACTCATAGCTGGTTCTTGTCTATGGTTAGATATCGAACTTCACGAGAAAGGATATCACGAGTCGAGCGCGGAGATCACTCATCCACCATCCTACAGGACAGGACCGCGCCCTTACAACGATTCTAGTACATATGGTTGGCAGACTGACATTGGCAGAAGAGCAGAAACGTTGTTCACACTGCTGCTGAGTCTACACGCACATGATGAAGCGCGACTTACGCAACTTGCCGGGAGGGTGAGAAGTCTATGTACGGTAATAGAACCGAGTTGGCCATCCGAGGTGGATCAGTCCGTAAATCCGACCTTGATCTGGAACATTCTTCCTTACTTCACTAGACTCGAGTCGCTCGAGTTACATGGCCGCTCCAATACCTTGAACAACGCCAACAATTGTTTCCGCCTGCACGATGCGAAGCCATTGGCTAATCTCAAATTCGCAAAGCTTTCTGCCTACATACCACAAGATGTTGCAACGTATGTACTGCGGTCCGATGCCAGCCTCGAGCGCCTCGAGCTCGGAATGCTAGACGATCCCAGATCGGGGGATGTCGGCATAGATTCGGCTGACAACCTCAACTTTGGCGGACGGGAGATTGGTGGAGTCATTCCTCGGCCATTAGGTAGCTTCTTCTTTAACTGCTCTCCATCATTTCGGAACCTGAAGTATTTGCACTTGTGCCAGCCTTGCAACAGTCGCGGAGATTACTTCAACCAAATCAACGCCTGGTCAACATGTGCGGACAGTGCCACCCTGGAATCCTGGAAGAATCTCTTGGTGGCTTCATGTCAATCACTGGAGACCTTGGTGCTGGACCAACGGCCTGGAGCTGGTGTGGAAGATAACGAAGGGTTCTCGGAGGAAGAGTTTCTCAACACTGGTTCGTCTGGCCTCGGCAACAAAGCGCTCATTAAGTCACTGGGGAGCATGCTCACCAGCGAATCAAAGCTTCCTAGGTTGAGCCAAGTGTATCTGTACGGGTTCATAGTCAGATCTCCTCTTCGCAGGAGGCCATCTGGGGAGACTCCTGGAGATACACTGATGTATGGCCTTGCACGACGAGGTATTAAATGTGAGGCCAGGAGAGGAAAATGGTGCCTGTTTGATCAGGAATCAGGAACGACCTCATGGGCGAAATGGAATGGAGATGGATGCACCCATATTCACGACGAGTACATGGGAGTGAAATGGTACACGGTTTTAGCCAAGACATGACTGATACTGGAGGTCCAGGGATGAGCTTGAGTCTTGGTTGGCACTTTTACAAAGTTTCACATGGAATTGCTGCTAGAGCCTTCATATATATGACCTAAGCAGGCAATAAAGTTTATACAGGCACGGCAAAAAATGAAACGTGAACAATTGCTTGTTCACTAATACGCTTGCCTCAACACGGGATCGAACCGTGGACCTTGTCATTACTAGTGACACGCTCTACCACTGAGCCATTAAGGCGAGTACTTGTTTGATGAAAGGTGAGTTCCAACGAGCGCTCATGTACTAATCTCAATCTGTTCTTCGCTCCGAAGCTGACTGGTGTGGAAAGTTTTCCATACGAAATAACAATGACAGGTGGAATGAAAATTAATCTGAAGGCAAGTATTTTTTAGATTCGAACTTCTATTCTATCTCCACTATAACCATAACAAAACCATCATAACAGTCATTTATCTAAGTCCCTACATGGCTAAATCATCACTGTCGTTGTCCCTGGGCTGTGGCAGAGTAAGACTCTGCGTTGTAAGGACGTGACATCAGAGCGTCATCAGAGTTGTAACCCGTCATCGCAACAGGAGTTCCAGGCGATGTTCTCCTCTCATTACCCTGGAAAATGAACAGAATTGCCTTCAATGAATCGGATGGGTTAATCATTGCCAGCCAAGCATAAATGCCGAAGGGTCCTCCCTGGTAAGACTGCTCCGGCCTATCGTTCTCTTCCAGCTTGGCAAATGTTCCACGGCCGTGACCATGGACATATACCTTCCAAGGGTATGCAATGTAGAAGAAAATCGACAGTGGAACCATGAGGACACAGGTGACGAGGTTGGGGAGACTGATGTGAACATCAGCATAGGTGAGTACATCGGTAGGCTCGAGAACGCCCTGGTCTCCAAGAATCCAAAAGATGATCTAAAAACAGTCAGCTAACTATACTTTGCAGTAATGAACCTGTAATGGTTTACCTCTTGGAGAAAGGTCAATCCAACCACAATTTTAAATGCGGTGAGCTTGAGCATCGGGGAGTGATGAGCAAGGTCCTTCTTAAGAAGCATGTACATCTGAAGGATTGCGGCAACGGAAACAACGAGCGAAATGGTCATGATAACGCGCAGGTAAATGTTGGCAAAGTGGCGCGAGTTGCTCTCTTGACAAAGGACGCCAGCAGCTTCCGTGATGTCGGTGGCAACGGAAACGCCAATGGCGACTACTGGCATCTGGAAGATCATGACCCAGCGTGTCTTGAACCATTTCATTCCGTTCTTTCGCTTGGTCGCGAAAAAGACATCGCGCTGGTCTCGGTGGGGCGATACATAATCGCAGAGTAGCAGAAAGAAGGATCCGAGGGCGAAACCTTCAAAGACATGCAGCCATGGCTGGATGTAGACTTCGGCAGTAGGGAAGCAAATACAGAGGAATGAGATGACGGCAAAGGCAGAGATAAGGTTGCCGACTCGCATGATCCTAAACAGTCGTTAGCTCAGATCCAAGACCTTGTTGGTAGATAGACGAGACAACATACTTGACCTGCTCGGAAGGATTTGAGAGGTGTGTTGCGTGGAGTTGCTTGCAGGTGAACATGATGATCATGGTCAAAGCGGAACATGAGCCGCCAAGAATCATGGCAAACTCATAGAAACTGAGATTTCCAACAAAGTTCTGCTTGGCATCTTCTACAAGTTAGTAACCGAGGCGACAAGTGATTGTTGAGCCTTTGCTTGCTTACTTTGGGCTAATGAATGTGAGGGACAGGTGACGGGTGTGTCATTGTCGTCGTCGCTTCTAAAGATACCCATCGTGGTGTGAAGGGAAGTGGTGTTGCTTGAGGAGCTTGTTGATTGCTGAGGTTGGAGAGAAGATGCTATGATACAGATTTTCGCAATGGAGTGCTGGCGACGATTAATATACAACGTCAAAGAGGATCATCATCCATGGTAGCCCCCTCCATAATGAAACCTAATCAAGCTCATTATCTTAATGCAATGGCAGTGCTATGGGCAGAATCTGGGTCAAGCATGTCAGCCCTACCAGGGTCAGTAGAGACCGCAACGACTCCAGCCCTCCACAAACAGACCTTCATTCGAGGGATCATCCCAGCCATGCAACCCGCGAAAAGATAGCTAAGGAATGTGAAGAAAACACAGGAGCCTCCCCCCTCAGGTTTTGGGCGGTCAACTACTTGGATAATTCTCATTTATTTTGTCACCACTCGGCATGGGTACATCGTATGTTGGAACCAATAATGCTCAGCCACCAGGAAAACAGGAACGGACGTGTCCGCGGCTTGACCCGACAGGTACAGGGATCGGCAAGTCAACCACTCACAAGACAACGACGATCAAGGGCTGAGCGGAGATGACAATACAGACGGGTGCTTCCAACCTACAGGCGTCTTAATTTAGGCCATCATATTGGAGAATAGATACTGAAATGCAACGGCAGTCTCACTGCAATGACCTATTCAGTAAAGAACTAAGCTTACTATGCTCTCGAATTTTCAGCACGTTCTTGGCTGTAATTTCCGTGTCTTGACTCCTCTCAATGGTTCGCATTTCCTCTCCGGTGATTGGGTGACATACTCTTCAGTGGGGTTGGAACTTGAAATTATTTCTCTTCATCTTTTCTCACTCAAAAGAGAGGAGTTCCCTCAATCCGCTTCTTTGAGTTGCGGCCTCCCATGGCTATGTATGATCGGCAATGATTTACACGCACCCAACATCGAATCGTTTCCTGAAACCGGTGACTCGTTATGAACGTGGCTTGGATTCAGTGACGATTAAACGGGTGTGACGGATAATTCGGCAAGCTTTCTCATGGTCGAATGGTCTGCTGGATGCGGCTAGATTTGCTGTCAGGGTGACATTCGCGCCTCCACTCGCGGCGTTAAGATTAGACGAGTGGGATAGATAAGCGATAAGATATCGGAAATCGGCATCTACAAGTTCCGTCGCCCTTCGACCCCTGTTGATGAGTAGCGTTAATTCTGTGATGTGTCACTCCACAGACATGTCGACTACCCTAGACATCTATAAATAACCGGAATATTTCACATTGACATTATGTCTGTAGATGAATATGCCTTCCACGTTTGAGAATTGCATAATCATTGATATGCCCCCCGAAAATTGAATCAAGGAACACGCTGTAAGGCCTGAATGTTGTTGTTGCCGACATGGTTGCGTCAATGAGTACCATATCGACTCAAGATGTTCAGTAGCATCTACGAATCCCAAGAGTTTTGATCTGATCAATGACAATATAACAGATACTCCAGAGTCAAAAGACCAATAGAGACTACAAATTCTCACATTTTTGTATCTACAGGCGCTACTGAATTTTGTGAGTTGATACGGTATTTCTGACCCAAAAAGTGTGACCAGTAGCCACCAATCATCACAACAACTCTTGCATGTTGGAGCAAAACACTGGCAAAACCTACTCAAACAGCATAATTTCTCACATAAACATCCATATAAAGATCCAGAATATGACTCATCTCGTATTTATCCCACATGATCTTGAGAATATCAGAACGCTTCAACACACAAACAATCTGTCTAACCATCACGACCCCTTCACCTGGCTGCTGGTTCGTGTTGGTACCCCGCTCACCGACTTGGAGAGCTTCCTAATCAAGATAAGCGTCTGGAAATATTCGTATTATTTCCGAGGCGCAGCAAACGCGACTCATCTCATCTCAACGCGCCCGAGTGAGGCGCGTAGAGTGGCTCTTTAATTAAAACATTGAGGTGTCCTCTTTTGTATAAAAGTTTGTAGATCTCACCAGTCACACTTTGAACCATCTTTCAGCAATCCGTTTGATAGCTCTTCACAATGGTCCGCTTGTCCAACTCTCTGATGCTTGTCGGCATCCTGGCACCTTGTCTTGCTGTCGCGACACCTGAGTTCGATCAGGAGGCTGAACTGCGCAGGTCAAATTGCGACGTAAGAGTCCTTATCTCAAACTAGAGGACCTCTAGCTAATGCTCTCGTCTTCTACAGAATGGTTGCTTTGATGACTCGTTTCCAGGTGGCTCATGTACAAACGACCCAGCTTGTATGTGCACCCAAAACAAGTATCGTGAGGCGTATTTTTGTTGTATGGCAAAGAACTGTGAGGCCATTGTATTGACCAGTGAGTGTTCATGGGCCTTTATTGTATCAATGAAGCTGACAACATACGTGCAGGATCTGTCGAAAGGCAACATGATGAGTGCCAGGCTAGGAGTCTTGACTTTACTTTCAATGCCGAGAAAGTTTGTGGTATCAAGTTGACAGCATCTACATCCACATCTTCTTCAACCGAAGCTACTGCTACATCCACGATTTCAGAGACATCTTCTACTTTGACAGCACATACGACTTCTGATGCAGAAACCAAGACGATATCCGACAAGAAAGCTGAAGATACTGCTCAGCCATCACCCACAGAAAGTGCTGCCCCTGTGACTGACGATGTCCCACAGCTGAAGCCTGCTTTGGGCGGTCTGGTACTGTTCATAGTCTCAGCTTTCTTCCTTTTCTAAATTTGTTGTATCAACGGATAATAATATAGATTGGGCTACAGTGTGCTATAGAGGGTCGGGAAGGAAGCCCACTCTAGTAATCATTAATTAGACATAATTTCAGCATTCATTTTAATAAATAATCGACAGAAAGCTTCATACGATACTTCTTATTTCCCTGCATGGGAATAGAACAAAGTCGATCTGGTACTTAGGAGGAACCGATGTCGCATTCAACAGTAACTACTCTAAGGTAAGATGCGCAAATGCTGACAGCTGGATAACTGTGCCGTACTAGCACAAAAAGTAGGACATATTCCTGGCAAGGATCATCCGGGTCGGTCTGGCTACCTACTCATCAATCTCACTGTCAGCTTCCTTCCCTGCGTCAATTAACTTGGCACCAACATAACGATCCAAAATGACCAACGCAGTATATTCCACTCCAGAATGGTATTCGAAAGCTCAAGACAAAGATGTGAGCAGTGATATAGGTCGGTTGATCATCTATCACCTCGGCTTCAAACAGGCGGCAGAGGGTACCCTGGTCTTTGCACCACTTGACTTTACCAACGCTCCCCGAGCAATTCTTGATGTCGGAACTGCAGATGGTCTATGGATGCGCGATGTTCAATCCTCTATTCCCGAGGCAGTCCGGGGCGATCATACGTTTCTAGGCACTGATATCAACACTTCCTTCTTCCCCACTATTGTTACGAAGAGTATTTCATATGTGAAACAAGACATCAAGGATCCTCCACCCCAGATATGGCAAGAGTCTTTTGACCTCATCAACCTTCGGATGATACTCATAGCTGCTGGTTCCGCTGATGCACAGCGATCTGTAGTCAACCAGCACATTCAACTTCTCAAGCCTGGTGGCTGGATCCAAATTGGCGACTGCGATCGAGTCTGCCCTACTTCAAGCGACGAGAACCCTTGCTATAGCGACATGTTTGCTTGCATTCGTGCTGTCTGTCAAGCCTCCGGGCTGGATCCTCTCGAGGCACCAAACATGAAATCGTGGCTTGTAGATGCTGGGCTGGAGGATGTCCAAGAGAGAACGGCACTGCGTGCTGTCGGGAAGCGCAACACGGATGAAGAACTGGGAGGTTTAGGAATCAAGGCGGATTTAGTCATCGCGAAGGGATTCGCAGCTGGCGCCAAAGGTGAGTTTTATAGTGGACTGAAGATAGCTCTTATACTGACCGCCTTAGCCCTGAACCCATCTCTCAAGCCACTGACGGATGAGCGACTGGATACATTGGTACATGATCTAGAGGTTGAGCTAACCAATACTGGAGCATATTTCCCGATGCGATTTATTTGGGGCAGGAAGCCAGTTTAGGCACCTTGGGTGATGGAACATTCTTAACAAAGGGGGCGTATTAGTGAGCAAGTCGACTGCTTCAATGCATAATCTCCTCCCATGTTCAAAATTAGCGCTCAATCCAATGTACATTCCTTCCCATATAGGGGCAGATAAACAATTTTCAGATGCCCGCAAAGACTGAACCCTATATAACCCCAATGAAGCCAGTCTCGAATAGACGTCATACAAGCCAAACGTCTTCCTGGCCAATTTCATCGAAGAGCATTTGCAGCTTCACTTCAGAGGCTTCCTACCATATGTCGAGTAACTGTTAACGTTAGCAAAATGCTCCTGAAATCAATCCACAAAACATACACTGGCCAGTAAGCATGGATCGCTTTGTTGTTGATATCTTTCCTAACTTTTGCCAGGAAGACGGTGACCTCCTCTTGACTCCAACCAAGCACTCTAGTTAGGACGGCGATGGAAAGAGCTTCAAGTCCTTTGAAATGGTCCATGTTCAAGTTGTTCCATTGACCAAGCTCTTTGTGTTTCTTGTCTTTTGGCCAAGCGTTGCTAGGCCACTTAAAGACCGTCTCAATAACATCAACGAATCCTGCATCGCGCAGGATTTCCTTGTTCTTCTTGTTATCTTGGAACGGACGACCAATCCTGGTGGAGGCCTCGTCGAGAAGATGGATGAGTTTGGATAGATTGTGGTCTTCGTTCAGAGTATTATCATCCGACTTAGCGAAGAGATCGACTTCGAGGAACTCTACGTAACCGCCGGGGACAAGGTTACTGGCTGTATGAGTGATCATACTTTGTCAAATGGAAACAGACCTACTTGTAGATATTGTTGGCGAAATCAGACCAGCTCTTGATGCTGAACGTCATCATGCGACTATGAACGTAGTCGAATGGTTCGGAGAATGTCCACGGCTCTTCAATATCGTCGATAAAAAACTCCACATTTGGTGGAACACTAACCATAACCTTTTAGTTGGGATTGCACCAGAGCAAGTAGGGAGCCATACAAATCTGGCTGGATCGGGGATAAGTCAATGCCAATAACTTTTGAATCAGGATGTTCGTCGGCATAATCAATCGCCCAAATTCCAGTGCCCGTCCCTATATCGAGAACGCGCTTCGCTTTAGCACCAGTATCATTTGGAGGCGCCAGTCCGAGTCTGTTGTCGAGCATGAGAATGAACAAGTTATGCTGAAGGTCTGGTGTCAAGTATCAACAGCTGCAGGCATTCGTATTTGAGAGCTTCCTACCCAATCTTTGCTTCTCAATATCATCGTTGGGGAGGTTGTATTCTGGATTCGTTAGGCCACAATATTGACAGAAAACAACAGTGAAGCTTACTGCCATCCTTATATCGATGATACGTTCGGCCGTTTTCTTTGCGATACTCCAAGATAGAGCTTCTTAGACTCTCGGACGTTGATGCATCAATCTGGGTGCACGATCGAGATTAGCTAAGCTAGAGAGGAGTTGAAAATAGCAACGCACAGAACCGATCGAGGAGTCTCGGTCATCCTCATTCTGAAAGTCTGTCAGTTCACAGCATGAGTGTCATAGTTGAGCAGAAGCACCTCTTCGTCCGGTACGACAACGTCCTCGTGATTCAAAGAAGGTTCTGCCATCTCGATCTTGCGAGGGTCTTAATGGCGCATCGTGGCAAGGAAAAAGCCACGTTCCCCTCACGGAACAAATGATCTTTTTTAAGCTGTTCATGATCCTGGTCGAGAATTTGTCATTTGTGTGTTGGTTGTGCCAAACGTGGATAAAGTTGACAAGGGTCTATCATACGATATCTGTTAACACAAGGTATAATATGGGTACCCTTGGCCATTCACTGTCGGGCTATAATGGTGAAATGTTCTGAGTTCATAACACATGTGGTGATGGTGTCTCAAGTTGGAGACAGCTTCAGCCTTGTATATCCTATAAACCTAAGCGTAAGAATAGTCACAACAATTGTATTGATCAGGTCCATCACAAAAAAAAAAAAGAGCTGTTTAAGTAGGTGTAGAGACTTAGAAACCATCCCAAGTCTTTTGAATAGTTCTCCAGTACCTCTCATCGTCAAGTCTGGCATGAGCAACATGTTTTGAACCAACGAACTTCTCCATTCGCACATTGAAGCCCAGCGCAACCGCCTGTGAGGCTTGAATCTCCAAATCAGTATGTAGGACAAGATCGTCCGTGTCGCTGTAAATATAAGATCTGCGAAGCTCACGCTCCTTCTTGCCTTTTGCCTCGTTATGGGTCTTACCCCAGTAGACTAGCCAGTCTTTAGTATTGCCGAGGTTCCTTACCAGTTGCCAAAAAAGTGCAAAGATGTAGATAAGCGGCGATAGAAAAAATCGCTGAAGCTTAGAGAAACCGACAACAAAGAATGCATGTGTCGTGGAAACCCTTTGAGCACCTGGTGCTGAGTCAAAGACCATTACATGGGGAGGAAGATAGGGATCTTCGTCTGCATGGGCAGAAATAGAATATTCATCGTACAAGGCTGAGATGCAGGATGAGCCACCGTTGGAAAAGATGTGGATTAAAATGCTCGGCTCCGAAGTCGACGATGCACCCTCAGGGACCGCAGCCCTGATGACTGGCACCATCGGTCTCACAAGACGTGCCAAACCCTTTGGGTCAAAAAAGGTCCTGTTAAAGCTCTTGACCAGCAGAATTTGCGCAGCTGGGAATAGCCGCTTATGCTTGTCGACATATTTGGCAATGTGAGCATCAAGCGCATTGGTCCAGCTTGCAATGATGACGAGCTTTGGTGGTTTGGACCTATTGGTGGCTGAGTCACTAGCAGTAGAAGGTCTATAAAAGAAGACCTCATCAGTCAGCTTCTCCATGTAGAGGAGGGGCTTGGTCTTGGCTGAGTGAGCGGTGTCAGTGGACATTTGTGAAAATAGGTGAAGCAATGAAATGGAATTCTTGTGTGGGTGTTGAGTTATTCGGGAAAGATTGTCGAGAAACAAAAGAGGCTGAGCTGCAGGTTATCTATCTAGCGGCGTGTAAGACCTGATTAGAGTAATCAAAAGATGGATCTTTGAGCGCTTGAGCTCCGGAGATAAGCATGCTTGGTTTGGGTTGTGCTGACGGCGCTTATCATGTCAGATTTGGGTTATATGCACCGCCAATTGAGCATCTCGCTGACGTCGTCTGGGTGAGATTTGATCATCATCAACTATAGACGTGGCACGTCTGCGAGTTGTTTCCGAAACGTCCATCTGAATGACACAAACTCGTGGAAAATTATACTACCATGTAGCAATTATAGCCACTCTTTTTGTACACCATTCTGAAGCTGGATATAGAAGCAAGACTAAAAATGCCAAGAAGCAAGGTGACGATATCAGCTTGGCGGTGTCTTTCTCAAGTTCCGACCCAGATCCTTAATACTCTCCTCTGTCAGACTCTGTTACAGTATGGTGGATCAGATAAGTCACCGGCCACTTGTCATCTGTTACGTCTTCTGAACATCTTGGCTATGCTGCTAGCAAGGCTAAGTTACTCTAAGTCTAACAGCTGTGCTTATTCGCCTCCACTTAGTTAGAAGTTCAGTACAGTAGAGCCTCTGCGTCAGCTTACAGCCGGCACGGTTGGAATCGTGTTGCAGCCACTCCAACTCAGACTGACGTGTTGGCAATAGGCAGCACACCGTTTGCAGGGGAGATCTATGAATCAAGGCAGTGTGACCCTACAGCTGTATATATGTACCGCGTCTATCCGATATCAGATCTGTGTCTTAATTCACATCATAGTTCCTCACACAAACGCCATCATTTGTATCATGTCTGAGTCGCACAGATTGATGAGAGACCCCGAACCGGGACAGCCTGGGTACCCAGGGAATCCCGGATTCCCTGGGTTTCCTGATTACACGCGGTATAGTGGTGCCACACAATTTGAAGGGCATTCGTTCGAGTCAGACAGACATAGTCAGAGCGAGAAGGATTCCACACGCAACGGCTCTGTGGTACCGGACTCAACACAAGAGTTGGACTGGGATGGAGAAAAGGATCCAGAGAATCCTATGAACTGGTCGATGTGGAAGAAGGTTGTCCACACTGCAATACCAGCGATATATACATTCGGCTTGTATGTAGTATCCAATCTCGCAGCGCCTGAAGGTTACGTCGATTAACGATGACAAAGAACAACAGGTATCTCAACACTTGTCGCAGGACTTCCAGGTATAATGGAACAATTTGGACAGACTAGCAGGAACGTCGCACTCCTTCCTATAACACTCTATACGATCGGGTTTGTCTTCGGCCCTTGCATCGCCGCCCCAATCTCCGATCTCCACGGTCGTCTTGTCGTCTACAAAGTCAACATAATCATACTTATCATCTGCAATGCTATCGCCGTCGCATCAGACAATTTTGCAGTTCTTGTCATCTTCAGATTCCTCGCATCACTGGGAGGAAGTGGAGTAATGGCGGTAGGTGCAGGAACCATGTCCGACCTCTGGCTGCCAAGTCAAGTCAGTCGTGTAGGCGTCGCATACTTACTGGCGCCTTTCCTTGGCCCAAGTATGGGTCCTCTGATCGGATCATATGCCATCGAACAGTATAGTGACTGGAAGTGGGGAATTTGGGTTGTTCTTTGCATTCTGACTCCCGTTGCTATCGCCATCTTCTTTTCTTCCGAGACATCTAAGAAACAGATTCTTGCTGCGCGTGCCAAGAAACTTGTTAAACATCCCAAGAGTCAAGGTATCGCAACGGAGATGCAAAAGATCGGGACAGCCATGCTTAAGCCATGGCATATGTGCATATTCGAGGTTTGTCCTCTTCTTCCCTGGGCTTTGTCTTCGCAATCACTAATTATGGTTCGTAGCCTGTGTCGCTTGTTCTCGGCCTTTACACTGGCTTTTCATTTGCCATGATATTCTCTTTCTTTGGCTCTTACACTTACGTCTACTCCACCGTCTATCAATTCGATGCACGTCAAACTGGTCTATGCTATATTGGTCTCATCATTGGTAAGCCAGACCAGCTGCTCGTCTAACTCGGGCGGAACTAACCAGTGCAGGCATCCTCCTGGGTCTTTTGACATTTGCTGTCTTTGACGCAACTATCTATCAGAAGCAAGTGGCTAGAACCGGCGACAGAGTGGCACCAGAGCATAGACTGTATGCAGCCCTGGTAGGAAGCTTACTCGTACCAATCGGATTATTCGTAAGTATCTCCAGATCATAAATCTTTCGCTAAACTAACTCGAAATAGTGGTATGCATGGGCCCCTGATGCATCGGTGCATTGGATCGTCCCTGTCATGGCTGGCGTCCCTTTCGCTTGGGGAACAATGGCTTCATTCCTAAGTTGTCTAGCCTACTTGGCCAGCGCATTCAAGCCCGCAGACCTGTCTTCAGCTGTCGCAGCAAACGGAATCTTCCGCTTTGCACTCGGAGCTGCGTTCCCAAATTTCGTGTTTCAAATGTACCAGGAGATGGGCATCAACTGGGCTGGAAGTGTATTTGCGTTCATCAGTCTGGCTTTTATTCCAGTGCCA
The DNA here is from genome assembly GCA_014898975.1 of Fusarium nodosum. Classification (NCBI taxonomy): domain Eukaryota; kingdom Fungi; phylum Ascomycota; class Sordariomycetes; order Hypocreales; family Nectriaceae; genus Fusarium; species Fusarium nodosum. Next base: position 831,583 of record JAAVUE010000015.1, read on the forward strand.
TGGCTATTCTTCTGGAAGGGCAAGATGTTGCGTCAGAAGAGCTCATATGATCTGAGCAAGTACTAATTAGTGAATGGACACTAACGGGCGTTGATCGGGAAAGTTTACGGATTAATGAGTTGCGATGTTATGAGCGTGTCTATTTGGTTCGGTAATATGTCAATGGCGAAATACCCAGCAGTTTGGTTAAGCTATAGAATAATATGAGACTAATACAACATGACCATGCAATTAGGCCTCGTGCCTGTGATGAGTCTCGCCACCAAAACCTTATTCACAGTGATGAGCCGAGGCTACCGAAAATCGACCAGGGTCAAATTCCGCTGTATGTCGCCGACATGGAATGCTTCAACTAACCTCGCCATATTTTGAGCCATCATGTTTTCATCTCATCAACATGCCGATCTCGGTCTCCAACCGACCGAAACCCCAAACCTTTTTGCTCCTATTAAAACCTGCCGCTTCTCGTCCCCGCAACGTCGAAGCCGACTAAACATTCAGATCCTTGTACAACGACCGACAAGCCCAGGATCTGCACCGACAGTCTCTCAGCGTTAATTGGTGCGCGTCTCTATTTTCTCGGCCAACTTTATTCGCGCTCCAATCAATCCCTAGATTCCCCAGATTTATTGCGACGCGACCCCAGACTCTGGAGCTCAGTTTCTCCGCGTCAAAGTAGACTGACCATACTAGACTCGATGAATGCTGGGGATGACGATGCCATATGAGATGACATGCCATGGGCGGGGCCTTGTTCGTTACGCGATGGAGACTGATGGCTGGGCACCTATATAATAGAGGGCTTCGGCCGCATCTCCATCATAGTGTCTTCTCTCAGCATCCTGCCATCGTGAACACAGACAGGCCTCATCATGCGTTTCGCCGCCATCGTCTCTTTTCTGCTGCCTCTCGTGGCAGCAAAGCCTGCACAGAAGGGCAAGACATTCAGTAACGTTGAGATCTTTGATCCTCCCACCAACTACAGGGATCCCCAGGTCCTCTACGCTCGTCCTCTTGAGCTGTCTGACGGCACCCTGCTCGCTACATGGGAAAACTACTCTCCCGAGCCGCCAAATGTGTGGTTTCCTATTGTAAAGAGCAAGGATGGTGGCAAGACTTGGAAGGAGATTTCCAAGGTCAAGGATACCCAAAACAACTGGGGTTTGCGATACCAGCCACAGCTTTATGAGCTTCCTCGCGCTTTTGGAAAATACCCCAAGGGAACCGTTTTATGCTCAGGCAGCAGTATCCCCTCAGACCTGAGCGAGACCCTCATCGAGGTCTATGCTAGTCGCGACAAGGGTTACACTTGGGAGTTTGTCAGCCATGTTGCTCTTGGTGGCGAGGCTCTACCTAACCATGGGTAAGTAAAATCTCGCGAGCGCTTGAACAGACCAAGACTAACAAAAGACTAGCCTCACTCCCGTCTGGGAGCCTTTCCTGATGACCTACAAGGAGAAGCTCATTCTGTACTACTCCGACCAGCGAGACAACGCCACTCACTCACAGAAGCTTGTCCACCAAACCACCACAGATCTCAAGAAGTGGTCCAAGGTTGTTGAAGACACCAAGTATGCCGACTATTACGCTCGCCCTGGTATGCCTACCGTTGCCAAGCTGCCAAACAACGAGTACATCTACGTCTACGAGTACGGTGGCGGTCCCAACCCTCCTGCTGGAAGCACCTACTGGTTCCCTGTCTACTACCGCCTTTCCAAGGATCCTCAGAAGTTTCTCAACAAGCCTCACCAGCAAATTGTATCCAACGATGGAACAACCCCTGCTGGCTCTCCTTACGTGGTCTGGACTCCTTATGGCGGCAAGAATGGTACCATTGTTGTTAGTTGCGGTACTCGATCTGAGATCTTCACCAACCAGGCCCTTGGCGAGGCATCTGCTTGGAAGAAGTGGGATGTTCCCCAGCCAACTGCCTATACCCGTGCTCTTCTTACTTTCCAGAAGAACCCCGATCTGCTTATGATTATGGGTGGTGGCATCTTGCCACCAGCGGGTGGTAACAACACTGTCAGCGCCAGCGTTGTTCGCCTATCTGAGGTCATGAAGGCTTAAACAAGGATCAGGGACGTACAATGTACTCAAACTTATATAGATCATAATTTACACTTCTAATCACGCTGAAGCACGTGCCTGTCTTGTCTGAAAAGCATAGTAATTCACAAACCATAATTAGAGGAACACTTATTGAGCATAGAGTAATATTTCAATAACACATGTGGCGGGGAATTTAGTCGTGGGGCACAGGAACTTATTTAAGTTATTGCAAAAACAGGAGAGATAAGGATATACTTTCAATGTAGACCGGTTACGCGGCAGCAGGTGATGTGATACTTGACTTTTACTGGGTTCTGTCCCCAGTGCAACTGCTTAGCAGACTTGAGTTGTGAAAAATTACTTTAAAGTTTAGGATAGTAGTTCCCTGCGTGATGTTTCTTAAGTTGTATTGGACGACCTCAAATTCCCGAAATGGTTTGTCAAGAAGCACATTCATCATTCATCCAATCAGTCCTACAGCCTGATCACAAAGCCATACAGTAACATACAGTCCAGTCTCCAAGAATCGCAAAATGACTCATGAGGATCTCTACGACAGAACAAGAGAACCGAACCCTTACCAACGAACCTTTGCTCAACGCATCGGCTCAGCAGGATCGCAGGTTCGTCATCAAGCAGGAACTTTGCAAGATTAAAGACTTCATCCGGACCTTCAAGAAGCAGGTCAGAGAAATACTAGACGAAATAGAAATCTACCAGAGGGATGTGCCTCGTGAAGATTGGAAAGACATGGAACTGCTGGAGTCGGTGCTCAAGCAGAGAAGACGAGATTTGGACAATCTGTGGGCAAACAGACGACGCCTAGAGAAAGAGGTTAAGGAAATAAAAAGAGAAGGTAACCAGCAGGTCGTCCCATAAATGGCAATTTCTAACACTCTTGACAGCTCGACGAAAGGTCTTCTGTAAGCTATGCTCTTTCTTGAAGTTGACGAATATTGCCCGTACGCGTGTGGCAAACTTGTTTGGAAGCTGGAAAGGACAAGGCAAGGATTTAGATCAGAACCAAGAGGCGCCTGGGTTGGCCCGTCATTTAGAGATATAGTTGCTGATAATTGAACAAAGTTTCGTTTTGCTTTGAAGGTATTTATAGCATTCAATGATTACAAACTGAATAAAATAAACCTGAACCAAACACTACCACTCAAGATTTATTGCTCTGTTTTTCTGGTGTCTCGACAGCCTACACACACTACGAGGGCCCCGTCCTGGTAATTCATCACAGAGCATGTTAGAGATGAAAAAGACATTCTAGAGTTTTTTTGCTGTTTATGTCCAAATAATAATAGATTGAAAATGAATATATAAAATGAAAGTTAAATGCTCATGAGACACGTGATCAATCTCAAAGCTAACCAGTCGTGCGTGACAAAAGGAATACCCTCAATGAAGGTCACATTTCAGGCCTTGGGTTCAAAACCTTCAAGGGCTTCCCTTGCTAGAGCAAGATTCTGGATCACAGCCAGTCCGTACTGCGCAACATCATTGGTCGAAACCCATGGTGCCTCTTTTCCAGGTATCAGTCCTTCGTGATCGGGAATGGGCGTCGTTTGGAAAGTAGCATTAGGTGTCTTGAAACCGTCACTGTTGAAGAACTTTTCCCAAGCGAGATTAGCCATTGTCCCGTTCTTTTGCTGGTTTGCTGCATAAGCTGTGAGACGCGAGTGACCCTGGTACAAGTTCAGCTTTCCAAAGTCTTTCCCATAGCGAGCCTGTTGCTCAGCAGCCGTAGCTTCAAAATAGTAACAGTAGTCAAGCCACGCTTGCTTAAAACCCTTGGGGAGATCGTCGCCGGCATACTCGATCAGCTCAGATACGACTTCGGGTAGGCCGAACACAGCTGAAAGGTGTGACACTTCCACGTGACCCTTGTTGTCTGGATCAGCAGGAGGAGGACCGAGGGTCCAGTTCTGAAGACTATAGAGACCGTTGCCTGTGACAAACCCATTCTTCAACTTGGCGATGCTCCCAACTGTGCTGGTGAGTTTGGCTTTGGACTCTTCCCATCGTGGACCGCGACGCTCCCAATCAATCAGCCAACCACCCGCAAGAGCACCCCAGTCTGTTCCTAGACTGAAAGCAACTGTTGCGTTTGGCGTGGGAACCCAGCCATCCTTCCGGACCTTTCGTTGCGGGTCAAGAACACCATAAGTCTTGTCTGTATCAAGAAGCTCCTCAAATAGCTCGCCGATGCGCTCATCGCCACCAGAAAGGTAATAGAAGTACTTCCTATACTGAGGCTGTGAGATGCGAGCTTGCTTCGCGCTGTCACTGAAATGCTGAACACCGTGTCGTGTTCCAAGTCCTTTCCAGTTGCCAATGTGGTAAACATCCACTTCACCAGTATGGCGTGTAAGTGCCTCAGCGAATCGATATATATCCTCGCGGCCTGTGCGGAGAAAATACTGCCAGAAGAACAAATCAGGTGAGAGCTCAGAGTTGTCCCAAGCATAGCCACCAATATCATATCGCCACTCATGTCGGTCTGGATCGTATGTGTGCATGAAGTCACCGTAATCGAGGAATCCATACCATCTGCGGTGCTCGACTTCGTACTGGTAGAACTTTGCAAGGAAGTCGATGTTATCTTCCAGTTTCTTCGATGCGGCGGTGGAAGCGCCGGCAAGAGCCCAGTAGGATCCAAGGGCTTTGGTCTTGCTAATGTACTCACCCTCGGGGACAAGAACAGGAGGGTGGTTGATTTGAGACACATAGCTGGCGAGAGTATCCTGAGAGGGGGTTTTGTCAAAGGCAACCAGATAGAGTTCGCTAGTTCTAGCAATACCATAGGGGGTGTCAAAACCCTCTTCCCAATCTTCGTAGGTAATCTCTAAAGCGTCAAGCTGATCGGTGTAATTCTTTTGTCCGAGTCCATCGTGGTATGGACGAAGATCCAAGGGATCGGCAGAGGGGCTATAGAGCCATAGAGTGATGGATCCAGTATCAGAAGCTGCAGAGGAGATATCAAAGCCAGTCGGGAATCGCTTCCAAAAGTCACGAAGACCGATTGCCAAACCTCCTACAGTAGCACCACCAAGGTATGCTAGCCCTTCCGCGCGAGTGCCTCCAGGGATATTAACCCAGCTTTGACCGGGTTTGGTTCTCTTCTTGAGGGTGAATCCATCAGACGAGAGTTGGCTCAAGCTATAGTCGTTCCACGGGGGGATCCAGTGCAGGCGGCTTGAAACACGAACATCCCATGTAGATTTATTAGGTAGCTCTTTGCCATCAAATTGATCAGCTCGAACGTTGGCACCAGGGTCTCTTCGAAGACCCGTGATGCCTTGAACAGCTTCGCTGAGAAGACCTCCATCAACACCAGCAATTCGCACATGGCGATTGTAAAGCTCTTCACCTTCGAGCGGAACGTCAAAACGAAGACCAACACCGGAAATGAAGTCCTTCTCAGCATCCCCATCAAACACCAAGCTGTGAATGATCTTGATTGACTCAGAGCCGGAATAGAGGTAGAAACGAAGGACAAATGGTAACCATGAATCACGGCTGGACTTGTCAGCTGCCTCGTGCTTGCCTCGGACGGTGACCAGAGCTCGTGCCGAGTTTTGGTCGCTAAGTGTCACGTTGTCGATGCTGCTCTGGAAGCGAAGTGTTTTGAAGAGCTCAGCGTCATCATCAGAAGGATGCGAAACACCAGATTGAGATTGTAGCACAAGCCGACCGTTTTGCGCGATCCGCTTACCGGCAGTATGAATCTCTTTGACTATAACTGAGCCCTTCTTTGGGAATACTGCGGTGACCTTGCCAGTGTCGACTTTGATGTCGCTTGATGTTTGAGTGATCGAGATTCCAGCAACATTCTTCTTGCTGGCACCGGCGGAAGTCGAGTTAATGCCATTTTGGTCAGTCACAGCCCTGACAATGTACTCATTAAGGACATCATCCGAGGCAGGGATCGCGTGGCCAGTCCATTTTACTGAGCCATCAGCCCAGTAACCAGTAACCCAAGATTGGAGATCGACATTTTGACCGGATGCACCTGAGGCTGTGAACTTTGTGCTTTTGGGGAAATGCCTCGATTGAGGCCAGGGGACGCCAAAAGTAGTTCCTGAGGTGAAATTGGGTTTCTCGCCGAGCCAGTAGACCTTTGCAGCTGATGAAGAGTTGCTTGGAGCTGCAGTGGTCTGACTAGCGAGTGCGGCGAGCAGAAAGGAGTGGACGGCTTGTCGCAGCATTTTGCAACGACTACCAAATTCTGTCTTATACTGAGAGTGATATAGAAAATGAGTGAGCAATGGGGATTGTTGAGAGACTGTTATAAATACTGATAGACATAAAGTGACGCCATGAACAGTCACAATGAGATTATGCAGTTAATTTCGGTTTGTATACCCTGTTCAGTTTATTTCTCAATCACGAAATCGATAACCCCTGCATTTCGGGGATCGGTGGAGAGAGACCCGAGCAGCTGCCGTTTTGAAGTTGCGTTAAAACTTGTGTGATAGCTTTTAGTGTCAAATAAACAGACTGTTTGACGATCAATGCCAGAACTGGAGTTGGGGGTAGCTTCCCCGCGAAGTTGCTCAGCCTTGACTAGGTTCCTTTCGTTCAGCGGCCGGAATAATGAGTGGTGTACTCCGTGAATAAACCACTGTCTTACTTTAGCGAGCGACGCCTACAAACATGGTTAAAGGTGTAGCTTGGTCGAGTGCTGCTTGGCGTTGGGGGTTAAGGTATTGAGTTTTGTCCGGGATTAATAATACTACGCTGCACCACTGAAGAAAGTCATAGTGGAACGGTTTCACACTGGTGACGAATAAATGCTCAAGTTTGAAACATTACCACTGCTGATAGATCTTGTTGATGGTTTTCATCTCTCAAAGTTGGCTGTACTCTCTGTCATGACATGAGCAAGTGAAAGTGAGATCACATCATGATACTGAGTCTAGAACACATGCTCATCCACAGCTAACGTCAGGTAACAATATTATTCGACGGAATGGAAATAAATCTAGAATGCGTATTTACTGAACTTTCCATATTGTGAGTCCCTGACCAAATCTATTTATCAAATCGGCGTGTCCTACCCTATACGTGCTCCCATTTTATCTAACACGTCACGTCGTACTGGTATTTGATAAAGAATTTAAAAGCAAACATTCCACAAGAATAGTTCAGCATTAGGAAGGAGGGTAATTCTCCAAACCTCCTTCATTACGACGCTTTTAAGACGCGAATTACGCGTCCAATGCACAGCCTCATCCTCATGGACGGATTTCGGATTCTATTGTTGCACGTGACCAAATCGTTATCATGTCATTCATGGGTTCGTGCTAACATTTGTTAAAAAAAAGCATGCTATTCCCGCCCATCTTTTATTTTAAGGTTAACATCTTTCAAACGATGAGTCAGTCAAATGATCGCCACTCGCCCATGCCTTTACTGAAAACATGCCAGACATGTTTTCATCTTAAGATTCGTTGTGAAAAGACGCAAGACTCTGACTTGTGCGACCGCTGCCTACGACTTGGCAAGACATGCATTTTCAACCAGGCCCGACGACGCCAAAATGTGAACCGCCAACGGTTGGTCTACTCTGCTGATAAAAATTCCATTGAACTTATGGTAAAAACTATAGGGAGAAACTAGGTGCAAAATCCGCCTCGGACAGATCTTCCAAATCACCAGCAAATCGGCAACAGCAAGCACGGGGCAGTGGAGGGGATCAAGATATCCCCAACAAAGATGCATCACTGGACCCATTTGAACAAGGTATCTTGACCTTTGAGAAAGGCCAATGTCTGTTAGAAATTTTCAGGTGTCGATTGGTCCCATACTTTCCATTCGTGCTCTTCCCCAGTGATAGTTCTATTGACGAACTAAACTCCCAACATCCCTGTGCTTGCCTAGCTATGCTAGCCGCTGCGTCATACAACGACGTGGGCACACAAGTTGCACTTGGAAATCTATTCAAGCAGATGGTTGCAGTCAGGATGATCGACGGTGACTTTAACCAACTGGATTTGTTGCAAGGACTTCTTATTCATGTTGCATGGTATGTTGCTTTGGAACCGACGGAGACTTTAGTTGCTGAATAAATCAGGGCGCACTATCAACCGAAGCCCAAACGGTACATCCAGCACCTGCACCTCATTACGAGTATAATCAGCGATCTAAGGCTTGACAGGCCCCGAAAGCCTAAGCTATGGAGCGCCGAAGGCGGCAGATATCAGAATAAGCCTGATTGGCAGCCAGAAGAGATGCGAGCTCTCGCAGGTGCATACTATTTATCCTCTAGGTAAGCCAATCATGAACCTGGACATAGAACTAGCACTGATAGGATTGAAGCTCCTCTATCATTCTCCAGAAATCACGCCAAGTTTTTAACACTACGTACCTTCTGGCATGTTGCGAGCATCTCGCCTCGCTAAACCAGTATCCCACTGACAAATTTCTGCCTTATATAACAAGAATTCAGACTCTTATCGAGAACATCGAAGATCTTGTCTGCAAAACTGCACCCACTGATAATGGTTTGCAATTCTTTACTGAATGTCAAGAGATTACCCAGAAGTGCTCGGATATCAAATCGTCGTTGCCTTTCCCGTTGAGTGAGAGTCGTAAGTACAACCGCTAGGTCTTTTCCCTTTATATCTAATGTGTTATGTTGTAGCGCCATTACTTCTTCAAATACACATTCTCGAACTTATGCTCAGCCAATCCTCCCCACGAGGAACAGCCTTTGGCCTCGATAAATTTCAGAACCCATTTCAAGATGAGACAACTCTCAACGAATGGCTATCTACAAGTATGTCGGCTACGAGATCCCTCATCGGGGTTGTTTTGGTAATGCCGCAGGGTGAAGAAGTAGCAATGTCCAACATGGGCTGGATCATGATGAACTGTGCTCTCAATTTAGCTGTCCGCCTAGATCTCATCGCTGCTCGAGGTAGTCTGTCGGGCTTCACACAACATCTTCGGCGCTTCTTAGATATGAAGCATACACTTCGTCAACTTGTCCTCCGATTTGAAGCTGTGCCTGGACCGGACGCGCTACCAGACCATCCCTTCCACGGCATAGTAAAGCGCATTCGACGGTTGGAGAACTGGTACCTATCGCAGGTCGCACAGCAGACAGCCGAGTCGGTCTCATCTATAAGCCCTTCTTCTAGTTCACAACCGTCCATATCGCTCAGCGACCATACAAACGGGATGCCCGTCAGTTTACCACTGCCGTACCAAAATTGGAACATGGGTGGAGGGACGGAATGGTATCAAAATCCAGACTTGGACATAAGCACTTTCCTTTTCGCAGATCCAATCGACTTTCCCATCAATTTCGCATGGGCAATCTAGATATTTGTCTTTTAGATATAATTCATTTTTTCATCCCTGGATATCTTGTCGCTCAGAATTCCCTGGTCTGAGTCGGACTAAGGATCCTGGTACGGACTAACGTACGGACTAAGCTTATACCGTACGGAGCAAGTCGGACTAAGGCACGGAGTATGAGCGTTGAATTGTGTATGTCATTGGCTGTACACTATTTGACGTGTAATTCGTAAATTTCGGTCATGGAAAGAGCCATAATCATCCATGCAATCGTGTATCTAAGCCTCCATTTACATCTTGCTGCTAACTTACCAGGGACGTAAGACGCGAATGTGGGTTTTGCTCAAGGTCCAAATTTCACAGATCATCCCGAGTATAAAGGCAAGGTCCCATGGCTGAAAATATGGCATTCTACTCATCAATATCATCTCTATACTATCACAGCAACCAGTATTCATATCCCTTATAGTTTAAAAAAATGCGTCGGTTTATATTTCAATCTATCTTGAGTACCGTGGCAGTGGTAGCTCTGGCACAAACCACACCCGATGAAGAAGAAATCTCCTTCTTTGGCTGTGCTCCCCTCGGAGCATACTATCCCCCGCCGACCATCGACGCATCCTCGAAACCTATCCAGGGATTGATCTCAGCTTTCACCGAGAAGTTTGATGACCTTATACGAAATGGCGGCAGCGATAAATACGGTCCGGTAAATGTCAACACCACCTCCTTCTCGGTTGTCATCTTTGGCGGAGACGAGAAACTCCGGGATGACCCTATCTTCTTCCAGTATCACTATACCTCTCCAGAGGATCAGACATCCAACGAAAACATCACCTTGGCTACTAAATTCCCTGTTGGCGATGTTAGCATGGTATTTACTGTGTATGCCTGGCTCGCCAAGATGGGCGAGCAGTGGGAGACGCCCATTACAAAGTATCTCCCTGAACTGGCTGATGTCGAGAGTCCATACGCTCCATTGTGGGGGGACATCACCATAGGCGCTCTGGCCGGTCAGGTGTCTGGGCTGAGTCGCGAGTGTAAACCTTCCCTTTGTCAACATTGCAAGATATAAGACTGACCGTTACTATAGCCAAGGCGTGTGTGGTGGGCGCGCCATGTGATTGGGAATGTAAGAGAATATCCATAACTCCTCCAAAACCGCCATACTGATAAAGTTCGTAGCTTTCAAGGAGGTCTTTACTAGCAAGTCGCCCTACTTCTTGTCCGACACGACTCCTGTGGTTTCATATGCAGCTTGGCAGCTTCTAGTCTTCGCAATGCAGAGAGAAGTCAGCAGCGACTGGTCTTCCATACTTCAAGATACTATCCTGAATCCACTAAACTTGAACTCAAGTGGCGTCTTAAGCTACGATAGCAAAGATATCTTTGCCATGGAAAGTCTCAACACTTCCATGATTGGAGAACCTGGGTGAGTCGTATAAGGCCTTGAGGTATTCCTGTACTAACACTTTGAAGTGCACTGTCCTTTGTAAGCTCCATGGAAGACCTCGCTCGAGCTGGTCACTCCATGCTTGCCTCCGACATCCTTCCTCCAGCTACGACTCGTCGATGGCTCAAGTCTCACGCCGATACTTCGAACCTCCGCAACGGTGTTGGTCGTCCTTGGGAAGTTTACCGCGCTGGACAAAACATCCGCCCCATTATGGATGCTCTGACCAAAGCCGGCACAATTGGCAAATATGCTAGTTACTTCGGCCTCACCACTGACTTCAACGCCGGCTTCGCCATTCTGGCTCACGACAGCAGTGTTGATGACCGAAAACTGGATCTCAATGTCCATGCTGATATCGTCAGCGAGGTTCTTGGGTACTTCGCCCAGATTGCAGCTGCCGAGACAAAGGCTCGGTATGCTAGTCAGTTCAAGGGCGAAAACTCGATGGCCAGTTTTAACACATCGCTCGACGGCCATGGCCTTGCTGTACAGAAACTGGTCATTGACGGGGTAGATATGAAGGACCGAACTGCTCAGAAGCTGGGGATCAAACTCAACGACCTTGACTTCAGAGTGTACCCTACCAACGTCAAGGATGACACTCAACAACAATTTGTCGCTGTGTTTCAGGATAGAAGTGCCCTTATAGATCAAGGCACACCTACTTGTATTACTTGGCAGGAAGTTGGTGCCGATGTGGAGATTTATGTTCGGTTCAACACGAGAGGAGGAAAAGTAGTTGGACTTGAAATTCCTCAGTTGGATGCCAAGATGGAAAGAGCCGACTAACCAGTGTTTATTTGGGTATTCAGCATTGTCTAAACTACCTCACCAACAACTATGGACGATAACTAAGGGTTGGTCCCGGGGGGAATGTGTTGTAACATCTGTAGATACTTCTAACTACTCATATAGCAGGGCTCTCGCCTTGAGCCATCTGTATGTTCATGACCATCAATACATGTCTCCGGTATCTTATTGTTTCAGCAAGACCATGCAACTACATCCAGAAGTCAATGGCATATTTAACACCTAATGCTTGCGCCCCATTGAATGATCCGATGCACCCGGGGTCACCGATAGATAGCCAGATGAGCTAGTGGTGGAATGTCACAAAGACAATCTCCAGATTCTCCAGGGCACGGGATATCACATTCAGGACCTCGAGATCAAGTTGGTCTGAGTGCCCGTAATCGCATCAGTCAGGCATCCTGCCGGACGAAAGCTTCTCTTACTGTAAAGCGATGCGAGCCCCGAGTGGAGTGAGAGATGCCAAGTACTTCGGCCAAGCTAGCCTCATCTATCTGATCGATATTCCGGGGATCTCACAACCTCCATAACCTCAGACGAGAAAGATGAGCTTTACTGGACCGGCTCAAACTAACCCCACACTTTAAGAGTAACTGCGGAGGCCAAACGCCCGAACCTCATCTGATATGCTTAGGGTAACCTGGGCGGGGGTACACGATGCATGATTGGATCGCATCAACGTACCTGCAAAAGATCGACAAGTTAAACAAAGCGACCGATTTAGTGCACCAGTTAAAATAAAAAGTCACATGTTACTTTACCGACTGAACTTGAGCTTTATAGGAAGGTTACTTGGAAGAGTTGGGGTTCGCAACGACAGTAATAGTATGAGACATTCCCGAACACACGACTTCGGAAGTGATATAAGGTTGGACTGGATCGCCAATTGTTTTCTTAATCCAGGACGATCTCTGACTTCATCATCCGTCGAACATCATGGTTTCTTGGAATAATATCTTTACTTTGGCCCTTGGCCTTGTCAGTTCTGCTCGTGCCTACACCAATCCCATTCGAAACCCGGGAGGTGGTGATCCGCAGATTACCTACACTGGTGGTTACTACTATCTCATCTCGACGGAGTGGACCAACCTACAGCTCTCTCGCGCCACTACTATCGAGGGCCTCAAGACCGCTACTCCCAAGGTCATTTACACGGACTCAGATCCTTCGCGATCCTCCAACGTATGGGCACCTGAGCTTCACTACTTGGGTGGAAAATGGTACATTTACTACACTGCTGGAAAGGCTGAGGACCTTACCGGACAGCGTTCTCATGTCATCAAGGGTCAGTTTAGCACCTCAACATAACGGTGAAAGGGTCCGGAACTAACAGCCCTCTAGGTGGCGCCACACCTTGGGATAGTTGGTCCTACGGAGCCAAACTCTCTGATGACTGGGGTATCGACGGTACGATCCTCCGAACCAATCAATTTGGCAACTACTTTGTGTATTCATGCATGACTGGTGTTCAATACCAGTCCACCTGCGTACGTAAGCTTGGTTCTGACTTCATGTCCGTCGGAGCCCTCAGCATTATCTCTCAGCCCGATCAGGCCTGGGAAAAGAGTGGCACACCCGTGCAAGAAGGGCCAAACGCTCTCTATTTCGGCGGAAAGACCTACATTGCTTACTCAGCCAATTATTGCTGGACTCCCGACTATTGTGTCGCGACACTCGAGTGGGACGGAAAGACTGACCCAGCCAAGGCGTCTGCGTGGAGGAAGTCCAACGGCTGTGTTCTTAAAAGTGCAAATGGGAGCTACGGAACAGGCCATAACAGCTTCTTCCAAAGCCCAGACGGAAAGCAGACTTTCATTACTTTCCACGCTACTTCGAACAAGAATGGTGCTTGCGATGACACTCGATATGCTATGACTCAGCCATTGACTGCCAATGCTGATGGCACACCCAATTTTGGAAAGGTCCAGCCTTTCTCTTATCAATTTGCGGAGCCTTCCAAATAGACTTTATTAAGTACAACTATCTATATAGAACATATTGACAGTGAATAATCTCTTTTTGGTCCGGAGTCTGACAGTCGCTAGTAAATCCAAATGACGATGACAATACCATCGCTGAGTGACAAGGTCCGCCTTCCCCCCCCTTCAACTTTATCTATATTTTAACTTCACAACAAAGCATCATGACTGACAAGGTCCGCATATGCACCAAACAACAGCTTCAACCAGCTACTGATACATAAAAAGTACCATTCTAGTTTGGAGACAGGCAAATTGAAATAATAGGTTATGTAGCACTATGAAACTGCTATCTAGGCACCCGTTAAAAAACATACGCTAGATCGGTGAGATGCCGGCTGGCCGACTTATGCTATATCCACCGAATATACGACCTTCGACCTTCAGGAGTTCGTCACAGAATCGCCACAAACCATTGAGCCGAGTAAGCGCCCAATCCGTTATATCTTAGTTATAGAGGGTGGTTTACTGCAAGTTGACATTCCATAATTCTCGGCTGGACATTGAAGAGAAATATCCGTGTCAGACTCAGGTCACATATACAGTTAATATGCGAAGTGTGCGTCTAGACCGGTCATGTAAGCTAACCATTTCGATCAAACAAAATAGGCAGGAATGATGTTGCATTTGAGCCAGATGGTTGTACATCAATTATCGGCTTATTCGTTCTAACACAGGGTAGTATCCGCAATGATCAAACACTATGGGCTTCTGTGAGGGAGGACTTAGTACCTCTAAGAGACGTCGGTTCCAGTACCTGGGTTACCAGTCACTGTGCATCATCGTTCCGCATATCTGGACACCTTCTGAACCTTGACTGCTCTCACGACATTAAACGTGCAGTGCATACAACGCGCCATACTACATGCCTCCCTGAAGTCTCAGAGGATGGATGTGGAAATGAAAGGGCTTAGAGACAAGACCAAAGATATTGTTGCCTCAGTACGGTACACAGAGCAAGACGCCGGGCAGTGTCCTTTCTTATCTATTCATCCCTGTTCTCGTGGCTTATGCCGATTGGGGACCAATACGGATTTTCAACAAGCCACTGTGACGATAACGCGGTTGTATCGGATATCATAAAATAACAATAGAGCCAATTGTAGCGTATTAATCTCAATAAAGAATGGTGGCTGAGACATTAAGAAGGGGCAATTGTAGCTTATTGTGGTGTAAATGCTCTCTAGCACCCCTTACTTGGCATTTTGCGGCTAGGAGAGAAGGCCCAACCATTTAATATTCCACTTTCCAGACAAATGCGTGAAAGTCGATCTAAAGATATCCAACCACTTCACTCAGACTCGTAATCGCAATCATGACTATCGTTACAACACTACGCAGCTCCATACCCAGACAATCCATCTTGGTGACAGGTGGTGCAGGCTTCATTGGCTCTCACCTTGTCGAAGCACTGCTTGCCGATGGATATTGGAGGGTCGTGGTTGTCGACAACTTTGATGACTTCTACTCCCCTGAAATCAAGCGAGCCAATCTCGCAGGCCTTTTACAGCACCCCAACCTTACAGTATATGAGGCCGACATCCGCGACGTGCCAGCCTTATCAGCCATTTTTGCCGAAGGCAACTTCTCTGTTGTGGTTCACCTTGCTGCTCGCGCAGGAGTTCTGCCCTCTCTGCAGTTTCCAGACCTCTACTACGATGTCAACGTTACTGGTACGATGAACCTACTGCAACGTTGCAAAGACTTTGGAGTCAAGCAATTTGTCTTTGGATCGTCCTCTAGTGTCTACGGCCTTGGTGCAAAGGCTCCCTTCTCCGAAAACCAGAACACCACAAAGCCCATATCCCCATATGCCGCATCAAAGTCAACAGGCGAACTGTTGTGTCACACATGGTCTCATCTGTACCAGATACGCTGTGTCTGCCTGAGGTTTTTTACTGTCTACGGCCCTCGCCAACGCCCAGATCTTGCGATTCACAAGTTCACCAGACTCATCCACCAGGGCAAGCCAATCCCTCTTTTCGGTGACGGCTCCTCCATCAGAGACTACACCTACGTCGACGACATTATCGATGGCATATTCGGGGCTATCGAATATGATGGCTCTCTCTTTGAGGCCTTCAACCTCGGGGAGTCACAGACTATCAAGCTCATTGACCTCATCAGTCTACTTGAAGGAACGTTGGGACGCAAGGCAATTATTGATTGGCGAGGAGAGCAGGCTGGAGACATGCCACTTACTTATGCAGACATTTCGAAGGCGGGCTCAATGATCGGGTACAAGCCCAAGACTCAAGTGCAGCAGGGCATTGTGAAGTTTGTTGGTTGGTACTTGAACCACAACGAGAATTAGCCAGTTTTTCTGGTTGGCCATTTATTCCCTACATGTCATTTCCTACTGTTGTTACGGAACGTATAATTATGAGCTTTAGCACTGTTTCCATATTTAATGTGTATTTATTTTTTCGTCCTTAATGTGTGGCCAATAACGCATCGATTGTTTGTTCGTTTAATGCCTCGAAGAGACTATGTAAACATACGTGCTACTTCACGCAGCTGAAAGTGTATGTCGCAGAACTTGGTTGGGATTAGGTAAAGAAAATGTCATCCATACAGCCCGGACGACACGAAAATTTGTAAATGAGATAAGCGTTTGCGTTCGACATTTCTAATCTTTACATATACAATGTCAGAAAGGACAACTTTAGAGATAACTAACTGGTGTAAAAATGTTCACGATACCAATCTATCCTTGATTGTAACGTTCTTATAGAGAACTATTGATGAATTCTTCTAGACAGGATTGTCGCAGGGCTTGAACAATCTTTACAAGTCAGGGAGTCACTCCCCAACTTTGTATGGGGATAATTAGTTAAACGATCCTTTGCCGTCTCTAAAGACTTCTTCCCACCAAGTGTCTTTTGCATCTTTAAGTGGCTTATCTTCCGAACGACAGAGCTCTTCAAACTCCATCTTGGCGAACCTGCCATCCGCTGTTGCATTGGCCTTTCGAGGATATCTGTCTCTCGCTTCAGCCGACACACCCCAGTATCTGACTTGGCTGCCTCCAGTCAGGACCGTTGCTAGCGGTTCATCAGTGGGATATGGCTTAAGACGAGGAGTTACGAGCTCTCTCAGGCGTTGATGGTACCATGGACGATCCCACCACGTCTGACGTCGCCCTTTGTAACCGTTGTGGTGTACTATCGCCGGTACTTGTCCAATGAAGAAGTCGGCATAGAGAGGCATCCCACCCCAGGTTGCAGTCTTGTCAAATTCGGCTAGTGGGTTTTGAGACTTGTTGAGATCGTCGGGTACACCCATTAGTCGGACTGGCGATATACCCAGAGCTTTGGAATGCCGTTCTATAGCCTCCTTATCACCCAATGGGACAAAGTCCGCATCATAAAGATCAACCGTTCGGTTGATAGCCGTGTACTTAACCTGGCCCGAAATCTCCTGAGAGTAGTCTAGCCCGAAGTGGTATTCGAAATTCTGATCGACAAGGCCCTCTAATTCGTCGCTGTTCATCCGGTTCTTCCTTTGCCATTCTCTCCAGACTTCTTGTCTCCCAACCACGTTGCCCACTTGGCCCTGCTCGCTTCGTAGAGGGAAGCCCTCTCCGATCCCCGCCTCCATATCTTCCATTGCGCGACGAAAAAGCCGCCTCATGTCGCCTGCGGGACCCATATACATACCACCATTAAGCCATCGTGGTCTGTTATAGTAGAAGTCGGAAGCATTCTTTTCGGTGTTTTGTCCGTAGAGCTCTGGCCTCAGTGGACTTTCGGGCCAGTGATGGCACCTTAAATCGATACCGAACAGCTCGGGATCATTTGGATAGCATTTCTTTTCCGCAGCGGCCACAATAGTTTGCTTCATAGGCATCGGGCCTGACCCAGTCCATTGTTTGCGTAATCTTTCGTTGGCTCTTTTGTTAATCTCGTGATAACGACTCAGGAGGACCTCGACTGGCAACTGGAACCAGACATCACGAGAGTCCACCATGAGGACCAGGTCGTCTTCATCCAACCTTTCAAGATCCGTAGCGTTAGGGTGCATTACAGAATCGAGATAATGTACGAGACCGGGGATCTTGGGGAGAGCCTTGCCAAATTTCCAACGGGATACATCATGGTAGTCAACTCCCCAATTAACGACGACAGGACTCGGATAACCCAGAGCAAGCGCAGAGAAAATCGTCTTGCATCCATTGGGGTTACCATCGGTGATAGGTAAGACTAAAGCAAATCGGCGATCTTCGTTGACAGGAATAGTAGGTTGGGATGGATCTTGGTGTCCGTTCCATATTGGGACAACCAACTCAAGATCGGAAAAGAATGATACAGTGTAGACAGATATATAGATTGCAAATAGGATGATAGTGATTCTGTAGATTATCTGCATGTTCAAAATGGCAGACAGAGTCAACTTCGCATGTCCGTCGACGGCTCGCATCGCGACGCGTGTTGGGGTTCAGTCCACGGTTAAAAAAACAAAAAGACCTCTCGATGCGCTAGATTTCCCGAATGATGTGGTCGAGAATCATGATCAGGTCGAAAAGGGGGCCAGCAGCTAATTTGTATTGGGGTGATATGTGCCATCTATTTCACAAAAAGCATGTGGCGAAGTTTTGGTCCCTGGGAACAAAGATCAGGGGGGGGACACATGTCTCAGGGTCCAGCAAGAAATGTGTAAATCAGGCTAGCATGGTCAGATGCTCGATCCCTTGCAGACACAAGGCATCAAGGGAGACCCCAGACACATTGACCCGCGCCCTTGTTGAAAATTACATTTGCTTGTTGGTTCTGGTAGAAATGAAGAGCATTCACCGAAAGACTGTAAGGGAGATCCGCCCAAGATAACTAATTCTACCCTTGATGGCGAAAGTACTCGACGCTCGAGTTGCCAGGTTGAGCTTACTTGGAGAGCCATGAAAGACCCTTTTTCGATTTAAGTTTAATTTTCTAAATTATGGAGCATATATCCACAAAACGGAAAGACATGTTTATTGAATGTGGATATTGAGATCGAAACTTGTCTTGGCCTTTCAAAACCGTGGTCACAATTTCTCTCCACGTTTAGCCTTATTTACTAAATATTGAGACACTGATGTCAACACGTTAAATTATCGGTGATGAGACGATTTCAGCAAAACACAATAAAATTGAAGCTATGTCAAATCTATAGATAACTCTAGTCGCTGTCATGCCGCGGCTATGTCCCCTATGCAAAGAGTGTGTTGAAGAAGATTACCACCATTTTTACCCTCTCTCCATCGCGACCAAGCCGCCACCTTGATTCCCCTAGCTCAGCTTGTAGCGGGAACAATGAGTAAATAGTAACAAAAAAGATATTAAAAAATTACAAGGAGTGTTATGTAGTTTCATAATCCATCAAATTGTACCAAGTCCAACAGGTCAGAAGTGTCAAGCTTTAACCTGAAGTCTGCCCAGATTAAGCACTTAAGCCTTGTAATCCTTCTTGTAACCACCATCGCCGTAGCCAGGCTTGTGGTAAGTAGGCTTGGGCGGCTTGACGGTGATGGTCTTTGTGACGGTCTCGGTCTTGTACTTGGTGACGGGAGGCTTGTGGATGTACTTGGTCTCCGTGCTGGTCTTTGTCTCAGTCTTGGTGACAGGAGGTTTCCACTTAGTCTCTGTCTTGGTAACTGGTGGCTTCCACTTGGTCTCGGTCTTGGTGATCGGAGGCTTCCACTTGTACTTGGTGACGGTGTCGGTCTCAGTGACAGTCTTGTACTTGATAATAGGAGGCTTCCACTTGGTGACATATTCAGTCTTGGTAACGGGAGGCTTCCACTTGTACTTGGTAACCGTCTCAGTCACGGGGTACTTCTTGGTGACGGTCTCTGTCTTGGTGACGGGGGGCTTGTAGATGGGCTTGGTGACAGTGTGAGTGACAGTCTTGGTGACAGTCTTGGGCTTCTCAGGGTGATGTCCGTAGTCTCCGCCGGGGGTTGCGAATACCAGAGGGAGAGAAAGCAAAGGAGCAATCACAGCAGAGAACTTCATGTTGTCGGCTGAAGCGAAGGTTTTGAGTTCAAAGTCTGAGAGTGAGGTGTTCTTGAAAGAATGGTGATGAAGTCTGAGCCAGTGGGTTGAAGCCTGGAGAAGAATCCGATGAAGTGAGGGTAACCGGCGGTATCTTTATACTAGTTGATGGACCTGATGTTCGGCTCTTCCAAACTACCCAGTTCTATCATGCGATGAGATACACAAATCCGTACCAGCCGCATCTTGAGTCGAACTTGGATTCGCAGTTTCACCAAAAGGCATGGGTAAAGTGTTTGGCCTGACTCTATTCCTACAATGATGCTATTGGTAATTGCCTTGGCACAATACTTACAGGTTGGACAGACCAGGCCACCAATGGCGACACAAGAATTCAGCCATAAGCTCGTATCTGCCATCTAGCTCGTGTCTATGCAATATTAATGCAGGTCGGCAGCCATTATTGATGCATGTTGGGAGTAGTTATGGGCCTTTAAAAGTAACACCACTTTGCAAGTAAGCTTACTAGTCCTGCCAGTAAGAATACAGAAGACAGCGTCGCTTCGCATATTGAACCGGTACACCACACTGTACGATTGGATGTATGGAATAATTTCCCCTCTATTCTCCTCACTTGGCAGCATACTTATTACTTGAATTGCTAACGTGCGTCGCATA
Source organism: Fusarium nodosum (assembly GCA_014898975.1). Classification (NCBI taxonomy): domain Eukaryota; kingdom Fungi; phylum Ascomycota; class Sordariomycetes; order Hypocreales; family Nectriaceae; genus Fusarium; species Fusarium nodosum. The sequence continues at coordinate 851,838 of JAAVUE010000015.1, forward strand.
ACTAATCGCGTGATGGGATGAGAGGTGGCAATTCTGACTGTCTTTATGTCAAGTACCGCCAGATACCAAGTCAGATCATGAATCATGATGTGATAGAAGAACCAAGCTAAGCCCTATACATTAGCCTGCATGGTAGGAGTTGAACCGGTTGTACCGGCTTTGCGGGGGATTCCCAGGCACAGAAGCTTAGCATTGCAGGGTACCTATGGCAGGGACACGAAACAGATGCCAAGAGAAAAACACAAATGCCCTGAGTGCTCCAGACTATTTCATTTACAGGCTGTCACTCGTTTTCTCACTTGGCTGTCATATTCTCAAGGTAGGTAATGGTTGCGAGGATATTAGTTGTCAAACTGGTTGATCGAGTCTGGATTCAGGCATATTTCGAATTGATATTGACTCTTGCACCTTCATATCGATGTGAAGTAAGCCCAACCTGTTGGAATCCCACCAACATGTTGACCGGTCTTGATGCCCTGGTAGCCTCTCGCCTGGGCTAGCGTGGGCTTACTACAGCACATATGCAGATACAATACAGGATACAGGTTCAGCCCCGCGTTCGAGTGAGCTGTCACCAATAAACAATGGATGATGGTAGCCGGGTCTGCGGCCTTGGCTATTGATCGTCCACAGCAGTGGACTATTGGCGAACTGAAAAATGCGAGGAGAGTTTATCATTGGCTTACCGTCTCAAAGTACACTTACTGCCTAGTCCACTCAGCCCATCGTTTTCATGGTCGAGACTGCAATGACGCCAAGATGGACAACACTGCGGGCAATCGATCGAATGGTGTATTTGCAAGGGTTGAATCCGTCAGCTACATTGTCAGATTATAGGTAACTTAGTAGCTATTGCGCAATACACTGGGTTTATGAGGAATGTAGTGGTAATGTTGCTAGTGAGGCAGGTCACTTTTGTCAGGTTGTGATGATGAATTTAATACCTATTATCAAAGCTACGAAACAAACTGTGGTCATCTACTCTCTATACAAACGAAACAGCGTAGCCTCGAGCTGGTTTACTCAAGAACTACTCTTAGAAAGACCGTGGCCAATAGTTGTCGAGACCACACACACGCACTACTATTCTTTCACGGCTGTAGCACCGTTCAGAAGACGCTGTCAGCACACAATCCTGTTGACTTTTGTTTTCCAAGAGTTAAGAATGGTCCGAGTATTAGAAGAGGCGTTCATCGTTGCATTAGCCGTGCAACCGTGTGTTGCTCGCCCTGGGGAGATTCAGCCTGATACTTGCCCCAATCACTGCGAAGCGTTGTAACTGAATGATGGCTCGATGACCAATTCAGTGTTTTGTTACCATTAATACCCCGCCACCAAAAACATGTCATTAGTAAAAACCATAGTGAAAACTGGTTATTACGATGATGAGAGTAGAACGTCGAAAGGATGCATGGCCGTCCTTGCCGACGTCGTATCTTATCTCACTATTTCGGACGAGTTACTTCCAACAGCATTCTGCAGCCTGCTGTCTGACTTTTTGCCGTACATTATGCATTCTTATATAACCTGTTCAAAAGGCTAGGCTGACAACTGTCATGCCTCGTTATAATAAGCTCTCAGATAGTTTCGGCCGTGGCGGCGCCATCGGGACCACATTTTTCTGTGGGAGCCGTTACACACAGAACCTTTTTGGTCAAGCCATACCGCCACGCATTCTAATCACACCGATCAAATAGATAAACATGGATCAGAGAATATTTAACGTAATGGAATCAATGTGGACGACTTAGACTTCCATGTTAAGCGAGTCGCAGATGCATCATAGGAGTTGAGAAGATGTGCCGATGGCCTTCGCCAACAGACTTAAAGATCCTGGGTTCATACTATGGGTTTATCGAGGCCTTCCAACAGTTGTGCAACCAATTGCACAACTCATGCACAGCATAAGCTCCGTATTCCGTCAGCCACTATCTTGTGTAGGTGCTCCAACTTTCGGCGACTTCTGCTTTCCGTAGCTTGTCATCCACTCAGGCCGTCAATAGGTTCGAGAGCTAACCTTTAGTGCTCATCACGTTATCTTGCCCTGTCAATTGTCGCATATTGACGGAGAGCGAATCATAAGAGCTTGATCACTTTATACGATATCAAGGCAGCCACAACAAACGTGCGGTAGTGTCACTGGTAAGCCATGGTTGAACTAAAAACGCCTTCGGTTTGTCTAAGTTCTGACTCACCAATTTTTCGTAGTAGCTTAATAGACGGAGAGATCAAAATCCATACGCCAAGACCAGAACAAACTTGTTCAATTACACCATTCAGGCTACCTGCGCTGCCAGTTTTCACTAAATACGGGATGCCCGACAGGCGTGGTGGGCATCAGCATTAAAAAGGGTCGATGATCTCTTAATGGCGTGATTTGGGCCAGTTTTTGGTGGTCAACATTATTCACAGAAGCTGACAAGCTACGTAGTAGAGGTTTCTTGTTCCTGTCTATGCCCTGTATTCTTATCAAACTTTACACTACTGTATGACATTACATCCACTAGTACGCACTAGAACAGCAAGTTATTAATAACTCGTGTTTTTATCTAGCTATCTATCTAGAGATGAACGATCGATGACCAATCGAAACTTTTGCCCTTGACAAGCGTATATTTATTTTCGAAGCCTCAGTTTCACATGCTCGAGATCGGACACTTCACTGTATGGCATCATCCTTCCATCTTGATTCTAACTATAGCGTGTACTTGGGTACAATGGGCAGTTCAGTGTATGAATCAACTGTATCTATATGTCAGCTGACGTCCACACGTGTGAGGTCCCATTGTCTTACCATGCTTACGCTCCTGATTCGTGAAAGCAGGGAAAAGAGGTCCAGGATGTAGAATAGTCTGTGCCAATGTTGCGATAAGAATCATGCTTGGATCGAATTTGTTAGTATCTGTCATAGCAATTGTACCACCCAACACAGATAGCTACTCACAGTCCTTCAAGAAGAATGAAAGGAATCTGTTCCTTCATTAATTTGTTTCCCCAACCGCCTCGCATCTCAGCAATTCGATATACGCAACGGATATAGATGGTTAAAAATGCTGTAAACAGACCACAGGTGAACCAACGGAAGCGTGTACCCTGCCAGGTTTGAAGCGCCTTACCACTCAGGGGATAAGATTTGACAGCTCGCACACGCCTAACGCAGAATGTTGTGGCCAGCGATGCGAACACGGACAATGTAACCACTTGAAAGGCGATTCCAGCCATCATGATGCTGTTTCCGAGATTAAGCATATCATCATCGCCAATAGCGGTAGTAGCTGCAATCCCACCACCTGCAGCCTGCAGGACTAATGACACAATGTCTGCACCGATAAAGATGATAGTGTACAACTTGGGCTTCAGCAGTGACCATTCGGGGCCGAACAGTGCAACGATGTATTTGAGCATGAGATACACAGCCGCACTGTTGAAAGCTGGACCAATGATGAGGCAGCAGACCTGTGCTTGGAAGGGGATGGCGTTGAAGGGTAAGAAGTACATTCCGATCCTTGCGCCATAGCCTACGATTTGAGCCATACAGCCCAAGCTGAGAACGGTGGCATAGACACGGATGCGGAAACGAATGCCGAGCCAGATGTTGGCGAAAAGAGCAACGGTGAAGAGCGACGCTAGCAGAGTGTTGACCCAGAGACTCGGACGATAGCCATAAACAGTGTATTCAATGGGACACTCTTCAGAAATATGAATACAGATAGGTGCTTCTTCTGCCATTTTGAGATTAGATAGATGTGTGGTGCCGAGGTATGACTTGTCGATGTCGAAAGAGTACAAGAACCGAGATAATTAAGAATGCAACGACTTCTATGTCAGACTCATCTACGTACATATATACACATATATATCTACAGAATACTCTCTGTCTTTCAATACTGATTCCATTTATCTCGGTCTTCTACTTCATAATGTGAAAGACACAATCTAGGCCTATGATTGGACAAAAGACCGAGGCTACGAGGCGAAGCAGGAATCAAAACAAGGGAAATTAGAGACCGACGAGATTGTCAGGGGGCCGAATTGCACTAGAATCCTTCAAAGTCGGTCTTTGCCCAAGCCCCAAGACGTCGTCAGCTTGGGGGAACTGAACTCTATAACTATTGGTTAAGTGTCGAAAGTGCCCCATTATTTCTCTCGGTCTTTGAGTCCAAGCTAGACTGATTTCATCAATTCATAATTCGCTGGAGGCCAAATCTCCGATATGCTGACATGTATCGAATACCTGCCACGTAGGGTAAATCTCACACTGTGGATATGTACAGCTACATTATATAACATCGATCAGCCTTGCGAGGGGCATTCCTGGTTTCATGATGACACTTCATTTATCTCTGGTTTTCGGTCTTCGTTTTACTCGGTCTTTGTCTTGCAACCCTGCTTCCTCTCAACAAGTCTAAAATGACAGTGTCACTGGCAGATACTGAAAAGTCCAAGCGCACTAGAACTAACGTCAAGCAGTCCAAGTATGGTTGTTTTACCTGCAAGTATGGCCTCACTTTCCAAGCCCAGAAGCGTGCGCGCTAAATAAATTGACATAGAGCCCGGCGCATCAAGTGCGATGAAGCAAAACCCATATGCCAACGCTGTCAATCCTCAAAACGTGAATGTAAAGGTTATCCTCGTGGAGCATTGGGCGACGCACCACCCGAAACTCAAAGTACAACCCTGCTAGTGCCTTTATCGACCTCACCTTCGTCTTCAACATCCTCCTCGACTTTATCATGCATGGCTTCACCTTTGACGGTTCTTTCTTTTGACCCTTACTACCTTTCAAGTCCTTTTGTAAACCTCGCTTGTGGCGTTCTGGTGCAGAGCCCTCGACGCGGCAGAAGCAACATCGAACAATCATTCTGGACTCAAACTGTGCCCCAGTTGGTACATACCATTCCTTCAGTGCGAGCTGCAGCCGAGGCGTTCGGAGCATCTTATAGCGAGTATGTTCTCCAAGTAGACGATTCTTGCTCTGGCCTTGAGACCACAAAGCGATACACTCAAGCTTTAAGGCTAGTACAGCATGATCTAGCTACTTTGCAGTATGGGCCTATCCCCTGTATCATAGCTTGCTTATTTCTCGCATTTTCTGAAGCTATACAGCAGAAGTTGGACGAAGGTTTATTGCACCTTTTGGGAGCTTTCTCTGTCATGTTATCACGGACAGACAAGAAGCTGTTAGCTGGTGTGGATACTGAGAGTTTGTCATTACTATTGCAAAAGCTTGATCTTCATGTCGCTACTTATGGAATTTGTCATCCTCCAGAGCTGCCTCAGCTTCCACCAGTTACGTCGAATATCGTCGAGTCACTTCCACCAGACCAAGCACTATTCAAGATCTTACATTCATGCTACCACTTCGACGCACAGGCATTCACGTACAAGTACACCACCCGACGAGCAATCCCCCCCGATATGCTCATTGAGCAAGGTCGCCAACTAGCGATTCTAAAACTATGGTTGTCACATAACGAACTACCTCCGGTATGGGATGCCAACTCGCACGAGTCGCTGGTAGTTTTGCGCTCCCAATGCCTCACTGCTTTGGTCCATACAGCCACTATATTGGAGCCTCGCGAAACTGGCTACGATTGCTACGGCCTTGAATTTCAGGAAATTATTACCACAATAGAAGCATTGTTCTTCGACGGAGATCTACAGATCGATCAATTAAGCAGTATGTTCGGTCAACTTCCATCTTTCATTCCAGAGATGAGAATCATGCATCCGCTGTATTACGCGGCGAAGAAATACCGAAATGCGTTCTGGCGTCGAAAAGCACTCAATTTGATCCTACGAAGCGGCAAGGAAGGACCATGGTGTTCCAAGACAGAAGGGCCTATGATTGAAGTTGTCATCAGAATCGAAGAGGGACAGTTGGACAGGGCATCTTTGGATCTTTCCACTGCCGAGGATCCTGTCCTCGATTCTCCTTCTAACATTTCTGAAAGGAACAGGATCAATGCATGCTGGCCCATTGATCCCGATGCGGAAACCAGAGAGGCCACTAGATTTACCAAACAGAAGTTTAGCAAAGGACTCTTGTATAGATGCATTGACGTGGAACGTCTGTTGGCTGATGACGAAGCACAGAGGCCTCGCTCGTGGGCATGGCTTGAATCCCCATGGTGGGAGGAGTGGACTGAGCCTCTTGGGGAGATTTGATGATTTATAACCAAGATAGACCCGTAATGATAAACAGAAAAAGGATTTCTCTTTTGTATTTTACAATGTTTCGTGGCAATATGAGAGAAACCTACCGTGTAACTCAATTTAGTCTACCGCCGTCATTGAGACAGAAAACATTTAGGAATAAATAGGTTTGCGTTTACTAAGAGTTATAACTCATAACTCCTACCTCCAGAGTGAGACACGAAGTCAGTATCACACTTTAACGATTGCATATGAGTAAAATCACCAAAAACATCCTTACTATTACCCTGTACTTATATCGATAAGCCGATAAGCTTATCGATTATTCGTTTGCGCTGTGTGACTAATCAGCTTTCTTTTTCTCAAGGTGGCCGGGATATGCCCCAGGGCAATTGTCAATAAACCATCAGTAATACCAAATACATATCAGGAATCTATTGTCCGGTGAATATTCCTTCTTTCGTCTCTCAGTACAATATCTCCATCTCGGTTCTAGGTATGATACCCCATAACCATTATGGATTATTCATCTCAAGCATTAATCACAAGATCAGACAACAATTACTGTTGATTTTACGTAGGTGGCTGATGTAACCATACACCATGGCCCGGTCCAATTTTATAAGTAGCCCGAGGGTCCGTCAACAATAACCTGCGCTTGTACTGTGATTTATACGTGTTCCGATCAATTACAAATTTGATTTCACGATAGATAATCGTCCCTTCAGTATTGCACAACAAACATGGTTCTCGTGCTACACTACCCATGACGTAGAAAACAAGTCAAGCCAATGGCGATTAAATGATAAAGCATCAGCTATTGAAATTGCCAGACAGCCCTATCAGGCGATGGTTATGGTGACATCTTATAACTTCAGTGACGGAAGTTGAGTAATCGCCTGTTCACATTGAGACCTTCTGTCATCTTGCCGAAGTTTGCCGGCCATTTGTTGCTGGCATTTATTGACTCTTTATAATCTTTAAAATGCGAATCGCCGGTACGAAATTTTCTCTCATAATGATGAAATCTTTGAACATCAACTGTGAACATGGCAGAACCAACAAGTCTGCAGTCGCAGAAAAAGTTTGCCATCATTCCAGAAACAGTCGGATATCGAGAAGCTAATATTCTGCAGACTCGAAGGAATTGCTTGCACTCCATGTCGACGCGCCAAGATGAAATGTGTTAGTTCGAATTCAGCATCGTCAACATGTGATCGCTGTGAAAGGTTAGGGAAGCAATGTGTATACGAAATGCATAAACGAGGTCTGTGGCGGAGAGACCATACGGGCAAAAGGTATGCTAAGCCAGTAGCGAAGAAGAATACCCCAGCCGCTGACTATGATCCGCTTTCGGCAGAGACGATATGCAGCATTCAGCAAACAATAATCTCCCACAATCCTTGACGGGTGGGAATAATGCTTTATATCCCGTTACTGAGAAACGAGGATTCCAGAATCGAGTTCCTGGTTCGTATTCAGCGCCTGAAATGTCTGACCAGTCCCCATTTACGCCGGGCACCTTGGGTGCTGCTCTCGATGCAGAAACAACATTTGGAATAGAAACTCCCGGCCAGTTCGATCTTTTCATGCAGAACTATGACTCCATAACAAATTCAACAAAGAACCATGATCCTATCGAGATGGGGTTGATTAGTAGACCGTCTGCTCAAATTCTGTTCGAGGGGTATGTACATTATCGAGAGCCAGGAAGTATAGACCAGTCACTAACTAAACAGGTTTTTCGAACATTTCAATACGTTTTCTGGACTCCTGGATCCGCAATTGTACTCGTTCACATACACAAGAAGTCGATCCAGTCTACTATTTACAATGCTGCTGGTCATCGCCTCAAGGGTCTTCCAGCCTCAATCCCATAAGACCATCAGAGACCATTCCGAAGCACTACTAGGTAGAGCTCTTTTGGAATGCGATTCTGCAATCGAGAATATTTGGGCCATCATTTGCATTCATCACTGGAAAGATGCAAGTGACAAAAGAGGAGAGATATTGATTGGATTTGCCTCACGGATGGCAGCTTACGCAGAATGGAACAAGACGCACCGGGATACTTCGGGTGGAGGACAAATCCTTGGATCACCTGAGCTCCAATTACGACAGGAAAGAGACCGAGAGAGAGTTTTGGCTCTCCTTTATAACATTGAAAGAAGGTAAGTGCAGCGCGTCGCTGAAATCTGACATATGGATCATTGTAGGCTTACTATAAAGTCAGGTTGTGTTATCTCAACAAGCGCCTATCACTTACATCGATCGCTAGTCACAAAACAGTCTCCCAGAGTTGGATTTACTTGACAGGATCTAGCTATCACTTAGGGGATTTGACATCCGTCAGCAGCCATGAGATGACTAATATTGCTCACGACGTGTATGAAAGCATGACTGAATTCGGGGAACACTGTGATTCCTCCCCAAAATTGGTTGCTGACTTTGAGAGTCTTCATAATGTTGTGAATTCGTTCAACAACAACATCAACGAGTGGGGAGACCAATGGTGTGCTATATATTCAAACCGTGAGCCAGCATTGATTATTGACACTAACCTACAAAGTTGTGCTGATACCTGAATAGATCCCGACCTGGAGCCTCTGCAAGGTCCTATCACCCTTCTTCAGCGCGACTATATTTGCCTGTACTTTAACATCATACATCTTAATCTGCTATTGGAATCAGGTCATAGCTCTTTCCTCAGCGACCAAATAGCTCACACAACTTGCATCTGCTTCTCCAGCGCTTTTGGCATATTGCAGCGTGCAGTGCATTTCGGAGAGATGAACGTCGTCTACTATCTTTGGGATGATGCTCATAAGATGATTGCTTATGCAGCAATGCTTGTTCCAAAGCTTCTGGCACAAGGCATAAATGAACCTACCATGTTGAAACAAGAAGCGGCCTTGATATTTGATCAAGTGACAACTGCATACCTCATCGCAAGCAAGTCGATGGGTAGCCAGGAATACCATACGAGAGACCGAAAAGCAGGGAAAGGAAATCATGTATCCACACAAGCACGACTCTTGTCAGCTCTCCTTGCAACACTCCACGGCACTACACCGAACGGCGAAGATAGCTCTGAAGTTAGAGGAGTATCTGACATCCCTTTCATTCCGGATCTCCCGTGGCTCGAAGAAGATCAAAATTCATCAAACTTCTTTTCAGAAAACAGGACAGATCGTCTGGAGTCTCAACACATTGACTTCGATCATTTCATGTTCAGTCAGTCTGATTATTTGAGTTCGTCTGTATCTCAGGGTTACGAAGGGTCGGGTTTGTTGGAGGACAAGGAGTTTCTCGAATCTATGTATCTCGATGCCGGGTTACTCCCCTTACAAGAGCCTGGAATCCTTGTTCGAAATTCTTAATACATTAGGCAACTAATTTACGGGGATGATTACTCCATATGAATGGTCAATCACTAGAACGTGATGGAACGTTGATAAATCTCAAATTCTGTAAATTATTGACAAGTCTTATTTACTGCTTGGAAGTCGTAACTTTAATTTCTACCAGTTTTTGTTGTCATGATTTCCATAGAATAGTTACACGCCAACCGTCCTTTCGCTGCGTCCCAATCACGCCTCGCCAACAGCCTGCAGAGCCGCCTTGACCACTTCGTCGAAATCCTTCTTTGGCAACCCTAGTATGTCGTTCATGATTTCTCCTTCCTTTTCCAAATGACTTCCAAATTTACCAGTAACGAATCCAGTTTCAATTAGTGAGTATGTGGCATATGGGTCTCCCGCTGCCACTGCAGCCTGCTTCTCCTTGATGAGCTGGCTACTTTCGACTCTTTCGATAGTAAACTTCTCACCACTAAGACGCTCGATGGCTTCAAGAAGCATGTTTTGAGTGATAGCAAACTCGCTCAGCCACACAACCCTGTTCTTCGTCTCTTCCCACTTTTTGCTCAAAGCATTCGCCATTGCCAAAGCCGTATTGTCCTCAGTGGTGGTACTGAACCAGCCATTGCCATCGTCCCAGAAGACGAATCTCTTTTCTTTGATGTGCATCCCAAGGAAGTCATGTAGCGCACTCCACTTTAGCCACATACCACAAGCAATCGCCATCCATTCTAAGCCCGTGGACTCTTTGGATCGGAGATAATCTTGGACTTCGCCTTTCTCACGAAAGACTGAGTTCAGGGCTCTGGCATCGGGGTTGTTGTTGTTGAGGCCGTATTCCGAAGCCACGTAGCGTTTGACCTTAGCATGGAATGCAGCGTCAATGAAACGTAGTTGGTCGTTGACAGCCAAAGATGTCATGCAGTTGACAATAGCGTCTTGGCCAGAGAATGCGGATACTAATGCATCGGAAGGGTACAAATCATCGATGGTGATGATTTGGACGGTAGCTGGGATTTTCCCCTTGGATGATGAACGTTGCAAAACGCTGACTTTGAATGACGGTTCCTTGGTCAGGGCATCAAGCATGATTGCACCGATAGAGCCTGTAGCCCCGACGATGAGAATGTTTTTAAACGGTGATGACATATTTGACGGATAATGGAAGTGGTGTAAGTGAGTTTGGAAAAAGGAAAAGAAAGAAAGATCGCTCTCAGTTATATGTGCGTCGGTATTCCGTCGCTCTGTGTACCATCATGCCTTTGCTGCTGCGTATAATTGAGCTTACTGAGCAACTCCTTGTGGTGCGCTTACACAAATGGTTTCACTCCAGCGTCATCCCCACTAAGTAGCATGTAATAACAACAAAGGCCATTCTCATTGGGTCGGGCTTTATTACTGAACATTGAAGCCGGGTATGATTAGTATTACTGCCGCAGCTAAACCACAAAAGGACGCGCCATTCTGCAAAGTAAAATGTCCTTCAACAACTGCGAACTTTGTATCGTGTAATTTTCCCGGTTTCAATCAATTACTAACACCAAGTGGCAGGAAAGAATAATACAAAATCAATAGAGTTACAGATAGTGTTTTCCGTTAAAAATGTGCCTAGTACTGATATACATCGTTTGACAGCTATAAAGCTCTTCAGTCATGACAGCCAAGAATTTGAACATCTCCTCATCCATCATCAGCCTCTTAGCATATACTTTAGTAACCCTATCATTTATAACTGCCCTGCCTTCTTCTTTTACAATTTCCATCGAAACCATCATGTCTCAACAACTCATGGGATCTGATTATATTGTTTATCGTTCCGGCGATGGCAATGGAGGGCTTACCCCCAGCTCCGTCAAGATACCTGCCCTCGGTCCCCATGACATTTTGTTGCGCATTACACATAGCGGTGTCTGCCACACCGATATAACGTTTTGTCAACTGGGAGCACCAATAGCCCTCGGTCACGAGGGTGTTGGTGTTGTTGAAGCTGTAGGATCTCTTGTAAAACAGTTCAATGTCGGAGATCGTGCCGGTGGCGGTTTCCATCGAGACGCATGTGGCCTCTGCAAGTATTGTCTTTCCGGAAAAGATATATACTGCTACAATCGTGTCATCTTTGGTGAAGGTGACTTTGATAACGGCACATTTGGCTCTTATTACATTGGAAAGGAGACATTCCTGCACAAGATCCCTGACGGTCTTGCCGGTGAACATGCCGCGCCTCTTCAGTGCGCCGGTGCGACTGTTTACGCTGCTCTTCAGGCTACAGTTACCCCTGGGAGAAGAGTAGGCATTCTTGGAATCGGTGGACTAGGTCATCTCGCTATCCAGTACGCGAACAAGATGGGCGCAGACGTTGTCATATACAGCACGAGTGCAAGTAAGGAGAAGGAGGCACGTCACCTCGGCGCACATGAGTTTCATCTCATGGACAACATGTTTGATGATGTCAAGGCGCCCATAGATGTTCTTGTGATTTGCGGAACTAGATATCCTGATTGGGACCGGTGAGTAATTTTTCAGTGCCGCCACGCGAACTCACTAACTTGGGTTTTTCAGCGTTATGGTCAAGGAGTTTCTGGCTAGGGACGGTGTCATCGTCCCTCTTGCTGCTCCTGTGCATGGACCTCTGAGCCTACCGTACGTAACTTCCTCTCTTAAGATATCGCTTAGCTAATATCTTCTTAGTGCTGGAGCCATGTTCTTTCAGGGCTATCACGTCTTCTCGAGTTTAGTCGGTTCCCGCAATGTCCACGATGAGATGCTGGAATTTTCAGCCAGACATGGCATCAAACCAATGGTCAAAATCTTCAAGCATGAGGGGGCTGAGACAATCAAAGAAGTGTTTGAGCTCATGGAAATGAACAAGATGAGATACAGAGCTGTTTTGCAGATGTAGAATCAATCGGCAAATATTGACGCGAGCATCAGATAGTTGCTATCAAATTAGTATAAGCAAGGTCAAAAGGATTTACGATCTTATGTCAAATGACCCCAGCTTTATATAATTGGGATAGTTTGCCCTCATCCGCAGTAAGTCATCTTCTGATGCATCCCGTGCCGCGCGGGTGTAGCAGGTGAGGCAGGGTTCATGACCAATTGTCCAGCCGGTATCCTATTGTACTGAGCCGGGACGAATCGGATTTTTGTCGGCATCAGACTCCATTTGAGTAGTATCCGTATATTTATGTATTTCACAAGATGCATTGTATTCCCCGAACCCTAAAGGTGTGATTGTTGTACCCAGATCCAGATTGTTCCATGCTATCCGCAAAGAGAATAAGCTCCTGTCGGAGTTACGATAAGTGATTGTTTATGCTTTCGATAAGAACCCATGCAAGGCTTTGATTCATTTGCTGATGAAGAGTAATCATTTTTTAAATGTACACACAGTTGGAAAACTGTCTTTGAACAGTCTTTGGAAGAAACATCGGTCACTAGATACGAGACGTCGCGTTACACCATGGCGCCATATTTGCAGCGACTCCCGCCTAAAATCTTACGTGAGATAAGTCGAGGTCCCCGAGACGAAGGGTTCAATATGGAGTCCACAAGTCAATTGACACAATAGCCTAATTGTCTCGATAAGACCCGCTACGTGGGGTACACAAGAATGCTCACTGGATTTTCAAGCTAAAAGATGAGTATTCAGTCAGATATAGATTTATTTGGGATGCAAACATGCCCAAATCCGCATTCCTTCGTCGTGCTCGCTCGGTAAGCGCTGGTGCGTTGGTTATACGCCGGTGTCTTGGTGGAGAAACACGGCGTCTTGGCTAAGAAATGCTGCCATGTCATGCTTTAGTCAAAATGTTCAGTCACAGCCATTGGTTAACTGTCAAGCCAAACTGTTGGTAGCGACTCTATATGCGTTGCGGGCTGCGATTCTACGCCCTCATTCATTGAGGGTTCGAGACCGTAGTCAATATATTTGGTCGGCTCTTGGCTGCTATTTTAGCCTCTCTACTAGGCTCTTCTATGAACTCCGTTGACGATTGACAATAATCGCACGAAACCTTCCTTTCCACATTTTGTCATATTGGCCTTTCGTAGGATATGCTACACAGCATGATCCCCTTATCCATCATCCCAGGATCAAACTCACAAGCCCCTAGTAGTGTCGAGGATGGGGGAGACCAATCGTTGAGACCCAGAAGGGGAAGACGTCCTTTGGATGTCCCAGCAGTTGGATCTGTCAGTAATGTAAGCTACACCGTTATGAGTTTTTCACACATCTGGCCTTGAATCATTCAGCCCGTAGACGTTCTTCCAATTCCTTACTGACTGAGTAGCGGCGACGTATGCAAAATCGAATGGCTCAGCGTGCATATCGGCAGCGGAAGGAGTCTGCTATCGACATCCTCAAGAAGAAGGTCGAAGAGCTAGAAAAGGTCAAGGAAGACATTGGGAATGAGTTCGTCAACTTTACTACAGTCATTCTTGAAAAGGACAGTGTCAGGAACTGCCCTGATATCGTTGAGCACATCAAAAAGTCCACCATCAACATTCTCACCAGTACTCGAGAGGTTGACGAGACCAGCGAAACAGAAGACCAAGACATGGACCAGGTTACATCCACGAATGAAGAGCCAGTTGTAGCCTCACAGGATTATACCTTGAGTGAAGATCAATCGAATTCACTTAGTTTCCCAATGGTGGACTTTGTGCCGCAACTCGAATTCGACAACCTTTTGGACCAAGACACCAGTGCAGAGCCCACTATACCGCCCTATGATAACAACTCCACACCGTCAACAGCCTTTAACAAAAGCTCTTACTTCCAGCTTCCAATCAGTCAGACGCCAGACTACAACATGTATCAACTTCCTGGAGCCAACTACGATACTTCAATGCCCTGCCCGCGATCGTACAGTTCACAAGAAGCCACTTTCGGAAGACGTTACCACCGAGCAGCTCAAGAAGCTGGCTTTCTTCTCGCTTCCATGAAACACTCGCCACCTTCCTGGTATAAGAAGGTCTTTGGTTTTTGTATGCACTTTGAGACAAAGGAAGAGATCCGTCAACGATTAGGTAATTCTGTGTGGAAATCTCGCAAAGATACGTTAAACAACTGGAAATTCCCCTTTACGAACGTTGGCGGCGCAGGAACTTTCTATCCAAACCAGGGCTACAGCAGTAGCGAGTTGCCGGTTGGAAACCGATCAGTCCAGAGTGAGGCTTACAGACCATCAGAGATGTCGGGATTTTCTATGGGTCCATTTGGACCATCTATCGAACAAGTTCGAGACCTTCGCCTCAATCCGCAATTGCGCATTATTGATCCGAATTACGACGGCGATTTCTTTGATGGAGACGAGATCGAAATTTGTTTAAGAGGTTATGGTGTTACGATACCCGCCAATAAAGACTTTGTGACAGCCTACATAGACATGGCCATGTTCGAACGGGCAGAAGCCCGAGAGAAAGCCAGCTCTCAAGCTGACGATTCAGCCACGCCACCTGATATGTCAACGGACACGGGACACCTGTTCGAAGTTCCTCCACTTCCATGCGAAACGGAAGCTACATCTTTACACTGCCCTGTTGGCTTAATGGGTATGGCCATGGGGGCGATACCTCCATATCCAAAGCCGCAGCCACAAGATCAGTGGAAGACACCTACAAGAAGGGACACGGAAGTGAAAGTCGATGTAGAAAGACTAATCACATGTAAGGTGCACAACATTTTGATGAGCTTCAGATGAACTAAGTATATCAACAGGTTTGTGCAATTCAACTGTTTGCTTAGGACGGACTCCTGCTGTACGTCCAAAAGATATAAGGATGGCATTAAAAATGTCTCTCGTTGACCAAGATTAAGTAGCTATATTTGTTAAGATATAGGTCTCAATAGGCCCTAGGATTCTATCTATTTTTGCCTTTTAACAATATTAGCAAGATCAGGCGAAGATTCAAACATGTATTCACCAGCCTGGGTATGTGGGAAAGGCTCTTAACACGTGATGGAAGTTAAATGAGATTGTAGGAGTAAATCTCGAGGTCGTAGGAATGATCATTCGCTAGCCCCATTGTTTTCAAAAGTTTTCGGGCTCGTTTACAGTCATGGGCGAAGAGAAGAAATTGATTATAGATAGGTATCTAACATCTCAACATATACAAGGCCTTGTATCCATTTTCTAACCTTCCAAAAATAGCTCAACGTGTTTAACAAAGGTTGTGGCATACTGAAAAAGAAATCCATGTCCACTATTAGGATAAAGAATGAGCTGACCTTTCGGCACCTTCTGGTAGATAAGGTAACTGTTGGATGTGGGAATCATGTAGTCATCCTACATATAAAGTATTAGCAAAGGTGGACTCTCAATCTCTCATGGGCAACACTCACGCTTCCGTTCGTCACCAGAACAGGAATCTTAATCTCCGATAGGCGTTCGTAGGCGCCATCTTCGCCGTTACTTGTCTCGGCAGTCATCGTGAAGTCATGCCCTTGCTTTGCCTGGCCCTTAATACCTTTGGCCTGATCTTTATATCCACTGCTCAACCACTGAGAAATCTCTTCACCAGAGGAAGATTCTTTTCTCTCATGAATGCGACCCCACCAGGCCTCTGCAGCAGCGTCACCTTGTGGATTCTTATGGAAGAACAAAGTCTTGAAGACGTCAATGTTGACATCTTTCACGCCAGCAACTGCACCAACGTCATCGTTTGGTGACAGAGCTAGATCTTTCCCGTAGCTAGTGCCGGTACCAGCAAGGATCAGGTTGCGAATTTTCACTTTGCTCGGATCAGAGTTGAGTGTGACCATCTGAGCCACATATCCTCCAATACTGAACCCAAGTAGATCAACCTCGGGTTCCTTAATAAGTTCAAGAAACTCCGAGATGTCTGCTGCGGACTGACGAATAGAGGTAGCCACTTCGCCGGTGCTTAGTCCGACGCCAAGGTAATCAACTGTGATGACACGACGTTTGACAGCCAGGTTGTTGATGAGAAGAGGGTCTCATTTATCCATTGTGCCGCGAAAGTGGGTTAAGACGACAAGTGGTGTGCCAAAGGCAGCGCCGATCTGGCGATAGGCGTATTTAGCGCCACGGGGTGACTGTACGTACTGCGTCCTGGCTGTTTGCTGAGTTGACATAATGAAATCAAGATTTAATATGTACCGTGTTTGAGATAGAAGGAAACAAATTTTAGATGGTTCTAAGAAAGTCAATGGCTATGGTTATTCTATATACTGGGCACTGTGGTGTGAGTACGCATCGGAGTGCTTACTGAGTGGACGAGGCGTGAGTAATCTGCCCGACACTGAGCTTACTCGGCTGTCATCTCTAGTCCAAACCTTGCAATTGGAAACTTATTTGTTCTTTCCTGCTGGCGTCATCGGCCAGTCATGTTTTTCAATGACAACTCTTTGCAGTGCTTTTCTGGGTGTTGATTAGTGAGCCCAACTGTTTCACTTGTCATTTGAAGAATAGGATAAATTATTCGACATGATCTTCCGTGCAGATACGGGTTGAGAGAGTAAGCAACCCAGAGTCTTCTATCAGTTACCAACGGTCAAACTGTTTATTTCAGACAGCGACATTATGTCTATAATAACTACAAATGAGACATAGGCTTGCACTCAATACTCCTAGAAATCATCAATAGCCCAATAGCCCAATATCTATCTCTGCAACTCTAATCTCAACCATGGCGCCATCTTTGGAACATGTTTTTACTATGCGTCTGTACACTTCGCCCAAAAAAGCCTTAGTGATTCCAGAAGTCAAAGGCAACAACCATCGCATCATAGCCTTTCTGACGCACGGCCATATCAAGGGCATTGGCTTTGAGGCAGAACTTCAACCTGGAGGTGCTGACTGGATATTGGTATGTAGAGTGCAACGCGATGGGCGATGGCTATTCTATACTAACAAGTTTCCAGAGAGACCCCGAAACAAACACGGGACACATTGATGTGCGGGTACAGTTCCGCATGAAAGAAGGGCAGGGTCTTTATATACACTTCCAAGGTGTACTGCAAATCGACGATAAGTGGATGGAAGTCTTTACTGGAGGGCCAAAGGCTAGAACACTTGAGTTTGGTGAGAATTATTGGCTGAGTGCACCTATATTGGAGACTAATCACCCTGATTTTAAATGGGTTGAGCGATCTGAATTTGTGGGTGAACTTCGTTGGTTGATTGACGAGGATGGGTCCTCTGTAGCTGTGGAGAATGCTATTTACAAGGTTAACCCAAGTGGTGCGTAACTAAGTTGGACGGAGAAGAAATGATTCAATACTTATCTCACAAGCTACTACTACCATAGTAGTTATCCCTGTTAAACAATTATTCAACTATTCTCTTCTATCTCAAGCTAACTCGGTAACTAGGTAGTCTAAACTCAATTTAATTCATGAAGGATCTTATCCACATATGATAAGATAATAAATAGTATGGTGTCTGATTGGCTTCTCCTACTGAGTCAGCAGGACAAACTGGGGAGGTCAAAGAGTTCGTGATCACAGGTTAATCATGTCTTTCCCCTTTTCACATCAATATATTTCACTCTTAAGCCCAGTTCAATGTCGGACCCCAATATAACACCTGAACAAGAAATTCCATGCGACACGCCGACTAACAAGTCCTCACGCGTACGGCAGTTTCATACCCGCAGCAGGACAGGTTGTTCCAGTTGTCGAACCCGTCGAAAACGATGTGATGAACAAAAACCAGAATGGTAGATTTTACTCCTATAAACCCCCTCGTAATCTAGCTGAGACATATTTACTAAGGCCTGGAACTGTTTAGTAATAACTGCATCAATTCAGATCGGGCATGCTCTTACAACCCTATCAAGATTCCACTTCGAGAACGCAGGGCCCAACAAAAAGGCGCACACCCATGGCAACAGACACCCTGGCATATTGAACAACCATCACAACAGTTATCAGTAAAACGTACATCTATACCGCCACAGCTGCGTTTCATGAACCAGGATAGAGAATACAATAGGCTTGCCTGCGAGATGCCTTTGAGATCTCATGAACTCTTCCAATATTGTAAGCCAACATCTACCATTTTCCTTGCTGGTACTAACGTTGAAAAGTATTTAGGTGTGAACAAGGACCTACAATTCGTCAAAAGGCGCCCGCTTCAAATTAGTGTGTTCCCTGTTCTTGTCACATGTCTATGGTTATTGACTCATGTAGTTTGGTGCGTCTGACAGACGAGTCTTGGGCATTGCGGAGTACCATACTACTGGCTGGAATGCACTTTTGTTTCCAGAATGGCAACTTGGCATCTTTTGAACAGACATTCCTGTACCACAAGGTCGAAATAATGCGACATATCAACAAATGGATAGCATCGAGCAACCATAGACACGACACCTATATAATTAGACAGATGGCAACTCTAGCCTTTACAGAGGTAGGACCCTTCCATCTTCTTCCTCGCATCCATGGCTTCGAAGCTGACAATTGCCCAAGGTCTGTTCAGGGGAGATTCTAGGAGCTGAGGCTCACGCCAGTGGCATTTTGGCCATCATCGAAAATGCAGCAGCCAGAGACAAGAAAAATAAGCTGGATATCTCAAGCTACCAGTCATCTGACCAAGAACTAGCAAATCGCTATTTCGTTATAGCATATACTTATATCGTTGGCCTCAAAAGCTTTCTCGGCGGCGTTTGTCGTGTGGGGCGATTTCATGGTACCAGCATCGAAGACTTTTCAGCAAAGGAACTAGTCGAGATGTCCTATCAGTGGCATAAATGCGAAGCTTTACATTCCTGGGATTTGAAGCTCGAAGCCCTTCGCTTATTACCTTTCTTTTTAACCCCCGTGCCAGAGGGGGCAACGTTGAATTATGCCGATGGACACGCTATCATCCGATCCCTTCGCCAATTCACGCCTACAACAGAAGCCGATCATTCATCCGCGAAGTTATGGACGAATTCTACTGACCAAATATTCAACAACTTTTGGAGAGAAGGTCCCGCCTCGAGAATGTTAACAGAGTGTGTACTCGCACATGTTGATACTGTCTCTGTTAATAAAGAAGGGTCTCGACGGCTTAGGCGGGACGGCACTTCTTTCGAGTGTCCGTGGTGCGCACTCGTCATTGCATCTACCTTATACACGTCAAATATCCTCGGTGCACCACTGGAACCCATTGAAAAACGTATGTACAAGTACAACATTACCGTATTTCATCACGATATGGCTTCCTTTATCGATAAGGGCCGGGGATCAAGTAATCCAGAGTTTCTCCTGTGGTTGCTGCTACTCGGCTTAGTCGGCTGCCACCGATACATTGTTAAGGGTGAGAAGGACCAAACACCGCATCCTAGTTTGTTGTTCTTCCAGGCAGCTGTTGCGCGACAAGCAAAGAAAATGACCATTGCTTCTTGGCCAGAAGCAGAAGTCGCCCTGTCCAAAGTGGTATGGCCCAGCTCAAACGACGGAAGAGAATTCGTCAAGAACCTCTGGGATGAGGCTATATCTTTGCATTCAGCACCCTAATACAGAACTGCATGGCAAGACGTCAGGCCTGGTCCATAAATTTAGTCTACTTAGTTTGTTTGTATTTGCAAAATTCATAAGTCTCGGAATAAGTTCTGGTAGTTACAACTTATGCGGCAGTTTCATTCGAGGCAATCCCAGACTCACTTTAGGCTAGTCTGAATATAGTCTAGTGCTTGATAGGATATTGGCAGATTGGTAATCTAATCTCGCTGAAAGTTGCCTGTTACTAGGATTGTAGAGAATTACCCCACTGGCCAGCCGTGACTTGGTGCTTACACTTCTCGACCAGATGGATCTGGATAAGCTCACATTGCTTCCACTTCCGAACCAGATTGACAACTTTTTGCGATCGCGTTTCAGACTGACTATAATCATCGGGTTTCTCCAAGATGCCGTCTCTAGGATGTGGAACATGTCGAGGTATGCAGCCCTCAACCCTCCTTAAACACTGTTGATTGGCGCTGCTGACGACATTATCAGCGCGCAAAGTTCGCTGTGACCAGACCTTGCCGAAATGTAATCGCTGCATTAAGGCAGGGCGACATTGCGAAGGCTATGGTTTGCGTCTGTCTTGGCCCCGTCAAAACGACAAGCGACGTGCTATCGTCGGCTCACATTCCAAGCAAGCACGATTCAGAGGCATACCATTAAATCACAGGCTAGTGAATGCTTCTTCGAGAGATATTGAGCTACATCATATGATCTCAGCGTCAGCTCAAATCTATAGCGTGGCAGTTCAAGCAGCATCCGATACACCGTTCAAACCTGTGGAGGATACAGTCTTGGCAAAGCAGGCAACACCTTTACTGTTACTAAACCCTCCTGCGACAGGGGCTCTTGCGGAGTTGAGCCCGACCAACAGGAGTTTGTTTCAATACTGTGAGGTTCCTCTCCGTCGATTCTCTTAAGTAGTTCCAACTCACAAACTTAGTTGTAGAGAGGGCCTCGTATTCTATAAGCACCTTAGGAAGAGATGCACATAAGATCCCTGGAATTCTCACTCGCATGGCTCTTTCTGACAAGACACCCTCTTCTATAGCTGTGCTGAAGTCCTCTCTTGCTCTAGCATCGCTCCACCGTGACAACGCGTGGCATGCAACAGCACGTTCGAAAGTTGCTGCACTGCGAGCTTTGGCCGAGTCTACACAAGGCTTGATCAGTGTGAACGACTCGGCTTGCCATATCGCGGCCGGAATTATATTATGTACTCTAGAGGTATGAATGGATTTCAATCCTTCGCTTTGGCCTTATTAACACTTGCATTAGATACAGCAGAATTCGACGACATCAAGCCACTGGCTGTGGTATGCATGTGGTGTTACTAAAATTGTGAAAACAGCTGGTCTTGATGAGATCAAAACAGATAGAGACCTGACATCACTTGTAGGATGGGTTCATTATTTCAACACCATGGCCAAGTTTAGCCTGCGTCATTGGAAACCAAACTTTGTTGTTGATCCTGATAGTTTGACTGGGTTCGACACATTTCACCCCGCTGTTTGTTCAAACGGACAGGTATTTACTCTTTTGCATTGTGCACCCATGGAACTGATTGGCTGACTTTGCTTCATCAAAGCCGGCGAATCTGATAGGATTTCCACACGAGATATTGTATCTGCTCACAGAAGTGTTTAACTCTGTGACAGTGGCTTCTGATCCACGTCACAATACAAAAGAATACAGGAATCAACTCCAGACACTCGATCATAAGCTACAAAACATCGTTGTTCACGATACAACCAGTCTTGATATGAATGATGATCAGAACGCGTTTCATATGGCAGTTGAGTTGTATCGGTTATCCACTTTGATATACCTCAGACGGGCGTCTGCTGGGATACTTGATCTAGAGAAAGATTTTAATGACTGGGTAGATCAAGCCTTCGTATTACTTGCCCATCTACCAACTTGCCAATGGCCGTTTCCGTTGTTCATATTTGGTTGCGAAGCACGTGATGATGGAAGGCGATTGATACTGCTTGATCTCATAGAAAGGACGACCAAGGATGGGCGATGCAGAAGTCTAGCGCCAATCAAGAGATTGATCGAGATCATATGGGTGCAGCAGGATCTGTTAGATGATGACTTGGATTATGTTCGCAAGCTTGGCGTTATTCTGAGCTCCACTCAGAAATCTGTTCCAGCATTTCTATAGTAAATGCAATTATCTCTAAAGCTTATGCAGTTGTGTCTGTATTTGTTTATTGAACGGCGAATTATGTCTTGTCTGTTGCAGGAATAGGGATATGTCGCCATGCACTTCTAAACTCACAAATCATCTGGTCTAGGTCCTCACAGTGAACTTCTCCACCAGTACAACATGGAAGCTTGTAGCATTTAATTAATAATAACCTCAAAGTTGATGTTATAGCCTGTCTTACTATGCTGCAGGTGAAATCAGCCGCATGCTT
Source organism: Fusarium nodosum (assembly GCA_014898975.1). NCBI lineage: Eukaryota > Fungi > Ascomycota > Sordariomycetes > Hypocreales > Nectriaceae > Fusarium > Fusarium nodosum. Next base: position 874,235 of record JAAVUE010000015.1, read on the forward strand.
CAAGGGTAAGGAGAGTAAGCAGGTCTGGCAAGTTTTTGCGAGATACCCCACTACCAGCATTATTAAGAAGCATCAAAATTACCAAGCAACCTGTGAACCTGATAAACAAAATAACATATAAGAAGATGAAAATGCTTCGATTTGACAGACAACTTACCTTCAACGACAACTTCTACTTAACAGAATCTATCTGTTCACAATACAATATCAACATCTCCGATCTATTTGCCCAATCTCAGTCAACGTTTCAACATGCCTTCCTACCTAATTACTGGCACCTCCCGAGGACTCGGTGTAAGTGGTTGGTCTAAGACATTTACGCACATCTCACTAACATGAAAAAAGTTCGAATTCGTCCGCCAGCTGTCCGCTGACCGAAACAACACCGTTATTGGATTTGTTCGCAATAAGCAAGCCACTGACGAAAAGATTGAGCGAGAGCTACCCGGTCGACCCAACATCCATACAATTCAAGGAGAAATTGAAAGGTTTGAATCTGTCAAGGTAGGTTCCTGTCTCCAAATCAATTCTGAAAAACCTCTCTAAAAAGTCTAATCAGAACCTGATTCATGAGACGACCAAGATCACGAGCGGCAGTCTCGATTATGTTATCGCCAATGCTGCCTTGCAATCTGAATGGTCGGGCCACAATCCAATTGGAGTGTTGTAAGTCATTGAACCATTTCCCCCAAGACCTTGTGGTATTAACGAAGCAGGGGTTCGGAGCCAGAGAAACTGGAGCAGGATATGCTCGAGTCTTACAAGATCAACACAATTGGAAATGTTCACCTTTTCAACTTGGCACTACCACTGATTCGCAAAGGCCAAGCTAAGAAGGTCATTGGAATATCGTCTGGCATGGCAGACGCCGATTTCATCACTCAATTCTCCATTATTGATGGCGCACCTTACTCGATGAGCAAGGCCGCGCTGAATATTGCAATCGCCAAGTTCGACGCTCAGTACAGGAAGGAGGGAATCCTGTTCATGGCAGTTTCACCAGGACTTGTTGCCACCAAAGACATGTCAAATGGTTAGTCTCTTGTTGCTCTCTCTTTTCAAGCAGTATTCTAATCCCCTTGTAGTCACAGAAGAGGAGTTGAAAGGTTTCGCCGAGATGGTCTCAGCATTCCAAGTATACGCACCTCATTTCACCGGGCCAATTAGTCCTGAAGAGTCGGTCGAACATGTGCTCTCTGTCGTGGCCAAGGCTAGTATCGAGTCTGGTAGTGGTGGCAGTTTCGTGTCTCACTTTGGCAATAAGCAGTGGCTGTAATGGTGGATAATGATATGAATATGGTGTACTGGGTTTCCAACATTTCCGAGACCATATGAGAGTTTAGTGCAGTAACTTGAACACAGGTCTATATCCTAGGTACCGACGCCATGTCTAGTTTATGTTTACTCTAGATCACTTGAATGAACATCCTGAAATAGCATATGCGTATTGTATTTAATGAGTGTGTGTCATATATGAACTTATGGAAGAAATGAATAATTCTCCGGTTTCCCAACCAAGAATTCACAGCTAACAGATAACCGGTGAACATATTGCCAGTTACAGAGCCTCCACCTCCTGATCTCTTGCTGTCAGGATCCAGTTCCACCACAAGGGGAACTCCGCCCTGCCCTTGCCAATAGAAATCGAAAGTCTGAACCATCGCCGCTTATATAATCCTAGTTGCCAGGGCCGCTACCGACGGGTCCGTCAATCTTGAAGCTCACAGGCTTGACCTGTTTGCAGATCTCGTCAGCCGGGCCGCTGCCATGGCTGTTGTCACACTTGGTGCGAATATCAGCGCCACCTCGAAGATCGGCGTGACTGGGAATTGTTAACAGGAATATTTGAAGAAACTATTGGGTAAACGTACGAGTCTCCGACATCATGGTAGACCATGACACGGAACTTTGCACCCTTCTCGCCCTCCCAAAGGGTGAAGCTGTAGTCGGTGTCGCCACAAGGCAAGATATCGTCGGGAACGGGGAAAGCAACGTTCTTAGCGGAGCACTTGATGTTGTCGGCATCATCTCCATTGAGAACGAACGAAACACTCGCGATCTTGGTACCGACAGGGCTTCCAATGCTGTGAACGGAAAGCTTGGAAACGGTGACCTTTTCCTCGGCCGCCAGGGCGCCGGCGGCAAGGGTAAGAGCGGTGCAGACTGAGAAGCGCATGTTGCTTGTTGTTTGAAAGAGGTAGAGATGTGTGGTTAAAGTGTTGCTGTGAATGTGTTGGTGTTTGGAATGGAGATAGGGAGACTTTCCGCTCTTTATATATTCGACGATTCGACTAATATGGCATAAGGCCACGATCCTTCAATACATCAAGAAGAACAGACGAAGTCATATTTCAGTAGGCTCAGCCAATGATGTTGAATTCCCCTGGATGGATGGTCCGCCTTTCTTGCAATGCCCCAGTTGGAGAACGTGGCTTTTCGTTCTGGCCAAGACCAAAGGATTGCGTTCAATATTGGTAGACTTACGATATTAGGAAATCGCCGACTTCCAGGTCAGATCTTCTATTACCGAAATCGAAGTCAAGTTGAAACACATATAGCAGTTTCTAAGACATGGCCCAAATCTTGCGCTCAGAAATTTGCACAACTCTATCCTTCTCTATCTACTATCATAATGTGTTTCATTTGTTACTGTAGCTCAAAGTTTGATATACGAAAACCAGTAATCGACCATTCTTGTTCGTATGTTCCATTATAAGGCACCAAATCATGATACTGAGAAGACTTCTCGGTTGGGGAATGCGGCGCAGCAAAGCCTGTGAGCGATCTTACATACTCCAATAGTCTTACGTGTCCCCATCGTAATAACCCTGGTGACCTGTCAGCAATCGAACGTTTCGTCTAACAGCGAGGCGTACTTGAAACTGCTGGTGCCGGCAAAAAGCATATCATCCAATGTCGCTGTGAGATACAGCAAGTTCAACCCAACCGTCAATGTAGAAGTTTTCAAATTGTTTTGAAGACTTAAGTTAATCTTTCTACCGTAAATATGCCAAGTAATAATATCTTTCAGACATTTCTCACACATACTATATACCTTCCAGTCTGGACTAATTCTGCAGAAAGTCTGACAACGTATTGTCATAATAGCGGGTATTGTTTGACCGAAAGGATCAGAGATCCACCTCGCAAGGCATAATTTTGACACAAGTCTATATGGACTAATCGGAGACTTTTGTTCTGATTCTTTACTTAATTATGACAGAACTATGGACACATACTCTAAATTCTAGATAGTATTCGGAGCCATGTTGAGAAGCTTTGACCTTGTTAGATGCAAGCCTCGTTATTGCATTTCCTCTGTTTCAGGGATAACTAGGCCAGGTTTGACTTGACAGTATCATCTGGGGAAATGGCACTGTCGATCAGACCCTTTCAACCACAACCCTGGTCATAACAAGCACTATTACGGATACTAACTCTACTATTATTTAGCCTTTCTGAGCTTCCACTATTAGAGTGAGGTAGAGCCCTGTCAGTAAGCAGCCCGGGTTCGGCATAACATTTGCGTCTGACCAAGGTGTCCCCGGATGCATCTGGCGGTACCTGCGAAAGGAGGCAGCCTTATTTGTATTATTATTTCGAAAACTCCAACAACATAGTCTTTAGGTATACATTCCTCTCGAATGTACTGCATAGATGAAGGATAAATAGACTTCCGAATAGCGTCGTATTGTTGCTCTGTTGTAATTAGATGGGATGCCTATTAACTCCACCTCTGTTCCGACTGCAACATTGTTTTGCGACCCTATCATTTAGTTTCCAGCTCAAAGTTCTTGTCTTTTTCGCGTTCTGCCCCTGAGCTAGATGCCATAAGAACTCTATTAATTTATTAGGGGCGTTCTTGATCATTTTGTTCTTAGCCTCTTGTTCCCGCTCTTCAGCCTTATATGCCGTGCCATTATCGACAAGATGCGTATATCACTCTTTATTTCTGCTGTGTCAGTCTTATCTGATCCGATTCTTGGCTCGTGAGTGTCCAATCATCTCTCCGTAACGCCCTGCCAATGTTGATAGCTTAATTCCACTGGGTTCAGTTGGCAACAAACAATCTCACTATCCCTTCATCGACAAACGCGACACGAGTTCTACACAATACGACTATGTAGTTGTTGGTTCAGGTGCAGGAGGAGGCCCCGTTGCTGCCAACCTTGCTATTGCGGGCTACAAAGTTCTGTTAATTGATGCTGGTGGTGACTCCGGCGAGGACTTGGTCGAGAAGGTCCCAGCTTTGAACCTCCTGTCAACGGAATTCGAGAAAACGAGATGGAACTACTTTGTTAACCACTATCCCGACATGGAACAACAGAAGCGAGATTCGAAGATGACATACGAGAAGTCTGACGGTAGCTTCTATGTTGGACTCGACCCACCGAAGGATGCTAGGCCCCTAGGCATCTTATATCCCCGCGCTGGGACTCTAGGCGGGTGCACTCGACACAATGCTCTGATCACCATTGGTGCTCATGACAGTGATTGGACTTATATTGCTACTCTCACGGGCGATGACTCATGGAACCCGAATAACATGAAGTCTTACTTTAAGAAACTGGAAAAGAATATGTACCTGCCCAGCAGCATTGTCGGCCATGGGTTCAAGGGTTGGCTTGGCACGTCTTTGACTTCACTCACATTGGTCTTGGAAGATTTGAAGTTTCTGTCTCTTGTCATCTCAGCTGCCTCGGCTACGGGTAAAAGCCTTGTAGGATTTCTTATCCATACAGTTGGTGGACTTGGTCAGATCTTGCTTCGCGATATCAACGCTCCAGGCCAGACAAGCAAGACTGGCCTGTACCAGGTTCCGCTCGCCATGACTAACTCGGTTCGAGGCGGACCTCGGGATTTGATCCTAGATACTGCCACCGCTGTGAACAAGGATGGTTCTCGCAAGTATCATTTGGATATTAAGCTTAATACTCTCGTCAGTTTCGCGATACCGATTTCTCGTTGGACTACTACTGAAATTATTCCAGGTCTCCAATATTCGCTTTGACAAGAGTGGTTCAAAGCCTCGTGCCGTTGGCGTCGACTATCTTGAGGGCTCCAGCCTATACAACGCCGACCCTCGCTCTACATCCACTAAGCCCAACGACTCTGGTAGCGTTGACGTCAAGCGCGAAGTCATTATCTCTGCCGGTGCCTTTAACACGCCGCAATTGCTCAAGCTCAGCGGTATCGGACCTAAGAAGGAACTTGAGTCTTTCGATATTCCTGTTTTGGTTGACCTTCCGGGCGTCGGAACCAACCTTCAAGATCGCTATGAAGCGACAGTGATTGGCAAGACTGCCAAGGATTTTGTGATCACATCCAAGTGTACTTTCATGAAGACAGATCCTGATCCTTGTCTTGAAGATTGGAAGAAGGGCTTGGGGCCTATTGACAAGGGTGTATATGCCACCAACGGAATCGCACTGGCAGCTGTCATCAAATCCTCAGTTGCTGAGAATGAACCAGATCTTCTGGTCTCTGGTGCGCCGGCCAAATTCACAGGGTACTTCCCCGGCTACGCCCTTGACTCACTTGCAGATGCTCGACACTGGTCGTGGATTATCCTCAAGGCTCACAGCCGTAACAATGCTGGAACTGTCGCATTGAAGTCAAAGGACCCGAGAGATATGCCGGCGATCAACTTCAACTACTACGACACAGGAGTCAACACAAACGGACAAGGCGATAAGGATTTACAAGCGACGTATGAAGGTTTCCAGTTTGCCCGAAAGGCATTCGACAGCCTCATTCCCCTTGATGGAGACTTTGATGAAGTCTGGCCTGGCAATAACTTGACCAAGAAGGAAGACGCAAAGCGATTCCTCAAGGATGAGGCATGGGGTCACCACGCTTCTTGCACGTGCCCTATTGGTTCAGATGATGACCCTATGGCTGTTCTTGACTCCGAGTTCAAGGTTCGTGGCACTGAAGGTCTCCGAGTCGTGGATGCGAGTATCTTCCCCAAAATTCCCGGTTTTTACATCGCTTTGCCTCTTTACATGGTTGCTGAGAAGGCCAGTGATGTGATTATCAAGGCAGCCAAGACATCTTAGTTTCAGTTTACATGCAGTAGTCGTCAGCTTTACTATTCGTCGAGGAATTAATGCTTCGTGATGGAACATTCTGATATTTTGCTGTAATTATCGTATTTATTTAATTTATATTAGCTTTAAACCGAAGCCCAAGCCTTCTCAATATTCTTCAAAGTTCTCAACTAGAAGATCCATATAATTATCGTATATAATAAAGAAAAGAATTAACGGTTGGCTCAGAGCACCTTCATTTATCTTTTACAAAATACCAACTAGTGATAATATTTTTGTCATCGGACAAATCAAGTCAAATCAAAGTCTGGCGTATCACGATACAATGGCCTGAAAAGATTGTCTTTTTCTATCAAGTTCGGTGTGATTCCAAACACTAAACTTGGTTTGACTGAATATTAGAACGACCAGGGGTTGTTCGCAGTGACGTCAAACTGATATCAGATTCCACATACACTGAATTATATTCAGCACTCTCCCCATCAGTGGCAATTATAACTTCTTGTGAGTAGAAAATATTTGACCTAGGACTTCGTGTTTCGTTCTCTATTACCAATTAACATTCTTGCATTTTAATGCCATATACCTAATCATCTCTCAGTGTCATCATGTCAGATAACAACACCATAGGAAAGGTTGGCAGATTGTGCTTCTAGTGTATGAGTACATACAACTGACAGATACTGCACCAGATTGGGATGGTTGGAACAGGTAGTATGGGCTCCATGATGTCTCTCCTGTTTGCAGAGAAAGGCTGCCATGTTTACTACTTTGATATTAGTATGTTAAAAGCATGGTGATTATGTTCATTCTACTGATCTTATCTTATCTAGGCGAGAATAATACAAGAGCTGCAGAGAAGATTGTGAGAGGTGTGGACGAAGAAAGCCGAGTTCATCGCCAACAGAGCTACGCCCAACTATCTGATGAGGTCAAATCTGAGAATCATCCAAGAGTCGTCATCTTCAGTATCCCTCACGGCAGTCCTGGCGACCAGTGTGTCAAGGGACTTCGACCGTACTTGAACAAAGGGGATATCATTTTGGACTGTTCTAACGAATACTATGTCAATACCGAACGGCGACAGGCCGACCTCGCAATAGACGGCATTTACTACGTTGGATGTGGGGTCTCATGGGGTTACCAAAATGCACGGACTGAGCCATCAATGTCTCCAGGAGGAGATCCAAAGGCATTAGAGATCCTCATGCCCCTGCTGAGATCTGTCGTAGCCAGCGATGTACATGGAAAGCTACGCACCAGCCCTATCGGATCGGGAGGCTCTGGCCATTATGTGAAGATGATTCACAGCGGCATCGAACAGGCAATGATATCAGTTGTCTCCGAGGTTTGGTACCTTCTTACCAAAGGTATGCAATTCAGCTGCAGCGGCGCTGCAGATGTCTTTGCAAAATGGAACAAGTCAGATGAGCTTCAAAATACACATCTCATCCAAATGGCGTCCGGCATCAAAAGAACCCAGGAGTCTCAAGATGAACGTGTTTTGAGAGACGTTCAACACAAGGTTGCTCAGGACGTCAACGCGGAAGGAATGAGCGCTTGGGCGTGCGAGGAAGCGGTCAGACTCCATGTACCTGCAATGAACATGGTTAGTGCACACTTGTTTGGGTGCACATCAGCCGAACTTAAAAAGCGAGTTGCCGATGCAGAGGCTTCGGAGTATCCGAACCAGCCGACATCTATCAAGGTCAACTCCAAGGATGACTTTGTTGAAGATCTTCGCAAAGCTACCTGCTTTTGTCTCTTACTATGTTTCGTGCAAGGACTACAAGTCATCCGAGAGATGGATCAACAGCGAGAGTGGCACATCAATTACCCAGAGCTGTTGCACATCTGGAGCTCTGGCTCTATCGTTCAAGCAGGCGGTATCATGAATCTTTTGAGAAAGGTCTACGACCAATCGACCTCACTAAAGGAGAACTTGTTTCTGAACTCTGAACTTGCAAATCAGCTGGCGAGGCTTTTGCCTTCTGTCAAGCGATCGGTCATTGCATCAATAGAAGCAGACGCGGTTGTGCCAACTATGAGCCAGAGCTTGGAATACTACAAATACTCAGCATCAAGTTAACTACCAACACAAGTAACGTAGTTGGAGCTAGAATATTTTGGCAAACAAAAGTTCCATGTTCGGAAGGGCGAGAAGGGCGAAGCCGTCAAGTGAGAACCACTTTGGATTGAAGAGGATGAGTCACGGCCATAATGAAATCGCGAAGGCGAGATGTCTGGGTAGAGTAAACAGAGAGAATGACTTGTATTGCTCGGATTTAAAGTCGATTATCGAGTTTGTGTAAACAGACTTATCAATCTCCGCCTCATCTGTATTGACAATCGCCGGGCCGTGATCGGCAGATAGATGCCGATGAGGTTATTCGCATCTTATTTCCGCCTTACCCGTCACGAATGTCGACTTCGCGACGCGTAGCAATGGAACCGAGACGAAATAAGCACAGATCATCAATCAATCTCCACAAACACGAATAGCTTGTGACAAAAATGGTCAAAACTAACTAATCATGACGTCAAATTCAATGGCCAATCTTCCTCGTTGTCCGAGTTTAGCTTGCCACCGCCATTACCCAAGTCTGAACTTTGTATGGTCCAACTTCAGTGCGAACCCGTGGCCGATGACGGTGCCGGTACAAGAAATTCAAGTTAAATACAAACACCAAGAGGTCCTCACACGCTTTTATTTTGGTGTTTCTTCGCAACCAAGTGAACTCTTGATCATCTGATAATGGAGAAATCTGAAGATTTGCATAGTCCCTCTGGGGAGGGTCCACGACGTCACTCTAATTCGTCATCAGCAAACGTTAACACTAGTGATGAAGAATCTTCAATATCGTCGCAATCACATCCATCCCGTCCAGCAACAAATCGAAACAATCGAGCCAACTCGGACGCTTACTCTCTCGGTGACAATGGTTGGGAGAGCATCAGAACGCCTGCCAATGGCATGTCCATGACGCGAACGGTCTCGCGAAGAGAATCAGCTATATCTAGAATCCGATCCAGACCGATACCGCAATTCACTCATCCTCTAGCTCATATCAAAACAACAGAGGATCAAATCGTCGACTTTGACGGGCCAGATGATCTCTATCGCCCGATAAACTGGCCCATGAAGAAGAAGATTGTCACCACCATGCTGTATGGGCTCGTAACTATGTCAGCTACTTGGGCGTCATCGTCGTATTCATCAGGAACACGCCAAGTCGCAGAACATTTCCGTGTTGGCACACAGGTTGCCACACTAGGAACAACTCTTTTCCTCGTCGGTTTTGGCATTGGGCCTCTTCTTTGGGCTCCCTTGTCAGAGGTCTACGGAAGAAGACAGGCCGTGCTCATTCCCATGTTCATTGCGTTGTGCTTCAGTTTCGGATCGGCCGTGGCTAAAGACCTGCAAACATTGATGATCACACGTTTCTTCTGTGCTTTCTTTTGTTCCGCACCTGTGACAAACACTGGTAAGTATCTTGTCACCAGTAGCATATGCCATATGGAAAACATGATACTGACTTTTACCCAGGCGGTGTTTTGGGAGATTTGTATGCTCCGACCGAGAGAGGCATTGCAATGGCTGGATACGCCATGGCTGTTGTTGGCGGCCCTGTTCTAGGTATGTAACTTCATGAGTTTTCAGATTCCGAAGATGATTCACGGATTGCCGAAGAAGATGGCGAGATGTTGGACGTGAAGGATATTACGTGAACCATAACACTTGACGTTTTTTTATGTGATTGATTCAGACATCACGTTCACCTTCCCTGTCTGCAGTTCTTCAACTTGAATCTCAATCAATAAAATCAATGAAAAAGGCTAATTCTGGGTTCTACAGGTCCAATCGTATCGGCTGCCCTGGTACAAGACCCAAGCTTGGGCTGGAGGTGGACCGAATACATCACAGGCATCATACAGATCATCTTCTTGACATTAGCAGTTATCTTTGTAGATGAATCTTATCCACCCAAGCTTCTCATCTACAAGGCTCGAAGATTACGACACGAAACAGGAAACTGGGCACTACACGCCAAGTTCGAAGAGTGGGATGTCAGTATAGCGGAGCTTGCCCGCAAATTCTTGGTTCGACCCATTCAACTTCTAATGACACCAATCTGCTTCCTCGTCGCTCTGTACGCCAGCTTTTGTTATGGCATTCTCTACATGCAATTGGGTGCCATTCCTATTATCTTCAGAGAGATCAGAGGATGGGGCACGCTTGTGTCTTCTCTTCCTTTCATCTGTATTCTTCTCGGGGCTATACTCGGCTGCTCAGCCAACGTTTACAACCAACTTCTCTACAACAAGGCTTATCATGCAGCCGGAAACAGGGCTGTACCTGAGAAACGCCTTCCGCCCATGATGATTGGATCGATTATATTTAGCGGTGCTCAGTTCATAATCGCCTGGACGGGCGGGAACACCAACATCCACTGGATCGTCCCTTGTATCGGTCTAGTTCTGCTGGGATTGGGCTTTTTTACTATTTTTCAAGCAGCGCTCAACTACCTTGTCGATACATTCACCACGTACGCTGCCTCTGCTGTTGCAGCTAACACATTTCTGCGATCAATGTTTGCGGCTGCATTTCCGTTGGTCGTGGGGCCGCTTTACCACAACATTGGAGTCGGACCAGGATCAAGTATCACCGGTGGTTTTGCGGCACTGTTGATACCGGTTCCATTTGTCTTTTATGCTTATGGAAAGAGAATCAGGGCGCGATCAAAGTGGTCAAAGGCATCAGTATATGACTGAGATGGTACGAATTGATAGATTGTTAATAGTGTATATAGGAAAGTCTAAGAATGCATAACGCCTTAAATTCTATATTAATAGTTATGTGCCGAACCTCTAAAGTATCTGCCTTATTTGTTTGCAACCTGCTTGTTCCACAGCTGCTTGTATCTTCCTTCTATTGAGATTAGCTCAGTATGTGTGCCTGACTCAACAACCTTTCCATCGTGAATGACAAGAATCTTGTCCGCGCTCACAATTGTCGATAGTCGATGCGCAATGATAAATGTCGACCTCTCGCGTTTCAACTCGTCAAGTGCACTCTGAATACTAGACTCGGTGTTTGTGTCAATAGCACTGGTTGCCTCGTCCAAAATCAAGATAGGAGGGTTCTTCAAAAACACTCTAGCGATAGCCAATCTCTGGATCTCGCCTCCAGATAGCTTGACACCTTGCTCTCCGACCTCGGTGTTGTATCCGTCGACAAAGCTAAGAATCTTGTCATGGATGGCAGCTGCACGGCAAGCAGCGTAGATCTCTTCGTCTGTGGCTGAAGGTCGGGCGTAGCGCATGTTCTCAAGGACTGATGCGTTAAATAGTAGGGGATCCTGGGGAACAACTCCAAGGGCGTTTCTCAACGAGCTTAGCGTGATGTCACGAATATCGTGGCCATCAATGGTTATTGAACCTTGGTTAATGTCGTAGAAGCGCAGAAGGAGCTTCATGATAGACGACTTGCCAGCTCCTGTCTCTCCAACAAGCGCCACAGTCTGTCCCTGCTCAACCGATAAGGAAAGATCTTGAATGGTTGGCTTGCGGGGATCGTAGGAGAAAGAAACATTGTTGAATGCAACACGTCCCTGGACCTTTTCCAGTTCCTTGGCTCCTTCTTTATCGGTGATGCTTGGCTTCGTCTGCAGCAGGTAAAGAAGACGCTCGGCATCGACCAAATCGGACATGAGATAACGATACTGATGAGACAGGAACTTGAGAGGCCAAATCAAGTACTCCCAGTATTGAATGAAAAAGACAAAGTCGCCTGGTGAGGAGCCTCCCTGGAAGATATCGTAGATGACAAGACTGGCCAGGATGAAGAACGTACAGGGTACGATACCATTCAGCAACACTTGGATACAAGCGTCCCGTCTCTCCCAGGCCTTGGCAGCAAATAATTGCTTATCGACTGCATCTCCGAAACGGCGCCTCTCAAACCCAAACATGTTGAAATAGGTTACAGTCTGCCATCCCTGGACCGCTTGATGCATGACGCGCACTTCCTCTCGTTTGGACTTGGATGACTCTCTTCGGTTGTCCAAATTCCAGCTTGTGGCATATACTTCAAAAGTGATAAAAGCGGTGGCTGAAGCAGCCATTGCAAGAGCGACGTAACTGTTGAACTTCCAGTACAAGAAGATGAAAGCAATCATCAAGTCAACGAATGTTGGAAGAAGTTCAATGAGGAGTGTATCCAGGACATTTGTCAAAGCTTCGCCCTGCTCGATAGCTTTCATGACCTCTGCGGAGTCACGTTCTGAGTGAAATTCCATGGGCAGGGATAAGACATGGTTGAAAGCAGCATTGGTAAGTGATCGGTAGGAGAACTGCTTGATGGGAATCTTGGTCAAATCCACAACGAAGCCAATAAGAATATCATGAGACATCATGCTCAGACCAAGCCAAACAAAAAGCGCCCTGAACGGGTTTTCTTTGGCCAATATTTGATCTGCCACGATACCGAGTTGACGAGGAACCAAGACGTTGAAAGCTCGAGTGGCAACAATACAAGTAAGACACAGCAAAATGCAAAGTTGAACCTTGCGATCTTTCTTGGGGACCAAGAAGGGAACGAAAATGGAAAAGTCGGCGAGATATCCCCACCAACCACCCTTCTCGTTGAGTCTTTTTGCGCGCTCGCGTTTAATGTCGATAACGTCATCATCTTCCTCGCTGCCCTGAGTGAAAGCGTCGCTATCATAACCTGTGTCTCTGGGTGGCTGAGTCCCGTAGCTTGTGTACTCGGTTACGCTGCTTGTCTGAAGAAAAGGTTGCGATTCGTCGTTGTCAAAAAGTTGCGCAAAGTCATTTCCGCGATAGGTGAGGTAGTACACTACGAGGAAGAAGAGAGGAAGGATTCGGACAGATTGGCTGGCGAGTCGTCCAATAGAAACAGTAGTGTTGAGATTACCGAGCGCAGTGAATACTAGCAATGGGATCTCAAAGGTGAGTGTACTAAGAGATGTGCCCAGGATCAAAAGCCGGAGTGCATCTTGTTGAATCCAGATGAGTAACCAAATTGTGATGAGCAAAATGAGATGAACTGTCTGTGCTTCTTTGCTCTGCCCATTTCGTTCCAGGATTGTGACTACGCCCTCGGCCACATAGCTGAGGAGCAGCAAACCAATAGCCAGTCGGTCAAAGAGACGTGCCGAAGACGTCTTTGCTGGTTTTGTCCGTCCAGCATTGGCGACAGTGTGGAAAAGATAGAAGCTTACAGCAGAGATGGCTGCGGTGTAGTGGAGAGCGTTAGAGGCCTGGAGAATCGACGGCATGGTGAAGAGCCGGCAGGCGAAAGAAGTGGGAGCTTAAACAAAGGGAGGGTATGGTTTGTTAATCAGTGAAATTCGACGACCATAGCAGATGCTTAAATACTCGTCATATTCAGCCCTATTGTCTTACAAGTGAAAAGATATACCCCATTCTATGTAGTATGATGGTGGCTCAGTAGCCTCAGTTATTCGATACAGCCAATCGGCGAGGGTATGACTCAAATATTAAGCCCCATCGCCACTGTCATTAAACTCTTTCTGGTATCAAGTTTCTGGTGCTTGGATTGGCTGCAGCGTATTCTATTGCGCTAAGACCATCCCATCTCCAAGAAGCCAAGAAACAATACACAACCATGGAAATGACCAAGCACGGGAAGTTCCAGATTTCCTATTTATGTCTGACACTTGGCAGTCATCCTTTTGTCAAATGATATGCAGCTGGTGACTGCGATCCGAGTCACACAGTTTTGCACCCCTTGTCGTAACAGTCCACCTCTTTTGCTTGGCAACAGCTCGGTAAGATATCGCCACTAAAACCTCCTAATCTACGGATATATCAGCCTTAGTGGGGTCAGCAAGACCTAAGAAGTCTGTAGCGTGGAATTAGATGGTAACTGAAGATTGACTGCAGCACGGGATCATCATGCCAACGACTGACCCAAAACTCTAGGCACTTTGACGCAGATCAGACCAAATATTAGCACCTTCTTAGGCTATATACTCACTATAGCTGATCTAATATTTACATCAACCACCAAACCAGTACCGATTTGTATGCAATGCATCTTATACGGTATACTTGACGTGCATTCAAGTGCAGCCGTATCTGGGGTGAGCTGACGCTTACTCGAGTCAACAGATCTTTCTTTTTCAATATCTGCCCTCAATCCTGAGATTTCTTGACCTCTCCATTCGCCGCCATCAACAATTCCTCTCTCAACAGCCAAAGAATAGGAAACAACGTGCCTGGTCCAACCACAAAACCCAACACAACGGTGACACCAATGGCTCGGGCCCAAGAAATACTGCAAACTCCCACCTTTTCAAGATCTCGGAAGTGATAGGCCAGCCACAGGTAGCCTGCCGCATAACAGCAAATGTAATCGAACTGAATCACGGTCCGTAATCCAACGCTGGGTTCTTGGGGGTAATTGATAAGATACTGCGGTACGAAGACCTCGAACACGGAGTCCCTCATGGAAGCGACAGTATACCACCACGCCCCCATGCTTATGAAGCTGCAAGCTCCCATTAAGATTCGAAGCGCGTCACGCTCATGGCTGAGTTTCCCAGTGGACTTGTTTCCACGAGCAAAGACCTTGGACAAAACAAACATGATACTACAACCCCAGACAGGGAATAGTTGCCAGATCCAATTCCACCAGTTTCTTCTTTCAAGAGAAGCATTGAAGTAAGATGGGAAGTGGGGAACGTAATAGCCCAGTATGACCGCTGCATAAATAGCCTTGCAAGGTCCAACGCTGAGACGGCCGAGACTTGGTGTGGTAAGCTTATATGCAGGTGTAAAGACGTAGGCCAGGAAGAAGAAGATCGGCGCAGTGCATCCGATGGCGATTATCTGAGAAACGAACAAAAAGACAACAGGGCTGATGAAGAGTCAGTATATCCCTTCGGTCACTTTCTCGAACTTACTATTTGGAAATGAGAAACGTATTCCCTGGCCTATAAGACTCAAGCTGAACAACAGCATACATCCCCGCGAAATCGGTCAAAAACACAAACGATTGCCAATATGCTTTGTCATCGAAAGAGAATTGAAGGTTGGCAAAGGCCACAGTGACAACGTTAAAAATGTCATCCAAAACCGGAACACCATAGAAGGACTTTATAATGGGAACATCAACCCCCGGACCGGTAAAAACGGAGGTTTTCACCATCTCTTCAATGACAGGGCCGATGGGTTCAGCCATTCCGAATGCTCGTGTCATCAGGGCCGTTATGGCGAGGAATGGGAGCGCGTACAAGGCTCGCCGGCAATAGCTTTCCCTCGGAGGTGCAGTTCGTTCTGGCATTTTGATTTGTGACAATAGATTGTTATTGTGGTGAGAACATCGTGAGATGAGGTATTTTAGCGTTCACTATATATTGCCTAGACTTGGGCGGTCTAGTAAGGAACAGTCGTCCCACCAACGGTTTGTCAGCGGGGAGGATTGATATCCTGGAGCCAAATCCTTTGATAATTTCAACGAGGTTGACACACATTACTGGGTAGTTAGATAGCAAGTTTTCTGGGGAGATACGAAAGAGACAAAATAACTATTCGATAAACTGAGCCATAACAACTAGCGTAAGCTTGTATTACTTATTTACGATTATAATATATCTAGGATGCACCATCTCGAGTAGGCTTTACTATTGCACAGTCCGAACTATAGTTCTTATTAGAAGATCGTCTTTTCATGTTGGTGAACTGTCCTGAGGCAGATGTGTAGCGAACAATGGAATGACGAAAAGACGGCCACCATTCAAGTGTGCCATGTCGGGAAACTCGCATCCAAGACAAACCTTCACAGTAATGTAGTCGGGAGATACTAACCTGTACGGCATACAGGTATGAACATGCAGTCCTCAAGCTACCAATATATATGTCTGTGCCATGCTCCACTCGCGACCTTTTCGAGGACCTTATCAAAACGAAACTGTCCCAGACATTCCCATGGTCACTTTCATATTCCAGCAGAATTCCGGTGATTGGTCGATGAGCATATCTATGCCATATCTCTGCAGAGAGTTATATAACTTTCAAGAGAAAGGTAATATTACCTGCCATAAGCAGGGTTGACGTACGGTTGTCGGAATGCATACCCAAGCTTGCGTCAGTCGCGATGAGCCAGAGATCCGACAGGCTTCTATAGTTGATAAATCTCATGATAGAACAGCACTGATTACCAGCGCCGCGGCCATTACATAGCCTAACACTGAATGGCTTGTCAACATTCTCGCACCGTCCTCTTCGTCGCCCTTGCTGGTCGAGTCATCCCCATCTTCATTACCACTTCCTTCATCTCCATCGCCGTCTTTGTCTCCATCACCACCACTGGTCTTGTTACCTCCGTTCCCTGACCCAGTCGAGTTGCCATCATTCTCAGTCACATTACCTTTCAGATCCATCGCAAAGTTGGCAGCAGTGAAAGTGGCATTGCCATTCGATAACCATGTCTCAGTCCCAAACTCGATGATACCCAACCAGGGGTTTTCCGGTAGATCAACTGACGTATCGATATGCTTGTGCGCTTGTTCGAGAACGAACTTGAAAAGTGGATAAAAGTCTTCGTTGAAAGACAGGATATCTGAATTATCTGTGGTGACAGCCGTGAAGACGTGGGTTCCGCCCGAGTTGCGTCCATAGAATAATGAACTATTGCGGTCAGCAGACATGTCAAGGACAGTGGGTACAAGAGACACTTACAAATCGGTTTCACCTAGAGTTACAGTGGATATGATGCTATTATTCGCTCGCCCTAGCCACCATGGGTTTCCAACTGATCCTAACCAGACCATGACCTCAACGGCCGCAACTTGGGGATATAGAGTTCTGTTTCGATCGTCGTCAAGAAAGAAATCCCAAGCGGCATTAGCCTGCACACCCTTGCTGTTCAGCTGAGCTTTATTCTCTGCCCATTTTGAACTGCTGAAATCTCGAGGTGGTTTGCTTGGATTTCCTGCTGTATAGATCCAATCGGTCGATAGACGTATCGATTCAAGATTGCTTAGGCGGATGGGCAAATCTGGGTGGTTGAAACGTACGTATGGGAAAGAATGCACATCTTGGATATTCTTGTCCCAATTCCATGTTGCATCAAATGCTGGTGTGCTGTTGTCGACTTTGAGACAAACAAAGCCACTTTTGGGACTCTTTTTGTTCCATGCGTTGGGGTAATCTACAGGGCGTCAGTCAGTACAGAATCTGGGGCTGGGTCTGGGGCTGGGTCTGGCAATTGGGCGAAACTGACATGAGAGGGAGTCGTCTAAATTGCCAAATCTTTGGTTGCCGCATACTGTTCCTTTCTGATCGGTCCGGCATGATACAACATCTGGCAGTACGGTCAAAGCACCGCCTATGAGTGCGATTAACCTCATGATACTTTTGTTTGATGTGCTGTTTTGGAGGTGGTGACGTGGGACAGGGGTTTCATGTAGCAGCCCGTGATCTAACTTTGAGGCTGTTGTAAGGACAACGAAACCACACTCAACCACTTTAGATTAACACTTTACTTTACAGAAGTTGATCCGCCTCTACACATTGGAAGATAAAACTTATTGTCTCGGTTCGATCAACACAGGTATTTTGCCATGTAAACGTAAGTCTTGGAGATCTCACCACAGCTGACGTGTCTCTGAAAATGGGTCTACAGTATTCAGAGGAACCCTACGTCATGGACCTTTGGGTTATCGAGGTCGATCGCGTAAAGTTAGTGGACTCAATCGCTAAATTTACTCAACCGCCGCTGTAAAAACAATATGCGCGTTGCTCGGATCGTCATTCCCTTCATCCATCGTGCCATTCAGTCCCTACTAACGTTCCAATCCCCAGTTACATCATTATTCCTAATGTGAATACTTTCTACGCGTAGAGAGCTTCTCTTCGCGCCCAGGTGGCGTGGCGAAACAATATTCCTTCAATTCCGTGGTTGGGGTTAGTGGCGCTTCGCGTGTCTCCTTTTTCGTATTGAGGACCTTGCAAATTGACACGAACAACATAACATTGCCTCTTGTTTTACTTTATGGTTTCGAGACCAGGGCAGCCATGTCGATCGCGTCTGGTCCAACGTAAATGATGACGTCGTGGTATAAATCTTGGTGGAATGTCGATGGCAAAAGCGTGTTCAGAAGAGGTTGGTTTCATCTCAAAGGATGTTTGTTGGACCCCTGAGAGTATCAGAAAGGTTGGTCGCTCGAGATACTGGGAGACAAAATCAGCGAGACAGTTTCTGCTGTTTAGTTCATAGTCTTGGGTAATTTGTTTTTGTACCTTGAAGCTTGAGAGCTAACCTTTCTGTTACCTGTCAATACCCTGACATGAATATTGACGACGGCTTTCTAAATCGTATTTTGTGTGTAATGACACTTGCAATCTGTCAATTCGCGCAATCTCTCAAAGTATCACAAGTCACCGCATGGTAGCGATAAACGTTTTCTCCTAGCGGTTCTTTCTCAGTCAACTTGATGTGTAGTTATTCACTTTAGCTTGTTGATAATTATCCTTTCTATTGATATAGGGTAACTAATATGTGGCTGGGGTTGTGGCTACTACTACCTAGCTAGCTAGCTGTACGTTGATCCTCAAACGAGACTGTTGTTCTGACCAAGGCCAAACACTAGTTCCACATTACAACCGCGTCAAGAACTCGTGAAAAGACCGAAATAACAGGCAATTTACGCCATCGCGATCATTCATTGTCAAATGTGTATCTGTGACTCGCCGTATCCAATCGAGGCGATCCAAACTCCGTAACCGACCGAACTCCCCAAAGCCTTCAATAGCAAGACGCGCTGTACCAAACCCGAATCGTGAACAACACCACGATGACGTGGCAACAAGCAAGAAAAGATACCTGGGCAGGCCGGTCAATCATGTCTTTACAACTGTCTGCGACCTAGTCACGAGCGAAGAAGCCTGAGCGTCGATAACCAGGCCTACATACGAGACGAAGCAATATACGAGGACAAGTGATTCAGCTGCCCAGTTCGCCGACATTGATTGGTTCTGCCTTTGAAGCCGAGGACGCGCTCTGTATTCTTGAATGCACGGCCTGGCTCAGTCTGAACCTGCGTGGAATCTCAACCTCGATTTACCTTTGCTCTGTCCAACTCGTCGGCCTCGAGCAAAGGGCGCGTTCAGCGACCGATCAACGTGATCACTTGGTATGTTCTCGTCAGCACTTCGTTTCGTGCTATAACAATTGCTGATCGTTCGCCATACAGTTCTACAACCTTTGCCATTTAAGACTATCGACCGTGTCAATACGTTCCCAAGTGAAAGATCGACTTCTACGCTTTCGACTACTGCCTCTACGACAATCCTGTCCGTGATTTCTTCATCGATGTACCCAGCATATCAGATGGCGTTCGCACCCACCTCCCATTTCGATGCCCCGACCAATGACCTCTTCCTGCTCAGCAACTGCATCGCCTTGCAATGTATGGACATTTGTCGCGACGAGTCGAACGGATAATGATGTTGCAATTAAGTTAAAAGACGTCGCTTGGTTAGCATGATGAACATGTAGAAATCGCCTGATTGAAGTGTCGCTGGCTCAAAAGGCAGCACTCGTAGCATTGGAGTGTCCTAGCATTGTCAATGGCCCTCCGACGACCGTCTTGTTGTCTAACATTCCGCTAAACAGTTCATGACTGGGCGTTAATAACTACAATTGCGGCAATCTTGGCCTCTATCACCTACCGTAGAGAGGCCTGAGGATGGACCCCTCGCCCAACACATGGCAATACTTCATAGTTATTTGCAATGACGCAAACGGAATTGCTTGTCACGCTGGAGAACATACCATAGTAGGTAGCTCTGACGGCTGGCGCGGATCCTGCCGTCACTATTCATGCTACTGTGGCGCGACGAACCTTAAGACATTCACGACATCGCGAACTAATGCACAAGAGAAGCCTAGAACAAAGCCTTGCACGTCCCAATACACATAGCTCAGAACTTGTTGTGGTCGTGAATCCACCAATTTCCAGGGTCGTTGCCTACATATGTAAACCAGGTAGAGCTGCCATTGTCCATTTCCCTCCATTGATGCCGTTTTCTAAACCATCCCTGGTTCGAGAAACCTGTTCAGCCACAGACGACAACATTCTCAACAATTTCGTGGTCCGCTATGGCGATTGATTTGCTGCAATATGCGCCATAGTAAGCCAAGCTGACGAACTTAGTCGCATGTTCAGCCCAGACCGCACGGCAAACTCGGCACTAACGAGCTAGGTCAAAGCTGTTTGTTCGAAACAGCCTGCATAATGACACTATCCTCAAGACCAGTTAGGGGATAATTGCACCTGCAAGTGGAGTTGAAGCGCAAGCCCCTAGCTTACGTGTTCCATCGCGCCGATTATCCGAGACCCGGCAGCGATCATCGAGTCTAGTGCATCATGGAATGAGCCGTGAGATCCGGTACACCTCGAGCATGTATGTAGTCATTGGCTATCAATGGCCCGTCCGAAGTATCATTGTCAGCCATTGCTGTCCAGAGGCGCTTGATTCCATTTGCGGGGTCACTGCGTGCTTCCAAGTTTAGAACATGTACGGCGTACCGTAGTTCAAAAGGGTTCTTGGACCCTTCAAAGTATAAAGTGCTAGCCTTCCGTCTATTACAATTTTATGAAGCATCAACACACATCTCAGACTCTCAGCACAAGCCAATCAATTAAGCATAAAGCTTGTCTACAATCTCTACAACTCAAACACAACTTCAACAATATTCATCATGGGCTGGTTCGATGGTTAGTTGACATCGTTCATGTTTATACCTGTCCTTTTCTAATATATCTCAGACGACTCTCACCCCGCTCAAGCATACGAGGAAGTGACTCAACGTCCCCATGAGGCAAAGTGGTCTCACGAACTTTTGGGCGGAGCTGCTGCATTCGAGGCTGCCAAGGCCTACGAGGAGCATGTTGCTCGAAATGGTAACATAGCCATCTCCTTCTACGATAGAACCAGGCTGACAACTTGACAGGACAACCTGACAGCCATGCCAAGGCCAAAGAATTTATAGCTGGTGCTATCGGAGCCTTTGTTGATCGTGAAGTTGAGACGCGGGGCTTGGATTTCGTTGATAAGGAAGAGGCCAAGCGCCACGGCAGGCGACACGCGGAAGAACAGTTGGATCAGAATGGTAACTGGTAATGGAACCGTACTAGGCTAGTAATACTCAACGATATTATGCTACTTGATTTTGGGCTCAATTTACTTGAAACTCGTAAACGTTATCAGTGGAAGAACAAGTTGACGTCGCTTCAAACAAGAAAGAACGTGGTGGTAAGGTTTAGTCAGGGCATGGTTGCCATGATATAGATCTAAGGCCATTTCATACCGCAAAGTAAACTTTGGCATTGGTGATATAATACACATGCTACATACTTCATTCTTCATATGCTCATCATAAAGTACACTGTTTTGTCCACCCTCTAAACAATGTCATGATCGCAAGGCTTGCCCTCCACAACGTTGACCTCGTGGAAATGTAACGATGCCTCATCTCTAACTCTCTTGATAAATCCCACCGTAGCATTGGAAGGTGTCTTGGGAAGAAGTTCTACACCATCAATAGCAAGCTTGCTGAGGACATGTGCGGCAGCATGAGCATTGATGTGAAGCGTTTCAGGAACAGGATTGGTGATGTTATCGCAGGCTTGGTGGTAGCATGCGTCCTGCTCAAGACCAGTACCAGTGAAAAGACCCCCGACGGGCTTCTTGATAACCTCACGAAAGGCAACGTAGTCGGTTCCGCCTGTGAGTCCGACGGGTGTGACTTCAATCTGCTTGGCCTTGAAGTACTCACGGAAGAGATCTTCGATAACATCAGAGCCTGGAGGTCCACCTGGACCTGCCTGCTCGCCTGTACCATCAAAGACACCGAAAAAACCACGGGAGACCATGTCAAAGTTGAGGTAAGCCAGAAGGTTATCAACTTCGTCTTTCTTCATGTTGTTGACGTAGTAGCGCGAGCCAACTAGCCCGTTCTCTTCTGCTCCCCACCAGCCAAAGCGAACCTTGAGATTAGTAGAGAAGTGTTGCAGAGCCTTGGCAGTCTCAAGAATGAGGGTTGTTCCGGAACCATCATCGTTGATACCGGGTCCAGCCTGGACAGAGTCAAGATGAGCACCGAGCATGACGACATTCTCACCATCGCCAGCTTTGGTCTCAGCAAAAACGTTTTGTGTAATCCGTGTCTCGATAGTCTGAATGATCTTGGCAAATGCCTCGATCTTTTCTCCGGCTTCGAGTTTAGCCTTGAGGGCTTGACCAGGCTCCTGGTCGATGAGAGCTGTGGGAACGTAATCTGGGCTTATAGCAGACAAAGTACCTGCGGTCAGCTTGGCCTCGTCGGAGTTGTAGATGACAACGACGGCGGCACCGGCAGCAGCGGCGGGCTTGACTTTGCCAGCAAAGGTAGTCTGGTCAGGACAAAGACCACGCTCAACAAGGACAATCTTTCCCTTGACGTCCAAACCCTCATAGTTGGCAACATCACAAGCATCCTCGCCCTCGGGGGCGTGGACAAGCTCAGCAGTGACGCCCTCCTCAGAAGTACTAGGCGTGTAGGTCAAAGCAACAGTTCTGAAAGTTTCGTCGTCGACTGTAACCTCAGCAGCCAGGGTCTGGGTGAAGTTTGCAGGGAAATCCTGTTTCCACGTCTTGAAGCCCTTGAGCTTGGAGATCTCCTTGTAGATAAAGTCTACTGAGGCGGCGTAACCAGGGAGACCAAATGCGCGGTTTCCACCATGAGCATAGGCAATCTCATTAAGCGTTTCCAAGTTCTTCATCAAACTGAAGGTGTTAGTCCATGAAATATTTGCATTCTGTAAGGTGTGGCTTACCCTTTCTCGGTTATGAGCTTCTGAAGCTTCTTGGCGCTGACAGGCGGCTTAGGTCTGGTAGCCTCAGCCAAAGGCGAAACTGCCAAAAGAGCAGTGGTTGCAAGTGACAACTTCATAATGACTCGGGCAAGTTAACAAAGCTATGGAATCAAGACCAAAGGCCAATGCACCAGCGGGACTTTGGGAGTTTAAATACCAATTGCCTCTATCGTTGATGCATAAGTTCCTGCATCGTCTTGTTTCTCAGCGAATCCAAGCTTTGTTCACGCCATTCGCCCCGCAAGTTGAGATATCGCGGAGTTATCGTCGAGCTTTGGAAACTAGTCCGGGCAAAAAGTGAAGATCTGTCTCCAATTGGGAAGGTCGGTAATTGTCATTGCGCTTGAATGCAACGCGCCAAGTCGACACTAAGAATATGCATAATAATTGAGCTGCCCGATCTGTGCAACTTGCCTTTATCTGGACCCTGCTGATGGGATTTTCACTGCTTATCAAGACGTGATTTTTCTTGGTAGCCGCGTCATAGCTTCTCTTGGTTCCTTTGCAGAACTTTGACGACGCCATTGGCATGGTATGACAAGGTTCGGCTATCTTCTGGCGTTTCCTGCCGTTCGAAATGGTCGGTGACTGGTGGACACGAGGGACCTTTGTTTCTCTTGGCTAGGTGGGGTTATGGTTTGTAGCCACTGTCGTACATCAATTGCATGGGTACATCGTGAGGGTATTCGCGGCGTTGTCCTTTCGGAACACCGAATTGCAGAAAGCTCGACTTTGCTTGCCTAAGACATAAAGCAATTAGGTTATTTTATATCATCCAATACCCTCCCTCAGCTTGTTTATCTTCCAACCTCAGCTTACATCTTGAACATTCTGTATACCATTTCTCAATCGTGTCTGAATCAAGATGCCACTAGGCGGCGAACACTCAAACAAATCGTACTTGCGCTGTGTTGCAATGGAAGGTTGCCACAATGATAAATTGAGGTCTTTCAACTATGTATGGGAGAAGCACAAGGGAAATAATGTGGTTAAAAACAGAAATTATGCTGAAACTCTAGTTGAAATAATACCACAAATATTGTACAGAGTCCTCTGACCAATCTATGCCACCTGACTAACAAACTGGTCAAACTCTTCATCTGTGTGCTCTCGAAAAGTTCTAAAACCCTCGTCCAGAACAGTAGCGCCGTTTCGAAATCGCTGTACCGTCAACTTCTCCCCGGACAAACGCTTCGCCTCAAACAGGTCTTCAACATCCACAAGCTTCGGTACAACCGTGGTGCGGAACTCGTACGGAACTCCACTCGCCTTGATAAGCTCAATGCTAGCTTCGAGAAGCTTTGGCTTGATCTTTTTACCAGTAACGCGCTTATAGTTCTCTAGGGCACACTTGATATCCATAGCCACGAAATCAACGAGCTTCTCTGCAAAGACCTGCTTGAGGACATCAGGAGATGTGCCATTAGAATCAAGCTTAACGCTTATTCCTGCGTCTTTGAGAATCCTCAAAAACGGAATCAAGCCTTTGTGTATCGTAGGTTCACCGCCTGAGATAACCAGGCACTTGTGCGACGTTGAGTTGAGGTGTTGGAAGACATCAAGTAGAGACACGCCGTCACATTCGCCTTGTACAAGTGGACCATTGTGACACCAAGGGCACGCCAAGTTACAGCGAGAGGTGAACATAATGGATGCTTGTGCCTTGCCCGGGTAGTCGCTAAAAGTGCTCTTGATATATCCTGCCACAGGCAGATCTTGAATTACAGTGACCTGATCCTGGAGCTCAAGAAGCTTAGCGTTGCTGTCCGTGAGAAGACCGGTTTCGTACCTGTACACCTTGCGTTGAACAAACTCTTTCGACTTGCCCCTGTTCCAGTCACGTGTAGGTCGAAAGTATCCCACGATGCGAGAGTATACGAGTGTCAACTCTCCACATGCTGTACACTCTGGTTGTTCGCCCACCCGATATCCATGAACAGGGCAAATACTGAATGTCGGCGTGAGCGTTATGTAAGGAATACGGTACCGTGCTGTTAGTGTTTTGATCAAATTTCGGGCAAGCTTCCAGCTCGGTAGCTGTTCGCCCAAGAAAGCATGGAAAACGGTTCCACCAGTGTACGAGCATTGAAGCTCCTCTTGGTGACTCATAGCCTCGAAGAGATCGTCTGTGGTGTCAACAGGTAACATGGTGGAGTTTGTGTAGAAAGTTGGTATGTCGCGGTCTGGAAACAGCTCTTTGTCTCGTTTGGCAAACTTAAAGCATGTGCTTTCTGCTGGACTGGCTTCTAGATTGTATAGGTTGCCGGTCTCCTTCTGGAACTCTTGAAGTTGGTCTTTGATGAAATCAAGAATTTCTATAGCAAAGTCCTTCCTTTCACCGATACCTTCTCCAAGAAGCCCGACTAGAGCTTCGTGCATACCGTTCACTCCAATTGTGCTGAAGTGATTGGCCCAGAATGACCCTGTTTGAAGTTTGGTTGCTGATAAATAATGCGCAGCATAAGGATACAGAGTTGAGTTTTTGTCAACGAGTTTTCTCTTGATCTCTAGCGAGTCTTTTGCCACTCTCAATGTTACAGTTAGCTCAGACATAAACGTCTCTTTTGAACCTCGTGATCGGTAGGCGAGGTTGGGCAGATTGATGGTCACAACTCCAATAGAGCCGGTCAATGGACTGGCACCATATTGGCCTCCAACTCTACAGTGAAGCTTGCTAAGATCGAGTCTCAGTCGACAACACATGGATCTAAAGTCTTCAGGATCCAGATCACTGTTGATGAAGTTTGCAAAGTATGGAACGCCGTATTTGGCAGTCATCTCCCAAATTGATTTCCAGCGAGGTGAGTCCCAGTCGATTCCATCCGAGATATTGTAAGTTGGAATCGGGAAAGAGAAGATGTTGCCGTTCCCATCACCCTGCATCATGACTTCGGCGAAGGCCTTGTTGAGTACATCCATCTCTTCTTGGAAGTCGCTGTATAGCCACTCAGTTCGTAGTTCGCCACCAATAATGACGCATTGGTCAAGTCGCTTTGGGCATACCAAATCGAACGACAAATTGGTGAAGGGAGCCTGGAAACCGCTTCGAGTTGGGACGTTCAGTGAGTAAACAAAGCTTTGCACACACTTGAAGACCTCTGCGTAGGATAACTTGTCACTGCGAATAAAAGGTGCAAGGTACGTATCAAAGCTCGATAAAGCCTGCGCGCCCGCAAGTTCTCCCTGCAGCGTGAACAGAAAATTGACAATCTGATTCAGCGCAGTGTTGAGGTGCTTAGCAGGCCGACACTGGATCTTATTCTCGACACCACCAAAGCCTTGAAGGAGGATATCCTCGATGCTCCAGCCAGAGCAGTAAGCGCTCAGAAATCCAAGATCGTGGATGTGAAAACGGTTTTCAGAGTCGAATTGGCGGATCTCAGGAGTGTAGATCTTTTCCAGCCAATATTGCGAGATGATTTGGTTCGACACGTACTGCATTAAGCCTTGGTGAGAGTAGGTTGAGTTGGCATTTTCGGCAGTCTTCCAGGTTCCCTTTGCGAGGTACTCGTCGACAAGTGTAATGTTGGATGACATGCTTATTGTTCAAGAAGTAATTGACGGGTTTTTTTTATAGGACAAAAGCTGATCTTAATAGAAGTTATGAGATCAATCTGCAGAAGTCTGGCTAGAGTCTTGACTTTTTATTTATCATCTATCTACATCGTTGGCTTCTCATCATACTTTGGCGACAATCAGGGCAGGATACGGTCCGACCTCCTAGTCAGGCTTGACAATGAGTCAGTTCTGCCAATTGTGAGACCATCGTGAACGAGCGCATCGAATGGTCCTAGAAAACACGATCTGGACGCGTCGACCTTGTGGTTGACTTGGCTGATGGACCTTGTCCAGCCCGCGATTGGAACGCGTTGACTCGTGACTTTGCATGAAATGGGTCGACTTTGTGATAGAGATCAGCCAACAGTGGTTCAATGCCCGTGTCATGAACGTGCCGTAGAACAGGAGATCGACAGGGAACGCCATGGCTCAATGAGGAATCACAACACACCCTTCTCACCTTATCAACTGACGTCATCTTAGTAAAGGAGCAACTTGCAGTTGTAGCCTCTTTCAACTAGCTATCTTTAATCAGTTATCGAGTGCAGTTCAAGTTCGAGCCAAACTGATTCTTTTGAGGTATTCATATTGTGTGTTTGGCAAATGCTCAAAAGACAGATACCATTGCTTTTGTAATGAATTACGCGTAGCTTTGGGTATCATTCAAGTTCCGTGATATGACGCTTTATAAACTTGGACTTCCAGCGCGTAGATGAAGATCTCCAACCTCATTTTTTACAATCACATGTCTTCTCAACACAACTGACCGACAATGACAAGTCAAAAACGAAGTGCAAGTCACGATGCGGCCCGCCATATCGAGGAAAGCCACCCCTCCAAAGCTGTCAAAACCGTCCCTTCGGACTCAAATCAGAGCAGTAGCCGACAAGCCGTCACAGAACGAAGGGGACGAACTACCAAGATGCTTTATGACGATACACTCAAGATGATCGACAGAAATATCCGAGTCATGGACAGAAAATTGTTTCAAGAACTTGGCAATTACCCGAGGGCGTACACAACGGATGATTATGCAAAACTTGTGTGTCAGCATTCTAAAACCGTCAAGAGTATAGCTGCCGTCGACAACGCTCTGGCTTTCAATCTTGTTCTCAGTATGGCCGACGCATCATATGCTGATCTCGACACTACACTAGAAATGTGTGGTGAGGATCCTGGTGAAAGCGCCCGATTTTTTCTAAGTCTTGACAACTTGCTTTTGCCATTGATAGAAGCCCGGGAACGACCTGAGGAATTAGCATGGCAGCTGCTCGAAGTACCAGTTCGGTGGTCCCGACGCCGCACTCGCTCACAAGATGCCGACTCGGATGAAGATCCTGACGAATGGTCTGAACCAGACTTGGACAATCAGTACTGGGAAAAGTGTAATTATGAGCACAACAGACGGGTTGCCAGGAGGAGGCGAAGGGAGATTATTGATGACTGGGTTACCGTGGCTTTGAGTGACCTGAAAGAGGATCGAGACTATCTTGAAGAATACGGCTTGACAGGATTCTTTCCCAAGAGCATCGCTAAGTTGGAAATGATCCGGATGGAAATGAGTACCCGTCTGTAGTCCCATAATATGTCGGGGAGATCCCTTGCAGCTGCGGGTTAGAGATTAGTTTATTTAAGGGCAGCTCGGCTGTGATTGACCTGTGCTGGAGGCTTCCATCCATGGCAAACACTGTACTATCACTTGAGACGAACAACATCTAACATAAACAATTACGCAATTGATTCTAATACTACTGGATAAAGAATTAATAAAGAATGTGAGTTGGAATTAACAAAGAGGATGTGATGTATTTGACACGATCACATGATCGGGAACATGATAACCCAGACATCCAACCTCCTACTACATTCTGCCCATTTCTCTGATCAATGATCGTTGAAATCCTCATCCCTTCCTGTGTACATGATGTCTTGCTTTATAAAAGCCTTGATGTGTCTGAAGACAACGTAGAAGTATGTAATGACCAGCACAATACTCATACCTGTCCCCATCCACTTGACATGCTCACTTCCCATTGCGTTGCCAATGGAGATAGTAGCGAGGATCCAGCCAGTATTAGGGAAGACCATAGCGTAGAAACCAAGGTGAAAATAAACAGGAGGAGACTGGAGGACGGCCACGGTAGCAATGCCCCACCACCAAGCTGCAAGAGCCCATAGGAAGATTCCTGACATGAGAGCCATGGTGCGGATCATACCAGGATCGATCCTGATGCCATCCATGCCAGGTTCAATGTTATCAGGTAACCCATTGGCCATACCGATCAAGGCCAGAGCCGTAAAAGACGGGGGACCAACACACATATATAATCCTGGCCTATGCTCTCGGTTCGGCAGGCCTGCGGACATGAGTCGACCGATCATATGTGCGTACATGAGGACAGCGACAGATAATCCAAGTCCTTGGCACGTGAGACCCCCAACAATAATAGGAATGGCTGCGATCTCGGGCTGTGTGTCGGCAATAACAGAGGCAATAGTGCCAGACAACATGATAGGGAAAATCCTTTTAAAGTTAGCAAACATGCCACAGAATGTTCATAGATGACTCGAAGCTTACGGTAGAATCCAGGTCGGCATCATGGTCTGTAGACCAAAGTTGTGCGCAGCGAAGACATAGCTGTATTGGCCAACAGCAAGCAGAAGGGTCAAGACAACGTATCCCCAGTACGCCACTTGGATAGCCCACGCCAACGTCTCGTCATTGTCCGGTATGGCATACCGTTGGGTACTGGTTATAAGAGTTGCAAGGGTTAAGAAGAACGTTGGGAAGAAGAAGCCTTCTCGTTCGTGGGTAATGGACTTTGACATGTCGCCTGGGTTGAAAAAGAAGCGAAGCAACATTGCCGAGCAAATAGCGACGACCAAGATGATATTGATGATATAGACTGCCATACCTATCCCTCTCAGCCCTGGGAATTGATGTGGCTGAGCAAAGATAAGTAAAGACAATCCGCCAGTGCTCATCGGGAAAGTGAACCACGCGAATGTGAAGTGGTGTAGTCGATCCTTCAGTGCCATCTTGGGTCGGTTCGGGTCGAACATATCGTGGTGCTTCTTCAGATCGTCGGCTTCGTCTTCGTCGCTGTCACGGAACGGGTCGTGGCCCTTCTCAACGGCCGGAGTGATGGACCTGGTGTAAGAGTTTCTGCCATGGTCGACGCTGGCATGTCGAGTGTCTACCTTGACGCTCAACCGACCAGGTGCAGCAGAGTTTCGTCCTAATGGTTGCCACTCCTCTGAGTTCTTCCGAGTTGACACAACCGAGTCGGTCCAAGCCGAGTTTTCTTGAGTTCTACCCATGGCTAGAACGTACAAAGTAAAATTAGAGGAAAGGGAAGAGAACAGAGGACAAAGGAGAAGAAGACAAGGAAAAGAAAAAAAGGAGGGGGAAAGAAAAGAATTGACAAAAAGTCGACTTTGACAATAGGATTCCAGCTCCAGACTTTTTGCACCGACCACAAACCAGACAGGACGGTATGAATTTATATCTAATGAGCACAAGCTACTTAGAATAGAATCAACACGGTCCTTTCGGCAGTTGTTTTAGTTTAGTGGACCTCTTCGTTCATCGCTCTGGTTCTCACCCTGCAAAAAACGAAACGTCAAAGTGCCCCCCTTTTGACGACCTTTTGCGAGCTGGTTTTCCATTGCCTGGTGTTGAGGCTCTGTCTACAGCGTGGCAAGAAACAAGGAGGCTACCATATTTAGACAAGGCCCCTGTAAGTAGAAATAGATAAACGTCTTGGCAACACCAACCGTCGCAGATGGCTAGAGGCGGGTCTCACTGCTACGCTGGAGATAAGATCACGACTTTTGAAACAACACAACTCATAATGATTAGGCGCGATTGTGTCGCACCATTGGCGGTTATCTTTGTCACTGTTTGTATTTGGGCGTCAAAACTCGACGGCAAAACAATTATCGACCCGGGAAGATGTTCCCTGTTCCATGTGAATGAGATTAGATCATCGCACCCTGCCTTGATCCGGAGAAAAAGACAGAAATAGGAACAAAAATGGAAAGTTTTCGTCAATTTCCTAGATATGACAGAGGAATATGGACTGAATGCCATGTCCCTTGTTCTACCCATATTGTACAAGCCATGACACAGATGCTTTGTATCTTGCACATAGGTAGAAACACGGACATCGAGATACTGAACTGTGACACTTCCGTACATGATCATGTCTCCAACTCTGCGCAACCTCATTGAAAGACAAGATAATATTGGTCCCGGAAGATTCTCGTCAGTGGGGGCGCGGGTGAAAATCCATAATATGTCAAGGCGTCAAACAACCAGCCAGGGGTTCCGTGTGCCAGACCGGATACCTCCAACATTTAAAGATACAAGCTTCAGAAGAAGCTTCACAAATTCCATCACACCCAGCCGATCAGCATTCCGCATCTCGTCACTCTGGAGCCGCTTTGGGCCCTCTTATCTTAACCGCCCACGACAAAAGTACTGCAAGTAGTTAGCTTGTGGCCATAGCTTCAGTCGTGAAACAACATTTAGACCCCAGTCGCGGAAGAATTTAGCATGTGTGTTAAGTGTATAAATCTCTTATCTATTGTTTAGTATGGATCTATAGATATAGTTGTACCGTTACACCTATATATAGATGCTGGCATCTGGTATTCTGGAGAAAGAATCGTGTCCACTTTACCCCAAAATTGAATCGAAGAGGCATTCCTTGCAGACTTTCATCAAATGAGGAATCTGTATGTGCCGCCTTGGCATATTGTTCTCAAGGCTGCTCAATATATGTGGAATCATTAGACTTTAGTGATCGCCATCGTAGAAGTACTCGAAACGTGGTATTGTAATAACTCGGATAGTGTCTAAGCGGTGTCAAGTATATTTTGATACAGCATCTAGTTGCACGGCCTGCTCTACTTATTATAGAATGCGAATATGGAAGAGAGTTTATCGCCGATTTATGGATGGCGATTTAGCCTTCCCTCAGTTGTAGCTCAGGGAGTCGTTAGCAGGCTAATCCTGATCGGCAGTTATCCCATAATTATTGAACTGACCGCACGGTCCGTTGCTGAATATGATATCAAATCCCGAGTTCGGGTCTTGGTTTGTCGTGTAGCCTCGGCCCTCGTCTTGGCGACTGTCAGCGCACACACCGCCATCCTTGGCAACATAAATCGTGCACTCATTCCCATCAAGATATGTGCCGACACAACGAGGGGTTAAGGCACATGCAATACAGCACGGTTTGTAAGGATAGCCAGTGCCTAGTTAGAAAACGTTAAAATGACTCGGATGCGGCAGCCTGATGTATCCGGGCCTAACTCCCCGTTGGCGGTTATTAGAACGTTATCATTCGAGCACATGTCATAGACTGTAGCTGTAGGAATAAGGCTCTCGACAGTGAATTTAGTAATAAATTGTCAGTACTGCGTACAGATAAGCTAAATTGAGAACAAAGTTTACCAGTCTCGGGAACAGTGCTGGTAGAGGTGACGTCTTGGAACTATTGTCGTTACGGAGCGATATACAGTCTCGGTTTTACCTTCTCTAGCATTGGGGTATTCCGAGATTGTGGTAGTTGTGGGGATAGTAGAAGTTTTGTTCTTGGTAGCAGCTTTAAGTATGATCTTAGTTCCTCTCACCGCCGTGGTAACGACCTTGGTAGAGTATTTGGGGACTTCGCCGCAACGAACGCTCTGGGAGTTGATTAATCGTTAATGCCTCAATATCAACGAATCCATCTTTGTTCCCGGCGCGTCTTTTAGGCACTTAATTAGGATCTACTTGAATAGCTGTCCACGAAGGAGTCGAGCGATGGTCGTAGTGATGAATTTAGTTGTAACAGAACTGGTGATCGACGTCTCAGTTTTCCAGGACGTCCTAGCGTCGGTAAAGGTGGATAGGTCAGCTGAAGCATGGAAGGTTAACTTGAGGTCAAAGCATAGAGAGACACAACATTATGAGACTTACTTGTGATGGTTGTAATGGACGTGAGCCCCAAGCCCGTAGTGGTTGACCTGGCAGTCGAAGTTTCGAAGGTAGTTGTGGTCTTGGCGGGTGGGACCACAACAACGTTGATCTTGCGGATAACCTTCTTGACTATAGTGATACTCTTGTTGACAGTGCCCGTGGAAGTCGGGATATTGTTTACTGTTTTTAATGCAAAAATAGTGGAACAGGTCGACGCTGGCTTGTCTGGACCAGCAAGCGACTGCGCGCCTAGCGCAAGCAACAGGAGGCAGGACTTTAGAGCGACCATGACGACGTCGAAACATGAGAAAAGAAGTAGAATATGCTCGGATAGAACAGAGATATAGAGTTGGAATGGGCTTGATGTTGTTTTTTCAAGGTCGGCAAGAAAAGAAGAGGCTTGTCGCCAAGGTGAATCTGGATGCAGACCAAATCGATAGATCCATTCTATATTTATGAGCTATTGAACCGACCTAGCCCTGTAAGCTTACCCAAGTGGGATCATGTCAGGGATTAGAGGCTGGAACAACATACCTATGCATATATGCCATGGTCCGATGGTCTTGAAGTGTTGGTGGCTTGACAGTTTAACTCAGCCATCGTATGGAGACATGGTAAACATTGAACCGGGAGGTTTGTCTGTCATTATTAACTTGATCTAGATTCCTGGCTGCAAATGTTACTCTCGATGGAATGCGGTGAGCTACATTGGTACAAAACATTAGACAGCGAACAAAACGGGATAGATTGATAGTGAAAGATGAAGCTGGATCCTAGATATGAGGCTAAAAGAAGTAATAGATGGCTGATAGTTGCCTTCTCTAATCGGTATTATGTGTGGGTAGTGATTTTGACCTGCTATCATGTACCTCTGTAGGTAATACGTCTCCAAACGTAGGAAGCGGTCTTGTCTGGTTACCCTTCGCGGCCATCCTGTCTGGACCTACACCGCCATCCAGCCACTGGCACTTAATCTTGGGCCCTCCAGCTGATACGATAGCCCGTTCTACGCAACCCGACTTCATAAAAAACGGAAGGTTGAAAGAGACCAGATGACCCAGGTTACTATTATCACCACTCTGCCAATCCCAATCTGTCATTGCTCCACAACCGCCTTCTTCTTTCTTGAGCTTCGCCCCTCCATCATCAGCCCAGTTGAGAATACCGCTTATCTCGAATTTCCAATACACGTCTCCGTCCATCTGATAACATTTTGCCTCGGGCGTTGGATCGGGTTCTGCTGTTACTGTAACCGTGCTACGGGGTTTTGTCGACGTAGCAAACGTTGTCGGTGTCTGTGATGTAGTGGTGGTAGTGGGTATCCGGTCAGCTTCACGAAGCCATTCATCGTAGTCATCCTCAACAATGTCCCAGAAAGAATCAGGGACCTTTTCCTCTATATCGTAATCGTAGAAGCCTTCTGGTGTCGCCTCTGGGTCTGGCTCCTCCGTGCCCGTCATTGTAGTTGTTGTCGTTGAGTCGGTCAAGTCACATTCCGTTAGCGTTCGACAAGACGTCTTGGTTGTCGTCGACCAACTTGTTGTTGGGATTGTCGTAACCACGGTGCTGCTGACTGTCTCAGTGCAAACTTCAGCGGTTGTTTTACTGGTGCAACTTTGATCCCCCTCATCGTCGCACTGTTTACCTGTACACTTCCCAGGGGGACAATCTCCCATGGCCTTCTGAGAACAGGGTCCTCCTTGGTGGCATGAAGGGCCGACACATGTGCCACCAAAGATACAGTTGACACCAAAGCAACCTCCCCCAATCACGCATCCAACACCTTCACATCCACCACCAAATTGGCACTTTTCTCCGCGACATTGGCCGCCACGCGTGCACTTCGGACCAATACATATACCGGCCTTTGTACAGTTTGGTCCAAAGCAGTCGCCTCCTCTTGTGCAAGAAGGATCTTTGCAATCTTTCCCGACCGTACATGTTCCACCCAGGCAGTCAGAAGGAGAGATGGTTTCCTGAGCAGGATCGTCAGAGAAGGTCGGCACAGGTATGGCACCGAAACCATCCTCCGTCGTTGAAGACTCAATGATTGGTTCCTTTGTCATCGACTCCAGTACCGTAGATTCATCTGTCTTGATGGGTAGTGGCGTGCTGGCCAGTGACGTCAAGTCGATACTCGGCAGACTGGGTAGTGTCAAGCCCAAACCTGCATCAGTGGAGGTTTCACGATCTTCATTACTTTCTGTCGCAAGATTTGTTGATGTAGGTGTGTCAGAGATAGCATCAGTATTGCTAGGAGCCTCTGCAGTAGTCAGTAGCGAAGAGCTTGTCGGCAATTTAGTGTCAGGATCGGTACTGCCACTGAAGGCGGAAGTCTGATCACTAGATTGCGTATTGGTCCAGGTGTCAACTCTATCACGGGTGCTATCGGCCTTAGACTCCGATGTCTTCGTGACTTCGTCTGTTCTGGTATCGCCTGAGATAGTCATAGATTCTGACTGAGTCGTGGAAACTTCGTTTTCCGTCGAAGTCTTGTGAGGGCTCAGAGTAACACCTGACGGAATGGTGCTTACGTCTGAGTTTCCAGATGCAGTTATTGTGCTATCAATGGGAAGATCTGCCGAGACGCTACCACTTGCTGTTGGAAGCGGTGCCGTCTGAATATCCGAGCCCTGGGAGCCGGTGGCAGTTGCCGATCCATTTGCAGTATCCTCACTATGGACAGAGGACTCGTTTTGGCCAGGGCCTTCAGGCATCCCACCCGTCGTCGGGGTAATGGGAGCAGTATGCGTGGCTTCGGGTCCGCTGGTTGCGCCAACGCCCTCAGAAGCAATGGCTGTTGTTGTGGGTAGTGAGCTAGTTCCGTCCCTACCTGTGCTAAATTCTGTTGAATCCGATTGACCATCTGTAATAGGAGCCTGAGTTACCGAAGATCCTATTTCGGAGAAGATATTGGTCTCTTCGCTTGGACTTCCAGATACTGTGTGGCCCGGACCACTGGGTTCCTTCATAGATGTAGTCGGCTTGTCGTCGGTGAGTGTGCCAGACAAGACTTTGGAACCAGCCCCAGTTGAGATTGCTGCTGATTCTGTGTAACTAGTCGTCTCGTTTCTAGTTCCTGACTCAAGAGGGCTGGTGGGCTGACCGACAGTTGTGAGATCGGTTTGTGAAGTTCGACTACTGACTACAGTCGACTCCGAATGGATGCCTGGAGACGGATCCAATTGAGTTGATCCAGTTTCTATCCCAAGAGACTCAGAAGGTCCTATGGAAAGGGTCGACTCCAACTCAGATTGCGCGCTTGTTGAGGCTTTCCAACCAGGTAGGGTAAAGGTCAAAGGGTTCGAAGTTGTTACAGAAGCCACATTAGTTGGCGAGGTCGTGGTTTCCTCTCCACACGTAGCTTGATCATTGATACATGTTGTAGTATCGTGAGGAATCAATGAAGGGAGGTTAGATGTCAGAACGTCGGTAGTTGATTTGATGTCCGAGCCTCTGTATATGGGTGGTTCGGCATCCACCTGGGTTGCCGAAACAGTTGAAGTATTCCAAAACCTGGAAGTATACAGTGTTGTGAATGGTGGAGAAAAGCCTGAATCAGTTTGGCCTGTATCTACTGTCTCACTTGTAATCAGAGTGGGCATTTCCACTGGATGATTGCCCGTCCATAGTGTGTCCCCAGAGGTCGGTTGGTGCGCCTCACTTCGATTGTCATTTTCTTCATGGCCAGCAGGAGGTACATAGACAGGATAGGAAGAAATCGGAGAAGGTAAGCTGGAGGAATATGTCTCTGGTCCAGCGATGCACCGGGTGACAGTTTTAGTGCGACCTGCCACAGTGGTCACATAGATGGTGAAGACCGTAGTAACTTCTTGAATTGGTTGACCGATATGCTTATGCTGGGTGCGACTTGCATACAATTTGTCGGTGACTGAACTGGGCCTAGGCAAATTGCCATCGAGGACTTGTGAGACACTGATAGGTAGGTCTTGGTATGGCCGTTGGGACTCCTCGCCGCCAAATTCTTTCGGGACCCCAGGCTGAGGCTGAGGCGAGTTTGCACCACTTCTGGACGGCTGTGGAAGCCCATTTCCTGGAACATGGTATGGAGTCTCGGGGGAATTCGGTGTAGTGTCTGTGTCCCGGCCACTTGTAGGAATCTCAGATTTGCATTTGGCCTGAAATCCAGCAGTACCGAGAAACCCAAGCTTACGCCAGTTCTCAGTTCGAGTCTTCCTAGTGTTTGCGGACGCATAGGAAACCCAGTACACATCTACATGGTATTTAGTTGATAAATAGTCCACATGTAAAGAAAAATAATCTCACCATCAAAAACCAGAAAGTCAGAAGCCGACTTCTTATCATGCCAGGTGATAGAATTATCACGGCGCTGACGAATGATATCCGTGATCTGTGAATCTGAAAATATTCTGCTGATATTGCTACATGCGCTGGCGGATACTTGGGCGCTGGGTGGTTTGACTTTGAACAAGCAATCCGGTCCATAACATTTTGGTTCGACCATTGTGAAAGCTCGACCATAGCCAGCCTCACCAATAACGACCTGTTTCGGTCTTACACCGGCCTTTGTGACTATGAGAGGTTAATAAATCTATATCATTGTTCGAGAAGGGATTACCTACTCATCGAAAGGGCGTATTCTACTTCAGTTTGGTTGATATGGCTGCGAAGACAATTCCCAGCCTGACAACCAGATTGCGGGGCGAGAGATTGGAAGCCAGATTGCTCTGCTTCAATTAGTGAGAACAAACATAACACTGATGGAAGTCTTACCATAGAGGTCATGTGTGAGGTATACAAAGTAATCGACCATGGTGGCCAATTCGCGGACAGGGTACTCTTTGAGAAGGGAATATTGTGCGGGCAGGCTGATTGATATCGAATATTTCCGGCTCAATTGTCGCCTGAGTTCTCTCAAAGTAGTAAGGTAGAAATAAATATCTGAACTGCTTGATTGGCGAGCTCGCCAATCAAAGTGAACACCATTGATACCAGAAGTGTCCACAAACTTGGCAAGCTGCGAGACAAACTGGTGTCGAGTTTGTGGCTGCATGACCTCGTGAAGTCTGGTGTTCGAGTTGGAGAGTTCGCCTGTCGACTGGTCCATGCCTCCTAACGACAGAATCTTTCTGGCTTTATGAAGAAGTATAAATTCTTCCCACTGCTTGTCCTTGTTGTTGACGGTAATCGTCATATTTTTGCTGATGGAAACTTTTGACCAGTGGATATGAGTATAGCCAGGATTATCCGCCAGGAAAGAGTCAAGATTCAGAGAATGATGATATTGAACAACGCGAAGAAAGCTTTCGGCGATATGATTGCTTGTCTGGATACTTGTCCCGCAGTTTGATATACAACGGGAAAGATCTGAAGGGTTTCTTTTCGTGCAAAACTCAGCACTAACTCCACATTGTCCATCAATATTGCAGCAAGCATTGAGTGGACAAGGGTTGATCGAGGCGAAGTCTGAAATAGACTTTATATGGCTTCTGATACGTGCCCCGGGAGCTTGTGGCCCACAAACAGCGTCCTTGATAGGATTGGGCATAGGTGGTTTGCCAGAGCTCAAGCATATCTTGGTACCAGCAACAAGGTTATCACAACCTGTCCATCCCCAAGTTATTTCATGGTTGAACTTGGCTATAGTCTGACTTGTCATATTCAAAGATCTTCCAATACTTCCACACGTGTCTCCAGATTGGACCGTGTGAACAACACAGGTTGACTCCTGGAAGGAAGGGCTTGGATAGCCTCGGAAGCAAGAGATCTTTTGACCAGGGCGCAGGCTCGAACACCAAGAGCTGTCTCCATCATTGGCATCTATGAGCTCTTGTATTGAGGTATTGCACTCCAGAGACAACGAAAGACATGTGTCTTTGGGAGTCAAAGTGCGCTTGGTAGATGGGTCAGCCGTGGAAGCGCTGCTGACGACTGCGACAAGCCAAGCAGCTCCCCAAAAATGGGTCACCAGCTTCATCTTGACAGACAGGAAAGAGACAACAAAATTCAAAGGTCAATATGAAAAAAAAGTTGAAACGTATGTTAACGACCTCATGAAAGAACGCGTTAGCAGTGAGGACCCCGAATTGTGCTGCGAGAGAGCTAACGATGTCTATATTGACAAAACCCTTTCTAGCCTCTGATATGTGGTATGCCTTACCAGGATGTAGAGATTCGAAAACCGTCCTTGATTATGCATTAGCCGCCCGGCAAAGGGCCTCCTTAATCTCTGCTGCTTGTTGGTAAGGACCTAGTACAAGCAATTAGCATTCAACAGCATTGGCGACTACATGGCACAACCCTGAAGACCCATGTTGAGATTTCGAAGGACATTGCAGCCTCGTTTACACCCAAGACATGTTTTAAGAAGCAAGGATCTTTGAAACAACGCAATGGCGCAATTGGGGAATTGTTGGTCAAGAATCAGCTGATACGACCACAACTCACTGCTGAGTCAAGTAGTGTTGGTCAGTTGAATGTTTCAGGCGACGTTATGAACAGATTAACCAGACTAGAACCAACAGTACTAACTGTTCTGTTGGTTGCTAGCGCCAACACAAAAGAGCATTTGTATGGCATTGCAGCACTCAAAAACGAAGTCATTGGCCTACAATCTGAGCGGTTGAAACTTGTGTTGGTTCTAACAAGCTGCACAGCCATCCTCCAATATGGTCCGTGACTCCGTGGTCTGCTGAAGATATTTTCATCGCTTACTAGCCTACTCGTATTGGCCCAATTTTGAGTTGATCCTACCACCATATCTCAAACTCGGAAGTGCCGACATCCTACGGCTTAGCTTTTAAGTATTTGGGGGAACTACCAACAGGTCATGGCACCTTTGTCATATCATAATGCACGAGCCGGCAAGGGTACACGATCCAAGGTAATTTGCCATAGTGTTGTAGTGTGCTGTGTAGGTAAAATTCATAGATAGAAATAAAGCAAAATACCCCAATTCACAACAGTTCAGTCACAACACGCTACTTAACTTTCCCTCACTTGATCGTATTCCCTGTTAATATGTCTTTGTTTGAATATGGCCTCAAAGCCAAAGTCCTTGTGCTTTTCTTTTTATTATGTTCGAATTTCGTTTTGGCGGCCCCAACAGAGGCCCTTGACGATCTTCAAGATGGATTGACGATTGACAACGCAACGGTTGTGGCTCGGTCTTTGGATAAGCGTCAGCTATTCAACCGTTGCGGAAGCTCAAAGCTCGGCCCTCTGCTTGCCCAATCTCTCCAAGATGCGAACGATATTGTATTAATCTTTTCTCTTCCTTTCGTTGTGTTTCTCAGGCAGATCTAACGGTCCCGCACAGATGGCCAACATGGTCGATCATCTAGATCTCGCAATTAGCCTGTATCGTAATGACGGGTCTGGGGAATTGAGACCAGAGAAGCTGGCTTCCAATCAGCGAACCTTTGACGAACATAATGCCTTTGCTTCCTACCGCGCCTTTATTACGAACCACTACGCTGGCGTCAATGCTGAAGGCAATCGTGAAGGTTTTGAGAAGCTGAAGTATACCCGTGGTGAGGTCTCCCATTTTGGAAACCCACAGTTTCCTGACCTGATATGCTAATTGACTTCATCAACAGAGCGAGCGAAAACCATCTCTGACCAGCTATCTAAGTATATAGATGGCACGCCCGTGAGGTGGACCAGAGGGGGGTTTCCTTATGTCAATTTCTATTGCAACGATAATAAATTGTTGGCAAGAAGAAATAGCGAGGGAAGAACATACACGGAAGGTAAGTTATCATTCTGCACGCAAGGGCTTCTTGACCTAACATCTAGTATCAAGACACCGGAGAAGATGACTGTAAGGTGTATCGAAGTCTTGACAGATTTGATACTAACCACCTTAGACATATTTACTAACAAGGGCGCTCGCTTGTACTGGGTCCTGATGAACTCAGCCACACAGGAAGGCAGAGAAACCTGGGTGTTGCGCAAAGCAGTGTGCGAAGCGGACCCTGATAATCCCGATTATGACACCGCCGACGAGGGTTCGGGAGAGGGTCCAGACAGTGATTCGGATGACAGTTCTGGCGACAGTTCGGACGATGATTCAGACAGTGGTTCGGACGAAGAATTGCCGACACGCTTTGGTGTTCCTATTGCGAAAGGGCTCAACGCATACACCTACAAGGCTATCTTTGGAGCCGTCGAGGAGACTATGGTTTTCTGTCCTACGTATCACGAGAGATGGATCAAGGTTGAATCAGAGCGCTTAGCTTCGGGCAAGCATTATCGAGACCTTCATGTTGGCATTGGCAAGGAGCCTACTGCGGATCAGAAAGCTGCTGCTTCTGTTCTTCTCGCCGACCCAGATTTCCAGGAAGGCGGAGAAACGGTATCACGGGGGATCTCATGGTTTGGAGATTTTCTAGTCCAAGTGCTTATTCATGAATCCACACATGCTGAAGCATTCACTGGTGTCGGAAATGCACTCAGTTAGTTCTCTTCCTAACAATGGTAATGAAGGGTTGACACTAATTTTCTCGCAGTTGATGTCCTTTGCCGGCCTCCTAAGGAGTTCAAGAACAAAAGTCCTTGGCGTACCACCAGCTTGTACTGTCTACGAGCAGTTGTTAGAGGAGACGATAACGTCATAGGCGAAAGACACCAGGGCCATAAGGACGCAGGTAGGTCATCCCTTGGCCAATCCATGAACGGGACTAATAGATATGACAGAAGGTTTTGCTATGTACGCCATGGGTGAGTTATTGCTCTTTTAACAACCTTTTACATTTTACTAACGGAGGTGCTCGGAAGCAACTTGGGTGAATACTGTCGTCTGGTATCGAAGATTCAACCCTCAAGAGCGGGTGAACCCATAGGTTGGTGTGCGTAGCTCGAGCTTGTCATTACGATGATTTGGCGGGGCTTTTCAATCTTCAAAGAGTAAATATTCAAAGCGCAGCAGCCTTCTCAGTAAAACCACGATGATGCAACGATAAAGCTATCAATATAAAAACTATTTATCATAGATCATCATCCGAATCCCAGTTCGGAAGTACAAGTATTGAGTCGCTATTTGGACCATTCAAATATGGCTTGACCTGACTTAAAGACTTTACCGTGGTACGGAAATTGACACCCGCTGTCTCAAAAAGTGACAACAAGCTAGATACCGTAGTCGAACCTTTCTTCAAGTTGCATGCTACATATCTGAGAAAAGGGAAGTGATCTTGGCTTTGGGATTTTCGATCTGCCAAGGCAAGTAGCGCTGCCTTAACTGAGGACTTTATCTCCAGAGACTCTCTGTAGATCACTAGAGAAACAGTTGAACGAGGGAGGAGTCGATTCAAAACTCCAGAGTCAATGTTCGGCTCTGCTCGTGAAACCCAACCGAAAAGTGGGATGGCATTAATAAACACATGTTGAAGAGTAGTGAAGTTTTTAAGGTTGACCTCCAATGGAATCTTTCTCATGCGATATTGGCGGTTGCTAAGGTCAAGATGCAGTACTCGCAGAGTGCTCTTGTGTCTGTGTAGGATCTCAATGACGTCTGATGGTTGGAAGTGGTTGTCGGGAGGATCAGGAGGGTTATTATCATACTACATGCTGTTAGTATTATATATATCCAGCAGAATTCCTGCAACACTCACTATACAACGATTCATAGATGGATCATCCTTGTATGCTTCAAACTCAAAAGCAGCTAAACCTCCTGTACAAGCGTTTAGGAGTCGGCGGAGAGTTTTGGCCGACATACCAGTATCTGTGAGTCTTAATGTTTTGAGGCACGGCAGCTCTGTAAATGATCCCAAGTCCCCCGAATATTGATGGAGGTTCAGCGTTTGTAGAGTTGGAGCAAGCTCGAAGAGAGAGTTGGCACTAATTCCGAGATCAAGCATTTTCAACGGGAGGTTGGAGACTCCTAAAGACCGGAGAGAAGACTCAGGAAGCCCCGTCGATGGCCATTGGTGATCGCCTTGAAGGCTGAAGTATTGAAGGCAATGCGTCTGGGCGAGTAGCATCGCGATTAGCTCCGAATTCAGCCACCGCCGAGCAGGTGCCGAGCTTTCAGTCATTGCCCGTCGTAGAAGCCGCTCCTGTCTTTCTGTCAACTCTCGGCTTTCGTCTAGATATGAGCTTAGAAAGATAGGATAGACCTCAGGCCAGTCCCGAGCTTCACTGGCTGGGATGTTGGACGCTCTTTGTTTCCAAACAGATGGAAGATCTATTTTGAGAGACCGAGCCGCTTCCAGGAGAGCAGATCGTTTTCCCTCCTCATGATCCCAAAAAATATGGGTATTGATGTAGACGATCTTGACTTGACGACTGAGGTCAGGACGTCGAGCCAGAGTTTGCATAAAAGAAGTAAGCCGGCCTCCCCAGTTATACAGGTCAGACTTCCAAGAATCGCCGTAACCCAAGACAAATTCGTGATACAAAATCGGCTGAGCGACATCTCTGAGACTTTTGGAAGCTAAGCAGACTGCGAAAAGCGTGCTTCTGTCGATTGAATACCACGATTTCGCATCTGGCTGCTGCTTTTCGCGACAAGGCTTAATAGCGCGTAGTGGTCGCTCGTCCCAAGACTGGTTATAGTGGTCTTGGCAATGAAGACAGAAATGACCGAAAATAATCAACAGTATATCGCTGGGAAGGCGGGTTGCTGATGGAGGTTGCATGGTGTCTTTCTCGTCTTGTCTTGGAGAAGTGTGATGAACAGAAGAGATTTTGTTTCGTTTCAGCTGTTGGTTGTCAAATTGTCATGGCGCTGTTGGTTGGTCTTTCACGTGAGACACAAAAGGAACCTAGATAGTGCTAGCTTCAAACTAAGCAATGGCATGACACTGTTATATCGGATGTTTTGCGTTTTAAGAAGAGTAGAAAAGTATTAGGCCCACTAGTCTATAGTCTAGGTATATCTATTCCCAGAGCTGATGTCTTACTGTTTCCTCTGGAAGTGTTTTATGTTGGCCTAGGGAGACACTATTGTAACCTTGATTATGCTGATAAAGCAGTGGGTGCTTGGGCTGCCAACAGTGCAGGCCGGTATGAAACGGAGGGTTGTCTTTGCGTCGGAATGACGAGGTGCCCAGGAGCTTCATCTTGACTGCAAGAGTCTTGGCACCGCATTTATGGTCTTCTCTGTCCAAGGTTCAATTACACTCTCGCCAACTTAATCCAGGAACTGGAATGGATATCAATAGCCCACCGTAGCAATGGAGATCAATTAACAGCCTCTACACCACGCCGCAACGTTGGAGTCTTCAAGGTCAAAAAAACATGAGCGACTATCCATGATGATCTTTGTCCGCTACAAACTGTGCTTGATTGTTTCTACTCGAGACTTGCTATTGTCAATCCATTCTCCTGTACCCTCGAATCCAATATTCTGACTGCAAGAAAACCCCAACGTTGATTGACTGCCATGGCTTAACGGGATCTACCACTGAAAGATCGAAGCGACGGACAAGCTATAGATTGACACATAGTGTTAGTGAGCGCAACTTCGCAGTTAACCTGGATTGGAGAAGGGGAAGCATTCACTTACCTCAACAAAAACCTTATTCAATTCCATTTGTGCAATGTTCTTTCCCAGACATTGCCATCGTCCATAGCCAA
Source organism: Fusarium nodosum (assembly GCA_014898975.1). Classification (NCBI taxonomy): domain Eukaryota; kingdom Fungi; phylum Ascomycota; class Sordariomycetes; order Hypocreales; family Nectriaceae; genus Fusarium; species Fusarium nodosum. The sequence goes on from JAAVUE010000015.1 coordinate 918,286, forward strand.
AGACGAGTTCAAGAGTGCCTTCCATCAGGCGAAGCTGATCCTCTGAACAGTCTAGCCAGCGTTCGGGACGGAATTCATCAGAATCTTCACCCCAAATATCTCGCCGGCGGAATATTCCCCAGGCACAGTATCCAATCTTAGTTCCACCTGGCAAGTACTTTCCTTTGAAAGTATCGCCACCCGCAGGAACTTCCTTCGACATAAGACCGACGACTGGTGGGTGAATTCGAAGACCTTCCTTGACGACAGCTTGCAAGTAGGGCATAGCACGTGCTTCACTGTCTGTGATGACAGGTAGACTGGGCCTCGCCTGGTTAATTTCGGCTCGCATTTTTTCGACCACCCGAGGAGTAGAGAGGATATACAGCATGGTTGCCCGAATTGCGGTTGCTGTAGTATCAGCTCCGGCTAGACTATTCGCATGTCAGCGCTCTGAGACGCCCAAGAATGGAGCGTGCGATATTCCATGACTTACATTTGCATAAGAATTTCTGACTCGACTTCGTGCTGAAGTAGTCCTCTAGCAATGAAAGAGCCTATCATGTCTCTGTGTTCCTTCGGATTGGGACCAAAACGCTCCGCCGCGACTCTCTTAGCAATAGCCATGACCTTGCCAACACCGACCTTGTCCTTTTCTGAGGGTAGCATAGGTTTGAAAATAGGTAGCTGTAGTAGTTTCATCATCCATGGCATCACAGTGGTAACAATGATAGTAGGCATGCTCTCCTCCATTGCTTTGATGTAACCGTTGACATCAGAGTCGGTTTCCAAATCGCCAAACTGCTCACCAAAAGCGAGTGCAGAAATAACATCCAGTGTGAAATACTGCGCCTTGTAGCCAAAGTCGAAAGCCTGATTATTGGCAACATATTTAGTATCCAGTAACTCGATCAAGCGTTCAACATTAGTGTCAATGGTCGTCTCAATGTTGTCAACCTCTTTGCCGGAATACGCTCCAACCATTTTTGAACGAGTACTGGCGTGCAAATCGTCATTGCGCTGAGACAGGACGTTGTCCTTGGTGGGATCTAGTCGCATGGCATCGTACCAGCTCGAGCGTTGAAAACGTGTGCGAACATTGAGCATGTGCCTCATCAAGTCGGGATCTGATGTGATAAGATCGTTTGGCCCAATACGTGCAATATCTCCTGTGCTTCGTATTAATTGATGGCATTATAGTGTAGCAAGGTAATGAAGTATATATATAATGAATCAATTGCGATGATACGAAACGGATCTACCAGAATCTTGAATGAACCGAACTTGCGACTTTGCGATGCTCAAAGCGACTTTGGATAACTTACCATATTTCTTACATGCTTCCCAGAGGTCAAGATGAGTTCGGCCACCACCAACACAGGAAATAAGCCACAACTGGGAGAAGCCAGCGAAAGCGGGCCCCTTAAAGTGTCGCAGACGCGCCCATTGGCGAAGCGTTGTGACAACGTATACAGCAATAACCAGGAACCCAACGAGAGCGAAAGCTCTGGAATCCAGTTGGAGGAGACCCATTGAAGAGGAAGAGGAAAGAAGCAAGAAACCAAGACAAAGTGGCAGATGCGGTTGGTTGCTAGTGCATGCGTGCAAAGCACATGTCCTCCTTTATGAGTGAATATATCTCTTCATGTGCCTCACAGGCCATCCAAAGCCCCGCTCCGAGATAACCTCGCTTGCGCATCCAGGCTGTTGGGTGCTCTACAGTGTATACAGTTACCTGTCACGTTAGAGTTTAATCCCTGATTGACGGTTGGTTTTATCCCTGAAAACCTGGTCTCGGCGTTGTCAAACGGCACAGACAGGAAGATCTCTACTCCTTTGAGACTGTGGATATGCAGCAAAACCAATGGGATAGCCTTCCGCAAGACCCGCTCCGTTCGGAATGCGAGGGTTCGCAACCATCCCCTACGAATGCCAATGCAGCCAGGGTAACTCTGGGAAGATGCACTGTGACTCTCCGGGCCTATTCTGTTCCGTCTCCAATCAATAGAAACAGACAAATTTGTAATGCTGGGGAGGGAAAAAAGACAGATGCCTGACATCACATCATATTGTCAACTTCAACTTATCCATATCCACGTGTCGCTTCTACTTCCGTCAGCAAGATAATCATGTCTTCTTCTCGCGATTTGTCTCACGAAGAAGCCACCGTCGATGATCCTGATCACTTAATTGCCGATGTGAGTGTGCAGTGGTTGTTGTGTATACCCACAATATGACAGATTCCAGCCCTTTCAACTTATTTCTCGATTTGAACCTAATTGGATGTAGTCTCAAGATGACACCGATAGCGACGCCGATTCAGCCCTTGCTTTGGTATGACTGCTTTTTCTTGCTATCACCCAGACCACCATTGTTCAAAAGTCAGGCTCATACTGAAAGCACTTTCATAGTCCCTGGCGAGTTCATCTGAATCACTTGCTTCAAGTATCATGAGACATCGTCAAGAAAACGGCCGATCTTATCATGCTTTCAAAGAAGGAAGTCAGTTAACATGAGCACGTCCTACCTAAGGAGTTGTGACTAACGTTAGTTCTCAAGGATACGTGTTGCCAAATGATGAGGTAGGGAACATCAGCAACCATTCTTTCCTCTATACACAAAGAGGATTGTGAGGAATAACCAGCTAATTATGTCGGACATAAATAGGCAGAGAATGACCGACTCGGTATGTTTAGATCATTTCTTGCCGCATCCCTCTGACACAGGCACAAAATAGACCTGCAGCACATGCTCTTCACCCTCACATTCGATGGCAAACTTTCCAACTATCCACATGACAAGACGAGTTCACCCAAAAGAGTTCTGGATGCTGGAACTGGAACTGGTGTCTGGGCCATCGATTATGGTTGGTTTCCTCTTCCATCAAGTCTCGTCGAGCATAATTCTTACAACTTGTTATCTCTGTAGCTGAAGACCATCCCGAATCGCAGGTAAGGTGGTCCTGAAATCCGTTCTATCTATATATCTATCGAAAAATGAGAAGGACCAGCCGCAACTAACTTATTACTAGGTTATTGGCATCGATCTCAGCCCCACACAACCCAGCTTGTATGGGATCTTACAAATTTAGTGTCTCCAGTTCCACTGACATGGGTATTAGCGTTCCTCCTAATCTCACATTTTACATCGATGACATAGAGGATCAGTGGACATTCTCGTACAAGTTCGATCTCATTTATGCCCGCATGATGACAGGATCGATTCGCGACTGGCCAAAGTTCATCCAACAAAGTTACGAGTAAGCAAACGGCATTCTATAGACCTCGCCTTTCTCAAGAGCTGATCTCACACTCCGAAAGCAATCTAGAGTCGGGTGGTTGGCTTGAATTGTCAGACATTCTTCTCAAACTCCATTCTGACGACAATACTATTCCTGAGGGATGTGCAGCTGCAAAATGGGGTGACCTGATGCTCGAAGCAGCCGAGAAATTCGGTGCTCCTCTAGACAGCTGCACACGGTATAAACAGCAGCTACTAGATGCAGGCTTTGTAGATGTCGTCGAGACTATCCACAAGTGGCCCACCAACCCTTGGCCACGTGATCCTAAGTTCAAGGAGATGGGTGAGTCTACGTTTACGAGTATCTCACTGGTTTTGAGCTATACTGATATCAAACTAAGGCTTGTGGAATTATGAGAATCTCGGTAACGGAGCTTCGGGTCTCAGTCTGGCTCTATTCACCCGCGCTCTGGGCTGGACTGCGGAACAGGTTGAGGTGTTCTTGGTGGATGTTAGGAGGAATATGAAGAACCGGGCTATCCATGGATGGTGGCCTATTTATGTTGTTTATGGAAGGAAACCATGAAGGCCACCCATAAGTCTTTTGTCTTATAAGCATAGCGGTCTGTTCCTGATATCTTGCCTAAAGCATTGCCCTCATGCGTCTAAGTTGTCGATAACGGGACCTGGGTCTCTCGAACTGTTCCACTCTTGCTATCGCTCACCCATGTGTGTGAGAGCGAGAACTCATTCTTTTTTTGCGTCTTCAGCTGCCAACCTTGCCCATGTTTTCGGATGTCCCTTCTCAATTCTCCACTTCTCTGCTGTTTCATTGACAGACCTGGCAAAAGCATCCCTCCAACTCTCTCCAAGCTCTTCGTCACCCATCGTCTTGGCCCCCAAGTGCCAAACCAAGACACTCTCGGCTCTAGCTCCCTCTGGGGCATGGAGAAGTCCAACCGCCACATCAATAACATCTGGACGATCGTCCACTGTGTAAAATACCAAAGCAGAGCACTGTGAGCAGAAATATCGCTGAACATCTGGTGAACTGCGATACATGGCGAGAGTGCCATATCGAGGGTCTCGGTTGGGACTCTGCACCGCGTCCTTGAGTTCATGAGTATTCCGGGGAAAACTGCCTTCGTTGGAATCCTCTGCGAATTCGATTTGCGCTGGAAGGGCGAACGTCCAATTCATCACTTCAACCCCGACAGATAGTCGACAGTAGCTGCATGGGTCCAATGTCGCGAGATGCTTATGAGACTTTGGGTCGATGTAGAAAGGTATCGGACTGCTATCCGTATCGGAAAAGTCCACGTTACTTGGTCGGAACACAAACCGTACTCCTTTGCAGCGACAGCGGATACGGATACCTTCTTTCGAAACAGCCTCAGGAACAGGAACTCCTACACTTGCAGACCAATCTTTCTCCAACTCTTCACTCATATTCCGCCGTCCTTTCCAAAGTTTGGGACTCGACCCATCTTGATTAACATTCCATAACCATGGAGAAATTCCTCCGTCCTGAGTGTCACCCACAAAGATCTGGTCCACAAACCGGATGAGGTTCTTGGTGTCAACGTCTCTCAAAGCCCCAGTGAATACACCAATGTTCTCGGATTTATCCTGGTAATGCTCGTGCCAGAACAAGGGTGTAGAGCAGGTGCCACAGAACATGATACTGACGTTGGAGGTAAACTTGTAACGTTTGAGTTCGGAAGTTAGGACTTCCTCTATTGAACCGGGCCAATCTGTATCACTGCTGTACATGGCCCCAGTGACGTTTCTGCACGACGTGCAGTGGCACATGAAACCTTCGAGAGGTAGCTTTTGTCGAGATATTTCAGAAGAGAAGGTGAATGACTTGCACAGGCATTGAGCCGTGAGGGTTATATTCTGGTTGTCTTTGGCAGACATGTTTGTGACGGCCTCGGAGATGGTTTTTGTTAATCAAAATTTAGAAGCTGATTAAATATGTAGTGTATAGATTGATGGTAAGTGAGGTTTAATAATAAAACAAAATCTCAATAGAATGTTTTCAGATTGGTGGAATTAGGTATACCCCGCGCTGAAGGGCGCAAATGATCACGAGCTCCGATTAACTGAGAGCATCAGATAAGCTCACATCTATCTACCCGGTGGATATGGCCCTTTTGTCTCTCTGCTGAACTGGGTTCGATTGGCGGACAAAGACACAGCTTTTATATGGCTTTGTTTTTGCCCTTCAAGTATCTACCTACTCAGATGGGCAACAACAGATTATGGTGGAGTATCGTCACCTCACCTCATCACGGTTAGACTCGATGCGTGAACATGGCTTTTTGAAACAGTATCACGTTCATCCACAGGTGTCTCTGTGCCGCATTCCATGCGTCATTTGCCTTCATTTATTGGTTCCAATGCATAGCCCCCCGCACCGCCTCAACCTGGTGACCTCAATCCTTCTGCCTGTAGGACCTGGAGTCTTATCGCTGTGGCTGACGTGATGTCACTGAATATGGCCTTTAAATACAGCCAACATGTTATCTGTTTCTTTGAGGCCTTCCAAGAGCAACTGACAAGATGTCTGAGAAACGCAAATCCGCTCTCTACGATTACTCTGAACCAACTGCCTCGAGCCCAACACCACCAAGGCTTGGCAAAGCTATACAGAATGTTCCGACTTCCAGAACCCATTTTGCTACAATTACTCGGAGTGCCCTGGATCGCATTAACATGATCAACTTTTCCGAAACAGAGGTCGCAGTAATCCAAGAAGTAGTTAGTAAGAATTGGAAGAAAGGTATAATGGCTGTCTATCCTCGCGAACAGTCGAGGGAATTCAAGCTGAGAGGGCACCCTTGGGGTTATGATCCAAACGGTTGCGAAGAATCACTCATACTGGTCCTACGTATGATCGAAGCGTTATACGATATGGGCTGGGTAATTTATTCTGCCATTGAGATAAGCAAACTAGTGAGAACAAAAGGTAGAAAGCAAATGTTGTACCAAAGCGAGCATGTCATGTTAACCCAAAACTCCAGATGCACTTGTATTCCGAAGACAATACCACATTTTGCCTCCCTGTGAATGGGTCAGTATTTCCTTTCACGGCGGCGACAAGCTCAAACTCCTCAACTCACCGCCAAGTGAGCTCGTCGACGATGTTATTACAGCTTTCGTCGTGGATATTCAAAGACACGAAGCCACAGCAGAGCGAGCTAAGATAAAGTTCAAGGGATTCCCGTGGCGAAGTTTCGGCCATGTTGAGGAGGATGAGGCGCAGATGAAGCTTTTGACGCTACTCGAAGTTGTTGAGAAAAATGGCTTTGCCCTGTATGCAAGAACAACGGCGAGGTACAGTGATGAAACTAGCGAATCGAATGTATTGATCTTTCAAAGGCGGCTTGATTGGGTTTCGAGGGCGTCGATTCATAAGGGATAGACATTTGACTGGGTTCTTAATTGTAGTTGAATTTGATAATTGCCGAACTAGTTTAACATCTCCTTTCGATTCCATGATTGGAGTGATATGGGTCAAGTGAGACTATCAGTCTTTATCTCGTGAACCAAACTCAATCCCATTTCATGCGAAACTCTTATTCCGCTTGACTGCGAGAAACGTCAGGCTCCAAAGCTGCCGTACGTTACTCTCTGTTCCTGACCCTAGTCCAGGCGGAGGCGGCAAAGTTCCCAAAGGTGCAAACCGATAGCCACCCTTTTTACTATAGCTCCAACTCCAGACCTCGGACTGCAGCCGCTCACTATTATCCTCGATAATGTCCCACAGGTGGTTATATGCAAGTTTAATAGTTCTATATACACCACCTTCAGTGCAAAATGCTGGAGTATTGTCATCCTTGGCCTTTGGCGAAGGACACCTCGCAAGCTGACACTCGAGACCTTTCGCCATCAACGCAAGCTGCCAGCTCCATACAACAGTCCCGTGGTAAGCAGAGTTTGTGAAGCCAGCAGTTATTTCCTTGTTATCTGCGAGGGCCGGATTTGCTACCACAATTCCAAATGGTGTGCTTAAGCCCGCAGGGAAAGGACGGAGTATAGCGTTTGCTGTGGCATTCAGGAATGTTGTAAGTTGCTCGTCATTTGTCGAATTGAGGAAGAATAGATGGAAAGCGGTATCGGTATGAGTGATCTGAATCTTTGCCTGGTCCTTCGTACTATTAATGGCAAGAGCATAATCTACCACTCTACCAGAGGATGAGTAGTTCATGAGCGACTTTTCGTTTGTCGGACCATCATAGAAGGTATTCGTATCGATATAATCCTCCAAACGCGAAGCAGCTTCGTCAACTGTGACATTGTACTCGAAGAGTGGCAAGGTGCTATCTTCCCAAATCTTTGCTCTTCTTTCCGCAATTGTGCTCCATTCTTTCGTCGCGGAGTTGTTCGGGTATACGCCCGGAATCTTTGACAACTTGGAGATGGCGTAGAGTGCTGCCGGCACAAGGGCACAGTTCACGTCAAAGGGAATCCGACCATTTGCAAGGCCATAGCTTGAGTCTCGCCACTGACCAACTAGCTCGCCATCCTTCAGTTGAATCAAGTTCCTCACTGCCTGATCCTTTTCGAAGGGCTCTGTGATGTTCATGATTTTCTGCGCGTTGATGTAGCTCAGATTGCCCCATGTCAGGTTCCGGTTCTCTACATTAACCTCGCCCGCCTTTGTACTGAGTAACGGATCAACTTGACTTGGCAAAGCACTAAAGTAACGGTCCATGAGAATTGGCAGGAAGAAGTCGGTATCAATCATCGGATATGTAAAACCTGGTGCAGTCGAGACAATGCCCTTTTGTAAGTTTAGAAACGTTGCGTAGTCGCCGATGGTTTCTTCGTGACAGACAGATCCATCTGTACGGTTGATACGCTCTAAGACTGCACCAATTACCGCTTCCAATGCCGAGTTGTTGCCTGCGCTCAATACAGGCTCGAGTAGTAGTGCAGCAATCATGGTGTCACGGCCAAAGTACGTGAGGAACCGCCAGCCGCCGGCAAGGAGTTTATCTGTATATGAGAAGAAGGATAAAGACCGGACTTGAGACCCTTCTTTCTGTATCAGAGACCGAGACTGGTTGTTGAGGACTTGTTGTGGCGACAACTGCTTAAGCTGAGGGTAGTTGAATGAAGCAGCAAACCGGTAGAATCCAGCCCCAAAGCTAACGGTCTCCCCATTGATTGCTACGCTGCTTTGTTTGTTCTCCCAAGGCTCCAGCAATAAGTTGGTAGTCGTGATGTTGTCCAACCATAACCGAGAGATCAAAACACCTCCATTTTTAGCTCTTGTGATATTGGTAGCATTCTGGATCAGAGGGCTAAGAATGCTGGGCCCCTCAGTAAAGTCGCGGATGTTCCGAATACTCCCCAGGACAGCCACTGTTAGATTCGCCGAGGTGTTGAACGATAGCACACCCTCAACTCCAACAAATGGATACTCTGAGACTTTGTCGTCACGGTTAATAACGCCGAGCGGTGATCCGACAGTAGAATTAACAAGCTCGATTGCCAGTGTGCCATTCTTCTCACTCTGAGGCTCGAAAAACGTACATATTCCGCTGTTTCCCGCAGGCCATGCGACAATCAATCGAGGACCGATGATTGATAGATTGCTCTCAGGAAGAGGACTGGTGACGACAACCTGGGCATCAGTGCTGCAGTCAGAGTAAAAGTAATTCTCATAGGGAGGATCACTGAGCTGTTGAGTGATGACAGGGCATGAGTCACCCAACGCAAAGGTAAGATAAATTACAGTCAACAGAACAGCTATCATAGGTGCCATCACGATAGGGATACAGACTGCAGGTTGTATTTTTAATAAAAAAGCAACCAAAGCCATGTGTAGATGATGTCGTCGTTGTTATATACTTGGGATCGGCATGAATTGCGGGGTTATTAGCTCGAGAATCGAGGCTAAGAAATCAGGAAATCGAGGTTTGTTTAGACTCTTTTCAGGGCAACGTGGGTTATTTAGGTTTTTGTAAAGGTTGTCAGCGATGACGCCAACGCATATTCATGTCGTACAATGCTTCCTCTTTAGCTGATGAGTAAGATTGTGTTTCAACTCAATTAGCTACTAGATAACCCATCCAATGGAATACCTCATCGTAAATAAGAGGCTGGTTCATGTGAGAAGAAAATCTAGGTAAACATCACCGGTGCCTACCTGACTTTCACTTGCACGGCGATACTACATTACTTATTATAACGCCGGTTCTGCTCGCCTTGTACCAAACATCATCTTCCACGCATCAAAGCATGGCATCTTCAAACTCCAAACCCGGAATGGGTCTCTTCCAGCTGCTGCCACCAGAACTTCGCAACTATGTCTTTTCCTGCCTAGGCAGAAATGCCCTTACAAGCCTTCGCGCAACATGTTCAACTCTCGAGCGAACTGTCCCTTCCAATATTGACCGTGTCTTTATATCGGCCAACTCTCGCAACATCCAAGTCTTCCGTGCCATTGCGGATAGTGAGAAGCACCGACACAACGTTACTGAGAACATCTGGGATGATGCACGGCTGTCAGGAGGCCCAGAATATCCGGAAGAAAGCGGTCTCGTCGACTACGATTACGAGGCCCACGACCCTGTGACAACAAACGGATGCCCTCGCTGGTTCACCATGCGTTGTGTGGATGGTGGGTTTGGATTTGAAACACACTGCTCACCCGAAACTAGCATGGGCCTGAAAGAGTCATGGGATTACTACAAGGCGCTTTTAGAAGACCAGCGCGGGATCATGCAATCAAACGCAGATATTGAGACCTTCAAACATGGCTTGCAGCGATTCACCCATCTCAAGCGAGTCACGATCACACCTTCAATACACGGTCGCATAGGCCAGCCGATGTTCAGAACTCCTATGATAAGATCCTTTCCTTCCGGTTTCGATTACCCCTTGCCAAGACCCTGGCCATACTTGGCGCTTAATTCTCCAAACGAGGATGTTCCATGGGTATCTGATGAGAATCGCACAGACGCCAATGACGATGGCTTCAACATGTCCGCATCTGAGCATGAGGAATACAGATGTAAGTGGTGTGGTTTTCGTGTTGTGATGCGAGCCCTAGTAGAATGCGAACGAGACCGCCATGTCACAGAACTCACTATTGGCGGTAGAGAGATGATGACAGGAGTGAATTTCCATGTTTTCGATCAGAGGTGTCAAGAGTATGATGATCTGGTCAGCTTACTCAAACGACGCAACTTTCGTCGTCTCGACCTTGACCTAAATACGTTCTTTCTCGAGCGTGATGGCGTTGGCTGGAAATCACATCGAAGCGGTCTCTTGCACGAAGCACTGGCCAAGTAAATGATCTTCGGCATCTTTCACTACGTACCATGACAGCAACAGATGAGGGAGATTGCTGGTTAATCGGCCTAGGGAAGGACCCCGAAAAAGTATTCCCTCTGGAAATTATCTTCCCTTTCGGCCAGTGGTCCAATCTCCAACACTTTGGCATATGCAACATGCTTGTCACACAGAGTAATCTGATTTCACTTCTTGCGGCCTTGCCGCCGTCTTTGCGATCCATTGAACTGAGCCATTTGGGATTTGCTGGCGGTAGCTGGTGGGGGTTACTCAACGAGGTGCGTGCCAAGCTAGACTGGCGCATGAGACTTATGGAAGAGAGACCTGTAGTATACGTGGCAGTCGCAACATTAGATGAAACTTGGGAACTGGGGTTTTATGCCGACCTTGACGATGCGGTTGAATCTTTTCTGTATGGAAGTGGGATGAAACCCTTCAGAGAACCTAGTGACTGGCTCGGTATGGAGGCGAAATGTGTTGATAGCATTCCTCGAGGGACCGTGGGCATCCAGAGAGATTTCTTCGATCCGTGTTTCTCAGCTCCTTATGAGTTTATAAGCAAGAGTGAACGGTAGTTGATGTGGTGCCAATATACCATGGTGAAGATATACTTTGCTAGGCTTAGAAGAAGGTCATTGGGTTGAAAAAAGGTACAATCATTTCGCTTAGGATATCTTCTGGCAGTATCTGGTAATATAAATCTGATATAAATTAATTGGTTCCCTGGAATCTCAATCATTATAAAAAGGCTCAGATCAAAACAGCAAATGCAGGATAAAAAAGAAGGGTCAAGGGCAAAAAACATACAACAGCAGGGATTCGCTGGTCGTCACCGACCCAACTACNNGGGAGAGCGGACGGGATCCCGTATTTTCTGGTAGGTATGGTCGTATGTGAAAGATGGTGGTCTAGAAAGGGATTATAAAAGGACGGTTAGTCTTTCAGTCAGCAGTAGGAGGAGTGCATGAGGGGGGTATTGAACGAAGGGAAGCACTAGAACGCTGATAACAAATGGTACGATAATAGATCAAGAAAATATTTTAAAGACGACCTTGAAAGACGTGTGATGGGTAAATAATAGTAACAAGGCCTAATTACTCTGATGTTTACTTGTTATCTTTTGCCAAGCTTCGACACGTTCCGGCGATGATGATTGATGACACCACCTACTTACAGCGATCATTTCAGAGCCTTTCACCAGAGCCTCTTCCAGTCAAGCCAGATCAGATCATCTCATCTCATCTAATCAATCCTTCTTGACGCCAACATTTCCCTTCAGCCCAACACCTGCCATGAATGCGACACGCACAGCACCCTGACCCCATAAACTCCCCAGATTGATCCAATCCTCCCACCTCCATGCCCCAGGGTTCCAAAAGACACTCCCTAGCGCAGCCCAGCTGGCATACATATGCAGCGCGTCACATATCAAGATTCCGATAATAACAGTACGCCAAACGCGTAGATCGTTCGTAGTTCTCAGTAAAACAGCCTCGTTAAAGGCAAAGAGCGTGTATGTTGCCGCAACTTGGTCATACATGACTTTGCTATCAGGCGCGTATTTGCTTTCAGGGCTCATAGTGTTGAGAAATAGCGCAGGGTCGGACCATAAAATTATGGACCCCAATAATGCAGCTGCTGGTTCAAACCAGAGGAAAACGAAGCGGTAGAGGAACGGGACATGAGTGAGCGTTTGTTGAGCCATGATTAGGCTGTTATGCTGCAGTTTTGTGCTTGGGGGCCAAAAACTAAATAGACACTGAACACAGGTGTAATTCACGACGGGCAACGGCAACGGGGAGGGCGAAGCTTAAATACCCACCTCCATGTCCAGGCGAGAACCTTGCCCCGGATCTAACGGATGAGCAGCGGTTGAGACTGGGCGTCAACACGTTTCATCGAAATCTATTAACCAGACTAGGTAGGAGTCCTATTTAGGCTAAGGCATGGATCACTCGAGGATAAGATACTGACTGGACGTCTAAGGATTTGTCTTTTCAGTGAGGGAATGCAAGAACTACCAGGGGACTATCGATTAATGGAACAATTACAGACAGAGCAAAAAAAAAAAAAAAAAAAAGATGTCAACTAGAGAGGATTCCTAGTCCTGCTGCTAGAAGCAAAAGAAATGATCACGCTGGGGATCGAACCCAGAATCTTCTGATTCGTAGTCAGACGCCTTGCCATTGGGCCACGCGACCTCGGTTGTTTGATGAAGAGGTTGAGAAAACATGGCTACAGATACTCTGCTCTTGCCATTTCTTTGAGAAAAACAGTCACCACTTGACATCTTTTAACTTTCTGGGCTCTTTTTTTCCAATGCTTGTCTTTGTCTTGTTAGGGAGATTGAAATCTATCTTCCTTTGTGTCTCGTGGATACTCTAGTGAAGCTGGTGTGGGATTGAGATAAGTATGCTATCAGAAAGCTGGCAATGGATTTCCAACCACCACTCTAGTTTTCTACGCTTCTAGAAAATTCACACACCATTGCGAAAGAAATGATCATTCTGAACAGTTTCGTTACAAATCAGTTACTGAGTTATTTTATATTTATTGATAGTCTTGGGTACACGGTCAATGTACTAGGTAAAATTTGATCAATTTACCCTAAAGCATCGACTCCCGCACTGACCAGAGATAAAATTCTGCTTATTTTTCTGCACAACGTCAATTGAACAGAACTATATGACCAATACCCTCAAAAGGTATCCGGCGGTTCATGCTAATTTACAATCGTGCCGGCCGAGGCCAATCAGCGTCACGCGCCAACTCAACCTGTGCGAGATGAATCGCCTGATCGTCAGCATTCTCAAAAGTCTGCACACTCGCTGACCCATTTGGCTTGAAGTACGGTCCATCAACTTCACACTGCGTCTCGTTCGCAGCAGGCAAAGTTCCATTATAAAGAAACCCTCGAACGTGCTTTGCGAGGCAAAGCGACGGAACCGCAACAGAGCAGTGTCCGTAGCCCTTGACCTCGACAAGGCGCGAGTCCTCGAATGCCGCAAGGGCGCTTCGAGCTGAGACGAGAGGACAGACAGGGTCGTAAGATGTTGTCAAGATGAGGAGAGGGTGAGAAGTCTCGACGCCGTTACGCGGGACGTAGTTGTGTGTTTGGGGGATGCGCCACTGCTGTTTGGCGAAAAGGGTGACTAGATCGTCTGGGGCAAAAGCACTGCGGTTAAAGGTAGGCGTGACTATGTCCAGAAGGGAGTTGAGATCCTGCGGCCAGTGCTTAGGACCCGCTAGTCCATCATTCAACGAAACAAAGTAGAACGCATCGCTATTGTCTCCATTGTCGAGTCCATATTCCATCAAAGCTGGCGTCGCGTTACCACGTAGAAGTTGTTCCATCTTCTCGGCAAACATGTACCATCTCTCAGGCTTGTACAAGACTGGAAATAGCGCACCGTACCAGATCTTCTGGTAGTCCAACAGACCGTACACGCTGTTGTTGACGTACACATTCATGGGCTGCTCCTTGAGATCGTCAACAAAAGAGACAATCTTCTTCTTGAGACCTTGCCAAGAGTCTGCCATCGAAGATAATGGGCAAGCATCCCCAGATTTGAAGCACTCCTTGAGAAGTCCATCGAAAACATTCTCAGTATCGACAAGGTCCTCCTCGTCGAGACGCGCTTGATACCAGAGGAATTGGTTGACAACTCCATCAATGATGACCCTGTGAGATCGCTCGGGGAACAGGGTGGCATAAGTTTGGCCCAGTAGAGTTCCATAGCTGAAACCCCAGTAGTACATTTCCTTTTGTCCAACGGCGTCGAGAATGCTGTTCATGTCGGCAGCGGTTTGAGGAGTGTTGATGTACTTTCCATGCTCGCCCATAGTGTCCTCACACGCTCTGACATAATTGTGCGTCCAGGCGAATACCTCGGGGCCATCCTTTGCCATGTCCAGATCATGAACGGACCCGAGTTGTTGACGAGCCTCTTTGGTAGGATAGCATGACGCTACTGGAGTTGACGAATTGATACCGCGGGGGTCAAAGGTGAGGAGGTGAAGCCCGTCACCAACGATAGTGCTGAGCTGCTCTCCCCGTCTATGGAGGAACTCAAAGCCACTGCCGCCAGGTCCACCAGGGTTAAGCAGTAGGTTGGGGCTTCCGTCCTTACCGCGCAGTCGCACAATTGCTACGTTGAAGGTCTTGTTGCTAGCATGAGGATTGAACTGATCAATCGGCACGTCAATGTTGCTGCACTCGAGGGGACGGTTACTGATCTCCCCACACGGCTTCCATTCGATGTTCTCACCCACATACGTCGTGTGCTGACTGTGGGGATGATGACTATGAGGGCAGTGCATTGGCATGCGTGGGGTGAGCCAATGCAAAGCAGCAACCGTGAGCGCGCCTGCGCCAAACACCTTCCATTTGCTGATGCGTGATTTGGGCCGCGGCTGAGCCCAATTGTCTGCGAGGGGGTTCTTTTCGCTCATCTTGATAGGTTTGTTGATGGTGGTTGGGAACAAGATGAGATGAGGTGAGACGAAATGGTTTAATTAAGGAAGGGCGAGCTATGGCAACGTAAATGTAGACGCCACGTGAGCATCCTTGCTATTCGTCATCAAACGCGTCTGGAGACGAAGAGCGATAGTTGGCTAGGTAACTTTTGTATGGTTTGCAATGGCGGGGCTCATTCACAATTGGTTGATGACGATAAAAAGGATCATGCAGCGTATGTGAACAAATCCAAAAGGTCCAATCTATCAGTTTACGAGGAGCCTGAACAGGAAGGAATATGGTCAGCGTAACCAGTTTCTGTCACGTCGAGTGATACGTTACGTGTTCCATACGTAAACAGCTCAAAGCAAGCTAACCATATCTGCTTGGTTAAACGACAATCAAATAAGCTCGGCTAACAAGCGCTTAGAATGTCCAGCCATTTCGAATAGTCAATACTGTACGGATAACAGCAGCATCTTGATCACATAATCATAGAATCCAGAAGCTGGCTCCCAAGAAGAAAAAAAAGCATAGAGCATAATAAGAAGATAAACATAGAATGGATAGCTGTATGCTCCCTGTTCTAGTCATGCTCTCAAATTTATAGCCCCAGCAATGAAATTGATCGACTTTTGGAATTGCAGAGTCAAAGTGTAAAATCCCATGAGTGCCGTTGATCATTACTTACACAGTTTTGAAGTCATTTCATAGTGTAACCCCAGGTCCTATGGGTTGCCACTTGATGTGAGAATGTTAGCATTAGCGGGGGCCTAACCACAAAATGCTGAATATCCGGGATGGGCGGCCATAGGCGCTTACCTCAGAAAAGTGATCGAATACTGATACATTATCAAGGCCTCTTCCTCCAGTCTATCTATCTAATCTGCGTTATCTACATTGCTTGGAATCAGTAACTAATCGATAACATGAGCAACCTCGAAACTCCATCATCAGCCCTGGTAGCAAGCGCAGAGAAGTACCCTGATCGCGCTGTGCTAAAGATACCACACCAGTCATCTGATGGGTTACTTTTCAAGGACATCACCTTTGCTCAATTTCGGAAGGATGTTGAGCTATCTGCTAAATATTGGAAAAATCAGATTTCCCAAGTGGGAGCCAAGGATAGGGCAGTTGTTGGCGTTTGGTGAGACTGTCACATTATTCACTTCTGCCCTTGACTAATTATTCTAGGCTAAGAGGCTATTCTTACTCAGATGCAATCACCATCTGGGGCCTTGGCTGGGCAGGCTACATCCCCCAGCTGATCTCCCTTCGAATGACTGACCCGACTGTTGTTTACGAGCTTCTGGAAAAGGGCAAGGCTGCGGCCTTGGTATATGAACCAGAATTCGAATCAATGCTCCAGAACGCACCCTTACCAATCATGCGGGGTGGCGACGATCGTTTCCAAGCGAGCACGGAAGAATTGGCCCCTGGAGCTCCTTGGCAACCTACCAAACCTGACGATGTAATGTTCATTTATCATACTTCTGGATCGACCTCAGGTATTCCGAAACTTGTACCACACGCAGCAAGATGGATGGATTGCATTATTCGGAAATCAGGACCTTGGGAAGCCAGGTGCAACAAATCTAGAGAACGTGTGACCAGCTTGCACATGTAAGTCTTGATGCCAGATATCTGTGTATATGACCACAGCTAATATGTTACCAGTGGGAGCTTCTGCCATATGGCTGCATCTTTTATCTTGTGGTTCGCTGTAAGAGAAGGCTCTTGTGTCATCTTGCCCAGTGTATTTCCTCAGCCTATCTCTGAGGTCCAATATTTCCTCGATCAACATGGCTTATCTAACGTATGCCTTTTCCCGCCCTTTATGTCCGCCATCTTTCGACAGGCCCGAAGTGATCCATCCCTTCTTGCATCCCTGAAGAAGGCAGATTGCATAGGGTCCGGAGGGCTTGATCCAGATCCTGCGGACGTGGCCTGGGGACGAAGCCAAAGTTTTCACATGCCCAACATCCTTGGATCTACGGAGCTCGGCATGCCTATGATATCTGACGCTCGGGAGAATACCGACTATCTACTGCCACTACCTGGCTGTAAATATGAATTCGTTCCCATAGGGGATAGCTTAGAATCGGGAGAGCCGCTACTGGAGCTTGTATGTCTACCCGAGTCACCAGACTGTCCCGATTCCAGTCTTTGCGCCGCCGATGGTAAATTCTACTCGGGAGATTTATTCATCGAACCTTTACCTGGCAAGTACTTGTGTATGGGCCGGAACGACAACTGGATCAAAATGCAGTCAGCTCTCCGATGCGACACCGTCTCTATCGAGTTCAATGTTATGGAGACATGTGGCGACGACTTGGTAAACGCCGTTGTCGTGGTAGGAGTCGGACGACCTTGCCCAACGATCATCATTGAGCCGAAGGACAGCTCAGTCGTGACGTCCAAAGAAGCCGATCAACAGAAACAGGCGGAGAAACTGAAGGAGGAAATACTAGAGAGGATCGAACCATTCCACAAGAGGCGATATGAACATGAACGGGTGAGTGATACGAGGTACATCGTCGTCGTTCCCCAAGGATCCCTGCCCCGAACCATAACCAAGGGAAATGTGCGTCGAAAAGAGGTTGAGAAGATGTACGGGGCAATGTTGGATACCTTGTACGCGGCATAAACCATATATCATACGTTCATGTAGCATCGATGTTGTTTGATTCTGAAATAGCGGTCAGATGGAGACACATGACTTGCAATAGGTTGTCGAGGTTTCGTATCAGAAATAGCATTGGTGATGCTACATATAAGGATCTACTTAGCCGCTGCGCCTATGTCTCAAATAACTTCTCAAATAACTTATGTAATGTCAAGGCTGTAAAAGGCTTGGCATCTGACAGGAAACACAATTACTGTTCAAGATATCTCTTCCATTTCACTGACAAGCACGTATCACATCATCCTACTCCACTGTACACGGTGTGTTGTATGTGTCAACGAGATGTCGGAAGGATTGACATCCATCAATGGATTATCATGCAATTGCAGATAATCTAAGTCGGTTACAGTACCCGTTTCCGTCAGTAAAGCTAGGGATATAGGAGGAGCTTACTACAGCTATGGGCATCTCTTTTTTATTCAGAAAGATGACATCCTTCGCCAGATAATGGGAGTTTAGGAAGGGCAGTATTTGTCTTCCAGACTGAGCTTGTGCTCACCAAGAAGGAACGCGTTCGAAAAGGCCTCATATGGTGGTGGCTCAGTCCACTTGACTGCAAGGCTGAGAACTGAGCAAATGACACCCGCCGGACCGAGAAGTAGACCCGTGCATCCGCTCGACGTTCTAGACGCGGTAGACGCAAGTAAGCGACGGCATGCCAAGCCATGCATGCATATGAAACAGGATTAGAGGTTCGGGAGTGATTGCCGTGGCCATCTGTGAAATGTCTGTAAACCAGCGATACCCCAAGTCCCGACAAACTTCGGTTTCCACCTCAAGTGCCACGTCTTACAGTGAAGAACCTGATCATAGGTTATTGATATCTTAATCATGATGTAAGAGTTTTTAGCATGATAGTAAAAATACAAAGATGTATTCATTGGCATCCTAGCTATGAGAGACCGGTTGAGATTTTGAAGGTGCACCAAGATAGAAGATAGAAATGATTTTATTTATATATAAACATTCTGATTTTCTGTTGAATGAATTTTCGCATGTCTCGCGATTCGTGTCTCGCCTTTCGCGTATCGCAGCAGACTCGTCCAAATGGGTTTAGCCAAGGTATCCCAATGCAAAGTAAGCTCCCTTGATAAAAATTACATCCATAAATACTTGGCAAATTCCAATTTCGCCCCGAACGAGTAAGAGCCGAAGGCTAAGGCAGATCGTCAGGCGGACGCTTTCCGATCGTGAGATGCCCGTTTGAGATACAAACGCCGATAGAAGGGACTGGCAGAACAATTGTACTTTGTCAAAGCTGGTTCTGGAAGGATTCAGTTCAATCGAGTTTATGCCTTACATCAAGTATTGGAACGAGCGATAGGCAAGTCAGCTAAACGCCGTGACCTGTGCTGATGCTTCCGCCCGTCAGACTAAGCATATCCTTCTACTAAAACAACATGGGTCTCGTGTTGAAGGAGAGGGCTAGTCAGTTGTCTCTGCTTACTCCGCCACCCAGCGTCGGAATTCATCTCCGCTGTTTGGCCCGTGAAAACATTCTTATGTCGCGCCATAGACCCATAATCAGTTAAATCTTAGCCCTCAGTAAATTCGTTCAATAGAACTCTCAGAGATCCTCACTATTATCCGGTTCGACAACTGTTTCATGTTACGTAAACAAGTCCTCCCAACGATAGACTGTCTTCAGCAAATCCACCATGCCTCAAGGTAAAAGCGCAAACTTCCTAGGAGTAATGAGCTCCGAAGCCAGCAAGGTAAGTGTGACCGGACATGTTACGTCAATAGGAACGCCACTTGGACTAACGAATGATACAGAGCCGGCGCGAGCGAAACAGAGAAGCGCAACAGCAGTTCCGGAAGCGAAGACAAGCTGCCGAAACGGCTCGCTTGGAACGGTTGAAGCATCTAGAAGGTATCATAGAAAAGATGAGCACTGTGATAGTAGCCTTTACCGATAAGATGCTGCACGATGATGTGTTAAAGCATTATCCCGCACTGGCAGCGGATGCTCAAGGCGTCATCACACATGTACTCGCGCTAGCCAACGAAGC
This sequence comes from Fusarium nodosum, assembly GCA_014898975.1. NCBI lineage: Eukaryota > Fungi > Ascomycota > Sordariomycetes > Hypocreales > Nectriaceae > Fusarium > Fusarium nodosum. The sequence continues at coordinate 937,967 of JAAVUE010000015.1, forward strand.
TGGAGATCCTGAAGAGTGTAACATGGCCGAAGCAGCTTCACCCAACAACAGTCACGAGTTCTCGGCGGCACAAGACTCGGGGTTCTCAGAGCTGGTCTTCCATTCAAGTCCCATGCAAACCGATATGATGAACATAGATCAGCAGAGCAACATGTTTATGACAAGCTCTTCGTCACCATTTTCGTACGATGCAGGCGATTCAACAGTAGCGTGCACGAGTTTCCAAGATCCTACGCTCTCAGAAATTCCGTATCTACCACCATCAACCCTCCTACCGTCACTCGGCCCAGTCGCATGGAACACGTCCAAACCTCTCTCGCCTACATCGTTTACATATAGGCTTACTCACTAGTGATTTAACGTGGGTCTCCTCCTTCTTAAAATATCACAAAACTCACCTTTTCCTCTCTCAGACGAGACCCGAGTACTCGGCGCAACACTAGTACAGGACGATCGAGAGTCGATGACGAGAAAACTGAGGTGGATTACGGGTATTGGATCGCAAGATATCAAGCTGGCGGCCCTCTTGCCATGGGAAGGGCAATACCGTGGGCAGAGCTTTACAGGCGATGACCTATCGAGCGTGTGCAAAACAACAGATAGAACGGCAATACGGTTTCTTAGTGCCGCAGGTATTCAACAACAGTTGGGAAAATTAGGCGCCCGAGTCGTAGCCCAAGATACAATTGAGTTGGATCTGGGCGGAGCTGTGAGTAACGACGAACCGAGACCGTTGCAACCTGACAGCTGGAGTTTTGTCAACTTCTTCCCACCAGATATCCTGACACAAAAGGGAAAGCCTTCCAAGATACAGGTAAGCCTGAATGCTCTGCTAGAGAATCTATGCAATACTAGTGTGTGTTTAGCGATGGGGCCCGGTTTCCTAAGGAGAGAGTTCAAAAGGGCTATTATGGATTCAAGGGTCAAGGAGTTTGGGGCTCTTCCGGGTATGATTTGTGTTTAATGGGCTATTAATCTATAAGTCTTGTGTCTATTTCTGAAATTTCATGAGCATAAGAGTGGCTTGCCGAATAATGATTCGTCGCTAAGCTGTATATACAAATACATCCTGTTCTGGGGCTAGACATTTTCATACACCTAGCGATACTTAACGCCTGGCTCGACGCGAGAATACCCAGTGCTACCGCTCTCTTCATTGTATCCTCCCCCGTGTATCAGCCCATCACCGTTCCCTTTGTTGTTGAGGATCATCTCCAACCTTCCATCCTCCCCAACTATCCTTACCGCCGCACAAGTGCTCCATGTCTGTGAACTATCTACTCCACCACCAACGTGACCCAATTCCTGTTTCTCAGAGCGCAGTGCCAGCACAAGAACTTGCCCAAAGCCTCCCCAGCAGGAACTCAGCCATCGACGTCGGGAGAAGATGACAACGAGCGCATGGATAAGAACAATGGCTACATGCAGGAGCAGAATGCCAAGTGCCAGAGGGATAGTACTACTACTTTCAATGCTGTAACCGAAGCCACCCAGGTATAGAGACTGTTCAATGATGTAGTCATCCGGTTCCGCGTGTTTGCCGTCATCAGTATCATTAACACGGATTCCCTTGCGGTCGTTAAAGTATCCGCCCATCCGTGAGAGTATATCAGCTAGATGCACTCCAAGGGCCAATTGAATATACTGCCCGTTCTCCTCGGCAGTTTCGTAATAGACGCGTTCCCGGATATCGTTGGCGATGTCAATACTGTTATCCCAAATTGAAACTTGTTCGGGGATGACTTTTCCGGTCTCGTTTCTTCGATGACCAACTGCCTCCAACCATTCTCTGTGCATCTTGATTGGCTCGTATGAGGCCGCTGAATCGCCGAGTAGATCATAAATGTCGAACAAGGAGTGGTCGAGCTGACTCCGTACAATACGAGACTCCCCGCGTTCAACCCAGAAATCAACTTCCGCCCAACGGGCATAGACACGGCAAAAATGAAGTCCCACGCTAGTTTCTGTCCGTTCTCTATAACCATAGTCATTAAGTGTGCCGTTGTCGAAATATTGCGGAACTTCTACCAGGAATAGAAAATTGGCGCTGACAGATGAATTGGTTGTGTTCGACGGCGCCCACGCTCGGTGTCTGACCTTGGGGTACTTATTCTTGGGCATTTTCCGAGCCTTGGTGACCAAATCCTTGAAATCAGGATCATCGTCAAAAGTCATGGTCACCTCGCCACTTGACATGGTCGACGTAAAGCTGAAAGATGACTCGGAGCCACTTGTCAGGTTCCATGCGCATTCTGCAGCTACGAGAGGTTGCTTCCATTTTCTTAGCGAAGATGATTCTACAGTCCTCCAGTGCGACCTGACGAGAAGATCCTTTGGCTCTTCCTTTCGAGTGTTCCAGCTATGTAGAGCGTTTGAAGCCAGGGTGTCCATTGGCGTTGTGGCAACCGCGAGGCCGAGCACGATATCTGGTATCGCATGCGTCAATGAAATGACCCGATTAGAGGGGTAAGGCTTTTCGTAGTTGGTATATGTGATATTGGATAAGGGCTGAAGACTGGTATCCATGTTGATCGCAGGCAAGTCCCAGAATATGGGTGCCAGGACCGATTCGGGACGGTGAACGATGGAACTGGACTGCTGATATATGAGATAAACATCGGTTTGCTTTTCTCCAAGATCAGTTGGGTAGATGCCGGATCTAAAGTAGCTAGTGTATTTGAGGTCATCGTCGGGTGTATAAAAGACTTGCCACCATCCTTGGCGTGGGATCATGACGATGGCTGAGAGTGGTGCGGCTGCGACAGAAAGCAAAACCGTAACGATTATCACCATGCCAGTGATCCAAGCCCGCGCCTTCTTACGCTTGATGCCTGGCTGTACAAGACCAGCCCACAACTCCCAGCTGAAAAAATACTGCAGTGGTGATCCAAGTTGAAATGGCGACGATAGCAGGCCCAACGGAACACCGTCATCTTCGCAAAGGAGACTGTAGCATATTCGTTGCAGCAAGATATCTGTCAACGACACCAAGATCAATATCTCATGAGCCTTGGCTGCAAATTGTAAGAAGTTTAATTGCTCTTCAGTCAAATCACCCCATCGTATTTTATGGACATAGAGTCCTAAAAGGGCGAGGGTGATGGCGATGGGCGGAATATGGAATAAGGCTAGATGGCGAAAGACAGCCCATATGCCCTTTTCGCAAACCCTTTTAGGGGCCTCGGGGCCTTTGAAGCTTTTCCAGTAAGATTGCTTGTTCGTACTGGACGAATCTTTAATAATAGACTCTGTGCTCTCGTTTAGGCCTGCTATCGGGCGACTTCGTAATGAAGGTGCGGCGATACTGTTGTAGTCATCACCAATCGGAGAATATTTCTCGTCACTTTTCGAGCTGCGCCAAGAGCTTCGGCTCATCTGAGGACTGAAGATTAGACAGAGAAAATGGAAGCAATATTACGACGACTCACATCTTGCTTCAAATTGTCGAGTTCTACCTCAGACAAGTCCAGTCCAAAGTCGCGTGGCATTTTTTTTGCGACAAAAGAACGTAAAGTAAGCGAAAATAAGACACGCGGCATGGAGCAGGTCGTCTTCGTTAAATACGTGGATAGGGCTTCATGGCAAAATTGCATGGGTTGACGAATCCTGCAGGGGTATATCAGGTCCAATTGGCCAGGCACCTTTGTTATAGTTACATTTACTATCAATAATATCCAAGTCAAAAGGCGAATGATGTGGATTTTCAGATCCTACTCTCACGGACCTGCAACTTTACCGTTCCATGGCCAATCGCTGACAACTAAATTATGGGGGAAAGGACAGTCAGGATTCAGATGCCGTCACCTCCCATAGTACATCCGGACTATCAATCAATCTTACATAGTCGCCTTGCCAAGCTTTCCATCAATCTTCCAATAGACGTTGTAGTTGAAGCCTTGCGCATCATAGAAAGGGCCCAGCTCAACTCTTCCATTACCAGCCTTCGCTTCAAACATCAAACCATCTTTGCCCTGTCTCTTGATACTTGCGAGGTCGATAGTAGGCATAAAGTTGACAGAAGAGTCGCCGTAGTTGGCAGCCAGAATGACAGGACCAAACGCAACAGCTGCCACGTTGGGGTCATCATTCGCAGCAATCGTGCGTAGACCCATGGGGAGCTTGATGGTCACCTTGTCGCCCGACTTCCAATATCTCTTAATAAGGGCGTACTTTCCTGCCCCAACATCTACATCGATAGTCTGCCCGTTGACTTTGATAGAAGCTTTGGACGTCCAAGACGGGATCCTCACTGCCAAGGTCCATGTGCCAGTCTTGCCACCGATCTGTAGAGTGGAAGAGTCGTTCTGAGGATACTCTGTTGTTTGAGTAATAGTAACCTGACGTTGTGACCAGTTCAATTTTGAGGGTGTGAACAAGTTGACGTAGAGTGTATCCTTGGTGTGGAAGTAGATAGAGTCCATGAGCTTAGTGTTGGTTTCGATACCCGAGCCTTGGCAGCACCAGAAAGAATCGTAGTCGGTACTCCATGTACCACCGCCCCAAGCGGGACCGATTCCTCGACGACCACCTGGATTGAGAGGTGTGAAGTAAGTGACGTGGCCATGGTTGTCTTTGGGGTTCTGCTGACCGAGAAGGTGGTTCATCAAGGCATTCTCGTAAAAGTCAAAGTACGATGCGTCGCTGGGATCCAAAGACCACAGCTCGCGGGTGAGTTTCAGCATGTTGTATGTGTTGCAGGCTTCGCATGTATCATTGGTCAGGTGCTTAGCGATGGCATCTGGTTCGCGAAAGTGCTCAGCCTGACTGTTTCCACCAATAGCGTAGGTGTGTTTGTGAACGGTCAAGTCCCAGGCGTTACGTCCGATCTCGAGGTACTTCTTATCACCAGAGACCTTGTACTCGCGAAGAGCTCCGATCCACTTTGGTACTTGAGTGTTGGCATGAAGACCCGACAATTTGTCGACATTGTTTTCAAGAGGGTCAAAGATGGTAGCGTGGTCGAAGCGCTGAGCGACCTTGAGCCATTTGTTGTCTTTGGTGTAGTAGGCAATGTCGGCAAGAACCTCATTCATGCCGCCAAACTCAGTTCGCATCATCTCTTGCATCTGGGCATAGCTCAGCTTTCCTGTACGCGTATCAACCCAGCCAGCCAAAGAGAGCATAACGTCTTTAGCACTATCGTCACCCACACGACGATAGACGTCGAGAAGGCCAGCAAGTGTCTTGTGTATGGCATAGTAGGGAACGTTGCCGTTGTTCAAAGTTCTGTTCTCGACCTTCTCGATCTCTGATTCGGGGAAGCCCGAGAGATAGCCTTTGGTAAAGCCAGCTTTTGCGTTATTAGCCTGGCACTTTGCGAGCTCTTTGACAAAATAGCTAGCTCGTGAACCGCATTCTTTGTTTCCCAGGGTAGCGTAGCAGTTTGACCATGCTGTGAGAAAGTGACCTTGGACATGACTTCGGAAAGGAAAGTCTGGTGCGTCCCAACCACCGTTCTTAGTGGCGCCCTTGGTGTCCAGGCCGTGGTTTTTTCGGAACACGTACAACAGTCTGTCTGGGTCGATGGATAATAGATAGTTGACTGTTCGATCTTGGTTGTCCATCCATCGACTGTCGGTCAGAGAGACTTCCGATAGGTCAAATGCATTGGCTAAGTCATCGACCTTGGGTGCCTGACCGGATGCTGGCAGAGCTAGAGAGATAATGCCCGAGATAAGAGCAGTAGCTTTGAACAGAATCATGATGAAGTGGCTTTTTGCCCAGTTGTATCTATGATATTTGATAGACTCTGGTGGGGACAGTTGGAAGTCAATATTTAAGTAGTGCCTTCACGCATTATATATTCGTAACTCCCTAGTGACTCAAACTTGGATAAGTTGACGATTGTCAACCATTGCATCACAATCCCACCGGAGCTTCTATCCACCGGACACTCAGCCCACCGGAGTCATCATCATTTATAAAAAGTCATTGGGGCGGTAACGATGATGTTGCATTTTGCAGATCCGGGGAATCCCAATTGAGTATATCTTTAGCCGGAGCTTTGACTGCCGATGGGCCATATCCAACTAGTTCCACTAATCACAAGATGCGATTCCTACCAGTTGACCATGCGCTCCAATAAAATTCGCCTAGATTGATGACCATCCGCAAGATATACGGCATTGGGGAATCAGTCTATGTACAAGGTTGCAATGCATCTTTATCATACTGAGGGGCTCCGGCTGTTGTACAATGGTAGGCAAGGATAAGTATACAAGCTACATGACTCTTATTGTTCATCGTGAAGGGCTCCTTTTGTTCCCTGAATTCCTTGCTTAAAAAACTACCAATGTTGAACAGTTTCCGAACTGAGTTAGGAGAACCCGTTCCGACTGCCTGCTACTCGGCGTCCTCTGACAAAAACATGGGCGATATTTCTGTCGTCTCCAGTCATGACGTACTTCTCAAACAAGTGCCTCAGAGAATCCCCTGGTTCCGTCGGAGTCATGGCTGATTGCAAACCATGGGTAGTGGTCACCCATGTAGCATCGAACTCTTTACCAACTTCGAAGTTTCCAATCTTGTCTTCAAGGCATAAAACCCGTGCGCCGCCGAGAGTTGATAGATAAAAGACCTCTTCGAGAGAAAGAGCCTTGTCTTTTCCATCTGACAAAACGTCTCTCGCGTTCGACGCTATCATGGTTTGTCGAATGACTGCCAGCATCGAGGATGCCCAGCCGCCACCACTGTCTGTACCCAACCCTACTTTTATGCCGCGCTGTAGAAAGTCTCGGATTGGAGCAACCATGAAACCGCCGCCAACAGTCATGTTAGCAATTGGACAATGTGCAATACCACATTTCAACGCCCCGAGTCGTTCTTTCTCGTAGTCGCTCATGATGGTGCAATGCGCTAGGATGCTGCGCTTGTTGAGAAGACCGTAGCTCTCGTACAGATCAGCTTCACTGCCCTTGAATTGAGGGAATAACTCAGTAGTAGCATCGATCTCTTGTTGGGCTTCATTGAAGTGCGTTTGCATTGTCAATGCATCGTCAGCTTGAATCATGTCTCCGAGGCCACGGAGGAGTTCATCTGTGCAGCATATGGCGAATCTTGGTGTAACAACTGGCTTTACCAACCCCTCTTGGATATCAGGGTCAAGTTTCAGGCCTCGGATATGGGTAATACACTCCTTCGTCTCCTGAAGAGAAACAGCCGCACTTTCCTCGCGAATATAATCGGGTGCATTCCTGTCCATGTTGCATTTTCCCACAAAAGCACGCTGGCCCTTGGCATGACATATATCAGCCAGAATGCGCGTAGCCTCAGCATGTCGTGAACCATAGTAAGAGGCTGTCGTGATTCCCTGGCGTAAAAAGTCCTGAACACTGTCCTCGTACATCCTTTTCGCATATCCGGGATCAGAGAAACGTGCTTCGACGGGAAACGTGACGTCGTTGAGCCAGTCTAGAATGTGAAGGCCTTGACCAAGTCCCCGCATCGGCCATTGAGGGGCATGGTTGTGGGTGTCAACGAAACCAGGAATCAAAAACTCCCCGTAGTTGAGATTATAGATCTCAGAATTGGGTGGGATGGCATCTTTGGGGACCTTGTCGTCTGTTTTCCAAAAGCCCGTGATACGGCCGTTGGTTACGATGAGTGTTGCGTTTTCAATGAGCTCCAGAGTTTCGAGGTTAAGAGAGTGGATGGCTGCGCCACGAAGAACCAACACCGACGCCATCATGATTAAAATATCAGAAGAAATGGGATTTTTCCCCAGGAATAATAACGATTGATGAAAGACTTATTCTCAAACAAGCATGTCTGCCTAAGGCTTGTCTCAAGATGTGCGGGGGCAGAGTCTGGCAAGCTTTACCTCCACACCTTGACCATCCAATCACATCGTCAGTCATTATCAGCAGTCAGCTTGGTACATCTGATTCCATTCTGCCCTGTACTTGCAGCTGTGACTTCCACAGGCATCGTCGAAAATTGTATGAGCAAAGACAACATAAACATTAAATAGTCGACGAGGTAGAAGCCTCTTCTTAAGATCGTTGCATTAATTCTATGGGTATCATGAGATTATCTATATCTGTCTATACTTCTTTCAGTCACCTTTGTAAAGTCCTTCTCCGAGCTTCTAAGTGACGGATTGGAGCTGGTGGTTGTGTCAGGGTATCTGGGGTCTCGCTCCGCGGTATCATCGACCTCAACTACCACCGATGTCACAGTATCCATCTGGATAGCCGGTCCTCTCAAGGACTCCTGACTTGTAGTTCGGGTCATGCCTCTGTGACTTCTGTTACTGGAGCTAGGCCCCCTCGCGGACCACGTCCACCATCCTCCTGTGGGGACGTCTTCATCCCTCTGTCTTCCACCTTGAATAGAGATGGTGTTTCCGAATCTTCGGTTCGTAGGTGTCTTGAGGAAAGTAAATGTGCTTAGACCGACGTTGTTTGAGGATACATCATATTTTGATGCAAAGATGATAGTATTTCTAGTGGTGCCGAACAGCAGACAATCAAAGGAGCCGTTGGAAGCGATCATCGCACCAGCAAAACAGAAATACCCATTTGGTACGTTGGCACCTGCCATTGTCGCTATACGGCCAGCCGCCAGTGGAAGGGTGCACAGGACATAGATGACGGGATATATCAGGAAGGCAGGGTTGCGGTTGAGTTCAAGGTGTACAGAATCCGTGTCGTTGTGATCTTCCGTCGTTCGCAAACGGGCCTGGCGGCGAATGTGGAAGAAGATAATCGTGTACAGGATTGAGGTGGTGGCTAAACCGATAAAGATGTATAGGTAGTGGGTGAAGAGTCGCAAGCTCTCGTACTTCTTGTTCATCCAGCACTGTAAATGTCAGAAGGAGTCAAAGAACTGGAGTGATACTAGGTACTCACCCAACTGCCAGCACGGACAAAGAAGCCCCCGTACTGTGCCCCATTGCGAGTGACCGCAATAGGTATAAGCGAAATCGCGTAGACGAATATCCAAATCGCTATGATAGCACCGTACAGTACTCTCTGTGGTGTCTGTCGTCCCTTCACAACCGCCATGTAGGTATGCACGGCGATGGCAGTAATGAACATGCTCGAAGCCAAATCTCCGAGTGACACGAAGAGTCCTTGTGTATAGCATGTTGCTGTCCCTACCAGAATTGCATCGTTTTGAAGCCACGCTGCATTGAGGAAGAATGCTACACCCTGGTGCATATCGGCGAGGAGGAGATTGATGATCAGAACGAGAAACTGATTAGGCTTTCGAGGTTCGGGTCCACCATCTGCCTTTTTGCCGGAATCCTCGTTATTATCGGAGAATATGCCGTCAATGCCTAGCGAAAAGTCGATCGCTCTCTGAATCGGTCCCGTTTGTTGCTGTAGATGTCCGTCGGACTGTGACTTGATGAAAAGGCTCCATGTCGTGAGTTTGTAGACCAGGTAAAAGAAGAGAATGCTTGCGGAAAAGAACGAGATAAACGCCAGGGTAGCCACAGCTGTCAGTCCGTGTCGCAAGTCGTCACCTAAAGGGTCCAATGTGCGACCCTCTATAGGAAGATCACCCCAAGCCATTTTAAAGAGTGATTGAACGGGGGATGAGCTGCATGGCTTCAGGCAAGGCGGAAAAGAAAAGAAAGTGACCTGTCGTGGTATTAAAATCCCCAATTCTGGGGTTTCTCAGGGACAAGAAAAAGAGGGACGGAGGATGAAGGATCTAAAACTTAATGAGGCACAGAAAAGAACGATGTCACATCGCTTCTTAGCTGAGCAACCATATTGGTCTTGGAGGTATTTTTTACCAACGGCAGTTACAAGGGTCGTTAAAGATCCATCCTCATCCTGGCAGTTCTGTCCGACGCTGGCTGAAGGGAAGGACACTTGAGGCGAGCTAGCGTACCGAGGGTGGCGTTTTGGTCCCGCTCTGACCGAGATTTTAACGTGAGAGATATGAGGGACGAAGCGTTTTGGTGCCTGTTTATGGTAGCTGGTACGTAATACAGATCCATTATTGACAGGTGAAGTGTTGGGGCCAAATATACAATACTTTGGTCCAAGGCGTTGGCTGTCGTTTGATAACCTTGAAAGCCAACACTACAGAGTGGAGATTCATATTCAGCTCTGATGATGCTTGTAAATTGGACCCCTTTGGTGATCTTACCGATCACTCAATCTCTTCGCTTATGACACATCAATGGCACAAAGCAACATCAATTGTGGACAATTGACATCTAAACTCCAACTTCGGTGCTACACTTTATCGTCTAGCCGAGGCTCATGCTTATTAGCTTCGTCTGTTCTTGTTCCTGACCTGCCACGAGCGAATTACAATCGTCCGAGCGATGTGTGGTGCTGCCGATGATCGAGTCAGTCGTTTTGCGCTCTAACGATCCTTTTAAACTCTAACAGGCATCAAGTCAGCACACCTTAAACTCTATTGGCAATAGCTTCATCCACTAGAGAAATCCCATGTCCTTACAGTTCCAAAAAGACGTTGGTCAGATTAATTTGAGTTTTCGGCAGTTTCATCCAGGCGAACTTGCATGGTTCTTTGTTATTTGATGCTCGTGCATATTTTATGCGATAAATCTAGAACCTGACTAGAGTTCTTTTCCGGGTAAAGATTGAGGCTTAAATGCCACATGCGCAAATGACACCATTTTCCAAGTCATTGATAGCAGACCTGAAACATGAATAGTACACCGCCTCGAGAGATGTCACTCAATGCTACATAAGTAAGTACATATATCACGGCATTCATAATGGACATAAGCAGTTCTCAGACATGCCGCTCGCTCAAGGTATGCCAACGTAGTAGATAGAATGCTAAGTAACGTGAATTCTATAGCCTCAGCCCTGATTCATGAGCATGAGCAGCGCATTGATCCCACGTCTCACAGTAAAACGCCACATTTCAAGCACTCTTCTCACCAAACTGCCTTTCCACTTCCTCGGCAAAGTCCCCGATGGAATCAAACTTCCACTCATACGCGACGTCCTGTTTCAATTTCTCATAATCACCGCCTGTTCCGTATGCTTCCTTCTTATCACCCCCTCGGCAGATCCAAACGCTCCTGAGCCCCAATTCCTTCGCGGGGACATGATCGGCGATCAAGCTTCGAGCCACATGAAGTAACTCTCCCTGGTCCCTGTTGATTTGCAGGTCGCTCTTGACGTGTTCAAACAAGTAGTCAAAGTTGGCTTTGGCAGGTTTGTAATTGCCGATATCTTCGGCAGTGTAGACTTTGTCAAACTCTGCGGGCTGAAGACGTTTCATCGTCGCCGCAGCGTTGACGTTATCCATGTTGGTCACGGCAACGAGTTTGTAGTATTTCTTAAGGGTTTGCATCCCAGTAATTGTGTCAGAGAATGGCTCCCAGGTACCGGGCGTACTGCCAAGCTGTTCAATCTCTGTCTCAGACACATTGACTCCCAGTTCGTCTGCTAGTTTCTTGAACGAGCGTTGGAGGATGATGTTAAAACGTAGCGTTGGTTCATCAACTGCAAGACTTCTATAAAACGAACTCAGTCGTTGCATAAGTGATTGTGGATTTGTCTTGTATGGACTATCATCTGGAAGGCGAGATAGGATAGGCTGTAGACCTTGGATCATGCCAGGCTCCTGGTTGATAAGTGTGCCATAGACGTCAAACGACAGCGCTTTGAAGCAAGTAAGGTCCGGATAAGACATAATGGCAAATGATATACTAAAAAAGAGATATTTTTAATGAGATAGACTTTGTTTGGAAGTAGATGTATAGTCGAATGTTGTTCGAGAAAGGAAATGACTGCCAGATCTCTGTGACCTGCGCTGTTGTTTATACCTGGTTGGTAAAGGCGTGTTTGACATGGAGGGATACAGGCCAAGACCACAATCCTTCTCTGACGTCAGCTAGTTGACTATTAAGGAATTGATGACTTCTTGAAGTGTCAGCTTTTGAGATCAATCCACGGCTATCTTATTGCCTTGAAAATGTTAACTTAGCATATATCTCGTCATTGGAAAGATTAGCCTGTTATAGTTTTTCTACCTTCAACTTTATCTATGTTTAACTTCACAACAAAGCATCATGACTCCGATGCCTACACATCTAGTTTTTCTACGATGACAGGGCACATGAATTAAGAACAATGATAAAAACAGAACAAAACAGACAATACAGGCTCTCCCTACTATTCAATCTTTCAGAAGTTGTTCTTCTAGGATACAATAAGTGCCATCGATAGACAACTATGTTCAAGTTAACCTATTGATTGTGTAGAGCTGTCCAGTCAAACAAATTGTATAAAATAAAATCCGCATGAAGGAGGCACTCTTAGAGAAATAATACGAGCACAACTTAAAAGTCTTTCAATTTATATCACAGACAGTTTGCGGGTAAGGATCATATGTGCGAGTTCTGATCACAAAATAGTGACTAGGCTGTCTGGTTCTGTTGGGTTGTCGACCGGGCAAAGAACAAATAGTATTCAAATGGGTGAATCGTTTTCATTTGATTCTTCTCTAACTTGTTCGTTTTTACTGTTGTGAGATGTCGACCTTACTCCACCAAAACTTGGACTGCTTTCGACCCCATTCATCACTATCAAACACAGCCGTCTTTCCAACATCGCCACCAATCAACTCCTCATTTCCGTCACCAAACCTCAACACCTTCGGGTCTTTTACATCATAAGCCTCCCATTTGGGTCTCGCCGGGTACTCGCCTGCAACCGCGTTCGGGTTGCCCTTTGTGATAAAGCTGGTAACGTAGTGGTTCAGTGTCTTGGCCAGATCGTTTTGAGAGGGCGACACGGCTACGACGTTGGGATCGCAAACTTCATAACGCATGTTGTCGGCGTGTTGTGCACCGTTATTTACGGTGCTCACGGCGGCCCAGTGGTAGAGATACACGGGGACAGATGGGGAGGCTAGCTCGGCTGTTTGGCGCGCAGGGGCAACGTAGGCGTAATGGGCATATGCGGCTTCGATTCTCTTGTACTGAGAGCCCATGTCTTTTCTTGTTTCCCTGTACTCTGAGTCTTGGAACTTCGCTGGATCTCTGTAGAGTTCCTCGATGGTATCGAGGTCCTCTGAGCTGAGCAGTGGTAGTAGCTCAGCCCAGAAGTGCCTGAACTCTGATGATTCGGACATGGTCTTGTCAACGTAGAGTGATCCTTCGTTAGTCGTGAATCCAGTCATGATTGGTATCTTGTGCCATTTTCCTTGCTTCCATGTCTCTAGTGGTGGACGGGCAATGATTTCGCCGTCGATAACAGGCTGGAACGCCCACCGAAGTGAAGGATTGTATTTGTCAAAAGTAGCAGTTTGAGCATCGGTGATGACCTTCTCAGGTTGCTTTCGGAGGTATGGGAAGATCTCGTCTTCTGGAAGATCTTCTGGTACGCCAACCTCACGAAGAAAGTCTTTGAACTGGGCCTCATGGATGGGCGCATCGTATGGTCTCACAGCTCTCGACGTGGGAGCGCCGGACTCGATAATGGCTTTGTGGAAGAGGGGCGCGACTCCCTCTTTGTAATGCATGATATGATGTCCGATCTATCATCAGGTTAGCCTACGGACCTGTCATTCAGATTTCAGCACTTACAGAATGAGCGCCAGCTGAAAGGCCAAACAATGTGACATTGCTGGGATCACCACCAAAGGCCTCGATATTATCCTGCACCCATTCCATCATGACGATCTGATCCTTCAATCCCAGATTTAAAGCACCCTCTTTGGCGCTCAAACTCGAGGGCAAGAATCCCAAAGCTCCAATACGGTAGTTGAAGCTTATGGCAATGAACGAATCAGGGGCATTGGCCACCATGGACGCCGTCTTGTGCATCATGGCAGATCCTCTGTTGAACGCACCGCCATGAATATACAGCGCAACGGGTAACTTTTCATGCTTATCAGACGTCTTGCGAAAGATATTCGCTGTCAAGCAATCTTCGCTCTGGTCCAGCTTAGGTCCTGGGAGAAGCGCCTTGCCAGGTCCTGCAGGGCCATACTTGGAGGCGTCAATTACCGTGTCTGGTGATGGTGCGACTTTGACAGGGTCTCGAAAGCGACGATCGCCAGTTGGAGGAAGGGCATAGGGGATGCCGAGCCAAGCATCTACAGGTTGTGGTAGTGAGTCGTCCAGCTTGACGCCCACGAGTTTGCCCTGAGGCAAGGGGATAGTGAGAGATTCTGAGTTGATTTGGCTGCCCATTGTGATCTGAGTGGTAGTTACAGGATAATGAACGATAGGTAAAGTGAAATTAAGATGATGGATAGCAGTGTACTTGAGGACTGATGCAGGTCAGTGTTAAAAGTAGCGTCTGCGAGGTTTAGCGATGCCTCACCTCGCATCGGCTCCAAAAAGGTCTCCGCATACAAACGGGTCCAAGTCCGAGAAGCGGAACTCTACATCAAGACGATAACTGTCAGTTACGCCCTATCTTATCCCATACAGGCAATAAGAGACGCATATCGACGATAGCCAGATCGGCCAACTCGTTATTACCCCGCGTACCAATCATTAGAAATGGGTCCGGTTATTAGATTTGAAAGCCGAGTATCGGATGCTGATAATGGACTCCGCATGTCTGGCGATTGGAAAGTTCCTATTGGTTCATGACTCGCAAGTGTGCAACTTAACTTGGATTTGCATCGGAGATAGATGATAATTATGTTGATATGAGCTGAAACGTTACTGTTTAAGGCAAGCGATCAAACGATTTACCCCGGACCGTCCCCTATCATGGAGTGGTTCAATGGTCACATGAATGGCTGCAAGCTCAACTTTGATAGCCCGGACCTGATAACTATCCTTGGGCATGATCTCCAGATAGCACACATTACTTCGAGTCTAATATCTAGCTTAGTTCCATCCTGCATTTCTTGTTTCTTTTGGATCTTTCAGATGCTGAGTAACAATGAGTCAAAACTGTCGAACGACTTGACACTCCGATAATGTCACAATCAACAGCAGGGCAGTTGCCCGATAGCAAACATCCCTTCGAGGGAAAAGAAGCTGAAGAGAACATAGCCATGCAAAAGCTCAACTCTCTTACCCAAGGCGATATCGTCGAACTTGACGCCACAGAATCCTTCCTTCGCGAACACAACTTCACAAACGAGTACATTGCCGAACTCCTCAATGACAAGGCCCTCAACAAGAAACTCATTCGCAAAGTCGACATGATTCTACTACCTATGCTCATGGGAACCTACATGCTGCAATACATCGACAAGAATGCGCTTTCTTACGCAGCTGTGTTCGATTTGTTCACAGACACAGGAATCTCGTCTGATCAATACAGCTGGTTCGCTAGTATCTTTTACTTTGCGTACATGGCTGCTGAGTACCCTTGGTTGTTCCTTGCACAGAAGACGTTGATGGCAAAGGTCGTCTCAGGATGTGTCATTGCCTGGGGCAGTGTGCTCATGTTGACTGCTGCGGGGAACAATTTCGGTTCGCTGGCGTCATGTCGATTCTTTTTGGGTGTATTTGAGGCGCCGATTACGACCTGTTTTATGATGATCGTTTCCATGTGGTATACGCGTGATCAACAGCCTTTCAGAGCAGGTATCTTCTACTGCTGCAACGGTGTCGGAGCAATGGTGAGTGTTCGTCTTTCTTGTTATGGGCACTGCTAATGATGCGCAGCTCGGTGGCCTTCTCACATACGGCATCGGCCAAATCAAGAACTTTCCTGTCTGGAAGGCTGTCTTCATGACCTGTGGCGGCATGACTATTGTCTGGGGTTTTGTTCTTCTCGTTTTCCTCCCAGATAGCATCATGACAGCCCGACACTTCACACTTGAAGAACGCGCCCTCCTCATCGGCCGAGGTCGCCTCGCAAGAACTGGTGTTTTGAACAAGACCATCAAGTGGAACCAGATCCGCGAAGCCTTTATAGACCCTCAAGTCTGGCTTCTAGTTCTTTTCATGCTTCTTAACGAAACCATCAACGGAGGTGTGGCCAACTTTGGCAAGCTGATCATCAAAGGCGTCGTCAAGGATCCTCTTCAGACTGTTGCCCTGGGTATCCCCATGGGTGCCTTCCAAGTAGTCTGGATTCTTTCAGGAACTTTTATCGCCTCTCGTGTCAAGAATTGCCGAACCATCATTATGGCAGTCTATCTCATTCCGACTATTCTTGGCGTCTGTCTCCTCTGGAAGATGGACCGTGAGCATCACAAGATCGGCGTTCTGTTTGGTTACTACATTGTCGGTGGCTTTGTTTGCTCTTTGGTTCTGGCGATGCAGATGCCTGCGAGCAATCTCGGAGGTTACACCAAGCGCATGACGGCCTCTGCTATGGTATTTATCGCCTACTGCGTTGGAAATGTTATTGGCCCTCACGCATTCCTCGGGGAGGAAGCCCCTTTGTATCAAACAGGATGTATCACTATTCTAGGCTGCTCTGTCGCCCAGATGACTGTGGCGATTATGCTTCGAATCCTGTTGGTTCGGAGGAACGCGCGTCGAGATGCTGCTGCGGCAGCGGTGGGAGCCAACATTGAGGATATATCAGCCACAGAGGGAAGTGACTTGACTGATTTTGAGGTATGAATCAGCACCAAATATTATCAAGAGGAATAAGCTAACTTCATTTCACAGAACCCTCATTTCCGTTATGTCTTGTAGACCCCAAATCCTCTATCAACTCCAGGCATACTATTTATGTCTGAGGATCACATACTAAAATAGAAATGATTCGTTTAAGAAGCCAAATGCACGTCCCCAACTTGTGATAATACAAAACAAATACACTTTTGTCCCAAATCCAATACTCTCTATATGCCTTCAAGGACCTCCTTTCATCAACGCTTGTGGCCAAGGAAGCACCACATCATAAGTACGAACATTTGTAAAGAAACATAGTCCAAGAACCCACTCTTGTGTGTATAGCTGTAAAGGCCCCCGGCTATTGTTGTTAGAAAGACGAACCCCAAGGGACACGTGGTGGTCGAGTTCATTCGCGAGGTACTCTTCGTCGACGTGGCCATCAGACCATAGTGATGTGAAGACATACGCAGGTTCCTTATCTGCTTGACTCAAAGGTTCATTTGAATCAACATCTCGATCTCGAACGAAAATCCCTCGAGCTGTGGTGGGTTCACCTGCCAAATCGCAGAGATACCCAAGTGACAGGCTCTGATCTGCATCCATAGCCCTAACGACTTCTTTCGCCATTAGCCGACGATACCATAAACTGAAGGGCTCTTCATCATCCGAAACAAAAGCATCTTCTCTCAGAAGATCTTTTATGTCTTCTACTATCTTCATATCTACGCCACTGTGTTTTGCTTTGATCAGCTCGCTGACTTGCCGTAGACGTGTTCGTTGATGTTCTGAGAGCTGCTGCTTGTCATTTTGGCTTGGTTGCGACAACCGAGGTGATGACTGAGGTGCACAAAGGGTTTCTCCAAGTTTCCAGAGATGGCCTTTCGTCTTGATGCCTGTTTCCGTGAACTCGACGTCAACAAAGCGGCAACCTTTGTTGTATGTCAATCTCCTTCCACCCTCAGGTGCTTTGAAGTCATCAAAAAAGAGATCGTTCATCTGCTCAAGAACACTCCCATGAGGTACATAGACCTCTTCGTTGTTGAGTATTTCGCCATTCAACAAACGCAATGCCAATACTGACAGGTCAAGACTCGGGACATTTCCTTCTTTCTGTTGAAGTCTTGCAGTATCCAGCCGAGTGGCATACTGGCAACAATTGGCAACGATGGCCAAACGATCCCAAGGTTCAGTGATGCCTCTCCATCCCACATCGGAAATGATTATCCCTGACATGGACATGGAGTGTGATAGTAGAATTCTGTATCTTCCAGCTGTTTTCAGAATATGAGTTATCTTCTCTTCATCGTCGTTTGTCGCAAAGTGATGCCGACGAAATGCCAAACAGAATTTGGTGGCGCTCTCAGAGAAGTTTACAGACTGGATGCTTAGCTCTCCGGGCACAACACCAAACCTTGCCTTCTTTCCACTGAGCATAGATCTCTTCGTATGCTCGAGATCTGTATCGTGGTGAATTAGAAGCGTCATCTTGAGGCCTGCTTTGTAGTTCTCTTGGAAGGTCCATGCCCTTGTCCACCACTTATCCCTGGTGATTTCGTATAGTAAGTTAAGCATTTTCAGTGCTTGGCTATACTCTGCGTCCTTGGATAGGGCAAATCCTCCGTCGCGGTGTCCAACAAGTGCACCCCTCAAGATAGCAGACAGAGTCGCCATCTCTTCCTCGCTTTGAATGGGTCGTCCAAGCAAAGCAACTGGATGATCACTAAGCGAATACACCCAATCCATCGCATCTAGGGCGTGTCGTTTCTGCTTGCATTCTAAATGCGTGCATGTTGGTTGTTTACATTTCTTCTGGGGGATGCTGTGCCGATCAATCCATAACAGAGGGACATCGTGACATTGCATGTATCTTGTGATTCTTTCGAGGACCGAGTTGCGGACGGATGAGGGCCAATCCTTTTCTCTATCGCGTGTCTCAATCAGATGACCTTCCTCCCTGGGGTTTTGGGTTTCGTGACCAGAAGCACCCCAAGTGTATGACAAGGCCACAAAGTTACGATCAGTAAAGCCATCAATATTTTTACGAAACCAGTATGGTCTTTCAGATTTTTCGCTCTCATCTCGGTCGAGCTTTCTCTTCCGGGACTGTTGTCTGCCAAGACATTCAAGGTTCTCTACAATCCATTTCATCTTCTGTTGCGGAACTCTGCATTTCTGGATCTCGATAAGCGACGATATGATATCATTTTCGTCTTCTGATTTGTAATCGAGAATGTCATGTTTCGTTGCCATGCTCTTAGACTCGTGCTGGACATTTCGGATCTGGGAGTTGTAGGATGATTGAATACGAAATGGTGAAAAGAAGTTCTGGAGATTCATGCAAGGAATGCTGACGCGAAGGGATTAGCGTCAAAGACGCGTCGTCATCAGCCAATTAAATCATGTTGTACTTTCAGTGCTCCAGGGATCCCATCCAGGGTAGCTTGGACATCAATATCACAGATCTATATCGACGCTGACCAGGTCTAGCATGTCGAGTCAGCGATGTAGATTCTCTACAGCTTTATCGGAAGTGTGAATACTGCCTGTAATTTGTATCAAAAAACCTGAGGTACTTCTCCAGCCGTTGGATATGTCTAGGCCCTGGGCAGTGATATCCGAGATTGCTGTTATACAGTCTTTCACGTTCAGATCGTCGGAAAAGTCCACTTTCATACAAATGTCGAGCAGATGGTGTACTACTAAAGAATTGAACGCCGGTGAAATGACTGGTCCCCAACCAAGATGCGCATCTATGCAGGCTATGAGGCTTCGAAACTCCTCTATTCCCATCAATAGAATAGGCATTTCATCTGAAGTTATGGCGTTCTTCCGCATGGTGATGTAAATGATGACGCATTCATACTAGTTATGAGTCCACATTTTGTATCAAGTCCAAGAACCACCACTAAAATGCATTCTGCAGATATGGATATGTTTAGTATAGTGGCACCTACAACGTAGATAGATGGTAAGGCTTACAGTCCTAGAATATTCCTTCATATCGCAACCTCCCTTGGCTTTGCTATCAAAAAAAAAAAAAAAAAAACGGTGTCGAGTAACCATTGCAGCCTTGATTTCGTCTGTGGATGCAGATAACCGTAGAGCTGGGACTTTCTACCCGCAGATCGTGTTGCAAAATAGGCAAGCCTATCCGAATCGAGTTGCACTGGTGTAATCTGAGAATCCATCTTTTATTATTGCAGATTATTTACAATTAGTCCCTCTCAGCTACTCCATATAACTAGAGTGCTCTGGGCATCAGTTCTGGTGGAAGCTCATCTGGCATATATTCAAATAGCTCCTCGGTACTTCGCTCAGTGTTAGGATACGCGTTCAAGCTCTCCACTTCCACCTGCCTGACGACGTGTATCCTATCGTCATTCATTTCTTGTGCTGGGTGGGTAGCAGCGATTGTCGTGTTCGTCTGTGTGTCACCACTGTAAATCCGGTCCCTCGTGAAACCTGTTGGCTTCGTGCTGCCCCTGCGAACCGCCGATAGTGGCACAAGAGTAGTCTGGTTCTGTGAGGGTTTGGTAGGACGGGATTGTGTTCCGCTCCGGCTTCGGACAAATTCGATGAGCTCGCTCAGGACCGCAAACTCAAGCTTGAGTTTTATCGAATATGTGACCAACTTAATGCCTTGCTCCCAGACGTAAAGATCCATGAGCTCAATGACGACCATAGAGATATCCATAATCACGATCGCTATGTTGATGGCGAAAAGCTTGTAGAGCATGGTTCGTGTGTTTCCGAAGGCTGTTTTCAGAATATCGAGGGACTTCCAAATGTATATGCCAGAGATGGCGAGTTCTTGGCTGTAAAAACAGCACATTGAAATTTTCTCTGCGATGTTGAAAACATTGTTGAAGCCGTTTCGGTTGTCCCTTGGGCTGTACTCTGATCCAAAAAGCAATACCGTCATGGTGGTATGCTTAATATCTGTTAATGGGAGAGGCTAAATTGGAATGATTGTAGGACTTACCCAAACAATACCGTTGATAATAATCACAGCGAGCACAGATCGTAGGATCATTCTGTCGTTCATTATAAGGTGGAGCCGAGAGTATAAGACGACAGATTGACCAGATATCACTAGAACCCAGCCGACAGTTTCGATAATCATGCCCACATAGTCGTGCGTTAGATCGAAATAAACTACCAGCCAACCGAGGCAATACGGAAGGATACCGAAGGATGCAAACAGTATGCTCCAGAAATAAAGGCCGGCTTTTCGTTTAAAGGTCAGGTAGATGAGTGTCAGTAACTCAATCGCGTTGTAGAGTGCCAGTGTCGAGGCCACCTAGATATCTTGAGCAAAGAAAAAAGTATTCTTCCAGGCAGGTTCTTACCATGACAAACACATCGCGACCGATGTATACCAATTCATCAATTTTAGCATAGTGGACGTCCCACTTGTCACGGTGTGGTAACATCATTGTGTATAAAGATGTTAAGGGTCGAGGAGGGAGTGAAACAAATACTCTTCGGAAAAATGGGGAAAAAGGCTAAAAGCAGCAGGCCAAGATAACAGGACGGCTTGGCATAAATGTACCTGAATTTACATTCTCGCTCTGCCATGTGCTAGAAACGTCACGGTGAAGATCATGCCGGATATCATTAGTCCCGAGAAACATTATGAATCAAGAAGGGTCTCGATCGACATTATCTGTGCCTTGGGAGTGATAGGGTCAAGCTACGCCATCTAGATATGACCGGGAAGTTCCCATGTCGCTAATTCTAGTTAAGGTATCTGCCCAAAAGTCAAATAACAAGTGTGACGAATGAAACATCCGAAGGGACAGTCCGGCAACGGCTGCGCATTCCAATGCCCTGGCTTTACTGCTCTTGACTCTGAAATAGATGAGCCAATATGGAGTAGGTCTAATGTGAATGGATGTTCTTTCCAACTCCGCAAGATAACTGCTCAAGCGGGCGAGATGAGGATCTCTGGGAATGCCGTTGCATCTGGATTGTCTTTGTCCACGAAAAACAGCTTTCTCTGCGACTTTACAAATTCAAGGGCTGGTACCTCTTCCACAACCTAGAATAAGGATTAGTAATGCATTGTTTGATAGGATACTGATTGTTGATTTGTGAGCAAATATTCCAACCCTGCCGTACATCGTGTTGATCAATTCCTGTCATTGAAGCTGGTGTTCGGGTTGTTTTGGTATCTTCACATGCATGTCATGTAAAGACTAACACAAAAGCGGCAACAGAATACAGAACGAGTCACGAAATCTGATGGCTTGATTTTAAGCTTTTGTTTATGGTTGTTGATGGCGAGTTGTGATCCGAATGCGGATTAGCATTTACCTCCGGCCCTGGCTGTTATCGCCCGTTCAGTTTATAATCACCTGTTTGTGGATGCAATCTGTTTGTCGACGTATTGAAACGGCAGGCATAGATGGATAAAAGAAGAGCAATGACCGGAATAGGAAAGATTCGAGATGATATTTGCTGGGATAAAAGAGTGACAAGTTGTTGCCTCACTAGACGACATCTGTCTTTTAGATGCACGGAGTGACACCCAATCTGAGGACTAGGATACCCACACTATCATCGACACGGTGGCCCTTTGGTGCAAAGATGTTACTGAAACTGTCACGCCAACGATGAAGGTGGCTGAAACGATGATTTCTGGCATGATCCTTGGCAGATCGTGGCTTGAACTCTTGCTCGTATCTCCTCTTCTTCTCACACTCACTGACTGTATCACCTGAAGATTGAGATTAGTTACTCCTCGGCACTTCATAGTGAATCAATAATTCTAACAAAGGGTCCAAGAATATATTTTCCCTCAGATCGATATCAGGAACAAAGAAGCAAGTACTGCAAAATAATGAAACGTCCGTCTCTACTGTTTATCATTCCAATACAAGCTTCTCCGCTGCCTCAATGGTTGTAAGCTCTTCGCTCTTCATCATCGCTTGCAATCCGCTTGCTCAATCCTATGACCCTGACAGTTCTTTCGGCCGATGCTGTGAAAACTGGAAGAAGAAACCCCAGCCGCATTGCCCCTTCGAGATTCTTCACCTTATTTACTACTCAACTCGGGCTTGTTACTACCCTGACGAAAGACATTACAGCACTTACATCGACAGTAGAAGAATATTTAGCCACCGAAGAATTGACCACTGCGTCCGACGAGCCTTTCATTACTTGAATCCATATTAACTGCTTCATATCCTGTTTTGAGATCAGTTGCCTTATCAATTACAATTACGGGTACATTGTTAACGGCATTGACGTCTGCGTTTACATCAACGCGGTCTAAATTATTTCTTACTTGGCGATGTGAATCCAGTATTTGATGGTTTTGGTGTGGTTTCTGAAGTCTAAGACGGAAGTCTAACACATTCCTCGTTGTGCACGATCAAGTTCCTGGATTGATCATTCTCCCCCTGCATTTCAGTGAAAGGGTGAAAGGCGTCGGGACCCTGACCGCATTCCACAACTCTTTCTCTAAGACTCGAGCCATCTGGGAAACAATAAAGTGGGAGTTTGTATACGCGCAAAGTACTCTGTAGTTTTCAGGTGTTCCCCAGAACTGAACCCTTCAGTCGTATCAGTCCTCCCTCGATGTAAATGTGGCTGTGTTAGCGCAACAAGCAGGGGTTAGCGTATTCCAGAGTCTGAAACCTGAAGGACATGGGCCATTCAAAAGCCGATACTGAGCACGCTAAAGTCTTGCCATCCAAAGTGATGAATGAAGGGATGGACTCCTTACATGATCAGCGCCATTCATCAAGAATCTTCGTGAGACTGACGTTAACACTGATCCAGCCAATACCTATACAAAAATTAGAACACTTGATTAAACGCCACCAACGGTGAGTGTTTAAGACTTTATTGGAATCTGAGGCCCCTTTCCTTCGCATGTTTAAAAGTAGTAATACGTGTAACACTTCCCGGGGTGGTTGACTATAATACGACATGCACAAGGCTAAGAATGATCATTCTGGACTACTGTTACTCAAACGACCATCACTTTGCAACATGGAAGCTCCTTTGAAGGCTAATTGGAGCCACAAGGTCTTTCTACCAATATGCAGCATTTTCACTTTCGCCTGCGTTTCCATGCTTCTACTTCACTGGCACTGGAACTGGATGACGCCGACTCATACTCGCCCCCCAGTTGACAAGGACCGACGCTTCGCTTTGGTCATACCTGCTACTGGCCCTAGCCCCGAACTTTGCAAAACCGTCATTACCGGACTCGCACTTGGTTACCCGAGCCCAATTATCGTCAACTGGGGAGCTGACCATCGCGCTCTTACACACTGGAGAGGAGGTCGCAATTTACTAAAAGTACCTGGTGTGCTCGATTATCTTGAAGCAGCCACGAGACCAGACGCGCACCCATCCGAGCGATTAAACGACGATGACATTGTACTCGTCGTCGATGGCTACGACGTTTGGTTTCAACTGCCGGCGCAGGTGATGCTCGAGCGATATCACAGGATCAACAAGGAAGCCAACGAGAGGCTGCAGAAAGAGTGGAACAAACATCAAAGAGGACGAATGCCGATGCGACAGACTATAATTGCGGCAACTGGCAAGAGATGTGACCCCAAGAACGAAAGAAGGGGGACGAAAATGCAGTGCGATATATGGCCCGAGAGCCCTTTACGTAAGGATCTATATGGCCCCAACACGGACAAGGACAAGGCATGCTGGGAGGAGAGTAAGGGGAGTTGGGACGATGAAGATGATGAATATAGTGATTCCCTCGAAACAGATGACAACAGGTCACGCCACTGTGGGGCTATCAGGCCGAGATGGCTCAACGGAGGTCTCTATATGGGACCTGCTGGAGACTTGAGACGTCTATTTCGTCGCTGCTTGTTTACCTTGCAGACAGGGATCGGCAAGGGAATCAAGATGCGCAGTGAGCAATCTCTTGCATACGAACTCGTAGCCGAACAGGAAGTCTTTCGCCAGTGGCAGAGGTTGAACGGCAGACCGAAACACGGTATGGGAAAGTTGATGAGTGACAAGCTGGAATATCACATTGGTCTTGATTACGCCGAAGAGCTGTCAGTACAAACACAGTGGGCGCAGGATAGAAGAGGGAACGACCATGGTGCATTTGTGAAACTAAGCGACCAAGAAACCATCGACCGACACTCCAGGGCTCTGGGTATCTCACCAACAAGGCTTCAGGGCTTACCAGATGACGTAAAGTCAGCACCAAATCCATTGTCAGCTCTACAGCCTGGAGCCAACTGGACCGATATGCCTCTCTATGTCGATTTCTTCACGGAGACCGTCTCCACCATTCTACATCACAACGGCGTCGGCTCACTCAAGTCACATCGATCTACCTGGTGGGACAGACCATGGTACTATCAACACCTCCGAAAGCTTCTTCACCTTCGTCTGAGAGAAAAGGGGGAACCGGAGGATCCTCTGGTGACGATAAAGACGGCTAATGGCCGTATCAGATACTGGGCTGCCTCTGCAGAGCATACAAGCAGTTATCCCAGGCAGATGGAGAACACTTTGGATGATAGGTTGGAAAAGATGAAGTTTGGAGATATCTGCCGGCACAAGCATACAGCGCCAGATGGGCCTAATCAGCAGTGGTGGGAGGAGATTTTTCGCGACACCGGCGGTCCGTGGGGCACCTAATCAGGTTGTAGGGTTGTCGTGTCTATACTTAAAGTCAGTTAGGACGTAATTCAAGTGGTGCTGAAGAGGTTTGAGGCTTTCTTACCCATGTTTTCTGGTGTGATGATGTGATAAAAAGTCGATGCAATGCTATTCAGAAAATGTGTCCAAGAGTCAGTGAAAGGTAACACAATAACAAGAATAGAAGTATGAAATGCAAGTATCTCTGGAATTTCAGGCGATGTCGGCTAAAGGGTCTTCAAAGACGCAGTCTTGACTGCGAGTGATCTCGGTTCGGCAAAATATTGTACATCATACAGAGTCTGAGACGGATGATTGAGATTGGCATGTACTTACTGTGCTTCTAGAAGACCTGACACTCATGGTAAATGCTTGTGGACTTGGATTGTTACGACATTTTCAACGGCGGCATCCTACAAGATATTTATATCCCATCTCATCGAACAGTTCTATACTATCGGTACACATGCTGCAAGCATGACACTCGGTATGAATCATATATCTACGGCATCAGTCTTCAGGGGAAGCCAAGATACGATGCACTTGGGTGAACATGCCCTTGTTCCTTCTGCAATTTGATAATCTCGACCTATTCCCTTTGTGGTCGCCGAAGAACGCTTACACTTGGCAAGCGTCTACATCGGGATAACAAGGAGCCAAACTACATGGATAGAGCAACAAGAAACATCTCCCGTAGCTAGAGGTGCATCCTATTTGGTCAATGACTATATCTACTCTAAGAATTGATCTCTACATGCAAAAGAGACTAGTCTTGTGACTCGGATAACTACAACGATCTTGCAAGGTAACTCATCGTTGTGTTAGTTGTGGCTGAAGCTCCAAATCAAGACAACCAAGCGTCGGCTAATGGGCAGCAAATAGTTTAACATCTAATCTTCAGGATCCAGAAACGAACAACCCACGAGTAGAGTGTAGATTGCTTAAACTGTCCTGGTAATTTTGTCTCATGCCCCAAACGACTAACTCGTCTGACAAACCGACGGCCGGGTAAAGCCAGCCCACAATTTCCGCTCAGCCCTATCACAGAATACGGATGGGCCGGGATGTTACAGAATATATACAGTATGATGCATAATGACTCATAATGGTTCATGATATATACTGGCCTAGAATCTATCAGGGAACCACGAATTAATTCAGTACATAAAGGCAAAACTAACCCAGTAAGATACAATGTCGTGGTAATTAAAGAGACAACACAATTAACCCACAGTTACGCCACAGTCATCCTTCACATTGTCGGCCCGAAGATCTCGAGACCCGTCATTCCTCTCGGCTTCAAAAATGAACTGATCTCTAGTACGACACTGTTGTCGTCCGATCTGACGTACGCGGTCAACTTGGTCTGTACTGGCAAACATGCCAAAGCTTGTGCGTGACTCGAGTTGTGGATATTGGCAATCTTCCACTGTCTTGAGTTAACCCTTCTGTTACTCACCATCATATGTATGTGTGTGCGTGTGGTTTCTTCTTCTATTAGATCAATTGCATCAACTTGAACGTATTATATAACTGTTTTGATTTGAGATTCAAGGGGATTAACAGAGGGTGGATGTGCATTCAGACATTGTGATCAACGAGATATTCTTCACGTTCAATACTACTTCAACAGCGTAGCGAAAGCCTAGTCAACAAACATGATCTCATCATATATCATTCATTCGCTATTTGCTTGCTAAATAGTATCTATAAACAGTCCTTGATACACACAACTAAATAGAGTTGTCGCCGCACGAGAAAGTGCCGCGGATCTTGCTCGAATCGTTCTCGAAGATGTTGAGCAATTCAGTGATTGATGACCACAAACCACCACCGTTCATAAACAGCGATTGGACAATAAGAAGGCCATTGACAACGCATAGAGCCATCTTCTTCCAGTTCTTTGTATATTGGCCCTTGTTGATGTGGAACCAAAAGATGGCGCTGAGACCAAAGGTGAACCACGCAATTGTGGTCGCAGAGGAGATGGAGAGAATAGAATCGAAGATAGGGATAGCGTTGGAGATAATGAAGACAATGACCCAGTACAAGGTCACGCAGATAACCCAAACGCTCCACGACTTAACACTTCGGTCGGTGACTTGGTGGGTGGATTTGAGGCCACGCATGGCAACAACGTACATGTACTTGATGCCGGTGTGCCCAAATGCCATGGCGGTAGCAAATACACATGGTAGAACGAGCCCATAAGCGACTTTAGCGGCGGTCCTGGGCGCAGATCCCAACGCGGGGGATGTAGTGTAATCACCAGCAAGACAGTAGATGGCGACAGCGACGATAGTGTAGAGGGTGATTGAGAAACATTCAAGGCAGGCCAGAGCCATGGGAAAGTCTCGGCTGGGGTTCTTCATCTCAGCCATGTATGAAACAAAGCTGATGTTTCCTGCATAGGCATAGCAGATCTTGAGACAGGCATTGAGACCTTGACGGAAAGTTGGGTTTCCAATGACCTTGATCTCTCTGTCCCATCCAGGGGGAGCCTGGGCAGGCGAAGAGAAACCCAGACTGATCATAACGACAAGAGCCGCAGCCAAAATGCTGATAGTCGACGGAATTCCGGATTGCGAGACGAATTTGACCGTTCGGGGAAGACACAAAACCCAGCAGGCAACGACAGCGATGATGACGAAGCTGACAGTACACATGGAGTGGTTGCTAAGGGTATTAAAGGCGACCGATAACGTTACACTGGCAGAAGCGCAAGTCATCATAACTTTGATCATCAACCCAATACCGGCAATAATCTCCAAAGGCCTTCCACCGATTATTCCACACATGTCAACAACGTTGACCACGTGGGGGTACTTTCTGTAGAATTGGAGGAGTTCGTAGGCAGTATAGGCAGACAGACAACCGAGACCGATGACGGCGATGACACCAGGGACAACACCGAGGACTTGGAGACAACCAGGGAGGGACAGGACACCGAGGCCAACCTGGTTAGTGATGAGGACGAAGACGGTGTCCCACTTTCCCAGGGTTCTGTAGTTTTTGCCGCCTTGATTGAAGATGTTTTGGACGGGCTCGTCTGAGTGTTGCTCCTTGGAGGCCATGATATCGTCGCCAGCATCGTTGACGTTGCTGATCTCGTTACCGTCGACGCCACGAATGGACGCAGGGCTGTCCTGGCCCTGCTGGTGGCCCATGTCGGGCTGGGTCTTTGTCGTCTTTTCCTCAGTGCTCATGGTATAGTCGACGAGGATGGTGGGAGGGTATAAGTGATAACCGTCGCGTTAGGTTATATGAACTTTACGCCACTGTATTGGAAACAAACAGGGACAACGGTTTAAGAGACACAAAGGCAATAACAAAGTGTCAACTCTGATGAGGCTGTCGAGTCAATTCTTATATACATGCGCCAAGACAAAAGTCTCGAGACGTTTATCTCTCTCCGAGTGGATTGCCGACGGCTGGGGTGAGTAAGAAAAAAAAATCGCGTTATCAAAAAATGGAACTCTAAAATGGCGAACAAGCAAAAGAAAAACAAGCGGTATATCGTGGAGCCCCATGGGGGAACGAGAGTCTCTCACGTAAAAGTTAGCAAATCGCCAATAACCATCAGGTCATGAAAATAGTGCAAGCGAGAGACAAACAGGGACCCGACGAGAATATTGGGTCTCCATCTTGTTACGTTATGGGCAGCGATCTTTGCTGCAAAGGATTGGTGAGAGATCCATTCTGAACCCGTTGGGTGGGAATTTAAAAGAGGATCGAGAGATAAGGATTGCATGGATTGAATGGATGGAATTGAATTGTCGTATATATCCTGTTCAAAGCTCTTGATACAACTATTCCAACTTCTTGGTGTAGTTGAATTGAGGCTCTTCAATGTTCGGTCCGAGGTGAAGAGATTTGGTCTAGTAACCTTTTTGATCCCCTGATCACTCCCCTGCGGCTTTGTCCGTAATACGCCAAGGGTACAAGCTTATTTTTGGCTTTTTTCCGGTCAAGTCGTACCATTCTCCTTCAATGGTACAAAGATTGAGCCCAGAGAAAGTTTGTTTCCGTTACGCGAAAAGTAGCCTCTTTTGACACATGCATTCACCATTTTGTGGACCTCACGACTCGTTATCTGTTGATCAAGGCCGGAATATCCGACACCGGTCCGAAGAGTGATAATCAAGATTGTCTCTATTGGAGAATTGAAGAAACGTTGCAATTGCAATGTAATTACCGTGAGTCTGGACACAAGAGGGCATCGTAGCATGTTTATCGTCTTCGGAGGTATTTTCGGCCTTGTAGGGCAATTGAACTTGATAGTCTACCATCTCGATAAGAATCAGAGACGCCACTATTATTATGCATATTTTCTTAATTTCTCCGAATCCCGAGGCTGGTTGGTTATTCAGCCGCTAACAACAACAACAACAACAACAACAACAACAGCAATCCTTTACGTATCACGGAACGGAGATGCAAAACGCAGCAACCATTGGCATGCATCGTCCATTCATTCTAGAATAATAACGCTCGCCTCATCTACAGACTTCATTGGTTCTCCTAACTTTAGCTGACTCGCTACTGTAACCCCCCTTCGACAAGGATGTGATCCAACAGAGAGGAATCATGTTGGAGAGAGGAGAAATACGACGGACGAGGGACACTGCATTGTGGGGATGCAAAAGAAAAGGTTGGGGAAATGAGGGGGAGAAGAGAGACAAGTCTGTGCACCGAGTTTCTCTTACTCAATCCTCCATGAACCTCCGGGTTTTCCTCTTGACCGTGCTAGATCGCGGGGATGTCATGGCTTGGCGGTTATTTAGACTTCTTTGAGTGGACTGGAATAGGTAATTCCCTCCGCATGAAAAACGAATAGCTGGAACGCGAGAAGGCGGACTCGTCATTTGTGTTGCAGGGTCAACTGTGCGATTGGATCCGGGGAAATGACTGATATTATGGTACGCCCCTCTCCCTTCTCTTGTTCCCCCATGTTTTTGGAGAAGGGGTTTCCAAGGCAGTGAGATTGGGGGCAACGTAGTCTACATCTCGCTAGTCGGTTTACTTGACATCACTTAACCTTGGCGCCTGTATTTGTTGCCGTATTATCCCGGCCACGTTGCTTCGCTCGAGAAGAAAACACGTTGAATGTTATGTAAAAAGTGTCATCTTATTGACGACGATCTTCCTATACGTGTACTATGAAATAAATCTTATATAATAGACGCCACCTTGATCAACACTCCTACATACATCTCACTGGCACTTCCAGCTGTCTGCCTTCTTCCAGTCTCCCTTACGGTCCCAGACATTGCGGTACGGGTAGCGACAGTGTCTACGCTCATACTCGAGCTTGCCGTCGGGAGCTCCATTGGCAAAGCGCTGGCCGGTGATGGTATCGGGAGCATTACCCTTCTCAACCCAATCAACAATAGCCAAAAGAACGTTGTTCTTCGCATCCTTGCCGCCCAGGTTGGCAACGTTGTTTCCAATACGAGCAGCGCCATCACCACCGGAGCAGTGACCACAGCCACTGACACGGAAGTAGCGGTAGAACTTGTCAAGCTCGGTGTTGCTCAGGCCCATTGTGCGTGACACATGGTCGTAGTACTCCATAGAGTTGTCGGAGCTGATGAGACCGTCCTGGAGACCGTGCCAGTGGATGATCTTGGAGCCCCGGGCGCGGAACTTGGACAGGTCGCCTTCCCAGGTCTCAACGTTGAAAGGGTTTACCTCGCTGGCCTTCTCGTAGTCATTGGGGCCGATCTGTTCTGGCTTCCAGTTGGTGTCATTCAAGATAACGTACTGGAACCATTCTGTAGAGTAAGGGAAAGGTATCTCCCCAATAGCGAAGCCAAAAGCAGCATCGGCTCCAGGTGGGATTCGGGGGTAGATATAGGTTCCGTTGTTGCCGTACAGAGGCGAGAAGACCTTGCGGACCGTCTCAATCTTGGGGGCAGTCAGACAGTTCTTGGTCTGGCCCTTGGTGCAGACGAGAACTTCGGGGCGGTACTGGCACAGGTTGGGGTCCTCAAGGATACCGTCATTAACACCGTCAAGAGGCTCATCACATTGGACAAGAACACTCTTGTGAACCATGGCCCACTCCTCGGGGCTGAGGTGAGTTGGGGCTCCAGGGGGACCAGTGATACCCCAGAAGCTTCCGGAGCGGGACTGAAGCCCGTTGAAGCGCATCGCAGGAGCACCGGCCACGATACCGTCAAAGTCATCAGGGAAGCTTTGCGCCTCCTTCCATCCCTGTCGCCCACCAGTTGAGCAGCCAAGGTAGTAAGACTTGGTGTGCTTCTTGCCATAGAACTTCTTGGTGATGTCCTTTCCAAGAACAGTGCCCGTGTGCACCGAGCGATAGACGTAGTCCTCCACAACACCAGAGTTGCCCTTCATAGCTACCGCTGATGTTCCATTGTGACCGTTGTTAGCGCCGACGGTAGCGAAACCAAAACCGGCACCGTATGCGACATCCCCATACTGAATGCACCCAGCCATACCACCGTTGCCGGTGCTCAAGAATCTTCCTGTCCAGTTCGAAGGCAGCCAAGCTTCGAGGGTCAAGTTGGAAGTGGGACCAGTCGTGACGTGCATGGCCACACGGCAGATCTCAACATCGACGACCTGGCTCTTGGGGTTACATGTTGGGTGGTTATCAGGAAAAGTGATGTTTCCACCGGCGGGCACATGTTCGGTGAACCAGACCTTGGTGTTGGGAAGTTTCAGCGAGGTCTTAAAACCGGCGCACTTGGCAGCAAAGTCGTCCTTCACCTTGTCAGGAGCAGCTGCGGCACAGACGGCGAGCCCCGAGACGAGACTCGGCATCAACGAATTGGCGCGCATGTTGTCGTTGTTATTCTCTAGTGGACAAGTACAAGTATTCGACAGAGACAACACGAGAGAAGCCTGGCCGAGAATAAAAAGGAGATGCCACATGATTGAATATATACACGACGTCGCATAAATGTTTACCACGGGGCAATCCTTGCTATGTACAGGGGATTCGGCGAAATGAAGTCTGGTGATCTTTACCCCCGTGGGCTATGGACGAGGAATACTACTCCCTGTAGGGCGGCAGTTGCAGTGAGAATGAGGGGGAGGGGAATGAAAGAGGAGACGTTTGAAACCTCGGCTTGCTAGACTTGGAATTAAATCCGGGGTGCATTGACGGGGATTTGAGTTACTTCGGGGGATCGTTGCGAGATGGCGGAAACAGAAATAGGCCGTGATCTTGTTGTTTATAGTAGAGGTTATCGGATCAATTTATTTGAGAATTGGGTTTGAGATATTAGATCATTTCTTATCAGGTACGACAACTGGGTTATATATTGACTTTTTGCTTTATTCACCATTGACTTTACTATAATCGCTTCGGTTCATGAGTTTGAACTAAAGAAACCGGGGTAGTAGCCCTAGCCTCGAACGCTATAGTCGGCTTCTCTCAACGGCATTGCAATTGACCTCTATTGTTGGCCTGAGTGTTCAATTCGCAGTGGTGTCATGTCACGGCATACTCTTCCAGCATCGGCAAACTTAAATTACGTTGCCAATATAGGCAGTTCGTTCATTTATATTCCTTTTGCAATCCTCATGCGCCGTATGTGTCTGTTATCTACTGGGGATAACCTGCTTAAGGAGGAAGGTCCAAACTCTCTTTGCCCGGTCATCGTTCGTGCAAAGTTTAACTTCCCTGTAAAGTTGAGCCGACTTATCCATTTTTGCTTATTACCGTCCCGTTAACCGTATGTACATGTGGCGCCGGGTAGTGTGTCAAGACGACGGAATCTAAAAACCCGTCCAGCCTTCCAACATTGGCTTTCTTCTGACGGTGGCGGCCTTATTTCAGCAGGATCCTTGATCTTTCAAATGGTGCCCATTGACCACACTGAATCAAGATTCAGCATCTCAGCCAGACTACCGCCCATCTCGCCTCAACACGCACCGTTACAGTCAGGCAAGACCATCTAGAATATTCGAGTTAATTCCTGATCCACCGAGAGCTTCGCTGAAAGGGGATAAAAACTAACCTGCCACATATCGATGACAACATACTTGCCGTTGGACTCAGCAGGCGGTCTCTGCAAGACACCAACAGCAAGGATATAATTCAACCAGTCATAATCAGGGTGTCCGGCCTGGAACGTTCCCCTCAGCAGGGTGCGTCCGTCAGGCTGCGTGGGTCCCTGAGTCTGGATATAAATATCGACACCATCATCTGTCCTGAGATTGTATCGGGTGTCCGGGAAGAAGATCCCTTTGGTATCCGTCAAACCCCAGTCGGCGCCGAGATTGGACACTGTTCCCGACATGCGAGGGCCCTTGAAGGTTCCACCCGTGATGGGGATCACAACACGACTTCCTTGGTGGTAGTCGCCGATTTGCCAACGTTCGCCGAGTGTTGCGTTGACGGTGTAAAGGAACTCATATGAGGGAGTGCCCATCAATTGGGATGCACCAAGGACGGCATTGCAGGCGAGGACAAAAGAACTGATGAGTCTCATGGTGGTGGTACAGATGAAGACTACTGTTCAATCAATTGACATGTGTTTTTCTGCCTGATCTCAATCCATTCTTATAACTTAACTGTGCCACAGATCGCCAAGTCGATCTAGTGATTCACCGAGGTGGTGTTGATGGAGAACGGCGATCGAGTCAATGTGAGGGGTCGATATGCACCCCGCATTCTGATCGGCAAATGGTCCGGCAGCCAAAACGCGGCTTTAGAATGCTCTACCTAGTTGGAATTGTTTCTGAATAAGGCAGATAGACTATGGGGTTTCGTTTATCCAAATCATGGCGGATAGATCTTGTCTGACGTCATGTTGCGGCTGAGATGGATGCGGAGTTGTTCCTAGGTGATGAGATAACCGAGCCCTTCGGCTACCAACGACTATCTCGTCTCGCCTAGGCCTCGAATTCTATGAATTAATAGTTCCAAAATGACGTGGCAAACACTCGTCAGTGTGTTCCACTGGCGATCACCACACGAGGAGATTAATCCCTCCCCTGAGCGTGGGGATATCCTCACCTGGTGTACGTCACAGCCATACAGATCAATCTTAATACCACGTATAGCAGCCCAAAAACCTGACGCGACAACAACTAAGCTCTCAGATCCTTGAGTTTACGAGACTGCTTCAGGGCACCTATTCTTCACTTCCGATATACCCTACAAACTCATGACTTGGACCTTGGTCGGCTTACAAGCCACTCTCCTCTTCATCTGAGAATAGGGATATATCATGACTTCCATCCACCTCATGCAAATCTTGCGTCTCTATCATTTTGCCCGCTTCGTTCTTCTTGCGCCACATGGCAGCTCTATCCGCCTGACGCGTCGTGCCCTCCCAAGTTCGTCCCTTAAGATGCCTCAAGCATAGTGTCTTTCCATTGTCAGGGTAGTAAAGCCAAGTGGCCCATTTCTTCCACTGTACCTGGTCAGACATTTCTTTACCAAACTGCTATGAGTAGTGAACTCACCAATCCATCTTTCATTTGAGCCCGAGCTCGTTGTCCAATCTTGTCCTCGATGAAATCTCCCCGCAGCATAGCAAGACGCGTTGGGAATACGCGCTCGAGATAATGCGACACTGATGCCACATGAGGCTTATCGTGCCAGAAATACATTGGCGTAAGTGGTATTTTGATACCAGCATGCGATGGTGCCTCGTAGTCGCGTGTGAGAGCCAAAGATGTATCACGGAGGTTGGGGAACTCTGAGACAATTGCGGAAGTGGCGTATGAGAGCATTCGCACAGCTGCCAGACAGACGTACTTTATAGGTGCCTCTGGATCTGATTCGTGTGTTTGCATGGTTTGGAGAAGAGGCTGGATTGGTAGGTCTGCTGTGATGGCCCAGTCATGTTGCTGGACCCAAACGTGAGGAGTCTGAGTGATCCTCAGAGCTGACCTGACTGCCAGGCCGAATCCCAAGCGTCTTGATGATTCTATAAAAGTGACTCGCTGGTCAATTGTTTGTGATATTGTGTAGTCGACTGCATTCTCATGTTTCGGGCTACCGTACTCTGCTACAGCAGTTTTTTGCGTGAAAGTCACGTTAACACGGTCCTGATGATATTGGTTGAGTATCAAATCCTTGACATTCTTTTTGTAAGCAGTAAAGGCAGCTGCTTGCTGAGGCGTGACTTGTCCTTTCTTTAATCGTGCTGTTGGAACAATCTGATCAAAGGCATCAAAGACCACGATGACGTTGCATTTTGTTAGTTCTGGACAGTGTCGATGGAAAGAGTCAAGGATGGTGGAAATAAGCTCTGTGGAGGGTGCAGATGGGGTTGGAGAAGTTGTGATTATGACGGTGAGCAGACTTTGCACGGTCGCATGCTGGGTCATGACGGTGCTTGCTTGATGTATCGAGGCCCAAGACAAGCATTTACCCTGTACTAAACAAAGATTGGGCAGCGTTTTTTGAGATGCAAATCTGAGTCAACAAGGTCTGGATCAGGGTCTGGCGGTGAAGCGAAGCTCGTGGGATGGATGGAAGGCATGTTATGGGACGGGCCGCTGCTTCGCTTCGCTTCGGTCCTGACGTGGAAAAATTCTGCGCTTGCAGTGCAGGCGCGCGGAAGAAGCAAATAAGCCCTACTCTCTATTTCATGGCTATCAACAATAATCCTTTGGGTTTCCCTCCCCCCCTTCTCAGTTGTTATAACTGTACGATAAACGCTATGTTACTTTGAGCTTTTGGATCAATTGATGAAAGACAAGAAATGGCATGTTTAGACGCGACGCGCGCAACAACCGAGTGTGACACTGTGCTGCACTACACTGCGCTGCACAGTAGGTACAGTTAGTGACGTGTAACCTTGAGTGCATGCATTAATTAGAGTGCAAACATCCCCAAGAGGAGACACACCAACATCCTCATTTATCGCCCAGGAAATAAAAGACAACGGCTGGCTAGACTCGTTGGACAAATAATAAAACACTAGATCGAAGCCAACCGATGTTTCATCTTTTTTTTTAATAAAAAAATTCCCTGTCAGCGCCGCGTAGAAATAACCTGATTTATCCCATTTGCCCAGCCACCTCAAGTTTATCTGCAACACCAGCCAAGCAGAGAGGTACCAATGCAAGGAGCCGCACATGTCTTGTCTTGTCTTGTCTCAGTGGTCCCCATACGAGAAAAGGGAGACGTGGAGTAATGGAAAACGTGTAGAAGATTGAATCCAGTTCAATGCATCTTTAGCTTGCGTTATTGTCTGAACAAAACTCATTCGTTTGGCGTCATTTGAACAAGAACCCAATTACCACTGTGCTACAATTGGGTAGGTTGGGGCCTTTTAGTTATCTACAGTGGACCTTGGACCACCCGGCATCTGCCAAGTCAGTACCTAGGTCAGTACTGGGCAGCAGGGCCTAGCCTAGCCTAGCCTCCCTGACCTGGGATAGTAGAGTAGATCCCAACCACGAGATAAAAAAGAAGAAGAGACAGACCAGACAAACTGACAGCAGCAGCCCAACTAAATAGACCAACCTCCCATTTCCAGCCATCGCGTTTCTGATCTTGACCCTGATCCTGTCTCTAAAACAGTAACCAGTCCCGGAGATAGTCTCTGGTCATTTTTCTCCCATTCCTTAACTCATTTCTTGTCTCTCATTCTCTTTTGTCTTGTCCTGTCTTGCCTTGCCTTGTCTAGCGCTAAGACAAATTATTCCCAATCTCACCATCAATCGATCCTCCATCACCGCTTTTCCACTCCTCGCACTCCATCTCGAAATACCACCAAGCAAACATGGACATGGCAACAATGGCTGCTCCTCACCAGCCAAGGTACAACCTCGAGGACCCAGGTTCCAGCTTCGAACCTCGCAACAACGCCCGCGACGCTCGAGAAGCAGCTCGCGCTGCGCGAAACGGTCAGAGTCCGCGGTACAGACGCACTCAATCTCCCGATCAGCTACTCGACGATTATCGCTTCCAGAGTGAGGAGGGCTCCGAAATGCGCTCTCCCACTTCTGACGTGGCATTGCAGGACGCCATGCTCGCACAAGCACAACAGCAGCAACAGGTGAGTGAGAGTCTTTCTCGTCCGACTCTTTTCTTTCTCATTCCCGTTTCCCCCCTGCGCCGCTAGAGAAAAAAGAGCTCTAGTCTCTGGTCTGGGCGAGCGACTTGTTCAATTCTGGGCAGGCAACAATTCCGTGCAACATCTTTATTCCGTATTTTTACAGATCTATTTTTCCCTGGAAGTAAAAATAAAATTAACTTTTCTTGCCAATAGCGTGTCGTTCCGGTTGGTCAGGTCGCGCGAAACGCAGGTCAGCGAAGACAGCCTCCTCCAGGTCAACAAGTTCCCCCCAACATCAACATCAACGGTCGAGGTCCCCAAGGTCAAGGTCAAGGCCAACCCATGCCTGCTACGTACAACGGTCCCGGTTCAATGGACGGTCAACAGCAACCAAACGGCCCTAGAGGAGAGGCTGGTCGGTACAGACGACAATCGCGTCGCACGTCCGACTCTGGTCAATCCCACGGTGAATCCCCTACGCGACCTGGCCCCAACACCCAACAGAGCCGCATGTCTCAACCTATGGGCCCCGAGCAGCACCAACACCAGCACCGCGCAGTTTCACCAGACCGGTTGGGCGTTCCCGGCCACGACATCAGTCGTCTCCAAAGCCCGAGCATCCAGAAGAGCGTTCTCCAACCCCTCGAGAAGAAGATCCACGAGTACGATCACCTGATGCACGAAGCCCAGACCCAAATGGCTCAGCTCGACGAGGAGCTCCGCGCCCTCCAAGAACGACGTCGCGCGGCCGAAGATCGCTTCATCGAAGCCAAGACCAAGCACGACGAGTACGAGCGTCAGCACGAGGACGTCGGTCGCGCTCTTCGAGGGGAACTTGTCAAGGAACCTCCCCCAGCGCCCATGGCAACCGCCCCCGCAGTTCGCCAGCCGCCGCAGATGCAGCGTATGGACAGCCTCGACAGCTTCGACCAGCGACCTATGAGCCAGCAGAGTTCATTCAACCAGAAGCCCAAGAAGAGCGGCATGCTGCGAATGAGCTTATTCAACAAGAGCAACTAAGACCGGAAAAAGGGTTAAAGCTTATGAAGTTATGCGATAATGATTTGAACATCTCGGGACACCGGGCCGAGAAGAGGAAAATATGAATGGGACGGCCTTTTTTGTGCATTACTTCTAATTGTCGATTTATTTATCTGCTCATCTCTGTTTCTGCTTATCTTTGGCAGTCCATGTACAAGGACTCTTTTACTTCAAGTTACATTACAATCTTCCTAATACGTTTTGGATGTACATAGATTGATGAGGCCTTTTCGACAACGTTGCAACAGGACAGCCTGTGCTGATCCACGTTCGGAAGCAGAGGTATGATGAGGTAGCCATGGAAGAAGTAAGAAAAAATAATTACTATTGAAACAATTTTTAAAATCTATTACCCCAGCATCAAGTGCCTACTTAATTGGAGATAGATAACCTATTCCTGGCCATGTATCTATGCTGACGTGACATGTGATTAACCAGTAAGTGTCAATGACGTCAATGAAGCCCAAGACATCACCACAACAATGTAGACTACAGGCCTTCCTACTACAGTTACTCGTGTTTCAGAGACTCGGGGTTATTCTGTCAAGCCAAGGGTCCAAACCTTTTCAAGCCACCGGCAGTTGATCTCAAGACATGTCTTACTATCCGAAATGTGCTACCCTGTACTCTGGTCTCGCCATTCAAAGTTCCCTAACAAGGCAGATACGGAACGCGCATCCATACTGATGAAATCTGTTGTATGAGAGGTGTGACGCTCATTGCGACACCCATCAAGTAAGTATCTGAAACTCTCTATTTAAATACATGAGTAGGAAGTTGCTTGCCATCCTTACCAAATCGCTTCGGGATGACATTGAGGATACCATCGACGTCTCTGGGCTCATAGTCCAAGATTGATGAACCAAGGGTAAGGACATCAAGCCCATGGTTCTCCTTCACCCAATGGGCAAACATATCCATTCCAGCAACAGCACCACCTGAAGTCCAGATATTCTCGTCAATGACCCACTTCTTCTCATCGGTCCAACTAACACTGGGAAACATCTGCTTCAAAAACGGAAGGGCGCCGTGATTGACGGTGGCTTTCTTGCCATCCAGAACACCCGCTGCTGCAGCGACCGCAGCTCCGGTGCAGGTAGTGAAAAGCAACTTGCCAGCTGCCACATGTCTTCGAATAATGTCTGCATACTTGGGATGCAGTTCAAAGTTGGAGGGATCAGGACCACCCAGGAGAAGGATATCCAAATCAGGGCATTCCTCTACCGTAGTAGAGGGCGTAATGGTCATGGAGCCGCAAGTGAGCGTGATAGGATCACGAGTGACACCAATGTGATGGAAGACGAAATCCTGAGCGTGGGAAACTGTTTCCTCTTCAATTTTCATAAAGGGAGAGCATGTTTGCAGAGTTTTCTTGCTGCACGAGTTGATGACATCCATGGGACCTACAACGTCGATTGGTTGGAAGTCATAGACAAGAATGCCAAATTGAAGAGGAGCCATGGTAGAGTGTTTGTAGTGTTTTGTTTGTTGAGTTGGACGGAATGATGGTAGAAGTTTGTTGGGACTATTGGAACCGGGCCACTTCAACTCTTATATAGTTGTCATGCTACGGTTACACGTCGAAAAGGGAACACTGAAACGCAAGATTTTCGTCACTCATCACATTTGGATACCGAAAATTATATAACATCCGAGACCATTCGGAATTTAGACCATCGTTCAAGTTAATAGTGGATCTACAGCCAAGAAAATGTCCACCAAGGATGCCGTACTTTGTTTCAAGTCCCTGTCGAGATCGTGCCCTTGCCGCGTTTTGTACAATGAAAATCATCAATTCCACGGCTCTTCGGATCATATAATGTTGAGTTCTGGATTCACCCGCATCTCTTGAGAAACGTTGTCCATCCTATGCCAAATCTGTGGGCCCAAACATCGGAAATGACAGTGCAGAATTGATAACTGTTACATACGACGTTTCTCCATAGAGATTCACGGCCAGAACAGGCAGAGCCGGAGAGGAAAATAGACCGAATATCCGATTGTGGACGGGACTCGAGAATTCTCAGAACATCTCATGGCACCAAGGTTCAATTTCTCTCACTTGCTAAGAATGTCAGTTATCAACATAAAACTATGGCCATGAGTAAGCTCCGTGTCAGATCACAATGATTATTATGCTTTCCATCCTTCGGTGCCGTATTGGGAGGACGCGGCGAGACTGACAGATGCATTCTTGCGGGGTCAAGGTTGGACAGCAACAACTTGCCAGTTACTACAAATGAAATCTGGTTTGGCCTATCAGAACGTATGATATGGAAATCTTATCCCTGGGAAGCCCGTATACTTTGGAGTGATGTTATGTCATTTAGTCAATCCATGAACCCGGAGTACTCTGAGACAAGACCGATGGCTTCATGACTAGAGGCTGAATAAGAGAGCTGAATGGCCTGAAATACACGGAGAAGAGTAACCATACGATATGAAGCCTAATGTGAGATAAGCTTGAAGCTTGATAGACAAACTCTGTGGATATGCTATTGTTTACCACCGCTGAAGGTTATCATCCCCGCTCATGAGATCGTTCGGTATATTCAAGTCTCTACTTGTGTGCCGCTTCAAGTGCATTTAAGTGGCTTTGGTAGTGAACCCGAGAATACTTGGAATCGTTCAAACCTGGTTTCGTGCAAAACGCTTAGGGGCCAGTGGAAAGATGGTAAGCAGTTGCAATAGGCTTGAACTGAGCTGCGTATAAATAGCTGAACATCCGACGGCGCCCCAAGCAAGACTTGGCATCATTCACGAAACCTTGTCAAAAATAATTCGGACGTATACCACGCTCGGCTTCAGGTTCGTCTTTGCTGACGCCAAATGATTGCCATGTGGAATCTGCGAGATTCTGAAGGTCCTGCCAGCTGGGGATTGTGGATTTACCGTTTGGATAAAAACTTTTGTCTTCGAATATGCAGAATGCCCTCTGTAAATGAATCTGATTGAAGAAATGCTGAGACCAAATAGCCAAATATCGTGGCGGCCGACCAGGTGGGTTATCTGCTCCGCCGATACATACTCGAGCTACGGTCGGGGAGTTAATGAAATGCTTGAACCCTTGTTGAAAAATCGATTGCACTTCGTGATATCAGAAATCTAAGGAACGCTAGATGAGAATATAGAGCGGTGAGTCTGTTTTGTTGGATGGTAGAGTATCCTTCAAAGTTTGGCCTTTCGCCAGTTCGATTTGCCGAGACCAGCGTGGAGCTGAGGTCGCTGAAGCCGAGGATGGGTGATTCGAAAGGAACTGATGATGGGAAAGAGTCTGAATCGTAAAGGACAGGAGAAACACAGACAGATTCTGGAAAGGTAAGAAGTACTCTTCGTCCATGATTGTGGATTTCCGTAGTGGGCTCTAATGAGGGTCGGTTCGAAAGACTTTAGTTAGGATAAGTCTGCTTTTTGGCTTTTCGAACACTTTGCCTTGTTTTGACCCATGCTGTGGCATTAGAACACAGACTTGTAAAGGAGATGAAGATAAGACAAAGAACACAATACAGAAGTACTATGCACAAAGGCAAAGTTTGTCAGGCGACAGGACTCGACGTTACCTAGGCAGAGCCACTTTGTGCTTATCAGGTATCTACTATGCGAATGTGAGGAATGTTGACGACTTCTAGATTTCCTAGATGCATATATTTAACGCTACAGCTTGTCAACTCCGTCACAAAGCTTCTATTGGCTATTGAGGCGCGGTGGGGAGTAGACTATCGTACTTAGGTATGTTGCTTAGCCGGTAATAGAGTAAGCGTCATAGACAGGAACTAGCAGTACGTGTTATGAAGGGCAACATGGGGTTTCGGTAATATAAACCTGCAAAGTCTCCCACGAGACCAACAGTAACATCTCAAATATTCCATAACAACTACGCGACTACAAAAATGCCATCATCAAAGGAAAGCCTACTGACCCCGAGTTGCGAGAGGAGCTTAAGGAAGAGATCAAGCAAGAGCCCAACAAGAGTGGCGGCGGCGAAGGCCAATGGTCGGCATGGAAAGTATGAAGCTTCTCTCCTGGTATAGTTTCAATATCTGTGATGTTGCTGATATTGTACCAAGGCTTCGAAGCTCGCAAAGGAATACGAAAAGCAAGGCGGTGATTATGAGAATGAAGCTGGGTCTAAGAATGAGCCTAAAAAGGGCGAGCCGCAGCACAAGAGCGAAGGAAAGAAGAGCCGGGAGCTTGAGGAGGCATGAATTGTACCTACTTTCTTGTACTGAGCAATCAAGTGGAAGTTGTTGTGGTAACTAAAGTGAAAATTGTCACCTAAGGTTGTCGCCAATAAGACATTGAAGTCATTCGAGGCGGAAAAAAAGGAGGACGTGTCCAAAAAGCTAACAATGATCGATCTACCTACGACGGTTGTAGCCGAGAAAGGCAAAAAACATACAACACCGGGGATTCGCTGGTCGTCACCGACCCAACTACTAATCCAGCGCTTCGCAGCTTGACTATGGGAGAGCGGACGGGATCCCGTATTTTCTGCGAGCTGTGGTCGTATGTACCAGAAAGATTACTTGTCCAGGTATATATACTTTAAACTTGCGAAAGTACGTATTGATCTGTATTCCAAGAAGACGATATCCGGGGTACCGCACCCGCAGTGACATCGATGCTACAAACATGTATCCTGTTGTGCCGCAAGGCTGAATCAGGCTTCAAAAAGTGTAGCGTAGTCTCCACGTGAAATTCCCGAGCATATAGGTTCATAGGTTCATGAAGGGCCATGAAGCGCGTCGAGATCCCTTACCCTAGCATAATTATATTTTTGACATGAACTCTCACTTCGGTGTAGCTGTTTGACCCATAAGATCACCCGGCACATTCCCAAATGAGCCCAGGTGATGCTGCGAGAGCGTTGAGAGTGCAATTGGATGAGTTGAAAGATCGGGTTTATAATCAGGGGCGCTCAAGTTGTAGTTAAATCCTTCTGTACTGATAGGTATCTATGTTCTTGTATCATCCTATATCAATGATAGTGGTCATTGAAAGGCTTGCTGTCGCTTCATTATTGGGCAACCCGACTGCAAACTTAGCCCGACCCCAAGCTTCCACCAGCCGTCAGCCAGAAAACAGGCCCTTGATTTATCAGCCATTTAAGCAGGTACATGTGGAATTGATTCGCGCAAAACTTCCATTTTGGCTGTTAATTGTCCCGCACTTACTTCCCCGCTCATTGAAAGATAGAACAAAGCCGACAATGGCCGATATCGGTATTGATAAGAAAGCAACTATTAACCTCAGCTCTTCTCATCACAGTTTATCTGTGGCACACTCACCATCAACTTCCAACAGAACCAAACACAAAGTTGTTCAAGATGCCTTTCACAGTTCTATCAGACCGCAATGTTAACCATATCCTTGACACTCTAGCGCCGTCAGATGTAATCGACTTGGCCAATGCCCTAGAAAAAGCTCTCATCCAATACTCGTGCAACAATGAGCAACAATACCAACCTCACCGCGCTGTTGTCGACCGTGATGGACAGGTCAGCTTATTTATGCCTGGAACTACAGACCAGCTACTCGGCGTCAAGATTGTCGGCATCACCCCAAGCGAAAAGCTGAAGCCTTCAGAAGCCGGTCTCAAGAGTGTTCTAACACTATGCGATGCGAGAGGTCATGCCATAGGTACTTTAAATGCAGCCGCTCTCACCGCATTCCGAACGGCTCTAGGCTCAATGCTTCCCTATCGATCCAGACGAAAGACAGAAAATATTGTTGTGTTTGGCGCAGGAGCACAAGCCATGTGGCATATCCGATTGGCACTACTGTTAAAGGAGAAGGAAATTAAATCGGTCACCATTGTTAATCGTTCTACCGAGAGAGCCCAGCAATTGATTG
Source organism: Fusarium nodosum (assembly GCA_014898975.1). NCBI lineage: Eukaryota > Fungi > Ascomycota > Sordariomycetes > Hypocreales > Nectriaceae > Fusarium > Fusarium nodosum. The sequence continues at coordinate 981,977 of JAAVUE010000015.1, forward strand.
AGTCACTCAAGGGGAACAAGGAATCTCCATGGCCTTCCCAAATAAGCTTGCAGGCTTTTGACTCCAAGAATGATCTCGAGTCTCTCGTCGTTGACGCGGACGTTTTGTTCTTCACGACGCCCAGCACTCAACCTGTGTTTCCTGCATCTTACCTAACATCGGAGAAAGCTCGAACCAAGACACGCTACCTTGCGGCAATCGGCTCATACCGCCTCGATATGCAAGAGATTGATCCTGAACTACTAAAGACAGTCATCGACCCGTCAGGTCCCTTCGCTGACGTTGGATACCGCGGTTCCGTAGCCGTTGACAGCCGCGACGGATGTCTGCAAGAAGCTGGAGAATTGGTCAAGGCTGAAATACCTACTGATAAGATGCTCGAGATTGGTCAGCTGTTTAAGACAAAGAACAGTGAGAACCCAGATGATCTTAACAGATGGCTTGAAGATGGGTTTGTCATTTATAAAAGTGTTGGCACAGGTGTGATGGATCTAGCAATCGGCCAGGAGCTACTTCGGTTGGCCAAGGTTAAGAATGTTGGCTTGACTGCTGACGACTTCTGAGCATGCCACGTTCGGTGTGAAAGTTTTCAAGTGTTATTACCTAATCTAGACTTATTATAAATTGATACAACCCCAATTTATTACCCCAGTAGAAAGAGTATCGTTTGCGCTGCTTAAAGGAAAGCCAGGGCAGCAATACCAACGGCACCAAGGAGGCCAAGGGCCTGTCCACCAGAGACCTGACCGGCTCCGTTAACAATGACATTAGTCTCGGTGGGCTCGGGCTTCTCGGTCTCGCGACCGGTAGGCTTCATCGGCTCGGTGGGCTTCGCGGGTTCGGTAGATTTAGCGGGCTCAGTAGGCTTCATGGTAGAAGCGAGAGTGGTAGCAGAAGAGCAAGCTGTAGGAGGGACAAAGTTTCCTTGGGTGTCATAGGGGTAGTAGCCGACACAGGTAGCAAACTCAGCAGCGCAGGTGGCCTGGTTGGCATCGGGTGCGGTGCCACAGTCGTCGCGGGCCTTCTGGCACTTGGCTAAGCATTCGTCGGTAGAGACTGGAGGGGCGGGCTCAGTTCCAGTTGCAGATGAAACGGGAGGAACGGGTGCGACACCAGTCATAGTTGAGGCGGAAGGAAGGGGAGGGACGGAGTCGGTGGCAGTTGGGTAGATGGGAGAAGAGAGAGCGACCATAGAGTCAGAGGGAGATGCGTTGGTGAGCTGCGCAACGCCGAGCATCAAGCCAAAAACGAGAGATCCGGTGTTGGACAACATTTTGATGAAATGATAATTGTAACTTGGTTTGAAAGTGGAAGAGACGGTGAATGAATATAATTCGGTGAGCCGATAAGTTTAGCAGCGATAGATGGATCTTATATGTTAGCTCTTCTTTGCCCTTGAACCGGAATCCTTCTTGGTGCATACATCTCAATAACAAACAGCATTCCTCCCCCGGACATATTTCAGCCACACTGACCTTTTCCCACCACAATATTATGCAACACCTCGTATTCATAGACTGTTGCATGTCAAGAAATCTGAAACACATTCCATATTGCAACAGGTAAGATTGAGACAAGTCAGTCTCAACCATCTCGGCCATTCGACTGAAGATAATGTTTCAATAAACGCGCCATGTTATTTCACTCGTGTGCCAATGTATCACTTAGCAATATCCACCTTTCTCTCGCCCCTTTCACGGTTGACATCGCTTTCGGAAACGATTGGCAACAAAAAGGGTTAGATGGTGGACATGTTTGATGTCGGGCAGGCAGAGGTTGGTTCGGCCTGGTCTTGTAGGCCAGCATAATTATATTAGCGGCTTGCGGGAAGTAGCGTGATACAGCAGGAGCTTGCTCAATCCACTAGCATGCGCTTTGGCGTTGTTCTCCCTGTTGCATACTTCGTATCTGATCTAATTATTTTTCCCGCAAAAGTAGATACTGTAGACCTCCCAACCATCCACACGATACAACAAGAAAGGCTTTCCCCTGCTGCTATAGGCCTTCCAGCAAGTAAAATCTTTGAATCCGTTGTTTCCAGATCCGACCCATTGGTTAAGATCCTTACTGGCAGCGTCAGCAAATATGTTGGAGGTGAAGCTGACTCCGCTACCGAAGGTGCCTTCGTTTCGTTAGTAATGAGCATATGGAGTGACGAGATATGAGATAAGACTCAACCTTTACAGGATTTCCTTCCCAATGGACGTTGGACCCGTGGGTAACATCAGTGTAGTCTTGTGGTTGCGCTCCATTTGCGGCAGAGTGGCCATCGGCGTAGTATGCCATACCGCTGGAGATCTCGTTGCCCTTGACAGAGTTGACCAGGTAGACGAGCTCGGCGCTGGCATAATGGGTAGCGAAGATGCCGGTGAGGAGTGAAGTGATTTTCATGATGCTTGGTTGAACTTTTTAAAGGTGAACGGAAATGATAAGAATGAAGAGCTTGAGTTTGGAGTGCTTGTAGAAAGACAGAGGAAGTGAGGTCAATTTATAGAACTAATACAATACTACGAATACATCCAAGGTCAATGCTCCTACATAGTCATCATATCACACCTGGTCTAGTAGTCCAATTCGAATTGGCCTGCAGTATACGGAGGACCTTTTGGTAGCTTGTCATGATTGATGACCCATCGGGTTGCTCCTCCATAGCGTGCTTACACGGCCCATGTTGAACCCTGTCAATCGTGGCCAGTCTCGCCAAATGATAGCTTCTATGAGGTCTGACCGCTCCAATACGAGAAATGGAGCCCGACGCAATGCTGCGTTGCTAATACCCTTTGGGGACTTACAATATCCGCATACAAAACTCCGGGTTCCTTTTTTGTGTATCTTGCTTACTGAGAGACCCCGACTTTCACTGACTCAACCGTTCTGGTTGGTCTTTCGGGCTCCATTCGTGCGCTCTGGTCTAGACACACCATACCATGCTGACATAGAGTACCTATCTTTGTTAGTAAAGAGCAGTAGTTCCATTTAAGTCGTCGCGTGGCGTTACGTCTATGTATCTTTATCAATATCATAGCAGTAGATAAAAACAAAGGTCTATACTCCAACTCTTTAGCCATTTTCCAACTCCTTTTGGGGAGTTAGTAGTTGCGATCCTCAAAGATACCCCTGCTTAATGACATTCGTTATGGTATCGATGGAGCCTGGTTTTGTGTCGATACAGCAATTGATGCTTTTATCGCTTTTCTTTCTGCATGCTATTGAGCGAAACATATTGTTAGGCTTGCGTAGTCGAAAGGTAGCAGTTGATAGATTAGGTACTTGTAGGAACCCCTTCAACTTTATCTATGTTCAACTTCACAATAAAGCATCATGACTCTGATGCCTACACATAACCTTTTTTGCCCTATCCGAGAATAAGGTTACAGGCACAATGGATAGATGCCGCGATTTGAGTCTACAACTAAAATCTAGCGACCGTCTTTTTTCCGCAGGAGTTCACAGATTGGATACTTTGGCGAAAGAGCCGAGAGTGGCCATATTGCCCTAGCAGAGCGGGACCTCTCCATGGGCTTATTCAAATATGTAAATATCAATGTCGGGGGCAAAGTCGCAAAGCCATGGGATCTTGGAAAACTTCGCTTGTATGGAATGGTTGCGAGCACTACAAATGAAGGCGACCTAGTTATCTGGCTCGAAGGAGGCGAGGTTGAGATGGCGTTGCACCCCTCGGAGGAGTCTCCTGGATATTTTGTTTTCCAGGGACCGATTTTGATACATGGCCGGAAGCAGTTGATGGTTGTGGCGAGAAAGGTAGAGTTGCAAGAGTTCACTCTAGTCTAGGGGATCTACAAGAGATATGAGGCATTGACAAACATTTGTCGGCATGCTGCCCGTTGGCGCTATGCGGGCGTCTGGCTGAACTTCTCGCATAGTAAGTAGTCCGTATGTTGTTTTCTCAATTCTAACAGTATACGACTCTGAAAATGTTATTTTCCGTGCTGAGTGTATATAAGTTTTCTATTCAGATATGTCAAGACGTCTCAACTCGGCAAGTTAGTTGCCGACACCCCTGTCGATGGTCGTGCTGTTAAAAGTTTGTTCAGTCCCCTTGCGCGTTGAACGCTACCCAGCGTTCTTGATAAAGTGTTCATGGGATACGCCACACTTTTCAGCTCAAGAAAGAACACCAATCCTAGATCAAGCTTAAAGCTTGCTAACCACTCTTTTATCATACTATTGCCAATAGTAGATACCGGTGTAGTTGTGTCACCGTTAGTATCACTTTTCGGTGATAATAGTGAAGACACTGTGTTTGTACAAGGCCATGTGCCTAAAAGCTGTTTATTTGTCTTGTATGGCTGCCGCGAACTATTAAAATTGGAACCTTCTGCCATCCTTCGTGTTACAAATACTCCATTTCCCAAAACCCTTTTATACACCATCAAGTTAGTCGTCACTATTGAGACAATGCATTCAATTCTCTTCCTTCTTGTGGTAGTATGTGCCCTCGTGACCGGACAAATCGTTGATCCCTACCCAGTAGGCAATTGCAATAATGCTCTGGCTGGCACAGCACTTCAATGCCCCAACCAACCTGGCTGTTGCTCTGGGGGTGCAGCCTGTTGCGCTGGAGGCTGCTGCCCTTTATCTGCTGTTTGTGTTAACAGTGGCTTATCTGATGAAGCATGTTGCGATGCGTTAGACAAGTCCCTCTGTGGAACGGTTGCAACAGATGTGGTAAGATACCCGGCTAGAAGTGTTATGTCCAGCTTTCCCTTGATCTATATTTTATTTGACCATCCCACTAAGTCGCCTTTTCCTTGACGTAACTGCTGATTTTGATTTGTCTACCAGGCTCCTGTTTGTCCATCTGCCACTGGGTTCCACGCATCTAAACTCTGTGTTGGCGTCGATGATAGCTGGTATTGTGCGTGGAATGCTGTATGCAATCTTGCAGGCGGAGGCTGCTTTGGTGGCAGGGTTCGCAGAGATGATTGCGATGCAGCTACAGTGGCCTCAGAAACGGTCTCTTCGAATGACGATTTTACTACCTCCATTGGTGATTTTGTCACTTCGGCTGATGATTCTACAACAGCAACTGATACGTCGCTTCCCTTCGACTCCACAGACACTTCGACGTCGGCTTCAGCTTCGGCGACAACTACATCACTTGCAACATCTAGTAGGGGTTTCCCTATACTGTTTGCTATCTTACTCTCAACTTTGATTGGGCTCTGGGTAGGGTTTGGACCAAGCATTCATTGACCGATTGGCTCATCAGAAGTACCTAATTCTGTATGGTTATGGTTTCCGCACGAGTGGAAGCCATTATCTCATAGCATAATGAACTATATGGAGTGACACCCAGATGATATGTGTGGGTTTCGATCGAAGCTCATGATACCAGTGCAAAAAAGTAGTGAGGGCATGAAAGAAATCATTGGGCCTAGACTGCGATAAAATTTCAAGAGGCCAAAAAATTCACAGGCGGCAAAAACATACAACAGCGGGGATTCGCTGGTCGTCACCGACCCAACTACTAATCCGCCGGTTAGTGGCTTGACTATGGGAGAGCGGACGGGATCCCGTATTTTCCACTACCTTTGGTCGTATGTGGTATACATCACTCAACTAACGGAATAAGTAGCCTTGAAACAATCATACCTATGGAAGTACGGAGTATCGATTGCATAACCACTCCTGTAGGGTATTCAACGGAATCAGCTCACCAGGTGTGATTTGTTTACACAATATTCGAAGTGGAAGCTTCAGAAAATAGACATCTTACTCCTATTCAGTATTGACCAGATATTTACTGCATCGTTATGGGTCAATCTGATGATACGTTTATTTATGTTGCCGTAGTCCTTAAATTGTGTGATGGATACTGATTGATCTGGTCATTTTGTTGTGGTAGACTGAAGATTTTATAGTGGTAGTTGTTTGTAAGAGGAAGAGAAAAAAACTGGAAGTAAGCCAGCAAGAGGGATTGTTATATTGTGCCTGTAACCTTATTTTAGGGCAGGGCAAAAAAAAGGTTATGGGTAGGCATCGGAGTCATGATGCTTTGTTGTGAAGTTAAATTCAGATAAGGTTGAAGGGGGGGTGTGACGGACTGTTGTATTCACTCTGTAAACTTGTGATATACCGAATCTCGTCTAACTGATAGCGCACTACCTATGTAACAGCCATAGAGTGCAGTGAAAGCTCATTGTTATCTAAGTACATAATAAGAGATTGTTCCGTAGGTATCAAATTATACTTGTATCTTGTTGGGATTATCTAGTGCTTTTTTGTTGAGACTGACATGATGCCAATCTCAGCCTTGACAACTTCATTGGTAAATACGACGGAGAGTTTGTGTGGGGTGGTGATGGTGTGTTTTGCCGACGCTGTATACTGTCTAATCGACTACAACTTCATATTCAAATACACGATTTAAAAACAGACGTTTCATTCTCGGCGAAGGATACTAAGCTTGATGGGACGTGGCTCACAGTAACAGTAAAAATGGCTGATGGACAGTGCAACGAGCATGCTGACATGAGAATGGTGAGTGTTGCGATGTAAAAAGATAAGAAAAAACAAGTTGACCTCTTATCTTATATAATTATCCCTACCAGTCATCCAGGACTGTTTGGCCATTTATGGCTAGACGCGTACTGCACTCATTCATCACACGATAAGCACTTGAAACAAACCGTGGCTGACATACCATTACACAAATAAGGCATCATGATTCAACATGCTTACATAGCTACCTCGTGCTTACTCACAGTCAGACGGGTCAGTAGTTTCACCAGAGAGGTTGCGGCTGTGGGTTATTTCAGAAGCACAGCCCGCTACTTTACTATATGCACTCCATCTTAACACGGCCCTTAATGGCGGAATTGAGCATTCAAGAATCACAGCATAATTCAATTTAAACTTAACGATAATCTACTTACAACTTTCTACGTAGGCGAAATTATTCTATCTCTCTTAGTATCAGCCGTAGCCCGCAGTGCAGCCTCGAACCAGAGATCGTTCGTTGTCTAGAGACCACAGGCTTATCGTAGCCAGTATTAACCTACGTAAGCATATGCACAAACACAATCCTGCTTATATGTCGATAACTTGAGCGTACGAGAACTGATACGAGGTATCACGGGCAGGCCGTGGCAAAGCTGGAACCGGGATCAGATCTGTAAATTTGAAATGAAACATCTGATTGGATTGAACGTAGCCTGACCGAGTCCTACAAAAGGCTCCAACATCGTTCATCACCGACTTGTGCGACAGTGAGCAAAGTGCGTGCTAAAGTCCTAGGCTTACCCTTCGCAAATTACATCTACTTGCGGGTTTTGCGTAAGATACGAAGAATGTCCGGTACCTTTGCGCTCCTTGGCGTGCACGGGAATGGTCCAACGACGCGCTGACACCCAGGTTTCTCATGTCGTGAAGAGATGAGACTGGGGGACTATTGAGCCTCAAAAGTAAATTTTACAGATTGGAAACAACCATTCGCTGGACTGATACGAGTTCAGCCTTACAAGGGGTTCGGATCTTCGTCAGCTGGCGGCATGAAATTCCATGCAGATCTTATGGGCGAGGCAACCTGCCTAGCCCGAGTATATATAAGCGAAGACGACTTTTCTTATGTATCCCTGGGGCTAAGCGGTAATTTAACAGCCAATTCTTCACAACTTCTTCAAAATGACTCTTGTTGAGCGTATTTGGCATTTCTGTGTCGCTGCTGTTGCATGGCTGACCATGTCACCAGCAGCCGACTACGGCTCCAGCCCATCTCAGCATCTTCTCGGGCGGCCGAAGACGCACGTACAGCATGCTGAGCCTGACTTTCCCGTCTTTAACCCTCCTCCGGTTGATCCGGGGGATGCCAAATTCGTATGCGAGTACCCAGAAATGGAGGGATTCGTTGATTGCTCCATTGCCGAGAATAGGGAATGCTGGCTTCGTCACCCAGACGGGCGTGAGTTCAACATCCATACGAATTACGAGAAGTTTGCTCCAATTGGCATCGTGAGAAACTATACTCTCACCGTTACTGATGAATCGTTCAACGCCGATGGTCAGAACTTCGCTGAGGCGAAGCTGTTCAATAAGAAGTACCCTGGGCCTTGGTTGGAAGCATGCTGGGGAGATGTAAGTGTCTGAGTTCCGCACTGTTCACTTGCTTGCTAATACCCAACAAGACTCTCAACATCACAGTAATCAACAACATGACTAAAAATGGCACAAGCATTCATTGGCATGGCATCCGCCAGAATCAGACCATGGATATGGATGGTGTCAATGGTGTGACGCAATGCCCTATCGCCCCTGGGGATAGCTTCAACTATGTCTTCAAAACAACACAGTATGGTACTTCGTGGTACCATAGCCACTACTCTGTACAGTATGCCGATGGCTTGCAAGGACCGATTGTGCGTTCTCAAGGTTTAACATTCCGTGGCAAATCCAGGCCAGCTAACAAATTCGCAGACAATACATGGTCCACAATCAGCTCCATATGATGCAACAAAGCCACCATTGCTTATGACAGATTGGTGTAAGTCTATTTCATGGGTACAGACATCGGACTAACAAACGTTAAGCTCATGAGAGTGCCTTCAAGCTCCTCTTCCCAGGCAGCAGCCTAGCCAACAGGACGTTCCTACTCAATGGCGCTGGTAACATCTCACACTACAACAACACACCCACGCTTGAGGTACCGAAGAACTACGAGTTGTATTTCAACAAAACGCCAACTGACAGGCCCCGCCGACCGAAGCGATATCTGCTTCGTTTGATCAACACCTCGTTTGAGTCAACATTTATTTTCTCGATCGATAACCATTGGCTACAGATCGTTACATCTGACTTTGTTCCTATAGAGCCATACTTCAATACTTCGGTGCTAATAGGGATAGGCCAACGTTACAATGTCATCGTAGAGGCTAATCCCCTTGCCGGTGATATCAACGACATTCCCGAAGATGGCAACTTTTGGATTAGAACGTGGGTAGCCAAAAATTGCGGTAGCCTAACTGCCCTTCCAGACTCGCCCTACGAAAGGACCGGCATCCTGCGGTACAATCACTCTGACACTGCACTTCCATCGTCTCAACCATGGGTCAACATCAGCATGGCGTGCTCTGACGAGACTTATTCGTCTCTCAGGCCAAAGCTCCCTTGGTATGTCGGCCCGGCAGCTAACGCAAGGACCTTTGGCGATGACGAGGCCGGTGAACGATTCAATGTGACTTTTAATGGGCAGGCTGGATCTTCTCCTGAGTTTATAGAGGAGTACCCTGTTGCTGCGTTTGGTCTCCAGAGGCCTGATCAGCCCAACTTTAGACCGCTTCAGATCAACTACTCTGACCCAGTCATGATGCACTTGGATGAATCTCACCAATCGTACCCAGAGAAGTGGGTGGTGATTCCCGAGGACTATACCGAGACAGATTGGGTAGGTGGTGACTCTTAACTTGGTTACGACAATATAACTAACGTCTCCAGGTATATTTTGTCTTGACGATGCAAGGCACTGCTCAAAGAACTGGTGCCCACCCGGTATGCTCATTACGACCCTCCTTAAGGAATGTGACTAACATCACTTATCAGATCCACCTTCATGGCCATGACTTTGCCCTTCTTCAACAAGAAGAAAATCAGGTGTACGATCCCAGCAAGCTTAATCTGAAGCTCGACAACCCCCCACGCCGAGACGTTGTACTTTTACCCACCAATGGCTTCGTCGTCATCGCCTTCAAAGCTGATAATCCGGGTGTCTGGCTAATGCATTGCCATATTGCCCGTCATGCTTCCGAAGGCTTGGCAATGCAAGTATTGGAACGACAGTCGGATGCGAATAAGCTGTTCCCAGTGAGTTCACCAAACATGATTGAGGCAGACCGTGTTTGTCAGAATTGGAAGGCTTGGCAGCATAGTCAAGAAGAGTTCTTTGAAGGCGATTCAGGTATCTAGGAAAGTGTGAACAACCTAGAACCTCCTCTGGGATTATGTAAGATTGAACTAACTCGGTTGGAATCTTCGGTCTGTTCTGATGTTATGACACTAAAGCCCAACACTTTATATGAATCCTTTTTTTTTATCAAGCAATCTGCTGCACTATCCTCCACTTCCCATTTACGTAAACCTTAATAAAACTGGTCTGCTGTTGATCGCGAGCGGCATCGCTGGTATTATTCCCCTCGATAGGTTCATTCATATCCGTGGTCGCACCTTACAAGTCACACTTTGCCTCTTCAATGGCAGAAGAAAGTGTCGGCTTCTCAAGATTGACAATAGGAGCCAAAGTCGCAACAGTGACATGGGGCCACTTGACGCCATTAAAATCTAGAAATACCATTTGAGAGTACTGAATTTGGGTATAGGCGACAGTAACGGTTTTTCTGGTTGATGGTATAGTGACGCGCTCATCGATATAGAACTCGGGCACAGCGTCTCGTGGACCATGGCCCTTAGGAGAGACTGTTTGGCCAACCCTCATAGTCGAATCAAGCTCGACTTTAGTGCGGATCTTGGACACCCAGTACTGAGCTGTCACATCAACAGCATTAGCGTTGCCGCTCTTTGCTCCAGGTGATGCGCTCTTCAAACCTGCGTCAGCACCAATGTTGAATCCAATGTTTGCTGTTCCGCCGCCAAAGGCATCAGCCGGAGCATTGGTCGAGACAATAAACATTGTGCTCTCGACGATGTCTTTACCCTTGTTTGCGTCTCTCAAGATCTTGTTAGGGTCGTCAAGAATGCCCTGCGTGATGGTGCCATTTGCAATGAAAGGACCCAGATTCTGGGGAAGGCGACGAGAGGCATCGTCGTGGGCATTTTGACTATTAAATCGTTGCTTTGCTTTCTGGATTTCGATTTTCTGAGGCCCATTGCCAAGGGGAAGGACGATTGGAGTAATGTCTGTGCTAGGAATATCGGGCAGCCCCTTGGTAGTGATGGAAGGTTGAAATCCCTGGGCGTTGATGGTGGTGCCGTGGGGAATAGATCCCATACGACAGAAGGACGCCGAGAGCCTGGGCATTTCGGCAACCTGAGGTACACGCATCCAAAGACCAGGCTCAAAATGGATTGCTGGAGGGTTCTAAGGTGCAAGCTCCTCTAGAGATGGATCCATGGTGGCAGTTGATAGGGAGACAAGACCTGATGAAAGCTGATGGATATTGCGAAGTAGAATCGGATGAGATGGGGTGGGAATCGACCTGGCTTTTAAGCTTTCACAGCAAAACTCACGAATGATCTCGTCTTCCTCGGTCAACAGTAAAGGATTGACTGTAATGGTTCATGTGAGTTAGAATCATTTTCAACAGTCGGGTATCTGAAAGCTCCTTGTGACAAGACTACAGTCTAGAAGCGGATAAAACCCTCTTACCAAGGCAGAACCCTTGATTCCACAGCCATCCTCATGGAACAGAAGGTTTCCATTCCGCCCTACACCAGGGCTGAGCAGCCAGCTGTCCTGCAACGGAAGACATTGGAATGATACGGAATCGGCAATTAAACGAGAGGTGCTGAGAATATGACTAGTCGGTAAAGTTTCCAGACGATGGTGATTAATAAACGAGCCCTACAAGACCCAATGAGCACACAAAATTAGAACATATCCCCTCGCTGCTGTTTGGTTGCCAACTGAGAGCAAGACATTAGCAATCTAGACTCACCACGAGTGAGCGGGGTAGTGCACTCTGGGACTGGAGCTGAATGCATGCTGGTAACTCTCGGTGTGAATGGCTTGATATCAGCCAGCCGCGATACGTTTATTTGATGAGTCTGTCTTGCATCTCTGCGCTATCATTCAGCCGCAGATGCAAAGGAACGCATACGGCATTCCAGATAGACCTACAGCGGTTTGATTATTTCAGCTGTTTTTTTGAACGCCATGTCCGTCACTTCTAAGGCAGGAATCAATAGTGTAAGCCAAACCAGGTATAGTTCGCAGAAAGCGCTGTCTGGGGCCAGTCAGACTACCTCCTCATTCCGTAACGGCTATCCCTCTTAGCCTCTAGCCCTCGGCTGCTACCCCAGAATAGGACGAAGGTCTCAAGTCAGTTAGCCGTTAGTTACTGATAAAGGAATTCAATCGTGCATTTACACATCAGATTGCTCATTGATACGGTGATACCACCTGAATTAAGATGGTCGTGTCACACGATTAGCATGTGCCAGACTCAAGCCAACATATCCACATTCGCGTCCTCTTTCACACATTCGTATGCATCTCAGTTTTATGAAGCCGCGTGGGTTGACATAGACCAATGAAACCAAGACAGGTACGAGGAATTCTTCTGCTACCATAACTTTCGTCAAAGCCTATATATATACGACCGTCTTCCAACCATAGAACAAAACACTATCCACACAATTCATTCGTTGTTGTAATCAATTTCACTTACCCAAGCTAACACCATGTCTTCAGACCAGCCATTCGAAGCCCATCAGTCCACAAAGTCCTACAAGCACATGTGGGCTCGTGGCGTCGCCCAGGCGACAATGGACTACGATCTCAAGGGCGCTATCGACCTCGTGAAGGAGTCCGTCCCTGAGATCGGTGCCGACATAAGCATCGGTGAGTTGAGCGAGAAGACCAAGGAATTGACTGGAGAGGGATACATTCCCAAGGAGAAGGGTAAGATTGATGTTGGCATTGTCGGCGCTGGCGTGGCTGGCTTATTCGCCGCCCTGCTCTTTGACTGGCTCAACGATCATCCCGACCTCAAAGGAAAAGGTCTGAAGATCAACTACGACATTCTTGAAGCGGCGGGGGCTCAACGACTTGGTGGACGCCTGTACACTCATCATTTTTCTGACGAAGAGCACGACTACTATGATGTTGGGGCCATGCGTTTCCCAAATAACTCCATCATGAGGAGGTAAATAAAGACAGTAACCGCTGTCGAGTTAAATATGACGTTAACTTGTGGTACAGAACCTTTCAGCTATTCAAGTACATAGGAATCACTCCGGAAAGCAAGCCAGGTTTGATCCCGTATTATCTAGGTGACAAGCTTGACGTCTGCCCCTCCTACTTCAATGACATAAGCAAGAGAGGCAACATCTGGGCTGAGAAGTATCATCCCAACGATCCGTACAAGATCAACAGAGGCCTTCCTGCCAACGGGAAGATCCCAAAACAGTATGATACCCAATCAGAATGTATCAAGAAACCAAGCCTAACCGTCCCTAGTCTCCTCAAGTCTGACCCTAGCTCTCTTGTCGGTGCAGCCCTCAAGGTTTTCATGGATCAAGTCAAAAAGGCATTCGACGACGCCATTAAGGAACGGGAAAAGGAAGGAGAGAAGCCTGAGGTAAAGAATGGGGATGACGAGACAAAGTCTCAGGCTTTATGGAAGCTCCTTATGAAGGCCGACCACATGAGCGTCCGGCAATTTCTGGGCTCGTAAGTAAACCCTTTCTTGGTCAAATTCTCTGCCACAAAAAGGTCTGACCAGTTCTTTCAGGGGCCAAAAGGAAGAGGTTAAGTACAGGGAGGCCCATCCGGATGAAAAGTTCGATTTCCCCTTGGGTCCAGGTTACAACTTCAACACCATCGAGTGGCTGGAAACAGCAACCTAGTGAGTGTATCCACGACACATCATCTTACAGCAGCTAATGTCAATTAGTGGTACTGGCTGGTACGACCAGTCCCTCACAGAGTGTGTCTTGGAAGAACTCGACTTCCACACCGACGACATGGACAATAACCCAGCCACGAAGAACATCCAATATTGGTGGTGCATCGATGGCGGCGCCCAGGAAATTGCCAAAAGGATGGCCGCCAAAGCCAAGAAGCGTGTTGAGTTCAATACTCGGGTCCAGTCGATCGACGCACAAGTACCATTGCGCCGTGAGCGTAGGCCTGATGAGTACACGGGGATGAAGATCAAAACCACGAGAACAGACCCCAAGACGAACAAGGTCGAGACTAAGGAAAGGGAGTACTTTGCTATCTTCAACAGCACCACCCTCGCTGCCCTCCAGCGTATGGAGCTCCGTGATGCCGGTTTGTCCTGGGGGACTAAGCAGGCCATCCGCGCGCTTGGATATGGTGCTTCTTCCAAGGTTGGCATGAAGTTCCGTACCGCTTGGTGGCAGAAGGAACCATTCAACATTAAGCAGGGAGGCGTATCTCGAACCGATCTGCCTCTTCGAGTCTGTGTTTATCCTTCTTACAACATCAAGGAGAACGAGGGCGACAAGTGGGACCCAGAAAAGCCGGCTGTACTTCTCTGTTCGTACACCTGGGGCCAAGATGCTCAGCGCATCGGTTCTTTGTGCTCTAGAGATACGCCTAACAATGAGGAGGAGCTCAAGAGGCTGATGATCCATGATCTTGCGCGTCTTCATGCCAGGAAGGAGTACCCTTTCAAGAAGTTGGTCAAGCTTCTTGAAGAGCAGTACATCGACCACCATGGCTACGACTGGTACAGGGATCAACACATGTCAGGTGCATTTGCCTATTTCGGCCCTGGCCAATTCTCCAACATGTGGCAAGAGATTATCAAGCCCAATTCGTTTGGCCAGCTCTACCTCGTTGGCGAGGCAGCCTCCTCTCACCACGCCTGGATCGTGGGTGCTTTGGAGAGTGTCGTCCGGGCAGTCTATGTCATGTTCCAGGGTCTCCAGAACGGCAACAAGGATTTTGAGCCCTATCGCATCGTGTTGGGCTTGCTCAGACAAGCTCCAACGGATGAGGGCGAGGAGTGGGATGAGAAGGAGGATATTCTCGAGCCATTGAAGAGGGGTGGTGCCATGCCCAAGGGTCTACCCTTCCACCCTCTGCCGGAAGAGATGCCTACGACGCAGAAGGACACGGCCAACAAGCCTTTGACTGACTTTCCAGATGATGAGGCTGGAAAGGAGTTTGAAATGTCCTATGGTGCCGCGTTGGCTGTTCTCAGTGTGATTGAGAGTTTCTTTGAGTTAGGAATGGACAAGGAAACACAGTAGGAGACACGTAATGGGTCCTTAAATTGCACTCAACCCTGGTAGTTTTCCTAATAAGACTTAAAATCTGTAATTAAGCGATCTAAGTGACACCATCCTTTATTTGCAAAAGTATTTTCTGTCCTCAGTATTTCGGGACGAGTTGTACGTGCAAATTCGTATGCAAGACGCCAACCAAGTTTCATAGTCAACCCATGTATGTTACCATTCATCTAATTATTTATTGTCGATTTATTCTTGAAACCTTGACCCCTTAGCGTAATTATCCAGTCGCTCTTACTTCTGACCTGTGTATTCCTTGGTACGCCAAACTAAGTACAGGTAATCACCACCACGACGATCGTTGATATCGCCTGTCTTACCATGCCACCCTCCTGGTGGATCGCTCTGAGAATCACCGCATCTCCAGAGAGCAAGGTCGGTAATAAAGTTAGAGATTTTGTTGGTTGCTAGCAATGTCCCAGAGTGACAAACGCTTACTGGTTCGCATTCATGTCATTTGACCATGAGAGAAGCGGTAATCTCCGCCAGCACCTATAAATACTAGCTGACGATAATAATCGACGGTTCAACTGCGCGAAGCCTCATCCTTTTACATATATTAGTTTACCAGAATTAAGTAAATGACTCTCTTTCTATTATGGCGGGTGGCTAGTTGGTAAGCTTAAGCTGGAGTTTCCCCAAGCAAGCCTCCTTGTAGAGCTCAACCGTGGGTGGCTAGCTAGAAACAACATGAGAAACAAATGCAGCACTGACTAATGCTCAGAACTATTAATGCATTAATTCCAATGCAGCACGTCAGTAGACTTATGTGGCCATGGACGAATCTGCTCGTAAGAAACCACGCTAGAGGAGTAGATTCCGCGCTATTGAACAATAGTCATCAATACTACGGCCCAAGTCAGCAGCTCAGCTCTCCACCAAACAACCCACATTAGACAAGCTGAGCTGTGCAGGAACAATCTAGACCTTCTTTTTTCTCGAAATGCAAAATCTGATTTTCTAAAGAAAGCACAGTAGACGTTTTGATGTCTTTCAGTTCCTGACTTTCGTTCATCCCTAAGTCAATTAGACTATTCAAATAAATTCTTCCACTCAAGGAGCAGCAAAAAGTCAAGTCAGTCCCTCTCGTCGACGACCCTCAACAC
The DNA here is from genome assembly GCA_014898975.1 of Fusarium nodosum. Classification (NCBI taxonomy): domain Eukaryota; kingdom Fungi; phylum Ascomycota; class Sordariomycetes; order Hypocreales; family Nectriaceae; genus Fusarium; species Fusarium nodosum. The sequence goes on from JAAVUE010000015.1 coordinate 998,035, forward strand.
AGAATGAACTATCAGCATATCCGAGTCGAGAAGCCCATTAAGGTGTCGCAATGGGCACTCAACAGTACAGGTAAAGTTCCGTCAAAAAACCACGATACCAACACCGCCATCACGTCTGTGTTCCCCGCTGCAAGAGACAAGGCGTCCTCTCGAACACTGCCACATGTTGTCTTTCGCGACCCTCATTTCCCTTGGGCAAGATGTGTATCACAGGAGCTGATAGACTTGGACACAAACGTTCTTCCTTGGTTTGCCTTGATTCCATTCACGGCAGACGAGCTTGATTTGAGTGAAGACGACGCTTCCACTTTCGTACCCAAACAAGCCAGTTCAAGTTTGAACGTGAATCTGGGATGGGATATGGCAGCAGGTGATGTCCATGACATCAATTCCCAAAGCAGAGTGCTCAACCTCATCCCGAGTCCTCTGGCAGAGGATGAATCGACCCCAACGAGCGTCGTCTTTGTCCCAGGCAACTTGTTTAAGAGCTTGTTCAAGAGCGAGAAGCTCAATGACATCCAAGAAGAGCCTACCATATGCGATATTTCCAAGTTTCGTTATATGTCGCATGTGCGCTCAGTGGCCACTGGAGATAATTATAAGAACTGTAGCGTTACCGTGTCCCATCGCACTGGACCTTTAGATGCTCAGTCTCCAACACAAGTCTTTGTGCATCTGGTTTCGCTACAAGGAATTGACGGGTTGAAATTGAGCAGCATAAAAGAACGTGTTGCAATGACTAGTCTCTATAGCTGGTCATACATGGTACTCCAACCTGACTCGCCGGACACTCGCATGCCGTCTAGACATTTAAGCATCACCGACAGTGGGATATCTATTCTCCCCACTTATGAAACTTCGGAATCTTCTCACCATGGTTCTGGTCGGGAGAATAGTCAACTGGATATTCCAGAAGTTAAAAAGAAGAGACAAAGTTATGGGTACACATTTACACGTTACCGGACCCAAACTGGAGAGGTATCAGGTGCTATGTTTCGAGGTCCTCTTGTTCCAACAAAAGTTCCCCATCCACTACGCCCGAATCTGCCTTGGCAGTCCAACAACGGCTCGGATCTCAAAATACAGGACCCTGACCTGGAGATGGTGGATTTGACTTATTCCACTGCATGGAACCTCGGCAAGACTTTGGCTCTTGGCGATGGACATTTTACTGTAGCCTTGTCAAGAGTTCGAAGTTTGATGCGCAAAGATGTCCTCGACAATACTAAACCGGATGCTGGTAGGATTTCCAAGCCAGGGTCTGCCAGTCGCGATGAAGTGCTTGCAAGGCTCGGTGACCTCGGAGCTGTCGCTCCCAGAGGTGCTGTCCCAGCGATACGAAGCATTCCACGTGGCAAATGGCCTAGTTATAAGGATCCTAACCTCGACTCAACACACAACGACGTATCTTCCAACACAGATTACAGGATCCTTCAAGATTGGTTGCTCAACAAGGTTCAGCTTTCAGGCGTACCGGCGCAGCATCTCATTCCAGACATCTCTTATCTACCCAAGGAGTCAATCCGATTTTTTCATGTCGATGAGAATTGGATAGATGCCCTTGTTGATGGAGCACTGTCCACGGCGAACCACTTTGCATATGAGCCAGAAGATGATTATGCCCGCAGCGCGCTGAAAGCCCGACTCAGCACGTACTTCCGTTCACCTCTGGAAGATCTTGGACAATGCCAACAGCTACCAGTCTACGGATTTCTGTTTCGCAGTGAGCTTGTTGGGCGAATTCCCAGATATTACCATTGCCACAATTCCCTCAACAGAACCGTACGGCCAAATGGATCCAGACAATGCCAGGGCAGAATCACACATTCTTATTCAAAGGCAGTTTGATCCAGATATAATGCTGGTGCTGTTGGATCGTGAGCTCCCAGAATTGAGCAAGGTGCAACTCACATTTCGCGATCAACATCATTCATTCGCTATTCCGACGGACCTTTATTTAAAATCCACCAACGAGGATATGGCCCAAGATAGGACGGTGAATGAGCATGACAGAGAACATATTCCAAAAGCCACTGGGAAATTAGTTAGCGACGGGGGCTGGTCTCGTGGTAGAGCGCAGGCTTATTTTGACTTGGAGTCACGAACACTACACGTGAGCTCATTTGCATCTCAAGTACAAAGCCTCGTTAAGAATGGTGGGCAGCATACTGAAGAACATCCCACTTCGGCAGCCCTGGCTTTAAATCTTAGCCAGCCACCTTATACCTACGAGGTAGTTGTGCAGTCTCAAAAGGAGGGGTCTGGATAAACAGTTTTGTTAGTCCTGTACTACTTAAAGAAATCGACGAGTGGGCTTAAAAATATCCTGACTCCCCATTGTCTTGATGAGTTGCTATATGTCTTATCTAATGTAGGGTAGCTTATCAACAAGGATACTGATCCTTCGGCTTACGCCCCGCCGCTTTGTTTCATCAAGGCATAAATGACGTAGCGGGTCTTTACTGAAATTATGCAATTTAAACTCCTTCAAACGTGTTATCAACACAAAATGTCTGCCATCGCTCACTCTGTCGAGAACAATAATGCGGGTGCAGTCGAGGTAGCCTCTGTCTCGGCGAGCAACCCTGTTCAAATCATCTTGACTCCCCCGACACCAATTATCCCCACAACTCCAAGTATTGACCGCCGTAGCCAAGACACGCACAAGGAGATTCACCGCCTGCCGGATGTATCCGAGGAGAAGGAAGTCATAGCGAAGACTGACTTCTCTGATGAGAAGCAGGTCTATAATGAACAAGATGTCGAAGATGGGAAGGAAGTCTATGTGCCCAATGGAAAAGAGAGTTACGACCTTGGGGTAGAGAAGGAGGTTCACAATTTGAAGCTCCACGATGGGCATGACGAGAAACAAATATACGACCCCAACAGCCAGATGCACGGCATATATGATGCCGAGAAAGAAGTTCTCTACACTCAAAATCAGCGCGATACGAACTCCGACAGCAACGGAGACCAGCGAAGGCACAGCACCTCAACCGAATCCACCGAAACATCACAATCACAACCCAAAAACAAGCCATTCTGTTATAAACGCCACATCAGCAAATTCAATGAAGCAGTTGACAAGAAGAAGAAGGCTTGGAATAACTTCGCCAACAACTCCAGCACCGCCATGTCAGAAAAGATAGTCCAAATGGACAACAACTGGAAACAACGCGTTGATGTGTTTGAGGAGAGCACCATGGCCAAGATGAGCGCTTTTGATCGAAGTATCAGTGATGGATTTGATCGTGCTGGAAAGGGCTACAATTCAACGGTTTCTAGTTGGAAGACGGGAGTGGTTAATAAGAGGAATCAGAGTATTAGCAGTATGAAGAGCTTGGGTTCCAAGTATCAGATTAGTGGGAAGGGATGTAAGGAGGAGGTAAAGGGTGATAACTTGGAGAAGTAACAACTGTTCCTTACCATTAGGTTTGGGATTTAGTAAATGTATATCGGATTTGCTTGTCTTTCTTAGTAGAAATGTGTTCACTCAGAAATACTGTCTATTAAAACTAAACACCTTGCAAGAAGCTGCCTTGTTCATACACGTTCTAGTACCACTCAATCCTGTCATTCTTTCCATAAAACTTGGCGTCCTTGTGCAGTTGAATGATCGACTCTTTAGTCCTTTTTGTCATAACTTTGGGGTACTCGGGCGATGTGACTGGAGGTGCAGGCTGAGTAGTATCCTGACGAACCCACGCTACACCGCGCGCCCCATCCACTGCCTTGGCCGCATCACGTAGTGCCTCGATATCTGTATCCTCAAATGCGCCGCCGAGTACTACGGCCTGGGGCACTTGGGCGTAGTTTCCTGAGCCAATTGCGCTGATGTCGGGGTGAGAGGGCGGAGGGTTACCGCGCAAGAGTTCGGGGATGATAACCTTTCCTGATTCCCCGGGAAGGATGAATTGGACGACTGAGTACTGTTAAGTATCACGGCACTTTTCGTAAAGATTGGTTCTGACCTTCAATCTCAGGTTTCAGGGCCTCGATGACTCTTCGGCCAATAAACTCTGTCTTCCCACAAAGGATGATGGGGATTGGTGTTGGGTCGGACATTCTTATAGTGTTTCTCTTTTGACTCAATAGTAAGCAGTAAGGAATGCCATCCAAGATTTGCGCTGGGAGATGGCGAGAACTTATACTTCAAGCTGGCTCGGGCCAAGTCTGACGCCTCAGCCCTAAATGCTGACATGATGGCCTACTTATGCAAGTTTCTGAGGAGAGGATAAGGATATGACGGTCAGCAAGATATACTCGAAAGTCAAGATATTGTGTGGCACATCTGTCTTTACATAAGGCTGTTCCAATTCAGGTGACAGCCGTTGTGATAATGATGGACTTTTCTTGAGGTCCTGTTACCCTAAAAGCGTGTTTTATCCGAGGCAAATATCCTCTCAACCTGCAATCCCTCCTTCAATATGATGGAACAGAACTTGTTATCACTTTACGAGATCCTGATCTGAATCAAGAACTTGTTCTCTTCGTTGTCATTGGCGCTTGTCACTAACGGACTATCATCTTTTTCGGTGGGAATTTATTGGTCTAGTTAGACCCCTGCTCTAGCGTAAGCGCCCAGCCCACGTACCAGCAGCTATTTAATAAGAATTAACAGAATCCTTACAACCAACACAGCGGCTAGAAAATAGGAAAGCGTCCGATTGGGTAAGCTCAACCATATCGTGTTACAGCACGTAGGACCAACATGCCAAGCCACTCCCGCCATGTTGGTAAGCCCATATTGGTCTTCTGTGTCACTTCTGAAACCCGATACTTAATGACAGGATAATCGCTCGTTCCTGTTTATGACCTTTGTACGTTTTTTACAGTCATAGTCTTGTAGTCTGCTGTATCATTCAACATGGCTCACCCGTATGACCGACAGTTTCGGCCTTCTTATACAGGAGATAACTCTTCCTCTTCCACTTTGAGAGCGCATAATGGCATGAATATGGCGAAGGATACGCACAACATCGAAACGAGGTCTCTCGGCTACGAACCAACAATGGCGAAAGATGATCAACACAATATACACGACACTTGGAAACGGCATTTTATGCCGGGCACACTATTTGCCGACATCAGCTTGATTCTCCTTCCGGCTGCCATCTTGGGGCTCGCTTTGGCCGTCATGTGTTTGGATAAAACGACCGTTGAAAAGGAGGTGCTCGCGAAATGGGACAATGCCATCACCGTGGTAAGTGTCCTTGTCATCTCTCAGCCATTCAGACATCCTGACAAACAAACAAACAGATTGCATCAGTTTTCCCAATTTTATTTGCATCTGTCGCAAGCAGAATGGTTTTCCAAGCAGCGCGCTGGAGACTGGAAAAAGGCGCAACCCTCAACCTTCTTGAACAATTAATTGGCAGTCGCACTGTCGGATCGACACTCGTTACACAGATTAGCTTGGGCAGATTCAATATTCTGGGCATCGCTTTACTCATCCTCTGGTCCCTCTCGCCACTTGGATCCCAAGCCGGTCTCCGAATGCTGCGAACACGGCTTGAACCTGTGTATACACCATCCAACGTTCTTTATTATACAACGGATGCGCCGTCAGTATTCAGTAGCTCAACGCTTGTCTCCCGGGGTGAAATCGATCAGTATCGGTCGACTCAAGCGTTCATGCAGACTATGTACAGTTCTCTGTTGCTTGCTCCCCCTTCGACCAAGAGTAATGCGATGGACTTGTGGGGAAATGTCAAGATCCCCAAGTTGGAAGTGGATGGCGATAGCAACAGGAGTTGGAAGAATGTGTCGTGGAGCTCGGCACCAGATTCCTTCTCTTCACTAGTAGGTTTGCCCGTCACAAATGTCACCCAAGGCAATGTCACTTTCTCCCTCGAATCAAGCTACATCGACCTCGACTGCAAAAGGTTTAGTTACAATATCTCCGTCATGAAGCAAAAGGTGTACGAATGGGATTACTTTGACGGGAACAACAACGGCTCTATCCGACTACCCAACGGAACATTTCACGGAATTAATGGAACTACATTGCCGTCAGTGTGGAGCATTGCTGTTGATCGTTTTGTTGATGAGTACTGGAACGCCAATGCTCGCTGTTCTTCATTTGGCCAGGAGAGAGATTGCCAGGGTCCTAAGCTGCTGGCCAACGAAATTGACCTGGACGTAAACCCCGCGCAGCTTGTCTTTGAAGCTTCATTCCGAACCTCTCCAAAGCAATATGTTCCTCCAATGCGCGTCGAGGCAGTTTGCGACGTAGTCCAGCGTTATGTCGAATCTCGCGTGGCTTGTTCGCGGACCGAGTCTTCATCACCGCAAAACTGTACTGTCACTCAACAGCGCTTCTCGCGGCAACCTCACGCTCCGGACGGTGTCACCATGCTTTCGTTTCCTGACATCTGGAGCTGGGTGACACGGGGCCTGCCTGAGGGTGTGAAAGGTCAAACCTACGCCGATAACACAATCCGTTATCTCAACAACCCCGGGGTGACAAGCTTCACTGTGGGCGACGAGGTAGAAGAGGGGAAGCTGCTGGGCAACATTACTGAGAAGCAGTTTGGTCGCCGCCTGTCACAGCTTCTGACGACATATGTCCTCCTAGGTCAGCTGAACCAATACACTTCACAGGGAAGCAGCGATATAGGTGCTAGGTTCGAGCCTAATGTCACTGTTCCTGTTGATGTCAGTACCCTGAAAGAGATATACGTTATACACTGGTCATGGATGGTCTTGTTTTCTGCCTGTTGCGCAGTTCTTCTGGCCAGTGGTATCACTGGGGTTATCTTTGCCCACTTAGCGGCTGGACCAGAAATATTGGGATATGCTTCATCTGTGGTGCGTGACTCTAAATACGTGAGCCTTCCTTCCATTGCTGGAGAGAAAGAGGCTCTTGAAGTTACGAAAATGGTTGGGCAGCAAAGATTCAAGTATGGTTTTACAAGCGCAACCTCTGAGGGTCGTCCTTTGATGGGAATTGGGTTGGAAGATCAGATACAAGGAATCAAGGGTACAACAAGGAGCATGGGGTAGGAGGCAATGTCTAACGAGCTATCGGGAATGCACTGCTTTATCTCTATCGACATCCATTCTATTTAATGTAGCCACATTTGTAAACTCAAACTCCCACCTTGTAACTCCGAGTATTAATCTATAATTTAGCGATAAGGGATCTATGTAACCTCTCCAAACTACTATGCTTTAGCAGCCATCGCCGTGGCCTGTGCCGCCTTTGCAGAATATTTGCAACGCTGCCTGATCGCTGGACCATACTTGTAGAAGATAAAAGGCATAGGTAAACAAGCAAGAGAAAGGAAAGCAGGCACACAGCTCGCCCACTGTGTGCCCAACTTATCGTACATCTGTTTTGTGAACAACGGAAACGCTGCGCCAAACATGGATCGCAGCACGGCGTTTGATGCGAGGACTGAGGCGGCATAAATGGTGTATGAGTCGATGAGATAGTTGAATATGCTGTTGAAGACAAGGGCCATTCCAAGACCAAAGGGAACTCCGGCTGCCACTGGCGCCATCCAATGCACGTCAGGGTACGATGTCCTAAGTATGTCAGTCATGTCTCTTGTAAACATACGACGATGTGTGCTTACCACGCAAACCAAAACATTCCTACCGGTACGCAGATACCACCGAGCATACACCCAGGAAGTCGATATTCCGGGGGAACTGGTTCGCCTTTGTACTTTTTGGCTTGCTTCATGTACCAGACATTGACGAGCCCAATGACGGGTATAGCTCCAATCATTCCGACCGCAACACCGAGAAATGCGAGGCCTCCTTTGCCAGCACTCCATCCCCTCTCTATTTGGAACACGACAGGATACGCGCCGAAAAGCATGTAAAGGGTGCCGAATAAGATGGCAATGTATGTCGAAAGAAGAAGAACGATTGGTTCAAGGAAGAGTAGAAGCCATGGTCGGACGAGGGCCTTCTTGAGAACTACGTTTGGAGGATCGGCTTTGCCTTGGTGCTCGTAGATGGACTTGTACACCTTGCCAGTCTTTTTCGATAGGACAGCTGCACGATTACCGAGGATATACGGTGCGTAGGTCTCAGGAGCACAGCACATATCGAGGATCCAGAACACACCCGCGATTATAGCCATCAATCCCATGACCTTATTATGTTAGTGGGTCCATCACAGAAGATTAGTAGGCAACATACCCATCGCCATCCTTGGCCATCAGCAAGATATCCTCCAATGAACGGTCCCAAGGTCGGGCCAAGGGACGGAGCCAACGAGAAGAAAGCCATGGCAATAGCACGCTCATCGGGCCTGAAGACATCAGATATAACGCCTCCAGCATTCGTCAATGGTGATGAACCAAACGTTCCACAGAAGAAACGCAAGACCAAGAGTGTTGCGATTCCATAATCAGCTGTGCATGCCGCGCTAAAGACAACATACATGCCGTAGCTGATGACAAAAATGATTTGTCGGCCCCAGATTTCGCAGAGAGGTGCCCAAAGAAGTGGTCCGACAGCGAAACCGAGAACGTACAACGAGACACCAGCTGTTACAAGAGTTTGGCTTGCTTCGAAATGGATCATGAGCTGCATGATGGTACCTAGAAAGTGTGAGTATGGCATGTTTGCGAGGGCGTGATGAACCTACCTGTATAGGCACTGGAGCTAAAAGCAACAGCGAAACAAGTCGCAGCAGAGACCATGGTGATAGCCCACTTCAACCATTTGTCCCAGTTGAGGGGGTTACCTGTATCATCTGGAATCCAGTTCACGACATAAGGATCTTCGAATGTGCCACATCCCGGATATTGGTGGTTCTCAACGGCCTGGTCAATTCGTGTGTTGTCAAAGATGAGATTGACGAGCGATCGTTGCTTCGGTTTCGGGTCTGGGTTCTTTTGACGAAGTGTTTCATCGTCGCTGACATCTGTTCTAGAAGTCATCTTGGTAGGAGGCTTTGGACTATTCCTCAAGGGGATGTAACCAAGAAGGGAGGTCAAGCCCTTTATAATAAGATGGCCAGATGGTAGGATCCATCGTGTCGGGAAGACCGGTAGAAAACATGCGACTTTCCAGCATCGGAGCTTTCAGTTTGGGCGTACCCTGTCACCTTTCGATCTCACGGGTGTCAAGGCAAGGGAATAAGATCTACGGGTACCGTGATAAGGTGCAGAATATCCCGGTCCGCCGGACGTCGCATGCTATAACCGCCGATGAGGTAGGGCTATATCCACTTAAACGTGGCTTTGACAGGCATTTAAGCATGTTTAGCGGTATAAAAGGTAAATTCTAGAACTTGTGACTGATAAGCCTTAGCCATTGGGCTTATACTGGAAATGTCCGTCGGACTTTGGCCATGTAAATAGATTCCGACTGTGGATCAGTCACTTTAATCAGCCCACTTGTAACAAGAAGAGAGGAGAAATTTCTATTACCGAGGCTCACGTGTTTTATCAGATGCTTTTCAGCTCGAGTTGCTGGGATTTATAAATAATTGACAACATCTCCTCGTGAATGCATGTGAGTTGTTCCTTTCCACGTCATCGTCACCAAGATCATGCATATTATGAGGACAGAAAACATGCCCATGTAGCCGGGTTTCCCGTAGGGTATTTTTGTATACCTCTACCAATGGGTTGTTTTTCTTCATACAATGTCGTCAACCAAGTCATCAGTTCGACGCCCCGAACTATCATAAAGTCAAATTTTTAGTGTTGAGTTGAGAAGCTACTCAGTTCCTTTTGGTCATGTGACCAGAACAGTTTCGACACCAGTAAATGTGGCGATAATTATCAATCCAATTGATTTCGTTCAACATGATCCTTCCATCAACTGAGTCGAAAGGTCAGGTCCCAGCCTTACCACGATTTTTGCCAAGAAATCTATCTCGTGTGTGAAAGGACCTTTGTAGACACCACTAACTGAACTAGGGACCTTTGCTCATCAAGGTTCACAGTTACAAGTTGTCTACCCAGAAGGTCAACATTGTCGACCTCTCATCCTATTACGTTTTTCAACATTTACTCGAGTAAACATTATGGGAAGAACTGAACCTTCTATCGGACGACCACCGGCGGCGTTTCGCAAAGACGTGCGCTCCAAAAAGGCCAAAGCGACAATCAACAAGGTCATCCCAAGTCTTTTACCTGGGAATCCACGCGCTCAGCAAGGAATCAACGCGGCGGAATTGATGGCTTTTCAGGATACCCAAGTTTCGGGTACGCAGGCTGGAGAAAACAACAGAGAAAATGATCAGTCAACAAAGAAAGGCAGATCTGGTCGCCGTTCACCAAACACCAAGTCTAATAGTCAATCAAGTCTACCAGTCACGGATCTCAAACCACCAAGAATCTCGGTTCGAGAAGTCGACACACTCACAGCTGCCAGAGACCTCCTTGAGATTGAAACCCCATCAGGTACCAAGGTTGATCTGAAGAATGATCGTACTCGCGTAGCAGTTCTCAACATGGGCTCTCCTCTATCTCCAGGCGGTGGATTCCTCAACGGTGCAAACAGTCAAGAAGAGTCACTCTGCATGCGCACTACGCTATACCCTTCCCTCAAAGATGAATGGTACCGTATACCAGATCTGGCTTCCATCTATACTCCAAACGTGTTGGTGTTCAGAGACGAAGAGGGCGAAGATCTGGACAAGAAGGACCGTTTCTACGTGGACTGTATCACTGCCGCCATGATTCGCACACCCGAACATGAACTAGACAATGAAGGAATGGCAACATACGCAAACAAGAAGGATCGTGAGTTGGCTCAGAACAAGATGAGGGGGGTTATGCGAGTTGCCGTTCTGAAAAAGACTAAACGCCTGGTTCTCGGAGCTTGGGGTTGTGGTGCACATGGCAATCCAGTCGGTGAAATCGCACGGCTATGGAAAGCCATCCTTCTACCGCGACACGATAAGTCGAAGGGCACCAAAGAGCGATGGGAACAGCTTGACGAAATTGTATTTGCAATCAAGGATCGCAATATGGCCCAGGCGTTTGCAGAAGCCTTTGGCGAGGGTCTTGAAAGGTCGGATGATGCCCAAGAAGAAGAGAAGGAGGAGGAAATTGATTTGGCTGATGTTAGGAGGCAGGAACTGTTGGGGAAGATTACAGAATTGGAAAAGCGCATTGAAAGCGTGGCGAATCCAAAAGTCAAGGAAGGGTTGCAAAGCATCCTTGAGGGGCTCGGGAGACAACTACCCGCAGATGAGGGGGCATTCGACGCTGAATAGGGATAAGAAGGATGTTTGGCCTGCTGTAAATTCTTCTAGTTGACTGCCTCTACAGGGTGGCATGCAGAAGTTAGGCTCAGACTGGTACATGCCAAGCTAGTGTTGGGTGTTGTCAAACACGAGGTCTACCTAGGTAATCCTCGGCAGTTGACTTCCAATGTTCATATTCCGCCTTTCTACCACATTCATCGTTCCTCAACCAATCAGCAAGCCAGCCATGCCGTGCACAGAAGTTCTTTGACCAAACTAATCTCGCTAGCCCCCACGGATGTTATATCCTAGCCTAGCTTCACCTCCAATCTCCAACCTCGTGGCCTCTGTTGAGCCGCAGTGCGGAGGCATTCCCGTAAGGTCGGAGCCGCCTCCGCATTCATGCCTTTTTCGACACTAGTTCCAAACATAATGTAACAAGAATTTTGAACATTCGCGGAATACAGATATCCACGATGATCTGGATGGATTGATATTATGTTGGTAATGCTCAAATCGAGCTTTGATCGACAGTACAAAAGCCGTTCGACCGAAGGCCAAAGTGGCCGGAATTCAACATCCCAGGGTAGTGAATGTTTGGGGAGCTAGTTTGTTGAGACTCTAGAACATGGCTAGCATACATTCACCGTCACTTGGATGATCTCCTGGGATCTTTGTCTGCGCTGACGGCCAGTTGTTTCCTTTGCTCAACACTAGCTTTACTATGGATCTATCCTCCTCTGCAGATCAATTACTGGGTCGACTGTGTTACGGCATTCAGATGCCGACGACGGTCTCCGTGGAGAGATCTACAGACTTGTCCATGACCCATCCGCCATGCATCTTGTCTGCATGGATGAAGCTTCGAGACCGCGATGTATCCCTGTATCTCCACCCCCAGATTGCAGTTCTCCATTGTTATGTTAATCCGGGGTAAGGGGAAGCTTAATCTTGCGTGATGCATATATAACCAGGTCGATGGAACGATGAGGTCCATTTTTCGGTCCCTTCACCACCTCACCACCTCATCATCTCGTTTATCTCATCCACCATTATCCCCTCACCATCTTGACAAACGCACGATACCCATCACCACTCCATCATGTCTCGCAGTCCCAGTGGAAAGATCGACACCGACCGCGCTGAGATGGAACATATCCAACCAGCCATGAGCATCCCGCTCTCCCCCGAACTATTCGAACAGCTATACCTCCAGCCCCAGAACAAAGTCAAGGGCGATCTCCGGAAGACTTTTGGCAATCCAACACCAGTTGGTAAGTCTTTGGTCGACGTTGGGGCCACTCTCGTGCTAACATAGGCAGCGTTGGCCGGCTTCTTACTATGTACTACACCAGCGTCCATGTCATTGCTGAATTGGCAAGGTGCAGGTGGATTCGCTGCCGCCGCAGTCGTGTAAGTTAAATAACTTATCAAGTCAGGATCAACAACTGATGACGATTCACAGCGGTGTCTACTTCGGTATCGGTGGTCTTCTGCTCATCTTGGGAGGACTCGGTGAATGGATTCTCGGTAAGAGACACTTTTGTTTACACCTCTCAAAGTACCCGTCTGACTAACCTTCTGATAGGAAACACGTTCCCATCTACCATCTTCTTCACGTTCGGCGGCTTCTGGCTAGCCTTTGGTACAACCATCGTTCCTGGTTCCGGCGCGTACAGCACGTATTCGACGACCAGTGCTGCTGCAGATGGTCTCAAGGAACCCTCCTTCTATGCGACTTTTGCCTTCTTCCTGGTAGCCATGGCTATTTTGTGCGTCGTATATTGCATTGCCAGTGTACGAACCAACGTCTGTCTGTTTGCTATCCTGGCCCTTCTTGTCCCATGCTGTAAGTTACATAGCTTTCCATTTGACACCCACGCGCTGACATTTATCTGTAGTTAGCTGTCTTTCGGCTTCTTTCTTCGCTGTTGCTCAGGGAAACTCTAGCCGCGCTCTTCAGTACCAGCATGTCGGTGCAGGAATACTCCTCGCAGTTACAATGATCGGCTGGTATATGTTGACTTCGATGCTACTTTTATCGGTCGACTTCCCAGTAATGCTGCCGCTAGGTGATTTGTCTACCATTATCCGTGGTCGTACTGAGGCGAAGCAAATCAGCAAGGGTGTCTAGAGGGTAACTTGTGCATTGATATGCGCGAGACAGATTATTGAGATTACATTTCGATGGATCTGTACTTATGGCCTCATGAAATCACGAAAACAAATTTACGGCGAGGAGAACTCGGGTGGGAGGGAGATTGTATCCTTGTTAATTTGGGAATTACTCAGAAGAGATACTATGTCAGAACAACGTGGGAATTATTAGACTTTAGTCTTGGAATTTAGAAATCGGTCCCCCGGAACTATCAATATCAGAATGTATAAAATAATTTGTTTCTATACATGGCCTATGAATTGACTATAATATCTTTTGGTGGACGTAACGGATGATGAGACTTGCGCCACAAAGCTTGAAGTGTCAATCATATTTTTTCCATCTCATCCATCATTTCAGCACAACTCCGTCATTATGGCATCAGCAAACCAACTCTTTACTTTTCTCGGATCAAGACAGAATTATTTAGAAACCTTGTCCAGCATTCCACAGAGTGGTCCAGTGTTACCAAAGCCTGTAGTGAGCCAGCTACGATGCTTGTTGGATACCAGCCTCTTCTGGTTCTCAAGACTCAGTGATACAAGAAAGCCGCCTGCCTTTTACCGAGGTAGCCACGCCGATGTCGGCTGAAAAGACTGGAAATAGTGCAACATGTAATTCTTATACCGTCACACAACTGAATAATGGTGCACGACAGAGTGGCTACCCGGTAGCGAGCTAATTCAGAATAAAAATGGATCAAATAGACTTGATCGACGAATTGTGATTCGATCAGGTCATCTATTTTTTTTTACCTGTCACATTCTTGGTTGATCAGGCTCATCTTGGACGCTCTAACATCGTATCCTATAGCTCTATACGCTTTCACCAATCAACACCAGTTGCCAAGCTCATAATCCCAGCAGGTAATCACGTCTCTGGGACCCTGGAACATTTCGTCCGATCGAGCAGATCACAAATGTGACCTGTAAATCCATTCAACTCGCCGAGTTGCTGGATACTAATATGCAACTCAATGCACTTGAAGACAAAACAAAAAAGCGAAGCATTAGTCCATGACTTTTTGTCAATGTCTCTCTTCAACTGATGTGAATCTCGCCGAAAGAGTGCCAGCCGTGTCTTGACAAAGCAAACATTGAGCTAGACGCTCTTCCATTTCTACGCGCGTCCTTGACTCAGTTTCAGCTTTCAGCTCCATGATGATCTTGTGTAACAACAGACAACGCACAGCCAAGGCAGCTGAGACATTCACAAGCCTCACTTGAAAGGAAAGGAAAAACTTTGATGTATTTCGGTATCTCCGGTCCGTCTCCGAGAGGACCCTTACATAAAAGATGGCAATCATTTTCCCAACCTGGTCTAGTCTGATCGATCACTAAACAAAACGCCCTTACGGCAAGTTGCGTTACAATAGGCCAGATATCTTAGCCCCGCCTCTACTGTAATCCATCCTAAACTCGTCCCTCTCTCCTCCCTTTGCTCCGCAAACCAGTTGTTATCATGACGTCCGAAGAATCTCGGAAATCATCCATCGAGGGCACCACCACCCAGCCAGAAGCTCGGCTGCGCTCTGCATGCACAGAGTGTCATCGTCGAAAGCAAAAATGCAATCGCCAATGGCCATGCAACAATTGCCAGAAGCGCAAGGTCGCTGACCAGTGTCGTTTCAGGGATGATTCCAAGGTCACATCGGGCGAGGATGCTTGGGCTGCTTCCCTGGAAGTCAAGAGGAAGCGCGACATGCACGGTGATGAGGGAGAGAGTGACGATGATGATGTCGGAGACGTTTTAGAAGCGATTGGCTATAGTCGTCTTCACATGTTGACAAAGCTTGACCAAGAAGTAAGCCGTCATTTTCTTTTCTTTGAGCAGCATATCGTATTCACACAGCCAAGTCAGGGAGTACCAACCCTTCTGGTCAATATTATCTCGATCCAAAAGACAGCGCTCAGCTCAAGCGTGCATTGGAGGTATTACCACCAAGACACATCGTTGGTAAGAAAGAACACCGATCTCGTCATTTCTGCATCGTTATCTCACATTTTCAGACACTCTAATCCAAAGCTTCCTCGATGTCGTCAACTTTTACTACTACATCGTCTATCCACCTCACTTCAGCAAAGAGTACGCTCGCTGGTGGGATGATTACACCAAAGGTCGACCATGTGGCGTTCAATGGACATGTCTTCTACTCATGGTCTGTGCATGTTCGGTCCAACACGTCGACAGCCAGACAAGTAGCAGAATTGAGAGCGAGCTTGGCACGTCTGTCAAAGATCTGACCCAAAAATATCACGATGCTGCTAGAGAGCTTCACAGTGCTATTCCTGTAGGATATGGCCATGTCTATACAGTCCAGTACCTACTGCATTCGTGTTACTGGTTCAAGGCCGAGGCACGGTTCGCAGAGTGCTGGCAGGTCCTTGGAGCTGTAGTCCGAGAGGCACAGATGATTAGTGAGTATCTTGTCAAGTTATCCGATGCGCAAAAGTTAATTGACATTGTCAGACCTTCACAAGAAGCCTGTAGACCAGTTGCCGGGTTTTGAGCTCGAAATGAAGAGACGACTATGGTGCATTGTGGATTCCTGGGACTGGTAAGAAAACACCCCCGGCTCCGACAAACTCTCGTACTTACATCACAAGGCTTGTTTGTTCGCTTTTAGCACGACCAATGCTCATCGACCGTGCCGAATGTGATATTGGTCTGCCTTGTCTTACAATAGAAGATTATCCAGTTTCGCCCATGCTGCATCTCAAGCTACAGTCTGAACTTGTCAGCCTGATCTTCAAGCGTTTCGGTGGACCTAAGCTCCTCACCGATCCTGCCGATATCAGAGATTACCAAAACATTCTGGAGGATTTCATGAAAACTTTCCCGCCTGAGTACGCCATTGATCATCCTAATACACCTACCAACGAGGATCTTCCATGGATTGCTCTTCATCGCCACTACATGCACACTTGCACTCTTTCTATTGCCCTAGGGCCTTTTAGAGCATTCTTGGCCAAGACGATGAGGCAATCATCGGCGTCTGCCGTCGAGCTTGAGTTTCGACTGACAGGTATCGATTACGCCCTTCGTCTGATGGACGCTGTTCATCGGTTCTTCGAGTACGTGTGGACTAGAGATACTACTTTTCATTTCGTGCCTTTCTGCATATTTGATACAGCAGCGCTTCTGTGCTCTGTCATTATCCACGCTGAAGACGGTCGTGTGCCACGTCGCGAAGAAGTAGCAGGTTCTATCGCGAGAGCATTCTCTACTCTGAAGAAGTTGCGAACTGCTACCACTACAGCCAAGGCTCCCTACGATATTTTACGACGGCTGATTAAGAAGCTGCCGTTATCATCTGGGATGCAGGCTGCTGATACTCATAAGAAGCGACGATATGATACTCCACCCAGTGGTCAAGGCTCGATGCCTGTCGCAGCACCTATGTCACAGCCAAGTGTGGACGAAAACCTCATGCCGCCGGCACCAATTCCTGTTCCATCCTCTGAGCCATCTCCTGTTCAAGTCCAGTACGAGCCATACGTCAACCCTGCCCCAGCGGCTCCTGGCAGGATTCAGACGGGAGGACAGTCATACGTGTCGCATCCTCACAACGGGACAGATCCAACTTATCAACACTACACATACACTGCCCCGCCACACATGCCATCGATTCCTGCAACGGCCCAGTCATCCTGGCCTGCCGAGATGAATAATGTATCTCACGTGCAGAATCTCACTAGCGCGCCTCCTCAAATTGATATGGGCTTCCAACAGATCTCTGATGCTGAGCTGGGAGATCTTGCCATGTTGTGGAATTGGGAGAGTTTGGATCTTGGTTACACCTCGAATCCTATCTATCAGGAAATGTGATTAATAGCAGTATATGCGTTGAAGACTAAGGTAGATTAGGCTTTCTTTGAATGATGAATTGCTGATGGAAGTGTAAGATCACTTTGGTTGTTTTGTGAAGTAAGCAAGAGTATGCCTGGGATGGTCGGTCTGTTTATGTATTTCTATTGCTGTGTACTTCAGTTTTAGCTGAGATAAATCTGGATTGCACCTCGATGAATTCATTTCTGGTCATTCCAAAACCCTTTTGCAACATCCAACTCTTTAAAGATCAACAGTTTCCATAAAATTAAATATTATCCATAACCCGTCTTGACAAACCACTTCGAGAAATGAGTAGAGCCTATCTGATCTTGACTGTGATTTTTCCAGACTTGACGTCGTAAATATAGCCAGTAATGGGAACATCCAACACCAAAGGACTCTTCTTCAAAAAATTGACATCGTCACGAACACTTTGTTCAAGATCACCGAAGGGCAAAAACGCAATGTGATCGACATCTTGATCGAGGTCCTTTCTGACCTTGGCCTTTAGGTCGAGATCAGAAAAGGTAAGCATACCGCAGTCGGTCTATACTCTGTTAGTCTACTTCGGAAACATGGCCAATACATAGAGTATACGGACGTGATGAACAATGACAATCTCTCTAGTACCGAGAAGTTGTTGCGATATGATAATGGAGCGAAGAGCATCAGCTGCTCGACCACCAGCGTTGCGAATGACATGTGCTGAGCCCAACTCAATTCCGAGTACTTGGGCGGGATCGAGACGAGCATCCATGCATGCCACTATGGCTACCTTTCTGCAGGCTGATCGTCAGTCAGCGATTTTTTGTTTTTGTTGGTAATTACGTACCGAGATGGTGGAAGGGCAAGATCACCCTTGTCAAAGTCTGTAGCATACTGCTCATTTGCAGCCTCATACTCTGGTGTGATTGAGAGAGAAAACATTCTGACTGAGGGCGAAGGTATGTCTCGATGATGATTTTCTGATAACGAATTGAGAATATGTGATGCTCTTATAACATCAACAAGAGTACCCCTGTACTCGCCATGTGCGGGGGTTATGTCGCAATCTGATACGTAGAGACGATAGTGAAACGTCGATACAATGGATGAAACTGGACTCACACTGCTTGGCACTCAGGGCCGTTGGAGCTTACTGTGTTTTGTCTAGGTTTCGTCGTAGTCTATTTTCCTGGTGTCTTCAAAGATTGACACATTTTTGAAGTCGACGTCAATGAGCGAGGATCAGATGTAGTAACAAGCACAAGGGTAGAAGGTCCAACAGGAACATATAGTTTGGGCAGCTCGGGCATCCACCCACTTTTCCAGAGACCTTCAACTTTATGTATACTGCACAACAACGCATCATGACTCCGATGCCTACGCATAACCCTCAGGGTATCAGAAGAAATGGCCGCTCGAGGTGTAGATGATAGAATTAGTAGGCCAGTTTATGCCATTTAGACTACAGGCTTAGTTTATTTATTTTTGTATCCTAAAGCTTAGAGGCCATCGTTTCTGCTACCCACTAGATAACCTTTTTGCCCTGCCCTAGAAAAAGGTTACAGGCACAATTTAACAATCCCTCCTGTTGCTGACTTTCTTCCAGTTTTTTTTCTCTTCCTTTCACTAATAACCACAACAAGATGCCTGTCTCAGCAGAAACGAAGACACCGATTTCATGCTCCACTTCCTGCCACTTAGAGCATACGTCGTGCCTACTTCACTGATTGCCAGAGTGGAAATCTTCTTAAACTCTCACCCACTGGATCCCATGTCCCTGAACACTGCACTGCAAGCTATCAGAGTCTGGCTAATAATTCAGTAAACGGAAAACCTGGCTGCCAAAGCAGTCACTTACTGTAAATACGACACCAGAGCAGCCATTCAAAACCCAGTACCCAATATGAGCCTGGAATTGTTCATCCTGGGAGGCGGAGGCGGCAGGCTGAGGCTGGAAGAAGGAAGTGATGGAGTCCCATGCCAGTCGAGACTTGCGAACTTCGAAGTCCGGTTCGGCAACAGCATTAATCCAGTCCGCGAGCACTGGCAAGAAAACAGCGGGATAGCCCTTCTTTGCAGCATTTACCCCGTTGTCAACAATATGCACATTGGGTTTCCCGTGATATGCAAGGTGATTGTTGATGACAACCAGAGGGTATACTGCCTCGATCGAGAGCACATGAGGGCCGGCAGTCCAAGAAGTCCCAAGACCAGTATAGTCACAGACGCGTGACAGGTATCCGTTACTTGAACCATTCTAGGAGCCATTTAGCGAGCTCATCACCCATTCGATGATATCCTTGCGCTCCTGGGCCAAAACTTGACGATCACACGCGGGGAAATGGCGATCGATCATTTCGTGGTTGACAGTTAACGATGACCGATAATGCGCCTTGCAGTCTTCCTGGGTGCAGAAATGATCATCTGCTGGGGTGCTGCAGGCTGGGGCCTTACACGAATGAGGCCGCTTGATTCAATGACCGGAGCAGGCAAGTCGACTGCGAGGATCTCCTGGATGCTGGTACCGGCATGCTGTTCGAGGATGTCTTCCAGCTCATCAAACTCGTCAAGCTCGGCAGGATCGACGTCTTTGACCGGGTTGTAATTCTCGTCATCAAGGTCCTCGTCATCCTCATCGTCGATCCGCTGCAATTTGATTGGCTGTGCAAAGGCCGGATTGGGTGTCTCTTCTCGGGGCCTTTTGGGGCTCCCTTGACGGGCGAGATGGGACTGCGACGATATCAGTTGGGGTACAGGGACAACTGGAACATGCAAGTATGGCGTACCATTGGCAAAGACGGGGAATGTTCTGACAGGAGCAGGCTCAGGAGCGGGCCTGGGGATCGGTCCGGGAGCGGGAGCGGGTTGGAGGTGGCGGCGGCAGGCTGAGGCCGGAAGAAGGAGGTGATGGAGCCTTGCTTTCCGTCAGAGACGGGGGCTGCGCTAGACTTCTTGGTTCCTGATTAGTCGTCAATACTGGTCTCCTGCAATTGAAAAGAAACAACTTACGACGAGCCATCGTGAGGAGGAGCCGACGGTTTTGAGGTCGGAAAGAAAAGAGGAGAAAAGGGGGGAGGTACGACTGTGTCACAAAGGTAAGTGTTCAAGCTGCGAACAGAAACGAACGCCTCGAGGCAGTCCGTCAAGAGAATTGACAAATGCTTTCACAGGGGTAAAGGGATACCGGACCTAGGGAACGGCAGAAGAGCTCACGATACAACCAGTACAGGGGCGAGAATTGGGTAGCGAGGCAAGACGGAAACGTGGTAGTGGTGGCTCATGAGGAGGAAAGGAGCAATTGGGATTTATATGGGAGGGCATGAGGCTGGAAACGCGTGCCTTAGTATGGCGTGTAAATCGCGTCTGGTTGGGGGCGAGGAATCGCGGTTGAGGGCCGAGCAGAGGTAGGCGAGCGGGTAAGGGGATGGCTTGGGACAGCAGCTTGACAGACAAAACTAGATGATGGCTTGCATCCCCTAGCTCTGTGTATTATGGGATTTGTCTCTTAAGAGGGCCTTCCAGGGTCTTAGATGAAGCATTACGACGAGAAAGAGTAGAACTACATTACTGAATTCGATTTTGGAGTCCATAATGGACACCGTCGTCGAAATTGCGCTATGTTTGCTGTTCTATAGATTGACCTCTGGACTCTAGAGGCTAGGGCTGCTGAGAATACGCCTCGGATGCCATTCCACAGCGACCAGTACATCTCTTGGCTTCTGTGTCATCAGGCTCAGATGTGCCACTACTCATTCTACTTCTTTTCCCTTGCTGATATCTCTAGGCTGCCGGATAACAATGCACTCATTACTGCTATAACACAGTCGGTTGTGCAAGACATGATGTGGCTAGACAACGCTGCCCAAGCTGTATGACTGCTGATGCCACACTGAGTATGAGTGAGAGCTAACTATTGCAGATTTCTACCATAAAGGTTCCCGGGTATTTTATCCCCGAGGTTTCGGAAGGAACACGCAGCTACTACGTCGTCGTCGCTCTTCCCCCAGAATTCATCCCGGGTTTCGATGCTGCCTGGCGTCGTTTGACCAAGAACGCCGATGCATTCAATCTTCTCATCTGGGGCTCCAAGAACATGTCGTCGCCTCAAGCCGATTGGTATGTACCAACCAGCCTGAGCCGCTTGGGAGCCCATCAAATAGTGACAGATAATAGGGACTGCAAGCTCATGGACTACCCAGCGACCCTGGACCAGCTCTCCGACCATCCGACCAACGACCATGAGATCGTCTTGCTTGTTCGCCGCCCTCAACCTGGTGAGAAGCGCAATGACAAGGGACGCGGCAATATGTACCACGTCAAGACGTACCCCAACCGGAAGGAAGCCGACAAAGCATTTGAGCAGAGCGAGGACCATTAGGAATGGCTCTCTCTTGAGTTTGATGCTGGCGTCATGGAGGCTCAACGTCAGGCCAATTCTATTCTTAAATTCCGCCACAACGCTCGGCCCTCCAACCCTGGGGCCTATGAGTTACCCATTGATCCTTCAACGAACGCTGTGTCAGAAGACCCGAGTCCCTCCCAGCGAAAGACCTACGAAAATGTTTGCGGCCGTATGGCTCTTCACCGAGAGGTTATGCGAGGGTCTGGTTTCTACCACTGGATGACCTCCAAGCCTCCTACCTCTCCGGTACCCAAATCCGAGGCCCTTTCCTTAGAGTCTGAGTCTGATTCAGCCGATCTTGCTGTCACATCATTACGTACCCTCCCTGAGATCAACTTCTTAGGCATCGGTGATGATGTCTACGCAGACTCAATTGTTGAAGAAGCTCTTCCAGAGGATGGCGCCCGTTTCCGAGGATACCTGAGCAATCGCCCCTTGGGCCTTGGTATTATCACAGCCGTATGTACCCAACAGTCACCTTGCGAATATCTGAACTAACGGTTTCTAGGGTGCTGGGTTCGGCAAGACTACTGCTGGCGCAGCAGCTACCCTTGCTATGGAAGCCAAGGTTGGCAAGGTCCTTTGCTCAGGCCCTACTAATGTAGCGATTGACAACTTCTCGCACCGTCTCTTCGCTCGCAGTCAGGCAATTACTGATCGCTACAACAAGGGTAAGGCTGCGGGTGACCCTACCCGCCGACGCTACAAGCTTGTCGTTCGCGCCTATAACCCTATCCATGAGCAAACGGCCATCACTAGCCTTTTGAAGGACCCCAATTCTGGCGAGAACGCTGCCCCGACGAGCGCTTGGAAGATCCCTTCTAAATGGAAGCTACCCCTCTCATGCGCCTTCTGGGTTTTGTTGGCGCTTGGGTCCCCCATTACTGGTCGCGAATTGCATCCTGATGACCCTGTGTTCGTGCATGAGCTTCGGGATCGCATCATCCAACGTAAAGATCTCGTCCCTCTGTCCGAGGTTGCTCAAAGTACCATCACCTGGGAGGCATTTACTCAGGTACACTCGCCGAATCAGTATCTGGGCACCATTGAGGGCCTCCTCTTTGCTCTTGTGAATAAGGCGGACCTTCTCTGTGTTACTCCCGCTTCCAGCGAGTACCATAAGAACTATCGTGAATGGAAGGTGGTTACAGCTCGGGCTGTTGCTGTTGACGAGGCCGCTTGCATGTCTCGAGCTGACCTTTGTTGTGTCTGGCGAAATACCCTTTTGCCTTGTTTCTTGTTTGGGGATCCTCGACAACTTCCCCCTACTGTTCTCACCAAAAGTGATACCTTTCCCAACCCAGATCATTTTGTGAACCGGTTCTCAAGTTATGGGGAGGTATCTGCGATGAGTGCCCTCATGGCCTCTGGGCTCCCGGTCTACCGCCTCAAGGTCCAACTTCGCATGGCCCACGGGATGTTTGACCTCGTGTCCAGCGTTATTTACCCCGACGTACCCTTGACCTATCACGCCAGTCGAGCTGCGAGTAACCCGGAGTTCAAGGTCGGTCACGAAATCGAGGCATATCTGCACGGCAAGTTCCCTGAGTTGAGTGCTCCCAGCGAGGCAACGCTCCGACCTGTTTTCATTCATTGCAAGGGCTCCCGTGTTTTTACGGATCCCAAGACAGGCTCCAAGCGCAGTCGTGATCAAGTCACAATCGCCCTTGACGTACTCAACGGCATGGTGGAAAAGCTGAAACTCGACCCCAAAGGCGTCGCAGTCATTGCCCCCTATGCTGCCAATGTCAAGCTCATCAACTCTATGCGACGCATCTACCCTGCCTTGCATGCACTCCCAGATGCTGCAACAATCGATTCCTTCCAGGGTCAGGAGAGCATCATCACCCTCGTCATCATGGGTACTGCGCACCCCCAGCCTGGTCCTGGTTTCACCCAGAACAAGAAACGCCTCAACGTTCTTCTCACCCGACAGAAATGTGCTCTTATTATTGTTGGTGACATCAATGTCAGCGACCCTTTCCGTCAAGGCATCAAGGAACCAATCTTCACTGTAGAAAATACCGCTGGTGAAGTGAGTTTCGTCAAGGCTCCTGCTCTCCGTGCGGTCTATCGTGGTTTGAAGGAAGCTGGGCGTGTGGTCACTGTGAATGTGAAGGAGACGGGCAAGGTTGGTGATCCTGGTGCGAAGAGCACGGATGGTTGAGGAGGTTATGGCGGTGACAATGAATGAATCAGATGTGATATTACCAGTCTTAGAACTAAGTCTGAGGTTAAGTCGCTTGTGTTGATGTATAATGGTACTAATAACGTTATTGTCGTCAATAAAGTACCAGTTGTTATTTACAACCAGTCGCTTAATGGCACCGACATTGCTAGGCACTTAGATGTTTCGTGGCAAATAACGTTATCGCCAGCCAGATAGTTTATGGCTGCCTTAGTTGTCTCTCGGAGGCCCAGCTGCGTGCAACAATGGCTTTGAAGTATCGCATAGGTACCAGTGGTTTGCGTAGCCGGATAGTCTTGCCGTTTGCCTCGGTCAGGTTTTTTTGGGGGCCCATGCTTAGAGAAAATAATCCCCCTCTGTGGGGACATTGACAATATTGCCGTCTTGGTCTTCAATAGTACCAGAGTCGTAAGAGGCGGCGATCATTCGGTCTTCCTCTTGCCTGCGTGCCGCGTGGGAGCCAAGAAGGTTCTGGTGGAGGGGTTCGGCCGCGAGCATCGTCGGTGTCTTCATCGGGTCCCACCTCGAGCTCAGCTATCAAGTAATCGGAATCGTCGGAGTACGGGTGCTATGTTTATTTCCTAAGGCTTCGGCTGAGAACTTTAAGAGACAGCAACCCAGTTTCAGCCCTGATCGGAGTTGGGAGCAAAACTTACCCAATGCGGCAATCCTGTGTTGGTTCACTACTAACCCAACGGGGCCGACCATGTCCAACTGACAGCACGTTTGACAGGAGATTAAAGTCAGGCCACGATGTCGATCATTGCGGGGGGATGTCGCTCCGTCAAATTGACTTTGGCGGCCCTAGAGAGGAATGGATGCGGAAGATTGAGTGCAAACATCATGAATCATAGCTGAACTGTAATAGTGTTTAAGCGTATATCGTCCAACGACAGTTGATAACCTTGAAGCTTAAGTCGAGGGATCGGCAGTCAGCACATCCCGTCCCGTTCCCTTGCGAATTTGATGTTCATCGAATGAGTCCGTCAATTGTCCGTTCACAAATGCTGTACAAGGCATTGAACGCAGTTCAAATGTTTGAAACGTAGCGAAATAATATTAATCGCGATATGCTAATAAATACAAGGATATAATGCTCTTTCATCTTATGTACACCTCTCCATTCCTTTTTCCATTTCGTGAAAATAGATTTAAATGCAACGTCCGTCCAATCGTTACTCGCCGGCAGTCCGGCTGCTTCTATAGTTTATGTTCATAATGATATATGATTTGCGTATGTGAGGGAGTGTGTGTATGTGGTTGGAGATAAGCCGTTTAGGAAGAAGCTTCCTCGTCGGTGACACCCTCACGGGCGGCCTTGGAGGCGTGGTTGTGGCCGACCCACTTGGAGGAGGTAATGGGGTTGACCTTCTGGACGTACATAGTGTCGATCTCCTCGAGAGTACGGTCCTTAGACTCAATGACGAAGAAGAAGACAATGGCGACCAGGGCAGCACAGCATCCGGCGTAGACGAGACCGTAGAAGTAGTCAATGGCATCAGTGATGAAACGAGTGCTGGAAAGTGTTAGTGTGAGATCAATACAAGGTTAAATCAAGGTTAACTTACAAGAAACCAATGAGGAAGTTGAAGAGCCAGTTGGTAGCAGTGGCGATGGCCATGCAGCGGCTGCGGTACTGGGAAGGGTACATCTCGGCGACGACAGCCCAGACAAGAGGACCCCAGGTGGTAGCAAAGGCAACGATGGCCAAACAAGAGAAGGTAACAAGAACGGTACCAGCGGCGGGGGTGTTGAGAGGGTCCTCACGGTCGAGAGCGAAGTGACCGACAAAGGCGTAGATGAAGAAGCACATCATCATCCAAGCAGCACCAATCATCAGAGAGATACGGCGGCCACACTTCTGGACGACATAGAGACCGCCAAAGGTGCATGCGCAGTTGACAGAGCCGAGAATGAGCTGGGTGACGTAGGAGTCCTTGAGACCAGTGGAAGCAAAGACAGTAGTACCGAAGTAGAAGAAGAAGTTGATACCAGTGAGCTGCTGACCAGCCTGGAGAGTGATACCGAGGAGGGTACGGTACATCATGCGGGGACCAGTGAAGATCTCGACCCAGCGGGTCTCAGGCAGAGATCGCTCCTCGTCAAGCTTCTCACGGATCTCATCAATCTGGCGGTTGACACTGGGGGCGTTGATGTCGAGACCAGCAAGGTTGGCGATGGTCTTGCGAGCTTCCTCCTCCTTACCCTTACGGTAGGCGAATCGGGGGGACTCGGGAAGGAAGAGGATGCCAACACCGAGGAGAAGAGCCCAGAGGAAGTTGAGACCGTTGGGGATTCTCCAGGAAGCGCTGCCGGCGTAGTGGTTGGTACCCCAGTTGACCATCTCGGCACACCAGATACCGAGGGTGACGAAGAGCTGGTAGCACGAAACGATGATACCTCGGATGATGGCAGGAGCACTCTCAGACTGGTACATGGGGACAGCGACGGAGAGAGCGCCAACTCCAAGACCAGTAACGAGTCGGCCAATGGCGTGTTGGTACCAGGCATGCTGGGAAGCAACCTCAATGACAGTGCCGACACAGGTCCAGAGAGCAGAGATAGAGATGGTAGTTCGACGACCAATGGTGTCGCAAAGGTTACCAGCAACAAGAGAGCCGAACAAGCATCCAATAGAGAGAAGACCGGTGATTGTTCCTTGTCGTGCTGCGCTGAACTCGTATGTACCATCGCCGTTGGGGACTCCGAATCGTTCGCCATAATCTTTCATCATGAAATAACCGGAAATCTGTCCAGATGAATAACCGAAGATCATGCCTCCCATCTACAAGATTGAATAAGTTAGTTTTGAATCATTTGAATCAATTGTGTTGTTGTTGACTTACAGAGGCGACCAGGCCCATGAAGCAGGCCAGGAAGGTGATGCGACCATCAGTGTCGGGAGTCTTTCTCCTCTCGAGATGCTCGCCTTCAGCAGCATGCTCTTGGCGTTTGCTACTAAAAAACTTCATATTGAATAAGTCAATTGACCAATTGAGTGTAGAATGTATGTGTGTTTGCTGTACACAAGATGTAATGTGGTGGTGAGCTGGAACAATAAAGTGAAGCAAAAGGAGAGCGACGAGGTGCCTTTTTTACTATTCTTTATTGTGGAGATGATCGTCGAGTACCATCGCGAGCACCGAAAGACCATGGGTCCATCTCATGACATTTGATGGTCATGCTCGAAAGCAAAAAAAAAAGCTAACTCAAACCCCGGGGGGCTTGAAGCAAACGAGTTGCGGAGACTGACGTGGGTGAGAAGGTAAAAAAGACTTGGAGTAAGAAGCGGAGCAGCTGTGAAGAGTAGAAAGCCCGGAAAACTAACGTCATGGGGTATGCTTATGCTTCAGCTTTGCAGTTGTTGGTAGCAATTGAGTAAGCATTCCTGGGTTGATGCTATGGGTATGTTCTCCATCACCAAGTTGAACGGACCACTATGTGTCTAGTTTGTCTACACGCCCCCCCTTGTGGACTGATTGGTTCGTCGGAGGATTCCTAGTCCACCTTGACCAGATTCATCTCCGTTCAGAAAACGGTGGACCGATCAAGTTTGCCGTGTGAGGTCTACGTGGAGTGACAATTTTTTCCTCTCTTCCATTGCCGGCCTCCCTTCGGCATTGATGACGCACTTGAACCCTTCTCTGGCTGATGAATGGGCCCACGTGACCCATTCTTTTCTTCCAAGATCCATTCTTTTCTTCTCTGTGGTTTCTGTTCTAGTCTAGTCTCTTGGCGTCGTCGATGATCTGATCTCGGCAGAGTAAGAGTCTGCGTTGGCGGCGATCCAACAGCAGAAGCAGAAGCAACAAGACATGTCGATAAACATCAAAGTGAATGATTAACTATTGCTTTGTCCAAACCAATTTACTATAGTCAATTCCCATCGTCTTCTTCTATGAGCTTCTCAAATTGTCTCGACACTAGTCAGCTTCTTCCTCATATTTCCGACGCTCTCGCCTTGTCCTTTGCTGAGCCCCATTTTCCCTGATGACATGACACCGAGAGACGCCGAGTCTCGGTCCGACTGCTTTAGGAAAGGCAGGTTTCGGCACTCGCGCAGATTTTTATTTCCGATTGTCAGAATCTGGTGTTTTCTTTTTTTTTTTTAATCGCTATTGCCTTGGAAATCGCCCATTGTGGCCAACCAAATTATGATGTTATTGTCACGGCACTTAGACTCCCGCAGGACACCGGATCTCATCAGATCCTTTTTTATAACGGTATATCCGAACCAACGGCCAAGATCTGCCTACATTCTTTTTTTTAGACTTAGGTAATCTGTCAACAGCCCATTCTCACTCGTACTCAATGGTGAAAACTCGGCCAAATATCTCGTGTCTTATCCACGCCGTTGAGACTCGCCGAATTGAGCGGAGCACTTTTCTTTGTATCTGCTCCATATTCGTCGCAGCCTTCGTGGATTGAGACCAAGTAATATCGCGGTGGCTCGGTGTTACTGATAAGCCTTGGGAAGTCAATTGGAACAGAACAGAGCAGGGCATGCGAGATAACACCGAGAGCTGCGACAGTCTCATCATTACCCTTTCTGGTA
This sequence comes from Fusarium nodosum, assembly GCA_014898975.1. Taxonomy (NCBI): domain Eukaryota; kingdom Fungi; phylum Ascomycota; class Sordariomycetes; order Hypocreales; family Nectriaceae; genus Fusarium; species Fusarium nodosum. The sequence goes on from JAAVUE010000015.1 coordinate 1,026,315, forward strand.
GGCAAAGTTAGACTCGCATTCCAAGAATTGTTGGTGATGCTTTTCAGGCCATGTTACCATCATCATTGCCATCACCATTGCCATCCATCACCTGTCTGTCCCTCAAACTCAAAGTCACACATCACAAGACTCGTCCTCGAAGCCAGCCTTCCTCTGCCCTTCCCGCAGAGCCTCCTTTACCCCTGAACCCATCCATAACATCATTACCCATGCTAATGCGGCTCTGCAACGGGTGGGAACGCCATGGTGGATGGTGTGGTTGCTATTACTTCTCTACCGTACCCACACGGGCCGAAAAAGGCACTCGGCGATACTCGATTTTTAGTCTCCACCCATTTAGTCCAGTCTAGTCTAATCCATGACTGAGGCTATTCGGACCCGAACGTTTGAGCCGTTTTCCCATGCTTTTTTTTTACGTTACGTTACGTTACCGAGCCTCACTCCCTCCATCCATCAATTCCTCACTCCCTTCCCTACCTAGCGACAACTGCGAGCAATCGCGGAGAAGCAACAAAGCACCAGATCGCGGGTTGACATGATATGGAGAAGCGCCGTATCCTTGGAACAGGCCAAGTCTAGATCATGGAGGGCAGGAGAAACTCGGAATGCACCATCGTCAACAGTCGACAACGGCCTGATTCATAGCATCTTGTCGAATGACGTCTACATAATTCGACATTCTCGTGACAAACTATTGACAAAGTAATACATACACATGAACCGAAATTAGTTAGGATTAAACGTCCGGAGAATTTGCAGTCTGGAACGTTCAGGCAGATGAGCGTGTGACCAACTCAACTTTTCTAAAGGGGTCTCATATTAATATCAGACTTTAACTAACAAGCTAGCACTGTTGAAAGTCAGAGCTTTTCATGTAAAACGCCGTGGCTGCCGCCATCACAGCCATCCTCTACTTCAGACCTCGACGAAACCGTTGGCGTACAACGTCTCACCAAGCACAACCTTCTCCAAGATCCAGTCCCCTCACATTCTTCCCCCATCTGGGGGAGCATAAGCCGTCATAACATCCGCACAGGAACCCAGATCGGCGTCTTCAACAGCTTCCTCGGTCTTACCCACCGGTACCCTCTTTCTTCCCCAGTTCCAATCACCGTCATGGGGAACAAACGAGACGAGGCCAAACTCTCGGTCGAATTTCTCCAACATACGCCGAAGGGCCGGGTTTTGGGTCCGTCGCCTCCCCCAGAGAGACCAAACTCTCCTCCGCACCACCCCCTTTTTCTCCCGTGCATGTATCCAGTTTCTTTATTTTGGCTTATCGGTCCTTTGAAGGTCCGGAGAGAGAGAGGGCGGGCAAGCGAAAGTTTCTCATCCCGCATCCTCCGCATTTGCGAGCATTTTGCGGGTTGCAGTGGAAATTTCTGCTCCTCACATGGTGCTGTCCGATGTGCATAAACGTGTGATTTCGGGATCACGGTCCGTTGAAGTTTTCATGTGGTAAGTTTTGCGTAAAATATAGATTTTCCATCATATCATCAGATTTTTTTGGTGTTTCTAGAATACCGCATCAGAATTTCATGACCAAAACATCAGAACTACCCTATATGCTGCGGCTTATGAGAAGGGGCAAGCTAGAGGGATATTAAAAGTATTATCAAGATGTATTATGGCTTCGTAAAGGCATAGCTTAGTATTTCACTTACAAGTGTGTTGTTCAAACTGAATATTTAGCTTTGCAAGACAACAAGGAAAATGAATAGACAATGCGCTATGAATTCTGAAATGATACGATTGAACAGCTATAGTACCCTTTGGAAAGTAAAAGATCACTGTCGCTTTTGACCAAGACCAAGAGAGAAGGCCAATGGGACACAGACTTACTGTCTAGTTGTGCCTGTGCTACCGTTCCATGTCTCAAAATGATTAAGCTTCGATAGCACGGACTAGTCCTTTCCATCTTTGGATGCCAGTCTTCGCATATCTTTATTCACAAAAGCCTATCTATGGTTGGGCCACAAAGCGTGCGAGTGCTTCCATGGTCTTGACTCGATGCTGGAATGTGGCTGCCTCGTAGTGCTTGCACAGCCACTGTCAAGGCTGGCATCTTACGATTATGATATCACTGCTATAGCAGTACCTGCATGAATGCGAATATTAGACGAGCGTATACGAAATTCCATCTAATCTCGAATTAGAAAAGGCCTTTTCTCTGCGTGATCTGCGAAATCACCCTTACCACATCTTGGCCGAGCAATCTGAACTCTCTGTAAGATAGGTCCCGGCATATATGAGTATGTTAGCAAATAATCGAATACCCTCAGTTTCTTGGCCGAGACTTGTAGCCTTCAGCGAGACTATAACTCAGGATGGCAATTCGTCAACCTGAGCTTGAGTGTCAGAGGAATATATTTCGAACTTTAGAGATATGGCGTCAAGAACAGATTTTATACATGCCTTATCACAAACATGAGTATTACAAAACAAAACAATCTTTTTAGTTGATTCCAGTGGTTGCTCCGCGTCACATAGGGTACCTACTTCACAACTGTCGAGTCGGGCCGGTAACAATCACACCAATCTCTCAAGGCTGAATTCCCAGCATGCTCTACCACAACCTACAAGACCCTTACCGGGTATCTCTAGAGTTCTCTTAATGCTGAAATTTACATGTCGGCTCTTGAATTGAATCTTCTCTATTGGTCTATCGCGGCCTGTCCAGCCAGAACCATTCAATAGCAGAACATCTCAAGTCTCGTCGTTGGCATGCTACCAATTTTGGAGGCAGGAAACTGCCAACCGTACCTTGGCAGGGAGCCGATTAGGCATTATACTGGAGCACAAAGGATTAAACTATCATCATGATATATATACTAGCTCTCTTAACTTCTTTTTTTTTTCCCTTTTAGTCCAAGAAGTTGCCACAAGCTTGAATCGATCAGTCACTTTGAATGTGTTAGCAGCAATACATCGTCTCCACCACACTAGACTGGTCGACCAGATAATCAGGCTGGTTATGAAGGTATATGATCAGTTCTGTATCCTCCTGTTATAATTCCAAATTGGAAAGTCTCATGCAACCATTTTCCCAGATCACTCACCCCCATGTCTGACCAAGTACTGCATGCCCCTCTGCAACTTGACGCACTGCAGATCCCCCAAAGTTGATCCCAAGAAGCAAGGGTCTTTCGGCTTATGATGGGACGAACCTTGCTCTTGGCAGTATCAATCGTTTCCAAGAATTCGGGTTGTTAATATTTTCCGACCGATCCTTTGATAGCCGAGTGTTGTTTCTATGATATTAGCCTCCGCAACTATTCTCAAGGTTCACTTTCTTGCTTGATTTAGTCGTGAGAATTCATACCAAGTTCGAAATCTAGCGGTAAATGAACAGCTTAGAACATTTGCAGTGTTTGTTATTTTAAATGAGAAAGGTCTGGTTTCAACACTGCCCCCAAAGTCCGGAGCACTGCAGGAGGTTCCAAATAAGACACCAGGCAAGCCAGCTCATGCGGGTACAGGAATACACAGCACAAAAATGAGAGCCCAGTCCATGGATACCGTTGCAATCCTGTTACCAAATGCCTGCGAAGATCTTGTCTGGACCTCCAAGTCACATATTCCGATCATAATAAGCTTAAGTAAACTTCCATTGGTGGACCCATTTCCGGGATACTCTACCTGGAAAAAGCCACCAATCCAGACCGATTTTCACTGCTAGCTTCTCACCATCCCCATGTTTGACTTGTGACTTTTAGGAATAGAGCTCGCATTACCCCAGGATTTGGCAAAAATGCTTGTTTAACAGCTGACTCGATCTAGAACATCGAGGCGGTGTGATTGGTCTCCCCAAATGAGAAGTTGTGTAATGGACAGACGGAGAATCTGAAAGCTTGTTTCCTCGAATGAGCGATGAGGGAAGCTAGAGATGTAACATCAAACGGAGTTTCACCTGGAGAACTAGTTTTCCTCTTTGGGATTCACCCGTCAATTCAAGATGCTCATTGGTGCGAAGAGTATGGGATGCCTCTGAGCAATAATTGATACGTTGCGGTCAAGATAGTCAAGATATACAAGTGATGGGTAGTATATAAAGAATGGTGAATCCGACAAGCCAAGAGCCTGGCATCACTTCACCAGCAACAACACAACCAACTCGACTTCACCAAGCCATCTCCGGTACCAACCTTAGCTCATCATGAAGTACGCTACCATCCTCGCCCTCGCTGGCGTCTCTTCCGCCGCTGTCACCAAGACTCTTCCCAAGTCTGCTGGTGTCACCTCTTTCCCTACTGCTGTTCCCGTCAAGGGCAGCTATGATGGTGGAATGAAGCGATTCGAGCGAAGCAGTAAGTTTCAATCGCACTCTTAATAGGACGATAGACTAACATGGGCTAGCCAACGTTTGCCAAGGACAGACAGAGACTGGTGAGAAAGACGCCATGTTCATTCTTGAGGCCGGCGCCACTCTTTCCAATGTCATTATCGGTGCTTCTCAGGCTGAGGGTGTCCACTGCAAGGGAACTTGGTAGGTCACGATGTCACTGTATCGTCCTTTCAACTCTAACCTTGCCATTAGCACCCTGAACAACGTCTGGTGGGCCGATGTTTGCGAGGACGCCATCACTCTCAAGCAAACCAGCGGCACATCTTACATCAACGGCGGTGGTGCCTTTAAAGCTTCTGACAAGATCGTTCAGTTCAACGGCCGTGGCACCGTCCAGATCAAGGACTTCTACGCGGAGGACTACGGCAAGCTGGTCCGCAACTGCGGCAACTGTAAGGATAACGGCGGTCCTCGTAATATCATCATCAAGGACTCTGTCGCTGTCAACGGCGGTGTCCTATGTGGTATCAACACCAACTATGGCGATACCTGCAAGATCACCAACAGTTGTCAGAACAGCGGCAAGTACTGCGATCGCTACACCGGTAACTCGGATGGCTCTGAGCCTTCCAAGATTGGATCCGGTCCTGATGGAACATTCTGCACTACCAGCGGTGTGACCAAGAGCTGCTAGATTTCTTCATGAATTATTTGTTATGAGAGACGAAAGGGTTGGTCTATTACTGTAGTAGCGGACGCTTGGTGAATTGGGTCTAATTTCTGTATATATTCACTTGGCTATTTACATATCCTCAATGACATACAATTATACGATCAAACACTTTCAATCATGTAGACGTTCAACTTACCTGTTACTTAGGCGTGTTGGAACAATTTATTGTTAATTTCAATAAAGGTTATAATGGATGGCTGGTGGAAAGGTAAAGGATTTCTTACTTTTTGTGAAGTCTGTTCCTACCCAAGTGAAGCTATATGCTTGCAAATAAAAAAATAAAAATAGGGGGAAAAAAAGGTTCCCTGCATCTCCTACAGGTTTATCTGTTCTTGTTCATCATTTGAACGATTAAAAAAAGATAGACTAAAAAGGCAAAAGAAAGAATGAGGAACACCGGATTTGAACCGATAACCTTCAGGAATCCCCGAGTTACGCTGTTAGACAGCTAACTGGAATCTGACGCGCTACCGTTGCGCCAGCTCCCCATCTTGTGGTGATAAAAGACTTCCTAATGGGGCTTATGTACCAAAAGCAACAGATTGAGGGACAAAGAACAGATTATCATCTGATCAAATCTGCTGCTTGCAATTCTCCGCGTCGGGATTGTTTCCTTAAGAAGAAAATAGTAAAAAAACAAGGTGAGGCAAACGCGGCATCTCGCTTAAAATAATTGACGAAACAAGCATATTCGCAAATGCAAGGGGCGCAACGTGAAGATCGACATCGGAACCTTTTTCTTAGCCTCTAGAATTCAAGATTCGCCTTCCAAAACTCGGCAATATATCCCCTGCAATGCTTGAAATGGCCGACAATTGCTCGTGATTGGGACTTTTGAGAAACTCTATCAGTTCCTGCTAATCTCTCAAAAGGTCCTCTGATATCCTACGATTTAGACAAAACATCAAGACCTTTTGACATGCTCAGGGGATCACACATGAAACCAGCTCCCTAGCCAGGCAATTGATCGTCGCCATTGGTTAATCACCTCGGTCGACTTGGTTTCATGGCAGATTGGCCATTTCGCAACTCTCATTGGTGAGGGATCAACCATGCTAATTCCCAACTCCACAGGCCTGGCGGTAATGAAATAACCAGTCATGACACAATACCAAGGTGGCTCATTAATTATGCACTCCTTTTGCAATCTTCGCTCCTGTGGCGAACTGTGCATAGTCGAACTTGGGCACTGCACGAAACGTTTCGGTTGGTTGAGGCTCGAACAGTTAATCATTATGCTATACCTCGACGGGGACCGCGACAGATGGGATCGACAAGCGGTTTAGGCAGGTAATGGCTGCAGACAAGGATGTCGACTATCTCGGACGATGGCGATCATCGGAGCAGCGCACATGTCTTGTTACGATAGGCTTAGGTGCCGAACGACTACCAACAACCGAGCATAGACGATGGACCAAGATTAAAGGAGATGAAGCATTCGAGATAAATAGATGCTCTTGTCTCCAGAAACTTCAATCTCGTCTCTCATCACACTCAGCTCTTCGGTCTTTACAGCAAAGTCAACAACTACATTCACTTACTCACAAACACTCTCTTTTTGTTTTTTTCAAACACCAACTTCACCATTCACTATTTCAAAATGCGTTCCGCTACTCTTCTCGCTCTTTTGCCCTTTGCGCTGGCCGCTCCTTCAGCCTCAGTCTCTCGACGAGCTGAGCCCGCTCCTGTCATCCGCCCTCGCGGCGTCAAGCTTGTCGATGGCAAGTACATCGTCAAGATGAAGAGCGGTGTCCGAGCTGCCTCTGTTGACAGCGCTGTATCGACCATCCAGGCTGATGCCGATTACACCTACACCAAGAGCTTCAGTGGCTTTGCTGCTAGTCTCAAGGATGAGGAGATTGAGAAGCTTAAGCACGACCCCAATGTCAGTCATATAGACCCCAGTCAGTCAGTCAGAGTAATGTTAACAAATCTCAGGTTGAGTACATTGAGCAGGATGCTGTCATCACCATCAAGGCTACCGTCGACCAGGACAATGCTCCTTGGGGTATCGCCCGCATCTCCAGCTCCAGGCCCGGCAGCAAGACTTACACCTATGACGAGAGCGCTGGCGAGGGTACTTGCTCTTACGTCATTGACACTGGTATCGATGTTGAGCACCCCGACTTTGATGGACGCGCCAAGTTCCTCAAGAACTTTGCTGGTGGCCGTGATGGTGACGGTCAAGGTCACGGCACCCACGTTGCTGGAACTATCGGCTCTACCACTTACGGTGTCGCCAAGAAGACCACCCTCTACGCTGTCAAGGTCCTTGGTGATGACGGCTCAGGTACCAACTCTGCTGTCATTGCTGGCATGGACTATGTCGCTGGACACGCCGATTCCGAGAACTGCCCCAACGGTGCCGTTGTCAATATGTCCCTTGGCGGCGAAGCCTCTAGTGCTGTCAACAGCGCTGCCAAGAGCATCGTCGATGCTGGCCTCTTCCTTGCCGTCGCGGCTGGCAACGAAGCCGTTGATGCTTCTGGCTCGTCCCCTGCTTCTGAGGCCAGCGCCTGCACCGTCGGGGCAACCACTCGTAACGACACCCTTTCCTACTTCTCAAACTTCGGCGACGTCGTGGATGTTCTTGCTCCTGGTACTGATATCCTGAGCACTTGGCCCGGCGGTGAGACCAACACCATCTCCGGAACTTCCATGGCTTCGCCCCATGTTGCTGGTCTGGCTGCTTACTTCCTTGGCCTTGGAAAGAAGGCCGAGGGTCTCTGCGAGTACATTGCTTCCCAGGCTCTTGACGGAGTTGTGGCCAACGTACCCCGCGACACTGTCAACAAGCTCATCAACAACGGTGTTAGCAAGTAAGACAGCCAAGAGCTGCTTGCTTAGATACAAATGTATCAATTTCCTAGATGTATGATTAATGTTTTGAATAATAATATTATTCGCTTGACCTTTGATTCACTGCCAGATTCTTGCGATGAGTGACGTGGATATGTGAGGTGTGACACGCTGACTAGGAAAATGCATGTTCGCTGGGCTCGGTCGAGTACAACCCACCAAATTTGGTCAAAGTTGTGATGGCTTCAATTTATAGTATGTTTTTCATGGCTCAGAATCTGTTCCTTTTTACTCTTTCCAGCCGTCTCCAGCACCGAGGAACCAGTTCATACCCACCAGTCGCAGATCATGCTTCTCGACAAATTTGGCGGTATCGAAAGACCGTCTTTGCGTAAACTCTTCACCTCCAACATCATCCTTTGTCAGGTCGAGGTTGAAAGGTTGACGGTACAGTAGTAGTAAGTATCTGTGAGGCTTTGAACTGGTAGATCGTCAGCAAAGGTATCGATGTACTGACATGCTGAACTCACTCATCCTTAGGGCCAGGTCCCAGGTACTCAGTCAGCGCAGGTTGGATCTGGGCAACGGCATCCGCGCTTCCCAAGGGCCTCAGGCCGGGAAGAACCCAGTGTCGCCAAAAGGCAAACTTGGGGTCATCGGGTGTCGGCGCATCAGGATCAACGAGGAGAAGCATGTATGTAGCATCACCAGGTGCATCAGCCTACAAGTAAACAAAGTAAGCGGATGTCACCATCTCAAGATCCAACGCGCATACCTCTTGATCAAACAAGATACTAGGTGAGCGCTTGCACTCATTCGCACGAAATAGATTCCCCAACTCGACGTCTTTCCCGTCAAACGAGACGCGTAGGTTGATACTAGGCTTGAAACCCTCAGGAATTAGACTAGCTGCAGGACCGGGAACTAGCTTTGCCTCAGCCAGAGAGCTCGACAGTGTGTTTGACATGTTGAATGATATATCAGATTCCCTGATATGGAGTTTGTGTTTGTTCAAGCTGTGAGTGAGGTTGGGTCAATGACGGTATTTGAAAGAGGTTACCCCACGTTGGGGGCTTGCATCAGAATGACATCTGACTGGTGGAAGAACAGGCGTGGAGCGCGGTTGGACGATGTGATACCCCCAACATTGGCAAAGAATGAGCGGGACTGAAATTCTACTGAGTCAATAAAGTCGTTTGGCATGCTGTTTACTCTCTGTGCCTGAATTGCACGAAGCATTTGTGAGGAGGGAGAAAGACGGCATGCGTCGAGGTGGACCCATTATTTAAGCTTATCGCATGGCCAATAGATTAGCAGCTATAGGGTAAGACAGGCGTGTTGAACCTTGAAAAATCCGATGACAGAAAGATGTATTGCAGCCTCTCTATTAAGAAAATTAAATTGTAAAAGAGTTTTATTTCAGCTCTATTAGTCTTTTTCAGATCAACTCTTATCGGAAAAAATACAAAGTTGAGCTGTACGCTGTAATTGACGGATTTAGATGATATATGCTTTCTTTGGTAGTAATATGCCTGACTTCCCTTGCCTCATTGAAGCGACCTTCAGTGCTAACCAGGAACCCCACTATACGTACTGCGATTGGTTGAATCTGCTTTCCTATGACATCATAATCACGTATATGCATAGATACCGTGTCTTCCCATCGCGTCACTATTCGTTGCAAAAGGTTGGAAGCCATGAGCATCGCGCGTCGAAGATAAGCTTCGTCGCTAAGTCAACCACTGTTCAATGATTGTGACTATCGCACTTTTCTATTTATATCCTGCGGAAAACGCCTTCATCTCCTCGTAATACAGCAAAGCACTCCCGCGCCATGCTGAGACGCGATGCTTGTCTTGCGACCGACAAGGGGAAGAGAAGTGTGAGGCGGCTTTGTTGCTGAAGATCTGTATCGGCTTGACTCAAGCGCGCTGTTTCTTGAGTGATCGCGATCTGGCTACTAATCGCTCCTAGACAATCCCATGGCTATTCATCACCGACAGCTTTCCCAATGTCATTTTCGCGTTGTCGTCTGGCCAAAGTCATCCTCGCGACTTACCATCCGTTTTTTTAAACCTTGAAGTCACAAGACATTGACGAATGCGACCGCTACCTGTTTCTCTGCCACGTTCTGCCAACCACAAATGCCTCAAAAACCTCTTTTCGACACTCCTCGAGTCGAAATCATGGCGCGCTCCGAGTTGAAGTTGGGAACATACATGTCAATTATTTCCAATTATCCTGCACGTAAATTCCTCGATCACGAAGTCACAAGACTCCAACATTGTCCGCCAAGAAGCATTCCGATCCCCACGAGAGTCGTCCGCTCGATTGTAACATGCCTGCACTCGTCGGCCATCACTATCCGTCGCACTTCATGTTCCAACGCACTTTCGGCGGTGTTTAAAATGCCGAAGTCTCTCAGCGAGATGATTCCGAGTGATAGATGATACCGTGAAATGTCAAAGCCCGCGAATGCGACCGCACTCTATTCGTTCCGATACCCTCAGTGATAAGCCGAGTTCTGACTGTAGTTCGCATACTACTCGTCCTTTGACCGATCGACCGATTGAATGCATGCATATGCCAGAAGAACCGCTGTACAGCGGTGTTCCGAAATCCGAGTCAAAGCCCGTCGGTGTTGAGCTCTGAGCTGCATTGAGAAACCGTCGGACTCCGCAAGTAGGGCAAGACCGATGTGTAGTTATCGCACCACGGAGTTCTGTGCAGATGCGATAAGTCCAGTTCGACTTTGGTTCAATGCCAATTACTTGCCGTGCCGCCTTTTTGTCGTTCCTCGGTGGTAGTTTCCACCACTCCGGTCGTAAAATGAGACAAGGAGATCTTGATACCCTGCTACGGAACACCGACGGTCTGAAGTTGGACACGGGATCCGAGAAGTCAATTCTGTGTTGTCTTTCAAAATATCCGTTTCTTTGATCAATGGATGTCGCTGCTCGCTCAAGGACCTAAGTCCATCGGTGTTCGGAGTACCGCCATGTCCGTCACCAGCTTCCCTCCAACTACAACGCCGGCGGATGTGTGATGTAGGAAGTCCATTTAATGGCACATAAATCATGTCATGTCCTATAATTTCGTATTGTGAAAGCCACTTTTTGGCAATATTATTTACGTGAATTTGCTCTTGTTTGCAAGTCATCACGCGAGGCACTGATCTCTTGAACCGGTCCCGACAACTTTGCCTCAACTGTCGTCCCGGATACTTATGTAAGCGTCATAGCTGATGGACTCATGTGTTCATATCGCGAGCCCCCTGAAGCGAATGAGCCGTCGCTTCGCATACCCTCTGCGTCGGTGGGTAGGTAGTCTGGTGATTGAAGAGATTGATCGCACTTTCAAAATGTAAAGTGCGCATCATCCCAGCGTTAATCCAAGACAAAAAGAAGACGCAATTGTTACAATGTTATAATTGCTTTATCTGTGAAACACGATGATCCAGTATTGTTAAATACCTACCTCAGTAGTGAAGATGGCTGATTTCCAGGTGTGATGGACCTCTTCGATATGGATATAAGTCAAAAAAGTTGTATAATCAATCGGATGGTAGCTAGGTTTGAGTCCTTACGGATTCGAATCAACGATGCTATCGTCCACCTTCGTTTTTGTTTTTGCTGCTGGCAGAGTCGTCCGTTCAATTCCCTGTTACCTTGTACCTCTGCTTGTTATTATGGAACCTTTTCTTGATGCCTCGGCATCACGGCTTCAACGTGATGAACCAAGAAACGAGGCGTTAGTGAGAAAATGAGGCTGCCTGTCTCGGACGCAGGTACCAAGCCCATGTATCTCAGTGTGTTTGTGATGATTCTGTCAGTGAATGTGAAGCAATTGATTCCATGCGCTGCAGATTGATTCCAAATGTAAGCGGGGCCAATGATTGGCTTATCTTGGCTTGTGGGTGTGGTGGGACACAATCCAGACGGAAAAAGTGCCACCAGGTTTTTTATGCATCGATGGAAAGAAAGGCCTGAGATGAATGTCCATTGTGGTTTGAATAGACGAAAGATGATAGTTGAAGTTATAAAAGTCAGAGTAACATTACACATAGCAGCAGATTGATACAAAGCTGCCTTTAAACAACATTGTTCTTTTTACTCTTTTCCAAGTCTCTTCCCTTCTAAAGGGAAGTTGACCCCGCTCTTTAGCCTACCATCCATCTCGGGGACAAATCGTCCCCTGCTCTTGGATCCTCTTTTCCCAGAGCATATAAGCAGCCTATAACCAAAAGGGTTGTTAAGGTGCAGACAATTGGATTCTTCAGTTGATGCTGTGTTTTGTTTCTGCGGGGCTGTACCGGTACTAAACCGATCACGGGATGTTTACAACCAAACGTTATTCACATGTGGCGATCAATTCATTACTGTTTAGCGATTCATCGATTCAATGCGATGCAAAGTCGAGATATCATACATTTGGGTACTGCTTTCTAGAGGCTTCTTTGAGGCGAACAACTAGAGCAAAAAAAAAAAAGTCATGATCTTCTCAAACAAGCCGGGTGTCATTATTACCGATTCCGATGCAATCCGGAACCCTTTATGTTTATGATGACTTTTGTTACACTGGCTACTGCATCGGTATAGCTTCCCCGCACTTGTCTACAGTGCGTCATGTAGCCTTTGTTGACGAAACCGGCATAAGTTCCCGAGTAACTGACAAACTGTTTGACGAGATACCGAGCGTGATCCGGGCCTCGTCTTGTCTCCTCTTTCTTAGCTGTCGCCACTCCACTCACAGGCCTTCTTTTGCCAATCCGACTCTTGTTATAAAGACGTCCCAATCTCCACCCCCGCATCATTTCACCTATGCCTCGGTTTCTTCTCCCTTTGTCTTCTTCTTCTCGTATTTTGTCTTTATCAATAGCGAGGAGGACCTGGACTTTGAACAAATCACTAGCAACACCCAGATACCTGTCAACAACACAATACAACATGTCTGAGAGCAAGTGTCCCGTTGCGCATACAAAGGTGCCCAACGTCGCTGGACACGGCGTGACTGCCCAGAAGTGGTGGCCCGAGTCGCTCAAGACCAACATTCTGCGCCAGCACAGCAATGTCACCAACCCTTACGGCGAGAACTTTAGCTATGCTGAGGCTTTCAAGTCGCTCGACTATAATGCCCTCAAGGAGGACCTGCGAAAGTTGATGACCGATTCGCAGGACTGGTGGCCTGCTGACTTTGGCCACTATGGTGGTCTTATGGTGCGATTGTCGTGGCACAGCGTTGGAACATACCGTGTCTTTGACGGTCGTGGTGGTGGCCGACAGGCAAGTACTCAATGTCGCCTCAATTGCACTCAACTCTAACAATTTCCACAGGGTCAACAGAGATTCGCCCCCCTCAACTCGTGGCCTGACAACGTCTCCCTCGACAAGGCTCGCCGCCTCCTCTGGCCCGTCAAGCAAAAGTACGGCAACAAGATCTCATGGGCCGACCTCATCGTTCTCGCTGGCAACGTCGCCCTCGAGGACATGGGCTTCAAGACCCTCGGTTTCGCTGGTGGTCGTGAGGATACCTGGGAGGCTGATGAGGCTACCTACTACGGTGGTGAGGATACTTGGCTCGGAAACGACGTCCGTTACTCCGACGGAAACAAGGGAACCTCTAAGCCTGGTGCCACCGACTCGGACCAGTCTGGGAACAAGGATATTCACTCCCGAGACCTCGAAAAGCCTCTGGCTGCTGCTCACCACGGTCTCATCTATGTTAACCCTGGTATGTTTACATCATCCTATACTGATTGCCCTGATCACCGCTAACGATAAACAGAGGGCCCTGATGGCAACCCCGACCCCGTCGCTGCCGCCCGTGACATCCGCGAGACCTTTGGCCGCATGGCCATGAACGACGAAGAGACCGTTGCCCTGATCGCTGGTGGTCACACCGTCGGCAAGACCCACGGAGCTGGCTCAACCGACCACGTCGGCCCCGAGCCTGAAGCCGCCGACCTTGCCCAGCAGGGTCTCGGCTGGTCCAACAGCTACAAGAGCGGCAAGGGTCCCGACACAACCACCTCCGGTATCGAAGTCACATGGACAAGCACTCCTGTCAAGTGGAGCCACGATTACCTCAAGTACCTCTTCCAGTTCGAGTGGGAGCTCACAAAGAGCCCTGCTGGCGCTCACCAGTGGGTCGCTAAGGATGCCAACGCCACCGTCCCCGATGCCTACGACTCCAGCAAGAAGCACAGGCCTAGCATGTTGACCACCGACTTGTCGCTTCGCTTCGACCCTGAGTACGAGAAGATCTCGCGTCGCTACCTCGAGAACCCCCAGGAGTTCAACGATGCCTTTGCCAAGGCTTGGTTCAAGCTCACTCACCGTGACATGGGCCCCCGCGACCGTTACCTCGGCCCCGAGGTTCCCAAGGAGATCTTCAACTGGCAAGATCCCGTCCCCGAGCGCGACTACAAGCTCGTCGACGACGGTGACATCTCCGCCATCAAGAACGAGATCCTCAAGTCTGGCATTGACGTCTCCAAGCTCGTCTCTACTGCTTGGGCTTCTGCTTCTACTTTCCGAGGCAGTGATCTCCGTGGTGGTGCCAACGGTGCTCGCCTCCGCCTCGAGCCCCAGAAGAACTGGGAGGTCAACAACCCCTCTCAATTGGGCCAGGTTCTCGATGGTCTTGAGAAGATCCAGAAGAACTTCAACGACTCTCAGTCCAACGGCAAGGCCATCTCTCTGGCTGACGTGATCGTCCTTGCTGGTTCCGCTGCCGTCGAGAAGGCCGCCAAGGATGCTGGTGTTAACATCACCGTGCCCTTCACTCCCGGCCGCACCGATGCCACCCAGGACCAGACTGACATCAAGTCTGTTGGTCACTTGGAGCCCGCCGCGGACGGTTTCCGAAACTACGGTGCTTCCACAGAACGCGTCAAGCTTGAGCACATGCTCATCGACCGCGCCCAGCTCCTCACTCTCAGCGTCCCCGAGATTACCGCTCTGGTTGGTGGTCTTCGTGCGCTCAACACCAACTGGGACGGGTCATCCCACGGTATCCTCACCAAGCGCCCCGGTGTCTTGTCCAACGACTTTTTCGTCAACCTCCTCGACATCAGCACCGAGTGGAAGCCCGTTGGCAACGGCGACCTGTTCGAGGGTATTGACCGCAAGAGCGGCAACAAGAAGTGGACCGGTACCCGTGTCGATCTTGTCTTTGGATCGCACGCTGAGCTCCGCGCGACAGCTGAGACGTATGCTGAGGCTGGTGGTAGCGAGAAGCTGGTTCGCGACTTTGTCGCTGCTTGGACTAAGGTGATGAACCTTGACCGATTCGATGTTAAGAATGGTAACGCGCCTAATGTCTCTCCTCGACTGTAATTTTATGAATAGCAATGTAGCAAAATACCTTTGAGAATGAAATGATTACGAATCTGACTTGAACTATTGGCCTTTTATTGTGATGTGTCTCAGTCCAACAATTGACAGTGCTTAATGCCTGAGCAATTGGTGTCTTGCTGTCAATTCTGTATTCTCTTGGTAGTCTCGGCACTCGATAAAGTCGCTGACAATTAAGCAATCGTGATAGACCGTTGAAAGCCGTAGAGAGTAACATCAGTATGATCCTGCATAGGCTGAAGCAATACCCGGACCCGACCGAACCGGCCCCACCGCGCCGGGACGCGACCCGTCCACGCCCGATCATGTGAGGGAGCTATTTCGACAAGACTGATGACAAAAACAGTCTGATAAATGTTCAGTTTATTGACACCGATAGGCATAGATTATTTGCCACAGAAATTGTGCAGTGTAGTAATGAGCGGTGGTTGGGTTCGCATAATGTCTCTTCGCAGCGAAGTCCATCGATTCGTCTCCGAGTTCCTGTTCCTCACGGTAATGCTTGCAGTCCGGCAAGCAGGGAAGTAAATGAGCTACAGTAACTTCAAGTGTAGTATTATCGAATACATCGACATAATTCTGTGCTTAAATCTCAGGCTCTCGGGCTCGTGTCAAGAGATAGAGCTCAGTACTTGGATCTAAGACTATGACCTTGATCATGATTATTAGTCACAAGAGACCTTAAAATCCCATTTTAGTGTCGTCGAGCTACTCCAAGATTGTTCTATTGATGCTGAAATAGTGAATATGGTTGAAAAGTACTCGGCGGCTGCGTTTAAGGCTTGTCATGGGATTCTCAAAGACAATAGGAGGTTTTGTGATGGATGAAGACAGGTCGGAGCATGCCACTCAGGCCGGGGTCTCGGAAATGGGTATCTGTAAACATAAATAGCTTTGAATTCGGGATAGTCGACCATGCTACCAGCATAAGGGATGAACGGAATGTCGGGCTGTATGGCACTGGTGATGTTCTATCATTCCCGGGCACGGCGTCTGCCATCCACTCACTCAATACTCGTTTGAAACGGGAGGGGCATAATATTGGTCAGTTTGGTTAATAAGAGAACCCCATAAGCTGTCGACACTTGACATATATGACTTTTGCGAGTGGGCCTGAGTAAACTCTTCCCAGGTGATGGCGTTTTTGACAGCCTTGTAGAGAATGATTAGGTCTTTGCTGATAACCCTGTAACTTTGCCCAACATATATAAGCTCAGCAACTGTAAGAAGTAAAGTAACTAGTGTAGTATAAGGAACGGAATGGTAGTATAAGAGATTAGTGAGCTTCAGGAAACAGAGCATCGATTTTTGTCAGAACAGCTCGATCCAGAGAACAACGGGGGACGAGACTGGCCCTTTTAGGGCTGTTGGAGTTTAAATTGGTTTCTTCGATGGTTTTACAATGGTACTTTTTACGATTGGGCCTGTGTTTGATGTGAAGGATGTAATCTTATGGCCGATACCCCCTTGGAGGCAGACGAAGGTTGCACAAGTGAAAGCCATACTCTTGTATATAGTTTCCAGGATAATCCTTGAATTTACTTATAAAGTGATATGGTTTGATTGAAGAATCCATTAAATAGTAAGATTTATTAGGGATAAGGTTTACTCAAAGACAAGCATCCCATGTCATCGAAGATAAGAGTAACTCGCCGGGTTGAGCCGCAATAGAAGTCTCCACGATAGCAAAATCACATTTTAGCTACAGGAGGGGCAAACCACTCGTATCTCAGTATTTCTTATCCGCATCAACATATAAGGTCAAGTAGACAAGAGTGCTGCTGCTGCCGTAGTCTAAGCAAGCCAAATTGTGCAGCCATTTGACAATATCATCGTTGCTATCCACTTACTGAAGATCCAGAATGGCGGCTCTGAAAAAACAAAGTCAAACACGCCTGTGAGCAATCACGTTGAATATTTGGATAAATAGATTTGACAGTCACCCCGATTTTCATTATTCTTGCCAGACGATGACGCTATTTATGAGCAAGTCGGTATGACATTCACAATCGGGGCTATTACAAAAATGCCCAGAAGCCGGTCCAACGGATGTCTAGCTTGACAGCCAGTGATGCCATGATCCTCTAGACTAGTGGCAGCGGATTCTAAAATTTCCTAGCGACAGTTCTGTTCGAAGGTCGAGGCTTTGTACAGATTCGATAGGTCGCTGATCCTGTGGGGTTTACTGGTTAACTGACTCAAGTCATGGATGGCGTGACTAATATCTCGTTTAACGAAAGGGCATTGCAAGGATCGTCATTAATTATCTGTCTGTGTGTTTCTGAGAAAGTATCAAAGCCTTAATCACGTGCCTAATATCTATGCATGTCATGTTTGAAGCCAAGAAATATCGCTAATTTCTCATTCGGTATTCTAACTTTGTGATAATTGGAGTCCTCATCCGGAGTGCACATCTGCCGAACTAGGTACGCTGATGGCTTTTGATTGCCAGTGGACCAATAATTCAACTGTCTCCAATGTTCACTTGGAACCTTGTGTTCGATAGTGGATTCAATATACTGAATGTTAATTGATGGATGGAAGAAAAAGACACATCGGAGGAAACGTGGGAATGCCGTTGACCCTCAACGGTCTCTTTACCAACATTCTAGTTATTCTGAATCTAGCTCAATTCGAGATAGTTGTCAGTCGAAACTGTTCGGTTAAGTTGAACGTGAATAACCATTCCGAAAGCGATGCTGTTCGTCCGGGTCCTTGGTTCACCTGCGGCGCCCTGGCTTGTTGTCTAGCGCTGAGTTACAATGTAACGCGGAACAACCTAGCGTAACAATGAAAAGAAGCCTGAGCATCCTTGACAAAGTTTTAGCTTGGGCTCCGTTGAAGAATCGACAGCCAAACTAGCTACTAAGACACTGACGTTAATGACACTGACATTGACACTAACAGCGATGGAGATAGAAAAGCCCGAGCCCTGAATTTACGTCATGATGGGATAAAAGTGCTTTGACTCTTGAGTGGTGGTGGTTAACTTTGTTAGTAGTAATTCTTCCACTCATTGGGTATGTAGGTACAAGCCACGACACAAGATGGCTTGCCCAGCCCAGCCCAGCACCGTTGTCTGGTGGGATAATGAAAAAAGCATGGTATTTTTAGTGGTAAGCAACCCAGTGATTCAATTATGCATCGTGATCTTACAGGCATTAGCTACCCTGTCGATGTAACTCAGCTGTGAAGCCAATCTCAATCAGGTCCTTTTTCTTTTTCGCTCCCTACCTTCAGGGACACTAGCAGTCCACTAAATTAGACTAGACTTCGACAAGACAGTCTCACTCGTTCACTGTAGTTAAGCAGGGGATGACGCAGCGCGATCGTCGATCTCAGTCTTTCTCCCCTATCGTCGGGATCGGGACCTGAGCGTTGCTTTTTGAGCTGAGAAGGGCAAAAGAAAAGGCCAAAGTAAACAGTCGTCATGAAAGGTAATTAAATGGGATCTACAGCCACTATAATATCTCGTAAACCGCACCCTTGCAAGTTGCATTCCGCGCTGTATTCTCAAACGGGGTCAACATTGTACGCTCAGACTCAGTCTCTCACCAACAAGGCAATGCCTCGCCTCCACTGGATACCCCATTCGGCGAAGAGCCCTGTTCGTTGGTTTCCCATTAAAGACGTGAGTTGCCGTTTATCTGCCTGTCATATTGCTCACTTGAGAATCTCGGCGTCATCAATTGCTTTAGGTCGTCTCGTAAACACACCACTTGGCTAACACGACGACGATTTTACAAAAATGCAGAAGACTCATCTCAACCTCGTCGACGACGACGGCGATATGGATTCCTGCCCACCTCCCATCCCCATTCGAGCGCACACGCCGAGACGACAAGTCACAATGAAACAGAGGTACGTTGTTTTGTCTCAGATCTATTCAGCCCTGCTCAGCTGGCTGGTCAGTTGTGACAAGAAAAAGGAAAAAAGGAAAAAAGACTAAAAAAGAAAGAAAGCTAACAAATCAGTTTTGAGACACAAGATTTAGGCGACGGAAAGGCCGATTTCGATCCACGACTACTGCAACAGCCATCGTCATCAGCGACCACTCATACTCATCATCGCCAAAGTTACTACCAAAACCCGAATCAGAACCACAATCACAATCACACCCAGAACATCAACAACAACCAGAACTACGATCAGAATTATACCCACGTCCATGCACCTGCACCTGTACCCGCTCCCGCACCCGTCCCTGTCCCTGCGCGTGCAACTTCACCCGCTCGTCCATCCTCCTCTGCCACATCGCGGAGCGCAATGTCATATCGATCGCACGAGACAGAAGTTTGGTCGCAAAGAGAAAGAGATGCTTCATCCATTTCGTCCGTCTACGTACCCACGCATCTCCCCGCGCTGCAAGCCAAGGGTGCAGGCGCAGAGGGAGATGGTCTCGAGCCCTTGACAGAGGAGGAATATGACCCGTCATCTTTCGATCTCGTCGTGCCGGCGCATGCCATGGGAAAGCAATACACTCTTGAGAGCCAATCCGAGCTGTTGTTTTCCGTCAAGCATCTCACAATCATCTTCGAAGATCCCATGTTTTTGCAGCGTTTCACGAACTTCATTTCTGCATCGCGACCCGGCTCAATGCCACTTTTGACTTACTATCTTGACACCCTCAAAGCGCTCAAGGCAATTAATTACGCCAACTCTTTGACAGCATCTTTGGAAGAGATCAACGGTCATGATTTCACCATTGACCCTGTTACTAGTACTGTCAATGCTGCTCTGCAAAAGCGAGCGACTGATGCTTTCCAAGCTATGGCCAACCATGATTTACCAGCTTACATCACCCACACGTACATCCAGACCGTCAGTATTACTATCAAGCGAAGAATAACAGATACATTGGCACCCCAACTGCGTGAGCTTTCAGAAGGCTTGGCAGAGGTGTTCTGTCTTACAGATCCTTCGCGGCCCGACAACCCCATTGTATTCGCTAGTGAGGGTAAGTTCAGTCAACGACAAAATTGATGATGACCAGTACTAACAATATTGCAGAATTCCACCGAACAACGCAGTATGGCATGGACTATGTCCTAGGACGCAACTGTCGATTCCTTCAAGGTCCCAAAACGAACGCATGGAGTGTTCAAAGAATTCGAGACAAGCTCAGTGCTGGTCAGGACCACTGCGAAACATTCCTCAACTACCGTCGTGACGGTTCGCCTTTCATGAACCTTCTCATGGTATCTCCACTATACGACTCGCGCGGTGTTGTTCGCTACCATCTCGGTGCACAGGTTGATGTCTCTGGTCTTGTGACAGACTGTGCAGGGCTGGATTCTCTGTCAAAGCTTCTGAATCGTGAAAATCCGGAAAACGAGCGTTACCCGGGCGAGAATGCTCACAAGGGAAAGGAGCAGAAGAAGAATGAATTCAGAGACTTGGCAGAAATGTTTGATCTCACAGAACTCAGGACTGTACGTGAATCCGGTGGTGCTTTCCACAGGACACGACAACAGGATTTGAGACAAACAGATGCAGCACCTGCAAACTGGAGCAAGCCGAGATTTGTCTTTGAGGACGATGCAACCATCAGCAGACGCTTGTCGGACCCAATCCTTCAGGATACCGCCGCTATGAGTTTCGGTGGTCGCCTCAGCGGTATTTACAAGCACTACTTGCTTGTCCGCCCTTACCCCAGCCTGCGTATTCTCTTTGCCTCGCCATCTCTCCGTGTACCAGGCATGCTGCAAAGCTCATTCCTCTCTCGTATCGGCGGCTCCGATCGTGTCCGCGAAACGCTTACACAAGCCTTTGCCGGCGGCAACGGCCTCACAGCCAAGATTCGCTGGCTGTCAAAGACCGACATGAATCACAAGAACCACGGCGAAGGCGGCCAAGCACCCCCCGCGAACCCTGGTCGTAACCGCTGGATCCACTGTACACCTCTTCTTGGATCAAACGGCGCTGTGGGTGTGTGGATGGTCGTTCTGATTGACGATGAGTCTGACGAAGCCTTTATTCGAGGAATGAGGCGGGATGCGCCTATCGTGCAGCCTCCACCAAGGCCAAAGTCGAGAGCTGATCAGCTTACGGGCGACGATGATACGATGAGTTTGAGCAGTTTTGCTGCCCAACATCGTGGCTAGTGAATACCAGAAAAGTTGGCTTCTAAACTTTAGGGTACAAAAACAAGCAGCCTAGGACGTCTCGTCTAAATGGCATAAGCTGACCTACTAATTTCGTCCCTTGTGCTTCTCGTGGCAAATGTCTCTGATACTCTGAGGCGTGGTTAATGGCGTTGGATTGGGTTTGCGACGGACTAAGAATTATGAGACACGAGATGTTCTAAATCAGGGTCTACATTTTTTGTAATTAATGATACCTCTTTAAGTTTTAATACCAAAACGAGATACATAACAGACTACCTATGCGGGACCCTGAGGATGATTCTGTGACGATGCCCCAACGATGAGTCGACACCTAGTGATAGGAATGGATTTGTTGATGACATTAGTGTCGACGATAAGTAGAGTAGCGAAGATGTTGGCCAGCTCTGTCGACTGAGCCTACATGAGTACAGGGACGCAACTATCATCGGGCTGGGGTGTAATTTGATATCATCCAATACAGCAAAACTGGACTGAAGGCAGATACCGTTTCAATATGACCAAAATGTTGAAGACGTTCAACATAGATGAAAAGATGGAAATTGCATTCTTTCAGACTCGCCCAGATACAAAATCTCAATGTTGGGACCGCAGGCAACTCGTACCAAGCATTTACGAAAAACTCTTGATCAGTAAAAACGAATAACTATCAGCTTTGATACAATCGACAGCAATGCCGTAGCGTCGTTGACGAGAGCTTGTTCAAAGAGAGGGCGGTTAGCCTCAAGTTGAACTATGATCTAAAACCGAGGACCAAAAAGCGCGAAACATATAGAGTAGGGCCCGTTGAGACCAAATCGTCAAGCAGTTGATCTCGTAAAGAATGTCTTGTAAGGTGCATGCGGAAGGTAAACGATGGTGGCAGTCGTTTACAGAAAGATGAGTGGATCACTTGAGTCACCTATACTTGTCTTAAGATAACTCAAAGGCGTTCATCGCCAAGTCAGTATATGAGTTGGTATACAAGCCCTTTTATAATCAATATCTATGCTGGGGATCTGCTATTATTCATTCTCCTTAAATATCAAGACTGAGGTCTAGGGTAATGCGTGTGTCGAGAAGCCGTCAGATATTTGTGAGATAGGCGACACAGATTTCGAGTCTTGATGAGAGTGGTAATTAAAACCGAAAAAAAGGAATTGCCTTTGTACCGAAAGCTATGTTATGATATATTTGGAGAATGTGCCAAGACTGAAAGTTGTCACTAAAGGAGACAAGGGCCTGATCCTTCCTTGTAGATGATGCTAGTAAAGTCAAACTGGTCGTGAGCTTTTGTGTTCCATGATTCATGTCATATTTTGTAGACACAACTCGTATCAAAAAGGCAGAAATCGATATTTCTACAACAGAACGACTAGATAAACGCAGTGGGGGCTTTTGAATATATAATATTTATAGAGCGGAATTCTTACATACGTCTTGGTTTTATCGAACGATGTGTCGTTTCGAAAGATCGTGATATCCCAGTCATCTGGTACCGTGTCAGGCTATTGAGCAGCACCAAGTGGACCAACTCGTATAAACCACCAATCTTGGCTGATAAATCTATTATTAGCTCATTAGCGAGCTTAGTCATTAATGGCTACAGCTCAAAAAATCAAGGGGACCCAAGCCAACATGATCCACTAGGCACCGCCCAATTTGATCTCTCACATTCGCCATGGCCGATTTCAGCAGATAGCAATGAAGCTGTCTAGAGTTACACTCTACGCGTTCTTGACAGCTGGCTGTCGAGGCGCATACATCCAATTCCAAGACTGCTCTGAGGCTCGCGACTCTTCTTCACTCATTCCCGAGAGTTTCCGCGCATCAGTTGAGAGGGGAAAGGATACCTTCGATTGGAAGTTCGATCTCATAGCTGGGCTGGCGAATCGCAACTCCTGCGAAGCTGACATTTCTACCATCGTTCCTCGATTCTCGATTGTGGGTTATGGAAACGACACTCCTTACATATACGGCCAGATTGTCAACAATTCCTGCTTCACAACCCAAAGGATTGGTTCAAGGTTGAAATTCACCATCGTTACTTCATTCAACCAGTCAACACTACTTGACACTTACCAAACTATACTTGAGTTGACAAACTCCGACAACACCACGTTATCTTGCGTCAGGGCCGTTCTCACTCCCGCAGTTCCCGGACCGGTACGACTTCTCGGCCTCTGGTTTCCAATCGTTATTTTCGCTTTGGCCTGTGTCACGGCATGCTGGCCGGTTCGGCAAAGCAATAGATCAAATACCACCAAAAATTCACTTGTTGCGCGCGCGATAGATGTGCTGGCATACATCCAATTCATATTCTTTTCTGGCGCCATGAGTCTGCAGTACCCTGGCTTCTTCCAGCCTCTGGTCGGTCTCAGTGGCTGGTCTACATTGATGTTGCCTGCTGGGATAGTGGAATCCAGATCTCCATATGCACGAGCAGGGGTTAAAGACGGTATTTATGAGCATAATGGAACGATCACTGGAGCTCCGGGCTTGGAGCTGTTGACCCAAATGACTGGTTCGGCAGTCAAGCCTCAAAGCTGGATGAACACACTCGTTTTGTCACTCCTTGTCTTTGTCTCTCTTTACATATTTTCCTACATCATTCAGCGACTCGAAAATGCTCACTCGAAACCTAGACTGGGCTCTACTAATCTGGAATCCCCATTCAAAACTCAGTATTGGGCTGTCGTAAGGCTATTTCTCAGCTGCTTCATGCTCCCTCTTAGCGCTTGGGCAACATATCAATTTGTTGATGGAACGATTTTCGGCTATCAGAATTCGGTGATGGCTATACTAGTCCTGAGTCTGTTACTGGCAGGCTTCTATTGGAGCTGGTCGCAAGACCCTGAGATGGCATCTCTCGTTACACACGGCCCAACCTGTGCAAGAAGAGAAGACAAAAAAGCTCAGAAATATTGTGCTTTGATTGTTTTCTTCCTAATGCTACTGCGTGGATGCATCCTGGGTGGTCTCCAAACGTACAATTCTGTTCAGGTTGGTCTCCTCCTGGGATGTGAGGCAATGCACCTCTTATTGATGACTTACTGGATTGGAGTCTCCCATTTCACATCACTTCCTGGTATTCTTTCCATGGCTAGAATAGCCTTGTTCTCTATACACATCGGATTCTTGTCAGGAGTGACAGGTCACTCGGGCAAAATACTTGTTGCCTACATTATTCTTTGTGGACATGCCATCGTCCTTGTTTGCATTTTTCTTATACCCACCCTTTTTGATCTTAGCAAGTTTGCATTTAGAAGACAGCCAGCAGTTATCTCTGACATAGAGAATGACATGCAGGGAACAGTAAGTCGCCACCTTCAACCCTGGAGACAACATCTGACATATACTCAGGCGGCGGATTCGTCAATGTTTGGAGAAAACAACGAACTGGTGAAGCTCCCTTGGAGCCAACCATCGGGGACACCTAAGACCTTATTGGATATGATCTTGAGTCGCGAAACCAAGATATTTGGCGACAAGACTATCAGCAGGATACAACCAGAAGTTTTTTCACTGTTTATGAGGAACATACAAGGGGAAGGCGAATGCACCAACGTCTGTGAGATATCCAGAGATTTCAACGGCTCATCAAATACTCTCGTTGGTTCAACTCAATCGGATGTAGAAACCAAGTTAGCCGCCGATATCTCACCTGATGCCCTGACTTCTTACCTTGTCTCCAAGGAAAACCTGGCAATTCGAGACACGCCAACATACCTGGATCTGGACCATCCAATTAACGAGTATTTTATATCTACCTCTCACAACACATACCTTCTCGGTCGTCAAGTGGCCACTCGTTCGAAATTAGAGGGATATAGAGAAGCTCTATCCCAAGGATGCCGATCAGTAGAGATCGACTGTTGGGATGGACGAAATGGACAGCCTGTCGTTAAGCATGGGTATAGTCTTACAAAGTCTGTCAGCTTTCGATCTGTGATCAACACTATCAAGGAACATGCCTTTGTCAGCTCTGATCTGCCTCTATGGTTGTCTCTTGAGGTTCACTGTTGCAGTTCACAGAGAGACATCATGGCTCAGGTTATGATCGAAGTATTCGGATCAAGTCTGATAACTGAGCCGCTTCCGGAGTGCCTGGAGACATTACCTTCACCAAACCAGCTCCGTGGAAAGATATTGATCAAGGCCAAGATGCCGCAATACACAAACCCAAAGGATAGCGATGAGGAGGATTATGACACTGTCGAGCTGGATCAAACACACAATGAAGCTGAATCGAAGCCTGGAAGGACAGATGGGAGCGCCTCAATCGTACAGCACTTGCAGCAGAAAAGTCTCCAAGAAGACTTACTACAGAGATTGGCTATCTATGGAGCCGGCAAGCGGTTGCCCCATCCAGACGCCATAGACTCACACAGGAACTTTATTTACTCTATTTCCGAGACAAACCTCAGGAAACGTATCAGCAAGGGGCGATCTCTCGGATTGGTTGGCACGCAGCACATGGTTCGAGTATATCCTGATCCAAACCGTGTCGATTCGTCCAACTTTGATCCACTCAAGTGTTGGCAACACGGCGTTCAGATGGTAGCTCTCAACTACCAGACACATGATTTAAACATGAGATTGAACGATGCCATGTTTACTGGAAGCCTGGGATATGTGCTAAATGTGCAACCAGAACCTAAGCAGATCCGCATTGCGGTGGATGTTCTCATGGCGGGAGGGATACATGGGCTAGGAGCCGTCAGTCCTGTATATGTCGAGCTTGAGCTTCTTCTACCTGATATGCCCAGTCAACGAGTCCGAACTACAACTGTGTCAGCTCATGGGACAGGTGCTGTTTTTGACCAGAACCTCGACATTTCTATGGGGATAAAGTACCCTCACTTGGCGTTTCTTCGCTGGTCCTTGAAGAGCCTGTCCAGTAGCCGATCTTTGTTGATTCAATCAGGAATAGCAAAAGTTGGAAACCTGAAGAAGGGGTACCGTATATTACCACTTGGTGGTACGGAAGAAAGAGGCGGCCAGATTTTGTGTAAAATTAGCGTAAATATGTTATAATGAAATATCGTTAGGTTATTGAATTCACACTGCGTCTTGACCGAGGCCTGATCAACAAACAGATGAGTGCATACATGTAGACATGGTCTTAGTAATGAAATACAGATCTATTGGTTGCCCTAGCCTACAACTTCAACTGAGTTCCCTTTCGTCGATCAACAAGCTGTCTCAAAACTAGGGCTGATCTCTTCGGCGTCCTTTCCAACGTCTGATAGTCCGTAAATGTCACTCCAAATCTCGGTCCATACCCATCAGACCATTCCAGATTATCCATCAAGGACCACGCAAAATATCCCTCAATAACAGAACCATCTTCGGTAACAGATCTGCCAATAGCATCCAAGTGGTCCTCGAAGTACTTGATCCGATACTCATCTTGTATCGATTCCTCACGTGTCATCTTATCCTCTCCAGGACAAGGACATCCGTTCTCAGTGATGATAATAGGTTTACCGTAGAGGCGATATACGCGCGTGAGATGCTTGCGGAACATGTCTGGGCAAGAACGGAGCCAGTGAAGTCCGCTTTCTAACCCGACAGGATCGCCAGCTTTGTTGGTTTGAAGTTCATCAAGATTGCCAATGTAGTCCGTGTCTGGTGCCGGGGACGACTTGTGACGCGAGAACTGAGAAGTGTAGTAGTTCATGCCGTAAAAGTCACTCTCTGCTGAGCGGAGGAGTTTGAGCTCGTCAGATGTGAATTGCGGTAAGCGGTCTTTAAGCTGATCGCGCATGCACTGAGGGTAGTCTTGCCCCAAGCTGTCAAATGTCAGCTTCTCTGTCGTTATAGGCTATCATGCAACGCAAGACTCACAAGATCGGGTTGGCGAACCAGCCAATATGAAACTGCATCCGTCTCTCAGCGGCATCGCTATCTCGTTGGTCATTGCTGTCCCATGGCTCGTAGTAATCCCCATTTAGTGAGATTCCTATTTGGCCCTTTTGGGAAGGTCGGAAATCCTGGTTGTATGCTGCGACAGCACGAGCGTGGCTCATTATGAGGGCTTTGCCAACTATCCAAGGTTCTGTTGACGTGTCGCCTTCTGTGGACTGAGGATTGACGCTGCTTCGGCCTGGAGCATTACCTCCCGTTGCATAGCCCTGATACATATGGTTAATGAGCGACGGCGAACGATCGAAAGGAGTAACATACGAATATTGAAATAATCCAGGGCTCGTTGAGAGTGATCCAATGCTTTACTCGGTCCCCGAATCTCTCATAACAAAGCCTCGCGTATCGTTCAAAGTCAAGCTGAGATTCTTCAACATCCAGCCACCCACCATACCTCTCATGTAAGGTTTGCGGTAAATCCCAATGGTAAAGGGTAACCCAAGGTGTAATACCTCTCTTGAGGCACCCGTCAATAACCCTGTCATAAAAAGCAATACCCGCTTCGTTAACAGGGTCGTCTCGGCCACCAAGAGGAATAACACGAGACCAAGAAATTGAGAAGCGGTACATATCAGAGCCATATCGCTTCAAAAGATCAAGATCCTCGTCAAGTCGGTGATAATGGTCGCATGCGACATCGCCATTTGCACCTTTTGTCCGCGTCGGTTTGACATGACAAAAAACATCCCAGATTGAAGGACCGCGACCATCCTCGGCGACGGCACCTTCGATTTGGTATGACGCCGTAGCAAAACCAAGCTTGAAATCGTTTAGAAAAGACGGCATCACGAATTGTCCTCGAGTCCAGAGAGAACGTATGGTTTATCCAGACAAGCCACATACTTCGGCATTCTTTATACCGTCGAATTACAGGCTGATAAGATAATGCCCAATTCGCCGTCGTTGTAGATCACGGTGAATTAAAAACAGATCCATGTATTAGTTTCCCCGATGGCGAGGGGTTTTCTGCGTAGCGTGATGCTCTATTTTGCCGTTTCCCCGTAGCTCAATTGAGCAGACCATTCATTCCCCACGGGGAAGTCGAGAAAACTAGTCTAGTCGAGATGGGGCAGAAAGTCCTGTTTCGCTGTAACCTTGGTTATGGCATGTTTTGAACCGAACCTTTTCTTCTTCAGTGTTTTGCAGGTATATGTATGCGTGTATATAAGTATGCGAGTTTTCGCAAAGTTGACCACAAACACATCACCAGACACCTCTACTCCATACCACTTGCTTCAATAGTTAGTTGTACTTGGGTAACATGGCTCCGAAAGCGGCACACGCCACTGAAGACATTCAGTCTCCCATTGACCTCACCACTGTTCCACCGTTTTGGAAGCGCAAAAATGGCATTCTTTTGTACTTCTTGCTTACATCTTCGCTCTTTGCCAGTATGGCCCTTGGCATTGATGGGTGAGTACCCCCAATCACCGTTCATGCGACAACTTCTGACTTGGAGTATTTAGATCTATGACCAACGCCCTTCAGACGCTCGAGAGCTGGCAGGACCGCTTTGGCCATCCTACCGGCTCTAAACTCGGCTTCTTCGGAGCTTCCAATGCCATCGGAGGCGTAATTCCTTTCATCTTTCTCAGCTGGATCAGCGATGTCGCTGGTCGTCGTGTCCCAACCGCTATGGGCTCTGTCATCATCATCGCCGGTGTAATGGTCCAACTCTTTGCGACTTCGCTCAATATGTTTATCGGCGGCAAGATTGTTCTTGGAATTGGCTCCTCTCTTATTCAGATGGGTGCTCCTGTCTTGGTTACGGAGCTGTCACATCCCAAGGAGCGTGTGCAGATCACGACGTTGTACAATACCAACATCGTTCTGGGCTATGTCATCGGCGCGTGGGCGACATACGGTTGCTTTCGCATCCCTAATCAATGGTCGTGGAAGCTTCCCACTCTCGTTCAGGTCGTACCTTCGGCTTACCAACTTATTCTGATCTTCTTCTGTCCCGAGTCACCTCGTTGGTTGATCGCCAAGGGCAAGGTCGACAAGGCCCGCGAGATTCTAATCAAGTACCATGGTGAAGGCGATGCTGACAGCGAGTTGGTCAAGTACGAATGCGCTGAGATCCAGCAAGTCATTGCCGAAGAAGCTGAGCAGAACATGACATGGAAAGAATTCTTCTCGTCCATCCCCAATCTCAAGCGCATTTCGCTCTGTTTTGCCACGGCTCTGTTCAGTCAGAGCTCGGGCAACCTTCTTGTCTCAAACTATCTGACACAAATCTTGAAAGACACAGGTATCGAGGCTGAGAAAGACATCACTCTTGTCAATGGGATGGTTACGCTCTGGCAGTACATCGTTGCTATTACCATGACACTCC
This sequence comes from Fusarium nodosum, assembly GCA_014898975.1. Lineage (NCBI taxonomy): Eukaryota > Fungi > Ascomycota > Sordariomycetes > Hypocreales > Nectriaceae > Fusarium > Fusarium nodosum. The sequence goes on from JAAVUE010000015.1 coordinate 1,055,854, forward strand.
TTGTTGACAAGTTCAAGCGCCGCACCTTCTTTCTCGTTGGATCTGGTGGCGTTCTCGTCACTTTCATCATGTGGACTATCGCTGCCAAGCAGTACCTTGAAGGCTCCATAGCTGGTGGACGAGTCGTGCTGGCGTGCATCTTCCTTTTCCAAGGCTTCTATACATTTGGATGGACAAATCTTGTCGTCACTTATCCTCTCGAGCTTGTCACTTACCAGATGCGAGCCAAGACTTGGGCTTTCGTACTTCTCACAATCCAGGTCTCGTCTATCTTTGGTGGCTACGTCAACCCAATTGGACTCGAGGCTATTGGATGGAAGTTCTACATCTACTACTGTGTCTGGGTCGCCATCGTTTTCTTGGTCGTTTACTTCTTCTTTGTTGAGACTTCGGGACCAACGCTTGAGGAACTCGCTTATCTGTTCGAGGGTTCAGATGCTAAGCAGGAGATGGTCAAGGAAATTGAGGTGAAGAAGGAAGAGCATGATTTTGTCCACGAGAAGGGAGTCTGAAAAGTTTGATGGACGGTGGTTTGAACATGTTTAATTATAAGAATTAGTGTATCAATGAAGAAGTATTTCGCAGAGCATCAGACGCCTTTGAATCGAGCCGCGTGAGCAGATCAAGAAGGACAGCGAAATCGCTTCGAGCCCTTACGGCAATGGGCGAATCGCCGTTTCTGTGGATAATCTCCAAGAGGCTTGCACCAGTGAGTCGGATCTTCTCAACCTTGACAACAAGACACGATTAGCTTCATCGACAAAGTTGTGTATAAGCAGACTTACATAAGGCTCCCCATTCACCTGAAGGGACCAAAATGGAGCTTCTTGGATTACACGCAGCATATCTCTAGCAATCTCGGTCTTTCGCAAATCAGAGTGGCCAATCTCGGATTTGTAACACGGCAAGTTTTCCAACTTTTGAGTAATCACCATACGTAAACAGTGTATAGAGACCTGGAGATTCGCGCACTGGATGAGGAATTGCTTAGTCGTTTCACGCGAACCGTCTGCTAAAGCGGCGAATGTGTATGATTGCAAATAGGGCGGTAGATCATCGAGGCAGGTGATGAACCGGACATAAAGAGCATCCAGACGATCTTTTTCTTGCACGCTGATGATAGGTTGAAGGTTTGACATGCCGAGATCTTGTTGGTTTCGATGCTGCATTAATCTGAGCTCCAGCAGTATGTCAGATGCATTCTGCCAGAGGCGTAGGTTGGCATTAAACCCCTCGATACAAGTGATTCGCACAAGATCGGAATTGGTGACCAAGTTTCCTGGCGAAAGTACTGGAGCTTCATCTTCAATGCCAGAAGGATATGACGTTGTAATTCCCGACTCGAACGAGAACTTGTGGATGGTGATGGGCCGGTTGTTGAGAATGGCAGATGACTTGTCGCCCATATACACAATCCAGAACGCGCGACGGCGCAGTTCAGCTTCAATTGGTTGCAGACCTTCTAGTGACGTTTCCAGGTTCAATTGCATGACCTGAGCAAGCCGCGTAGCTTCTCCAAAGATATGCCATGAATACTTGGGCTTCCCTGCAGCATGGAGGCAATTTGAGTGGAAATACCGAATGGTGATGGAATTTGCATTAGGGTTCTCCAGCTCAGCCTCGAGATATTGATTCAAACATAATCTCGAAGCCTTGAGAAAAATATCTGCCACAGCTTGGCCTTCTGGAAATAAATCCTTGGGCAGTAAAAACGCTGCTTCGGCGCAGACAGCTGTGATCAAAGTAAAGGTAGTCTCGGGCCAAAGCTCTAAAACCCCTGTACTAAAATTCTCAGAAGGGAACTGGGTGAAATATGAAAGTGAGTCTCTCAAACTCGGTTCGTGAACCAAGGGTGTCAGCGGATACAGGTACTCGAAGAATAGATCGAAGCATCGCGTAACAAATTGCTGCAGGTTGTTTGTGATAAAGGCCAACGACCTCGATAGATTCTCCCAGCGCTGATGACTCGTAATGTCACCACTAACCATCAAAGGCGGCGAGAGTTCGAGATCGACAGTGCTTGGTTCCCATTGTGTGGCAACGGGCGCTACTAATTCCGCTGTGGAAACCTGAGATTTTCTGGAGCGAACTTTGGGCCCACGTCGGGCAAGGGGAAGATCGAAAGTGCATCGTGTGCCTGCTTCCCTGCAGCTGGTACATCGCTCGACCGAGTCTGAGTCTGAGGCTGAGTCTACAAAGTCGCACTATTTCCGTCAAGACTGATGAGAGAGATTCCCCGATACGAGATTACCTACCTTTGCTTTTCGCCGACGACAGCGGTCACAGGCTCGGCTCTTTTGGGCTGGTGTGTTTGTCGTACAGGGGGACTGAGGGGAGTTTGGCGTGGGGCTTGTCATTGTGAAGAGACAAGACTGTGGAAGAAACAAACAGAGAACGGAACGATTGAGACGGGGAATTGCAGCGGTAAAATATCTCCTCTCATGACCTGATTTTCCTATTCTCCGTGAAGATCTATTCCCCTTTTCATCGACAAGCGGGGTGAGTCTGGGGAAGAAAAACCTTGTTCTCTGGAGTGAGCAGACAGAGACAGACTAGTCTACGTACCCAAGCCGGCATTGGCTGATCCAAGAACCTGGAAATGCTGCATTATATAAGGGCATCTTTCATCTCCTGTAGGTCTCATATCATATCAGTATCATCACTGGTTGAGCTGGGACAAGACCTCAACTCAATCATCCGCCATGAAATTCTCACCAAGCCGTGCTTTGGCCTACACCAGCGCTGCTTCAGTGCTGTCTCTGCCACCTGCAGCAGGCTCACCTCAATACTCCAACGCAAAAGCCCCATCATGCCGTTTCGGTCTTGAATGGTCCCAAAAGGACGTCCTCCAACATACCGATGATTTCATCTGGGATCTTCTCTACTGGGAAGGTAAATTTCATCAGAACGATGTCGCCTACAACACCCAGAATGGCATGTCTTATGATGGAACCCAGCTTGATTGGAACACTGGCAAACGCACCAAAAAGCATACTTTCAGTGCGGCCAGCAAGGAGGTAAGCTCTATACACTCCGACGCTTCAATACCTACTAACAAAATAAAATAGGCTCTGCAGATTATGCTCTATGCACAAGCCATCTCTGGGTCCAAGGAGGCTGCACGTTTCCTGACACCAGATAATCTCAAATCTGCCCCAGCATTTGCCGCATCTATCATGGAGACGAAGCTTAAGACGTACAGCAAGTTCAACCAAACATATCCAGGTTTTGGTGGCTTTCTTCCCTGGATCAAGACCGACACTACCAAGATCTCGCCACAAGACGGTTGGGATGATCGTGTGCCTGGCCTAGACAATGGGTGAGTAACACTACACAGAGCTTTGGGTGAGGACTAACAGTGTATTATCAGAGAGCTGATTTGGGCCGTTTACGCTTGCATTGAAGCTCTCGAGAAGCAATCCAACCCCAAATTCCACACGATTGCAGGCGGATGGCAAAGGTGGCTCAATTATGTTGCTTCAACTGCCCCCAAGATCTTCTATGCAGGCAAAGGAAAGGTCTGTGCCGTCACTGCGATTGGCGACCAGACACTCCCAGTCAACGATAAGAAGCAGTCGTACAAGTGCGAGTCAGAGACCTACCTAGATGACCCTTACGAGGGGGAGCTCCTGACTTACTTCTTCCAATTCTTCACCGATCTTTCCAAGAAAGATAAGCAGATTCTTTGGGAGTACAAGAGGCCTAAACTGGAAAAGGCAGAGTACAACAAGGGCGGCGTTGGTCCAATCACTGTTCGTAAGGGTTTCTGGTTCTCAAGCCATGAGATTTGGAACCAGCTTGAGTTACCATACCATGATGTTGATATTGTCAGGTAAGCGCCATCAATCATTATTCATCAGGGACGCTAAGCTCATAATTACAGCCGCCTCTTTAAGAATGGCGAGCGTGCTCGCACTTGCAACTCAGTCGTCACCAAGACGCCCGGTCTCTATGCCTCAGTCAACAACTCCACCGACCCCAAGACTGATGAGATCATTGGTTACATCTCACCCGCCGGTATCCCCTCCATTGCTAGCCAGAAGGACCAAGAGCTCGATGTCATCACTCCGTATGGTGTCTTTCCAGTTGTGCTGTTCGACAAGGCTGTCGGCCTGGCATGGTGGAGGAACATGATTGTTGGACAGAAGATGCAGAGTAAGTCAATCAGGCACCATTATTTAGCACTTGCTAATAGCATGCTTCAGATCCTTACGGCTCCACGGAGTCAACTCGTGTTGATGGCAAGGGCGTTTCAGCACTGGTGACATGGGACAGCAAGGTCACTACAGTGGTAGCCCTTATGAATGGCGTTGTGGATCTTGTGCGTGAGCGAATGAAATCCGACGGTATTTATGATGAGTTCTTGAAGATTACAGAGGTAAGCTCTTTACACTTGATGATGAGGCGTAATGCTAATAGGTTCCGTACAGCGTGAGCATATTCGAGTATTTGGTAATAAGCTGAAGGGCGAAGATATTGCGTTTTGCTTGCCAAAGAACAAGGTTCCCAATGCGGGCTTGAAAGACTTTACAGCTTGCTGAAGACAAGGAGGAAATTGTCCTAGCATAAATAAATATTGCCACGGCGTGTTAGACTACTTTGGTAGTTCTTGCTTTTAGTGACATAAGATAAGATCAAAGTGACTACCTATATCACCATCAACAGATCTTTGGTTTAGGGGCATGGCCTTGAAGCTAAGTTTCTGACCAACCAGTCCAGCCTGTCCCTAACTGTTCAAGTAATCTTTCTAGATCCCAGAAGCGTAAGTTGGTATGGGATCTTACTTGAGCCAAGTGTACCCTGTAGTGCTATACTCCAAGTCTTCCATAACGATGCAATGTTTTCTTGACTGATCCACATTACTGTATAAGGCACGACGCCACTAATTTCCCTCTCAGAAGCTAAGCCCTCAGAACTAATGGATACGACGCTACCCCTGACAGACCCTTGTAGAATCAGAGAGTTCAGCTCCTCAGTGGCGTTGAGACTATCGATAAAACCTTTCTAAAAACAATCAACTAAGGAGTCGCTTGACATTAGTTGGGCGAGCTAGTTGTCAATAGTTGCAAATGATTTTCACAAAAGGATGATAGCCAGCCAACGCATCACGGTCAAGGCAAATTTGCCAGGGTTAAATAATAATTAAAACCAGAATTCCCCTCCCAGATCTGTGTTTCTCCAGTTTGTCGCTTTTTTTTTCCATAACCGAATAATCACATTTGTTGCAGAGATGGCTCGCCATTTCGTCCATTCGTTTGTTATTGCTGCGGCTCTCAGCCCCATCGTTAATGCTGGACCATGCCGCCCCTCTTCTAGCTCGACAGCAGCAGTCGTTACGACTACTGCTGCCGAGTCCAGTATCGCAACTGGCTCTGCTACGACTCAAAGTACCGAGTCAACAAGCTTGACTGAGTTGCTATCTAGTACTTCAACGGAGACTTCTCTCACTATTAGCGAGAGTGGCTCAACCACCGAGAGTGGTTCAACCACCGAGACTACTCTCTCTGTCAGCGAGACAGAGTCTGCAACCACCAGCACTGAGCAGTCGGCCACCACCGGCACTGCCCTCTCGACTGACATCACCACCACCACCACCACCACCACCGGCAGCGAGAGCTACTCATCGACTGGTACCACTCTTGACACCACTACCACGACTGAGTGTCCTGTCCCAGAACCTCCCGTCTATGATGACCCCTTCACTGCTACCTCAGCAGAGCTTCCCGCGACAACCCTTGAAGCCGAGACCTCTGCTGCCGAGACTACTGCGGCAACTGTTACAATTGTCCCGAGAAACTTTCACCGAAGAGGTGTGATTGAAGCCAGGATTGAAGACACCACAATGGCCGCTGAAGATCCTGCCACCACTGCCGAGGCTGCCACCTCTGAGGATCCTACCACCACTGCCGAGGCTGCCACCTCTAAGGATTCGACCGACACTACCGAAGCTGCTGCCACTGCCACTACTGAAGATGGTACTACCACCATCGAAGCAACAACAACCGCTTCTGAAACTGCCACCGGCTGCATCGATAATCTGCAGAAGCCAACACCGGAAGGCGCTGTGTGCGGCTCAAGGGGATACGTATGGCGCACCACGAACGATTGGAGATACTTGGGCGAAGGCCCAAACGACTCCCTTATCAACTGTTACACGGCTTGCCAACAGAAGAGTAACTGCGTGACATTCTTATATGACAACAATGCGCAATGCTCTCTCTATGCCGGTACTATCACCGAGCTTAGCCCGGACCGAACCTCGGTTCGAAACTACGAGACACGCTGCTTCTGTGACACTGGTATTGAGCCAGCTCCGACGTGCTCGTACGACACTTCCATCGTGAACGGTGGTTTTGACGACGGCAAATTCTCCCCATGGCAGGAAGATCCTAACCCTGGTGGCAAGGACCCTGTCGCTATCAGGGTCGTTCCTGATGGCGAGAGTGGTACTCCTTATCGGATGCAGACTGGTCAGATCGACTTTGACAAGAGCATGTGGATCTATCAAGATGTCAAGGCCTGCCCAGGCACCTACTTCTCCTGTAGCTACCGGTGGTGGTGGGACGAGTACTACGCGATTGAACAAGACGATGGCAGCAGTTTAGTTCCATATGTCCGCATTTACCAGGATGATGTCAGAATCAGGAACAGATTCCCCACGAGTGAGGCCCAGACAAAGACGTGGATTTCCGCGCGATTAGATTTCACTATGCCTGAAAGTGGAGAGACTAGGATTTGGTTTGTTGCCAGCAGCCCTCAAGGCGAATGGATCAACACCGGCGATGATTGTACACCCAACTGGGTTCACAGACCCAATTCATTCAGATTGGACTCGGTATACTGCAACTAGAGCAGAATACGACGATGTCTGTTGAATTCAAGGATAATCCTTTAGAACATTTCTATTTTATATATTTAATACTAGTATATCTTCCTGCTTGTCTTGGGTTTATCATAGTCGTCTTTGATACTTTGCCAGTCATAATCATCCAACCTAATATAGACAAATCGGGTTTCAGCACTTTTCCGTCTTCATCGTGTCCTCCTGATTTGGTGCTAGAAGCAATTTAGAACTCTCCCGTTAGTATAGGTTGGGTATGATTCACTGACCCATCGCGCTTGCGCAGCGATAGGCATCGCTCCGTCAACGTCCAATTGTCAGTGGGGTCGACGTGCAAGACAAAGTCGGCTTTGCCCTCAGGCGCGACTGACGCTCTGTGACATTGTGGATCAACTGATACCTGAGTTTCTATGGACTTTAAACCAGTACTGGAACTTGTGTTGGGATTTCGAGACACCTGTCAAGGCATACAGTCAACTAGCTGACAATTCTTTGGATAAGCATTGTTGAAAGCTACAGTGCTAAAGGGTGCATGGACAAGACTATTTCACCGATCTTCATTGTACTACAGTGAATGCCACTTTCCTTAACTCTGACAATCTTGGTAGCGGTATTAAATAGTCCCATCGTACTCGCTGAGTCGGATGCATTGGGTGTGTAACACGAGTCATTATCAAGCAGAAGCAAACAGAAATCCAGTCGCAGGTGAGTTTGAATCTCGTCCTCGTGTAGTTAGGCCAGTAAAATATGTACAGCATATACGGTACAGATGTAGCGGCGTGGTGATTAAGGGAGTACCCGCGAGTCCAGTCCCAACCTTGAACTAAGTGGCTTGGACTGGACAAGGCCTTTGCTCAAAGAGAGACTTCAGTTATTAATTTGATGACAGATCGGTACGAGAAAATGATACCACCAATGTAATACCCATCTGGGCATTCACCATCGGGTTGCCTGTCACAGTGCGGTGTCGATCTTGGAATAATGACTATAGCCAAGCCAATCTCCAAACTACAATCAATCTAGGTCTCATAACCTGTAGCCTCCTTTTTTTGTCAACCCTTTCCTCCAGCCAAGAATCCGCCCTGACATCGGGACATATTGAAAGCCATGAAACGTGAACTTGGTAGACCAGTCTATCAAGACTTCGGATGATGATGTGACCGTGTCTTGGGCCTCGACATAATGGGAGGGAGTGAGCCAAGGTCACTGCGCTCTATTGCTTTGCATGTTTCAGAGTAAGGCTGTTGTTCCGGATCGTGTATGATCTCCAGCTGAGCAAGGTCTTCTCTGCCGTGGTTGCAGCGGGGTCCCACGTTGGAAGCCGAGAGCACGGGCGAACTAGCCCTCAGACCTAGTCGGATTCAAGGTCAAAGCGCTAGCAGCATCTCCAAGAGTGTGAGAAGTGACTCCCTGGATGCGTGGGTTTCCTGGGTGGGAGTTTATGTCGGGGACGAAAATGACGTGTCCCAGTTACCCGTATTGACAGCCTACTACGTCTGATGGAGGGGGTGTTTGACTGATAGAAGTATTTGATATATTGAGTTTTCTACCATCCGCAGATACGTCACTTGTAAAAGAAAAAGAGATATGAGCATTATATGAACTAAACATAGAAACTTATAAAGAATATAAGCTTTGTCATGGGTTTCTCACATTACCCTTAACGTCCATGTCATCAAGCTTGATAGAGGCATCGCCATGCGATGAACTGCACTCTATAATTTGATCAGTAGAATCACTCCGCGTCTTGGTCTTTCCCCCATTGATAACAATGGTATGCCTGGATCTGGTCTGACCATATTCATCTCTCTGAGATGGTGTGAAGTGGTTTTGATGGCTGTTCTGGTGATATCGGTCTCGAGAAGACGGGTAATCTTGACTGCTGGCGCTAAACTTGAGCTTGGAAGACAGAAGATCGATGCTGTCATTATTAGTACAAGGATCGACATGAGAACCATGATAAGACTTACTACAAGACCATAGAATACAGGCAAAATAGAGCGTAGAAAAATCGATCAAGCTGTGTGGCGATATTCTCAGCCGTCTGGCCAGCAGTCTTGAATGAATGTGTCACAGCACGAAGCACACCCTGTAGAGCGAGAAGTGCGACTCTCATCTCTGTGCTCCTAGCCAAGTATTGAAAAAGTCCACCGCTGCGTGCAATTTCTGCCGATGAAGCCTTGGCCCGGGTGAAGAGGACCATAAGAAAGTAGGCACTGAGACATTCAAGTAGAGCAATCAGACCGAAATAGCCAATATGGATATGATTGATGGTCATGAGCAAGTCGTTGTTTTCGGCGAGGATAGAGCGAACTCGGAAGGTGATGATGACGACTCGAACCATGACAATACCCGCAATACCTGTCCAGAAGAGCGAAGCAAAGACTCTCCATCTCAGACCGCGGAGAACTCGCTTTAGAATGATGTAACTGTAGAACAAAAGCCCGGCTTCTTGAAGCTGGCAATCATTAGTTTGAGCTGTTACGAATTGGTGAATGGTATCGTACCAGCCAGAAGACATCTGCAAACGATGAAGCTATCGCGGTATATATCGGGGGATGGTGCTGATAATAGACATAATAGCACAACCCGTTGGCGATAGCTCCGGCCGCTGATGAAAACATAGGTACTGCGGCCAGCAGCGTCCAGTTAGTGATGCCGCATACTAGACATCCGAGGAGAACATTTCCCATGCATATGGTCGACAGGATAGACCAGCTGAGCTCAAAAAATACCGGTACCGGTGCAGACGCCATTGTTGACCATTCAGATCAAATTTTGTAAAGAGGAAGGATGAGCAAAGTGACATGAGGCTGAGGGGAAAAAGCAATGAGACATGGTCAGGTAGTTTAAAGGAATTATCATTGCCTGGATGATCGTTCTCCTTTTTAGTTAGATGGATCGAAGCGTATGTGCACTGCAGCACTGTCTACTCCTGTCACGTCTTGAAAGCTTGTGTTGACCCCTGATCCTGACTCGACATCAGGTCGTTGGCTGCACTCAAGCCACAAGCGTCTTATTTACGTACCAGGTAATCAAAACCGAAACCCGGATCTGCAACATGCATCCCAAATACCCTTCGAGATCGAACATTGGCCAGTAAATGCCGAATCCCTGCTACATAATTCGTACTAATCTGGAAGCTGAAGTCGGTTTCCCCGTAGTAATGAAATTGGGCACCCATTTGAAAAAGACTGGTTGGTAGACTAGAGCTTCGGGCAGTGACACTAAGAAACTCAAATAAAGCTTTGGCATGGCTAAGCTTGAATTGAAGGGGCCTTGACTCGTGTCCCCATGGGGAAACCAGGGGATTCTCCAACGGCACTAAAATAGAGTTTCGACTTTCGACACCTGTCTATAGGCCTTTTCGCATCGGTTATCTTCAAAGGGGAAAGCAAATGTCAGGATGAGTGCCGTACTAATATTTAGTCCTGCTCGGTAAACGAAAATACACTTCCATTACAGTAATTCGTCTTATAGTTATGGACCCCTGCCGAGCTAATGTCCTACATACTTACATGTGGTTCCGCTTCCGCCCTCTTGACGGAATAGAGAAACGTGGCTGTCGTCATGTGCACTAATGCGAGAAATTATGAATCACATCATTTGAAGCGTCTTGTTATAAAGTCATGAAGTTGTTAGTCTTCCGTGCGCGAGAGGGATGGAACAAGACAGACACACATGTCAAAGTGTAGACTGACGTCCCGGGACTAACGAACCGAGCCGAACGAAAAGAGCTCGTGTGTGATCAATGCTGCCAAAGCATTAGAAACTCGCTGTACGAACCAAATGAGGCTAAGCGTGTTGATAAGCGCCTGTTAGTCGTTGTGCTTCCCACTTCCCGGCTCCCAACTTCCGACTCTTGACTTTGGTCCTTTCGTAGCATGGTTTCATGTAAACCACAATGTGTTGGTGCTGACAGCGAACTTGCACGGAAGTTTGGAATATCGGGATCTCCATTGCTGATGCCTCGATTATTCTATAGATGCACACTTGACCAAAGCAAGGGACACTTTGCATCTACCACTGCTGACCTCGCCCACAGATCCCCTGATGTGGCGTCCGCGGCATTTCACCACGGCTTCTCGTTATGGATGCAGCCACAGCGAAGGTAGTCAATGCTTCAATCAAGCTATAGAGGGGGACCCTTGTTTAGCAAGGAGTCAGAGAAGGGTTTTGGATCCTGTTTAAACTTTCCTCCCCTTTGTTTTGCGTAGAACTAGAGGGAAATTACCGACAAGCGTTGGATAAGATCGGCATTGCATCTGATATGTTGCTCCTTCGCAGAAATGGCTGTAGTAACATCAGTGGAGATTTTGCCCTAAAGGGGATGTAGAGTAGTAGGTTGGCGTGTCATTGGAACTATTGAATTGTGGAGGGTGGTCTAAGCCGCATAGGTATCATACGAGACCATTTACAGCATTTATGCACGCTTGCCTCTACTCTTTGAGAGGTCCCCTGTCTAGATAAGCAGACTTGGTTGGATGTCTGCGAAAGTTTAACAAACACAAAACAAAACACAGCATTCGACAGGTATATTGCACGAAGCTTTGTTCTCACAAGACCCTTAGTCTGTTCTTGATCCAGTCCGTGTGGATCCTTCCCCAGATTGCTGGGTCAAAGCATGATGAAGCCTTATTCCACAGCGGCATTTGATGAGTTCTCCAGATCTACAATGGCGATAATGATACGCTCATTTCAAGTTCTCATGAAATTTTAGCTACTCACTCACATGCTTTGAGGAGCAATAAAGATGGAATAGAACTTCGTCGTTAGGATGTGCTGAGCTTCTGGAAATCCCTCGACGTGGTTACATCCTTGCAAACAACACACACATCCTTGGCATTTATGCGGATCATGCAGGATACAACATGAAGGAAAGATCGGTTTCGCAGTGAGCCCATCACTCATCGGCTAGGAAAACATAAAATTGAAAATGAAGTCCTACTTGCTCTTGAGTCTCATCCGAAGAAGCATCTTCCACCAGTTTCACAGGGCTGATATATGGCTGTGTCTCGGGATTTGACAGCGCCAAGGAAAGACAAGGGAGACAGAAGCAACTCGACTTCATGATATGATGATCCACATGAATCTTGACTATTCCACAGGCGAGCATCGTATGATGGGCCGAACGGCCACTTGTTCATAATATTATTCTGTTGGTTATACAGCCTCGACAAGGATCTTGTTGAAAACCCCTCATGGAGACCAACAACAGACCACAAAGCGGCCTGTCTTTCTTCCTTTGACTTTCTTGAATCCTTCAGTTTCACAAATATTAGATCAGAAATTAGCTTCAAAGTTTATTGAGCGGAGATGTCGTCACCCAAAACACACAAGTCGAAATCGTCCCAAGGTCGTCAATCACCCACTGGGTTTGATCAAACTGCCGTGCAGCAGCCGGCAATCGAAGTCGTAAGATATCTCCGCGATCATTTGACCGCACGATGTACTGATACTCGCTTTGCTCCCAGGACAATGATTCCGACTCTTCGTACACTAAATCGTAAGCTCTATTGAACTACCGGGTTCAGGGTCCCAAGTTGGCACTAATGCGCGACAGCACGGGAATTACCGATACAGAATCGCTTCGTTCATCCATTTTAAGTTACAAGTGGGAGAATGGACGGCGCTACCATGCTTATCAGGATGGATCCTACTGGTGCGCAAACCACGATGTATGGATGCTTTTATGAGGATTGACTGACCGTTATTAGGGCTCCCAATGATGACCGCCAACAGGAAGCAGAAGATTTAATGTGAGTACACCACCGATATACGATTTGCTTCGCTAATATTGATCATTAGGCACGAAGTGTATAAGATTATCCTGGATGGTGAGCTACACGAAGCGCCAATCCGTGAAGATCCACAAGTGAGTCGAACAATCGAGAGAGATGGTCACTCCATAAACTGATCACCCGATCACTTACCAGAAAGTCCTGGACTTGGGATGCGGAACTGGAATATGGGCAATGTGAGTGTTCTCAACGGGCATTGGAGTCTAAAATCTAACTGTTCGCAGTGAGTTTGCCGATGCCAACCCATCTGCAGATGTGATTGGCGTTGACCTCTCACCCATTCAGCCCAAGTTTGTGCCTCCCAACTGCCGGTTTGAAGTTGACGACATCACGCAAGACTGGACATATCCAGACAATCACTTTGACTTCATACATGTCCGTGCCATGATAGGCTGTATTCCTGATTGGACTGAGCTTTACAAGAAGGCCTACATGTGAATCGCCACCAATTGAGGCTTGATGCCCGCTGACTTCTTATAGGCACATGAAACCTGGCGGTTGGCTAGAAAGCGTTGAGCTTTGGGGCAACGCAAAGTCTGACGACAACACTTTGAAACCTGACTCGCCCTGCCACAAGTGGGTCGAGGTCTTCAAAGAGATCGAGAAAATCACGGGCAAGTCCTTCTTTTGGGATGACAAGATGGCTGAGTCAATCAGCGATGCTGGGTTCATCAACGTAAAAGGTCGGAGGATCAAGGTTCCGGTTGGAACATGGCCGAAGGACAAGACGCTCAAACAATGGGGTGCTTGGAATCGCCATTTCCTGCTCGAGGGCCTCGAAGGTTTCTCTATTCGTGGCTTGACCGAAATGCTAGGTGTAAGTTGTTTGGCTGATCTGACTATTGATAGTTAGAGCGCTGACTATTTGGACTCTAGTGGAAGTATGAAGATGCGCAGTTGTTCTTGGCCGACATGCGCAAAGAGTTGACTAATCCAGATCTGCATTCATATCTCGAGGTGTGAGTACCCTTTGCTTTGCAGATACTAACACAAGTGGTCGTCCGTACTGACAGCTTATCAACTTAGCACCGTCTTCTATGGTCAGAAGCCCGAGGGTTGAGGGTTGCCGATCTCGGTCTAGACAGCTGTCGAATTGCAGGAAATCGTGGGCTTAACAAACAGCACATTGGTTCAAATTACCTAGACATTGGCAAGGCTGAGAAAAGGATGATCTGTCCCATGGAATTAATGGCCTGTGGGCGGAAATGGCGAACATGTGAAACGATGTATAGATTGCAATAAAAGTTTCTGATTAGGACTGGCTTGCTGATTCCCGTGGTTCGACAGTAACATGTAACTCATTTTAGATGCTTCATTTTAGCTAGCAGATCTAGTCACTGGGCCAAAGCCTCATTGTAACGAATTGTGTCAAGGATGAGGCAAATCAGAACATTAGTGCCAACAGGCTGTGCAACTAGATTGGCAACACATGTTCACTACCAGAGACGCCTTCGTACACCCTGCGTATTTATATTCACACTATGTTTTGCAGAAGATCAGACATTAAACCCTCCGATCCCAGGACAAAGGAGTTACATATATTCAGATCACAATATCTCGTTCCGCTTGGTGCCGTTTATGAGAATTGGCAATTTATATCTTGCTCACTGGGGGGCGGCAGAGGTTAGTCGAGAAGAACAAGAAAAGCAGACCCAACAAATTCTGGATCGAGGATCCAGACTTTGTCATGGACTACAGCCCGAAGCACAGGAGGAAAGGGATTGTCGCCTTGACGCCAAAACCTAGACGCATGCAGCAAACCTTGAAGGTAGGAAAATCGCGCTATAGAAAGAAGTGAGCTGCAAGGGAAATGCAAACAAGAAATGCAGTGAGACATAGGGTAGAACTTTGGGTTCAAAAACTAGTGCTTCATTGGGACGGATCCTTGGCTATTTTGGAAATGTATTCTGTAGTTAAGAAATAGAAACAGAATCTCGTTCCCTCATTTTCGGTATAAATCAATATTCACAGATGTATCTTCATCTGTGCTCAAGTCTTGTCAATTTCGATGAAGGGAAAGGCTGTGTCACGAACAACACTTTTGTACATAAACTGGCAAAGACTGTGCATTTTCGTTGCATCGATCGATAACAACTCCCTAAATACACAAAAAACTAAACTACAACACTTGAGAACCATGGTCTACTTTCTGCACGCACTGTTCTTCAAGAGCGAAGGCGCAGTGGTTGATATGCCTAAGCTAATAGACTTCCAAGCTGCTACAGACAAAAGATACAACATGGCACTACATCTGAACGAAACCATCCTTCAGCTGACAATTCCCTGTATGCCGTCGACGGAGCAGAAAGCAAGAGATGAGTTGTTTGCTGCAATGGACGAAAATGATATGCATAAGGATTGGTCAAAGGTGCTTGTTGTGACAAACAGTGACCCCAGTGATGTTCCGAAGGAGTACATCGATGGAACGCTGACAAACAGTGCTGGATAGGCAATGATTGTGGCTACTGTAGTATGCTGAGCCAGCATCTGTTATTTATCAGTTAGTGATCTAGACACGCAATAGCTACCCAATTTTATTGAACTATAAATTCCCACTGTAATCGTTTACCTACCTAGCATCAAAATCGTTCGTAAACTAAACAGCAGAAACATCTCACGACTAAGCTATCTAAGATGGACGAGATTCGTTATATCAAATCGATCTACCGCAAGAAAGGGACCGGATCGGGCTACATGTATAATCTGATGCGTTTACTTGATACCACTGGAGACAAATATGTCTGGCGAGTGTCTAGGCACGACGAAGTACTGATGATTTCAGAACCCTTGGGGTCGTATATGCATCTGCAGGAACATGATATGAAGCGAGCGGTGGAGGCGTCAGGACTATCCGAGCATTTCGACCTTTTATTTTCAGCGACCGCAAGTGACCCCATTTCTATTCCTTATGTAAATCCAGAAGTTTATGGGCGGATGCACACAAATATTCAGAGTCGTCGGCGACTGTTTCCATCTTAGGGCTTGACATATTCTTGAATCAGTATCTTAGCACTTAGGCTCATCACATATATCTGCTCCTGCAAGAACCTTGATTCAACCCAACTCATGAATTGGTTACGATTATAAAGACCGGGAAGGCCCAGGTCCTTCCGCGTTTAAGGTCATACATCGAACACTTAGCAAACGAAAACCTACAATACTATTTTTCTAGCATCCCACAATGCCTTTGGTCGATATTGAAATTTCTTTCGACACGAACACAAGCCCGGTAAGTTGTTGGCCAGGGACATTGCGGTTTATAGATGCTGTCCGGGGAAGACTTTTCGTATGTTTCGCCAGGGAACGGCGCGAAATGAGGGTCACCATCCGGGATGAGTTTCGAGGTCTCCGCCACATGTTGGGGGATCTCCTGGTAGAAATGATTCTGTTCGGAATTCATGAACATTGGATTTACAGAAGTTGCATCATTCGAGTGTATGTGGAAGACTATAGGTAAAGAAACGATTGCGTCTCCTAAAGAATGATGAATATGATTGATTCATTTGTCTTGCAGTGCTTTTGTGTTGTGTGAGAATAAGGTTGCCCTATTTGCCCTGTTAAAGGGCAAAATTGGATATAATCCTAGAGCCTATTGGGACCTATATCTTAACATGTCCTACATCTTGTGATAACGCAGCTGTGCGTATAGTGAGGGAAGTGTTGGGCTTCAAAAATTGTACCACAAAACCATCAATGGTTGATTCGTTGTTCTGGTTCTAATGAAGAAAGCCATTGCGGTAATCGGCCCAACGATGCGCCTTGTGACCTTTCTCTTGTTCGCTGCTGATTGTTCGAGCATCTCATTCACGGCGTGTGTTCCTACGTTCGTTATGAAGTTCGTGAATTGATGTAGGTAGTGAACAGTTACCCGCCTCTGATGCATTGTCCCAACTGCAATCGGAACAGTGAAATGCTGATTGAACAGGCTGCACTTCATGCATATAACCATGCAGATATCGCCCTAGTACCGTATCTTTACCCATCTTCAGGAACATTTCCAACACAACAACTACTATCAACAACTTTCACCACCACAACGCTATACCTAAGCACACACACGAGTAAACATGGCTAACAAGCACGTCGTTACCATAATGTCTCGTAAGAGCAACACGTCTGCTTCCAAAGACAAAGAGATCAAGAAGCTTGACAAGCCCTGGGAGAAGAAGGGCGTGGTGATCAATATCACTTCTACAGAGCTCCAGCTGGTTATTGCAAATGGACCAAATAAAGAGGTTGAGAACTGGGCTGCCAAGAACCTACGCAGTCAAATGGAAGAGAAGAAGCTCATGGGGGATTGGAAACCTGTCGGAGGGCATTAAATATATGCAGGATCGCGGGCTATGGCGGCTAGCTGGCTAGCTGCGAGTTGGCCTCAGTCGGTCGTGCTTCTTGCTGGACGAGATTGATCATCTTGAGGGGCACTGCCAAGGATCGTAGAGCGGTTGGTAGAGGTCTATACTACTCTAGAGAATAGAATCTAATTCTACTAAAAACGTGTGCACTGCGACATCCGGTCTTGATTCATGCCAGTAACAATATGCGTATTGACGTGAAATTGGTTTCATAAACTGCGCGAGCTGAGTGCTGCATGCGATACTTTGAGAGCTCAACTGTGAATAAACAATTAAATCAATTCCATTTGACTACATATTATTAATAACGTTAGCAGCTGTCTATGTTGCTTGTGCTGATCAAATTCATTGTTGACTGAAATGTTTTTGTTGAAGCAAGTATTGAGGCTTGCCGGAAGCATGGAGATAAAATCCCCGGACTAAACACCCAAGAACAGCTAATTGAAAATCCTTTTAGTGAATTGGAACAAGCAGGAAACTAGAGTCGCGTGCCTCCTCTTTGTGCCATGATGTCAATCAAAAACATTAGTGCGAACTTTCCCCAGTGCCAAGTTGGAAGAGGACACGAAACTGAATTCCTCGTGAATCCTGGTTTTGCATCGCATCAGCATTAGCCGCGCATTATGCAGCTGCAGAATAACTACCCGAAAGCGTTTGTTGATCTCGATACTCGGGGATAGTGACGCTCAAAATGACGTGGGTGTTACTCTAGTCTCAATGGACCAAGACGTTGGCAATCAACTCCTGTGAGGCTCTAAGCTAGAGCTAGACTGGAGCTAGACTGGTTTCACAATGACGCAGCTGAGAATGGCTGATGTCACGACAGGAACCAGAAAATCATCATGAGCGCATCAGCCAACATGTGATGACGCATTGGAATTCAGCCCCAAACTCAGCTCGACATAACCTCAGATAAAGGGCTGGTGCTTTCTCAATTCGTGGCTTGTAATCATTATCCATCTACCTATCCTTTCCAACTTTCAATTGACACGACACAACCTATTCTATCATACCACAACTGTCTATCTCATCTGATAGTCACCAATCGCCGACATGAACCCTCTCCAGAATAACTTCCAGCCCGTCATGGCTGAAGAAACCACCGGTACTCAATTCGATGGACAGCGTCGACGGTCGGGACCACTAAAGGAAATTGTTGCCCAACAGGACAGTCTCTACAAGTACATCAGCGTAAGTATTTTATTTCCGCGACTTTGAGGGCGGATATTGACAAATCGCCAGTGGGAAGATCCAGCTCGAACCGTTGGATCGTACTTTGCTGCCCTCGGCTTTCTGCTCGCTGTCCACCATCTTCACCTCACCCAATTGGCACTCAAGACCAGCGCCATCGGTCTTGGAGGTATGTATATCACCATTGGACTATCAGATACTGTGTCGAGACTGACTATGTCAAAAGTAATGTCCCTAGCCGAGTTCGCCGGTCGTTCCTTTGGCCCCAACAATTTCGTCTCTCGAATGCGGCCCAAGCAGTACAAGACCTTCCCCGATTCGACCCTCAACGCTACACTGAAGGACATCCACGACTTCATCCAGTATGCCGCTGTTAAAGGCCAAAAGATCATCTTTGCTGAGGACCTCGAAAAGACATTCTCGGTATGTGCAACGACAGCATGAGACGAGCCAAGACTAACATCAGCAGGCATTCGTCGTCGCTACCTCTCTATACTTCTTGACCCAGTTCATGACTCCTTTCGGAATCACCATCTTGGCCCTGACAACCGCCTATATCATTCCTCTCGTCAAATCTCCACAAGGTAGAGGCATTGCTCGCGATGGAATTGCACGAGCTCAGGAAATTGGCAACGTCGCTATCGATCAGGCTAGCACTCTCGCCCAAGACAGCAAGGTTGCTGTTTCCAACATGACATCCCGTGCCCAAGACACCGCTTCAAACTTGTCTTCAAGGGCTCAAGACACTGCCACTAGCTTCACTTCCAGCGCCCAGGATACTGCCGGCAATCTTCGACAGCGTGCTGCGAACATGGTCCCTGGAGCGATGAAGGGCAACAGCCAGACTGCTAGCGACGTTACCTCCAGCGTCCCCCACAGCTCCTCTGAACCTACCCAGGCTAGAGATGTCTCTTCTAAATACCCCAAGGATGATATGTCTTTCAATGATTCTAAGGAGATGGCTTCCAAGGCTGCCAATGATATGTCCCACAGCTTCGAAAAATCACCCCAGTCCAGCTTTGACACTTCCGACAAGACCACTTACGCTGCCGGCGTCTCTCAGTCCGCTGTCCAAGGTTTCCCCGCGCCTTCAAAGGATACTTCCTTCTCTCACGGCCCCTCTGACGACTTTGGTACCGTTACCAGCAACAGGTCACAGGCACCCAGCTCTTTCACCAGCAACATTTCCAACATGCCATCATTCACTGCTGCTGGCTCCAACTTGTCCAGCAACCAAGCCCCCGCAGGCAAGCGGCCATCCATCGACGATGGTGACTACTCCATCCAGAACAGAATGGATCAGGGCTCTGATTACCAAAGATTCGTTCCTCGCGAGGCTCCTAACAGAGGAAACCTTGGCACTGGCGCTGGTTCATCCGTTGGCAAGATGCCTCTTGGTCAAATTATCGACGAGAAGGAGAAGGCTGGAGACAAGGCCCCGCCGCTGTCTGCTGGCGGTGTCAACTCCATCCAATAAATGTGCAAAAATCCTTTAACAGGTTGTTTGGGCTACCCAACATAAAATTGAGAGATACGGAGGACTTTTACGACCCAGTTCATGATTTATGTCCATTGTATTAAGAAAGGTCCGGACATGAAGGCGCACGGAAAGCAATTGCACAGGTACTATTGACACGACATAATCGCTGATCATCATGTATTTTAAATCGAACCGTTATGAAGAAAACAGAAAACAAAATTGTTTTTAATATACTTTCATATTTTCCCAACATGGCTTTGCGTATTATCCAGGTACTATACTTGTTATTATTTGTCGATGTATCACCTGCTGCGACACAACATGCTGGACGTACAGAACGATGTTGTAACACAATAACGACACCCGTATTTATTGCTACTTATAAATTCGTTTTAGAACCTCAAATAGTGGGCATAACACACTCCCAGCTATCCGCTTTGGTCGTGTTGCCAGATCCATCCCACTTACTCTCGTAAGGGTAAGGGCAGTACTCTGTTCATCGTTAGTGTCAGTCACCTTTTAGCTCGCAGGATTACTTACTTCGATAGGCAGAAGCCTTCCCAGCAGTATCATACTTCGCTCCAACGAGAGTGGCAGGTTCCTCGCCGTCCTCCACCCACTTTGTCAAAGCAAGCAGGACATTTTCTTTAGCATTCAGTCTGTCTTCATCCATCGGGTATACCTGGCCAACATCGACAGCGCCAGGCCCTCCGGAACAGTGATACATTCCAGGTATGAAGAAGTGACGATAGAAGGAATGCATGTCTTCGAGGGTGGCGTTGAGGTTGCTTTGGACTTTGGCATAGTACTCCGCAAGTAGCTTGGGAGTAATGGTTTGATCCGCCTGACCATGGTACGAGATGATCTTGCCCCCTTTAGCATAGAACTTGTCCAACTTGGCCTCAGCAGCGTTGACACCCCCTGGGTTTAGTTTAATTGCAAAGTCCATATCCTTCACTGAGAAGTTATGCGGTGTCCAGCTGGAGTCGTTGTAGACAGCCCCACGCCAGAAGTCCTAGTTACTCGTTAGCCATCATGGCAGACTAAACAAGAATTCTATCACACACCTGGAGAACTTTGTAGGCCAGGTCTGCAGTTCCGTTGACCTGGTTAACGGAAAAGACACTTGTATCCGAGCCAAGGTTGAAGCCTGGGTAGACGATGTGACCCTCAGAGTCAGCAAGGGGCTCATATGCAGCTCGAACAGAAGCTACTTGTTGAGGCTTCAGACACAAAGAGCTGTTGAGAACTTGAGTGCCACAAGCCATGATGGAGGGGTCGAATGCGTGCGCAGCGGGATTGTCAATGATTCCATCTTTCACGCCATCCAGAGGATCAAGCATTTCGATCTGCTTAGCGACTATGGCCTGCCACTGCTCAGGTCGAACATAGGCATCGGACTCTAGTTCAGGCCATCCAATCCTCCGAGCCAGGATACCCTTGGAAGCCACTATGTGGAGCCAGTCAATCCCAGGAGCTCCGGCGAGAATGCCATCGAAATCTTCAGGGTACAATTGAGCATTCTGCAGACCTTGACGTCCTCCTGTACTGCAGCCCTGGTAATAACTTTTGAACGCTTTCTTTCCATAATACTGCTCGACGATTTGCTTGGCAACTTGTGCTTCCACGTGGATACCTCGATGTCCAAAATCGTTGATGACCTCGGGCTGGTTGAGGAAGAAGTCAAACCCTTGTTCTCCATCGTGGCCCGTGTTGGTGCCAAAACTGGCGAAGCCTAGATGAGCGCCGTTTTGCACAAACCGGTAGTCGATGCATCCTCCAATACCACCCGTTCCAGTTGCTAGTAAACGATTGTTCCAATCATCCGGCAGCCAAGCTTCAATGCGAGTTGAGCTGGAAGCGCTCGTTGTAACGTTGACAACAACTCTGCAAAGGCTGTTTGTGATATTGACTTTAAAGGTTGATCCACCGCAAGATTCGACGGTGTTGGGAAGCGGGATTACATCACCGAGTGTGTAATGGCTGATAGAGTCAACAGTGCCGCTTGGGATGGTGATGAAATCAGCAGAACATTTCGAGCTGGAGTCTGCTAGAGCTGAGATAGCCAAAGCTGGAAGGCCGAAAAGGACTTTACTGAGGGTGGAACTCATGTTTACTGCCCGGAACCAGACGCTAGAATGTCCTATAAACCGGAGGTTCTCTCACGCGACGCCCGACAATACTTATACTCTTCATTCGCAATGGCATCAAGGTTGCATCGGCCAACTTGCAAGTCGAAAACGAGATCACGATGGCTTAGTCTATTTCCTTTTTCGGTATGCATCATTGTCGATCTAGTGGACTGAAGGCCAGCCTCCGCATTTCGGCTTCGGCCTCCGTCGCCGACCAGGCGTAGCGGCCTTGGACATCATTTTACCCCGGCGAAATGCCTCACTTTGCGGGGATACCGGTACAATGGATCTGGGGAAGTCCGAACTGGTTGCTGGATTTGCCAAAGCCCCCGAGCCTAATGGCACCCTGCCATCTATTATGCCGCAAGCTAGATCTAAACAAGTCGAGCAGAGAAGTGAACCGTGATGGCGGTGATATTTCGATATGGACCAGTTTCCATGTCGACGATGTAGTACATGTAGGTATAACTGCGTATCTTCTTGTTAAATAGATATTGATCACCAGCTATGCGATGTATCATATGATACATTTCCGTGATATTCACCAGGCTTGACCTACATAGCTCATTGGTCACAGATCTTAAAGAGATCAGTCAAGCAAGGTTGGCTTGGGATCCACTCAGCTACCAAAGATGCTCAGTTGATACCTGGTACGGACTGTATTGGGTTGTTCCCAGGTGCCGCAATAACGGCAAAAGACACAATTGTAACTTACCTTACCCATGCCCCTCACCAGGTACACAACGATAGATCTACTATCACAATTAAGCCTCTGCCGAAAGTTGGCGCGATGTGGTTCCACAACTTCGATTAACCCTCAACTTTGCTGACATAATGTGTCTCCGGTCTATGATATCATGCAATGACATGTAACCACTCTACCTACCGTTAACATAAACACAAACCACACATTACATTCTACCAAGACTTCGCCAACATGGTTCGCGTTTTCGTTACCGGCTCCACAGATGGCATTGGTCATGCAGCAGCTAAACTCCTCACCGAGCAAGGCCATCAAGTTGTTTTCCACGCCCGCAATGCGGACAGGGCAGCTTCGGTCAAACACAGCATTCCCAACGCCTACTCGGTTTTAGTCGGGGATTTATCTTCAATTGAAGAGACCAAGAGCTTAGCTAAGCAGGCCAACGACGCTGGACCCTACGACGTTATCGTGCACAACGCAGGCATCGGCTATGGCTCAACAGCACGCAGAGAGATTACTCCCGACAAGATCTCGGCAGTCTTTGCCGTCAACACTTTAGCGCCATATATTCTCACGTCTCTCATGGACAAACCAAAGTCGCGACTACTATTCATGAGTTCCGACAGCCATTACAGCGGCGACGAGACCCTTCAGAACGCAACGCAGTCTCACTCGTACGGCAACACTAAACTTCACGACACTATGCTCGCAAAGGCATTTGCAAGACGGTGGACAGATATCCAGATTCTCAGCATGCATCCTGGCTGGGTCAAGACTAAAATGGGAGGTAAATCGGCACCTGTTATGCTGAGCGAGCCAGCAAAGGCATTGGCTAGTTGGGTTGTTGGAGAGGGACCTTTGACAAAGGTGACTTCTGGTGCATTTGTGACAACCAGCGGAGAGAGCAAGCCGCATCCAGGAGCGGACAAGGTTGATAAACAAGAAGAGTTACTGGATATTTGCAAGCAGATTTCTGGTATTTCTGCACCCCAGGCTTGATATGTTCAAATTAGACCATGTAAATCAATTGGATGTATTTTTCAGACAACAACGGTAGCTGCGATCTTGAGTAGATAAGGGTATAAGGGCGTGGTGTCACATTGCAATATGTGGCAGCGCACAAAAGACCCATCTTGTACATCACCTATGTAGTTGCAAGCAGATATCTTGTTTAGTATGTACCAGACAGGTTGGCCTCTGAGCTTTAGGGTACAAAATGAAATGACCCAAGACGCGTGATTTATGTACTACAAACTGACCTTGGCCTCTTTTGCTCATGACGGTTGGTTTTTCCGATTTTTTGTTGCGTATATTTCTATACCCTTCTAACCTTGGAACATTCATAAACAAAAAACGAGTCACGGAGAATACGGTAACGATTTATACGACCCAGGTATGATTATAGTTGAGGCAAGTTATTAATTATTCTGCTCTATGCAATGTAAGAAGAAACACAAAGCCGCACTGGATGAAACCCAGTGTATAATGCGACGATAAAATTATGAAGAGGGGAGAAATAAAAAATAAGAATAATACAGTAAAGACGAAAATGAAAAAGGAAGTGAAAATGCATACAGATATAGAATTCCAAATAAAGAAAATGCTCATGGCTTATTGCCTGTAACTTATAAACAAATCTGGCAAGGCTAATGATAGTATTTAATGACTCTTTTTTTGGTGTTTTGGTGTTTTTTTGTTTTTTTTTTCTGTCTTTTTTTATTGAAAAAAAAAAGAATTTGCCCCTACTCAGCAGGGGGAAGCTCACCCAACTCCCAGCTGGGCCACTCGTAGTCGTTAAGCTGGACTTCATCAGCTAAGACTTTTGCCAGAGCATTAGCCACGGTCTCATCTGACAAAGCTGTGGCAGCTGCTACCACAGCCGTGTCATATGGCATGGCCACAGGAGCGGGCGAGGGCAACGGCACCGGCACCGGCGCGAAAAACCGTCGGAAAGCCTTCAGGTCATGGAGAAAGACTTCCGATATATCTTCCATCCAGTGATCCGGCCAGTTGGTACAGTCGCGGAAGTACATGGGGCCGGTGTTGGGCTCGAGGTTCCTGGCATTCTCGATGTCCTCCGGCTCGATCAGACCCCTGATGGGCTTTTCCAGGCCACTTGCGTAGAAGCGCTGGAGTTGCCGGGCAAACAAACGATAGGGGCGTTCGTACGGCAGCATGAAGCAGGCGTCTTCATATAAATCCACCGGCACTGGAGGGGGGGTGAGCGCAGGACTGGGAACCTGACCAGGGTGACCCGGATATAGTTGAGCATGACCAGGCTGAGCTTGCTCGACCTGGCCAGGGAAAGGGAATACCATATCATTGAAGGACATGGCGTTGGATGGTATGTGAGTTGACTGAAATGTAGGTACAATGAGTTGGATGCTGTTGAATGCAAATTGAATGAGTGCTGTGTGCTGAGAAGAAAAGAGGAAAGAAATCAGTCACTGGAAGACCTTGGCAGCATTATATACGGGAAGGAGTGCGTCCGAATGATTTACTGATAAGTCGTGACCAGGCCTACAGCGGGAATATAAAACTCAGTTCCTTCATTGTCAAAAGTCTACTAGACATGGCACGTGTGTGGTGGGTAAGTTAAACATAGATAAAGTTGAAGGTGTGTGATGGGCAAATCAGGACTCAATGTTTAGACCGCAAAGTGGATGGTCTAACACAACTGGTCTATTCCGTCTCTTTGCTTGTAACGGCCAATCCTTTTGATGCTCCTACGAATTTCCACGTGACGGGCCTATGTTGTTTTGTCATTAGGTCTTTCGAAAGGCGATTTACGACAGCAAAGTCCCTCAGTTACTGCAAGTACCTACTCACAGACCAAAACTCAAACGCATATACTTTTGTCAAATAGATGTTGCCTAGTAAGAAATACCCGCAGTTGCCTAATGGATATATACGTTTAACCTTTTGTTGCCGTCTTCTCCTAATTTTATTTCGCTGTGGACCGTGTTACCTGTAAAACAGTCACTGCATGGCAGAGTCAAATTTAAGTTTATCTTGTTGTCCAGGTTTCGATGGGTCCGCTCAACTCTTCCGTTGGTACACCCGGAAGCTATCCAATAAACCCACGTGTTTTATTACCTTCTTTGTTTTCGGATCGGGGTCCTGGTCATGGCTCACCACTAGCACATTCCATGACCCAACCAACATACATGATTAACGAAGGCGTGTCAGAAGCTGTCAATCATCTTCCAGGGACTTTGAATCACGGACCATGGCCGGTTCCATTCAGTGAATCCCATCGCGCGGGTATAAAGTAACTAATGCTGCCCTCGTCCTCGTCCTCGACCTGACAAAGAACGTGACTTGAAGTGAGAACATAGGCGTTCCCATCATGGCCAGGTTTGTATCCAGGTACAGCAACGAGATCCAACATGTAAGCACCTCTTTTCATCCTCACCCATCATCCGGTCTCTGATTTTCTAAAGATGATGTATGTTGCTGGCGAGACACAGGACGTCTCAAATGAGACATTGACACTGGTGGAGCAAATTGTCCACGAGCAGATCAGACATCTGGTAAGTGGGACGAATTTCCTTTTGGACATGACTTACATCGTTGTCAGTTGACTACGGCTGGTGAGCTTGCAGCACGTCGTCGTAAACGAGTGGTTTCCATCGAGGACATCATTTTCCAAATTCGTCACGATACCACACGCCTCGCACGTATCCAAACGCTTCTACGATGGCGGGCTATACGACGCGAAGCCAAAAAGATGAACAGAGAGGCTGATGGAGATGCTGATGCCGAGGTCGATGCCGACATGGACGAGGAAGATCTCTCAGACGACCCGCTCGAAAGCCCTCCAACCGAAGAGGCCACCAACAAGAAGACGCAAACGCCAGCGGCCATTCTCCCTTGGGATGTCGAGTCCTTTTTCTCCGTCGTTCCTCCAGGCGGTGACACCAACGAATCCCTGCTTGATAAGCCAAGCGAGGTTTCACTGGAAAGCCTCCGTTGGGCAGATGAAATCACGAAGAATATGTCGAAGGAGGAATACGACAGATGGGTCGTCTACCGCAATGCCTCTTTCACCACCCGCAAACCAAAGCGTTTCCGCGAGTGGGCAGGCATTGGCATAATAGCCAAAGTCAAGAAGAAGGATGATACCCTTGAGATCATCGGGTTCATAGCTGCTGAAATGGTCAAGCGTCTTACAGACGTTGCCTTGACGATTCAAGCGCAAGATTTGGCAGCATACCAAAGACAGAACGGCCAATCAGCTACAGCTCTTGGGACGAGACGACATGGGCTGTTCGTCCCGTTGACCACTGAGAGATCGCCAATCAATGTGAGACATGTTCGGAGGGCATTCCACGAAACGCAAATGAAGCCCAAGAGGAAGCGGGTCAGGCTGAACAAGATTACGGGACAGAGGGCGTTGGAACTGATCTAGACACTGGAACGGTTGGAGTTGTGGGGTGTGTCTTTTTGGACAGTTGGAATTTTGGAGACGATGACTCCATGGCGGTCGGCCACTAGACTTAATTCAGGATACATCCACAAGAACGATACATCTTATTTTGACCACCTACGATTCGACCACCTCCTTCAAAGCGACCAACTCGGCGTTTGTCCACTCCTTCACTTTACCCTGCCATTTACCGCCTGTGCCTCCACCCTTGATATCTTTCAAGACGGACTTGACCTTGTTCGCCATTGCATCAACAGCAACCTGATCACCCACGATTACGACAGGGCCGCCACCTTTAGGTTCTCCAATAGCAACGACTACAACAAAGCCAGTTCCTTGGAGAATGTCCCTCGCCTCACCGACAATCTTGTTGATGAAGTCTGTGTTACCTTCATAACGGTGGATGTACGCATTCATTTTGTTCTGGACGATGCTTCTTATAGCGTGTTCGCTTTCGAACTTGGCCACCTCGAGTAAGAGCTTTCGTTCCGAGCGTTTGAGGTCGGTCACGCTATCTGATAAGGCAGTGGCACGGGTGACTACTTCGCTGGGGTTGTTGCTGGAGGACATCAGCTTAGCAATGGTGTTGATTGCGCTGACGGATGAGGTTGCAAGGTTTATAGCGCGATCTCCAGTAATAAAAGACAGACGACAGTTCTTGCCATGGACCGACTGTGTTGAGCCGAGAATAATAAGGGATATGTGTGACGTTTGAGAGAGATGGGTACCGCAGCATCTGTAAGTGTTAGTCAGATGCCTAGAAACGAGGTAAGATAGACTTGCGTGTTATCGTCAAGATCCCCAATGTGAATGACTCTCACAACACCATCAGACTTGTCATAATCCCCAGGAAGTTTATCATGCTTTGCGTTATCTGGGGTCTCCACCTTAATTGGCAAGTTTTCTCGTATCTTTTCCGCACACTCCATCTGGATAGACTGCATCTCCTCATCTGTTGGCTTCCTCTGCAAATCAACATAGTTGAAACCTCCATCGGTACCCATTCCCCAACCCAGCGTCTTGAGATCGTGATTCTTCATCATGATTGCTGACAGAAGGTGTTGGCCGGTGTGTTGCTGCATGTGATCCCAACGACGATTCCAGTCGACTTGCTGGCGGACCTCAACTCCAAGAGAAAGAGGCTTTGTTGAGTAAATCACACATCGAAGACCCTGTCGTTGAACATTTTTGATGGGAATCGGGGTCTGATCCTCACCTGAGAGCGGAGTAATTGTTCCGTGATCACAGGGCTGACCGCCGCCTAAGGTATGTGTAAGTGAATTGTTATTAGAATCGCGTGAAAACGTAGCAATAAACCTTCTGGGAACAAAACTGAATCGGAGCACTCGATTAACCACTCGGCCTCGGCGTCCCCATGGTGCTTTTTTGACTTTTGCGGTCGTTTCGGCGCTTTTTCACAAGAAACAACTTTTGTCTCTAGGCTTTGGAGGTACGAGTCAGATTGACAGGCCAAGTCGCCGACGACGCGGCCATTGCTATTGCCGTTGTCTGGCTGAGCCATATTGATCGCAATGTTGGTGGGGAGGGAACATGATCAGATTGTTGAAGTGGCAACGGCAGTGACTTGTGAGTCATGATGACTAAGGAGATTGTCACTTGACGTGGGTACCAAACAAAGAGGCCGATCGGCTGGTCTATCTATCTATGCCTACTTGCCAAACTAGGTATACAATGAGGCTGCGTAATATCTCAGCCTAGATAGCTACAGTTCATACGACTAAGTCATTTCGTAAGGGGGGTAAAAAAACATTCAGATAGAGTTATTGATATACTTTCCCTCGTTCTAGCAATGGTTCAATGATTACGTATGCCCATCTTGGCTAACGCGTAATTATCATGCAAGAAGAATTTGCAACATCGACCAGACAAAACATAAAGTTTGAACGTCCATCCACATCAACATCCGAATCCACGCGTTGCATCCCGAATACATGTGTTGTATCGGGTTTCTTTATCTCCTACCCCGCGTAAATCGCCTACAGTAGAACGCGATTGATATCCATCAGATCACTCTCGAGAATGAAAGAAAGACTGAAACCATCGTCGACGCTGCGGAGCGAGTTCTCCAGAATCTGAATCCTCCGAATCGTAATCATCTATGCCACAAGTCAATATTTTGAGTCCAGAGGTTATTGCTCGTGTCGTTGATACTTACCATTTTCAGAATCATAAACATTCTCAAAGGGGCAACCGTCCTCAATGCGGCCCTGGTCTGGGAGATTGATTTTCAGTTCGTAGTGGTCGAACCAGTCTTTCTGTGACGAGTTGAAGACGTCTCTGCCAACAGTACCGCCGCTTCGCTCAATGTCGATTCGAGGACGGAATGTCACAGAGACAATGTAGTAATCAAGCCTGCCGGGTTCTGTCTCGTCGCGAACCCAGCGTTGGTTGTGCCATGTGCTGTCACCACTCCATCTGCTCTCTTTCCTGCTGGCGCCTGATGCTTCAGCGTAGAGCACAACTCCATCATTGCGTTTGAAGTACCACTTTTTGATCATTTGATCGGCAATTTTATCAACCTGATCCTTTTTCCTCTCCAAAGACTCTAGTTCGATACAGAATTGACTTGTGCGGGTAGACATGGCTTGGGAAACGTCCTCAATCCAATTACCCTCGAAGCGGAGAGGTTCATCATCTTCCCAAAACCACCAATCAGTGTGACGGATGGTGAGTGTGACGATGCGGGGTGCGAGAAGTGGTTCACGCAGAATACCAGCCAAGTCACCCTGCTCGACCTTGTACATCTGTGCAAAGACTCTCAGTCTCTCAATCTCGACTTTGTCTTGCATCTGCTGCGTAGCGATTCGACTGAGCATGCTTCTCATTGGAGGCTGGGAATGCATCCATGGTGGGGCTCGATTTGGAGACGAGGCCCATTCAGTATGTTCTCGTAAGAGAAATGGTTTGAACCACGTCTCGCGATAAATGGCACGGCATGTGCGTAGGAGCCTGGTGTCGGTTGACTGATCAGCCTCGTAGGAAGGACGAGTGTAGCATGTCTTTTTGCTGAATTGTTTCTCTGGGGAAGGGTCGGGATGATCTGTTAGAACATAAGAGAAGATATTGTCTCTGACTTCAGCGGGTAGAACGCAGAACAGAGGAGAGTCTTTCTGTGGGTTCTCCGTCTTGGACAAGATCTTCTCATGAAGTAGTTGGGTCATTTTGATCAAGTTTAATAAAGAATGGACATGAATTGATGGGAATGACGACTCAACTCGATGAGAATTGCGAAATGATGTCTCTTTTAAGATCCATATTCAGCTTAGGCAGCCGTGCGGGGCTTCTTATAGTGACCTCTTGTTGCCTTGAACCAACCATGTCGACCCATCTGCTGCCTTATGCACAGGTCGTAAAAGGGCCGAGGTGCATACAATAATGGCTTATTTGAATAAATGAGATTGAGAATTACAGTTATTATAACATCTTCCATGAAAATCGCATCGCATGGTACGAGTCACTAAGCAGGGATCGACTTGTCACTACAACCAGAGTGCAGGCACACATGTTATTATTTATCTCAGAATGTCACATATCTCATAAAAGGTTGATCGTATTCCCCATTTAGTATCCGTACAGGTTGACGTGCTCACTGGTGGAGGCGCGAATGCGACGGTTCTCGCGAACAAGAAGAATGCGGATCGCCCAGGCACATGCAATTGAGCACAGAGCGAACCCAGCGGAGGCACCGAAACCGATTCCATATCGGGGAGAGTCACTCTTGGGCCAGAGGTAGGCACCGTAGATGTAACCGATCTAAATCAAACTTCATTAGCAAAGAAAGTAAACAGAACAGGGTGCGAGACTACTAACCTGACCACCAACATTGGTCATAGCCAAGACAACAGCCTTCTTTTCCTTAGTCTGGGACAACGTTGAAGACGCCCATCCAATGATGACCGAGTTGACAGCGTAAGCACCCATGGGGAAAATAAAGCAAGCGACGTATCGGGCAGCGGTGTTGAGAGTGGCAGCGGCGAGAGCGAAACCGACGACGGCGACTGAAAGACCAGCGGTGATGTGCCAAGTACGCTCGTGCATGCGTCCCGAGTTCCAGCCAAAGAAGATACCTGCAGCACCGGCAAAGATGAAAGGCGGGCATGTCATGACGAGAGTGATGGTAGTGTTGAAGCCAAGAGTCTTGACGACACTAACAACGGTCAGTATGTTACCAAAATATTTGTCGCAGCCAAGACTTACGTAGGGAAGAATGAGTTGAAAGAGCAAGCAGAAAGATGGAAGTTCTGCATAAGGCAGAAAAGCCATGTTCGCTTATCCTTGCAAGCCTGTTTGAGACCCTCCCAAGATGAACCGCCCTCTTCAGAGTCAGAGACCTTGTCCTTCTCCATGCGTGCATGGGCGAGTTCCTTCTCGCGGTCGGTGAGCCACCATGTGGTAAGAGGGGTGTTGGGGAGCATAAAGAAACCGATGATGGCGACAAGAGCGGTGACGGCGCCTTCAACAATGAATAGCCTGGGAGTTTGTTAGAAAAGGCAACAGCTTTATGGGAGGTCAACTTACCATCGCCATCCTGCAAGACCGGCGAGACCGTCCATGCCTGCGAAAATTCCAGCAGCGATAAGACCGGAGAAACCAGTGGCGAGAATTTGAGCGCAGTAGAGAACAGCGATGCGAGCAGCGACCTCTGTTTCACGTCAGTATGCTACCAGCTTTATCAAATCGAAAGACTGACCTTTTCGTGTGTAGAAGATGGAGAGCATGTATGTGGCACCGGGGTAGAAAGGAGCTTCAGTGATACCCAGGAAGAACCGACAGACAACAAGACCAGCGTAGCTCTTGACAAGCGCGGTGCAAGCTAAAATCGTGGTTAGCATATACTCTCTGAAAAGGTAAACTACAACTTACCAGAGACAGCAGCCCAAACCAACATCCAGGAACTCATGTACATGCCGGGCTTGACCTTTGTGATCAACATGTTGCTGGGAACTTGCATCAAAACATAACCGACAAACAAGCTTCTCAAAGTCAGCGCTCGCACAAATTTCGTTGGCTTCCCATCACATACATGGAAACAGTCGTGTTAAACTCGGTTCCGGTCATATTGAGATCCTCCTCTAGATTGTTCAATCGCGCCTGAGCAATGGCGTTTCTGTCGACGTAGTTGAGGAAGTACATGAGACAGAGGCAAGGCTGTGGAGAATTAAATTATTAGCACAAGAACCAAACGAGCCAAGACGTTGCAGCGTGGCCAAGAGCATTGGCGATTCAACACCAAGCATTGGCACATGCGCAGATCAGACGGAAAACTCACCATGATCCACAAGTCAAGCTTCTTGACAAGGCGGATTTCTTCTGGGTCTGTCTTCTTGGCAGTACCCGTCCAATCTCTCTCCTCGTCCATCTGGGCTGGCTTCTCGTCCTCAAGGACACTGTTGACGTGGGCGCACTCGGGCATCTCCTTGCCTGTTTGCTGGTGATGGGTAGTGGCGGTGGCCATGTTGATGTGAGAGATCGATTGTCGTGTCGAAGCCTGGGGAAGAAAACTTTTTCTCTACGTCCCAGACCTTGTGTATTTATGGCCCAGCCCTTGATCATCGTCGGGAGCGGGGAAAATGGGGGGAGGCAGAGAGCTAGTGAACCTGGGGAAAAGTGGTCAACAACCTGGGGTAGTTTCGGAGGCTACAAGTAGACTCCGAGGATGCATGGATGCTACTTTGTTGAGTTTTTGTAGGAGGGGGAGAGTACGCTAGAATGTTTGTGCTTGTTGATGACAAGTTTGTAGTGTCTCATTTGGTGTTGAATCGGGATAGAATTGCGGAGATTCAGTCAAATACCCTAGACACAACCTCAATGACGCCCTCATGATCAATTGATCTCTTCATCGGCACATTTTACTCCGCGATATCTTGATATCAAAGATCAAAAACGTGATATTAATTCAACGACTCTCCGGGCTCTATTTCTGCCACCGCTGCTCTGTCGTTTTCACATCTTTTCACTCGTCCCTTTCCAAAAACTCGGACCCTGATGAAGCTCCGACGCGATGGCGTTCGTTCACGCGATGCGCTATGTCCAAAAGAAGAGTCGAGACTGGACATCATGAATTAAACTCCAATTCTAGGGAGATCCAACGGCGATCTACCTGGGTGTTCGGCTTGGCTGCAGGCTCGTGTCGCCGGCTTGGCTCACACCGTTCCTGTCTCCTGGTAGCCATTACTGTGATAGCAATTGCAATACGTATGTTGACCGGGACAAGATAAAGATGGCTGGAAAACGGAAAGTGGGCAGAAAACATGTGCCGACTACGAAATTCATGAGCAACTCAACATATTCCGAGCGAGATTGCCAGGTCCAGTATAAAAAAGGGTATTTGTCATCAGGCCTACATGATGCAACGCAACGTACGTTGATTGCGACTCTGTGAAAAAATAGGCCCTTTCAGTGACAAGCCTTTCCATACTTCCGTAACCTCGCGTAATTGTAGGGTAAAGGGGCCAGAAAGCCAGCGGCAATAGAGACCAAAGCGGCGATCCAGAATGAAGGGTCATCAAGCGCAACTCTTCCACCAGTCAGATAATAATCCACCGCGTTCTCTGCCGCTTCCATAGTCAACATGGAGATGAAACTCATGCCGATAGCTGTCTTGATAGCAGTGAGCCATGCCAGACTGTCGCGACCGACACGTAACATCACTGTCTCGAGAAGGATGGATGTTGAGATACCAGATGCCACTAATTTGTTTGGTTAACAGTCTTATCCGGACATGTAGTAGTGGGTAACTGACTGGAGAGGGGCATAACGATCCCCATGCTTAGTTCTGGGTAGTAGGCCTGAAGCATCCACATGGCAGAGAAGTCACCAACTGTACAGCCAATGAGGCATCGCGTGGTGTTGACAGATGCTCTCTTCCATACCGCTCTCGAGCTCCAGAACTCGGTTGAAGTAATTGGTACTGCAGCAGGAGCTTTTGGGGCATTCTTTTTACTGCAGCACTGGCTGCTTGTCCATTGCTTTTGGAGGCTGGTCGCTAAGGATAAGCCCTTGGCTGGTGTGATCAGACGCGACCTGAGCGTAACAGGACGACGCGCACAGAGGTGCAATGAGCTAGCGATTGTACGCATCTCGGGACTTTTTCCTACGTGCGTTGGCCTCAATTGATTGATGCACGGTGATATTAACAAGAACAGCTTGTAATTGGGGTTAATTGCTTACTTTTGTACTGGCAACACCGCAAAATTCACTCAGTTCCACTTTAAATCACCCTACAGCAATAAATAGCAAAGGTTTCGTAGTAATATCTACGAGGACGGCAAAGGCACCCTTAACCTCATAGGTGCGAGGGTAAAAGCTCAAAATTCCAACTAAGTTACTCAAAATAAGTATAGTGTAAAATATAAAATCTTCACAAAGTTTCCGGTACATTTCCATATCATGAATCTCCTGCTGAATACTCCTCCATTGCGCTGTCTTCCCTGTAGCTCTCATAACGACAAGCCAAAGGCTCCGCCAATACCAAAACCAACGGAAATAACCGTGCCAACGATCCTGACTATTTTGAGGGCTGAAGGATCATCAACAAAACGAACCAAGATAGCAGCATCCGGGCCACAACCGTCAGTACCAATAGCTGCGTGGCTGTACCCTTCAAAAAAGCTATCTCGGTCTAGACCGTGCAAGATAGCTGGTTTGTGCAAGGCAGCAGTCAATGTACGATCAAGGATTTCCTCCTGGATAAAGATCTTGTCCCCAACAGCGACGGTGGGATGTATATTGGTCATCTATCGCCGTAGGTTAGAAGATGACGACAAAAAGTACCGAGGGGAGTATCACCTTGGAAAATTTGACAATAGAGACAGCCGGCTTCTGGAGCAGAACACCTCGAAACACTACTCGTTTGAACTTGTTGAAATGTAGCTTGTAGGCTTTGGCAAGGCTGAGCGCAAAGACATCAGGGTCCTGGCCTTCTGAGACGGAGATGTTTGAGGTATGGGTTTTTCCTGAGGGGGACTTGAATTGAACAAGGTAAGTGGTCTTGGTGATAGACTGAGGTTCCATGTCTGTGTGTTTGAAAAGGACAATAGAGGTCAAAATGTGCAGTGTTGCGTTTCTAGACAAAAGGGAAAGGTGATGAAGTGTTGGATAGAGATGGGAATGATGCTGGAGCTGTTTTAGATGGCACAGAGGGACATTCTGTCGACTTATATAAACATTTTAAAACTGAGTAGCTATTGACAAACATCTTGTTTAACTTGTGTTGCACAGAAAAACATTGAAAAGTGCCTAGCTATTGACATGTAAAGTATGTTCATTATGTGGAACAGCGATTTGTCTGGAGTCGACGGCAGAAGACACTGCGATGGAAATATCTTAGTCTCGCAATCCAGAGAATTGGATACAGATATGTAGAAGACAGCGTACTGGGGGTTCAAGATCTGTCCAAGTGAACAGAAGAAGACCAGAAAACGCTCGAGTAAAAGGGAATTACTGGTGCGTTGCGTAGGTAGGATTGATGAGTCTGAGACGAATACATGGAAGATGCTGATGGTATGGTGTCATATGGTGGTGCAAGCTGATAAATAACATGATTGTAAGTGCTGAAACTCCCAATTCCTCAGCGACAAGTATGTGCCAATTGATCCTTGCAATTTTGGAGGAGAAAGCAGTATTATACCACAAAGACAAGGGAATTAAAGTTAAAAAGAGACAGCCATAATGTCGTCGAAAGTGCACAGCTTGTGCAACCTAATTTTCATCGGCCAGGTTTATCTTACGTTGTTGTGCACTTTATGAGCAGCTTCCAGGGCTTCCAGAAGACATAACCACCAAACAGCCCTCTATCATCCTTTCTGTCAAGTTTGGCACAAATAATATCTGCCCCTCGGTACAAAAAGACGTCATTCTTGGAGGGAACCAACAGTACCACGCTAGTCTTAAAAGCCCCGATGTCAGCGGTAAACTTGTTAGCAGAAGACTTGCACGGCTAAAGGAACTTGTATCGTCTCGTTTCTCTCCTTCTCCCGACTTATCATGATGCTTCTCTACTGTCCGAAAATTCTGCATGATATCTTTGATAAACTTCAGATATAAATAATCTAGACACTTATTGTATCATCTAGTCTATTTGCATGTGAATTAATGTTGGGAAGAATCCCATATGTGTAAGTTGTCGCAGGGCCTCTTGTGAAGTACATACCCTGACAGATGCTTTGTCTCGAGCAAAGGAGAAATCGAAAGCCACCAGACCAAGCCTCATCAATAAAGTCATCATCCCCCCACGAATTCCACCATCAACTTTTGAACCTCAATTAAATCCCAGTCGGGCTTCGGATTAGCCCATTCATACTCAACACTCACATCCCAACATACCTCAAAGTTAGACATGCCGTGCCTAACGTTGCACTTGAGCGATAGACATGAAGAGGTAGGGGAGATATTTCCCCAATGTCCATGTACTTTGTGCTGACAGGCCGACAATACATAGAACCCGCCACTCCTCGATGTCTTCCTTCGAATCCCAACTGTTGCCGAGCGCTGCGTTGACGTGGGTGCAGATCACTGGACCGCAGCACAATATGAGAGGATAGCTGGCGAGCGAGTCAACCAGTTCACAGATAAATTTAGCGGCCGAAGCCATTGTCACGTTAGTGTCCAATCCCCCTCTGGTTGACAACCCTGAAATGGCCCTGGCTTACGTCTCCTCCCAGGAACACACCATTGAAGAGCTGATGAGCAAATCCCGGACTGTTCCTATTTATTCTCCAATTTCTCTCAAAGCCCAGCAGGGGTCTGCGGCGTCCACATCACAGCTAGTACGGCGCTCGGCTGCGCGAGCATCATCCCTAAACTCATGTCCGTCGCTTGAGAGCGACCACAGTAGCGTAGACAATGATCCCACCACACAGCGTCAGAAGATGTCTACTGTTCATTCTGAGGCCCAAATTCCCAAATCAGCCGCCGCAGATCCTCCCATCGTCTCAGCAATCCGACAGATCTTAGCGTATGATCCGTCATACGCAGAGGATGTCATCTCGGGTGTTCGGAATTTGCCAACCAATAGCCGTAACATTCTTATTCCACTCGAGGACGAATGCGTCGACGGTCCAACGAGCAATCCAACTGAGACTTCAAATGCGCCATCGAACAAGCGTCAAAGGTCACAAGGCGATTCGACGGGCGGTACTGGCGGTGATCAGCAAGGAAACGGAGAGGGTGGAAGTGGCAACGACGCCGGAGGTAATTCCGGGGGTCACAGCGCCGATGGAATAGGCGACGGCAAGAGTAACGACGACTCCCCGCCCAAAAAGAAGCGGAACAAGGATAAGATTCGTCGCTGGATCTGTCCATATTGCCTTGCATATCCCGAGGTCCATGAGATTCGCTTTTTTAACGACTGCTCTGCAAACATGACCGAGTTGCACCTCTGGAGGTAAGCCAAGGACCTTGGCCAAAGCATTGACCTCACACCTGTTACTGACATTTACAGAACTCATCTATTCAAGCATCACTCCCAAGACGCAAAGCACAGTGATCCCAACAGAGAGGCACATACACGCTTTTACATGAGCGAGATGCAACAGACTCTCATCCAACAGACAGTGGAAAGGTACACAAAGCGTCCACGAGACTTGGCGAAGTGGCTCGAATATTGGAAAAAGCTCTTCATCGAAGTTTGGTGGATTCTCTTTCCTAAAGCAGACTTTCCTTACTTCAATGAGCCTCTATCTCCTTGTACGTTCCCGTATTATCAAACTGCAAGCCACACACTAACAAGCTTGTAGTTCATACAGACAATGGCGAAATTCCTGACCTTTGTCAACACCTTGTCGAAAAGGTCGGAATATTGGTGGAACCAATTCTCCACGCAAAAGCAGAGCAAGCTGTCAGGAACAAAGTCGTCACTTCAACGCAGGACTTCGTGCCGAGCACAGAAGAGATCAAGGCTGCCATGTCAGAGACCATTGCGATTGCCCTGCTCAGCTCACCAGCCGCGACAGGAGCTACTCAATGGGTAGCTCGAGCCTCTCCGGAGATGCTGCGAGATGCCGTGAACAAAGATCGGGGCGTGTCGGCCAAGGATGAGGGTGGAGATGAAGACGAGTCTGATAATCATGGATCCTCGACACCGTCAGATTCGGCCACAGCCCCCAGAACTCCGGAGCCAGCAGAAGGGGATACATATCCCAAACAATCGCCGCCTCCGGTCCAAACAACAATTAATTTACGATTATTTCCTGAGGGGACCCGAGTCACTGTAGATCTGGTTCCAGTCGCGCCTACGCTTTCTGAAACACGAGCATTACAACTCACTCATCCTTCGGTCGTCTATGTGGCGAATATGTCGCAGGGACCTATACCATCCGCACTACCATTGCCGCTGCCGACAGTGCCATTGATGGATACCTTCAATGACAACTTCATGCCTTTGACAAATACTGAGCAGTGGTCTTCGTTACTAAATGAAGAGGAGCTACCAAAATGAGCTTACGCAATGACATAAAAAACATACTACGATTTGCCATGGCTGTTCTCGTTATTGTGCTGATCACAAGTCTTGGTATTGTGTACGCAGCATGGAAACTGCAAAGTGACAACACCGGGCTCGAGAAGTCTTTTCCATGTGTTGGCGTACAAAAAGGACAGTGGTTTGCTTGGTCGAGAGCAAAGCTACGGAGGTTTACCATGTCAGAAGAATGGATGAGAGAAGGCTATAAAAAGGTAAGTCGTATCGTTTTCAAGCTCATCAGCATGTTGTTGTCTTGGACAGAGCGATAATTCAACAGGAGATTGACTAACCCCGTATGTAGTACTCACAGAAGAACCAAGGTTTCATCATCGCCTCGTTCGGCAAAGGCAAAGTCCTGATACATCCTCCATCCCAAATTAAAACAGCATACAACAAATGAGAGAGCAAGCTCGAAGCCCATGCTCCAGCCTCAGAATCCATGTCTTTCGAATACACGATCCGCGATCCTACAGTTTATCCAAGTAACTATACTGCGCCGGTCAGACTTTGGGCTATTTGCCTTGCCACGGCGGGTCAATCCGACTGGTATAAGCGTGGACAACGGTATCTATGTCCCGCCAGGTGTATTCTTCGAACTCCCTATGCATTCAATCCATTCAGACGAGACCTTTTACGAAGATGCGGGATCATTTCAGCCATTTCGCTTCGCAGATAGGACCTCTGCCTCGCGTTCTGCTGTCAGTCTGGA
The DNA here is from genome assembly GCA_014898975.1 of Fusarium nodosum. Taxonomy (NCBI): domain Eukaryota; kingdom Fungi; phylum Ascomycota; class Sordariomycetes; order Hypocreales; family Nectriaceae; genus Fusarium; species Fusarium nodosum. Next base: position 1,094,977 of record JAAVUE010000015.1, read on the forward strand.
CGAGATATTTCTCGGTTTTGGCTATGGGAGGAATGTTTGCCCTGGAAGGTTCTTGGGCACCATATCATGAAGGTTTTCTTGGCATATATCGTCACAAAGTACGACTTGAGTTTGGAGCCGGGATTCCGCCTATGAAAACGATTTGGGAGTATAGGATTTCCAAGACGACACTCCTATGCTAATCAGGAGGAGACAGTTTTGATGAATATTGACAGTTTGTGTAGTATCAAGAAAGGGAAGTGAGGATTATATAAGATCGTTCTGTTTCTGAAACATACACATACTAGGGTTTAACCGGATTTCCCATGAAAACCCATACGAAGGTTTTATTATATTAGTCACTAAGCTTTAGCTTTTACCCAGAACGTCGAGTTCACCCAAGAATCAAATTAACGTCCTCGAGGTCTTGCTCTTCCCAAAGCTCTCTCTTCACATAGCCACATCCCTTCCTATAAGCAACACCATCGATCCACTCTACCCACAGTACACCATAGAACTCTTTGTATTGTATGTCATCGTCAATTGTTTCTATGTCGGCAAACTTGCATTTGCAAATTGCAACCAGTTCCAGCGACTCCTCTCGCGTAGTTAGTGGGTTGAGAAAGACTCCGTCCAAGCCTACAGTGTCCACATGATCTTTCATTCCTACTTCAATCACCGGCTCGGGGAATCTGGCTAATTCATCGTTGTTTGGTAGTTGTAGCCAGCCGCACAATTTCCCGTTCTTGTCCAGCAAGCGCAGATGGGCATCCATGTTGACGTTTTTTATATAGCGGACTACTTTAACGGCCCCGAACCAAGCACGCTTTGCTCGACAGGAAATGAGCGGGCTTTGGCTGACATGATCTGTTTCATCTTGGTGTGAAGAGCTGACTGGAGGGAGAGGCCACCAGAAGTATTTACCAGGTAGATTGACGTGTTCATAAACATGCTTTCCGCTGAATCCGAAAGGTGGGTTGAAGTTTTCCGCTTTTGTCCCGTGTCTGGCAGGGTCGAACTCCTTCCGAGTCCACACTTTTCTGTCGTAAGAGAGCTCCAAATTATCTTCGTATACCGTGGCGGAATGCGGAAGGGTTTGTGTGATATCCCAATCTTTGGAGCTATGACTGAACCATTCCGTGATGGGAATAGTGACAGTCGATGTCCTGATGAGTTGAACAGGATTCCACCCGCTCTCGGCAAGTAACAAGTCAGCCCATCGGAATTGAGCCTCTCTATCGAGCATATGGACACCATAGCCACTCCATCCAACCCAGGACCACGACGGGAGATGAGTATTTGGTAGAATGGAGTGGCTTCTTTCGGAGGCTTTCCTTCGAGCCAGACCGGGCCTTTGAGGCCTATTGAGATTAGCCATCCCAAACTCAATAGACCACATCAATGCAATGCCAAAGTATATTCTGGGCAGACCAAACAAGAACCCTCTTGGGAACGCCAGCTTTCTTAGGTAATTAAGAAGACCATCCGCAGCTGGATAGGCATCTTCAGGGTACTTGAGCTCTCGGGCATTATACTCGTTGATCAATATCCCGAATTCTCGAATATCCGATAATCCCCTTTTGATGTTTGGAAATCCTAGCGATTTGGGTCGAACAGACTTTCCCTTTTGTTCTTCCTGTAGATTATGAAGATCTTCATGCCATTCTGCACAAGCGCATTTCCAATGAATTTGTTCATTGCCAAAGATTAGTCGTCGCTGAGATAGCATGTATTCTTGATACGTCCATCCACGCGTAAAGTATTCCGATGCCTGTACATCCATGGCGGATAGCTTAGGCTGATGTCTCAGCATAAGATTCTTATCCTTCTTCCAAGGAAACAAACTTGGCAGTTTACGAGCTGACGATTGACCCTTGAGACCTTGGAAGCCGGTGTTTGCATCACCGTCAAGCGCAACAATGGTCAGCTTTGCGCTGGCATAGATGGATCCCATGAGCTGTAACTGCTGGGAAACCTGTTCAATATCATCAGGGGGAAGGCATATGGCATCTACCCATAGATATCGCTCGCCAAGTTCACGAACGGTGTGGATCGCGTGTCGGACCGTGGGTGTGAGAAAGGACCTTTGCTTTGAAAGGCCGCCCGGGACTCCCATCTGGTTGAATGTATCATTATCCATTTGAGGAGCTGTCGATGGTCCCCATCTGTAGCTCAGTGCAATGTATTCATTACTAGTCGTACCTGGCACCAGGCAATCATCTTTGGTGTCGATGAGCCATGCTGGAGAGACTGTGTTCGGATTCAGAGAACTTTGGCATTCCGATCCATGCTCGGCAATGCACTTATCCATCCACGATCTCGCAATACCAAGGTCAATCCAGTCGGGGTCGATCGTACTCGTGTGAGCATCCTGTCGAGCATTTTGTAATGCCCTTACTTGGTGTTGAATGATTTGAAACGCGCCTTGCGGTCGACCTTTGTAGTCAGTCACAGCGACCGAAGGGATGTCGCCGTTTTTCCGTCCAAAATAAAATCCTGACGCTTCATAGTTGCGAGATTTATAACCAGCTTTCTTCTCAAGCTGATTGCGCTCATTGTAGTTATTCTCTACCCAATTTAACAACGGCGTGTGTACGGCGCATCTTTTCTCAATGGCTTTTTCTCTACTAACATGGCGTTTTGTGTCTTTTTCGTCAAAAAGTCTGTCGAAAATGCCGCAAATCTCACAGCCCTTCTGAGTACTTTGCATTCTAGCGTTGTTTACAGCACTCGCAAGAATAGAGTGGCTGAAACGCATCCCAAGGGTGCTGGAGCAGGACTTCCCGGGATCAGGTAGTGATGAATGTTTCAATCACCGGTTGGACGCTTAACACTCGGGCTGGATTCAGATAGAACGCGCGCGTACTATCTGAATACGCGAATAGATAGATGGAATGTTGACCAGTTTTTCTGAAGGCTGTTTCTGGTGAGACATTAGCCTCATAGACTACGGAAGAGGGCGCGGAAAGGCTCGAACTGTCGGGGTCTTGGTTGTTCCGGTCTGATTGGGAGTTAGTTCTCGTCATGACCTACACTTTTTCATCGCAACAATGAGTGGGACACGAATCACGTACTCAATGAATATCACAACTGAAAAAGAAAGATGGCAGAGATCAGATTTGCATTCAGTATATATTTGATCATGAGAAACTGTGTAGTATACCCTTTCACTGTTTGTAGTGAATGCAATATTTGATGTGGGTGAGTAAAAAATAATCATTAAGTCAAATAAAAAGCTATACACCGACGCATTTACACAGTGAAACAATACATTTTCTCTTTTCCTATCTTCGCAATGAGAACTCTCGATTAGATAGAGAAAAGAGGTGCAGATGATGTTTTAACTACGCACTATTTCTTATGATCAGTGGTCTTGCCTATCTGGATACGGAATATCTATTGCACAATCCTGCACCTTGGTGTCATCATACAGATTGCATCATGTATTGACCGTGTGGTAAAAACAGCCTTTGCGATAACTAACTACAGATACGAATTCACTTTACCTGTTTTGTCTCCTTTTGGTTCTTTTTATAGCTTGCATAGGAATTTCCGCTCTCTGTCAGCCAATTAATAAAGCTTATCGGATTAGAAAAATGATTAGAAACATAAGCACTTGCTTATGAAGCGTTGGTGACCCTGATTTATGCTAAATTGTAAGATGGTGTTTGTGCGGGGGTCTATCAGGGTTTCGGATTTCTAGATAAGCAAGGTTCTGATAACTGTTTGATGTGTGACATAAGAGAGCTGAACGCCGGCATTCGGCTGACTTGGAACGCTGACAACCATCTCGTGTTCACTGGATACAAGTCCGAGACCATGACGACCTATCTCGACCCTCTCAATCGTAAGTTCGCGGATGCGGCTGCTGCAGGCCCGCCGCTATATACCAAGACTTACGAAGAAGCTCGTGAGGTGCTAGAAAGCATCCAGAACTACAAAGTTGCTTCCGATATCAAAAGCGAACATATCCAAGTTCCTATTAAAGACGAGAATGTTACAACTGTCATATTCCGCCCAGCCAACGTGCAGGGTAGTTTAAACATGATTTTCTACACACATGGTGGCGGATGGATTCTTGGGAGGTAAGCAAGCCTTGAGAATATGTGATGATGAGAGTGACTTCTGACTTCCACAGCCCGACCACACACGGCGCTTTGATGGAAGACCTAGCACGTCAAACTGGTGCTGCAGTGGTTTTCCCTTACTACACTCCAGCTCCCGAAGCACAATACCCCGTCCAATTTGAGCAAGTATATGGTGTGTTGGAGCACTTCGCAAAAAACGGCGATAAGTATGGCATCAAAGCCCAACGAATTGGTCTTGCTGGTGATAGTGTTGGCGGTAAGTATCGAAACCATATCCACGTCAAATGATATTTCTCTGATCTCTTCCTAGGCCATATGGCCATCGCAATGACCCAGCTCGCCCAAAGCCGTAACCTTACATCTAAAATCGGGCACATTGTCCTCTTTTACCCCGTCACTGACACAAGCACCAAATCTGAGACATACAAGACCTTTGAAGATGGTCCCTACTTGTCTGAAAAGACGATGGACTGGATGATCCCTGCTTTCCTACCCAACCAGGAAGATCGAAAGCTCCCATTAACCTCGCCCCTGCAATTTGCCTCAGATGAAGTTCTTGCTAAGTTCCCACCCACAACTATCTTTCTGTCTGGCGCGGACCCATTGATTGGGGAGGGAGAGGCATTCGGTCACAGGCTGCAGGGATTGGGTGTCGACGCGTCGGTCATCAAGGCAGATGGACAAGTCCATGATTTTGTCATGTTGGCACCTGTGAGGGAGTCGCCTACTGCCAGAGCTGTGGTCGAGCTAGCCGCCTTGAAGTTGCTAAATGCCTTTTCTGATGGTTGAAAACGTGGATAAAAAACAAGGAGGAATTGCATACGTGACAACCCAGAGGTCAACGATTCTTCGATACAGTTGGAATAATGATTTAGCTTTCAGCTACCTAGGAGATCTCAAATCCACAAGAATTGAATTCAATTCTCATTCCCTGGTACATACCAGACGCCATTGCTCTATTCCATCTCCTTTGCAAAAGGGCTACGAGCTCGAATCTGCCTCCCGTAAAAGTACAACAGCCATGGAATAGCAGTCAGTAGTAACCCAAGACCGCCTAACAAACCGCCAGTACCCTTCAATGTCAATGAGTTGATCATCCTCGCTGTAAGTAATGGAAATATCCCTCCCAAGAGGTTTCGACATAAACTCTGAGCAGCCAGAGCCGATGAAGCGTAACTATGATATGTGTCTGCCAGGTAGTTGAACACCGCCAGATAGATGCTATAGATACCCATCGTACAAGAACCAATTGCTAGTGTCGGTGAAATCCAAGAAACATCAGACTTGGCAGACATAAAGAACCAGAGCAGCCCTATTGGCAAGAGTATGGATTGAATACATGGAGACAGTAGCCGCTGCTCAGGTGTGGTAGAAAGTATCATGTCAGGAAATATCCAACGGGTGAGGGGCTCTTGTATCACAGCCATCACAATGCTCAGAATAGATCCAACCACGACCGCCGCATACACTGCTCCAACTTGAGTGCTGTCAAATCCGTATACGCCTCTGAAGACGATTCCAATGCTGCTGAACTGCATGTATAAGATTGCCCAAGCGAAGGAAACCCAAATCGAGAACCAGAACAAAATCGGTTCTGTGACGAGTAGACGCAGAGGAAATACAAGACTTCGCCATAGCATGCTGATACCAACATGGAGGTTTTCTCCAACTGATGGGTAAAAGCTCACAATCGTGCCATTTGGTGTCTTGAACTGTATGCTGTTGAGCGCGATGCATTTTTTCCTTAGTAAAACGTTGCTTCGAGTTTCTTGGAAGAGAAAGAATATGATGGTGGTTGCAGTCCCAATGGTGATGAGCTGAAGATAGAAGATCCACCTCCATCCCAGGCGGTCTACGATGACACCACTAACAAGCGGTCCCAAGCCCGTGCCTACCATGATAGAAAGTGAGTACAATGCCATGGGAGTGTTGCGGTCCTCTTTTCGATAAAGGTCACTGACAACACCTCCAGTGAGAGTTGCGAAAACAGCGGCGCCGTTACCCGTGATCAGACGAGCTACCATCATGCCAGCGAAGCTCTCCGTCACGGCGCATCCCAAGCTTCCAAGAAGGAAGATAATTCCTGATCCAACAAAGACCCAATACCGGCCGTGTACTTCGCTCACGGGGGCAAGTACCATTGGTGCAATAGCAAACCCCGTGACGAACAGTGTGATGCCAGCGTTGAATTGCGTGTCGCCTATGCTCCATTTATTCTGCAGGGGTTCTGAAGCCATGGCATACGCACCAGCGGAGTATGATGCGAGTGTCGACGCCATAAAAGCTCCAGAAAGAATTGTGATCTTCTTCCTGTGTGACCAGCTGAATGGCGAGTGGAAATGCGGGGTCTTCTTTGTGATAGAGGTTGGAGAGGCATTAATATGGTTTGACTGGAAAAATTCTGCTATTAAGAATGATGGATCCAGGACTTCAAAGCCAAGAGGCAGCTGGATTCCATTCTGGGCGTCGACTGTAGGTTCTTGACTAAAGGAAACACGGTCGAGATCCTTTTCTGGAGCTTTTGTTTCGACATCTGGCGTATTTGTCACTGACATTCTCGCGACAGATTCTAAATCCCTTTGACAAATATGCTACAATAGCGAAGGCATCATTGGAAAATAGACAGCTGTGATCAAGTTATGCGTAGACATAAAGTACATTGAACCTTATCTCTGTTAATCACGGCTTTGTGTCGGGTTTGGCATCCTTGGATAAGCGGTGGCATAACCGAGAGCGTCGATCTTACCCTCCAGTAGACCACACGCGGGGACGAGCAATTTCATTGATGCAAAATGTGTTATGCCCGAGATCGGCGAACGGAACAGATTTATCCAGGGTTGAAGATGTTGCGACATCACTTTTTTGACATTCAAAACTCCTAGAACTAACCAAAACCTATCCATTGGCCTTTTCTACCAGCCCAGGTATAATGGTGATGAGGTCAGGGTCTACATTGATGATGTTATATTCTATGACTATTACAAGGGTTTCGGTATTTTATCGTGTCGGTGGCTGATCACGTTCTCGATGGTGATTTGATTTCCCATGTTCTACCAGCGACCACAATGTCATTTCAAAAGACGATCAATGGTCTGGCAGATAAACAAGGAGAGTGGAGTGTGATTTCGAAATAGTTGCTCGGTAGGTTCAACAGTAGCGCCCAAATCTCTTCGGTATCTATCAGACATACTCACAATGCAGCTTCCCTCTCCCGAGCCTCATACTGCCACTTGATACCTGGTTCTGCAAACTTGCCCAACTCGCTCTCAGGTAGATCGTTGAGGGTGATGTGGAAGTGAGGTCTAGGTACATTACGACCAGCCTCAAAACCAGGTCGTTCCAAAAGAATATTGAACCACTTCTTGACATGAACGTACTTCATGACATCGGGAAGTCCAGAAAAGTCTTCAAAAATCAGTTAGAATGACATCTCGATGGGAGTTGATGTTATCTGACTTACTGTGGGCAGCAACCCATGGCCAAACAGCAATATCCGCAACGGTAAGTTTGTCCCCCACGATGTAGCCAGTTTCGTTCTTAGCGAGCTGCTGGTCCAAAGTGCGGTAGAGACGATGACTCTCGCTAACATAGCGATGAATGGGATACTTCAACCTTTCTGGTGCATATCCTGTTCATAAATGTAAGTTTAATGACTCAATTGTTTTCAATGCGTATACTTACGAGTGAAGTGGTTGGCTTGACCCTGTATGGGCCCGAGGCCGGAGACTTGCCACATAAGCCAGCTGGTGGTCTCCCAATGCTCCTTGGACTTGTAAGCATACGATATTCTGTGTTCCTCATCGTACTTGGCGACTAAATACTCGAGAATTGCACCACTCTCGAAGACTTTAACCTCGCGGCCATTATCATCTTTATCAGTTATGGCTGGGATGCGCCCGTTGGGATTGATGTCCAGGAACCATGGTTCTTTCTGCTCGTGCTTGCTGAAGTCCAAAGTGACAACCTTACTGGCACGTTAGTAATCTGTATCTGTTTTAAGATTTAGGGTTTAATACTTTGTATTCGAGACCCAATTCCTTCAGAGCAATTGATACCTTGAGCCCGTTTGGTGTGCCCTCAGTGTAAAGCGTGATGTCAGTTTTGATGCCCATCTTCTATTACGACGTGATAATAAATGATTTGGTTTCTGATGATGGATTTTGTTTTAGAACTATTTCATTCACAACAGTTTTCTATTACAAGTTATCGGACCTTATATACGTAATTTATTGCCAATGCTCTGGCCCATTCACCTTTAGATTCAACAACACTGACTCTTCCGTGGAGGCTTTCTTACTTCAACATATTAATAATACAGACCTATTTACAGTGATCAAGTGCTTGAATTGGTGGTTGAGAGCAATTTACAACGTTCATAATCGTCTCCAAGTTTGCCCTTCCGCGGAAGCTTACCCATCCAACCAGCATTCTATAAGCCTATGTTGTCAATGTCCTATCCATAAACGTCTTGAACGTGATCCAGTCGCCACAGCTCCAGTCAACTCGCGCTGGATATAAGACGTCAGTGGCGAAGCTTTTGGATTCATTGATAATGTAATTAGTCGACGTTACCAAGCAGATGTTTCCCGGCGGATTAAAACGGAGATAGCCGGAGGAGGCCGGAGGAGACCGGAGTAGAAATGGAGTAGAAATGGAGAGGAACGCTAATTGAAGATGTTTCGAAGGTCGGATCCTCAAACCCTAATTGCTTACTCACGTAACGTTATTCTCAACACCAGTATATCTTTTCTCAGCTTCATTCTCGTCGCAATATACGAAAGGGACTGGCTTTGACCTTTCAGCATCATGGCTGTGTTACGTTGGGGTATGCTCGGCACGAGCTTCATCTCCGATGTCGTCGCCAAGTCCATTCTCAACAGCAAGAACTCAACCATCGCAGCTGTCTTTGGTCGCAATGAAGAACGCCTAGCAGCCTTTGCAGACAAACACAACATCGCCGAGCGATACACTTCCATCGAAGACCTTCTTGACAAGGCTTCAATTGATGTCGTGTACGTTGGTCTGCCAAACCACATGCACACTACCGCAGTGCTAGCAGCAGCAAAGCGAGGAAAGGCAATCCTCTCCGAAAAGTCCCTGGCAACCACAATGGAGGATTCAAGGGCCATTGAAAAGGCTGTCAAAGCTGCGAATGTCTTTTTCCTGGAGGGTTTGATGTATCTCACACACCCTGTTATGAAAAAGATGCAGCAATTGCTTCTTGAGGGACATATTGGTACTGTTCGTGGTATCTCGGGATATTACTCAGCCAATATCTGGAAGAAAGCCAATCCCTTTAGCATGGGCACCATCTATAATCTTGGCTGCTATCCAGTCTCGCTCCTCCATTTCGTTATCGAGACAGCCTTTGGAAGGGACGCTTTTGCAGCGCGCCAGTTGCATGGTTTCGGCAATATTTCTACTGAAGGCACCGTCCATGTCCGAGATGCCTCTCTGACGGTACGTTTCGACAACGGTGTGCTTGCGAGTTTGCAATCGACAGACAGCTACGGCAACGACTTTTCCTTCTCCATTCTTGGAGACAAGGGAAGAATGAGATTTGTTACAAATCCTTGGCTGCCTATTGCAGGGGACAATATCATTGAAGTCAGGACTCATGGTGGTTCGACGGAGCAGGTTGTTGTTCCGGCTGAGTTGGATGCCTTTGGGCACCAGGTCAAGACGGTGGAGGAGTGTTTGAGTCGTGGCGTCAAAGAGGCGGAGCGTCCCTCGCCCAACATCAAGAAGAGTGTTGAGATTATGGGTCTCTTGACAGAGTGGGAGGACCTCGTTCAAAGTCAGCATAAGTAATGTGAATAAGATAGGTTACATTCAGTCATAATATCTTGACTACCAAGGCTACACAGCCTAGTAATTAGCGCTGTGTCTGTGCTGTCGCATTTGATTCCCTTGTGACCTCTTGGAATAAATGAGGGGTGATAGAACTTCCTAAAGAAGCAATTTAGAACATGAAGAATCCTGAGTCGCATCTCATTCCATGAATTGTTTGCATGCATGATTCAAATAGATAATACGCGTATGGAATTAGTGAGATGTGAGAGACTCTTGAGGTCTTACCCCTGCCTGTTTCAACTGATCAGCAGCCCCCTTGGCGGTGAAGTCAATGACCTTTACTGCCTTTGGATCACTTTCAAAGCCTACCTGCCTCTTACAGCAAACCATACACAAGCACGATACGGCTATTCGGTTCACGGATCTTAGGTAACCATTCAAGAAGCGCCCAGTTCATCACGACGAATTATAGTTTTGCTTATCATCTCGTGTGAGGGTCTCCTATTGACATCCCGTCCTTTAGTCCTCCACCGGTAATTCGAAGGGCGGACAAGGATCCAAAAGCGGTTAACGGACGGACGACTCCGCCCCGATATAATTCTTCCGTGGCGCGCTTACAAGTTCACACCAACTGGAAATAGCAAACGGCCCTTGTCGCGTGTAGATTCCCGAGAGGGTCCCGTTTCAGCATTCACTGAAACTCGGCCTGTAGATTAAGGACTATCTATGCCCAGATACCGAGGATGGAAGGGGTAACAAAGTCGGCAGTATAAAGACAATGTTATGTCGCATTTTTTTGTTTCAATTGAAGATCTGTTGATCAGCTACTGTCATACATCCATCATATTTCTTTAATCGCAACAATGTGGAAATTTGTCGTCAGCGGGATGCTGGCTATGGCTTCGGCCGTCAGCGCCGCCTATCCCAACCCCGGCCCTGTTAATGGCGCTACTCGCGTTCACGATCCCACTGTCGTCAAGATGCCCCAAGGAGGATACCTGATGGCTCACACTGGAGATTATGTCGCACTCAAGACTTCCACAGACCGAACTGCCTGGAAGGAAGCTGGTGCTGCTTTCCCCAACGGCGCACCATGGACGACACAGTACACCAAGGGCGAGAGGAACCTCTGGGCACCTGATATTTCCTACCACAATGGCCAGTACTACATGTACTACTCTGCCTCATCCTTTGGCCAGCGTACTTCTGCCATTTTCCTTGCCACCAGCAAGACTGGCGCTTCGGGTTCTTGGACCAACCAGGGAGTTGTCATTGAGTCAAACAACAACAATGACTACAATGCCATCGACGGCAACCTCTTTGTCGACGGTGATGGCAAGTGGTGGCTTTCCTTTGGATCCTTCTGGTCCGGCATCAAGATGATTCAGCTCGACCCCAACACCGGTAAGCGCACTGGCACTCAGCTCTATTCTCTTGCCAAGCGCGATGCCTCTGTCAACGGTGCCGTCGAAGCTCCTTTCATCACCAAGAAGGGCAACTTCTACTACCTCTGGGTCTCCTTCGATAAGTGCTGCAACGGTGCCGCCAGCACCTACCGAGTCATGGTTGGTCGATCAAGCAGCATCACCGGTCCTTACGTCGACAAGTCCGGCAAGCAGATGATGCAGGGCGGTGGCACTGAGATCATGGCTAGCCACGGCAACATCCACGGTCCAGGCCACAACGCTGTCTTTACTGATGTCGATGCTGATGTGCTTGTTTACCACTACTACGATAACGCTGGAACTGCTCTCCTCGGTATCAACCTTCTCCGATACGATAATGGCTGGCCTGTTGCTTACTAGGAACTTCAAGCTTCTTTCGCGATCCGGTCAGTGGCTGGTCTGTTTTTTTTGAGTCGTGAGCCGGATGCCCTTTCCTGTATATGCATTGGAGCCTGTAAATATTCTCAACTTATACTATATATGGCATTTAATCAATTGATTGATGTGCTGTAATACGAGTTTGATAATTTCTTTACCGTGACCAACTTTATTCTCGTGCAGATCGATTTGCATCTTACCAAGTTATCTGTCAATGCCACATGCTCAGAAATAAACTTACATGCAGTTGACCATCCTCAATTTCAGTACCCCAGATTGGTGTTCCGGCAGATGTAAAGCCGAGGTATCGTTCCACCCCAGCTTTGATTAAAACTTGGAACGATCACGCGGACGATCTGAAGGTAGTACCAGAGATTATTACGAGAGTCTACTAATCCCCAACCACTCGAGCGCTTAAAAGTCTAGTCCACACCCCGCAGCGCCGATCCCCCAGATTCATTTGCGGGGGAAACCAATCGATTTCGCGCACGAATTAAATTCAAGGACGAAATAGTTTACTGGAATAGGCTTCGGTCCGAAACGGTCCGGAGAACGGGTAGGACCATGGCAATCGTCCAAGAAACGTGCTGTTGTGACTTCATAGCCAGATGCAAGGAACAGGTATATAACCAAAAGGATGAGCCACTGACGTGAGTTCCGCTGAGTTTCTGCGGTTGTCAACCTTCACTATGCGTCTTCTATCCATCCCAAGCCAGGCCCTTGTGGTTTTCCTAACTCTTGGATCAGTTTCGGCCCGAGTTCTCACAAAGCGTGATAGTCCTGTCCTTCCAGGACTCTGGGCCGACCCTAACATTGCTGTCGTCAACAATACATATTATCTGTTTGTCACTACTGATGGCTTCGAAGGTTGGGGCGGCAATTCGTTCTACTGGTGGAAGTCGCCGGACTTGGTATCATGGACGAAGAGCGAGGAACCCTTTCTTGTCCTCGACGGCGAGAACGGAAATGTACCATGGGCAACAGGAAACGCTTGGGCGCCTGGCTTTGCTGCCCGTGATGGTAAATATTACTTTTACCACAGTGGTAACAACCCGTCTGTCAGCGATGGTCACAAGAGTATTGGTGTTGCAGTCGCAGACCATCCCGAAGGTCCCTGGAAAGCTCAATCTGAGCCCATGATCAAGGGTACTTCAGATGAACCTATCGTCAGCAACCAAGCCATCGACCCGGCAGCTTTCCAAGATCCAGAAACCGGAAAGTGGTATATCTACTGGGGCAACGGTGTGCCTATCGTCGCAGAGTTAAATGACGATATGGTATCCCTCAAATCGGGTACATGGAAGCGCATATCTGGACTCGAAGACTTCCGCGAGGGCCTTTTCGTCAATTACCGTGACGGAACCTACCACCTGACATACTCTATCGACGACACAGGCTCCGAGAACTACCGCGTTGGATATGCAACAGCTGACAATCCTATCGGACCCTGGACTTATCGTGGTGTCATTCTGAAGAAGGATGAGTCAAAAGGAATCCTGGGTACAGGACATAACTCGGTGCTGAATATTCCGGGGACTGATGAGTGGTACATTGCGTACCACCGATTCCACATTCCGGATGGTGGTGGTTTTAGAAGGGAGACGACAATCGATGTGTTGCCTATTGATCAAGACACTGGCTTGTTTGCGGAGGTCACGCCGACTTTGGAGAGTGTTGAGCCCAGGCCCTTGCCATGATATCAAGCTTAGTAAATATTGATCTACTAGTCTTCATATGTCTTTGTATTTGCGCTTGATAAAAGCAATAACATGAAATCCAATATATTTTCTATCATTCGGAATTAATCCAGGCTACTCTAGTTGAACCCAGTGATGTTTGACATCTGGTGACATTGGCTCGGGCACATAGTATTGACTGCATCACCTGCGTTTATTCTCTACCTTCCATGCAGGTCAAGAACTAATGCAACTCAGCCCAAACTTCGTTAAAATCATATGCAGAGTCTGCAAAACGATTACTTAGAATAACCTCGCTCAAACACCAAGCGAAAAGAATACTTATTCTAAGTAGCCACCATGATCATGTTCAAAAGTTTTTGGAGTGGCCTCGGGACCACAAACGCTGATCTTACGTTCAAAGTCCTGTAACACCAGCGACATCTGCTAGGGACCTTGGATGTGGGCTACACGTCAGAAGTGATAAGTTCATACATGGACGCATCATCTTCGATTCGAAATGCTGCTATTGGTCTGATCTAGGCACTTCCCTTGCCTCGTTGATTGCTGGTAGACTCGTAAAATCTTTCATCGCGATATCTAGAGCCACCAGGTGAGTTGCTGAATTTAATGAATAACTATTTCTTGTCTCCAGAAGACGCCTTGCCATGGAGTTACTGATGTGGCTGGCAATATGAGCAGTTCCTGCATTAGAATATTGAAAACCAGCGGTGTCGAGATGAGAATTTTTGTTGCTTTGAGGCACGTTACTCATTTCCTTCTCGATATATGGGAGAATAGAGTTTGACTGATGCATTACATAACTACTGCTAGGGAGGGTCTCTTCGATACACCGCTATAGAGGTAGCACTCGACAGTAGAAAATACGAGGTCCCTATCTTTTCCTTGCCAAAGGCCCAATATAATATCATAAAGTTACTTTAGGAGTTTGGCATTAGGTATTTGTATGGATAGAAAGCATGTCTATTTGCCAGGACGACTACGATTACTGCAACCGAGCACCAGCCCGTATGCTATCCGTCCATGTCAATACACAGTTAGCTAACAACGCCCCCGAAGGCGAAACCAGATGTACAGATCTTGTTGACAAGATGTTTGTCGGAGATATGTCTAATTCGAACACGTTTACGGCGGCATACCCTTCCACAAGCCGCACTCCCTCCATTTCACCATCCTCATAAAACGCGCCCGAGTAAAGCCATCCAATCGTCAGAATGTGACTAAGCACACAGGATCGAGGAAAGGTTTCGGCAATGTATCGATCGTGACTCTTGAGTAAGAATCGAAGACAAAGGCAAGGTTAATAAAGATACGTAATGTAGTAACACTGAGTGACGTTACTTCATTAAGGCAGCAGACATATCCATACCAAGTCAACATTTAAATCACCCCTGGCGACTTCTCACTGATATCCTGTTTTCTATAGCTTTCTACGAGAGGCATTATTATTTAAACAATGAGGCTGTAAGTGAAACGGGAAACGACGAAGAGGAATCAGCTTTAAAAACAATGCCAATGTCTTCATCGAATTATCCCATGTAGTGCATGCATTAATACTATATATAAATAATTAGTCACACTGAGATGGACAGTGAATTTGGTTGCCCCGAAATACCAACATGAACGAAAGATGAAAACCATGCACAAATCTTTAAAAGAAAAATGACAGGGCGGAAGTAAGCTTGTAAATCCTTTAGTCAAGATTCTCAATCCTCTGCGATTAAATCATGCTCGTGCTGCACTTGGGAGATAAAAGCACAGGTGAACCATATGAGCTACCCTAAACAGCCCGTAGTGGTAGAATATAGAACAGACAACGGCCTGGCAAGCGTTCTGAGATCCGCTTATCTTGAAGACAGCGATCGTTAATGAGATTATGGTAAAGAAACCTTAAAAGAAAATGAATTATATACTTGGTAAACAAGTTGCTTCTTGAGTATTGTCTACATCCCGTCATGGACACCTTTTTTGTTGTGACGTGTGACCGATATTTGAGTAGAGACAACAATGCCCTGCTCAGCAGAAGATTCCTTGTTATCGTTCTTATTCCATGGCGCCGAGTCACTTGCTCCTCCACGACCAACATCGTACGTCAACTCAACCTCATCATCGTCGCTATGGAATCCTGTTCCCTTTGTTCGGTTGACACTGAATAGCTGAAAATGCTTCGATCCAGATTTGGACAGCTCGTTCCCCCCAGAAGGTGTGCCACGGGATGTTGCGTTCATGCGGCCAAGTCGGAAGAGAGGCGCTAGCGTGGGGAGACATGCTGAAATGATGGCGACGGATGGCTCCAGACTTGACCAGGCAAATGAAGGACCCATCCACCATGTGGCATCGAGGTTCTGAAAGAAACCCCATAGGTAGTAGATGCGAGCAATACTGGCGACGCAGACACTAAGAGAGGTTAATACTACAGCAACATACCCATCATTGTGGGGAAACCTACAAGCTGCCAAGAAGCATGATGCAGATAACCGAAACCTTAGTCTTGTTGTTCATCTGTAAGGTCCAAATACGAGGAATTGGGACGCTTAGGATAATGATATCATTGACCATGTTCATGATACCCAGCACAAGAAAGAATAGCTTTACATCTATACACTTTCCTTTGGCGCCGATGTACTGGTTCCAGAAGAAGCTGACAGGTTTGCAGGCGAAAGCCATTGTGATCCACAGAATAAATGGATAGCAACTCGTCAAGAAGGTTGCAATATAGAACATTATCGTATAGGCCCGACTCTTATCGATGCCAAGGGGGAAGAGTCGACGGTAGAGGAGGAGGATACTGATTTTGACAGATGTAACGGCGAGGGCGTACACGAATGGCTCGGCGTAGACAATCTGTTTGTACATGTCAGCATAGATCGAGCAAAGCCGTACACAAGCTCAACGCACCTTGAAGACTTCGACGAGAGTCATGATCTTGATGGACCAGACATGTGCTCCAGAACCATGTTGACCAGCTAAACATCATTAGCCACATCCGTGTCCATTCTTGAGGTTCGAAACATACCTAGAATTGTCATAGAGACAGTGGCAGCAGCGCAAAACTAGAGAGTCGTGTTAAGAATATCTTCAGGATGGAAGCAGGATCGACTTACCAAGCTCACCAACACAGCCCAATCATCCATCTCCAACTGGGCAGACTTCATGTTCCTCACATAGAAGCGTAAAGCCACCACCGCGAAGGCGATGCCAAGGATGATACAAGTAACGATATTGTACGTTGTAATCTGGTGATGGTTGAGATCCAGATCTTTAGGTGGTGGGCCAAAGATGGCAACGATATTGGGGTCCAGTTCCATGGTTCAGAGTGGTGTTGCAACCAACGTAGCCTAGCTGCATGCAGAAATAGAATCTCACGGTAGCTTTCTCAAGATTGCCCATGGGGTTGTCAGTTCGTTAATAAATAGCGAAAGACAGAAATTGCCCGACCCAAAAAGAAGCAAAGAAAACAGATGTCGTCGATACACGACGATGCGGGGATGTCATTTCTTTTTCTTCGTAGCAATGATTCCTTCTTCCCACACCTTTCAACACTGCCTTGGACGAAGCGTCAATCTTTAGCCGTTACGGACAGCATGTACCATGCTCTCTTCATTTCAGTTGAAATTGGGACCTGGGGGAAATCTGCTCAGTGACGAACAGCCCACATTTGTGAAAAATTGGAACACGAAGTGGGAAGCGATTCTTGTTGTGTCCACTCTGATGCTACCCTTTGTTGGACGATTGCGTTCCTTCGCCCCCATTGTCCGTCACGCATCGCTCGATGTCTACGGCGATTCCCGAGCTGACATACCATGCGCAAGCTTGGACTTGGTCGCATTGAAGAAGTATATTGATTCTCATAGCCGTTTAGATATAAATGTCCGCGATCGAGACTAAATTCTGACAGCAATCTGAATGTAAGCTTGCCAAGACACAATGCGGCTCTGGTGCTCACTAGTCATGACGGACAGACCACTCGGTAATCAACCCTTGTCATCCGCGTAACCGTTTCTAGTACGGATGTGACAAGGATCAAGACCCGGAAGACAGGCATGTTTCAAGACCTGAATTTATGGGCCGAAACGTTTATGCAACGTTGTAATCATGGCTAGGAAAAACGATTCCAGAACCCCCCCCCAGGGCATTTCGGCTTCTTTGTATGAAGCAATCACTGGGAATTAATGGATTTAGCGTTGCAATGTCGAAACCGATACAGGGGTAATGACCGAAGGGGAGGAAATCCTCAATCCCACAAACCAGATGGGTATCGATCAGCCGGATAGTTGATGTAAGAATGGCCTCATATATCGGATTGTGTGTTTTCTATGGTACAGTCTAGCGTCTTGAAGAAACTTACTAAGGGGTTATCCGCTCTGAGTAAACAGCAAATCTCTTCTGCCTTGGGCCGACAAGCTAACAAGTCTTAATTAGGGTCCTCGTAGTTGGCTGTCTAGGGCCACGTGCTGATACGTACATAGACAACTTGTATCCAAGCTCCGACTCAGGTGGACTTCAATCCTCCTTATCTTCAGGTTGGTCCATGCCCAATTTAGTTACTGATCGCTGAACTTCAAATCGCATCCCTGATAATGGACTGTATCCACTCGCAACGCACCAATAACGGAGGCTCAACAAGATTGGCCGAGCTCCATGAAGTAACAAGCCCGATTCCATTTTCAGTGTGTAGCAGTCTATCGCTCTCTAGCCCATACACGTTGGCTATGTTGGGCTGTTGAAGAGACTAGAGCGAGACCCTGCAACAGTAATGATCCTACCGAGTACGTCCATGCCGTAGAACATGAACCTGGCAACGCGAAAAAAAAAAGCTCGGGAACCGGAACCCGGTGGCGGACAGTCTCGCGTCGCTACAAAAGCTCCTTTTGACACGACTATTAGAAGTCAGGCCTGTCCGCAACAGACGAGACAGAAACCAAAAGTGCCATATCCACTACAGTTACATCCCTCTTCCCCCTCCTGATCCTTCATCAATTCCTCCATCGAATTGTATTTACCTCCAATCAGCAACTAGCCAAGTAGACCATTATGGCTGCTATTCCTACTCCGGTCTCGGTCGTCGACCAACCCCAGGAAGTCTCTGTCAAGACTGCCATGACCGAAAAGGTCACCGAGGTCTTGGACCTGGCGCCCCCCCTGCTTCCCACAGAAAAGATTGGCCCGATGGGTTGGGTCAGAGTTGTGTACCACTTTGAGCTTCCCCAGAACTACGATGCCGACGAGTTGACGACAATTTTCAAGAAGAGTTACTCTGCTTTTAAGGACCGCGTCCCTATTGCCGGCTGCGAGTTTGTTCCCACACCCACATACCTCGAGGACGGTGTACTTCAACTCCGTCATTACGGTGACGAAATCGAACATGACTTCAAGGTGAAGGACCTTCGCAACGAAGACTTTCCTTCTTTTGAGGAGCTCAAGACCCAGGGCTTTCCTATCTCGGCTCTAGATACTGATGTTGTCTGTCAACGAGGTCTTGGCGGAGAGTGGCCTGCTGCTGGTGTCGACAGACTCAACACCACCATGATGCAACTCAACTTCGTCAAGGGTGGTCTCCTTCTCAACATGCTCTTCCTCCACGCCGTCATCGATGGAGCCTGCATGTACAAGTTTACTGAGCTTCTCGCTGAGGAAGTCCGAAAGGCTCAAGGCCTTTCTATCTCCGAGCCAGCTGAGATCCCCGTGGCAGATCGAGCCAAGATCGCAAAGTCTTCTGGTGCCAAGCCTGGTAACCCCGAAGACCACGCTGAATACCTCGAGATCCCTTTCACACCCACTGGCCCCCCTGAGAAGCTGGCTATGCCTATTGCCCACGGCAACGTCTTCTACTTCTCACCCGAGAAGATCCAAGCTCTGAAGGAGCTCGCTTCTCCCTCTAACGCCAAGCACTTCAAGTCAAATGAGGACAACGCTCCCTACATTTCCACCAACGATGCTATCACAGCTCTCGTCTGGCGCTGCACAATGAACGCTCAGCACAAGCACAAGGAGGGTGAGACTAAGCCTACTGGACCTTCCATGCTTGGCCTTGCTCTCGATGCTCGTCGTCGATACGCTGGCCAGGATGTCCACAAGCACACTCTTGGCAACATCCTTGGTTTTGCTCCCGCTGTCCTTGACATCGATACACTGATGAATGAGGATGAGGTTACCCTGGCTGATATCGCCTTGGTCGTCCGAGGTGCTGTCAATAAGTCCAAGGACTCATACCTCGACAGTATCACCGCTCGCGTTGAGCGTGTCGACAACGTGGCTCGTCTTATCCCTACCATTTTCCTCGACATGCCTGGCAACCACGCCCTTCTCTCTTCATGGAGAGAGTTCCCCTTCTACGACATCAAGTGGGGTCCTGCCCTGGGTGAAACTATCCTTGCTGTCCGACCTCCCAAGGCGGGAGTCACACACTCTATGCACGTCCTTTTACCCCAACGACCTGCAGCCGGCCCTGGTATCGAGGTTTTCGTGAACACTGAGAACGAGGCTATGCAAACTCTTCTCAATGACCCATTGTGGAGACAGTATGCTGAGGGACCTGAGCGTGTTTAATGTTATGTATTTTCTAGGTGGTAGCGATTTGTCATGAAAGGCTTGGGAGGGAATATCCAAATGGTTCAAGGAGGAATTGGCACATGTTATTTCTAGTATACGATAATATTTATCTCAATACTTACACATCTTATCATAGGTGGTCGTTATGTCAGCGATGATATATATCGACAAACTTTGTGACTACCTCGGTACCACCAACATTTTCGAAGCTGTCCCGTCCCGAAATACCCTGACGGGCGGGGTCCTTCGAAATGGGAGTGGCCAATAGATAGGACATCGAAAGGCGTGGGTTATACCCTGATTCAAGTTGAAGGCCACAATCTGTCAAGTAATGTTAGCAGTGGTAATTAGATGCATTATCCGTTCACTGGGCAATGACATATCGAACACCAGGGATTGTCACGCTTGTTTCACAAACATCGGTACTGACAATAATGGTAGGCTTGTCAAAGCCGTAGGTGGCAGCATCGCGCCGAGTCTTCGGAAGAGACGCATATATGGGAAGGACCCGATGGCTGAGTTTACGTTTGCGTAAAGTAAGAAACATATTCTCAATTTCCTTCTCATGGGTCATGAAGATAAGAACATGCCCGGCATGGATGGGTTGGCGCTGTTGAATGATGTGACGAACAGTTACCTCAATAGAAATCTCGTAAGAGGCACAGGGGACGGCGAAGATGCTTGATTAAAAGTGGGCAGGCCAAGGTGGTCGTACAGACGACGGCGACTTTTACCGGCTCTACACTAGAGATTCGCACGACAAGTATATGCTTCCGCACGCAACCCCATAGCTACACTGTGACTCGCTGCTCGAGGTTGTCTTAAGACTCAAAGGGCTCGGGTACAAGAACATCACACACTCTACTGGGTTCCAGAAAAGATGGCCTCCGAGATTTAGGAGACAAACATAAACAGCCTAAAAGGCCTGACCTAAGTAGCATAAACTGGTCTACCTATTTCGTCTCTTATGCTCCTAGCGGCCAATTTCCTGACATCCTGACGCCACTACCTATCACTCCAGAGTGGTACAGGGCCCTCTAAAGGCCCATACTCTTGGATGTCTGGACTATGTGGTCACTATTGTGGCCAGAATGAGCGGGAGGAGTGATATCCTCGCTAGGCCTGTTGCCGCCCGACACGCGGCTGACCACATGCATTATACTTTTCGGGATGGAGAGTCCGATATTATCACGCGCCTTAAATCTATGCACTGTTTCATGCAAATGGAACAGGATCTATCATCGGAAGATCAAGAGGTCGAGGGATGGTGCAACGAGTATTTCATCGACTATCGTACAGCGACCGAGGCTCTCGAGATACGTCGCCGCATGGAGGATACCGTTGTGAGGGAGTTCCTGAACGGCCGGGGTATTCCACGTAACGACATCAACAGCTTGCTTTATAGCGAGCCTCGAACAGCAAGAGTCACAATACCACTTGGGTCAGTACATGGTCAAACTCCATCCAGCGTTCGAAAACAACAAACCTTGAGATCAGGCCGCTTAGGATGCGACTACTTCAATATAGGTAAGAGAACATCCATGTTCATCGTCCTCTCGTAGGCTTTCTCGTAACGGGTTTGGTACCCCACGATCGTGCCAACCTCTACATCCAGCTCTTCGGCAACTCTTGTCGCAGCTCCAACTGCCGCAATGACGAGGATAGAAATTGAGCACAATTCTATCAGTATCTTGTTGTGACCAGTGAGCATCTGTGTGGGGTCCGTTTGAAACCCAAACCCTGAGAAGCCGTAGAGTGAGGGCCCTGGCTGGGCGTAACCCGTCCTGCATCTTTTGCTATTTGACTTGGGCGAAGACTAATTACCCGGCGAGACCGGCGTTTCCAGCGTAGAAGGTAGGGAAAGACCCCATGGCTGGGTGGTACAAGTGTCAGTATCTCCTGGAGCTTTTGGACTCAGTTCTGGAATACATAAGCTTGACAACAGCGTGTCTCTTCCAGAGGTCTCGTCTACCTTCTTCCAGGCGGCCTGCTCTCGTGCCTACCGAATAGAAATGAGAATGTAGGGGATTGAGAAACAAGTTCCATAGCCTCCTCGATTTGGGTAATCTTTAATATTTTTCAGGAATATCTATAAACATGATCAGTGTTCAAGAAGTCTCTGTCTCCGTTCTAGATTCATGTAGAATCTTGAGGTGAGAGAAGAGGCCCTGAATCTGACAGCCTGCTTCAACTGGTTTCTTAGCCCAGAGGCTACATGATGCAGTATATTACTTCCGTAAGAAGTTATCTGGCTGGCTATTCTTTTTTCAAAGCTTTCAATCTTCTCATTAATCCTTTTAGTGAACGTCTTGACTTTCTTGACCTTGTCATCGGTATCGCGCAAGCTATTCAATGTTCGGCTACCTTGTCGAAACCTTTTTTACTCTTGTTTGAAGTTGCTAAATACTGGCAGTGCTTGTCGCGTAAGAATGTTAGATGCAGGTCGTATTCTTTCTTTTGTTGAGTAAGCTTTTCGTCCGCTGACAATCTTTCTGTATCTACCTGATGTTCTGTAGACATTCTTCGGAACTCTTCTATTACTCATTGGCTTTGACATTCGTTGCTGCCTCGGAGGACTCAGAGACCGTATCGTCGATCATAGCCTTGTTCACGGTGGTGTCGGGGTGGTACACCCTTCTCTCAAGACTGTCCAGTTTCTTACAATCCCTGTGCTGGTTGACATTTTACTTGCTGCAAGCGCAAGTCTCTTTACCACAATCTCTAATCATTTTCCTCTAGGGCAGGTATTGCCTCAGCATACATTGATTAGCCTTTATGTCTCATTTCATAAAGATAAGTAAGTGGCCATAAGCCCGGGCTGTGCACTCAATCTAACTAACGTTCAGACTAGATTACAAGATTAAGAGAGGCACCAGGTTTATACAACGTGTGGTCATGTTTACACTAAACTAATATATAGAAAATTATTATCATATCCTGAAGACCCATTAATCTGTTCCCCACTAAAAGATTATATGCACTATGTTGAGAGTATAGAGGTGTAGCACAACAAGTAGAGAGGCAAGAAAACGCCGTCTGGAATAAGTTTTCTAGCATCCCAACTCTGACTCACCCTCCGCCGTGAGGTATGTGTCGGTGATAGCAGTCATGGTAGATGGTTTTGTTAGACTTCAGTCTTATTATACCTGCAACAAGGCTCACCACAGAGGCACTTCTTGTCTAAACCACGCCAATAACTCTCCGTGTAATCCACTGTTATCTCCATCCCTGCCTCAATGCCTTTACTCACCATCAGAATATGCTGAGTGCCGAGCCAGACGAACTTCTCAAACTGCGCGTTCGGTTTGCAACTGTGGTTTGCAAACCGAGTAAAATTCCCCTGCTTTCCCTGCCAGATTTGGTATCTTTTCCCGCCGACTTTACTATCCAGAACATCTTGTTCTTCGATGTCTCTGGTGATCAAGCCGGCAAACTCACCAATTGCAGTGCCTCTCTCAAAGGCCACCAAGGCTTGAAGCCCGTTGTTGCGACCGTTCGACGTGCGAAAGACTTGGACTGCGGTTGGTAGCCTCGGAACGCCGAAGAGGTTAGGGAAACATCTGCAAGCGTTGACTGCGCTTTCATTGGACTGTACTTCGTTACACAAGTCGCAAACATTGACACCTGGAACGCATACAGCTGTTGATGGAGGTGTCCAGCGAGGATCATCGGCCCCCCACGACGCAGTATCGATGATTGACTCATCCAGATGTTCAAACGTAAAGTTGGAATCGTATTTTAGGTACGTTGATCGAAGAGGAACTGGATCTGAGCCATCTTGATGAACTACCCAGTCGTGAGGATGTCCAACAAAATGTGTTTCCGTCGACTCACCAACAATGGCCAAGAGCTGTCGCCAGTTCTTATGCAGGGTATCGGCGGCAACCTCCATGCGCATTCTCAGAGTCCGTGCTCGGGTAAGCTTCTCTTTGTCAAAGTCGATGCGGTATTTGCACAGCCGATAGAGTCCCATCCCAGAAAAGACCAGCGCGACCCATCCAAGAACATCCTTAATCTCTTTATATCCTCGCCAAATGGCCATCTTGTTTCGAAGTTCCTTCTCTATCCAGCCAAAGTCGGCGCATGCCTCAGCGAGAGCTCTCATACGGCATTTTGTCAATGACAGATTCGGGTTTGTGCTGGCAAGGTACTCGACGTAAGAGTCAAACAGCTCAACCCATCGCGCTTGAACAATGACTTCGATGGAACGACATGTGCGGCTGGCTTGTGTGACTCTCCGACAGAAGACGTTACTTCGGCTGAACGAGTCCCAGGTTTGATCTGAACGCATACCCGAGGCTACCGATACAATGTCCCCGGAGGGAACCTTTCCTGTCGAGTGAGAAGTAAGTTGAACCTGCTCCGTGAGGACATGTGGTTCTAGTATCAGTCCAGAGTGTATCTGTTCCCAAACACCGACGACAAACTTCCCTAAGGAAGACTCTCTGGGGTGGAACACGCCATCGTGCTTAACCTTGACTCGTTTTGGAAAGTTCTCTTGTCCGACCTGCATTTGTCTCGGACTTTCGGTTTCAACGGCATCATTTTCGACCGGAACATTGCCGTTCACCGTAGCCAACCTCAAACCGCCTTGGCTCTTATGTGTCTGATGACTCTGGGTACGTTTTTGTCTTTGAACTTCGATCCGGCTCCGATTGGTTGGTGCACGGTGCTCTGGAGACGCGTCTCTCGAGGCGAAGCTAGAACTAGCAGCTTCATTGCCGCACGTGCCGCCATTGCCAATACGAAGAGGGATTTTATGCTTCAACAAGATTCGTCAGTGTATGTTTCGCCCAAGCTGAATTTCATGCCATAAGTTTGTGTCGTAATCAATGAAAGCACATACCGAGAGGACAAGGGGTCCTGCCTGGGTGATGGGTTGCTCATTGGCTTTCAAAATGTCACCATCAGCACTATTCCCTTCTTGGATAAAGATTTGTAAGTTCAATGTCGGATTGTTGAGTTTGTCAAGAGAAAAGGCTGAAAGCGCAGCGGTTAAATTAGGATAGAAGTCGGCTGCTTCAAGAATTTGCTTGATGTCCATTTTCGTTCTAGCTGGCTAACCACGGAAGTTAGCCGTGTCGCTTAGAAAAAAGTCTACCGAACAAAAGAAGGTGAGAGCTCTTAATTTTCTGCCTTGATCTGCCGTGGGCAGAATTCTCGGCTTCTTTTAACAGATTCTAACTTGATGCCTGGAATCATTGAACCTTGCCTCTTTCGGTATCTGAATCGCCAGGGAGCGAGCGTCATCGGTTAGTAGTGTTGATTGGCGGATTTTAAATTCAACCCCGAAGTGGCTTTTTTGGTTCAAGTTGAATGCTACTAGACAACTTTGATGTTTTAGGGCCCTGACGCCTCTTTACGCCTCTTCATACATTAAAAAAATGCATGATCGTAGGGCTACCTCGAATGTTGATGACGGCATCAAACCTTTCGAACTGATTTTCTGTCTCTGTGCAACCCACCTTGATATTTATTCAAAGATGTATGGCTCATAAAGTTTCAACTCAATAATGTAGAGGCAAGTTGCAGGGATAGGTTACATTGGTATTGTTGTGTACAAATTAAGCTCATTCGATGAAAAACAATTCATCACGTCTGACAGGATCTATGACCCAAAGCCACTGGATCAAAAAGGTTCCCGGTCTCAAGTCACTGCCACAATAAGAAGAAGGGATTCTAGAATAATTAACCTCGGGTACACGTTTCCGAACGCCATAAAGTATCATCGCGACTTTCATGCCGCCACTCAAAAGCTGTGAGGAACTTTATACCTTTATCTCATTGGTCAAAAAAGGTCTCTTTATCCGTGACGAGCAAGTGGAGACGATTCATCTGACACTGACAGTCAGACGTGACTCTGTCACCCCTAGTCATGCTTCGCGACAACCAACAACTACTAACAATTCTATGCCTCATGTACGGAGCAATCCTTCTTCTTTTTAATTTTATTCCCTCGCTATAGTTGCACATCAAATTCATATCATAGCTACCAAGTGTAGTCAATATGGACTTTTTACCTTTTCATGCCGAGGATAGAAAACCCGGTGTCGACTACGTTAGATGCCAAAAAGAATTTGAGATCCAGATGCTGTTACTCCAAGAGGACATTAAAAGTCGCTTTGGGTGGAACCAACAGCGGGGAGATGGACATGGTGATGATGATGGGATTTACAATATTTCATGGACTTCTAATCAGAAAGGTAAGCCATCCTTACCAAAACTTATGCTACTTTGCTGACCACGGTGTAAACAGACGTCCAGTCGAGTCCACCTCAAGGGCGGAGCAGAAAATCATAACACATCCCTTGTATCGAGTCTTGACTGCAGGGTGCTAGAGTTACATCTGCTACATGATGACAGACGCTTACACGAAAATCGATGTATGCTTCTAGAGGCAACGCAGCATATCAGGCACTGCATTAGATACGACAGCGATTGAATAATAATACATGATGGAATTGGAGGAGCGGGCGACTTAATGACTCACGAATCCTTTTATATCAAATGTTGTTTCGGAACAACCTATTTTGCAGGTCTTTTATTTAGGAAATAAATTTAATTTCTGCCTGGGCAGAAAGAAATGACCCATCAATGTTGTCATGGACCCACTGCTACTAACCAACGCCTCCCAATGGACTACTACTACATGCTATAGACTAGCCCTGTGTGCCAAGTATAAAGAGAATCCAAATACTCGGGTTCAGGATAAGCATAAATCAGACTTTGTCTACTACTAGATCTTTACCATACGTTCTTTTCAAGCCTTGATATACCTGTTCTCGGTACAGGTTCTCTATACCCTTGCCAGCCCCCCTCCACGATCGTCTACCTTCACTACACTCATCCTCCAAACATGTCCAACGGTGCAGAACCGAACGATATAGAACCCGGCGACTCTTCTGGTGGCGCCACCCTAACACAAGAAAAGACAAACCTGTCTTACAGTTACGACAACAGAAAAGGATGGAGACGATGGAGAATCTTTCACCCTGGTAGAGGAATGTATCACGATGTGAAGCGTCGGCTGCCGTATTACTGGAGCGACATCACAGATGCCTTTACTTACCGTGTCATTGCTAGTACTATCCGCATGTATTTTGTCAAGTATTCCTCACCATTGCCTGTTATACAGTAGTGAGACGACACTAATACTTTGAACAGTCTTCTTCCAGCTATTGCCTACACTCTTGACATGTACCGACGAACGGGACAATTCTTTGGCATAAACGAGGCTCTCTTCTCCTCAGCACTGGCAGCGATTGTCTTCAGTCTTCTGAGTACACAGCCTCTTACTATTGTTGGTGTCACAGGTCTTATCTCTCTGTTCAACTTCACCATATACGATATCATCAGCATTTATGATGTCTCGATCTATCCCCAATTCATGGCATGGACTGGTATCTGGGCGGCTATCTTCCACTGGCTTGTGGCTATATTCAACACATGTGACTACATGCGGTATGTCACTGACTTTTCGAGTGAGGCCTTTGGGATGTATGTTGGAATCATTTACATCAGTAAGCAAGTCGTTCATCGTCTAGAGTTGACATACTGATGATGTTTTTTAGTCAAGGGCGTGGAAGAACTGGTCAACGAGTTTGACCAAGAAGGATCTGCGGCGGGTTATCTCGCCTGTATCATCGCCATCCTTTACTTTGGCACAGTCTATGGTCTTGAGAAGCTGGGTTCCAGTACTGTATGGAAAGCAGGAGTGCGAACTATTCTTGCCGATTATGCTTACGTGGTGAGTTTCGACCTTGGTCAACCTGACCTGACAGAACGGCATGCTGACTGAGTCCAAGTTTGGAACCCTCTTCTGGGTCGGCTTCTCTCACTTCCCCGGTAGACTCGATACGACACACCTCGAACGCGTACCGGTCACTAAAGCTTTCTACCCGACACAGTCTAGAGACTGGCTTATCGACTTTTGGAACCTGGATGTCAAATGGGTGTTTGTGGCGATGCCATTTGGGTTTTTGACTATGCTTTTGTTCTATTATGACCACGTACGTGAACCATTTGCGCGTGTTGAACTTGTACAAGATCTCTTTTAACACTATTATCGACAGAATGTTAGCAGTATCACTGCACAGGCCCGTCAATACCCGCTCAAGAAACCTGGTGGTTTTCACTGGGACTTCTTCCTTCTCGGCTGCACAACATTTGTCTCGGGGATCCTTGGACTTCCAATGCCGAATGGCTTGGTACCGCAGGTAAGTAAAACGTCAAAGCAGTCCATCTCGTGCACATCTAACTGCTTTTTGTTAGGCGCCCGTCCATACAGACTCCCTCACTGTCTACGAAACAGACCTCAAAATAATTCCAATCCCCGAAGGTGAAGATGCCGAAATTCGTCGTCCCGTTGTACGAGCCGCAGCTGTAGTTGAGCAGCGTGTTTCACATTTCCTCATGGGTCTTGGATTGGTTGGGACCATGACTGGCCCTCTTCTTGTGGTTCTTCACACCATGCCAGCTGCTGTCTTTGCAGGTGTGTTTTTTGTCGTTGGGGTAAGTTCAGTTCCTGTCCAAGAAGCCTTTCGTTATTGTTACTGCTTCATTTATCTAAAGCACCTCTGACCATCAATGCAGTGGGGCTCGATCGAGTCGAATGGTATCCTTCAAAAGTTCATCTATCTCCAGTCCGAAGAACGTTTTATCCAGCGCGACGAGCCACTTCTTCGTGTCAGAAGACGAAAGATTATTCTTTTCATTAGTATTCAGCTTATTGGCGTCTTTGCTTGTGTTGCTGTCTCGCATACACTCGCTGCCATTGGCTTTCCTGTCTTAATTATCCTTCTAATTCCTCTACGAATCATCATCGTACCTCGCTGGTTCAGCCTCCAGGAACTTCAGATCCTCGATGACTTTACTGCGACGAACAAGGCTGTTCTTGCCAGCTTGGGTGGTCAGCCTGCCCTCCCGGAACACTCTAAGGAGGAAGATTGGGGAGTTGAAAGGAGACATAGTGAGAATCAGTACGGTGTTGCTCGCCAACGCGCCGGAAGTATCCACCGATAAAAACATGCGTTCATTTAAGGCCTTTGGCTGGCTGTCAGGCAAAGGAAAGGCCAAACTCTGAACCTAGAATCCTAATGCTTGAGGAGGGGTTGTTGGAGTGATTGAGCCACCTCATTGGTTTCATTCCTTGTACTCCCAAGTCAGGTCTCATATGAGGTAGGTAGTTTGAAAATGAACATTGAGAATAGGGAACAACAAAAAGAAGATGCTGTGTTATGAACTATAGGGTATTGGGCAGCCAACTTCTATAGAAAGCCTGATGTGCTACAAAAAGAAGAATCTGGTTGAAAATTTCAAGCCTGGTTAAACTGAAACTGATTTTGATTGCGTTTCAACTCAACTCTCAGACTTTTTATGAATTGATATGGAGGGATATGATGATGGCGAAGAGATGTTACAGAACAATGTCAACTTCATACTACTTGTCTGCAATGTAATAAATGATGGATCAAAACGTACAGTCACTTCGAAACACTGCTATCACGACTAAAGCAATAAAAAAAGATGGATCAATCTTCCAACATTGTAAATAGATTGTTGTCTTGTGCTAACAATCGATCATGACAGTGACAACAATGACGCATGTCCAAGGTAGTGTAGTAACTAGATAGACACTAGACATATCCTTTATCGATAAGATTGATGACAGTGATAAGCGTTTTCAACCAATGGCTATCTCGCCGAGTCAGCGGTCGCAAAGAATGATGACTTTGGCAATGTTACTGGTTGGAGCATTCTCACTAGAGCTTTGACAATGGAATGCCAACTTATACACCCGGGAATAGCGACCAAGAAGAAAATCAAGGTGGAGAATCTTGATAAAGAGCACAATTGAGGGTCCTTTCACATTGTTAAAGTGGAACTGACGTCATTTCAATATCGCCGTCGTCAATCTCCTGGCAGAAACAATACGGACCGATTACGAGACAGTGATGCAAGTTTTAGCCCAGACAAGAGTTATACCTATATCTACTCTACTGCGCGTTCTTTGGACTCTCAACTCTTGGACAATAGCTCTAAAACAACAGTAATCATATCTACAGTACCCAGTTGAACCATGGCAGACTTCAAGGCTTACCTCGACGAGCTCGAGCAAGACTTCGTAATCGACACAGAAAAGCTCAAAAATATTACTGCCCACTTCGTACAAGAACTGGAAAAAGGTGCAGCTCTATTGAGCAAGACTACATCGGAATTGAAAGCGCTGACAGAAACTATAGGGCTGAGCATAACAGGCGGAAACATCCCAATGAACCCGACATGGGTGATGAACTACCCAGACGGCAATGAGACAGGAAAATACCTCGTCCTGGACCTGGGAGGCACAAACCTCCGAGTCTACTCCATCAAACTTACAAGCGAGAAAGGTGGATTCGAAATCAAGCAAGAATCGCACAAGCTTCCAGAAGAGCTGAAGACTGCAACCGCCGATGAACTCTGGGACTTTGTCGCAGGGTGTCTCGAAACCTTTCTCCAGTCAGCAGGCCTTGACCTGAGCACCGAGATAGATCTGAGCTTTATCTTTTCGTTCCCAACAACACAAAGCACGATAGATGAGGGAATCTTGCAGAGGTGGACAAAGGGTTTCAACATTTCAAACACTGAAGGAGTGGATGCTGCCAAGTCATTGAGACAAGCCATCAAGAAAAAGGTAAGCTGCTATATACCCTTGAAAGCCACAAGATTATTGACGATGTGTCAGAACCTTCCGCTAAAGGTCTGTGTTGTAACGAATGATACAACCGCAACAATGATGGCATCGGCCTACCTTAATTCTGAAACAGAGATTGGCTGTGTTTTCGGCACAGGCTGTAACGGCGCTTACTTCGAAAGGGTCGAGGCCATTCCCAAGCTCGCCAACGACAACTTGAATGGAGAATCATTCATGGCTATTAACTGCGAATGGGGAGCTTTTGACAACGAGCACGCTGTGTTGCCCTTGACATCGTATGATATCGCTATCGATAACGACTCTCCAAGAAAGGGACAACAAGCCTTCGAGAAGATGGTCGCAGGACTCTATCTAGGAGAATTATTCCGTCGGATTATTTTGGAGATTCATCAGAGGGACCCGCAGAGTTTCTTGGAGGGACAAAGTGTTGAAAGATTAACCGATGCTTATTGCCTTGACTCTTCTTTCCTTTCCGCCATCGAGGAGTGGGTGCATACAGAAACCGTAACCTTATTTTCATCCTGCTAACTGTGATTCAGGGACACCTCGGATGGTCTGCGAGAAGCCTATGAGACATGTGTTTCAAGCTTAGGTATCTCCCCGACTCACGCCGAGCTGCAATTCATGAAAGCAGTTGCTACGCTCATCACTACCCGTGCTGCTCGTTTGTCAGCAACTGGCGTGGCCGCCATCTGCCAGAAGCGCGATCTGCAAAAATGCCACGTTGGAGTCGAGGGCTCGTTGTTCGAGAAGCATCCCCATTTCCAGCTGGAGTTGTCAAAGGCTGTCAGCGAGATCCTTGCTTCGGAAGCTGAGCCGGAGTCAAGAAAGGATAATGTGGAGTTTATGCTTTCACCAGGCAGTGGTGTGGGTGCTGCTGTTATTGCTTCAACCCTGAAGCAGAGGTGATTGTTGAAGAAGGCAGCCCCGTTTGCAGATCGCATAGACAAAACCATGACGATTCACGACAAAACATGTTTTAGGAATGAATAGATCAAATAGACAAAATAGAGGGAGAGACTAAAGTTCAAAGGGAAATTCTCACGGTACTTCGAGTCCCTCTGCTCCTTCATCGAGTGTGACTATCCGATAGGCAGAAGAGCTTTAATAGGTTCGCCGTCACGTCGACCTCCAGATGTGAGTGCAAATAGCTGACTAGAGGCCTCGCCCGTTTCAAAGTCTCCCGTAACCTCAATGAGATAAACGTTATAGTTGAGGTACAAGAGGTGCGGGATATCGGTCACGAATTTGCTGGCATTGGTCAGACATCTGTTTATATAAATTCGAATAGGCTAATGGCGATGACTTACCCGAACCCGAAACTATGGTGTGCATTGTTACGGTAATTGACAATGACATCAACCTCAAGGCTGATGGTGCTGTTGTCTGCAGTCTTGAGGATATATCGGTTGTGGTAGAACTAAGACAAACTCAGAATAATTGCGCCAATCGCCACTGCATGAAACCTACGCTATTTTCGCCCTGCTCATTCTTAACATATCTCTCGAACGACGTTCCAATCGGAAGGATATCGGCTTCGAAAGCACCAGAGACTTTTCCACCTTGGACGTTAGGAGCAGCGCCCCAACGGGTATCGGGACCAGTAACATTGGTCTCGCGACCGACAGCAAGGTTGATTTGGAGAAAAGAGGTCAACTGAGGGCTTTTGAATGGGCCGATCTCGGACTCAGTGCGAGGTAAAAGGGCATCAAGGCTCATGCAGAGACTGAGACTGAATAACAGACCTTGAACGAAGGCGATGCGCATTTTGAAAGGATCTTTTGCTGGTTTGGCGATGCAAATGTTTTGTATATGCTTTACTTAGGTAGTTTGAGTATTCTATGACCCCTTTATATGTAGTTAATCCGCCAAGGCTTTGGGAGGGCGTGCTCCTCGTTCGCGTCTTCGCTTCAACAATCGCGAGGCAATCCACATTTTAGTCAACTCTAGGAATGAACCTTGAACAAGCTGCAAGTAAGCACGATATTGATCAACGGTAAATCTGACTAGCTAAAAACGTCGCAAGACGTATGTAAGACTCGGATCCTCTGTGCCTCTAGTCTCACTATTTAATTGGACTGAAAACTATATAAATGCAAGCACTGGAAATTACAGTAAGCTCAGATTATGTAAAGAGGGCTTCTCAAATGTTGATCATTTGTCAAAATTCGGAGTGGCTGTGCGTGACGTCAAATATGAATTCTGTTAGCAAGTCTCATTGATATATTGTTGAGCCACTTCATCTCACCGCTGATACTTCCACCTTCACCTACTGCTACTTCACAGGCGCGATGATCCTTTCTGCTCCAACCGGTGGTATGTTATCCATTGCCTATTATGTAGAAGATCCCGTCTAGATCTTCATAGTTCAACAAGTATAGCAGAAAATCCCTCCAGTCGCTCGTACTATCTTATTCGACAATTGAATAATGCGCAGGTCCATTTTGAGATTAGATTTGCTTCTGTCAATGATGATTCCCATGAGTGGGAAACTGATTTGCTCTTATGGGTTTAATCAGTTGTGGAAATAGACACAGCAGCAGGCGGCAAGCTCACCATGTTTGAAGACTGTTCTAACGATATGTAACACTCCTTTAAGACACATCTTATGTTCGTCCCATCACGCGACCCAAACTCTATAGCTATGTCGTGAAGATGTATCTTCTCTTGGACCCTTCCACAGACATTAGGTCAGCATTTAGTGCCTCAAGGTTATCCGTAGTCTTTGAAGGTAGTCTCTTGTGCCATTAACACCAAGGTTGATCCGGACGGCCGACTCCCTTTCTACATTGGCCTTGCAAGTTGGGTCCATCCCTCAGTCAGTATGGCGTTTTTCATCCAGTAATTCCCTTATTCGAGTACAACAATGGAAGTAAATACTGAGCTAATCATCCAGCGGACCGAGACTCTGAAGGATAAATAAACCACCTGATTTTGCAGGTCATGTTTTGTGTATATACCAGATTCGGATTGGATGCAGCAGGTCGAAACAATGTATTATTGTAGAGAGAGTCTTGTAATGGTGCAACTAATGAAAAAGGAACCAAACAATCGTGTTCCTCTTCCGTCAACCACAAGCTGATAGATGTCGCTTTATACACACTTCCCTGCTTTCCCAGCTCCTTAGCTCTTCCACCTTCTCGTTAGGTGTACCCTTGTAGAGAATGAAGGGAAACGAATTCTCAACAGTTAATGGCACATCATGCAAGACAATGAGGGGAAGCTTCTGTCTATCCACCCGACACTAATTAGTTTCCCAAGCATCGCAAACTGTTACGTTACGCATTAAACCCGGATTTAACTCGCGTTGTGGAGTTTTGCTTAAGCTTATCTACTGACCTACCTAATGCAGTAGTAGAAGGCGCTGATCAACTCCATCGCTTATTACCACGCCGCGAGATTTCTCCATGCCAAGCATAACAACCCCTCTTTCATCGTTCAATCTTCCTTTCAACTTAGTTAGTACGCGGAGTCGATCGTCCAACCTTTCATAGTTGATGTCACAATGGTAGAATAACAGCATGGGAATCCTTGCTATGGGCAACACGGGTTCAGAATAAGCTCCGGCCGGGCAATGGAAGGCCGATGTGAGGAAACGGTTGAATGATGTCGTGTTATATTTAACCTTCCACGGATCCTCCTCCTTGATTTTTTGAACCACCCCAGGCTCCTATATGCTCCAATATTGGTAGAATGGCTCCCAATCTGGTACAGCGTCTTTACGCACTCACGGCTCTTGTGTCCACTGCCACAGCCCAATCTGGTGGGATCCAAACTGGACTTCAGTATGGAGAGAACTGGGCGCCCACAATCAAAGACTCGGAGCTTGTTTCTGCAAACTTTCCTGATGTCAACATCACTCTTCGATCTCCGGCATTTTTGAATCCCGAGAGAGTACCTGCTAGGTTCGCCGAAGGCACAGAAGGGCCGACTGACTTGAACGAGTTGGGTAAGATAGGATGGTATTGGCCTATTTATGACAATGAAGCTAATAACTCACTCAGATTACTTCATCCGAAATCTGGCCAAGAAGCATGACTGGATGACCTACGAATCTGCAGCCTTCTTGTCCGAAGAAGGCCGCGCGATCCCCTATGTTTTCCTCTCTCTCCCAAACACCAACTCAAGCAGCAATAAGCTTAGAATCTATCTTCAGGCTGCAATTCATGGCAATGAACCTGCTGCTGATGAATCTGTTCTTGCATTTCTGGGCAAGATGGATGCTGAACCGGAGTGGGCTGCGTCGATTTTGGAGAAAATGGACATCAAGATACTTCCTCGTTACAACGTGGATGGTGTTGCCTACTTCCAGAGACAGCTTGCTTCCAACTTGGACCCGAACAGAGAGCATCTTAAGCTGATGCGAGGCCAATCAAGGAATATCAAGAGACTTGTCGGAGAGTGGAATCCTCATATGGCCCTTGATATGCGTATGTATTCACAAGACTTTGTTTAAACTTGATCCACTAACTTGAGTCACAGACGAGTTTACTGTATCCACTATCTATGGAGGAAATTACCAACATGGCTCGGACGCTCTACTGTCTGGAGGAATTAACCCCAACATCCACCCTGCCATTCGTGAACAGCTCCTCGACTTCTTCATCCCAGCCGTTGGTAACGAGCTAGAAAACCACGGTCTCCGATGGGAGCCATACGTCACCGGCGCTTCCAACCGCACTGAAGGATCAAGGATCGCTTTTACCGAAGCTGTCACCGAAGCGCGTACCGGTCGTAACGCTGTTGGACTGACTCAGACCATCTCATTTCTGCTTGAGATGCGTGGTATTCGTATCGCCAATCAGCATTTTCAGCGTCGCGTTGCTACCGCCCTGATTAAGATCCAAACTATTCTTGAGCTTGCAAGAGATAATGCTGATAAGGTCAAGTCCATTGTTGAAGACGCTCGCGAGGAGTTTATAAACAGCGACGAGGACATTGTCATCACCGACTCTTACGTACCTGAGAACAGGACTTTTACCATGATCGACCAGCGAAATGGTAGCGTTGTTCAAGTCCCCATTGACTTTAAGCGCACCACGCCCTCTATTGCAAACCTCACCCGGGCAAGACCTGAGGCTTATGTCATCCCAAGAACGTGGATTGATGTTGCTGAGAGGCTTGAGATCTTGGGCCTCAAGGTTGAGAAGCTTAACTATGAGTTTCGTCAAACTCTGGAAACACTTGTCATCGAGTCTTCAACTGTTGAGCCGGAGTTGTACGAGGGTACCTACTTGAATACTGTCACTACCAACACAACGACGAGAGAGGTCGTTTTACCGGTAGGAAGTTTTTATGTCAGCACCAGGCAGCAGAACGCAGCTTTGGCGTTTATTGCACTTGAGCCTGAGAATATTGACAGTTACGTCAAGTTCAATATTATTCCTGTGGAGGCAGGCATGGAATATCCTATCTTCAGAATTCCAAGGGAATAGTTTGATTCAACTGTTACTGTGGACGAAGGTGTGAGATTCTTGGATGTTGTGAGATAGCTTATAGAAGTCCTAAACAATGCAAACACTTGAAACATGCTTGCGAATATTAGTAATAGTTTAGTGATATTCTAGCCAACCACCAAGAAGCTTTAATTAAAGAAGTTACTATATTTCTCAGGGATACTTGACAGGTTGAAAAGCACACAGCCAGTTCTGCTTTCCTTCATAGGAACTGAGTTTAGGCGTAGCTTTGTCAACTATGTCTTTTTCCACTATGGCGCTCTAGAGAGTAGTCCTCGAAGAACCTCGTACTCATACTAGCGTCTAGCATTGTGCTGTAGTTCACTGTAGAACATGCAGAAGTCTCTGAAACCTTTCAAGGAAAGGGAATGTGTTCACTGATGCCAGAGCAGACCCCATCAACATCCAAACCATGAATACCTTCCACTACCTTGCCACTGGACCCTCCGAATCTCAACAGAAATCCGCCATCCTCCTCGCTAGTTATCATGGATTCCCATCCCAACTTCTGCGGTCCAGTATACGGATCTTTGAAGAACGCAAGAATGTGATCTTGCATTGAAAGACTTACTTCGACTTGATACTGCGTTGTATTCGCGACATGATCCACAAGACCGTACGTCCCGAAGATGAGTGGGGTCTCGGCATTGTGATAGGCGCCTAGCCATGAATACTTGTTCAAATTTGGAAACTCAGCTGCGTACTGGAACCTGAACACGGGTATGTCGAGCCTATTGCGATAGGTCGTCGTGTTCAACACCGAACACACGGCAAACGGGATCGTTGCCTCATCAACAGCATCTTGATCCGGCCCTTCTGTGAGGTTCTTGGGTGGCCAGGGCATCAAACTTGAGAACTCATTCGAAGTCATGGAAAGCATAGTTGGTCTGCATGCGATCTTGCCTGCTTCTGCTAGCGCATGATAATCGGAGAAGAACACTCGATCGTCGACAATCAGACTGAAAGTCAATGGTGGAGTTTCGCCTCTGTCTCCGTATTGACCAACAAAGTTCACAATTTGAGCCATGGAAACCTGACGCATACAATCGAGCTCTGCCAGACCATCTTCGTCTTTGCAATATGCACCACAAGGAGAATCGCAACCAACATGCCGAGCGACGAAGCTAAAGTTGGAATATGTCGGATCATTCACTTGGAGTGCTGCGCCAATACCCATCGCGACGCCAGACTCTGCATAATACGCCTGGGCGATAGGATCTTCGTGCCAAGCGAAGGCATGTATATCAGCGCTCATGCCGCCAGCCGACCTACCCCACTGCGTGATGCGCTCGGGGTTACCTCCAAAAGCAGCTATGTTCTCGTGAACCCACTCCAGAGCGGCTCGTTGGTCGAGGATTCCCAGATTCTGTTCACCATCGATGAGCCCCCGTGCGTTAGGAAAGCCGAAAATCCCAACACGATAGTTGACACTGACGACAATGTGTGACTGAGATCGCTCAATCCACGACTCTGGGTTCTGCCAGGGGAGATCGACACCGCCCTGAACGAACCCACCGCCAGTCATGAAGAATGCCACGGGAAATCCGCCCTCCGGTGGCTCGCTGGTTGGACTCCAAATAGCCAGGTGAAGACAATCCTCGGATGTAGCTTCACCCACGAGACCAGAGGTATCATTTTGAGCCCCGTTGTAAATTAGATTGCCTCTAGTCAAAGGTGTGTTCCAGTACGACTCGACACCGGACACGAACTGGGGACATGACGGCGGAAACTTGGTGGAGTAGCTATGCCCCGAGTTGGGTGGCAACCTTTGCGGTGGAAGCCAGCGAAGAGACGAGACAGGTGGTTCAGCAAAGGGAATGGAGCGCCATTGTCGAGTGTGGGGAAAGCCAGGATCAATTAGCCCAGTGAAGGTGCCAGTAGCCGTTTGGATCGTGAGGCTATCGTCTTTGTTTTGGCAACTGACGATATTACCTACCAGAATAATAGCAAAGAGACTGAGCAACTTCATGGTGAGATGTGGTTATTACAAATTGACTACGTACCAAGCGGTTACTTTATAGATAAGGATGTAACAGTGAGATTACGGCTATCAAAATAAGCATATCACTTGGCACCTTGCAGTGTCTCGATGTCACGCTTCCCGTTTTATCACTCTTTCTGGAAGGTGGTTTATTGCTTAGCGTTGATTGCGAAGGAATCGGCTTACATCTGGACGGTTATGTTTATCCTGCTTATCGCGATAAAGAGACTTGGTGGCGTGTCGGTTACTGAAAAAAGTGATATCTCTCGAATTGGGACTTTGAAGTTTAGCATTACTGAATCATGGGTCTTTCCTCACTGCAGTCGACATGATTGACCTTATCAACGCCAACATTGTACACATTCAAGCCACTGTGGTGAGCAAGTGCTTGAGGTCTGGCAGATAAGCTGTACAGTCCTCTTAGTGGCTGCGTATAAACAAAACTCTGAGGAGAAAGCAATAGTGTGCGCTCCTCCATTCAACCGTATCTAAATTTAACTTCACAATAAATCATCATGACTCCGAAGCCTACACATAACCTTTTTTGCCCTGCCCTAGAATAAGGTTACATGCAAAATATAATAATCCTTCCTGTTGCTGACTTCCTTTCAGTTTTTTCCCCCTTCCTCTTACAAGCAACCACCACATGCAACATGCGCTCAAATTAAGAGTTGAGGCTATAGAGACGGCATTGATTTAAGCTGAGAAGCCATATAGGTTATCAACAGCGCTATTTATCTCACTTAACATTAGCCATCTAGCAACAAGGTTAGGAAACAGTCTTATTTTAACAACTGGTTTAATGACAATTCCAATCATGGCTTTTTACTGTGAGAAATACGAGCGAGATCTTGTAATCCGTTCTGAGACATACAAGAAAAGGTGCAGTTGCGTTTATGCCTGATTAATTCATTGTAGAATGCGAAACACATCTCGCTCTGCTGTGATTATAGTTGTTATCGACGCTAGAACATCTCGGCCACTGATTTGGCAATGCATGTCGTCAACTTGCATGTAGATAAAAACCTCATACAGACACAGAATATCGGCAATTAGATATGTTGCCTCTTTCTCACCAATCAATGTGCCCAGCCCTTCCTCTGGCCTCTTGTTACAGGGGTTCATGAATCCTCTCTCGTATTCGCTATGGACACGAAACCAACCCCTGTACAGGAAAATGCAGAGCGGCAAGCGAGAAGATATCTCCTCGTCTGACTGGATCTTACCCTTCCAGTAATGATCCACAGCATGAACTCATCAGTTGTTCAAGATCCGACGCTACCTACCCCGCAAAACTCATTCTCATAAAAGAAGAGCATACTAAATTCGTGAGCGCTTAACAGCTTGAGTCTGCCTCGTGTGTAATGCAGATACACAACCCCGCTGATGATATGGCTGACAACGCTGCTTCTTCCCCAAAGCAATCACCCCGGTCTCCTGTCTCACAAAAGTCGAGCGCAAGTCGCGAGGCTGCGGAAGCTACGGATCTCCACGATGCTGAACATTGGGCAAATCTAGCCCAGGTAGGAAGACACATTTTGCTAACCAAGAATTATGTGACAGAGCTGACTGATGCTAGGAACCTCATGATGACGATACCGATTCATCGCTTGGTAGCGATGCTGACTCGTCGACGGCATCCATGAACTCTAGTATACTTAACTACCGCACTATTAAGGGGAGAACTTACCATTCGGAAAGAGGAAACGCTGAATACTGGTACAAAAACCCCGTGAGATGACGTCGTAACTCTCGACTCACAAAGAATCCAGGGCATCCAACGACGAGCAGCAAAACGAAGCCATCGATATCATGTATGACTATCAATTGCAAGTTTTGATGTCGGAAGCTAATATGTGTCAAGCCATCACTACCTCCTTCTGGCCCTCGATGGAAAGCTTCACCTAGCTCCACTGGGCGACAAAACCAAGGTTTGACTCTGGCCGTGCTAGCTAGATTTAGAACTAATACGTGTGAAGTCCGTACTCGATGTCGGTACTGGTACAGGTAGGGGTGAATTACATACTTTGGTATCGGTCGAACACTGACCTGTCTGAACAGGAATTTGGGCAATGTATGTTGACACTGACAAAAGACGACACTGTCATTACTGACACTGCCAGCGACTTTGCGGATGAGCACCCGGACGCCGAACAAGTGATAGGAACTGACATCTCCCCTATCCAACCGAGTTGGGTACCCCCAAATGTCAAGTTGTAAGTCGCAAGAGCGCGAGATAAATATGCCTGGCTGTCACCAAGTATCCTCAGTCTCGCTGACACAAAATCAGTGAGATTGATGATTGCACTCAACCATGGACCTTTTCTCCCAACACCTTTGACTTTGTACATATGCGATATCTGTATGGGTCTATCGGTGACTGGGGAGCTTTGTTCCAAGAAGCATACCGTGCCTGCAAGCCAGGCGGCTGGGTCGAGAGCTTTGAAGCATCACCTCGTCTAGAGAGCGACGACGGTAGCGTCCAAGAAGGCAGTGCCATCAGCGAGTGGGGGAAGTTCTTCATCGAAGGTGGCAAGAAACTAGGAAGGACGTTTACCATCATCGATGACGATCTCCAAAAGAAGGGCATGGAGGAAGCAGGTTTTGTCGACATAGGCACTTGGGATTTCAAGGTATGTGAATAGCCCATGTCGCCAGTCTGACAATAAGTCACAGAAGACTAACCTTGTTAACTGTGAAGGCACCGGTCGGGTCCTGGCCCAAAGACCCAAAGTTGCAGGAGATTGGCAAATTCGGACACGCAGCGATGGACCAAGACTTGGAAGGATTTGTGCTTTACATGGCAAGTTTTGTTCTGGGCTGGTCGAAGGAGGAGGTGACGGTCTATTGCTCTCAGCTACGGCGTGAGTTGCGCAACTCAAGA
Organism: Fusarium nodosum; assembly: GCA_014898975.1. Lineage (NCBI taxonomy): Eukaryota > Fungi > Ascomycota > Sordariomycetes > Hypocreales > Nectriaceae > Fusarium > Fusarium nodosum. The sequence goes on from JAAVUE010000015.1 coordinate 1,135,923, forward strand.
CATCACCCTTATTGCCGGATGAGGATTGTATATGGAAGGAAACCTGAGTAACAAACATGCTTGGACATGTTTACGCCTCCCTGCGTAGCATACAATAGTTACAATAGCACTTCCAAATGTCCGACTAGAAAGACACTACTGTTCTTTAGGCTCTTCATATCCATCTTATATCTATAGAGCTGCTTGTAGACCAGTTCAGGCTGCAGCGACGTAGAAAAAAAGAAGTTACTGAAGGTTTTATGTCGCCCTTCAACATTATCTGAATTTAACTTCACAACAAAGCATCATGGCTCTAATGCTTACACATAACATTTTGGTTTTGAGTCGTAATCTGCAAAGTCAAAGACCAAAGTCTAACACTCTCGTTGCAGTGTCAACAAAAAATGTTGGGCACAAAGAGGAACCTTATTATCACACGGCATAAAAGCATAGCTAAGAAAGAATGAATCACATGAAGGTGGCGTTGACTAAGGATCTCTCACCTAACTTTTTCTTTGTTACCCTCTCTCTATCCAGGCTAGCGTGGGTAAATAGCCGATCAAGAAACAACAAAGACTCTTTGTCCCCAGTTTGTTTCAAAATCAAAGCTTGGTGTCTGTCTTCCTTCTTCTTTCTTCAATCTCTCACATCTATCCTCTGCTATCTCATCTCTCTTTCTATCTTTCAGATCAGACTTCAACGATGACTCCAAGAAGAAGCAAAAGAATCGCCGCCATCGGTTTGGCAGCTGCGCCTACATACGCGGATATCGACCGACAAAATCTCAAGAAGCGAAAAACACGCGACTCAGATGGGGAAGAGGCCTCTAGAGAAGAGAAGAAAGTACCCATCGGAAAAGCCAAAAAGCCAAAGGCCAATAATCGCATCAAGAGTTCCGATCCTGTGAATGAATTCTTGCAACCGATACTATCCACTAACTGCTTATAGATCAATGACCCGAAAAGTTTGATCAACCTGGCCAGCACCTCAAAGCGCAATTACGCCCTTGTTATGCCTGTTGTTCACAACCAAATTGGTGTCGAATTAGACCATTTTGATGATGTCTCCAAGGTCATCAAGCTGCTCGAACCTCATCTCAGCATCTGCCAGAAAAAGCAGTTGAAGAAAGAAGGAAAACATAAAGGCTAGCAGAAGAAATTCTCTAGTCGATTAGACCCCGACGCTGTTCCACAGTGCGCCCAATATGTCCGACAGATGACTGTCGGTCTTGTTCTTCTAGGGCGGAAGCCCAAGAGAATTGTAGTGAGAACCTTGGAGGAAGTGTTGAAGAATTTGAGTAACCTGGAGGTATTGGATATACTAGCGCCAACGCGGTAAGTTTTCTACTAGGGCATCGCCTGTCAATTTATAGAGACTGACGAATGACTATGCAGCTCCATGGCATCCAGCATCGTTTCGCTACAAAATCTCAAAGCGTTGCGCATATGGGATGTGTTTTGTTGTGACGGGCACCGAGAAAGCGACGACATCGAGCCTTTGTCGCAACTGCGCAACCTCAATCATCTTTCAATCGGAGACTTATGTTCATGCATGAAATGCAGCAGTATGAACTCAACTTTCCAATCAATCCTGTTCAACTCATCCTCAACACTGAAAAGTTTACAACTTGATTCAACGCCATGGTACCCAAGTTTCCACGCAGACAGAGAGGATCAGATTCCAGGCCGTAATGCAGGTCTAATGAAATGGGGCTTCCCTGCACTAAAATCGCTCAGGCTAAGTAGTCTTTGGGAGACAGGTAACAACGAAGGTTGTCTCTCGAGCGTTCTCAGCACTGTGAACTTTTTACAGTTGAGAACACTTGAGCTTCTGGATCTGGAAGAGGGAAGATTGATATTCTTCAAGTCTCTCGAGAAATTGTTTCGCTCTGCTAACAGGGAAACTATACAGCTGAGACAGCTGGTATTGGATATGGATGTAGACGACCCCCTGAACCCTGTTCCCTCTGAAGTGCACAGGCAAGGTATATGTCGGTTCATAGCATCATTCGATTCCCTGACATCCCTCGAGATTCACGACTATGCAGAGTATGGCGTCGATCTGTTAGACAATCCCGATCTGTCCCGCCGACTACAGCAGGTCGTCATCATGCACAAGGGCCTTGAGTCGCTGCGCTTTCAATTCACATCGAGCTTTTGTCTATTCGCTTCAGCTGATACTGTCAGAGTCTTGACGAAGAATTTACCTCAGCTACGAGTACTTGAAATTCCACTAGATGAAGACGACATTGTAAGTCACAATTGGGTTTGACTTTAGAAAGCCTATCAACTGACAAACTGTTTAGGATGGCCTCGCACTAGCAATCTCGCATGCTAGAAACTTGGAAACCCTCATCTGCTATTCGTCCAATAGCTTGAGAGGGGGTTTCGACGGCGTGATCAAATTTCGCGACAGACTGATAAGGGGTCTATTACGCGTTGCTGGGGACAATCCTGAATTTGTTTGGCAGAGGGTATATCGTCTGAAACACATCACTATTGCCCGTTGCTTACAATATGACTTCGTCTTTGATGCTGAATTCTCCATTGGCTCTTGCCTGGAGCCGGCCGAGAACCCGGAACCTCCTTCGAGGATCATGGGAGATGACGGCAGGTCAGTTTTGGTCCAAAACCTGCATAACCTCAAGCCCATGGAGAAAGGATACCCTACAATGGAAAATGAATGGGCAAGTCAAATCATGAAGTCTGTTTAGATAGTATGATCGGTGGAGCAAATATGTATCATAATGTAGGTAGTTGGAGTTCGATGTTGAGTGTAGGTGCCCGTGTTTTCATATATATAGGCTGAGATGCAGCATGGTTGGCAGACGAGACGATGCAATATCTATTAGTTTCTCATGATGCTATTCCTGTGATCGTTCTGTACTTCAAATCCGTCCGCCATGGTTATGTCCGTCCTCCAAGTTCTGTTCATACCGAAAAACTATGTCGGTCTTGACACCAATCTGGCCGCTGGGCATAACCAGCACCTCCTCGCTACTGTTATCACCAAGCCCATTCTTGATATTTGTCTCAAAGGTGCTTTTCGGTGCGCCAGTACCTGGCACACTGTTTCCTCGTAGTTCTATAGGCCTCTGTTTGAAGCCCGAAAGCTTGTTGCTGGAGATGCCACTGCTTCCGAGCAGGCGTGGGGCGTACTTCTTGGCGATAGCTTTGTAGGAGGGGATCGAAGCGGCGAGGATACCGATATTGGTTTCTATGACAGACCAGTACATGGCGTTGGCAATGACCCATGTTGGATCAGTAGACGTGAGCATGGGTGGGATATAAGTGATTCGAATGATGGAAGAGATGCAGGCGCTAACATGTGTTAGTGTTGCGTTCTAGGGGGATGGTACTTGCCATAGCCGATATAAAAGTGGTACTTACAATAGCCCGAGACCAAGGATGATAGCCAAGCTGATCTTTTGTCGTCGGGGAACACGGAGCCTGGTGACCAGTGGGATCGGTAGAGTGTAAGTCAGAATATCCGTGAAAATGTTGACAGCTGCATTAGCAAGGTAAAAGGCGTTGATATCAACACACTTCTTCTCGCTGGGTTGTATCCTGATGTCGTAGGCTGCCGAGACTGGAGTGCATTGGAAGATGCAAGCCAACACATTGCCTCCGGCTTGACAACCGACCACTACCATCATGAAGAAAGCCGTCTTGCGAAGCACCTTGTCGCCCAATCGAGTATACAGAGCAAGGACCGAGATCTTGATGAAGCCGAGGCAAGCATTGTAAAAGATAGACGATAGCCAAACAATTTGACTATAGGCGATGAGATTATCTGTACCTCGCTCTATGACTTCCTCGTAGTGACTGCCAAGGCCATGGTTGACAGACGCGATCGTGCAGGCGATAAAGGACCACGAGAGTAGAGCTCCCACGCAAATCAGATCTGTGACAAGAGTCAGGAACAAAGACAGGAGACGGGCGGTGGGTTTATGGGCCTTACAGTCGTCATTACCCACTGATCTAACAATAAAGGCTCGTGCCCATAAGCGAAGCACGACAGCAATGAAGCTGATAACTGCAAAGACGATGGCAACAGAGTTTACCGTGGAACCTTGCGACTCCATTATTGCAGTTATTCCACACAAAACGAATGACAGACCAAAAAAAATGCAAACAATAAAGGGAATGTAGAAGATTATGCGACTCGAGCCTACAGTCCGTTTGGGAGAATTAGCCCCAAGTTAAATGCTAGAAACTTCCCCCATTGTTGGTCAACTGAGACAAGCAGATAGTTTCATTACAGAGATCCTAGGAGATGATTAACCCGTTGGTATTATGCCAATCCTTTTCTCATCTGTAACATATGGCTAATGCACAGACATCAAGTGGTAAGCATCTCTATGGTTCGCCGCTCGCCTCGTTTCGCGTCATCCTTCCGTGTGATGATCTTGGAGGCATTTGGACCTTGTCAAGTCTTGCCAAGATTGTCACACATCAAAGAGCCTCTTGGGCATGGGTCTGGACCTGGCTCGTGGGAGCAAAAGCAATGTTCAGGAGAAGTGTGTACATAAAACGCGTTTTGCGGTGTTTAACTCGTCGACAAAGATTTCTGATAGAACCAACATGGTTACATTTGGGACAAATAGTGGATTGACTGTCGACATTTAGTCCATGATTGGCTTCTGGGATCACGTTCCGGTCGGGCAACCCGGATTTAAAGCCCCGCTGATAGTGGAGGATGTGGTCGATCAGTCGTCTAACCGAACGCCGAAGCAGCCTCGGTTCTTGTTTTCTCGCGTAGTCTCTCCCCTAGTCTAGTTTTCTCAGCTTCGACCAACAACCATGACTCCAACCCAGCTGTCGTTATGCTCTTCACCGTTGGGCCTACTCCTGTTGTCTCGAGCTAAGACAGCGGGCCGTTAGTCTGATGGATTGTCTAGGTAGTTTAGCGTAACGGGATAATGTCATGCAAATTGACTTTACGCTACCCGCTTCAGCCGCAGAGCCTTGTTTTCTGTTCTTCTTTTCTCTTTTTCTGCCCGAAGTGAGCTATCATCTTTTCATGATACATAATTGACACAAGGACCCGCCTGGTTCTCTGATTTTAATTTTGTGGAGGACTTGCAAGCGACGGACCAGGTTCTCTCCTCCTTTAGCCAACACAGTGGCAACGATCTGCTGCACAGCAATATCAGATCATACGACGGTGGGGATTTCGCCTATTCCACGGCACAGGGCCAGGTTGGCAGACGATCTTGTGATTTCCCCTTTATCGAGATTGGCAGATTGCCTCTGCTATGTCCCACGCAGTATCTATATGCAATGACCTGGCATCTGCGTTTGAGAAATATGGTGGTAATTACTATAGGGTGCTGATCATGGATCATGTCTTGGGCTGAATATGATGATCCTAGTATGATTGTGGACATTACAAGGGTCAGAATTTTCCCGCATATACGTTCCGTCCTCGCACAAGCACACGTCAACCAACGGCTTTGGCGCCAAGCCTGTTGGTTGGTTTCCTTGTAGACACAATTTCAGGTCCGTTAATCAAACGAGCCACCATTCTTACCTGACAGCCGAGAAAAAACGTCAATGTTGATGCACGGAAGTCATGGATCTTGCCAAAGGACATTAGTTCCAACAACAACGAGTCCACTTGGCTGCATGCATAGCATAACAATCACGGACATTTGAACGATCTCGGAAATGGATCTTCATTGAAGGAACTGAGCACAACCCTTTGTTGGGTTTGGTGTCTAGGCTTGCATTGCTATGAAGACTAGAGATTGCTAGGATGTCCGGATGTACGAGCCGTTGTGGTTCTCTACCGTCGATCTCTTCCATGTGTATTTGCATATCCGTAGCTTATTTCCTGGTAAAAGCCTAAAAGGGCGGCTGCTTGTTTTCTCGTTTCTTTCAATTGGCTCAATTAGACTTTCGTTTATCATTTTCGTCACCTTTGGGAAATTGGTAAACGATCATGGCTTTGCTGAGTTTCGTCAACGTCGCCCTTTTGGGCGTCGCTTACGTTTTCTTCTGTGCTGTTTGGCAAGTGATCAAGTATCGTTTCTTGCATCCTCTTGCAAAGTTTCCTGGAAACTTTTGGGGAAGCATCACAAGACTCTGGATCACGTATCACAATGTTGAAGCCGACGAATGTGAGACGTTTCAGGAACTACACAAGAAGCATGGTAAGATATAACAGACAGTGAATAATGGAACGGATACTGACATCTTCAAGGACCCATCATTCGAATCACTCCTACCATGCTGCTAGTCAGCGATGCGACCGAACTCCCCAAAATTTATAATCGCCACGCAAATAAGTCAAAGCATTACATCACTGGAAGCTTTGGCAAAGATGAATCACTCTTCAACATGCAAGACTCCGCGATGCACGCCAAGTACCGAAAGGTCGCCGCTCCCCTCTACAGTCTGACCAGCATCAAGAAGATGGAGCCCTTGATCGACAGCAATATCAGTACATGGATGAGCCGCCTCCAACGCGACTTCGCTGCTACCAATAAGCCATTCGATTTTGCACCCTGGGCAGTTTTTATGGCATATGATGTTATCTCCGAGGTCGGTTTTGGTGCTCCTTTTGGTTTTGTCAAAGAAGGCAAAGATGTCGAGGGCCTCATCCAAGGTTTCCATGACGGTCTAACACCTTTCGGCATCATGGCGAGATTGTATCCTTTTACCAATTGGGTCAAGAGCACTTTCCTGGGAAAGTATATGGTTGCTAGCCCTGAGCAAAAGTCTGGTATTGGAACGTTGATGAGATTTCGTGATCGCTTGATCGAACAACGGTTCAAGGATATTGAGAATGGTTCCACAGGTGGTCGCATAGACCTTCTGCAAACGTGAGTGGCGCATCAACATTTATGAGAGATATTACTAATACGCCATAGCTTTATTGAAGCGCGAGACGAAGAAGACAAGCCACTGGACATAAACTACATCAAGGCCGAAATCCTGCTGGTTTTGCTCGCAGGTGCTGATACAACCGGCACAGCATTCCAAGCCATGATGGTTCAAATTCTCACCAATCCGTCTGTCTATAAGAAACTTCTTGCTGAGATCGACGAGGCCACCGCAGCAGGAAACCTCTCTGAAATGCCCCAGTACGATGAAGTAGTGGAGCACTGCCCCTATTACATCGCCTGTGTCAAGGAAGCAATGCGTCTAACCCCATCAGCACCCAACATCTTCCCACGCATTGTTCCCCAAGGCGGCCTGGAGATCTGCGGTCACTTCGTTCCTGAAGGTACAGAAGTAACCTGCAACCCATGGCTGGTTCACCGCGATCCCAACATCTACGGCGATGACGCTGAGGTGTTTAAGCCGGAGCGCTGGTTGGATGCTGACAAGGCCAAGATTTATAACAAGTATAGCATGGGGTTTGGATATGGACCTAGAGTTTGTTTGGGGCAGGATGTTGCGAGAATGGAGCTATACAAGGGTCCTCTGATGTTCTTGCGAAGCTTTAATGTTGAGTGGGTTGATGAAACGAAGAGGGGTAAGTATGTAATTAATGGTGGTGTGAGTTACTTTGAGGACTTGAACATCAAGATCTCTAGGCGGGATGCTGCTGCTTGATTGAATAGTTTCCTATGTAAAAAAGGATATATTAGGACTACTCACCCAGATGAACTGCTGGTCACATGCATCCTGATTTCAAGTTGGTACATATGGTGATTTATCTCCTGTGATGCTTGTTGTTAGCTCTTCCTGTGTGTGTATTGATATATAATGTTATCATCCAGGCTGTCAAAAGCCAGTAGGAGAGCTTTAAAGACGCCTAGGAGTTGATAAAACATTCATGCAAGTTGCATCAAGCATCTTGGGTATAAACCAACAGTCGGATGACAGGTCACGAAATAGGGGCACCAGACGCTCTGAATTGATGTACAGCCAGAAGTCGCACAAAGCTTCTTGTGAAACTCCAAGTAGCTGTTAATCAGTAGTTAAACAGATTATAATGATTCGTTACAATAAGAAAACGTCCCATAGTCTAATTGCGTCCTGGTGTTGGTGATTAAGAACAGGAAATGTCTATAAAAACCTATACTCTACAGCCATAACCATTTCAAACCTCAACATTCCAATTTCTCGAATGGTAAGAACGTGAAATTCATCTTCAATCATATCCAAAAATAGAAATTTGATTACTATATACTTTACCTGGACAGCGGCCGTTGCAAAATCATGCACAGTTTTGGACCCTTCCGACCGTCCGTTACGCACTGGATCAACAACGATCTTGTAACTGATCCGGGCAAGTTCGCCACAGCTTGCGAAGCAATTTATCCCCGGGATGGGAGTGGAAACCGTACAGTCGAAATCTGCTTTGAAACCACAGAGCGTCCTGGTTACGTCAAAGTCACCTGCCTCTCAAGAGAGCCACCCAATCTCATCGACGAGCTTAGAATCAAGGGTGGTGACAATGGCCTAAAGCCAGAAGAGGTTAAAGCAGAGGCCAAGAATGAAGTAGATCGAAAATAATCAGGTAGTAAAGAGAGAAAAGAAAAACAGGAAAGAAATTTCTTTTCGGGTTATACTTAGAACAAGCTTTCATATTTGGGGAGCATACTAAGGGTATAAAGTTGTAATCATAAACACGACTCTACATGCTTAAATAAAAGGCACGGGATATCTAAAGTCGAGCGCTGAAAGAAAGATGATAAGTAAATAGAGAAATATCACGTAGTGGGAAACTGGATTGTTGCCAGGAGCAAGCCAAGATTTTAGACATCTATTTTAATAGAAATATTGATTAGTATAATTATATGTACCATATTCTGCATCATACTGCCCCCAAAGGGGCATTGGTGAAGCACATCCGGGATACCCCGGGTAAAACATCGCGGCCTGCATTTCAGGTGTCACTGGTGCAGCTATTTGCTGCACTGGTTGGTAGTAGGCCTCCAGACCTTGACAGACCCCTTGCCACTGGTAGGACATCCCCTCAGGGATGCCAAAAGTGTTGTTAGCCGGCAGTGGGTTGTATGGCGACGGCTTGAGGCAGGCCCCCTTTGAGTACCCCTTCGGGCGGTACTTTGCCAGGCAAACCTTCCTGTTGTCCTGCGTTGGATGATAAATCACATCCAAATCCTGCGAATTTGCGGAGTTGATGATGATGCGAACAGGACCAGGAGAGCCATGGCTGTACCGCTTGTTCAGGCAGAAGGGGTACTCTTTCCAGGGGCCGCGAGACTTCAATCCCAGTTGTTCGCTGTTGTGGAACTTCCGAGGATATGAGGCCTTGGTGTGTGCAGGGAGATCTGGCACTTCCTTGGCTTGTTCCCGGATTTGGCTTGCTGGGATGTTGCGATACCATCTGTCGTTCTGTAGGTCGGCCATTGAATAGTACGAACACTCCGAAGAGTTATCGTCGTCGTTTGCAAGATAGCTTTTTCTATCAAACAAGTGCCAAGTGGAGTCTTTGCCTGGCAACCATGAGATGCTGGGGCCTCTACCGAAGTCATCTACAATTATGCTGGTTACAATGAATAGCTTTGACAAAATATGACTTCAACACATCGAGAGTGTAACACCCTTACGAAAATCACTCACAGCCAGGTTTTTCACCAGAGCCGGAATCCGTATTGAGGAAGGCCAGTACAAGGTACTACGCTGTAATGAGGGCTTCCTGGTTGACCCAGATCCACCTTTTGTCGGAATGGGATACACCTGGGTTATGAGTCTCAACTTTCACTATGGGGGTATCCACTACATGTCATATGTGACCGCATTCGAACCGGAGTGGTTGGTGGTAAATTCTTGGTTATACGTACCGTTTGGTTCAGCTTTGAACCTCATCCATGTGGTAATCTGGTTTGGAATGATAGTGTGAATGGATGGATGGCGATAAAAGATTGAGGTTAACGTCTGTTAAGCTCTTGAATGGGGGGTCAGATGGTGACTGGCAGTAGGTCAGTTTATGTCTGCCAGACTGGACTTCTTAGGTTATCTATCCCTATACTCTAAAGCTTGGAGAACGACCTTTCTGTTACCCACTAACCACTAGCCTAAGCAATTCCTGAGGCTTGTTGTGTGAAGTGAGCGAGCGACGCTTCACGTCTGCCTAATCTTACTGCACTAGCCCATGATTCGTATCAAGTTGGAGTTTGAGGAGAATTCAACCTTTGTCGCCAAGTGTTCAAGTCACATTCATTCAGGATACCTGTTGAGGCTTCAAGCGGATAGAAATAACGGTGCGATGCTTGTATTCTCTTGGCTTTCCTTGCGAAACTTCGGTCTATTGGGAAAAGCAGAAGACCTCTCCAATCAAACCTGGGAATCATGAGACTGGCTACTGGGTTCCAGAAAAGTTGGCATCTAAGATTTAGGATATAAAAATAAGCAGCCTAAAAGGCCTAACCTAAATAGCATAAGCTAACCTACTTATTTCGTCTCTTATGCTCCTAGCGGCCAATTTTCCTGACACCCTGACTGATGACTAGGACAAACAAAGACATGTAATCGATGAAAATATATAAATCCGCCATGTTCCCGCAGCGTGTCGTCCCACTAGGTCGTCTTAAGTTAGATCACTTGCTAGAGTCCATATGGAGTTCACTCGCGATGGAGAACACGATTCTACATAATATGACATGAATATTCGCTAAGATCAGGCTTCGAATCCCTAGCTGCCTGTTTCTTTTGCCTTTTTGCCAAACGGTTTCTGTTTAAACCTTCTCAAAAGCCTTCCTGCTTATTCTCCATCGTAAGATTCCTGTTAGAATAGTTGCAAACGCTGACATAGAACCGGCGTAAAACATGGCAGGTCGATACGCTTGTAAGCCCCCCTCAGCACCACCGTGACGTTCAAGCAAAAATCCAGCGATGGGGGATCCCTTTTCTTGTTAGTATGATGTGACCACACGGCGTCAGTATCAGAAACTTACAAGGAGGTATCCGAGGACCCAGCCAACGATCATCATGGCCATTGCTGTGGATACACGTGCTGATCCGAAAACATTGCTCACAACTGTAGGCATAGAGGAGAAGAAACCGCCGTTCATCAGACCGTTCAAAACAGCAAAGACAGCCAGTGGCGCAAGTGAAGTCGAAGCCGGCCAAAGAGCAAGCATTGTGATCGAGTTGCCCAAGAAGAAGGCCCACAGGGTGTTTATCGGACCTAAGATGTCACAGAGGTAACCGCTAATGATACGTCCCACAGCCGAAGCGAAACTGAAGCCTGCCAATAGACCAGCACCAGTACTTGTGCTGAGACCCATGGAGCTAGAATACAGAGGAAGGAAATAAGGTGGCACCAGGAGTGGAAAGATACCGATTCCCGCAGCGAAGAAGAGGATGGCAAAGTTGAGCTGACGGAACAAATTCCAGTCAACTATCCCTGTCCTTGCGAGAGGTGTTCGTTCCTTGATGAGGTATGCAGCTGGAAGTCCCGTGACAGCAATCAACAATCCTGTAATGCGGAAAGCCCACTCAACGCTGAACTTTTCGATCAGAGAATCAGTCGCGATACTCATGATGGCACCACCAAACCCTCCTCCAGCATACACGATACCGTTCGCTATACCGCGACGCTTCATGAAGTACTGCGCTGGTGCAACAGAGAATGACATGAAACAGCCGCTCATACCCAGTCCCAGTGGCACACCAGGAAGAAAGATGAGGCCCACGAGATGATCGGTAACGAAACTTGCGAGGATAAACGACAGGCTCATGAGGGCTATACCGCTGCAGCTGAGCGTTCGAGTTCCAAATGATCGGATCATCCTCGATACTAGAATTCCTACCATTGCCATAAGAGCCGGAGAAAGGGACCCGCAGAATGACAAAGCGAGAGGTGAGCCAACGCCGCGCTCAACAAGGGCGCGTTGATACACGCCCCAGCAATATGATAACCCGATGACCCACCATGCTACCTAAGAGACGTTAGATGGAGACTTGAACAGCTAGGAAAGGGCTAGGTAGTTGTTACTATTGCGCAGGCTGTAATTACGACCCAGCCGTAGCCTCCGTCTGGGACTGTACTATCTGCGATGCGCGAAGCTTCGAGGGCTGGATCATCCGAGTCATTTTGGTGGCTCGATGTGGTCTCGGCGGGCGCTCCTCTTGGGCGAAGGTTGGAGAGGGAAGCTTCGTAGGATGTCCCGTTACCTAAAGGTTCGAGCTGAACAGCTGTTGTGGTTGACATTTTGGTGTCGCCCTTTTTTTAAGGAAAGAGGTGTGATCTCATGCGCCTTTGTTGTGATGAGAGAAGAACAAGTGCAAAATGGAATTGTGCGGCGAAAAGTGTCTTTATCTCTGGATGTCAACCCAAGGGCGTTACTAGGATGAATTCATCCACGCCAAGATGACACGAAACCAAACCCTTCAGGTTACAAATTATTATACGGTCTTTGATTCATTGAATACGTCTTTACTATTATTATTTTGATTTCTGATATTCGATAATGAATAACTTATTATCTGAAGATGGTATCAAATTTCTTTCAGGACAGTGAACCCATGAATGTCATGGTCAGTTGAGTCGCGATTGTCAAGACAAGGGCGGTGGCAAATCAGATCTCACCTCAATCGACGGGCATGATCTCATTATTGTTTCGTCACATATTCTCATTAAGCATAAATATTCCAATTCTCGAATCTTTGGCGCTCGCCTCTCTTTATCCTTCAATCAATCGCTCATATCATCTCATCACAGTCTCAATTGCCAGCTCATCTCATCAACATAACGACATCATTAAAGAACCCTTCATTTCTCACTCAGACCTTTCATTACGAAACCTCAACTCATGTGTACGACGTCAAATGGGGAACACTGGGCGATGAAAGCCTCCCTCCTCTTATCTTTATTCACGGAACACCTTGGTCTTCACGTGTCTGGATAGATTTCGCAATTGCACTGTCACGCCGATTCTGCGTTTATCTTTTTGATAGACCTGGTTTTGGTGAATCACCTCCGGAACTTTTGAAGCCGGGTCTGTTACCTAGTATACACCCTGTTGAACAGTTTGACGGCAATCTTGCGCGACAAGCAGATGTTTTTGCTGCCCTATTCCAAGAATGGGAGGGTTGCTGGTCTTTTCCAACAGCTCATGGTGAGTGTTGGGCTCGGAGATATTGAAAAGGGCATGTGGCTAACGCTTGACAGTCATCGCTCACGACAACGGCGGTTTGATCAGTCTTCGAGGATATCTCATACATGAATTATCTTATGAGAGCCTTTGTCTGATTGATGTCGTTTGTATTGGACCGTTTGGGAAACCTCTCTTCAAGAGCATGGCCGAAAACCCGCACATCTTTGAAGAACTCCCTGATACAGTATTCGAGGGAATTCTGGAGAGTTACATCAGAGACGCAGCATATCACGAACTACCAAGCGAGACAATGCAGATGCTCAAGGAGCCCTGGACAAGGGAAGGCGGCAAACAAGGTTTCATTAGAGAACTATGTCAAGCTAATTGGAGGAGCACGGAAGAAGTCGAAGGGCGATATAGCGAGATTGGGCCCAAATTGCAAGTCAAGATCATTTGGGGAGCTGACGACAAATGGCTCCCAGTCGAAGCGGCATATAGACTGGGCAATGCATTAAAGACTGGGGAGATTGTCATTATTGATAAAGCTGGACATTTGAGCATGATAGATCAAAGTGCGCAGATGGGTATTGAGCTGGGTACATGGCTCAATGAATCTTCCCACAAGCAACGGTAATAAATAGTCAGATGAATCGTATTTAAAAATGTTTTTGTTGTTGTGATTCATGATTCAAGTGGCTTGTCGCATGCACAAAAGTCAATGAGATTATTACCAATTCTACACACACTAACTCCGAGACTTGTCTCTGATTTGGCACTTGCACCCCATAGAGCCTCGCGTATGAGATTTTGAAGTGAGTATCCATTGAAAGAGCATCTACGTTATCGAGTATGTCTTGGATAACTGTCTTAGTACTAAGAAACGCCATTTAGATGAGTGGCTTTTGTTGATTGCGTATCTTGATCCATACTACCCTACAACTTCCGCCGCCAAAGCCGATCGATCCGAGTCGAGATCCGTGCTAGCCCTGCTTGTTCTCCAATTTATTAGTTCACAATCCTGCAAGGGCGGAGTAACTGTGTGGAAGCCCCAACCGAGCTTTTCAGCCCGACACCATTTGTCAAAATCTGTTCTGTGACTGATAAGCATTTCCATTGTCGCGTGGAATTGGAAATGGACGTTGCATGTTATGGTAGCAGTGAGCAAAAATAGACTTGGCTTTGCTCGTGTGATGAGCCATAATATCGCTAACCAAACCGTTATCTCGCAACTCTCAGCGCCTACACGAATTAAGCCTTGCCTGTCAAATTTTACGAGCTGATCAGAGGATTCTGTGCCTGACTAACGAACGTAGGCCTCCACTCGAAAAGAAAAAAAAGTCAATATCAGCTAGATAGGGCAAAAGAGTCGATGATGAAACTGGACGAACCGTAAACAAACAAGCCAAGGTCAGATCATTCAGCTCTCCCCAATTTTTACCATCCCGCCTCCTGTCAACATCGAATCACAATTGTTCTTCCCCAAAGACAATCAATAAATCGCTCCAGAACAAGATGGAGCAAGGATGCCCCATTACGCGTCAGAGCTTGCGTATCCACACCAGGACCACAAGACAAGGATCCCCTTACGCAACCAGGGACCCAGTATAACAGCGACCATCTTCATTTCCTCCCCGTATAGCTGATAACTAACACCTGCCTAACGCCGACCAACACTGATTAGCCAAGATCAGCTAAGCCCAACGTGAACAAAGGCTCAGCAGGCGCAGCAGCAAAAGGAGAAGGAAATGTCGCGCTCACTCGCAGGCCATTATTTATTTTTATATACACTGGGCTAGCCCCATGTCTTCGTCTGATCTTCTTTCTTCTTCCCACTTGCCGAAAGTTTGCTCTTTCTGACCAGTGTCAAGTGGTAGGCTAACGTCGCATTCTTTTAACTCGTGTCAATACACACACCGTCTTTCGTTACTCCTGTTGTCTACCACTTCATTCGTTTTAAATATTTATAATAATTCTCTTTCTACTCTTCAACTCTTCTAATCAATCCCATTATTTCCACTATCTGCCAACATGGTATCTATGTGGTCCAGGATTGTACTGGCTGCCAGCCTCGCGGCTTCAGTCACAGCACAGACATACTCGAGCTGCAACCCGATGAAGAAGTGTAAGTAATACTAAAAAACGTGTCCTTGATAATACCAGACGAACTGATATGGTTGTGCAGCATGCGATGCCGACCCCGGTCTTGCTGCTTCGTCGTACTCGGTCGACTTCACAAAGGGCAGCGACGATGATAACTGGGAAGGAACTGGTCACGGAGACGTCAAATATACTTCGGAAGGTGCCGAGTTTACGATCAATAAGCAAGGCCAGTCGCCCACTATCCAGACCAAGTGGTACATGTTCTTTGGTCGTCTCGAGGTTCACATGAAAGCTGCTCCTGGGCAAGGCATTGTTTCTTCTATTGTCTTTCTGTCAGACGTTCTTGATGAGATGTAAGTTCTACCTGTCATAGGCGGTTGGTGATCACGGGTGGTTGGTGGTGATCCGTGGTTGGTGATCATAGATGGTTAGTGATGTACTAACATTCGCAGTGACTGGGAGTTTCTGGGAGGACGAGATGCAGAAGCCCAGTCAAATTGGTATGCTAAGGCTTCTAGTGACAATACTCAAAGCCTTACATTCCCGGTCGAGAACACTCAGTCCGAGTTCCATAACTATACAGTTTACTGGACCCAAGAGTCGTGCGAGTGGTTTATCGACAGTGTTTCCGTCCGAACACTCAAATTTGCCGAAGAGAACTATCCTCAAACACCCATGCGTTTGAAACTCGGGATCTGGGCGGGTGGCGATGTGGATGATAATGCAGAAGGAAGTGAGTACACGCATATGAAGAATTTCGGAACCAAAGCTGATAAGTTGCAAGCGGTTGAGTGGGCTGGCGGCGAGACAGACTTTTCCAAGGTCCCTTTTACTATGACTGTGCAGAAGGTCATGGTTCAGAACCTGAACCCTGCTGAGAGTTACTCGTATGGCGACCAAACCGGATCCTACAAGAGCATTGACTTCGACAAGAAGGACAACGGCAGCGAGGGTAATGCCGACGATGAGGATAAGGATGAGACGGAGTCAACAACTACTTCTGCAACTGCCTCCAAGACAACTTCCGAGGCTGCTGAGTCTGCCACCGAAACTGCCTCTGAATCCGGCTCCGACGCCACAACCATGTCTACAGCCAAAGCAAGTGAGACCGGAAGCTCCGACTTCAAGAACAACAAGGCTGCCGAGACAGGAGATTCCGATTCCGATGCCACTTCAACAGGAAGCAGTGCCTCTGCTACTGCCGAGAGCGATAAGAACAGTGCTTCTGGAAACATGCCCAAGATGTGGATGAGTTTGGGCGCTCTCTGCGCTGCCATGCTTATGATGTAGATCTGGGCTGCTTTTTAGAAAAGGTTCGAGCACTTCTAGATTCAGTTTTGGTTTCTGATAGATCAGTTGCATTCGTTTATAGACCGCTTCAATAGACATGATTGGCCGCGGAACTTGAGGGGTGTCACGTGACCCATCACGTGACGATTTCAATCATACAACGATTCCTCAGGTATCATGAGACGAAATTAAAGTGACATAAGGCCCTTTCGCTTGCCGGCTCAGCTTGTGCTTAGCCATTCATCAACCCTCTTCAACCTCCCCCGTCGGCTCGGATCACCCCTCTGGCTGAACAGAGCCCGCTGGTCGCTCTCGGTCCCCTTTCTGGGCCCCGAAGCCTGGGCCTCGTCACCCTCAACTCTCACAAGCGTGGTAACATTCCAACCAAGTTCAGCCTCGAATCCTGTTTTGGTCCTGGGATCATTTGATCCTTAAACAAATCCCGGAACCTGGCCTTCGCTTCGGAGTGGGCACCAAGCCAGATCTCCTTGATCATGTTTGGCAAACCGAAGAACTGACTCTTTTCCAGGACCACTGTCCCCACAGGCCACTATTGCGTCTTTGTCTTTCAACGAAGGGAAGTAATCTGTTTGAATTTCTCATCAGAATCTCCGTACGCTGCCTGAAGTAACCCCATCGTAACCGTCAGTAGAGCTGCAAAAGAGAAAACTCGGAATAAAAGCATCCTGTAGGTCTGTGTGATTAATAAGGACTCGCCCGATAACTACAACCCTTCCTCCCAAAATAATGCACAAAAGGAGCCATAAAAGGAAGCTTCGATGAGAAAACCCTTTCTCCCCCCCCTCCCTTTTATTCCCCCATGCTCCAAACACACAACATCCAAAACAGCCCAGCAGATCATCAAGAACACCACGCTATTATACTGTAGCAATACAGGGGAATAAAAAGGTCGCCATGAGTGACAATTCATCTCATTGGATTTCCCACCATTCAACCCTCACTATAGAAACGAAACCGCTCGGGGCGAGTACCTTGAAGAGGATCAACGATGGTATGATACTTTTCATGCTGAATGGCTCGCTTGGGGTCGCTTGGAAGATGAAGATCAAGATGAGTGGAAGCTCTGGGCGACCCGTCTTTACACCAACAAGTCGACCATAAAACTTTGCAACCATTTGCTCGGAAAGGCAGGCGCACAAAACCAGCCTCCAATCACTTGGGCCAGCATCGCTGCTGTTATGGCCAACCCGAGATGGAACGAGGCCGACAGCCTCGCAGGTTCAGACTGGGCAAAGCGAGCCCAAGTCCAGTTCCCACAGGCAGATATATTTGCAGGTCACCCGAACGATAATGGCCTTGCCATTACAGACGTTACTCTTTCAACAGCGAAGCGGGCTCCGAGGCCACAACAGCATGCTGCTAACGCAGAACCCGATGATGAAATCAACAACGCGACTCAAATGCTAGAGTACTCGCCTAGCCCATATGGTAGCATAAGAGTTGGCTGCTGGAAGCATAAGGGACGAAATTAGTAGTCCAGCTTATGAGACTTAGGCCAATGCTTTAGGTTATTTATTTTTATATCATAAGACTCGGGAGGTCCATCCTTCTGCCGTCCGCTGCCATCGTCGTCCTGCCTGTAACCATATTCTAGGGCAGGGCAAAAAAGGTTATGTGTAGGCATCGGAGTCATGATGCTTTGTTGTGAAGTCGAATTCAGATAAAGTTCAAGGTTGATGTCTGCATAGTGGAGAGCTTAGTGGAAAGAGTTGAAAGACATGTAAGCAAGTTGTATGTAACGTGTGGTTTTGAGTTTGACGTGATGATCTGCGAGCATGATTCGGGATTATGACCAATAACATGTAAGATTTTAAGGCTGACCACAAGTGACAAACCGTCAATCAATCATAATTCCAGTACTCACCGACTTCCCAACACAAAATCTTGTGCCGAGACTGGGGCAACTCTTGAGATAACACAGTTAAAAGATCAGTACTACTCTGCTCGAACATGATCAACAGAAGGATCCCTTTAGCGTCATATCTGTTTACCCGCCTCAGACAAGCAGGTACTCAGCGTATATACGGAGTCCCTGGTGACTTTACACTCAGGGCTTTAGACCATGTTCCCCGCTCTGGACTCCAATTCGTCGGATGCTGTAATGAGCTGAATGCAGGATATGCCGCGGATGGCTACGCTCGAGCCCAGCGTCATCGTCTCAACTCTGGTCTTGGTGCACTAATCACGACGTACGGTGTCGGGGAGCTGAGTGCAGCTAATGCCGTTGCTGGGAGTTACGCAGAGTATTTGCCAGTTGTTCACATTGTCGGTACACCATCTCAGAAAGCACAACAAGTTTCGACGGCAGGCGTTGGTGGAAGGAAGCCGCATTTGCATATTCACCATACACTGGCTGATTCCAGAATTGGAGTGTTTCGAGAGATTGCGGAGAAATTTACTGTTGCACAACTTGATCTCGCGGGAGTCGATGCTGAAGAAGTACCAATCAGGGTAGATGAGGTACTCACAAAGGCGTTGAATCATAGTCGTCCAGCCTACATCGAGTTACCGTCTGATGTGATAGAAACTCCAGTATCCTCAGCCGCCCTTGAAAGCCCGATCGATCAGAGGCGAGCCACAAACGATAATTCTAGCCATGCCGAGATGAAAGAAAAGGCTGAGGCCCTTTTGCAAAAGATCTACGCTGCTCGGCGACCACTGGTCCTGGTCGATCGAGGTGATGGAATCGAAACTATCAGACCCGAAATCAACGACTTTGTACAGAAGTCGAGGGTTCCAACGCTGTCACTACCATCAGGTGCCAGCATGATCGATAACTCGCTGTCCAATTACTTCGGCGTGTATTCCGGTTCGATCGGCACTGTTGATTTAACGTCTGCTGTAAAGTCGGCAGATGTGGTCTTGGCTTTTGGATGTCAGCTTTCAGATACGCAAACGCTTGGCTGGGGAGTCGTCCCCGAACGAGACAACATGATCATGATAGGAAGAAATTATATCGAGGATGAACAGACCGATACTGGAGAGATCTTGAGAATGATGACCATGAGTATTAACAATAGCAGCCTCTCTAATGAAGATACATTATCTTGGGGAGATTTTCGCCATCTGCCACTACAGAAACTCGAGCCGGAAGCTTCTATAAGCCAGGACCAATTCTACATCCATCTCAACAAGCATATTAAGGACAACGACACGATCTTGTTGGGAAACGCAACACCAATTATTGGTGGACGAGACTTTGTTCTTCCTCCCTCGTCTCAACTTATTGCATCAGGAATGTGGTTCTCGATCGGACACATGCTCCCAGCAGCCTTGGGAGTTTCTCAAGCCAAAGCCGATCAGGGTTCATCTGGTCGCACGATCCTCCTCGACGGTGACGGAAGCTTCCAAATGACCGCGCAGGAGTTGAGCACGATTATACATAAACGTGTCAACATGATTGTCTTCATTATCAACAACAGCGGGTACACATATGAGAGATACATCCACGGCATGGATGAGGAGTATAACGATGTCGCGCCGTGGAACTACAGTCTTGCACCAGGTCTTTTTGGACCTGCACCGGATGGCTATCCAATCCAGTCTTGTCAAGTACGGAACTGGAAAGAACTGGATAGTGTTCTTAACTCCGAGGGGTTCTCAACTGGAAAAGGCTTGACATTAGTCGATGTTGTGATGGACAAGTACGATATATCCGGAAATGCAAAGGCACTCTTCGAATTTGCCAATAAACAACTGTAAACAGAGTTATTTTAATCTGTCCGCAACATGAAGAGATATATATAGATCCATTTTCTCTTGTATTGTAATCTACTATTTGAGTAAGGCCAACAACTCCTGATTTTTAATTCGTGTGGGAGGATAGTCCCATCAGAATATTTGTGATATAATCATTACTGACAGTTGTCTTCCAAGTGCATTCTAACGTCATTGCCAATTATACCATTAATCTAATTCCCGTTTTGGCTTCATTTAGACTTTCTTACAATGACATCCTCCATTGTTGAGATCAACGTCTCAATCTCTTCGCCTAGAAAGAGTTAGCATTATAAGTTATAAGTAATGGCCCAGAAACGTACGAGTGTTGTAGTGCGCCATGCTTACTCGCACAACGCCGTCATTAGCATCTAAATCCAGAACCTGTTTAATCAATCGATGGGAGTAGAAGTGACCGTGCTTCAAACCGATATTCGAGTTGGCTTCAATGGCCGCCACGACACTTCGAGAGTCCCACCCTTGGACAGTAAAGCTCACAATAGGTACTCGGCTTTCCGAATCGGAGCTGGGCTCTCCGTAGATAATGACATCTTGTCGCTTCGACAGGTAGTCGAGCAGCATTGTCTGTATCAGCGTCTCATGCTTGACGCTACCTTCCCAGCCATGTTCTGTTAAGTGATCAACAACAGTAGGGATGCTCGCTATCAACTCATAGCTCCCAGCAGCAAACGAGAGTTTATCAGACAGGCTTTCTGAGGCATTGAAGTAGTGGCACAAAGGCCGAAGCTGCTTCTGAGCCTCTCGACTTGCGTATAGCATGGAAACATGAGCTGCGAAGACTTTGTACCAACTTAAACAGTAAACGTCAACTCCAAGATCTTTTACGTCGACTGGACGATGGGGAGCATATGCAACTCCATCCACACAGACAAGGACGTCAGGATACTCGTGAGCGGCTGTCGTGATGGCTTTTACATCATGGATGGAGCCCAGGAGATTTGTAGTATGAGTAAAGGCCAGGAACCTTGTCCTGTTGGACAGTAATGGCCTGAGACTCTCGACTGTAAGTTTTGGGTTATTGCCTCGTCCTTCTGGATTCCAGAACTTGATCTCTAGTCCCTGTCGTTCTGCGAGATCTAGCCACGGCGCAATGTTGGCTTCGTGATCAAGAGTCGATACAATGATTTCGTCGCCCTGTGCAAATGTGAGACCAAGGGCTAGGTTACGCAAAAGTTGAGTGGAAGAGGCGCCATAAACTGCCATGCATCAGTTGACGTTCTTTCACAAATTTCTCTTTGGACATACCGATCTCATCGGGAAATGCATTGATGTATCGTGAACCTGCTTCATAACCTTTGCTCACTTTCTTGGCTGCTGTCTGACTCGCAGCATACGATCCGCCCATTTGCACATTCGAAGTGATTAGATAATCCCGGATTCTGAGTGGAATTAGCAAGAGACAAATACTTTCTTCCCTGTTACTTGGCTTACGAGTCGGCAGCAGCACCAAGGATCTGGCTACCCCCAGCGTTATCCAAAAAGATCTGTTTTTGCTGCAAAGCAGGAAACTGGGCTCTCAACAGCGTAATGTCATGTTTGGACTGCGTCATCTTGAGCTTTTCTGGTAAAGCAAGTCTCTCTATCGTGCTGAATGTCTTGGTTGATAGAAATATAGTGGTTTGATGATTCCTGAAGATAAGAGGCCAGGTTAAATAAAGGTTGAGATTAAAGGCGGGGTAGATATTTAGGTCTTGGGGCAAACCCCTGGTGATTATGATGCAATCTTTAGTACGTTACAATGAAAAGCGAAAAAGGCAGGTGAATCAAGATTGCGATGGCAAAGAATAAGCAAAAAAAAAAAAGGAAAGAAAAAGAAGGAAAAGACTAGCTAATTGTCCTAATGCAGAGTAGACCTCAACACTAACTGAAGAATCATATCTCGACAACAACACCAACATTACATATACAATAAAGACAACCCCCAACTTGAGATTTGTCCATATAAGTAAAGTTCTATGCAGCCCTCTTTGCTAACAAATAATAACAGACTCACTGAAAAGGTCGCTAGTGATGCACAAGCCATGGGTTTAGCTCTCTTGTACATCCATCCACCCTTTCTGACTCAGCGTCGTAAATGAACCGTGTGGCCTCACTCAGTGCTGATTATTGTTGTGAATCCGACAGCTGTATGATGTTCATTGAATCAGGGTTCAGTTATCAACGATGCTCAACACAACTTGATCTTGATTCACTGTACAACAGCAACCAATTACTGCGTCTATGGATTACTAAAGGACAGTATATATTTCCCATCCGTAGCAGTCTCATTACAAGCACATTAGCTTCTCGACACCATCAACACGCAAAAGCGACAATTCAATATGTGTACCTATACCCACCAGTATACGAAATGCGACCAGTGCGTCGACATCATATCCGAGGACAGTCCGTGCGTATTCCGATGCAAACCTCACAAGGAAGGCCGTAGCTGCGACAAGAAAACTATACCCCTAGACACTATATACATGGAACCATTAAGATGCGACACTGCCAATTTCTTAATAATCTTCTTGTACCACCATTCCACTCGCCTACTGCCCTACAGCCTTTGCCGACGGTAGAAAATGTGCAACCTCGGAAATAGTATCCAGATGGGGTACGGGTGAACGTAATTCCTTCAACAGCCTGTCACAGTGATATCCTACTTGTCTGCAAGATGTCTGGTGTTACATGGCTCGTACAAGTCCAAGGGTCTTCATCGTGCATCCATGACGAACTTAGTGCTATATAATGTTCTTCCAGCTCTCTCGGGATGTCAGCTTCCAATATACATCAGGCCTCGAAAAGGCAAACATCGCACAAGGCTTTGCCAGCATTTCAAGATGTGCACTACCATTCGTATCATTACAAAGTGTTCAGCGTGCTGGTACGTCATAAATACGACGCATGGTGTGATTCAACAATGTGAGGGGTATAAGGAGAATGGGGTTTGCTCTGGTGTTCACCGTCCGACAAAGACAAAGTATATGGATGAATCCATTTGTCCAGAATGTGTGAAGAAGAAGAAGAATACTGGCAAGTGAGGGGTCGAATACGGGACTATGGACGTGGGAAGGGCAGTAGTTATTATGCTTGAGCGTTACAAGGTCAGTGTGCAGCTATGTTGTGAGATATTGTATACCAAGACACGCGCCTTCTTCTTTAAGGTTTTGAATAAGCTTGATATAAAAGCATCATGACTCCGATGCTTACACATGACCTCTTACCCTGCCCTAGAATAAGGTTAGATTCTCGCGCACAGTACTCTACGATGCCACTATCAATGATGTTTCACCCCCTCCAGTGCCGAGCTGTCCCCTGCTATCAAGGCATTTGCCTCAAGGGCCGAACTGGAGCACATGGTAAAATCTGCTATGGGTAGCACTAACATAACAGTCGTTGGTTCCTGTTTAGAAATTGGCAATTACAAGTGATTATTAGTCGCGGTAACAAGTATCAAGAGGATAGTAGGAGCCACACGCCAAAACTGTATCACCATATTTCTTATTCATTAACGACATTTGACTAATCCATTAGCGATGACGCTGCGCCATACACAGCTATCACCTCTACTAGATGAAAATCCAGTTAGATAGACGGCGTTACTTTCTTTCCGAAGAAAATCGTTCGGAACCAGAGGAAAACTGAACCTGATTTGGTCTTAACAGCTTATTCAGGATAGCAATTTTCTTAGATCGAACAGCTAGGCTCGATAAAAGTAGCGGGTGGGGTTGCTTGACTCCTGTGCGGCTTGAGCTGTCCATTTGATATATTTTGATCGTTTCAATAAATGCAGGCCATTTGCGTATGGCTTTTGAAAGGCGCTTGTAGAATTCGTCCTCATGAATCTGACGTGTGAATGGCATGACCTTCCATATGATCGTTCTCAGACAAGGTAGGCAGTTCATGAGACTGGTGACCGTCCTAGCATCCATGCGATGTGTCTTTCCTGAAATGGACAAACTAGAGACAACATCTACCATCTTCCCACCCAAGGTCCAGTGAAGAAGGCCAAGATGAAGGTAATGATCAAAGTTCAGACTAGCCGCGTTCATTACTCTTTCAAAGTAATTGTCGGTCAACTGTCGAATCTCTCGCTTTGAGCCAGGGTCAGAACTCCACCAGATATACTTTGGCCCTGGTTGTTGCCTCAGTTGGAGAGCTCGCCTTTGCCACAAACTTTTATCTAGAATCAGAATCTTCAAGCTGATGCCGCTGGGACGAGACTGACGGGGGTTCCATCTCGCCAGCTCATGGAACAAATACGCCAGATGAGTTGAGGCCAACTCAATTTCCCCGATCTCAGAGGGTCCCACTCTGTGATTGTAGAACATTTCTGTCAGGTCGTGTTTCTTTTCCATTTCAAAGAGCTTTTTTGGTGGGAATTCGTCCCTTGAATAGACCTCTGGGATAAAGGTGAGGTGTTGAAGATATCGTCTTCGTCTTTTCATCAGGAATATCTCTTCAAACCTAGAGATATCTCGTGAATGGATACGAAGTGTTGAGAAAGTTCGAGACTCGAAGATAGGTACCCATTCCTTGGCGACACGCGTGTAGCCTACCCGCGAAGGGCTCTCATTGCCGGTCATGTCAGCGACAAGGATGAGAATATCGTACCGAATTTCCCAAGGAAGGCTATACCAAGACATACCCGGCGTCTTTTGCGAAGGTGACTGCATGATCGGTGACAGTGGGTGGCATATACACTGTAGATTGGCAGCGTTCAATGTTTGACAGGTTTGTTCCCGAATTTCTTGAGGCAAAGAAATGATAGAAAGGCGTAGTGGAGAACAGGAATGGGGGAAAAAAATGAAAGGCATCGAAATCCGATGGCGGAACATAAAGGTCTTGTTGGGAAGTTAATTCTACAAAGTTCCAACAGTCTCTAACTTAAAGAGGTTATACTGCGAGTTGCTTGGCCACTTTTAAGATGAGAAGCTTTAGGTTTCATATGACTCATAGATGCACAAACCATCTCAGTCTCTTCTAACTGTGTCCACCAATATACACTTTTCAAGCATCGTCACCTCGATGTTTCCACGAAAGCTTCTCTTTTTCTCTTGCCCTACCCTAACTTAAGCTTTTTCACAATGCCTGAATTGATATTCTTACTCCCTTCCCTGGTTTTTGTCAGCCTAGTGTTGGTCAGTTAAGCATTGCAGGAGGCTTTAGTATAGAATCGGGGACACTGGTTTTCAGTTAATGAGGTATGGATATTAAGCCAAGGTTTTCGTTACCACTATCTTGGTAGAGAGAATACTTATCGATGCATCAACTCTGGTGTCCATGGTTGCCGCCTTAGGGGTACTTGGGTGGAGTCGAGATAGCACGTTGCAGCCTATGACTGTCAACTGGCCTGGCACTGATTTATTGCCAAACACCTCTTTCCAAGTCTCGCACCTGCTAACTCCAAGTCTTTCTGCTTTTCTTTTCTTTTCTCTTCTCCAAAAGCATCTCCCACGCCACATCTGCGAGTACACGCCTTTGAAACATCACCTTCGCATCCCAACGCAACTCGATCGCGTCATCTTCATTATAGCTGCCCGATTTCGCACTGCCTCTCCTTTTACACGTGATACAGACCGCGAGGGTGAAGCTGCCCTCTCCTGTACCATGAAAAAGATTATTTTTAGAAGCCTTCGCGTAGGGTCATTTCACATGAGAGCAGTTGGGCCGTGAATGGTATTCGGACTATATAATCCAGAAAAGGGTAGAGGAGTAACTTCCATTATCAACATGCTTCCCAAAAAGATAAACCCGCCGCCATTCTCAAGGAAGATATCAGAGCCTGACTGGGGCTTACACGCCAAGATGGATGAGATGAGATGTTATGAATTAAACCGTAGTAATCTGCAACCAATGAAGGCTCGAGGGGATATTCACAATTTACAAACAAGAAGTGGAAGCCTTCAGCAAGACAGCTTTCATTGAGGCTGGCTACCCTAGATTCTATAGCAGGCTAAATATTATTCTTCAGCAACTGATCTTAGAGTGGAACTCGCTACTACGCGTTAAAGAACCCTTTAATTTACAACAATAACCTAACATTGAGACAAGGGTTCGGAAATAACAGGAGGTAACTTTCAAAAGTAGTTAAAACAAGCGACATGTCTGCTGGAGTTCTTGAGACCTGCAAGGGATGAACCACGTTTATTGCAAAACATTCAGAGGGTGGCGTATCTATGATAGATAACGTGACAAAAATACGAGAAACGCTGGCACAGACCATCTATATAGTAGTAATAATTATTAGTCTATCTTGGCCCAAGACAGCCAGGTGATTCTGGAACACATAGTCCCGAGTGGCTGAATTTCCCGACTGGAATTTAAGGATGAGTCTGTTACGCTGTTATTGGCTCGTTACAGTTGCACCCTCGTAAAGACTGCTACTGTTTTGGCAGGATATCCGTGCCGTGTTTAACAATTTCCCTTCGCCACCAACTTCGGGATGTGGCATGCCCACCAACCTCGGCTTTCTTCCCTTGCATATCTCTCCACTTTGCAAGACAATTTAGAAAGCATAGTCACAGCCCAATTGAAATGGAATCACACCCAAATAAACTGAGCGCCTCGTTGCGTTCTAGACACAGCACATGTACTATGACTAGTGCTTGAGTCTCACTAACGAACATCCCTTGAAAAAATCTTCCGAAACTACGCGAGCTAAATAAACTACGAGAACGCTAATATTTGTAGCCCACTTATAATGCTTGCAGACAAAATCCAAGCGCGTCACGGCTCGTGGCATGTCGAGTCGAGTACTACTCTGCCGTTTATCCAGGGTCTTATGCAGGGTCGCATGCAACGCAAACATTGCTGAGATGTATCTCAATCACAGCTAGTTTTCCTGACTAGATCTAGAACGGCCTGTAATCCTCCTCCTTATTTGACTTTCCACTTTTGTGGCTGAGACACGGCTCCCAATTCGTTTCAGCTATTATGTCTCAGACTGTTGACCTATCACTGTACTCACTGTGATCCTTGTAATTGAGTTCAGTTCGCCAGTTGAATTATGTAGTCTTGACTTTGAAGATGGGAAGAAGACTTATTATATAATGTCTGAAGTACCCGCAAAAGATTTGCTCAAGAACAGGTCACCATTCACCAATATGCCAACAACGCCTATTCCCAATCTGCCCATGGAGCTGGGTTGTCCTACCCCTACGTCAAATGACTCAAGTAAAAAGCGAAAAGCAGAGGATATACCTCTATCTCCCAGCTCCTCACACAAGCGAGTTCCAGTCCATTCTGCAACCACGCGACCGACCAGGTCACGTCCCCCACCCTTGGACTTATCGCCTAAGAACAACACCACACCATTATCATCAAGAGTCCAACACGCCATCAATATATCGTTCCATGAACCTGGGCCTGATACAGCCCACAATCCGGGGTACGGCTCTCTTAAGGGTTACAGATGTACAAGTAGCGAATCTAGCAACATCGATGAGACCTCGGTTAGTTCATGTCTGCCGCTACTCAATATATACTTGGCTAACCGCAAAAAGAGCTGCAACTCTTCACGTCATGTATCATCGACTCGTTCAGTAACAGAGTCTGACTTTTCGCAAGACGAAGAAGCAAGCGAAGATGCCAGCGAAGCAATCCAAAAACGTACAGCTGAAATTAATGGCGCAGTGGAAGCAAGGAAATGGCTGTATTTTATCGAGCATCAGCTTCATAAATTACTCCACGAGCTTATTCAGATTGAAAGAGCTGCAGCGGAAGTTGCCAAAGCCACCAATTCCATGTTTGTATTCTCCGACAACGTCTACCATTTGAGGGAGCAGATTCTACTTTTTCACATGTGCCAGCAGCACAAGGTTGAGGAAACTCGTGGAGAAGAAGCCTTTCTCAAAGCCAAATTGGGGGAGTTGCAGCAACTTTTTGAAGGAAGTACTGAGAAATATTGCAATGGAAGAGTTTATCGGTCACCAGAAGAAGTGAATATTAGCGTTTGCCGGGCTCTTTTTACTGGATAAGTTTATTGAATATTTGGTTTGGACTTTGGCGCAAAAAAATGATTTAGGCAGGGTAGTGACTATTTATTTATTAGGCGCGAGGCATTATAATTGAGATAGAATTTACTTTCGATAACATTCCATTCCTTAGACCGACAAATTATAGAGAAGTTTACCAGTCCAAGTGACAACCTCATGACTCCATCGGCACAGCACACAGAGGGAAATGCCATATAACGTATCGAGCCTTCCAGTATTTCGCTAACGACAGGCCACCCTCTGCCCTATACAAAATCTTTACCGACCACGTGTCGTCAGATATCACGAAGTCTCCAAGGCTACTGATCCGAGCTAGGGGTAAGGTAAAGACCTGGTCTGGTTAGGAACAGTTTCATTACTCGACCCCCTATAGGCAATTTACGTATATATGTGAAATATGTAATTCTTAGATATGTGGTAACATCTGCAACCAAGACGGTGTCCAGTATGTTCCAATCTGGAGCGCCCTCAAGCTCATAAAAGACTCGATAACAAGAAAGATCCTTGACAGACTATATGCAAAGAAAAGAACATGGGCCGGAAATTTGTAAAATGTAGCCCATGAGTCGTGCGCAACACTTTCGTAGACGAAATATGCTTTGGAGATATTGATGCCAATAAAAGTCAACAAAAGGAAGATGGGCATTGTGACAATTATATTGAGTGAGGCGATTTTCCAAAGCAGGTTTTCGATGTGAGTAGGAAACCTCGAGTTTGAGGTTGCAAGATGAATGCCGCCATATAACCCGGGGAGTACTAGTAAAAGAACCAGTAGAATAGGACTGTTAACAATGAACGTGATGACCTGATCCGGGTCGATACGGCTTTCTTCAGAATACTGAAAATTCCCGGCTGATCGCGTGAATGCATTGTGAAAATGTTGATCAGAGTAGCGAACTCGTTGATAATTATGGCGAAATGGCTCGGGCTGTTGAATCCTCCCATCAAGATACTCAATCGCTCGTATAACATGGTTCCAACGTTGGATATCCTCCGCAAAGAGATCGACAGTCGGAGGAACAGGCTCAGCCTCGACCCATTCAGTGACCCAAATACTGTCTGGAATGTCCCAAGGGTCATCATATCTATGCTCGTCATACCACTCTGGGAGCACCTTTCTCTGAATTGTCTCAATTTCCCAAGTAGAGGACCTAGCAATAACACCAAGACCTGAAGGGAGAACTTCGCCTGTTTTCAACATTAGACGGATGCCATCATCTTCGACCCATGTGATTGATTTGGCCGCGCCTTGTTCGTCCCTGAGGTGTTTTCGTTTAGTTGAATCAGTATGGTGAACCCAGACCAAGGCAGCCAGCTCCTGCAAATGGTATCTTCCATTTGTCTGTGGTTTAGGATACAGGATGTACTCCTCGCTTTTATTGGAATGAAATTGTTCTTGAACCATGAGAGCAACTATATCTTCGAACTTGGCTGAGTCTACCGACTCAGGATCCAATATGTCTTTTGGTTTCTAGCACAAAATGGTTAGATTGCAGGATTTGAATTTGTCTTGGTCCTAACAAACCTTAATCCAGAATAAAAACATGACAATGGCGCATATGACATGCACCATAGTATGTATCTCTAAGAGTGAGATTGGAACCCCGTAGGCCTTGCGTACAATACACTGAGTCGCCATCCAAGTCACCTGCGTCATGACCAATACCTTTTGTAATGTATCTGCCTTGCTCTTGTCGTTGATCTTGGAACGTGGGATAGGTAAGAAATGGCCCAACCTTGCTAACTGTAGAACACCGTTGACTGATAACCGTAACCTACCAGATTGCAAGGTTCCTCGGGGTGCCCAGTGAGCTGTGAAGTGTTCGAATTTAGTAACATCGACTTCGAGTCCACCCATAATGACGAAGAAGCCATATTTAATGTCAAAGCGTGGGTCCTGATTCTGTTAGCCCTATACCGATGTTATAGAAGAAATCTTTACACTCTCACCTCTTTTTTGTAAAATTCATCCGAGTCACTCGGCATGACGATGTCACTGTCGTGCCCATGTTGCTGCCGCCACAATAGCGTCAACTCCTTAGACAAACGTCGTGCATCCAGAAACTGGGATGACGCGAGATAAAGCACAAACTCCGGCGCCACGAGCCCAATTACCACCCATTTAAATTTCTCTTTGAGCATTGGAAAAACTTTTGTATCGCCTGGTACATTGAGATGGAGCGCCGTGTAGATGCAGGCAATTAGGGTGATGATACAGCTCCAAAGAATTGCCATCGTACCACGAATTTCCGGATTCCCGACAAAGGATGGAGCTACTATAGTGCGTAGTGCAGTGAGGTTGTCGCCTTTGAGATATTCGAAGACCTGCTCTTCGACGATTTCCAAGCCAGAGTCTTGATGCCACCCCACCTCGAAGCTGAGGGTCATGTTGAACTGTAAAAGACTAAATTAGCCAGGAAAGAAAGAGAGAAAGAAATATCACAGCCTGGTATTGAGAAAGCGGGGATTATATATTTTCAACCAGCAAGACTTGCAGGCTACGCAAGCCACTGACATCCCATTTGCTCTTTGCTGCAGCACTTCAGCCCCAAGCCTCGTTGCACAAGAGTGACTATTCATAGAACTTACCAGGATGTAGCTTTGCAATGATTTGATACCGTTCCAGTTCCACTAAGCGCCCAGGTTTATGCATTATGTGAAAAGTTAGCCTCTAAGCTAAAGTGTTATCCGCCTCTTATGAGATACTTTAGATAACTACAGAAAAAAAGGAGTAGCAACAACGATTACAATGTCTTCGGTAATGAGGTCAACCAAAATGCCCGCGACGATAAACATTGTGGAAGTAGCTAAAAATTAACCAAGGGAGCCAAGGTCTTAAGTCGGAAGAAGGCAGTCGCATAGTCGGTTATATCTACTCACAACGCCAGCTGCTTGGAGATGCTGGATCGCCTTTGATATATACATTACGTCGGAGATACCGACAGTGTTCCTTCTGTGCAACGACCGTTTTATCGCTAGACGAAGTATTACTGAGTCCCTTTGACAGATGTCGGGGCCTTTCCTTTCTCTACCCACTCCACAATGGCCGCAAGAACGTTGCTTTCTGGCTCGTAGGAAGCTAGTGTATCTAGGTTCCCTCCAATCATGTTTGCGCCAGTCCCTCCACGATAGTGAGCCAGGCCAGAGATGCGGAAGTATCGATAAAACTCATCCATCTCCTTCGCGGTCAGTCCCATTGTTCGACTCACGTAGTTATAATATCGACCCGAATTGTCACTGGTGATAAGAGGGTTCTGGGGGCCGTGGTAGTGAAGTATCTTTGTTCCTTGGTCTCGAGCCTGAGTCAGGTTTCAATTCCATGTTGAGACCTTGTAATCGTCTTTGCACGAGATGATCGTGCCTGTAACCTTATTCTAGGACAGGGCAAAAAAGGTTATGTGTAGGCATCGGAGTCATGATGCTTTGTTGTGAAGTTAAATTCAGATAAGGTTCAAGGTTCTTCCAATGGTAGCCCCAGGTATCAAGTCTATGGTTGATAGCATTACAGAGACGTAGAAAGTTGCACAACATTGAATGAACCCTAAATATATTGCTATAGAATGCACAGCTAGATTGACCTTCACTTATACAGTGGTCCGTTCGCAAACTATAGCAACAGTGCTCTTAATAGCCAGAACTGAGATAACGTCCTTCCGTACCAGCCTGTTTAAAAGCTTACTGATGAGAGAGGGAGTCACAAGCTAAACTTTGTGACATCAGTTAGAGACTGTCGTGGTGTTTACACTATTTCGCTTACCTTGACAACAAGACTAAGAAACAACTTAACAGTTGCAGCAGAAGGGGTAGTCGCGGAGGTAGCAGCACTTGCGGCCGTTCTCACAGCCGGTGCAGTTGGTTCCTCGGCAGGCCTGGCGAGGGAGCAACTCGTCGCGAGGAACCTTGGAGATCTGTTCCTCGGTCATGGCTGGCACAGCAGAGGCAACGCTGATGATCGAGGCGATGGCGAATAGGGTGGTAGTGAACTTCATGTTGACGGTTGATTGATGTTGTAGATGGAAGTAAGTTATGAAGGATGTTGGTTTGATGATCCGATCTCAGGGAAGGAGATACTTCAGGCTTTTTATATCTTCAAGTAAATCGACATCCCTCTTGTGATACCTTCCTATTTTGTTGTGAGTTTGTTTTCCATGCTGGTAAATCCTTTGATAACGGGCGGCCGCCGTGTCAATTCTTGGCCAGGATAGTAAATGGAACACTATTCATGCACAGAAATTTTAGAAATTATACGTCGTGGCCTATAGACTCGTGTATAGAAAGCTTGCCAACGATATATACAACTCTAAATCTTGGTGGGATTAGAGTATCATTGAAGCTTGCCCACCTGCCTAAGTGGGTGTTGTAGGATTCTTGACCTTGTCTAGACAGCAATCATCATAGATATGCAATCGCCACTTTGATAACTACGCAAGGTACAGCGAAGTAATTACCCCGCAGTAAGAAACAACGTTTCCTCTATACTATTCTGTTCTTGGACAGTTTTCCTGAATATACCGAGCAAATAGTCCGAGGCCACCAAGATAGTGTCCGGACCCTCGCACAATTCATACAAAGCCGAGGAGATATAATTGGCCATAGGACACCTTCATAGCTGCGTCTAAGAATATAGTGTACCGCATTTCTAATTATGCTTATCTAGGAAAAGTCTGTGACTCCGATTGTGATTGGATAATTGAGACTCTAGTGTAGTATCTGCATCAGATTATCTAGGAAGGATTCTATTCCTTCGCCGACGGGCCGCTACAGGAGCTTTGGCTACTTCTATGTGGACTCTCTTGAACGGTAAATTTTAGCCGATGTACCAGGGCGGCATGCTGCAGTGCCCAGCGGCAGTTCATTCGGTCTTACATCCCGAGAGTGAAGGTTGGAGCAGACTCGCAAGCTCACATGAAGCCCAAGGCAGGCTGTTTACAGCTTCTGATCAAGCTTGAATCATATCCTATCCTGCACTGAAAGTTACTGAGGTTATAATAAACGTAATTAGACTGTTTAACCAATGCTGAAATACGTCTAGAAGGATAGTCACTACAGACAAGAGTTACCTTCCTATATAGGAAATTGTGGTTCTGTGCTGTGCCAGAAGGATTTCCAGGATGACTAATTTGATTCACGATATTGGGTAGCATTTCTGGATCCCGAGCAGAATTCCATTTTCAGCCAAGCGCTTACTGAGTAGATATCAGCATCATATCTCCCTTGGAATGGTCAGATGATTGAAGCTGTAAAATGCTCCCAGCAATATCCATAGGCGCTACCCAATTTCATGCATTGATGTGATAGGAGCACTTGGATAATTACTGGTAGAGTTTTATCGCAAAGATAGATTTTTAACCGACCATAGCCGTGCTTTTGCGTATCTAACTCCAAGCGCTATGATTTCCTTCCATCAACGATTCTTGGTGTTAGATAAGCCCGTTTTGTTTTCGACTCACTAACTGACTGGTTACCATGATCCTTGAACGCGCTTAAATTGAACGACCGAGGATACAATGGAGACATCGTTGCCTGGTAACGCCATATTATCTGCTGGCTCTGACATATATCCCCATACGAGCTCGTCACCCCATGCAGTAGTTGCTACATCTACCGCTCCGTACAAGATCACACGCGGATCGAACTGACTAGATATGTGCTCCGACCATCAGGTTCGCTTGCTCCTCCCTCTTCGCCGTCCTCAGAGTCTTGGCTCTCTTCAGATTCTCAAACTTCTTCTGCGCACGTTTGTCTCTCAAACACATGCCCACCAAGACAGCCATACAACCTGCGATACAAGCTGCAAAGATTGACGCCACGACTATTCCTTCCGTGCCAATCTCATTGTGCTGTTCCATGCATACCGTTGCGCCAGAGTCGGGGTGTATCTCGCAGAAGAGGCCCGGAGCGCAAGTGCTCGATGTCATTCTGTTTGTGATGCACGAGGCGCTCTCGGTGCGGCCGTCGGTTGTGATGTGGCAAACAACGCTGGTTGACACGGTTGTGCTGTAGCATGATGCCCCCTGTTCTAGAGAGGTGAAAGTGCTTCTTGTAGATGTCGGGTCGCTTGATGTCTCGGTGGATGAGACTGTTGACGATGAAGAAGATTGCTCAGTTGATATCACTTGTGTGGTAGTCTCTTCAGTCGTCGATACCTCTGTTGTTGTTGTGTCTTTTTCTTCTGTGGTTGTAACCTCATCCTCTGTCGTCGACTCTTCGTCTGTGGAAGTCTCTCTTGTCTCAGACTTTGCTTCCGTCGACGTTTCATCATCGTCTGTTTCGGTCGTGTCTTGTCGTCGAATCCACTGTTGCCAGCGCTCTACCAGCGGACCCTTTTCCCATGGGTCTTGATGTGAATTTTGCTCATCTACGAGTGCATCAAAGTCTTTTGCCTTGGGCTGTTGTGCGTCATTGGTCTTACGCCCAGCCACAAATAAGCACTGGGGGGCAAAGGCCGCAATTACAATCGAAGGTCGCATATTGATGATACTTTAAAAACATCAATCAGAAAGCGATGCGAAATAAAAACTGCAAAAGGAATTCCATGAGACGGTAGTAATAAGTGTCTATGTTGTGGTGTGACACGTCTTTCAGCCATCCACCTCGTATTCTCTGTGACAATTCATCTGCTTCTTTGTTGAAGTTTCTATAAAAAGAACGTTAGGCCGCGCGTAGCTCAGCCATTCTCAGCCCACCAAATGCTGATCTGATCAGCAGCCTCCAGAGTGATTGGACAATTATTTTGGAACATGATGACTGCCAATAGAATGTTCTCTGAGAAGTGAGTGTGTTGTACAGTCAAATGTGTGTCACTAAGAGCTAATGCCAGGAAGCTGACATAAATCATAATGTGAGGTATTATGCATGCATAACAATTCATGCTATTATTGCTTCCATCCATGCTGGACTGCCTACTCAGTTCGCAGCGGCGGATACCGGATTATCTTGATCCGATATAACCACCGCAGCTCATGGGATTGGGTAGCTTAGTGGATCTAAATCAGTGATAAGACTAGACAGGGGAAGCTCTCCATTCTCGAGTGACCTCATTAATTCAAGCTACAGGGTAGTTTTAGGCAAACAAAACAACACATCTGGATCCTTTTCGTCAATCCTTTCTATGATGCTGTGTTTTGACTACATGCTGTTTCTATATTAACAGTCAGATCCTTTATCAGTGTCATTAACATAAATAATCCCATCATACAATTAGACATCTGAGAGACTTGTTGGTACATCGAATGGCAAGCTATATGGCACGGTGTATCGTAGCACAAGTTTGAGCTTCACTGTTTCACAGAGCACGGGCAGAAATGCTTGGACTGACAGGCCAAGATGACTAAAAAGCCGTTTCAGAACACGCAGAGCAACAATCCTGTTTTTCTGTGCCCAGCCTCGGGGGGGCAAGCCAGCCACTGTTCGAAACGCAGAGCACTGAATTCAGCCGCAATGATGCAATTTATTGGTAGCGCAATGGAGAAATAATGTCTGGGCACGGGAAGACCAGGGAAATAAAGAATACAGACGTAATCCCAGCGATGATCATGGGTTTCTGCTGTCAAGAGCAAACAATCGCAGATTTGATGGGCATGTGGATGACGAAGTTGGCGCCGCCCTTGTCCCAAGGTAGTAAGATCGACAGGGATGGTAGCTACCAAAGCTGGGAAGCCTGGACGTCAATCACAGTTCCGGCGACACCCCACACGATGTGTTAGTTCCCGTAGTGGTCATGATGATGTCGACGACGTTGACAAGATGAGCTGTCTCTGTCCCTGTTTGAAGGACAGGGAAGGAATATATGTAGCTGAGATAGTGTCAACCATACACCACCATTCAATCTGATAATACATCCAACAGCCTGAATCTAATACCCAAATCTCTCCTCTTTTGATACCCAAGTACCTATCCCAAACCCAACGCTTTAACAACGTTCACAATGAGTAGCCTCGGTGCAAAGGTCAAAGACATTCTCCACAAGGACCGCTCCGACGATTCCAATACCCCTCATCCCCCAGGTTCGTTCCCCACAGAAGACATGGAACCCAGCGAAACTGAGCCAGGCTGGTCTAAAGGACACGAACACAATAAGCTTCACAAGGCTGACGATCCCCGCGGCTGGACAGAGAACGAGAGAGAAGCTTCCAGTGGTCATGGATACAAGGACTCGGGTGTCGGACTGACCCAGTCCGATGACCGCACTTCCTACAAGCCCTCACAGGATCCCATCTCCGAGCGACGCAACGACCCTCTTTCTGATAGACGGAATGAGCCCCTCTCTGAGCGACGAGACGACACTTTGAACCGAACAACCGAGTCTGGTGGCTTGGGACAGAAGGACCCCCTTGCACCATCTACTGAGGAGCACCCTTACTGGGGCGATCTTCCCAGCGAGGGAGGCGTCCACAACTCCGTGATTGGCCATGGTAGCCCCGAAGACGCAGAACGACGTCAGAAAGCTATTAACTCCGGCGCGACGGACCCAACCCGAACATCTGGTACTCTGGAGAGCGGTACCTTCCTTAGTCGACGCGATCGCGACGAAGCATCCACCAACACTGCACCCTACGGTGGCCGACCTGATGACCGGCAGCAGCTTGGCCATGGAACATCTGGTTCACACTTCAAAGAGGGATTTGCTGGCGCGGGTGCGGCCGGTACTGCTGCCTACGGAGCACACGAGCTGAACAAGCGACACAACGACAACGATGAGTCTAGAAGGTTAGATCAGACTACCGATAGATCTTATCCCGAGGAGCACAAGCAGAGAGCATTCCCTCTCCTTGGCAAGGATCACAAGGAATCTCACCACACTGAAAAGGTCAAGGAGGACAAGCACAAGGACAAGGACCATGATAGCAAGCTTGGCGGTCTCTTTGGCCGAAAGAGCAGCAAGGATGAGACTGCTCGTCTCGAAGAGCAAGATCGGGACAAGCACCATCACTCAAAGACTGGCCCTGCCCTCGGTGCTGCTGGCGCTGCTGGCGCTGCTGGAACTTACGCCGCTACCAGGGATCGTGAAGACGACAACCGTCGCGACACAACAGCCAACAGATACCAAGACCCTTCTGCCCACGACACCCACAAGGATGATAAGCAAGGCAGCAAGCTTGGTGCTCTCTTCCACCGGGGAAGCAAGGATGAGACCGACCGCACTGGGGATTACGATCAGGACAAGCATCATCACTCCAAGACTGGCCCTGCTTTGGCTGCTGCTGGTGCGGGCGGTGCTTATGCTGCTACGAGGAACCGACATGATGACGACAACAACCGTCATGACACAACAACTGGTGGATACCAAGACCCCTCTTCAGCCCAGCACACCACCAAGTACCCCGCTGCTGGTCTCGACTCTTCTCGGGACTATACCACTCAGAACCCTTCTTCTGGCGGAGTTGTCCAGAAGCCCTACCGACAGGAGGACCTTGACCACCACCGAGGTTCTGGACTTGCCACTGGTGCTGCTACTGGTGCTGCCGCTGGCCTCGGCGCTGGTGCTCTTGCTTCGCACCATGGACGTCGCGACGACGACCGATCTGCCGCTCAGCCAATGTCAGGCTACGATAACCAGAGCTATGATCCCATTGCCACGTCTCAGTCTCACCAGCAGCAGGGCTCTCAGCACTTGCATGGTTTGAGTGCACAAGCTGTCGCTGGCTACTCCGACCCTACTGAACGCCAAGGCACTCAGGGTGCCCACTCTACCAACTTCTCTCACAAGGACGCTGTTGGACAGACTCAGCAGCACGATTCTCACCGAGGTGCTGGCCTTGCTGCTGGTACCGCGGCCGCCGGCCTTGGTGCCGGCGTATTGGCATCTCGCTCTGGTCGTGACCGTGACGAGCACTCTGGTCTTGATTCCAACAGAGGCTTCGAGAACCAGTCAGCCTACCCCACCGAAGGTTCTGCTATGAACCCGTCTTCTCGCTCCTACGAGCAACAGGACTCTCACCGCGGTACTGGCTTCGATGTTGGTACTGCTGCCGGATTTGGCGCCGGTACTCTTGCCTCTCGTTCTGGTCGCGACCACGATGAGCGATCCGGCCTTGGCTCCGGCAGAGGTTTTGAGTCCAATGATGCTTACACCAGTGAGCGCTCCGCCATGAACCCTAGATCTCAGACATATGAGCAGCAAGACTCTCACCGGGGTGCTGGACTTGTTGGAGGTGCTGCCGCTGGTCTTGGTGGCGGTGCATTGGCTTCTCATGCCGCTGAACGCAGACATGAGAATGACCAATTCAACACTGGCAACGACCAACGCGGTCTCCAAACTGGTACCGCTGGCTCGGGTCTTGGTAACAACCCTGGTATGGGCAACACGTCTGCTTTTGAC
Organism: Fusarium nodosum; assembly: GCA_014898975.1. Taxonomy (NCBI): domain Eukaryota; kingdom Fungi; phylum Ascomycota; class Sordariomycetes; order Hypocreales; family Nectriaceae; genus Fusarium; species Fusarium nodosum. The sequence goes on from JAAVUE010000015.1 coordinate 1,174,369, forward strand.
TCTTCCAACAAGCAGTCCATTCCTGGCTCTCAACAAGAGTCCCAGTCTTTCGAACAGCGAAAGGAGGAACATGACCACACTCTCATGGACAATGCCAACTCTGGAAAGTATAACAAGCTTGCGTCTGGTACACCCTCTGGTATCGCGTATGACTAAATGAGTCGTGGAATTATGGTTATTATGTAATTCGGAAAGGAATGATATTTATGATTATGAAGCATGTTTATTTGTCTATTAGTTGATAACTCTTGATATTAATGTCATGCAACAACTGATTCACATTCTTCGTTATATTATGTGACATCCATAACTCGTTAGGTATTAACTGCATCTTATCACCTCGGATTCAATTCTTTTCGAAATTATGGAATAAAAGAATCATTTAGCCAGGAGCTTGGCAAAGACAACGGTAAACGGTACTGAAAAGGGCATCACCTATTAGGATAATTTGTACCAACACAACGTTTTTTACAGGCTTACTGATAGCGGAGTCCTGTCAACACCTGTTCATCATTATCATTATCAAGCCTCTAGCAAGACGAGTAAAGGCAATAGCTTATGTAGCTGCCGCGCTCAGATAAGCCCCATTATCGTCGTCTTACCCCCGTAACGGAACGCGGGGCAGATAAACTAGGGTAACTTACAGGTGGACAGAGAATCCGTGAGATTCCGTGTGGGGACGGATTCTTTGACTGGGAAGGGATGACAACAAACATAAACAGATGCTGAGACTAACTAATCGCCTTTTAGCAGCTTCCTTAGAGAGGGGAAGAAAACTTGAGCAAGCCGTCTCCGCAGATCGGACAATATTACAGGAATAGATGAACAAGTGTGGGGATGGACTTGAGGTGAGATACTATCTAGACCGTGGTTAGATTATATTATAAAGTCGCACTGCTCAACATTAGAATGAAAGGTTATCTCCAGGCATAGAATCTTTATTCATTGTTCATCAACAACACAAACATGTCTAACAACACATTCAATGTCGCCGTCGTTGGTCTTGGTGCCCTCGGCAGCGGCGCAGCCTACCACGCCGCCATCAAAGGCGCCAGCGTCATCGGCTTTGAGCAGTATGAGTTTGGCAACGTTTACGGCTCATCCCACGACACATCTAGAATCGTCAGAACATCCTACGGATCACCAGACTATGTGGCCCTCGCCCGTGCAGCCTACAAGGACTGGGCCGAGTTGGAACGTCGCAGCGGCCTTCAAATGCTCACCATCACCGGCGGCGTCGCATTCTTTCCCAAGACCTCCACGGATGAGAGCCAGCTGAACAAGTTCGAAAAGAGTATGAGTCCTGGCGAGTTCACAAGGAGTCTGGATGCGAATGGCATTCCTTACGAGTTGCTTGACCCTGAGGAGGTCATGAAGCGATGGCCGGCTTTCAACATCCCCGAGGGTGTTCAGACGATATATACTGCAGACTCGGGCATCGTGCACGCGTCAAAGTCAGTTGCGGCGATGCAGTATCAGGCACGCGCCAATGGAGCTGTTTTAAAGGAGAAGACGCGTGTCGATGCAGTCATCCCTAATAAGAATGGAAAGGGTGTGACAATAGAGACAACCAAGGGCCGTTTCTATGCCGACAAGGTCATTTTGGCTTGCGACGCGTGGATCAACAAGCTTCTTGCACCTCTGGGTTCAGAGATCCCACTGACGGTCATGCAAGAGCAAGTCACGTATTACAAGCCAGCTGATCTCAAACCTTTTGACGAGACCAAATTCCCTGTTTGGATTTGGGCTGGCGATCGATATTACTACGGATTTCCCATGTACGGTGAGCCAGCTATTAAAGCAGGGCGCGACACGTCGAATAACCTCATGACGCCCGAGAACCGCACATTCGTTCCCTCGGGAGAGCTGTTCAACGAGTTGACATCGTTCATGGGCAATCTTATCCCGGAAAAGGGTGAGCCGCTGCGAACCATCACATGCCAGTATGCAATCACACCTGATCGACAGTTTGTGATTAGTCCATTAAAGAACAACCCTGATATCATTGTTGGACTGGGTGGTGGCCACGCCTTTAAGTTTTCGCCAGCTATCGGACGTGTTCTTGCGGAGCTTGCAATAGATGGGTCGACAAAGGAGGATATTTCCAACTTTGGCATTCCTGGATCAGTGGGTGAGAGCAAATTGTAGTTTACTAGATATAGATAGGAATATATACATTGATTCTTATTGGAAACCTCATTTGCATGCACCTTGACTTTGAACATCACGTAGAAGCCCCAAATGCTTTTGAATGAGCATGCTGATCAACGTCTAGTCCAGTAACTAATGACCTAGTCCTAGTCTTGGTGGGCATTCTTATCGCAAAAATATGTCTCGGTTACAGTGGCTATCAGCGGAATTTTACAAGCATCCGAACCTCATTTTAGTGGCTGACACCCCGCCTTTTGTCTACATAACAATACCAAGCTCGCCCCCAATTGCTCCTTTCTCCAAACTTGTCACCGTCCTAGGTAATGAATTACTAGCGAAGGGACATAGAAATCAACCATGAGTGCACCAAGAAGAAGGCAATACCGACGCGTCACGCAGGCATGCGACAATTGCAGGTATGACTGGGCTGTCCTAGCTAAACCAGAGGTAACTTACTGAGCCTTGTCAGGCGTAAGAAGATACGCTGCCCTGGCGAAAGACCACAATGTTCAGCCTGTTCCCGTCTTCGCCAGCATTGCTCCTTTATAGAAGCTGCCTCTATAGGGGAGCAATCTACGAGACAACTGGACCCTGTCGTGGTAAGACTTCAGAGGGGGCTCCGTATTAGTTCTCAACTGATCAGAGTAGTCCAGTCGATTAGAGCAACTTGAAGACAAACTTGACAATCTCATTAGCAGGGTAGTGTAAGTCCCGTCAAATGAACCATTTTCAACCCAATACTGATCGGACTCCTACAGGCCTCAGTCTATGCAAGAAACCACACCATCTTCCACATCCGAAAGACAAAACCGGGTGCTCTCCTTCTCGGCAGTCACACCGCAACCGCTATCGTATGCTTTTGTCTCTTTCATGATTTCGTTTATTCATACTGATGTACAGCAGGACGCCTGCTTCAGTCGAATTGCGTGCAAAAGCAATGGGCTTTTACTTTCGGCACATCCACCGACAACCTCTGTGGCTCTTCGACGACTCTCTCCAAGATTTATCAGATGAATTAATCCATGCTATCATGGCCCTGTTCTCTACCTACTATGCCTCCTCCCCCGATAGAGAAGGCGTGGAAAGTCCTGATGTTTACTACAAAGCTGCCCGTACAAGTGTCATGCTCACAATTGCTCAAGGAAGCGTGGCAATCCAGAGTAGTCAGACGCTCTGCTTGTTGGCTTACTATAACTTCGTCAGTCAGTATATAATCCACCACTCTCTCTACTATTCATACTAAAAAGTGAGCAGTCGGTGATGTTACTACTGCTGGCTTTGATATATCCGTTGCCAAGAGCATGCTACAACTGTTTCCCGACAACGATCGAGACTCAGCCGGATTAGCAAATTCGCAAGCGAAATCGAGACTATTTTGGAGCATCCAATTTCTGAGCTACTCATGCGGAGCTCCTGTTCTGTTACCTTCGGTTCTGCAAGATATCGACACACCACAGATGCTGACACTTGAAGCCCGAGATCCCCTAACAAAGTGCATCCCCGTCCCAAGAGCAGCAGAAATGGGCGTCTACGAGACACTCCCTGACATATGGTCTCAGTCACATAAGCTTTGTAGCCTCTGGACAGATGTACGTCTTTATGTGGCCAGATGCGTCGAAGGGCGGGCCAAGTTTCCCTGGCATCCGGAATCAGATTACACGAAACTCTGCTCACAAATCCTTGACGTTGAAATGTTTCATCCTGTCCACTTGAGCTACAACAGAGTCAAGTTTCCTTTAATATCAGCTCAGGAAGCGCAAACCAGCCGTTTGGACCTACTCCCTTGGATCAGAATACAGGTAGCGTACCACGCTATTCACTGCGTGTTGAACCATCCCTGTCTTTATACCTCAATGGCAGATAGTTCCAGCGATAGATTAGGTGGTAACACATTCTGGAGAGCATCATGCGAGAAAGCTTTGAGACATTGCACCTGGATCTCCAGACTTATCAGAACAGCCAACGAAAAGGGACTGAAGATCGTGGATCCTTTTCTTGCACAGGCGGCAGCCATTGCCAGCACGCTGCATTTGTACTGGGCCCGCACGAGTGACACAAGATTAAAGGTATCTTCTCTAGAGAACCTTGATCTTTGCCGCAAACTTGTCAAGGAGATGGCGGCTTGCTGGCCGATTTGTAAAGCAATCGTAGGTTTTTGACGCAATTTGTGTAAGGTACTAGATCAATGCTAACGTCTTCCAAGGAAAGTGCTCTAGGCCATTTTATCGAGTCAGTAGAGCGCCCATCGCAAGCCAATTCAGAGACCGCGTCTCCTGCAGCGGTGAAAACGTCACTTATATGGATTTTACTAGACGTGGCAGCTCCCCAATTCCCCAATTATAGGGATCAGACTGTCCACAGCCAGACGATTTGGGTTGGAAGCACCGGTGCCGCAGAGGACGAGGCTGTCCCTGAGTCTGAGATGAACACACCGCCTACAGATATGCGAGAGTCAACAACTTGTTATGCAACACCTCCGAGGTGGATGAGGGAAAGAACACAGGCTGGGTTGCATATAGAGATGACTGGTCAAGGCCCTGATGAAACCGCCTTGGCATCAGCAGCAATTACTAACGATCATCATAATACGTATGACCTTGCGTGGGGCGCCTGGGAAAATCTAGGGCCTATAGGGGAGAGCTTGTACATGAATGTGGAATGGTGGGACATGAACCAGTTTTAATGTACTTGAAGAGGCTTTGAACCACTCAAACCACATATTTGCATCATGAATTTGGAAAGCAAAATAAGACAAAGAACTCAAAACAGTTCAAACATCGTAATGCAATGTTAAAGATAGCGTTGAAAAAACCCAGTAACAGGAATCGCATACTATTACGACGCGTTGTGGCCATATGGTTCGAAAGGAAGAATAGCAGAAATCATAGCCAGCACAAGGAACAGCGCGGCCGAGATGTACAAAGGTGTAACAGTAGTAGTATCAGCGGTGACAGAGATAACAGCAGATAACAGACCCATGATACGATTCAGCGCGACCGCGACACCATTTCCGGTCGAGCGGTGCGCAGAAGGGAACACTTCTACAGTATATGCGTATAGTGTACCGTAGTAGAGATTAATGCAGACAGCTAAACAATGTTAGAATGTCTTCAGATGTATTCAAGGGGCATAAACATACATATGCAGCTACTAATGGCAAGGTTCTGAGCTGGTGTCTTGATGATGGTGTAACAGAAGAAGAAAATAGCTGTAATGATGGCACCGACAACCATGGTGTATCGGCGGCCGAGAGTCTTGACTTCAGTCAGACCAGCTGCAATAAGAGGACCGAACATGGCACAGATGTTGGTGATGGTGTAGTCGCGCCAAGTCTGGATGAAAGAGGGCACGTAGTCGGGAAGACGGCTTCTGATAAGGGACCTGGTCAAGTTAGCTCAACTTTCCTGTGAGTATTGACATGTGTGGATGCTTACGGGAGATAGAGAAAGAAGAGAGGATATCCCAAACCGATCAATGTCCAAGAAAACCAGATTAGGGAGGTAGAAAGTGCGAGTTTCTTGTTAGAGAAGAGACCCCGGACGTGTCCAACCAGGCTCTTGCCCAAGCCCTTCAAAGAACCAGGGCGTCCACTTTGCTCAGAGATATCAGTGGTACCGCAAGCTCTGAGAGCCTCAACGGTCAGGGAGCAGGGTCGGTGGTACTTATTAGCAAGGTTTTGAAGCATGGCCACAAGTTCTTCTTCCCTACCAGAGGCAACCAAGAACTTTGGCGTCTCAGGTAATTGAATGATGAAAATTCGGAGGGCAGACATTAGAAACATCAGAGCACCTCCTGTGAACATGATGAGTCTCCAGCTCTTGTTGTTTTGCCAAGTACATGATTCTGTCTCGGTGGTACATGACCACTCAGGTCGAGCTAGTAGAAGCGATGGTCAGCTGCTAGTCCAACCAGCGGATGAGAGAAGAAGGCAAGTAACTTACAGTAGAAGCCCCAGGCGATGAAGCCAGCACTGGCCTGACCAATACCCCACCATGCAGCCATGGCAGTGATAACCCACTGCTGCTTTGCCGGAACAAACTCGAGCATGACAGTAGGGTCTAGGACGAGATTACCACCAGCACCGAAGCCAAGGATAGCTACCAAGACACAGAAGCCATTCCAGTTGGGACCCGCTCCTGCAGCAATCGTAGCGATGGCTGCGATGAAGAGAGTCACGTTAAAGGCAATCTTGCGGCCGATGACATCGGCACTAAAACCCCAAAACAAAGCACCGACCAAGAGGCCAGCATAGAGGGCCATGGCATAACCGGTCGAATAGCCGCCATTTCCGATTTCGAGGTATGCTTGAGACGCTGCGACGCTCTGGAGGAAAACGACGAGGGAGTCGGCGGCATAACCGAAGCCGGCGAGACAAGACAACTTCAAGTGAAAGTTGGTCCAGCCGATCTCGTTGATTGCCTATAGGACAGTCAGCAAAGGATACTGCAACTGGGAAACAAGGTATGCATACCTCGTTGACCAGAAGAGTCTTGGCACTAAGGACAGGGTCAACGATGTTGCCGAGTTCATGGACCGTCCCGCTCAGATGAACGGCATGGTGCATAAAATAGTCTCAATGAAAAGATGGTAATGATCCCATGTTCACCAGATATGGATGCGGCTCTATCTTATAGATCCTAAACCGGAAAAGTAACAGCCAGAGACTATCTTGACCCTTACTCCTCCCAGTTCCATATTGAAAAGATACGCACGCAGACACAACGCGGGGTAGCGCAATGGAAATGGGTCAAATGATACGGGCACGGATGGGGACGAACGGGGGTACCGAGCCAAGACTGAGCGTATCTTTTAGTTTGTGGGACTGGCTAGGCGCGGAGTAGCCAAGACTTGAGATGAGGAGCTATTAAGTGCCTAGCCAATGTTACTTGGTAATGTTTATCTATGGTCTGTATATATCTCGGCTGAAGATTCTTGTGGAGCCGGAATGTCAGACTTCGGGACAAGTTGTTATACAATTCTATTAAGAACGATTCAGGTTCATAGCTTAATTATCTCGATATCGGCTTAGGAAAACTCCAGTATGGCCCTCGCAGCTTGTATAGTCTGTGATTTAAGGCCAGGGATAAGATTAGTGATACGTTATCGCCTCAAGCCAAGATGCAGTCGGCCGAAGACGGGATGCGGGCGGGCGCGGATTCTGTCCAAAGGTCCCTTGCCTCTCGGAATCAGCACGGATTCTCCGAAAGGGCCATCTTGGGGGCGTTCCGGTGACTTCACATATTGAAGCGTCTACGATGATAAAGAGTAAATGAATGGTCGTTTGGATACTGTCAATTACTCAGTGTATCATTCTTACCAAGATGACTTTCCATATTACGCATCACTTCATTTCTTCCATTTTTTCCATCGCTGGTTTAGCTGGACTTTTGTCTTTGCTGGCGAAATACTTATCATCAACTCGCTCGCCAAAGTCAACCGAGACCAAGTTCGTCCAAGATCTCACAGCAACAGCGCGAGCTTTACCTTCTTGGTGGTATAGATCCAAGGAAATCTACGAACTAGAGCGACGCGCCATCTTTGCTAAGAAATGGATCTTTGTCAGCCACAAGCTCAGACTTTCTGAAGTGGGATCATGGGTTGACTTCGAAGAAGCCGGCTTCCAATTCTTCCTCATCAAGAACAAAAACGGGAATATTGAGGGATTTCGCGGTACATTTAAACAACGGGCATCTCCAATCAAAGACTCCCAAAATGACAAGATCCCCATTCATGTGCATGTCGATGACAAGGGGTTTATCTGGGTCAATCTCGATACCTCAAAGACACCTGAAGATTGGTCAACCGAGTTCAAAAACATCGACAAGATGAAGAGACATGAATCCTTCAACTTTGAGGACTATAAGTTCGACCATACCTGGGGCATGAGTGGCGATTACAACTGGAAGACGCTAGCCGACAACTACAACGAGTGCTATCATTGCAAAACAGCCCACCCTGATGCCGCTGCTATAGCGGATCTCACAGCATACAAGGTTGAGCCAAAAGGTGGTAACATCGAGCACTTCGCCAACGTCAACGCTGAAGCAGAAAAGTCTGGCTTAAAGGTCGTGAGCAATTACTACTTTCCCAATGCCTGCATGACTGTCTCGTAAGTGATCCTTTCCGAGATGCATCCCAGGACCTAACCTGATGTTCTTAGACCTCACTTCTTCTACCTGATGCGTTGCGTTCCCACGTCAGTTGGACACTGTTCCATGGAATACGAGGTTTACCGGCACAAGGATGCCAGCGACGAAGGATTCAGGACGATTGATGAAATGTTCAAGAGGATTCTGGCAGAGGATAAATGGCTATGCAGTAATGCTCAAAAGAACTTGAATGCAGGTGTTTTTGTGAACGGAGAAATGCATCCTAAGTTGGAGCAGGGACCTCTTTACTTTCAACACAGGGTCAGGGGTATCTTGACTGCTTATCGCGAGCTGAAGAAAAAGGCTGGGAGAGAGATCTAACAGGTTCAATACTTTAGGTAGTTGGCTGTTGGAACGAATAGCAGTTTGACCCTATTGGAAACTTGTCAAGAGAATAAAGACTTCGTCGATGCCATTATTGAGAAACATATCATCTTACATTTTGTTAACTAGCTACAGTAGATGTCTTTAGAGACTCTACTTCAACTCAAACTTCATTCTACCCTCGTCGCTCACTCCCAAAGATACAACCTCTTTAGACTCCTCGCTAACAACCTTTCTCTGATCACCGGGTGGTAGAATGACAACAAGCGTCTTCCATGGCGCTTCAAAACCCGAGCTCTCGTCTCTTGAGAACTTGACTTTGATCTCGGCTTCTGTGGCAGTATAAGAAAGCGTGTAAGAAGAGATCTTGTTCTTTGTAGCCGCCGATGTTCCGTCATCCTCGTACCAAGTAGTCTCGTGCCACTTTCCACCCTTGGACGACTTCTGAGGAGGGAATATTTCGACAGCTCGGTAGTCATCGAGGGGAAGATCGGCAACGTTCTCCTTCTCACCGGGTGAAAGGACTTGGACGTCGCGACCGATCGGGATGGCACGGCCGACCTTTCCGAGAACGGGAATACCGGCGCCTGACCATTCGGCATCGATGTCAGCCCATTGGCCCGCTTCGAGGTATTGGTAAGGGGCATTAAGGTTCAAGTAGCCCTCGTCGTCATCAGATGCCTTGGGAAGGTAGATTCTAGCCTTGCTAGCTCCAGATTGGAAGACTCCTCCAACAAGCATAGAGTCACCCAGCCAGTACTGTGTCTCTCCGTCAAGGAGGTTCCAGACTTCGGGATCAGACTCGTAGCCCCAGCCAACCCATCTCTGAGGAGGTAAGGCGCTCTTGTGACTCTCGAGTGCGAGGGAGTAGATATACGGGATCATAGCGTAGCGGCGCTTGATGGTCTTGCGCACGAGATGAGTAATGGAAGGATGCATCCAGGGCTCAATGACATCGCCAACAGAGTTATCTTCGCCAGTCTTGAAGCAGTTGATAGCAAATCGTGGTGAGTAAATTCCCAGCTGGACCCATCGAAGCAATAGCTCTGGTGAAGGCTGAGGACCTTCAAACCCGCCAATGTCGTGTCCATAGCACTGCATCAGACACATACCAGCAGTGAGAGACAAGGCTGTCGATCCTCGCATGCTATCCCAGCTAGTTGTGTTGTCACCACTCCACGAACTGCAAGCATAACGGAGAGTACCAGCTGTCGCGCTACGTGTGAGGACGAAGGGGCGAGAGTCGGGGTTCACGGCTAGAAGAGCGTCATGTGAGGCCTTGCCATTGAGTTCGGTATGGAGGCTGCGGCCCCAGAGACCGACTTGAGGTCGCTTCTCCAGACCTTCGGGGACGTTGAGGATATCCTTGCCGACATTGAGAGCACATTGCCACTCGTCGTCGGGAATAGTATACTCATTGTTGTCGTTCCACATACAATCGATTCCTTCTTCCGCTAGCTTCTTGATGCCATTGTACCACCAATTGTAGCCAGCTTCAGACGTAAAGTCAATGTGTCCACCATCATCTCTCTCGCCACCGCCGGCACTCCACAGTTTTGTGACAGCTGCCTTCTTGGTGTGTGAATCAGTGAACAAACCACCAGCCTCTTTGAGCTTCTCGTACTCGGGGTGAGATGCTGTGAGGTAAGGCTTCACGTTCGCAATCAGACGCATGCCGAGCTTGTGGTATTGCTTGATCCAGTCTTCAGGATCAGGGAAGCGGTGGTTGTTCCAGGTGAAGACATGCCTGTTCTTGGGAGGCTTTTCGGCCACGGTGTATCCAGAGGACATCTGGTAGGCCGAACAGGGAATATCATGCTCCTTCATCTTGAGTGCTAGCTCAATGAGAGCTTCGCCTGCGGGTGGGCTGTCGAGCATAGAGTACTTCATACCACCAGAAAGATATCCGAAGGCCCAGCGGGGTACAAGAAGAGGGTAGCCCGCAAGCTCAGCGTAGGTCTGGACAATATCTTTCAGGGTCTTGCCGGTGATGATGTACTCCTCCAGGCCACCAAAGTCCTGACGATAGACCTTGTAGAAACCCCACATGCCATCCATTTCTGAGCCGATGGAATATTCACCACGAGTGTGGCTGGTCGAGAACATGGCTACACAGCCCTGGGGGGTAGCGTTGATCAGAAGTGGGATGTTTTTGTATAGAGGATCTGTTCGGTGCACATCGTATCCAAAGCTGTCTGTTGCGGATAGCTGGAAGCGTCGACCAGAGAGATCCATAGGTGCAGCCTTCTCGCCCAGACCAGCGTGAAAGGTCTTACGATTATACAGGGTATAATGCGCAACACCATCACCGTTCATAGCGTAGGATCTATTTGGCAGATCTTGAAGAATAGGTGGCTGTCCTTCAAATCCTACTGAAAGAAGAGGAGTTTCGCCAGAGTAATCGACATTGGCAACGACATCGCCGATCTGGATCTTGGTGCCCTTCTCAGAAGAGGTCACATTGGGCTTGGCGCCGCCCAGCTTTGTTTCAGCACGGGGAACGCTGGGGTGAGGAGGAGTAGGATGAGTTGGAGAGGTGAAAGTTGTGCGGAAGACGTTGGGACGGACGGCTTCAAAGGAGAATTCGAAGGGAAGGCTGGAGTCATTGCATTTCAGATGGACCGAGGGACTCGATGAGTCTTTGGTAGTGGAGGCATCTGGGCCCCAGTATGTAGGGATGCGTTCGCGTTGAGGCATGATGAAGGTTTGTCAGGGATGAGAATATGTCTTGATGATTCAAGATAAGATGATTGACGTATGCGGGGGATGTTTCTTCTTAAATATGATCAAATGGTATACTCAGCGGGGAATCTTTGGTTCACGATGGCCTCATTTCTAAATGCCGATCGGACTTGTAATGCATACTCCGTAGCCTTTCTTTCGGAGAATCGTAATCAAGTCCGTAACCGTGACATTTCCATTGCCGGGATGTTAACCGAGTCCGGAGAAAGTTGCACATGTCCGAACACTAACTGATTTTCCCCGTGGGGTTGTTCAGCACCATGCTGGTATGTTGCAGTAGCAATTATACCTCAAAGGACTCTCATTCTTTTTAATCTCTTATTACCTCTGTAACTTGGTCAGTCTCTAGGCTTCAGAGGTTGAGTATATTTATCAAAACCACTGTTTTCATTTGTTGTGACAAGTAAGAATAAAGCCAGCCAGATCAAGTTAGACATAGTTGTGTTTGTTCCCCGACTCCACATTATCTTCGCGTGACCCTATCAATTTCTCCTCAAGTTGAGGTTACCACACTTGCAACAGTTGACTAACTTTATCCCCGCATTGTTGTTGTCGGACATTGTTTGCTATCACCGTTCAACATGGTCTCGAATGAGGCCCCATACGGAGACCATATGACTGATCATCGGTCAAATAGTGACTCTGCACAACCTCGTGCTCGTAAAAAAAGAATCCCGGTACTTCTCATTCCGATGCCGCTTTGACTGTGCCACGTACTAACTTGGTGCCAAGACGTCGTGCGGTTCTTGTCGTCAGAGTAAGGTATACAGACACGACATGGTGATTTTATGACAAGTTGGTAATGTGTTTCTCAGGTTAAGTGTGATGGCTCACGACCATGCTCCCGGTATGCCCTTCTGCCTTGACAATCCATATAACGACCTACAATGTATATGTACTAATAACGCTTAGATGTCAACAACTCCAGAAAACGTGCAACTTTGTCGAGAAGCCCAAGGAGCCTCATGAACTGTCTGCTACCCTGATTAAACGATAGTAGGACGAACTAATGATTGAACAGGAGAATAGAAGCTCTAGAAAAGGAAATCGAGTCACTGAGAGCACGTCTGCCACCAAATACATCCGATGCAGCCCGGCCACTTCCACCCAACTACGTTTCTGATACAACAAGACCACTTCAATTCGCCTCTCTGGAATCTTTTAACCCTCCAACAGATACCAACTACGCGCATGCATCAAGCATTCCATCTCAACTGGCAGCCTCGACCAGCACAAGCTCGCCGGAAACCTCATCCCACTTTCCAAGACCCTCCAAACGTCCCAGATCGTCATTCGAAACCGAGACCCCGGCTGCTGCCAATATCTTTAACGACGATGATGATTTGAACAACGAAGAAGCGGAATTGTACTTTAACGCCTTCTTTTCTGGCTGCGATCGCTACGTTCCTGTTTTTGATCCGCGGCATGATTCTCTTCCGGCAATTCGCAGTCGGAGTGATCTGCTGTTCACCACTATCTGTTCAGTGGGATGTCGTGTTTTGAACGGGACGAATTCAAGATGGCGAACACTTGCATTGCGAACGCAGCGTATGCTGAATGCTGCAATAGCGAATCCCGCGATGGGCAGCCTTGAGACTGTTCAGGCGTTGTTGGTTCAAGCATGCTATGCTGGCGAGAGAGCCATTTTGATAGCCATTGCCACGCGTATGGCTATGGATCTAGGGTTTACAGAAGCATATGATACCCTTGTTGCTGAGTCTGTTCTGGGTGATGCGCTCCCTAATGGCGAACAAACTGCCATTGAGAACAGCTACACACGTATGAGAAAAGCACGGGTTTGGCTCCATCTTCTCGTCCTGAGTTATATCCTCCACGTCGATGCTGGAGGCGTGCCAACATTCAAATTCAGAGGTGCCTCACGACGATGCAGAATCCTACTACAGAGCCCCTTCTCCACTGGCATGGATCACTATCTTTTCGCTCAGGTAGAACTTAACGTCCTTCGCGCAAAGATATACGCGTCTTTACCACAGAGAGCGAATCTCGGCGACAACGAAATCATGGACTTGGTGAGAGATGCCAAGCTCGATATCGACGTCTGGTTTCATGACTGGATACGTATTTCGCAGCCACATCATCAATCCATGCCGTGGTTCGTACCGAATCTATCGGTCCAGAGATGTTGGGCTGATAACATGGCTCTTTGTCGTGCGGTACGGGCTGCAGGGGTGGAGAATGTGAACGTCATGTCAGTTACCCAAAAGAATATTCTTGACATGACGAAAACTTCGCTGAAACAACACCTCGACATAATCATACAAGAGCCGCGGCTTTATCTCAAGAGTATCCGGTACGCTATGGACTTTGTCTGGGCGAAGAACACCTTTTGTTGTTTGCTTCTCCTCAAATTATCTGCTCTTCTTCCAGAAAAGGACGATCAACAATCACAGCATGACCTAGTCGCCAAAGCAAGTATTTTGCTGAATGAGCTGGAGACGGCTGTCGCTGGTGGACTCAAAGGCGATAGTCGTTCAAACACGAGTGTTCTGTACCTTCAACTTTTAAAGTTGAGCATCCAAAAGTACAAGCGAGGGCTTAACCTGGACTCTGATGACCCTGCAGAGATTGACATGAGTCGAGAACAACAAGCTGGTTACACGGAGCTGGAGTCCTTTGTGCCTGATCAGTTCGTATTCGAGTGGGACTTTCCAGGGCTCACGTTGTTTTCCTCGCCTATTAATGAGACGACGTGGTTAAATGAGTTTCTCACTGGTGCCCAAGACTTTGGGGAAAATGGAGGGAGCATCAATTGGGCTCTTATTGATTTTTCAATGTGAGGTGGCACAACTTTAACGAGGCTCTACATAAGTAATCGGATATCATAGAGTAGTATTATAAGAGTAATATGTAATTTGGTGCACTATATACTGAGCGAGTACAATTATTCTAGCATTCATACTAATGTCGATCGAGATATAGATTAAAAGCCCTCCTTGAGGTAGCCGAAAGACAGCTGGGGGCTCATGAATCCACCCTCACTAGGGAACTGGGTGTAATCCCAGACGGTGTAAAGGTTTCTCAAGAACAGGACGCCGATAAGCGCATACCCCTCAGGGCCGTCTTCGATAGGAGGCCAGCAAGCATCTTCGCGGTTGGCAAAGCCAGGACGACGGAGCTGATCTCCTCGGATGGTGACGTTCTTCGCTTCTCCGTAGTATCCGACCTCAAAGGTAAAAGACCAGTCCTTGGTAAACTCGCTGCAAAGGGGAATGTGCTCTCCGTTGAGAATGGCTGTGTAGTTCATGCCGATGGACTCGTAGATGTCGTCGATCATGGACTTGGGGAATGTCAGGCCTGGGGCGCCCGTGTCAAAGACGACGCTCATACCGTTCGTCTCGGTTCGCTGCTCGGTCCCGTTGGTCTTGCCTTGCTTTCCAGTGATGCCGTGAATGATAGATCGCCAAAGGTCGAATTCGCCATTGTTGGTAGTCAGAGGGACAGTGATCAAGTCACCCTCGACGTACTTGTCCTCTCGAGATCCTCCGAGGGTCAAGAGACCCTTGCCGGGCTTGCCGGTGCCGCTCTCATCTTCGGCCGCGGAGTAGTAGATACCGAAACGAGGCTTGTCCATAAGCTTCTGCTCCATCAGAGACTCGAAGATGGGTGTGGCATCACCATCCTCAATGCTGCCGAATGCAAGACCCATAAAGCCATCAGCAGCAAGTGATGACCAGGTGCTCTCGTTGGCAGCAATGAATTTGGAATCCCACTTCAAGCCGCCAGCTGTGAACTTGTCTTGGACGGTGGGACCGATGACCCTGCCGCTGAGGTATTCGATGTCGGCATCGTGGCCTGTCTTCTTGCCGGTAGAAGATTCGGTGAGGTTGTATCCGAATCGGTGTCCCTTGTTGATATGGGGACAAGTCTCGGCGCACTCAGCATCGATAATCCAAGCAGAAGCACTTCCAGTATCGAAGAGAAGACGGGCGTTTTGTGCGGGTGTTCCAACACCAAACTCTACCATTTTCTGTTCAAGTTAGCCCATCTGTTGCTAGCCTGTTGAGGCTCTGATCGACATACATAACCCTCCTTGACGATGATGGGCAAGTCCAAGACATCGGCCGAAGCCATGCCCATGACAGAAGAGGCCAAAAGGGCCGAGGCGATACGAGTGACAGACATGTTTTCTTTCCTCGTGAGATTTCTAGATGATAAAGATGAATATCAAGCAATGAAGTGTTGCGGTTGTGCTTTTACTTATATACAGAACACGCTCTGACCGCCGTGGCGACTAAGATTAGGTGGGTTTGACAAGACCCGTAAACACGAGCCAATCTCGGATAGACCGGGATATTTTTAGGATATGACATGGGGATCAGGCACAGTCTGTCTGTGCCTGCTTTTTCCTCATCCGTCATTCATGCCATTGACCAATATGTTTACTCTTGAAGGTCTCAATCTCAAGAAGTTGACTTCTTCTAGATTGTTTTGATGATATGACATCACTTGTTCTAGCAACTCTTCCTCGCCACGCCCTAGTTAAATTCCAAGAGGCAGTACTTATCGGACTAGGCCGAAGTCTGTGCAAGCAATCAATTGAATAATGTTGACTCGTATTAGAGGGTACTCTTGTACCGAGCACACATCTAATTGGTTGGGCAGCGAAGGTTATGTTGATCTGGTATGATTTGGACTTGGTTCCAGTGCCGTGACCGACAACCGACCAAATCTATTCCATTATTAGTTTAGTGCTCAACTGTCATTGCCGACATGACATGTTGCCTCGTCAAACTTTTGTCAACGGGCATCCGTCGGGTCTTTATACATAGTAATTTTTGTCCCGCAGTAGAGAAATGAGACAATGCAACACAACCAAGAACCTTCTAGTCAGATAAGATGAGATGAGATAAGTCACGCTGTGGACTCGGTACTGACTCTCCTTCTGGAAACATTCCACTGTTTCAGAAAGAGACTTATCCCCAACATCGTTAGGCCAGTCTCAGCTAAGCATGAATAATTTTGAACTTGCAGGGTATGTCCCCGTTAGAACCGGCTGTTCGGATCAGGCTTTGCCAACTGCAGTTTTAACTGCCGACTTGATCACAAAGCAAACTCTGCCATCTGCCTAGGAAAAGCCTTTAGCCGCCTTTTTCGCAAGCAAAGGTAAGAAATCAGCGGATATATCGGATATCCCACGTTTTGTAACCAAGGTACTAGACTGAATAAGTACTTTGACATATGCGAACCCATTGCCTTGGTTCTTGTTTTTCCACGCGATGAAATTTTAAAAGCAGGGTTCTAGGAAACAGATGACGGAGATGCGATGGGGCAAGGAGAGTAAATGGAGTCTTGAAGATATCCTCAATTTATGTTCATCGTAATAAAAGGGAATGCCAATTCCCATCTTTGAACAAATTCTAATTCCCATCTAATCATCCACGTTCTTTCTTGCTGTAAACCAGCTCAACATGCGTTTCTCGTCCATCTCCAACCTTGGCCTCGTCGCTCTGTCGACTTCAGCTGTTGCTTCCAGCCACGACGCCAAAGAGACCTACGATTACATTGTCGTCGGAGGTGGCCCATCAGGCATCATCACTGCTGAGCGACTCTCCGAAGCTAACAAGAAGGTTCTCCTTCTCGAGCGTGGCCAAAGGGGCCCTACAGTCCACACTGGATCCAATCACTCTCTTTCATGGGATAACTCCTTGACTCCCATCGACGTCCCTGGTCTTTCCGCCGCTGTTGGCGGTCTCGATCTCTGGAATGAGTATATGTGCCCAGACACTGCTGGTCTGGCTGCTTGTGTTCTTGGTGGAGGCGTTACTGTAAACTATATGGTTTTCGTGCACCCTCCCGAGCGCGACTTTAACGACAAGTGGCCCAAGGGATGGAAGTGGAATGATGTTGCGCCCGCTGCTGAGAGGCTGTACGCTCGCAACCCCGGTACTACTGTGCCTTCCAGGGACAACAAGCGCTATGACACCGGTCTTTACAACACTCTGTCCTCGTTCCTTAACAAGGCTGGATGGAAGTCTGTCGATATGCTCAAGCAGCCCAACGAGAAGCACCAAGTCTACAGCTGGCCTTCTTGGAATGTCCAAAACTCTCTCCGAGCTGGTCCCGTCAGGACTTATCTTCCTCTCGCTGAGAAGCGTGACAACTTCAGCCTTCGCATGGGCACCAAGGTCATCCGCGTCGTCCGATCTGGTTCTCGCGCTACAGGTGTTGAAGTAGAGACCGCCGATGGCAAGAAGCAGATCATCAGTCTTTCCAAGAACGGCCGCGTCGTTCTCTCCGCCGGTGCCATGTCTACACCCCGTCTTCTGTTCAACTCTGGTATCGGCCCCAAGAAGCAGATCCTCAATGCCAAGAAGTCCGGTGTCACTCTTCCTGCTCAGCGAAACTGGATCGATCTTCCCGTTGGTAAGGAGATCATGGACCACCCCATCTTTGCCTTCAACATCAAGACTGATGGCAAATGGGGCATGCTCGACACCAACAGTGTTCTCAACGGTACCGACACCAAAAACATCAACCTCTTTGAGGATGCTGCCTCTGGTGTTTTGACCCAGGGTCGTCATCGTCTGATCTTCTTCACTTCGCGCAAGGGAATCGATGGCAAGACTCGTTACTTCCAGGGCTCTACCTCTGCTGCCGGTGACGGTGTCATCTCCATCAAGGTTTACCTCACCCACGGTTCCACCTCTCATGGTGTCCTGGGACTCGATCAGAACGGAAACACTATTTTCGAGAAGACACCCTACCTGACCTCCAAGGCCGATACTGAGGCTTCCAAGGCTTTCCTTGAGGAGTTCATCTCCTCCATCACTGACAAGTCAACTGGCTACACCCTTAAGGGCAACACCACCGTCGACTCTCTTCTCGAAAAGCCCGACCAAGGAGACCATTTCATCGGTTCTGCCAAGATTGGCTCCGTTGTTGACACCAACACCAAGGTCTTTGGAATGGACAACCTTGTAAGATATATGATGTTCATAGTTGCTGCTCAGATGCTAACAAATATTTAGTTCATTACCGATGCCAGC
The DNA here is from genome assembly GCA_014898975.1 of Fusarium nodosum. Lineage (NCBI taxonomy): Eukaryota > Fungi > Ascomycota > Sordariomycetes > Hypocreales > Nectriaceae > Fusarium > Fusarium nodosum. Next base: position 1,192,742 of record JAAVUE010000015.1, read on the forward strand.
ATTCACCCTGACCTCGCCACTGGCAACATCCAGACCATCGTTATGGTCACGGCTGAGGCTGCTGTTGCTAAAATCCTGGCCTGCTAAGGAGGAAATATGACCCGATAGACGCATGGTTACTTCATTGATGACTGGCATGATTCTCTAATTCTATTTACTTCATTATCTTGGTCCTTTCATCTTGATGTTGTGCGGTGTGTAAATGGACTAACCAACATCCAGACTCTAAACCGCAACGTCGACACTCTGATCATATTTATTTCTGTTATACAGTGACGATTCTTTTCTCTTCCAGACTGACTGTAATCTCATCGAACCAAACGTAAAAGTTTATTTCCACTGTATTTTGGATCTGTTACTTTGGGATTGCTGCCATAATTGATTGTTCTGTGAGCTGTTGCAAACCTGACATATGACCAAACTTACCATTACCGGACGGTTTAGGCTCTTGGCACGATCTACTGGAAGTATATACCTGGACGAGAAATTCTTTGGTGAGAGACAAGCCGGTACCCCTGCCGAAGAGTTGTGGAGCGGCAATAGAGTCGCCGGTAGGCCGGTACAAGCCAAGATGGCCGAGTCCAAGACACGGGTTCTGATTAAGTGAGATGCTTAGGGCGTAGAGGAGTATCCTTCTCCTTTCTTTATTGACTGATCACCATGACCTAAACATCTCGATCGGTACGTGTCGTGGTGCCTTGATCAACAGGCTTGGCGGCGCACATACCCTTCTGTATACGACTTAGCCTGTCACTATCACCTCGTGTTGACGGGTCTTGTCAGTTTATCTTATCTCCATCTCCACAGCGGTCAGAGCGCGTTATGTGGGTAAGAATTGTCCTCGATCACTTCGAGCCGCCGACTTCTGTCAGGAGTTTTCTCAACATTGGTCATTTCACAATTGTTGATCCAGACATGTCCTGAGGCCTAGCTCTAGACTCATATTGTAGTTCTCTTGTTTCATCTCTGACAGTTGTTTCATTCTTTCGACGCCAACCAATACGCCCTGAGCACTTTCAGAGCTAGCTTAAGCTTATATAGGGTAATCCGGATGGGTCCAATTCTGGGCAATTGAAATGGAAGATAAACATCATCTCAGAGCGCTACAGGGCAACTAGGAGAATAAATAGAGGAAGTAAATGGAAACGCGTGCATGACTCAAGTTAAATGGTTCAAATCGTCGATCTGGTGAAGTGTGACGATGGCTAGTCCGCAGATCAGGGCATTGCATTTTGAAAAATCACCGAACCCAAATTGACAGGCCAAATGAACACACTGGCAAAGAGATTTTTTCAAGTTTAATTCCAACATGTCGGTCGCATTGATTCATCATCACAAAACTGTGCTAAAACTAACAGGAGTGCTTGCGTATATACATAGATTAACCCTCTCGAAAATGAACAACCCCTAACATTTACTCGCAAGTGTAAGAAGCCTGGTAGGGCCCAGGCTCTCCAGCCAAGTCAGTAAGGCACATGTAGGTTCCGTCATCAGAGAGCTTCTCCTCCTCCATAGCTTTCTCCTTGGTGTACTCGAGGATAAGGTCACCATCACAGTTGAAGCCCTTGCCGTTGTACAACCTGACTGTGCATCCTTCATCCCAGTCCTTGACGAGCATGGCCTCAAGGTCGTAGTAGGCCATCATACAATCGTTGCCCTCTCCAGGTTGTCCGCCAGCTGAGCTGTCAGCGGCGCTGCCCTTGGGCTTGGAGCAGACGTTTTGTGTGCCCCAGAATTCCAGGAGCCATGCGTTGGCGGTCTGAGCCGCGAAGAGAGACATGGTCAAGGTGGTGAGAGTGCTGAGGGCGTGCATTTTGGGTAGTTTGGTTTGGTTTGAGTGGGGCTAAAAGAATAGTTTTGTTTGAATGCTTGGTGGTATTTGTGGAGTTTGGAGGTATAGATTGAGTGGTTGTTTGATGGTTTGTGCTTGTAGGCTTGGAGTGTAAGAATGGTTGAGAAGAGTGGTTGATGGTAGATCTTTATACACGTCCTGGGAACATGATTCTTGGTAAGTTCACTGTTGGAATGGAATACATAGGGCTTGCTTCTGCTGTTGCATCGCGGTCACTGGCGAAGGATTCGATCCTTTTCACTGAATGACGTAAATGTTCTTGGTTCAAAATCCTGGTTATCTCGAGTATCGACAAGAGCTAGTCCTAATCTTTCGTTCCTGAATGATCTGCAGACCGGAGTCCAAACAATTCTCCGACTTGACTTGAGTAATGTCTCCATAACCCTATCTGAGTTCACTCTAGTAAAGTATGTTCGGTTATGAAGTGGTCTCAGTCGGGACGTATTGAAATGCCCGATAGACGGACCCGAGTATCCCGGTTCGACACCGAAACACTCAAACAGGTATGTCGTGTCTGTCAATGCGAATAGTGATAGACAAGGCCGCTCCATGGAAGGATTTAGCTCTGGCGAGGTTAATGTCTTTGAGGAGAGTTGCTGATTGGTCGCCTTGTGTCGATCAGATCCCTTAGTCGAGTTTAAACTTGTTTACATAGCCACGGCTAAGGCACGTGTTACCGGGGAATCCTTCTGGAGTGGATTTGCAAGGTAGCGACTGCGGACTATGACGATATAATAATTTACACAGCACAAGTTGTTCGTGGGATCATTCCAAATGCAACCGTTTACGTTTCATTTTTCCTTGCTGCCCCTGGGCTTGGCACATCCTTCTGTGGGAAATCGTCAGTTCCACAGGGTGCTTTATCAACCAACCGGAGGTTAAAGTGCACGGATACTACGGGGATTAACCTCCTCTATAGGAGAATTTGGGGGCCAGAATACATGGATGTATTGGTCAAGTTGCCGCTATATTGCAGATCGTGAAACTATTCACTACTTAGTACGCACAAGACATCAGCTTGCTTTGATGTGTTTTTGGGAGGCTGTGCATGATTCTGAGCCGACGATCTTGCCCGGACGACATCCTTTGAATCCTTCAGGAAGAGCTTCACTATCTCGAGAGAGACTCCATTAAATCGAGTATGAAAAATACGTCATTGCAGTTTCCTCTGATCTTGGTTGATACTCGCGATCGTCTTGATAGCTCTTTGGGCAGCTATAAGAACCGTTGACTTGAGCCACAAAATGTTTTTATCTTCACCACAAACTGCAAAGATCAAACAGCCAGCCCAAAATTTACCAATTGCTTTAGCCACCAATACCACAATTCTATCTTTGTAGCACTTGTCTTCATCATGATTAACAAAGCTTCCCTTCTCGCTCTGGCTCTAGCAGCTATCCGGGTTCAAGCCCAGGAATTTATCAACATTGATCTATACAGCACTGAATCCTGCAACCCAGACCCCAATGACCTCGACGTCCAATCCTTCCAGCTAGGATTCAGCCCTCAGACCGACGACAAGGGTAACGAATTCTCTGGCTGCAACTCGGCCACCATCGTTCCTCAAGGCTGGCCTACCACTGCCAACGGCAAATACCCCGTCTGGCTTGACACGGCCAAGTTTGGCGAGGGATGCAGTATGCTCTTCTTCAACTTGCCTGGTTCTCAGGAGGAGGGAGATATCTGGCCTTGCCGTAATGGACTTTACCGCAAGGTTCAGAAGGACAAGACACCTTGTGGTGACTTGGAACTGACCCAGAAGTTCGGATACGCGTAAGCACAACTTCACTCACTTCCTTGTTTGGTTCAATGTGTTTCTGACCTTTTCATGATAGATACTGCTGTGGCTCTCTTTGCAACGACGACGTCAGCAACTGGCCCTCCAAGCGCAGTCTCACCGAACGCGCTCCTCCTGCTCCCAAAGCCAAGGACGTGACCAAGGTCAAGCGTGCCCCCATCCTCAACAAACGCCAAGACAACGACAAGTGCATCATCAACTTGAAGAGCGAGCCCTACACCACATTCGGTCGACAAGTCCAGGTCGGTCCCGAAGAGACATGTGAGCCCGATCAGACCTCCTGTGGTCAGACCTGGTCCTACACTGCTGGTAATAGTATCACCACCAGCGAGAGCCATGAGGACAGCACTGAGATTGGCTTTTCCGAGTACATTGTTTTCGTCAACTCTTTCTCTGATGGCTATGAAATCAGCAAGGGCGAGTCAGAGGAGCGATCTGTTTCTAAGAACATGGCTCCCGAGCCTGGACATGCTGGCTACCCTACCTTCACTCCCCTTCTCTACTGTAAGTTGACATTCTGCATTCTTTCACAGCGAGGAACTAACATGTTGTACTAGGTGCCGAGGCTGACCTCAGCGGTGACTGCTCTCGCGAGGAATTGGGAATCGGCGGTGGAGAGGTTTGCGTTCAGAAGTACCTTCCTGGTGATGTCCCTGATGGTACTTGGCAAATGGTCACCACTGATTAAGTGCGCATATTGATGTTCATTGGTCTGGGAACTAAGATGAGTGTTGTGGCGGTTATGATCGTGCAGTGAAGTGGTCCAAGTATAATGAATATATTCATAAATCTATATCATATAGGAGAACTTTCACCATACGGCGAGGTGTAAAAGTGAATTGGAGAATAAATTACACCTACCATGAACATGTCCCTGCTGCTGGTGTAACTCATAGCCGTCAGAACAGTCGAAAGTTCCACCATGCAAGACGAACGAGATGCAAAAATTCGTCGAGTTCAGAAATAAATGGACGGGAGCATAGCCATCTCATTATCTCGTTGTGGCCAAAAGATCACCCCGCCATCATGTAAGGAAGTATAGATTGCGCCCAAGGACATCCCTGCAACTCTAATCGCACATCATCCTGTAGTAAGGCCCAGCCGTTCTTACAGTGCTTAGAGTAGGTAATATGATGAGGGTGTGACATGCTAAGATTTCCATACGCTTGCCCGTAGGAGGATCTAGGTTCCATTAATTATAATGGATGCTGTATTGGACCGCAAGAATATCAATGCTAACAACAGATCATGTATGCCATTACCCAAGCCATGCAATGCATCATTTGAGGCTGACGTTGGAATCGTCAACCCGATAGATAGTACGACTAGTTCCCGGATCTTGAAACCCAGTGGCATTATTTCAAACAGACATTGAACAAGAGCTCAAAGTAAAATTGGCCGCATCACTGGAAGAATCGAGCCAGAAATTGGATGACACAGCACTTCGAAGACAATTGCAATATTCAGGATCATAGTATCAGTCACACATAGAAACGTCAATTAGAATTCTACCAATAGGCAGTTTCTGCCAATTGCGTGTTTAATATGCAAAAACTAGTCATACCAGTGTTGCTAAACACGATCAGTCATCCAGGCCCCGGAGCACAACGCCATCCAATGCCTTCAGTTCATCGATACCGTCCTGAGGAACACTTGTAATGATTGTTAGAATGTCATATCATGCTCAATGGTAGGGGCTGTTGCACTTCTCAATACCAAACATCATCGGGGGAAGACTCCTGGTTTCGGGATACTCTCTTCGTCCAGTATACTTTTCGAGAATTCTAGGCCATGTAAGACAATGCGTTCATACTGAATAGATTTGCAGGAGATAATACTGACTGATACACCTGGTCCCTGGTCTCTTCCCATTTACCAGGGTCTTGCCAAGAAATAGTAAAGCTCTAAATGATATTTAGTATATATTATAAAAACGTGGTGGGGAGGGTGACAGTTCTTACAGACATGTTGTTGTTGTTTCAAGGTTGATGTTGGCTGAGTGGATGATATTGATTTGACTAGTTGAATATGAGATGGGAGCTTGTGTGAGGGTATATATAGTTCGATGAACCCATGCGTAGCTAAATCAATGTCGTCACGGCCAAGGAATATAGCAAGTCTCAATCTCACCTACGTGCCCAAGCGGTGAGTGTATAATGGCATTTGTAAGCAGTTGTGAGACTTTTCATGTAAGATTCAAGCCACGTAAGTGTCATGTCTCACAGCTTCAGCCATTGGGCGGAACAGACGTTAAGAGAAGCTGAAAACGCTATGGTCCTCTTGATATACACTGCGAAGGAAGCGCGTCATAATTATTTTATAAGTACACTAGGTATTTAAGCTAATGCATGGGATAAATATTTTCAACTGACGGCAATACGGTACTGTACATACCTATGATTAACTGTTAGATCGATCACAACAGTCGAAAGTTTCGACTATAATATTACTCTCGCAGATCGTCACTGTACCTATTCCAGTCATATGAGCCCTATTGACGGTATGTGAGACGGTCCGGTGTTTATCGACTTTAAAGTTTGATCTAACTGAAAACCATGGAGATTGCCGTTGATCCCAAGTTGAAAATCAAAGTGGTATCTACTTCCCGCAGCGCCTAGTAGGTAGGTACCTTGGTAATTTGTGTTCGAGAGCGATGTACCAGACAGTCGCAAGAATGATATTAGCAAGAAGGTAGAGGCATATGGACACGTATTCTGAGACATTGGATGTGTGTTTCATGTACTTCTATCACATTATCAAATCCTTTCGTCAAGGCCTGATGCCGATCATTTCTACGTCTAATCAAATAACTGTAAGCTCACGTCTGTGGGTGCGAGGCGCAGATAATCCACAACGGTGCCTCAACAAGGTTGGATTAGCTGCAGGTTTCACATGCGCTACAACTAAACTTTGCCAACATTTCCTTCAAACATGGCGGTGAACAAAGTAAACCAAGAAGAAGAAGATCTCCTACGCCATAATTTAAACATTTTTGGTATTTCGCATAGCATAACGGCCCACTCTCGGTGAAAGGCTAGCGGATGACACGCAGATGATCATGGAAAGATGGTCAGATCTGCAATTGTGGTTTAGACAGTAGTAAAATAGCATATTTATGCTTACATAGATACACCCTGGCTGTTAATCATCCAGTATCTCCTTAACTTCATAATGACTATTCGCATAGAAGAACCACAGGCACACGGTCAGGATACCAATACCACCAAGGACAGCGGACGCATAGTTCATCTGGTCGGCCACCACTGGCAAGTAGTAGGGGAAACAGTAAAAAATGAGAGCAACCGCTGTCCAGGCCAACATGACGAGATTAGCCACGAACCCAAGTCTAGGATACCAGAATGGGCCATGCTGGAAGTTAGACCGGCCATGACTAAGCATAAGAACGACAGGAATACTGTAACTGATATACTGTAGCAAGATCCCTGTTGAAATGAGAGAGTTGAAAGCCAGGTCGGAACCAAGATACAGACATCCAAAAATGGCAGTGCCTGAAGCTGACCAAATCAAAGACCAGATGGGAGTGTGCATTGGCGAAGGTGCAAGCTTGCTGAGGTGACGATGGAGCGGAAAACCAGCTTCTCGACTGATTGTCCAAGCCAGGCGAGACTGCCATGTCTGAATAGACCATACTGCGCCAGCCGTAATGATTAGAACCGGTATCCAGAGACCCACGGCTGCGGCCTTGCTGTCTGTGATGCGATAGAAGAGAGCCAATGCAGAGTTGTCGGCGGCTCCATCAATGCCTGAAACGTTGATCAGGGTCGAAGTAACAACCAAAAGTCCAGAAACAAATCCGACGACAATCGTCCATATCAAAGCCTTGGGGATATCGGTCCTTGGCGAGGGCATCTCCTCAGCAAGATGTGTAGCCACGTCCAAGCACGAAAAACTCCAGTTGGCCCCGTTCATGCCGATAATAAATGCAATGCCCTTCGGCCATCCAGAAATGTTGACCGACGTAGTGAAATAATCTTTGGCTGGCATATGTGTATCGGACATGGCGAAGAGTGTGATGAAGATGGTGAAGATAGTCATGCAGCTGAACAGCAACATAACCTTTGATATCTTGGGAAGAGCGTGCTCGAAGCTAGCTCCAAAGACAGTCAAGATGTTGAGAAGCTGGAATCCGACGAAACCCATCCATCGCTTATACACAAAGTCGGGGTTTAGCAGCGAGATGATGGCGCAGGCACCTGTAGGTACAGACAGACAAGCCGAGGCGCCCGTCGCAACGGCAGCTACCCAACTAATGACTGCCGTGAAGTATGACAAGACCCTACGGTAATTTGGCGGAGCTAGATGATTCGCCCATACGTATTGGCCACCAGGATGGGGTATCGCTGAAGCCAGCTCTGCAAGAGTTGTTGCGGTGGCGAGGCCTACAAGGGTCTGGACCAAGAACCCCCAGAAGAAAAGAGGCGTGCCGCCCATGGGAAGAGCGCTTCCAAGAACTAGAAGCAGACCAACTGCAGTGTTGGTTGTGCCATAGCCGATACCGAGGGCAGATAGGGTCGTGAATGGCTTCACAGTCTGGACTGTAACGTCCCCATGCCGAAGGGACCCAGATGGGGCTGTTTCGCTATCATTGTATTTGTGGTCGGACTTTTCAGGCATCATGGAAAAATGATTTGCCTCTTCGGATGCAGGATGAGATGTACGTGACTCCATTTCGTCAACCATGTCTATGCAGGAATCCGTTACTTGATATTGGAGACTTTTGGGCAATTAATAACCCCAGTTTCAAGTCCCTTATCTCATAAGGGTGAGTCTTGATTTTAAGCCATAGCGAATGCGGAAGTGCGCTGCGACAGTTATTAGTGGTGGTTATCTGAAGCTAGGATGAATCAGGCAAGTATGTGCGAGACAGGACAATCTCAGTTCAATCTAGGCCTCTAGTTAACGTTAGTAGTCTAGACCCTATCACCTGGGGTCTTATCTGGTCGCTAACAGTCTCGTTTCTGGGGAAAGAAAGCGGGGAAACGTCGAGAGGGGGCTGAGGTAGGACCGGACGATTGTTCGACAGATGCCTTCTTGATGGAAGCTTGCTATTCATAACAAGTAAACAAATGAGTTATTCACCAAAAGCGTTTCATCTCAAGTCCAGAAACGGCTGTTTGCGATGTAAATCGAGAAAGGTAAGCCCGGTTTCAATTCCGGGTTATACACGGTAGCTAATCTTGCTAGATCAAATGTGACGAAAAGAAGCCAAGTTGTGGTCGTTGCGAAGCAAGAGAACTTCAATGTCCTGGCTATGCGCTCAATGTGCGATGGTCGAAAAAGCACGAGAAGCGGGTTGGTGGACTCATGTCCCAAGATTCAATGCAGACCGTGCCGCAACAACAACTTCCGGATGATCTGTCAGTATTGAATCGCGTTACTCAACCACTGATTCAAGATGAAGACTCTGAGTCCTGGTTGAACGCACCAAGCCAGTGGGATTCTATATCATCCGCGACTCCCTCTCATGCAGATGTCACTGATGCTACTGTTGTCCTATTGGAGCCCGAGTCAATGGCATCTCCTGACACCAATTGGGAGTGTCCTGACTTGGATGGTATGGCATGGTCTAATATCCCAGACACTCTGCCTTCGCCATTTAGTGCCGTAGAACAGCTGAGTTGTCCTCGGGTCCTACAACCTGAAGGCATATCGGAAACACAACTGCTATCTCCTACATCGTCAGCCCCTTTCCAAATCACAACTTTTTCTCAGCGTCTAACCATGGAACAAGTCCAAGATGTGCCACTCCAGATACTTCACGTTCCCACCGCACTCTCTCAATACTTCTTCTCCGAAGTCATTCCTCTTTATTGTGTTTGGGACAGCAAGTTGAATATTATGCGCAAGATTGCGGAGACCATGTGGCAATCATCTGGCGCTTTGCATCACACTATTCAAAGTATGGCAGCAGCTTGCCTGTCAGACAGTTTCCCTTCTTTATTACCAGTAGCTAGACAAGAACATGGTCGGGCTCTGGTCTTTATCAAAAACAAAACAGCAGTACCGGCCCAAAAACAGGCTATGGCGCTTGCTGCTACTTTCTTGGGCCACACCTCAAGCTGGATCAGTCCAGACAATCTCGCCCCAGATATGTACCAGACAAGCTGGAATATGCTTGACGATATGACGACCGATAATGCAAGTTCGACCACGTCTTTCTTTAATGGTACTATGGACTATTGGGGAATGCTTCTTGCATATCTAACCGATACTCAAAAGTTCAGAAGGTCTGAAAAGGAGTGTCCTTCAGTTCCAACAGGACAAGCCAGACTTTTAGAGCCGCATCCGTATTGCGGTTTATCCAATGGAGTCATTAGAAACCTAAGAGATATCGGAATTCTTATATTCCACTACAGACAACAAATGTCAAAAGTTAGTTTCATAACAGAGGAACACATCGATATTTTCAGGCATTCCCTACGGGAGGCAAGACGTCTGGAACGAGTCCTCTTGGCGCACCGACCGCCGGACGTATCACAGATCAGAGACCCAGGTGATCCGCAAACGCCACTGAAGCATCTAGAACTGATGGACGAGGCTTACCGATGTACCGGTCTTCTGCAGCTTTATCGTGTCTTCCCGGATCTTCTCATTGAGCGCTATGCACCTTGGGATAAGGAGAGCATACTACAGCCTCTACCAGGGACAAAAGTCCCTAGTGTTGAAGAAAGTCAGATGTGGCTTACTGAACTGGCTTTGCATGTTATTTCAATCTTGGAAGATATTCCATTCGAATCTCATACTCGCAGTGCGCAGCCATTCATCATGGTCGCGGTGTCTAGCGAATTGGTACTTAATTCCAAACAAACAACATTGGACCATGGATTTGAGAGTCTTGATCATTTACCGCTTCGTGTTACAAAGGCTCGTAAGTTTCTTGCTTCTAGGCTAGCAGCATATACGCATATCTTGCCCCTGCAGAAGACTCGGGCCATCTCTCAACTCATAAATCACATTTGGGCTGCTCTGGATGCCGGGGAACAACAGGTTTACTGGTTGGATGTGGCATATGAGAAGAAAATGGGCACAATGTTTGGTTAAATAGTATATACAAAACGTTGAAAGAACTATGTTTCCAATAATTTATATCCTTGCTCAAGTTCAAAGTTTTGCTTCTATCGGTTCTGAGGCCAGGTTGGCAAATTTCTCAACTGCAGTCTCAGCTGTAAGCTGGCTCTGAAGCCGATCCCCAGTAATTAGATAGCACTGTGGAAACCAGCCACTAACATCCTCTCCCAACATCATCTTGACGAGGGCTTCACCAGTCAGCCAACATTTATCCATTCCGTATCCATTAAATCCAGCGGCTATCCACTGTCCTGTATCTTCCTCACTACCGGTGACACTGGTAGGGACCTGGCCAACAACTGGTAACCCATCTGCAGTATGGCCCTGAATACCGGACCATATTGATTCGATCTCGGAAACACGCTCAGAGCCCCAGCCCTTGACAAAGAACTTTGGAAGGACTGTTGAAAGGGCTTGTACAGCAGCTTCAGGTACGTATGTATCATCGGCAGTTAAGATATCCGGCATATAGGCTGTTTCATTCCCAATCCAGATTCGTTCAGTCAGAGCATTCTGCTGAAGGTAGTAAAGACCTGTGATGTACAAGCCCGTTCGGATGTCCAGTGTCGGCTTGTGGGAAAGACTCCAGGATTTGGATGCACCCACGTTCGCCAGCTCCGGGCCAGGCTTGTGAACTGACATGGTTCCCCTAAAAGGATATATCCTTCCGGAAAGTTGTGGAAGCAAATGAGATGCATGTCCGTTTGTGCAGTGGATGACCTTCTTGGCCCTGATAGTCCCGCGAGATGTGGTTACTACATATGGATACTCAGCACTTCCAAAGAACTCGATTTTGGTAGCTGGGGTATTAGTCTCGATAGAAAGCCGATCTGGAAATTGTGCCAATAACCGCTGATAAATACCGGTCAAAAGACGGTAGGGCCAGATCGCTCCGGCATCATGTTCGACGGCTCCAGATGCTCCCTTGATATTCCATCTCTGATCATGTTAGTTTAGTTCCAACCAGAAAACATAGCCCTGCATACCTCGGGTACATCATCCGCATTGACTATGCGATGGTATGTGCTACACTCAGGCACGTTCCTCTGAAAGTCTAAAACCGAGTTGCTCGCTGCTGCCCATGTTTCATCGTCTCCAACAGCCATGACCTTTCGGACATCTCTGATCTGGCAATCATCTTGGACCTCCTTGTCCATTGCCTTGACCATATCGATCATATGCTGTATGTTCAATATGCTAAAGCGTGTGATTTGTTTTGCGGCTTCGATTCCGTGCTGTTGAGCTAATGGGCCAAAGGTGTGACCAGCAGCGGTCACGAGATGTCCGCCGTTCCTACCAGTAGCGCCGCTCACAAGTGTACGAGCTTCTAACACTGTGACATGAGAATCCTGGGTAGCGCCGTGCTCTAGCAAGGTCTTGGTGACACTGCATCCTGTGATCCCAGACCCGATAACAACAAAATCGGTATGCTCTGGAAGGTCCAAAGACTGGATGGATGACATTGCGGGATGGACTGGAACCTGCCACGCGGATATCGTAGGATTTGGACGTGGTAAGCCAGGATCTTTCAGGATTGCGCTTGACACCTTTCCCAGGAATTGAGCCATTGAAGAGCCTACAAACACCAAGAGTCTTAGCGTTTATCTGATAAGCGATCTTGTTAACTCACTGTATTGCACGCCATCGGTATCAGAAGTTGTTACTGTTGCTGTCATTTTGTCAGATTTAGTGCCCGAACGCATATGCAGTGTAAGGAAGTCCCGTTGCTGCAAACAAAAACGATAAGCAGGATAAAAAGTGCCCAGCGGCTTATCAAAACAACGCAACTTATCGGAGCGACCAGAACTGGCAAGGTGAGCCTTTCTCTCAACTCTCTTGTAGATTTGATAAGTACCCTTTCGCTTCTACATTCTCCCTCTGGAAAGAACATGCGATAGTGAGCAAGTTGTAGATAGCGGGGAAGTCCGTAGTAAGTAAACTTGGCGACCTAGTCCGATTAGGCAAGTCTATGCGACAGAAATTAACCTGCGTTCCAGCTCACCCCGCCTACCCCTCTAGAATACCGAGGTTTACTATCAGAGATGCTTTTATATCCTCTTAAGTCCAATCAGCGATACGCAAGGGTTACGATCATCGGTTGTTGAGGTCTGAAGTTAAAGTCCACTATTATCTCCTGATCATGACGATATACGTAACAGACCTCAAGGAGAAGGATATCCCTGGAGCAGTGAAAGCTGTGCAGTAAGTCATTTCGATATAAATGATGAAATACCGACTGGGCCTGGTCCCTCTGTATTGAAATATCAGTCTGTATTTTTCTACCATTGTTCACATAGCTAATTGTTATAGAGAAGCGTTCGCAGGAGACCCGTACAATGAATGGGTTTATGATCACAAGAATGTAAGTAGTATTATATTCGGAATCTACCTGTGCACATCTGGCTATCGTGATTCATATTCCACATTCGGGAGTAGAATCATGTAAGCTAACGACTGGCACTTAGTTTAACCCCCAAAGAAATTCAGTATCACTTGGTATTCGAATGAGATGGGGCATGCGCAATGGCATCTTCCATGTCGCAAAAGAAGAGGGCAGCGACAAAGTACTTGGTGTTGCCATGTGGTTACGTCCACAGCCAGCGAATCAACCTCCTACGTGGAATGACTGGCTTGAGAGTTGGCGACTCTACTTTGGGCAAGTCTGGATGAACCTGATCTATGGACGGGGAGGACTCAACGTTACGGTAAGTAGCTGCTTGTACCAAAATAGGCAATCGCACTCTCTGACAGAATTTACAGAGATACTACATCTGGAAGGACGCACAAGCAAAAGCTCAATCAGACGTTTGGACGGACCCTCGAGGATACTACTTTCTAAACATCATGGTTGTTTTACCAGAGGCTCAAGGGAAGGGTGTTGGGGCGAAGATGATGAAGGTCGTGACTGAGCAGGCCGATGCCGAAGACATGAAGTGTTATCTTGAATCGAGTCGAGATAAACCGAATGTTTCTATATACGGTCGCTTTGGGTTCAAGTTACAGAAAGAAATGATCTGTGATGATGACGGGGATGCCATCAAACTATTTACAATGATCAGAGAACCTCATGCGGAACCCAGCGATGGGAGATGAGAGGTTTGAACTATTCGATTAGATGTTGCCTATAGAAGCCCCATACATAATTTTCATCAGATCCTTGGATTTGTAAGAGAATAATTTTAAACATTATTAACAAGAAGACAAAAGGTCTGCGGGCACTGAGTGCCACCTACAACATCATGAACCAAGTCAGACTATATAAAATAGCAGTTGCCTGTTCAATTCCTTGATGGAACTCAATAGCTCCTGAGATATCAACCAAGTTTTTGGTTCGTAAGAGGGTACCACATGAGTCGCAACAACCTACTCGCCCAATTGTCTGGGGTTGTTACTTTACCTCATTGCTAATTGAAGAGCGTCTCTTTGGAACTGTTCATTAGTCTCGCAACCCGAACTTTTGCAGGTTGCTTGTTCATCGTCTTACAGACAAATTTGTTACGACATTTAGCTAGATAACACAGCGCATCTCGTGGTTTCAAGGCATGGAACAATGGTCACAACAGTTAAAAAACAGGCAGGTTTCTTCGTAAGTAATCTTCAGTCTTGGAAATACATATTTTACTATTCTCCATACTCCGAGGCCAATACCGTTGAAACTCCATAGTCGTATTGTTCACCACGCCAAAACTTCCTGAAGTCCTCCACAAGACAAACTCGAACAAAGCTCCTCGTCTTCCATATTCTTCTTCGCCCCCTCAGTATCAGGCAACTTCTGTCGAGCGGGCCAGATCTGTCTTCCAGCCTCCTTCTCAAGCTTGACATGGGCATGAATGGCGTCTCGATGTCCATCCTGGAATGATAGAGGGCCATGTTCAAGTCGAGGATGGAGCTCGCCACTGATGAAAACGCCAGCTTCCAGGTTTCGTTGTGCGCCAATACAAAGATCTTTATCCTCAGAGACCACTCGGCGATACATATCTGCAGCCAGATGGAAGTCTTCGTCGGAGGACTTACTGTTGCGGAAGATCTGGTAGTGCATTGATGAGTGGGTTGCTGATGTCGGCACAAAGCGTTGGATCATCATGAAATGAGGTCTATGTAGAGTTAGAAGAGTTTGCAGACCTAAAGGGTAAATATAAACTTACAGAACGACTACCGAGGCGTTGGGGTAGAAATACGTGCTTGCGAGTTGAAGACCGGCCTTCTTCTGTTCCTCTGTCTGAATACTCGAGTGTTTGATCCATGCCTTGTCGGTATCACACTTCATCTTTCCAAGATCGGCAAGGGTCGGTAAATCGGGATGTGTTGTTGGACAGTGATAGCACTCGTTAAAATTGTCTGCGAGAATCTTCCAGTTGTAGTTGCCTTCCATGCCATACTCGTTGTCGAGAACATAGTCCTCAAATTTAACCTTATCCAGTCTCTGCTGCTGGTCGATCCCGTCGAAATAGTTTGTCCAAGGCTCTGGGTTGTCGGAGCTGTCAAGGTTGACCCAGACGAAGCCATAAGCATCGAGTTTGAGGTGGATCTTGAAAAGGCCGTTCTGACTCTTGTCAAATCCGTCAAGCACATCGTAGTTGGGAGCCTTTGCAAGGTTGCCGCTCAGACCGTAAGACCAGCCGTGATATTTGCAGGCAAAGATTGATGAGTTTCCTGAAGTTCCACCCTGGACAACTGGGAAGGCTCGGTGGCGACAGACGTTATGGAAGGCATTCAAGTTACCCTTTCGATCACGAGCGACGACAAACTCGTATCCTGTCGTGTTGAACTTGAGCCAGTCACCAGCCTTGGTGAGCCTGTTCTGGTGTGTGACGAGAAGCCATTTCTTGGAGAAGATGGCACGCCTTTCGAGCTCAAACATCTCTGGAGAGGTGTACCATGTCGAAGGAAGAGCACGGACGGGCGTTCTGTGGCTTTCCTCCGTGAAGTTGTCACTTTCGATGTGGAGCTTGATCTTGTTCATTGTGGATGCTGGTATGTCTTGTTGATAATTCCTTTTCTCGAGTAAAAGACCAAAGTAGAAAGTACTGGTGAGCTAGAGAACTTTATCTCAGCAGTTGGGATGGAATGGTAGGAGATTCTTATAGACAGCGGCTCGCTTCCTTGCACCGCTCAGCTGATCAAGCCATGAGTTGAATGCCGTCTCCTAGACCAACCACCTACCTTCGGATATCAATTCCAGGAGATTCCATTCCGTATCTCGGACTAATTTGAGGCCAGTGTCGTTGATGGTGTGAGGAAGAGCTTGTCAACGAGGTCGTGTGACAGAGGATCAGCGAAAGATCAAAAAGACAAAGAACGGGGTCACGACACTAATCGCAATTGTCCAATTGGCCGTACCTACATAGTGTGCAGCCATCAAACATGGGGTTGGCATATGCGAGCGAGGGGTTCAGTACGCCACTGACTTATCATTGTTCGGTCATATTGGGTTTAGACTCGCGTTCTCGAGGCCCACGAGCCGCAACAGGAAATAAACGAGACTGATTAATGTTGTGATTGGTTAACCCCGCACACTCGGGTTCTGAAGCCGAGAACCAGACTCACCAGGGACTAGAACCCGATGAAGCCGAGATCGGTCTGGCAAGAGAAGGGCTGTGATGCGTTGGTATCTTGAGCTTATCGATGACATGGGCTTTTCCTGAATCGGTAAATGGAGGGCAGACTGTGCATATGGAAAGATATCGTGGCATTCTTTTGACGAGAGGAGAGTTTGGGCCCACTGAGGTTGGTGACCATGTGCTTCGGGTCGTCGGGTTCACAAGACGACGAGAACGGGCCCTATGCCGTTATGTCCGTATTGAAAAAGACGGGGTGCCACGATATTGGACATATCTATCCTCTCTATTTGATACTGGATTTTCAGACCCCGGTGTAGATGGTTCAAGTGCCGATGTTCCTGCAGCCTGCTCGGTGAGCGGTGTCAGAAGAGGAACTAAGTTTGTGGATGGGTGTGCCGAAAAGGACTGGACTTGGCCATGTCATCTTGGCATCAGTCAACAACTACCACGGCATCATACATTTGAAGTGTAGATGATACAAGGGAAAACAGTAAATTCTACCCTCGTCCAGATCATCATTGCCAGCTATACCGCATCCGAGTCTTTTTAGCCTTTCCTTGTCCATCCACTGTGATCCGACGATCCCGTCCATCGGGAGTATAGCCGATGAAGCATACCTTATCTCTTTGGATCCCATAGCAACAGTAAACGCGTTTCTCGTTTCATATCAGGTTTCAAAGCCGCCACAACCGAAATAGAGACTTCTCATTAAGTTATCGGTCAATCCCCAATACCTTATATCAGCCCAAATACAGTTCATCTTGGCATCGCGTGAGACTGTTAAACCAGTCACGCGTAGCTCCGAGCTAATCCATAGGTCAAGCCACAGTTACGAGTAACAAGCTTCCGAGCCAACGGGAGGGGAACGCTGATAAGGGGTTTTGTCGGTAGTTGTTACTGGTGGCGTTGAACCCATGATCAGTTTAGAAAGATAAGATGACAGGGCTTGCCCATCAAACGCATCCCTGCCTTATCTCCCGCAATCTTTAGAATGTTGTCGCTCAGCTAGTAGTTCAATATTTTGCTGGGACAACACAGAATGCACTTCGATAAGTGTTTTACTTTGCCATCCTGAGGTCCATAATGCCCTGTCATTCTGTCCTGGTCGACAGCCTGAAACACCAACTCCCGAAAACTCCAGTCAAAGATGAGAGCATCACATCTTATCGGAGGGGATGATGTTCAAATCATACAGGGGTAGCGAAAACGCGCCTAAAGCTTGGGAGGTAGCTGTATCCAGATCCCCATGATACCTCTGTTTCTTATCTGGACGTCATGATACGCTCAATATTAAGAATTCATGGGGGCTTGTCATTGGCTTTCGAGCCGCCCTAGACCAGCTTCCTAGGTACCCTTTGATTGGACTCTATACAACCGACGTACATCCATTACTCTGCCACTACAGGGGGCTATCCTGATTATTGTTGCCAATTTGCACCCTTTCCTTGAGTCAAGATTGCTCGAGATGTATAGACATATTTCGTCTCTGTCATGGATGGGGTTAACTCAGTCCCAGCCTGCACTTCAAATGTCACAATTTTGCTTTGCCGGCACCTACGCAATGGTAGTACTTCTATATATATATTGTTGATGAAGAGTATTGTATGAACTCATGAAATCTTGCAGTGCGTACACATCACAGGAGCATTTCTTAGTTCTGTAAAGGGCTAATATCGCTAAACACGCTACTTCTTGCAAGTTGACCAAGCGGCCAGAAGTACAGAACACTCCTATCTGTATCTGCGCGCCACTCAATCTCGCGAGTTGGTACGATATAAATGGTTTGGACGTCAAGAACGAAAAGAACTTCATTCTCGTCATCGTGGTTCTAGAAGCATATGCTTTGACGCAGGATCCTGAACACGCTACTTGGCACATCTAGGTATAGCACTGCGCAGTCTACACTGTCACGCGGTTGCAAACGGTCTCATGTCTATAAATTTATTGAAACATTATTCTGATTTGCGTCTTGCTATTGACTAGACGTGATACTATGTGTCACAAACACACTCTTTCCATCACTATTACGCTCTACGTCGGCAAGCTCTGTCGAATTGCCAGCACGAATCTCAGTTACCAATCCAATTTCGTCATCTCTTACTCCCCATTTTTGGTAAGCTGACGGTGGATGCCGTGTTCGCTGTGTGCCATTGTTGGCTGTTCCGTGGGCGTAGTCGCTAGATGGCCCTGACGATTGTCCAGGTGTTTTGCCACGTGAGATGAACCTTCGAAGACCGGGAAGGCAAACGACTATGACGGCTGTGCTCATCTCTGCAGTAGATAGGATATCTGTTGATCGGTTAGGTCGGGAAAGTGTCAGATTTGTTAGGGTGAAACATACTGCCAGACTCGTCTTCGAGTTCGAAATCCGTCGCATTATATGCGATGAATCGTGAAAGACTAACTAATAGGGTGATGGCACCCAGAGAAAACACACCAACAAGGGCAAGCTTCTGCTCCTTGCGAAGTGCAATGTGCTTAAGAAGGAAGAAGGGATATAGAAAAGCGACCAAATCTGTAGACCAGTTCAGAACCCATTGAATGACAAAAGCAGCATACGAGTTCCATGTCGATTTGAGTTGGTTTGGGATAGACCTGTAATAGTTAGTTGGCAGTTATGAAGTATATTTGGGAGGTAAGCCGTACCAATTGTCGGTGATGGGCTGACATATGAAGGTGTCAGTAAGAACTGTCGCGGTAAGACAGCAACCCAGATAGATGGAAACTGCCATCAGCGCATTCTTAAGACGTCCCGAGATCCTTGGTATCAAATTCCAGTAAAACAAGGTGATGGAGATTTTGGGGAGGTAGATTCCAATGTCGAAGAAGTACTGCGCCACAAAGACGATCTACGAGGCAAGTGAATGTTAGTTCCTTGGCTCGTCTTGGCGGATAAAGGATATGCGTACCTTGAGGTATTCCACCGAATCGACGAGAAGCTCTTCGGTATACGCAGGGTTATCGATGAGGATTCGAAGGGCCAATGTCGAGCAGATGAACCATCCCAGTGTAAATATCCATCCCGCCCAGGCAAATAGATCGGTCGGCGTGAAGATGGATTGGTGGTTAAGGACGCGCGCCCAGCCCCGGAGGAGAAGGACGGACAAAGTCAAGACAAGAAGAATTGCCTGGATAGCCTGGATTCTGTCAGCAAAAATGGTTGATAGGTTGAGGGATTTAGTGTAAACGTACAATTGAAGCATTGGTGCTAACCATGTTGAAGGCTTTCAACAAGGAGGATAGCCCTCCCCACCTTGGAATGAAGAAACGACCGTGAACAACAACGACAAGAGACAATACAAGGAATGGTTACATTTGGGGAAACATGGTAGATAAAAAGAAAAGTCGCAAACATTGGACAGGGGGAACGAAGATCGCGCCTGGGGGACACAGTTATTGAATGAATGATCAGGGAACCCCGGGTGATTAAAGTTTTTGTTGGTCGATATCACTAACCAGAAGGATTTCTAGTGCTCGATAGTCTGTAACAAGATGAGCTGTAGTCGCCGCTAGCTTCGCTTTAATTGATCTTTTGGGGAAGGTCGCAGGCTCGAGTGGCAGTTGGAAAAAGAAGCTTACTAGGTGGATTTAGGGGGTTACTTGGCCTAATTGAGGAGTTGTTGGTCGAGATGCGCGGAAGTCTTCCATCATCCTGGTTCTATCCACATGTTATGGTAGCGTGGTAGCACGGTATCAATAAGTAGCTAGCTAGGTAGCTGTATTGGGATTCATTACGGATACTTGTTCATTGGGAATATTGGAGGGCTGAATCTAAAGAGATTGCATGCATGCCATGCCATGCCATCGCATCGATCCGGTTAATGAATTTTTGCAAGGTTAAATCACTTTAACCGTCAATCAACAGGAATGTTTCCAGACGTCAACCACGTGTTGCCAACCTTTAGCTAGCTGAAGACAATGCTTGATCCTCGGCCGCTAACAAAAGCCTTCAGCTAAGGACCCAAGCCGTCCACTCATCATCGCTGTGGCTCATTGTGTTTTCCGTGTCTTCAGCCGTTTCTGGGCACTGGCACCGGCGCCAGGCTAAGAGGCACTGATTACCGACACTATTGCGCGCATCATTTTTCTCGCTTCGAGAAGGACGGAATTTAGACTGACTGTTTAGAGTTGATATCCACAAAGGAACCTTATTAAATTGTTACAAACGTCTTATTGGATCACAAGGCGTTCCCTCCACGCTTGCCGACAGATCAGTCTCGGCCCGTAGACTTCCTTGGGATAATCCACGCGCGTGTGGCCGGACCTGTGAGTTTTGATTTGTGCTTTTTCTTAACGAAGCGTGGTTTTTATTAGACTTTTGACATTTCTGCACTAGAAACTTGCAACGATTATTAGACATGGCTAGTCAAGTACTAACCAACCTTACTCGTCTTCCTTTGCCATCTTTATGCGGTAATTAGTACGTCTTCAACTTGAAACACCTTCATGCCAATGTTGACCAAAAGGCGCGAAGGATCGGCGGGATGCAATCCAGTGTGTTCCGCCATGGGGCGGGCATTGACGATCTCCCTCGCCATGTCGCAACTAGTAGACTGTGGAACTAGGGACAGATTCCCAATCCTACAGCACAATCTATTCAATTTAGCCGTCCAAGTTGACGCTGTAGGTGGCCGGGGCCACAACATTTGCGATTGGTGCAGAGTCTCTAGGGTGTTTCTCAATCCCCTAAGTTCCCGTGGGCGGAAATGAAAGAAGCATATGCGGTGCATCCTCCGTTTTACCATTGCATGGATCGCTTCGGGAAGCAAACCCACAATGAACTGGTCCCTCTGCGTATTGTGCATAAGGAGAGCCCTGGACAACTGTGTAACCATGTCTTTCTCCAATGATGTCGGTTTTGCGTCGGGAATTATTCAAAGACATCTCTTACTTGTCACAATTTTTAGATTGCCGATCTTGATGGACGACCAACCCTGATAAATTGCATTGCTCGACTCATCCTTATCTGGCATTGAAAGCAACACGAATCATCTAGTAAACCGACTTGACCTTCCCATCGAGGACATCTCCGATAAAATCTTCCAGACTTTGACCTTTGAGAGAAGGGTACAAATCTTTAGCAAGGACATATCCAAGATACACAGCATTCTCAGCTGTGTTGTCGCCCCGAACGCCCCAAGACATCCAATAATCCAGAATTGCTCTCTGTTGCAGCAACTCATCGGGGTTCTCCAACTGTGTCAGTTGAGCTTCGATCTTTTCCTTGGACATCTGCAATAATACTATTAGCTTCTGTCTCCTCTGTTGGAGATGTATTGAGGTTATATTACCTCTGTGCGCTCTGGCTTTTCACCAGTAACCTTCTCGACCAGTTGAAAAATCTCGTTCTGCGTCTTCGACTCTGTGTATGCAAAGACCTTTTTGTTGATGGTACGGCCATCGTTAATTATAACGGCAACGTATCTTCCGATGTCATTCAGGTTGACCAGAGCTGATGTGTTGTTCCCACCGCCGATAATATTGTTGTTTGCGGATGTGAGGTGCCCGTCGAATTTTCCAGAAGGGACGGCAGGGAGTGTGATCTGATACCACCAGCCGACGTCAATTACTGTGTATGGAAGATAGATACGCTGAATGTGATCCAGGATCTCTTCTTTCTGCAAAGTGACAATTATTAGTACAAGTACAGATGGCTTGTCTAAGACTTACATTATCACGGGCCTTCATAACACCTCGAGGCGCAATGGTAGCAAAGAAGCAAGGTACATATCGCTTGACTCCAGCTGCCTTGGCTGCTGTCGAGAGAGGAATCTCGTCATGGAGTGCCTGGTAATAGATGGCCGAGATGACTACATCGATGCCTTTCAAGGCAGCCACGAGTTCGTCCTGGTTACCTTCGAGGTCAATGGCAATTACTTTGACGCCTTTCTCCTTCAAAGCAATGGTCGCTGGCTTCTTGATCGAGTTTGGTCGCACCAAAGCTGTAATATCCTATTGGCCGTCAGTTATCACATCAACCAAAAAGGACTTATTCGGGCGGCATAGACCTACAAACTGGGTCTCAGACTCCAAGAGGCCATTGACGATGGATCCTCCAGTAGCGCCAGTGGCTCCAACGATTGCAACTTTCATTTTCGTATGATTATTTTGTTTTTGATGGATTCAGTCCAGAAGGTTGAAGAAATGAAGATTAATTAGTCAATTTAAACTCCGCAAACTCCGCAATACAACTGCCGTTTTGCCTCCACTCCCTGGCAATTGTTACGCGGGCTTCATTTTAGTGGACGATTTAGGTGAGGGGAATTACGGTAATTGTCGGTTGCCACGGACTTAGCGTGACTCGGCCCCGACGATTCGACGCCAAGCTTGTTCTTCTAAACAGCTCACCAAAAGATGAGACATGTTGTCGATATTTCTTTAGATGGACTAGAGCAGCACAAAGGGTCTGTAAGTTCATGTCCTGATCGATGATTGGTGGGGACGTGACATCGAATATAGTACCAAATCTAAACACCCATCATATATGTATGTTCTGAATACCCAGGCCTTATACAATGGGTTATAATGAATCTTCTGGATCCTTGATACGGAGCACTACCATGACTCCAGTGATATATAGTTTGATATGACACAAGACAAAAGCTTCAATGGTATGATCTCAGCAGGCGGTTCCAGAAGCGGGCCCTAATTTTAGTCGTCTCGGTGAACATCGCCAAGTCTTTCGACAAGAGTCGGCAAGTAAAACATGTCGCGTATTGCAACACCAATTTGTCTCAAGCACATATGCCTTACTTGCTATAATACTAATCTCGGTCATACGACCAGCAAGATTTCATCAAACATCAAGCCATATCGGTTCTACAACGACATCAATGCATCACGAGGTCCAATCTCAACAATCGCAGTCCTCGGTGAGTCCGTTTTCCCGTGTGAGTCGGCAATGACCTAAGATTCTCCCTAAACCAGATTGGCAATCATACCACTTCAATTGGCGCGTGAGTAAATGTAGATTGGCGATTGCAGGTTTGGAATTAAACGTGCAGCGTGAATCCCACAGAGAGCTGGGGTAATAATGCCCAAGATGGATGGTTCGCGAAAACTCGGAGAGAAATGGACTGATTTCCGACTTATTCTCGCAGCATCAAAAGGGTTACTGCGTACATAATGATTGATATCAGCTGTTCTTGACATCGATATGTCTCAGAGATTATAGTATTGCTCAGGACATGGGAATGGTAGATGGTAAATGTCGATCAATGAACAAGTGAGTTGATTGACTGCGAAGTAGATCTGAGGCGCTCGGGTAGATTGGTTGAAACAAATCCGTATCTCTAGATAATATTGCTTCACAACAACGTCATTCTCGGTCTCACAAATCGAGTGATTCTATTTCCCCCACGTCCCAATCTCAAACACTCATCAGTGTCTCGTTTGTTACAGTTGGCAGTGCATTGGAGTATCAGCAGATTGGATACGCAGATGACTTTGGGAGTTGGAGAAAGCAGACCATGACCCCACAAGTTCCACGCCACTTCATCAGGGGGCTGGCACCACTGTCAGATATGCCCTGGAAATGGTGGTCTGACTTGGCGCTGCCTCACTACAACGGAGCGAGCCGACTAAGACGACGTAGAATTGATGATGGAACAGAGAATTAAACACTTTTCATTTTTCCGTATAGGAACAAATTGATATAAGACAATGAGAGAATCATCTTATCCAAGGTCATTATCATTCACTCATCAGCATTCATTCAATCCATCACATCTGTCAACTCTCACAAGTCCAACACCAAATACCAACCAACACAGCTATCATCATGACAACCAACTCTTTCGGCGGAGCTCTTCCTCGCTTTGACTTCCCTGCCCGACCACAACCCGCCATATCTCGCATTGCGCGCATCAACAAAGCTCTCCCAGTAGTCTTGTTTGCAGCTACAGCAGCTGGTAAGCCATTCACATACAGCCCAACCATGTTTCCTACTAATTATCCTTCAGCACTGGCTATCAAGACAAGACAAAATCTCGATGCACCCATCACTACATCGATGTTGTTTGCGCGTCCACAGAACTTGGTGCCTCAAGGACAACAGATAAGCATGGACAAGAGGAACGGCGATGTGGGACTGAAGCCAAACCAATAAGATTAAACATTGTGGTCGGCCATAGGATTGGGAAGCAGAAGGAAGCGATTTACACAACTTTTAGCTGTTCAGGTACGAGATTAGGGCTGGTCCCAATACATGGTATCTTATTTTTTCACTCCTGGTTTTGTCCAACACGTATCTTGAACGCGGAAGCATCATGAGACTAGAACCCTTCTAGAACATGTGCCCGGTGCTCTAGGTAGCATTGATCTCGGGTTCCATATTAAGTAAAAGATGTGATGTATCTCATTTGGGCACTTATTCAAGGATGCCTGTGCAGAGCGTGAATAGGATAGGATCAGTGGCACTGGGTCTATGTCCAGTGGATGTGATAAGATAAGACACAATACACAGAGATAAGACATGAAGTAACTTCGCACCAGCCAGGCAGGCATACAATACTTACCCTGTAGACACCACAAGATGATCAGAAAACAGTAGAACAGGGCCGGAAAGAATTAAAAGAGATCTCGTCATATGAACGGTGGATATTTTGTTTATTCAATATAGCTCTCTATATAGATTAATATTGCGGATATGAAAGTTTTGTGTCTGTATGTAGTTTATGAATATGATCTGCGCCAGTTACCCAAAACTCCTCAAGTGGCTCAACGGTAAACTAACAAACTACATCCGAAGCAATAGTGTATACTTTAAACTATCTGTTGGTGCCACTATGTGTCATGTATCTTTTATCTTTTCACACTGGCCTGGTGCCAGTTGGTCAAGGACCCGAATGCTCTAGGTAGAGTTAGTCTGGATCGGCCCCGGCTATTCTATCTTCCGATACCGAAATCCTTGTCGGCGCGCTCATCATTTTCTCTTTTCCGTCACTCCCAAGAAGTCCATGACGTCACGAAGCGTTCCCCAACTTTTGCAACAATGACATTCTCGCTCACGACAAAAATACTGCTCGTCAGCCTCGTTTGCCTCCTCTTCGCAGACCGAGTGTCAGCCTTTGGCGCTGGTGAAGTGGCGGGAACTAGCTCCTTCAACGGTTACGTCTGGCGACATGGCGACATCGCAGAGGCACTGCGGTATTTGCCTGCGAGCTTCCTCACCCATTATCGCTTTACCGCTCTGGAACGGCGACAGATATACTTTGGGAACTGGTTGAGGGACTTTTCGCAGATCATCGATACCACAGGTCTCGAAACTGTCCCCGAGCCTGTGCTGAGAGCCATTGTCAGCATTTTGGGTTTCATGGAATTTGGGTTTGCGACCGACGAATTTGACGTCACGCGTGAGAGGCTGGGATGCTACACACATGTCGAACACATCGACAACCCGAAAGGATACCCCGACAATGCCAAAGACGTCGATGAGAGGCTTCGGGGGCCTGTCGATCCCAGAGAACTTGAGTTCGACCCCAAGACGGGCATGAAAAATTACATCGCAAACTCTGGACACGGCTGGGATACATCAGCTGATTACGTCACGCGCCAACTCCGTGAATGCATCCGGCTCGGCCGGGATAAAGACCCCAAGTCCAAGAAGGAAGCCTTTATTCATCTCGGTGCAGCGCTGCACACGCTTGAAGATTTCTCAGCCCATAGCAACTTTACCGAACTATGTCTCCAGGACCTTGGCGAGTCGGATGTTTTTGCTTTCGTCGGAGATGCGTGTCGCGTCCAGACACCGGGATGGAGGGGACGAATGGTTCCGCCTATTGTGACAGGAACATTTGGAATGCTTGACATCTTCCACAGTCTTCTGGGCGAAGCTGATGATATGGCTGTTCTGCAATGTAAGGGTTCCTTGGAGAACCTGGAGAATGTACGATCACACTTTTCTTTCCAAGTAAACATACTAACTTTCGTAGGAGATGAACATCGGAGAGATCGCGTTCCAGCACTTGTACGACATCCTCAAAGCTGCTATCGAAGCTCTCAGCAAGCTTGCCTCCAACACTACAATCCACGATCCTATCCTACAGCAACTCGAAAGCGTCGGTGTGCTATTCGAAAAGGCAGAAGAATCCAAGAATAGTAGCACAACAGCCGAAAGTAGTCTCGACGCGAACAATCTCTGGCAGACCATCGAGCCTATTTTCTATCTTCACGATCGTATCAAGAAGTGGATCCAAGAGCGAACCGAGACACACGACGATGAACCGCTGTCCGAGGATTCAGGCACGCAGCTGCTGGGAAAATATACAGATCAGCTTGTATTCAAGTACCTGAGTCTCATGATCGAGAGTTCTATCATGCAGCTGCGCAATGCCCTCAAGGCAGCCAAGGAACGTGTCGACGCGGAAGCTGCGAAATCCACTTCCGCCGAAGTTTACCTTGATGGCGAGGGATCGGATCCAAGCCACTCGGACATTTCGAAAGACCATTTCAGCAACGTTCTCAACCAGCCGGCCGGACTTGTATCAACTGTCACTACCAACTGGACGACTCAGCAGGTTGTGAAATGCTGGGACGATCCCTTCCGCGACGAAGAAGAAACCATTCGCCAGATCTTGACTATCATGCATCACCCTGCCTTTCCAGGTCGCCACAAAACACCCATCCAGAAGTACATGTTCACCGCGGTCGAGGAGTGGTGGAATCACAACACTGCTTCAGAAAAGGAGACAATCCGGGGTATGCTCACCAAGGAAAGTGTCCGTAACCGGCAACACGAAAACCACACCCTGACACTCAAAGACCTGGAGGGAAAAAGAAAGGGAGTTGCTGAGTTTCCTGGTTCCCGACCCAAGATCAGGCAGAAGCCTGCCAAACCGTCGCCTTTGACATGGGCTGTAAGCACGGCCAAGACTGATGCCAAATGGATGCTTGGCGCTTTGAAGAGAGGCGTAAGGGATCCCGTTGGAGCAGTTTGCTTCATAGGGGGTGGCGTATATATGCTTTTCGTTCAGATATTCTTGATCATCACAGGTGTTTTTGGGCTTTGGAAGGCGAAAAAGGACTAATTGAAGTAGAGACGATACCCTGATAGATGAGAGGTATATATTTTGTTTGTGTTATGTGAGGCGTTTGGAGGATCAATCTGGCAGGAGACGACTACACGATTTGTTGCACTGCACCACAGCCTATCTACTATACTAATATAGTCAAGGCTTCCATTCCATTTCAAGATATCAGAAAATCACACAATCTGTATGATGTTGTCGATCGTCGCTGGTACGTTGGCATCTCGAGAAAGTCCATATGAGTGCAGCCCCACGAGATCTTCCAGTCTAGAATCGACGGATTTATGTAAGAACGGCATGTCAGCTTTAGCAGCTCTACTCCAGACACCTCCTGAAATAACTTGGCAGATCATGATTACTTCAGCGGAGAAGAGGTCGTCTATATGTCGCGGTGGTATCAATGGGCCAAACAAGCATGATTAATTGTGAATGTTATTGAAGAGTAACTACTACAAAGGCTCCAACAACTGACCTAGCCCCCTCCCAGTTGACCATAGACAACCCCTATGTGGGAGCTTGTTTGCTGTCACTTATGCGAGAGCCAATAGTTTAGCAAGAGCAAGCCTTGCCCTTGAAACATAGTTCCCACCAGTCAGTCAGTCTTACACGCGCTTAGTGTCTGGAGCACTTGCGCTCGATGTGGTGCCACTTCTCGCCCTGGGGACAAGCGCAGGTCTTGTGCTTCTTGAGAAAGTCCTTACCGCTGTCGTGGCAGATGCACTCGTTCTTGGCGTCATCGTAGTAAGCTTCTCTGCCGCAGTGGTGAAGGATGCTTCTCAAGGAGATGTGCTTCTTGCACTTCTTGTGCTTCCTCTCGAAGATCTCTGCTTTGTTGTGGCAGACGCATTCCTTCTTCTCCTCGCTGTAAGATGCGTGCTTGCCGCAGTGGTCGTGGTCTTTGTGCTTCTTGGGGCTGCGCTCTTCGATGACATCTCGCTCTGACTTGTGTCCTTTGCCATCCTTGGACTTTTTCTCATCGTCGCTCTTCTTATCATCCTTGGCCTTCTTGCACTTCTTGTGGTGCTTCTCGAAAATCTCAGAGCTGTCGTGACAAACGCACTCCTTCTTTTCCTCGCTGTAAGAAGCATGCTTTCCACAGTGGTGACTGATCTTGTGCTTCTTGGGACTACGCTCTTCGATAACGTCTCTCTCTGCCTTGTGCTTCTTGTCTTCCTTCTCTTTCTTGCACTTCTTATGCTTCTTGTGGTAGGTCTCCCCACTGACATGGCAGACACATTCCTTCTTTTCCTCGTTGTAGGAAGCATGTTTGCCACAGTCGTGATGGTCATGATGCTTGCTGCGCTCCACAAGACTTCCAGGTTCAGCCACAGGGTTGGGAATGGCAGCCACAGAGGTCATGGCAAGGATAGCGCCAAGAAACAGTTTGTTGAAGAGCATGATGAAGACTTGTTGTGCTGGTTTGTGTGTATAAAAGAGTAAGCTGATGAATTGAGAATGAGATGAGTGCTGATATTCTGTAAATCGAAGGATGCAAAGAGATGTATAAATAAGAATATAGACCAGTAGAGTCTTGAGGTATAATGCCCTGCTAATAATGGAAACACTGCAATTTTAGCCTCAATAGAGTAGTCATTGTTGTCCCTGAGTACATTCCATCTTTTTTTCCAGCATGGCCCTTGAGGACTTTCGTGATACTTTCCGACTCGGAATTCGGACGTGGTCTAGACCGTTGATCAACGGGTGTCGCGGTCGGTAGATCGGCAACTAGTCAATTTCTCCCATATTCTGTCCCTGCTCCTCGTATCCGGACCCCAAGCCTCGGCACTGTAACCAGATGTGTCAAGTGACTTGAGACAATGGTGTTGGATATAGTAGGTACCGACTTGTTCAGCCGCTGGCAATGCATCTGACAAAAGTCCCTCGACTGAGTTATGGAAGAGCTCGGATATCACGAAATCCGAGGCTGCGGAGATCCCAAAATTCCATGTATTGAGAAGTTAAATCCTAGCAATATGCTCCAAGGTCTACATTTTCTTAGGAGCAAAGAATACGAAGGTTGACGCGGCTTGTGGCTGTGTACTAGACTCTAGTTTCCCTTACAGCTATGGCTAGCCGCGACTCATCTCAGGCTGATCTATGATGAATTTACCAAGGTATCAGAAACGTTGGGCGCTCAACGCACAGGAAACGAAATTAGCAAGTCAGTTCATGTTATTCAGGCCATGATTATGGGTCATTCAGTTTTGTGCCTTACAACTGACAGGTAATGCAATGACAATTGATGGTTTTGGGGCGATTTCTGAAGTCTAACACTTCAAGGACAATAACTCTGTGATAAGGTAGCGCAGGAACGGCTACAGGGACATCTGTCGAGCATCCAGACTACCGGACCGATGGGCATGGCTGGTACGGTCCACCCAATCAGAGAAGAAGGTGATGTTCGACCAAGTGTTGCAGACAAAAGCTTGTCTCCTTGCAGTTCAGATTCTGGAGATCTAAGACGCTGAGCAGGGCGTCAGATCTAAGTGTGAGCGGCTAAGACGGGACGGCTGTCACTGCCGAACATGATGGTTGCTGAGGTGTATGGATCTTCGGCACGCTCCGAGCTAATTATAGCGACGCGTACGTGGCTTGTTTTGCGGTGTTTCCCATTCATTAGCTATTTCATTCAACCTTATCCAATCATATAAAGCGCTCAAACTCTATACGGAAACTCTCCTATCCAGGGACTACCAACAACATCAGAATTGGTGTCCCGTTTATCCGTTTTTAACAGCCGAATGGATCAAAGCGCGACAGTGAGAAAAGGGGAGGGAATTCACCAACAGAACGACAGTATCTGGTCATGCTCAATAGAGTAAAGAAGGGAATGCGGAGCAATAATCTGAATGCTGCGTATGGGAACATGACATAAACCTGCCCGACTAAACTCTGGGGTGGGAGAAGCCATTGGCAAAGAACTTTGCTGAAAGGAGAAATTTAGATTTGGTCAAGTGGGAGGTCCAGTTGACTGTGGTAACGACGATATCCAACTGGTTGCAGGAAACTCTCATTTTGAAGAATGAAGTTGATCCTAAACCAACATGAAAAGCTCAGAGGTTAAAGGGGACAGTTGGCAAGTTTACACGTTATCTTCGTGGGTACATGGACTTCTTATGTTACCTCCCTTGCAGTTGATAGTTTAATCTTGCAGCTGCAGTCCCGGCTATATTGTCGAGCTGTGGCAAGGATGGTTCGCCAGCAGCTTTTGACATATCGAATAACTCTGTTCATTCCTATTAACCCAGCCTGAGCCACCGGACAGGGAAAGAAAACTTGTGAAGCACAACATTTTGTACTAGCACAAGCAGGTTGAAAGTCTACACCACGGAGGTCTTCAGTCGCAGGAGTGAAACGGTAGGTAAGGACTGCACTTATTGTCTAGATTATTTTATATGATCTATTTAATGACAGAAAGTTGTTGGTTGGGTCTGTAATTCTGTTCATATTTAACTTTCTGGTATCAGCTAACAATTTGTTCCTAGACTCTGAGTAAAGATAATGCAATGCTTAAATAACGTGGAAGTTTGTTTTCGGCGTTTCTACATCAACTTGCCATAAACTTCACGGTTGCTAGGAAAGAAGCAAAAGTTTATTGTCAGGATCTTGCTCGAAATTGAGCTTTCCAAAACCTACACAAGGTACAAATTGACTGAGTACCTGCGTCCCTTTACTTCTACACACTTCTTCCCCTCTTCCAACTCACACTCTCCATTCCCAAAGGACGGGCATTTTGAAAATGACTTCAAAAATTGTTGAACTGCTGAGTGATCAGCACAGCCCAAACTTGAGCATCGTGGATCAAATTCTGATCAACATCGGAATCGCTGAGATTTTCGCGTTGCATGCGACCTGCCGGAGTTTACGCTGGCTGATTAGCCACATGACAGAATCACCCAACCTGCTTAACATCGATGCACACCTCCAGAGATTCTCCAATGATCCCACTCTCTTCAGATACATGCTCGGCAAATATGATGGCCTCATCAAAGGGGCATTCGTACGGAGCTTTCTGGCCTTCGACAGCCCAGCTAGTTCCACACTGCTCATCACTCTCGAAGAAGGATCCAGGTTACAGGCTTTTGTGGAGTACCTACTGAGGGATGAAGGTTATGGACTATGGGGGATAAGAAGTGGACGTACTGGAATTTATACCAGGAAAACACATCCAGATGTGAGCATTCATATCCGTCCGGCCAATAGTCCTATCGTCATCATCAACATGGCTCAAACGTCAACTGATTTGGTGTTTATTTCTTGGAACAAGATTTACTGTCTACTTCCATTGCCTACCATCAAGCGACACAGGTTCTTTGTTTTTAAACATTTTGGTGCCACCATGCACAGCACACTGCAGGAGTATAAAGCCGCTGGTTGGACATTACGAGACATAATATGGCCTGACAAAGCTCGCGAACTCACCCCTCGAGAAGCGCTACAACGAATCGGCGGTCAAGGATCCCTCATCATCAACCTCGCCAATCCTCCAAGAGGAAAGTTCACTCCAGATCATGTCCTCGAGAACAGTGTCTTTTCATTAAACTGGAGTAAGGGCTTTCCAGATGGCCGTCGGCGTCTGATTGTTGGGGCGTTGTTACTAGACGAGAAACCGACACTGCAATACATGCATACCACCGGGTGGATAGGCATGGCGCAAGTATCATGGAAGCAGTTCTTGGAAGAAAAGCTTGCGCATTGGGAACATATCCAGATCTTGAAGATCTTCCACGAATTAAGTCCAAGCTTTTGCCGGAACACCTGGTATACCTGTCCTGTCTGCGAAAGTTCCTTGAAGTCTACATGGGACTATGCGGATGAACACATATCCACATGGTTTCAAGAGTGGAGGAAACAGGAGGCGACGTTGGCACTGTTACCTTCGCCCACGGACGACAGTTCCGAGATGATGGAACGGTGATATGGATCTCGAGGTTTCTATTAGTGCCTATCCATCTGGGGACTCTGCTCAGACAGCCACGCCTACTGTGACGACTCTTAGCACGGACCTATCGAAGACAGGTCGTCTTAGCCTTTCATAGGAGTCTAAGCTTCTGATAGGGTCATGATTCATTGTTCGGCTATCGTGTTCGAATCCATGCCTGTATAGCATAGCTGTGTTGTTGCGGCTGTGGGATGTGGACCTTCGCTATGGGCCTTTATCGTCGATATCTCGGCTTTTTCTAAATCACTTCTTGGTTCTGTCAAATAAGCAAGAGGAAGTTTACAACGTTACTGGGATGGAGCCTTGTTGCTTTATCGGATTTAGCTGCTGTTATCTTCTGTTTCACTTCTGGGGTTCCTGGGTATGAGGATTGCCAAACATGACAGGTAATGGACAACCATATGTCCGTGGTATCCTTCACGTATTGTAGGAAACAACGGAATAAATGCTCTCTAATCCTCAAGGACTGAACCAATCAACCGCCAAGCTTCCCGTCCCCTGACCCGTTGACCCTTGCACAAACTAGCGATTCTCGACTCTGAGCTGAAAGTTCTCACTAACCATAACAAGCAGTGATCAACGCCACTGAACGACTTCACCAATTACAACATGTCACCTTTTTTCTCGTGGCGTTGAAGTCTGCCTTAAACGGCTGCAATAAAACGCCTTTACAGGGGTAAACGACAAGGGAACTCTGTAGTCAAGCGGCAAAGTGATAACGCTGCCAAGAAATGGTCTTGACGGGCCATCCCCGCGAGATATTCTTCGTTGTTCTTCCTTTGCTGCTCTGTACGATCTGCAGTAGCAAAAACATCACAATGTTGGAAACCAGCATTTCCTTCATCAAATCCTCCGTGCCAGTATATCACAATGCTGTCAAGTCGATCATCTTCAAATGCGCTGAGCTGCTTATGGGTATCTTTATCTACAAGCTTTTCTCGTTGATTGCGGCCCGCTCGAACCAGTTCACGTCCTATCTCATGTTTACGGAAGATTACATTCAGCGCACCCTCTATATCTCGTCGCGCGGTCTATCGCGAGCAGGCCTCATCGTCCTTGCCTTTAGTCTTCTGAACATTGTCTTGTCACTCTATGGAACCCTGCTTTGGGCATTGGATGCTCCCGGTTACATCTTCAAAGCTTCGACTGCGACGATCGCCGACTACGCGGATCAGAGGAACGAGAACCCACCATACATCGTACAGCTCTCTTTAGATCCCCTTTATCTCGACGATACTACACAGAGGCTATCACAGATAATCGGGTCTGACCTCTTTCATCCTGGACTGAATTACACGTTGACTGGCCAGGTCTCAAACAAAGACGGTGCGCCTGAGATTGTCCCACAGACAGGACCAGCCAATGTGGGTGCTCGGGTTTGGCTTGATGATGATGGTCTATCGGTCTCGATTGATACCAATCTCGTAAATGCCGCCGTTCCAGAATTGGAGAACAAGAGCTACGATGTAAACACCACCGACGGGAATGGATACACGGTGTGGGAGAGCACATTTGACAATGTCTTTTCACTGAACTTTATTGCAAACATTGCTGGAAAGCCAGAGGTTCATTGGGACGCCGCCTCAGATAGGGTGGCTGACTCCAGATACATCTTGCCCAACAGATACGATAACATCTGGTTCTCCTTCGGTGCAGGCGGTGGCTCAGCGCTGATGAATCAGGTCTTCACAGTGACCAAGGGCAAGAGGCGTCATACTTTCTTCCAGTCTACTTTCAAAACGACTATGCTGACGACCTCTGGAGAACCTCTCGCCAAGAAAGAAGTGTCAGATCTGGTAGAACGAACTGGACATCTTGATCACGATGACAAGCGGGTTCTTTCCGATAGCCGCATCGTCGATAACATGATGGATGCTCAAAGCAAAAACATGAGCTATCATTATGGCATCAACACAGTTTCGAACAGCAAAAGGTCTACGCTACAAAACACATGGGGCTTTTATACAGCTGAGAGCAACGGCAGATCCGTGTATTCGATAGTCAGCCTCACGAGTACGAATATGACACTCATTCGATCCGAAAGCCTTTCAAAAGCGCCAGAGCCATATGATAAATGCGAGAGAGCAAACTCTCAAGATGAAGCTTACGGCGGAAAGGCCGGCCGATCCGACTGTCTTGGTCACTTGACAGTCGACGATCCGAGATACTTTGGCCTGGTTGACACTGCTGCGGTGATGGTCGCCCACGACCTTGGCAACGGCCGGTCTAATCTTAGCTCCACGTCACTTGACAACACTTCCTTGACCTGGATCCGAGACAATGCGGACACTATGGAATCGCTTCTGGTTTCGAGAGCGTATAGCGTCAGCATCGACCCGTCCCTTGTGTATATTAGCGTGGACAAACTTATTGTCGCCATGTCGTATCTCCAGCTTGCTCTCAGCTGTCTGGCCCTGCTCATGGCTATTGTCTTATGGCTTGCCCTTATGATCTTTGCTGATGCTCACTGGGCCAGCTCGCTTTTAGCCAATCTGATCCATACCACAACAGAGACGGGCGGGGCGAAGCCTGGGTACATGATGCGTGATCCCAGTGTGACCCTGCAGCCCATGGGGAAAAGAAAGCTTCTGGCGGTGAAAGGGGGGCAGGTTACTCTGTGTTCTCCTGTCACTGATTATGGGGAACAAGCGACCGGTTATGTCGATGAGACGAAAGGTCAGATGACAGCACAGGGCTATCCTGTCAATTATGTCCAACCTCAAACTGGAGGAGAAAGGCTTATGGCAGGATTTGATCGAACGCAGGCGTAGGATGGGTTCAGGCATGTGGTACCAAGTACGGTGACAATCAGATTGGAATTTAACGTCAGACGATACCAAAAGGATATTTCCCAGATTCTAATCAAAGTTCAATATGTAAGACATAAACGCAAGGTCACCTCCAGCTTGGACTAGTTTTGCTGTAGGTCTCCTAGTCTAGTTTGCAACTCACCTCGGAGACCTGTAGTCATACCGAGCACTAGTTGGATATTGGATAATGAGGCTATGGCAGGCGATGCCGGCCAGCTTGAAATATTCCTGTCCATTACAATCCTCCAGCTCTTGCCACATGTTTGTAGACCTTGGCACTTAATTCTTCGCGCTGTAAGTAGAAAGTGGAATTTTAAGCTCATGTGTATCACTGGCCCCATGTTTACCAACAGTTCTGCCTGTGGATCGACTACTTACTTGTAAGCTGACCCGATTATCCGTGGGTCTAAAAGTGCTTCGGTACATTCTAGCCCCTGATGTCGAGCTCAAGATGCATAAGCTTACTTAAATAGTATATTCTCAATGGAAGGATCTCTGCCACATCACAATAGCATAAGACAACTGACAAGATAGCCCCGAAGCACAAAATCGATATAGGAGTTCAGTATAAATAATGACATTCTCACGTATTACAGCAACGAACATTATCCAACAGACTCTACCGCACATTAGAGAATCACTATCACCACGCAACATGCTTTACCAAAGCATCCTTCTTGGCCTCGTCGCCACAGCCGCGGCAATTGACATTCGCTTCTACACCTATGGCAAGGGAGCGTGTTTCGAGGGCCCATGGATTGGGTTTGCAAACGTCAACCCGGGTGTATGCTGCATCCCCGCCGGTAACAACGCTAACATATTTTGGGCCACTGCTGGCCTCCACGCAATTCCCAAGGGATGGCGTATCCTGGGTCGAGGGTACGGCAATTCTCGTTGCAATGAGCTACCAATGCAGTATGCCCGCGGCAAGGGTAACGGAGCAGACTTGTGTCTCCCTCACAACGGCAACAGCCTCAAGAGCGCAAAGTACGACTTTATACAGGATGGTCAGAAGAGAGATGTTAAAGACGAAGAATGCAAAGAGCGGGCAAAGGCATCTGAGTTAGGTCTGGGGGACGGAAGTGTTTATGATATCAGCAACATGAGCCATGAAGATGTTGACAATCTGGTACGTTCATGACCCACTACATATTTGATCAGAAGCTAATAGGACTCAGTAAGGACAAACTCTCATAGAACTAGCTCGTGTCACATCAACATGCTAATCACTCTATAGTGTCGATCTCGTCATGAAAGGTGCATCGGTCACCGACATGCCCCAGTTGAGCACTCTACGTCGTCTCAAGTGATAGGTCTTGTTCTATCTAAGTGAGGTAATAAGGGAGAAGGCCCATTCTTTGTCTCGGGGATATATAGTGTCATGCTTTCCAACTGTTACCTTCAACCAATACATATCCTAGCTATTAAAAACACTTGATGATCTGGATCTTTAACTTCGTTTAATTGACACGCTATTTAAATGGCAAACCTGATATAATTACTGGTCCTTTCTCTCTTTGACCTTGGGATTTCTCTCATATCTCCATCGCTTACTATTATCTTGCACATGCCACCTCGTCATAAAGGCACCCTCCTCCACCCACTCAGCCCAATCAACACCCCACCTCGTCTCGACAGCTTCCAAGAACGATACAAAGTCGAACGCTTGGATTCCGTCTGTCTCTAAGGGATCGACGGAGACATCACTCAGTCTCCACTCGACATTATCGATGAGAGGGATTGTCAAATGACGTTCCGGGTGACGAGCGTCACGAATATTGAGCATAGCTCGGCCAGGGTTGACAACAGTAAATTGCCAATATCCTTGACCTGTTTCGTTGTTGTTTGTCTGCAAGGGTCGGAGGAGGGATTGGCCCTCGTAATTCGGTAGTAATGACTCTGCGGCTTCTCGACTGACACCTTCCAACGAGCCTGTCTCAAGAAGCATATCCAGAATTGTGGGAAGAACCTGCGTGGAGTGAACTGCATCGTGGACGTCAAATGAAGGCAGAAGAGGGTGAGACAGAATTAGAGGTACATGGTCTGCTCCAACGCTGGGATTATAATAAGGCGATGCCTTGTTATTCTCAACCAGCGAGACGCCATGATCACCAAGGAAGACAACCAAAGTCTCATTCGCAACACCCTGTTCATCGAGAAGGTCAAGCACTTTCTTAATCCATTTATCATCATAGCCTTCAGCATTCGCGTAGTCGGAGAGCTCCTTAATTTCTTTTCCTGAGCCTAGAGGGACAGATGTTTCGTTGGCTGGTAATCCGTAGCTATGATGGCTTGTGCTCGTGATATGCGTAAGGAAAACCCGTCCATCGTTCTTCTCGGCATCCTCAAACGCATCACGGATGTAGTCCTCGAGAGGATCTTCTTGGAAGCCGAAGTAGTTGATGTCCTCCAACTCGACAGCTCCGTGTGTAGCATTCTCATTGCGAAGCCAATCTCGGTCAATCGTGTTCTCCTCAGGGAACCCCATAGCTGCCATGAGCTTGTCATGGTTGTCGTAGTGGATCGTAGCTGTTTGGAAGAAGTATGACTTCCATTTTGAGGAAGCTGGGTCGGCTTTGTTCATCGCGTCGAAAATATGAGGAAGGCAAGGCTGATAGATGTGTCGCTTGTAGTCGAGGTTGAAGTCCGCGATCAGAGGATTCAGGCCACAGATTGTACCCTCGAGACTCTTGAGAGTGTATGTTGCAGAGGTATAAGCATTTGTAAATCGGGGACCACCGCGCTTTGGGGTCTTGTCATGTTTGAAACCGTCGTCGTAGTCGCCTGTGATGTAATTTGCGGTAGGCATCAATGTAGAGAGTCTTTCCAGCGCGTCTCGGGGAATCTTCTTGTTAGGGTACGAGTCTTGGAATCGCTTCCAGAGGGGACCGTCCTTCTTGATGGGGAATACGTCATTTCTGGTGCTTTCAAGGAGGAACATGATCACATGCTTGACAGGTACATCCTGTAGCTTACCGCGGAGCTCCTCCAGTAAAGGTTGGTCAAGGTTCGAGATCTTGGTAGGATCTGAGGTGGAAGAGTAGTGCATCTCATCTGAAGCATACCAATCCTCAAAACCAGCCAGTGGCTTACCCTTGGGAAGCCAGTTGAACTTGGGTGGCTCAGTGACAGCGGATTTTTCATCCCACTCATGCTGAATGCCGACTTTGAAGTGTGTTGGTAGTTGGTCCAGGAGAGGCGAGGTTGAAGACATGTCGACGAATGGGAGAAGGCCAGCAGTCCAAGAAAGGAAAGTTAAGGATCGATCACTAGGTCGTTCGAGAGACATGACAAACAGGGTGAAGATGAAGACGTGCCAAGAAAGATAAGGAATACTATGGAAGAGACGTCTCACGGTCGAAGGCTGCATGCGAACACCACACACTTTGCGCATGCGCTGCGAGAGGCGGGAATAGGAAGTTTGCGACTTTGTAAAGTCAATCGAGTCTCGAGATAAATCATCGTCGCCGTCAGAGTATTGGCTGTCAAATGTATCGACTTCAGGCTCAGGGATTCGGCCATAAATGTTTCGTTTCCTCAACAGACGATTGGCTGCCCTCCCCGCGAATAAGAAGGGGAATGATACGACATCGGCACCCCATCCGAAGGTTGCGTAGCAAACATCCTGCAGTAGCCAGCTGACTAACAGCAGGGCTGCCAGGACCAGGATCATGGTGACAAGACCGGAAAGGAAGATCGCTCTTGACGTGGGGTCGGAGACCATGTTGATGTTCTGCCAGTGAATTTCGGATCCGGCGACGAGGTAAAAGGTAACGGAAATAACGGCGAGGGACACATTGTAGGCGATTAGGAGTCCAGCAAGGGTAGCGGTTATGTATTGGGCAATCTTGGCTGTAAGAGGAGGTTCGAGTAGGAGTCGTATTAAAACAAGAAGGACAATATCTTGGATAAAGAATGTACCGAAAAAGGTAAGTAATCGAGACGTAGCGAC
Organism: Fusarium nodosum; assembly: GCA_014898975.1. Classification (NCBI taxonomy): domain Eukaryota; kingdom Fungi; phylum Ascomycota; class Sordariomycetes; order Hypocreales; family Nectriaceae; genus Fusarium; species Fusarium nodosum. The sequence continues at coordinate 1,231,773 of JAAVUE010000015.1, forward strand.
GGCATTGCGATGGCTATGTATATGTGAGAGCTTGGCTGACAAGATGGCCAAGACTGCGAATGTAAAGATGAAATGGCGATTGGCAAGACGAGAAGCCAACTTGCTCAGCATAGCAGGTAGCCGAACCATGTTGACTTTAATTGACTGTAAAGTAATGAAAGAAGAAGGAAAGAAAAAGAGTAGTCTGCTGAGGCAGACGAACCACAGCGAGACAGAATGAACGTGGGCAAACTGAGCGCAAACAAGTCAGGGATCACAGACAAAAATGCAACAGAACAGAACAAAACTCGACCAATTTTTTTCCAGAAAGAAAATTGGAAAACATGAAATATGGGGAATATGGCTTTCATTACATTAATAAACGCCGCTTCGCTACTCTTGTGCCCCCTTCTGCCCGTCCCATCCGGAGTCGCCATTCCTTTCAAGCACCTGATACGATGGGAAACGGGACCGCTTCAGCCTCCGTGCTCATTTTTCCCATTTAGTCAGGCCCTTGATGTTATGTAAAAGATGGAGGTCGCGTGGACTGTTTCCCTTAGACGACTAGCTTGTGCTTGTCTCATTTCGTATTCATCGGAGCTCGGCACCATTTATTACTTTTTCTTAGACGTGATTGGCTAAACACAAATTTTGGACATTTCTTACGTCAAGCCGAGGTGCCGAGAAGTCAGCTTTAGACGATCAACGGTGGAGTAAGCTAATACATCCAAGAATAGGGGTCAGGACAGGGTTGGCCTAATGCGGACTGGCCAGGACATTAGGGCAGTTCAGTTGCATGACAGGAGTCTGGCAATTTATGCCGAGTCAGTGGGCTTGTTTGTTGTACCAGTGAGAGTCAGAGAACTTTTGGTAAGGATGAGTCTAGAATCTCTAGCCTAGGCTGAACGATCGACGTACATAGCCCCCCAAGCGTCAGTCTTACTTACCCGAGACCAATAGAATAAAATTTCATCTCGTATAATACGCCTCACACTTGGAGCATCACTTTCGGTCGTTTCCATGTCTGGACTTGATGATGACTGTTTTGTGAGTTGTTAGTTTTTGTGTTTGTATTTTGAAACTGCTTGAAATATCATCTCATTAACTGGGCACAGACTGTTTTCACCGTCGATTGGATGTTTTAGTGTGAAACAAATTACCTAAATAAGGCCAACCACCTAGTTTCTGTTACCAAGCTTGTGAACTTGGATGACCGTGCTGTAGGAGCAAATGCGTGGCGTCGTTCAGTCCACAACTTTAACCACCACGGTAAGCATTTTCCGAAAATTGAAAATAACAATTTCGAAGTGGGAATTCTCACAGACATTTCTACTCAATCAGCATCTGACATAGCTGTCGTTGCATGTCTGCAGTGCGAACCCCGCATCAAACAAAGTCTACATTGCAGTCATTGCTTGCCAACTACTAAGCAAAAGAAAGCCCAGAGATACTCTGTTGGACAGCTGGTCAGGAATGACGTCTTTCTATAACGTACTCTGGTTTCCATCTGCACAGATTGGATATGAAGATTTCCCAAGCCACTAAGTGGTAATCTCTTCACAGTAAAACAATGGCTTAGACTGGTTTACATATATTGTGCTGGGGTATTAAACAAAATCTTGAAAAGAAAAGAGTATACATATAACAACATGCCTCAGTGTGTACGCACAGATTCTCTATTCTCGTTATCTACATAAATTACATTAATCATAACTGCAAATACTCATGTGTATGTTCAAGTGACTACAATACATGAGATTTTGTCCTCATATCCGCACAGTGACATGCTTACAACAGCTTTACTATGTAAGCTCCACTGCTCAAATTCCACCAAATTTGGTTCGCAGTTTGACTTGGTATCTGGATCAGAATGCCGCCATTTCCGTCGCCAAGACGTTTAGTCGGCCGACATCAGAATAACTACAAGTCAGGCCAGACACTTTTCTCATCATTGGCTTACGAAACTCCAGACTACCCTGTACAAGGGACTGCATCTTCCATACCAACCTAGGAATAAAGACATATGCCCGAATGGTAGGAGTAAAATATATTGATCCAGCATTCTCTCATTTATCCAGAATACATGGCTATGAAAAGAACGGCGATCGTGACTGGGCATGTTTTGTTGTAGCTATAAGAAGGTTGAGCAGGTTGAACAGAGCTGGCTGTATTCAGCGAGTAATACTGTGATGTCATTGTATTGATCCAGAATAAGAGAAAATGATATACAAACACGTCTAAAGTAAGTATCCCTGTTTCAAAAACCATGTGGGTTGCCACCAACAAAGACTCCTAGCACCATAAACATGCACGATCGCACAGGAAGAATGATTGAATCCCATGATTGTCATCAAAATCCACAAGGCTGTAACCCCTGAAAACCTTTCAAGGGACCAGTCTAGATCCATGGAAGTGGCTTGACACAAACACATTGTGATTTGTGGGAGCACGTCTCATCCGTGAATCCATATATACATTGCTCTTATCCCCTTCCCAGCAAAACTGGGTGTACGTCTGTTAGTTCCAATGTGCTGATAGGCGAAGTGGGTAGGCGGTTAGATAGAGCCCTGGTCTCGGGCGTTTCCATCTGGGGATAGCGTAGATCCTTCGCCAACTTTTCAACAAGGAGTAATATTTTTGTCTCTTGTGCTCGATCGTTTGCATTGATTCTCCAAGATGTCAGCAAGCCCAGAAAACTATGGGCGGCTGCAAGTATTCTTATATCTCAAATAAAGCGTTACAGAGAAGTTCTTGAGACGTCGCAAACTCGAATCAATCGCCTCACATCAAGACACGACGGAGGACAAGCGCTAGAATTATGGGTGCGGATGCCTAGACCCGGAAATTACTACCTAAAATCCCTGTAATTTAAGATTACCCGTTGAGGTATCCGTAGAGTTGCCTCTTTAAAATCTCACCAAGCCCAACTTCTTCTCATCGGACACACTCCTTGGCTTTACAACACTCGTTTTAACATTGTCATTCGTTTAATATCTAATTCTCAAAAAAACAACATAATGCATTTCTCAACCACATTTGCGGCACTTGTTGCCCTTTCTGGCTTTACCTCTGCCGAACCCAACGGCTGGTCAAAGACCAAGGAAGCCGAGGATAGCCCTTCAAAACTCGACGACTGCGGCTGCTGGCCCATCTACCAGGCCATGCTCAAGTGCCAGAAGCTCAAGTTCCCCGAGGAGTCGGCCGAGGACTGCGTCTGCATCCCCAACCCCGATGGCTGGTACGGCTCCATGGACGGCTGCCGCACTTGTCTCTCTTCCAACACCAACGAAGACTTTTTTGACAACATGGCCAAGCTCGTCACACAGCTGTTTGTCTCTTGCACCAACCCTGGTGGTGCTGTCTACAGTAACGGCAACAGCATTTGCGCCAGCAACGCCTACCGAGAGGCCTGTGTTTCGCTTGGTACTGATGGGAAGGCTAGTTGGGCTAGCTTCGAGCAGGGTGATACTACTGGAAATGGCACTTATGTCCTGGACATCGAGGAATACGGCGCCAAGAAGGATTCTTCTACTTCAGTCACGACTGCCAAGACTGCTGAAAAGACAACTGCTACAACTGTAGTTACCGATTCGGCTGATTCTACTGAGACAGAGGCGGCTGATTCCACCAAGACTGATACCGAGACCAAGACCTCAAGTGTTGAAACGGCTGCTACTACTGGTACCTCTGAAGCGGCTTCTGCAGCTCAGACTCCTGCTGCTTCAGATACCACAACACCTTCTTCAGCTATGAAGCTTGCTGGTGCTCATGCCGGAGCAGTGGGACTTATTGTGGCTGTTGTTATTGGAACTGGATTATTCTAGACGTCTCCGACCCCAGCTCTGCCATGTAGTCACTAGTCGTTAACATATACTTTCTAATGATCGATAACCTTGTTCCAAAATTTGTGCAAACTACCTGTTGGAGAAAGAGTGATATGATCAGTCAGATATCTCACTTACCCCGTTATATTATCTCAATCGAGTTCTGTAGTCCATCGAGCAAGGCTGAGCTGAGAGGCAGTTTTCCGTCATCGTCATCCTTAACAGATGATACACGAAACGTTCGCCTCTGATGGTTTCAGATGACCCACCAACGGGAACAAAGATGGCCTTTGGAAGTCCCGAAAGCACAAAAAGCGCAGATTCTAAGAATCATGAACCATCGCCGTCTGATAGCTTGTTGGCAACAGGTATGAGTCAGCTGCTCATATCCTTGGATCTCGCCAAACGTTTGTCAAGGAACGGATTTGTTCCAGATGTCTATGACAGCATCGAAAAAACCGAAGCTCTGGTATGGGATGTTGAGTGGAAGTAGACTGAACTACTCCGTAGTGCAGGTGCTTATTAGTCAAGGAGCTGATGTGAACCTACCAGCCGAGGACAGCTGGATCTGCCTTAATTTCGCTGCCTATATTCTCGCGCCTGAGATTTTGCATATTCTGCTTAAGAACGGTGTAGATATCTCTTCCACTGCCGGAGAAGATGAACATACGGCACTCCAGGCGCTGGGACATTCACAGGCAGTCGAGATTCTTATTTCTCATGGTTCAGGTATTCATGCAAAAACGACACAAGGAGCATCCCCTTTGCATCTGGCTGTTAATAATGGACATGTAGAAACCATTCGGTCATTGCTCAAGGCCGATGCTAGCATCCAATGTGTTGATAATGGAGGAGTCAGTCCATTGCATGCTGCGTACAGAAGAGGACACAAGGATGTAGTGCAGCTTCTGGTTGTATTCTTTGGCAGTGTAAAAGGTTATGTGTAAGCATCGGAGTCATAATGCTTTTGTATTAGGTTTATTTAAAAAGTTCAAGAAGTAGTAGGTAGCTTCTGGTTGAGTGCGGCGCGAACATGGCTTTGAAATACAAGCAGGATCGGACTCCTTTACACACCGCAGCACTTGTTGGAAAGCATAAGACTGTGTGAATATAACTCATGCTCAGCAATGGGCTATCCATTGTTCGCAAAATTAGAATCGAAATACCGACACGGATCATATATTGCAGTAAACAGCTTCTGACATACGGTACAGACATCAATGCGACTGCTACTGAGATCGAAAGAGGCATTCTCAGCTTTGCCCTAAGCGCCAATTCTGTAGCTACCGCCCAAATCCTGCTGCAGCACGGTGCTTGTATCGAAAGTGCTGACATGAATGGCACAACGCCTCTGGTAGCGGCAGTCCTTCGCGATGCCATAGAAGTTGCCAGTTTTCTTGACCACGACGCAAACATCGAAGCATCAACCAAAACTGGCGACATACCATTGCATCTGGCCGCCGAGATGGATTTTGGACAGATGATGCAACTCTGGATTGAGAAGGGTGTATATATCGAGGATAGAACAGAGTAGACAGCCAAAGGTCATCAACCGGGTGCAGAAGGCTTGACGCCATGATTGGCAGCTGCTAGATTTGGATGTGTTGAAGCTTTACATATACTCGTTGATCATGGTGCCAACATAAAGGCAAGCAGTGCTGGTTACAACGGTATACACTTGGCTACTCTCGGAAGGAACAAATCTCTGATTCGTTTCTTTGTCCAAGAAGGGTTGGCCATTGATACTCGGGATATGAACGAAGGAAACACAGCCTTCATTAGAGCTGTTCAAGACGGCTATCCTCAGATGTTGTCGTTCCTGATCAAACTGGGTGCTGATGTAAACGTATCCAATAATACCAGCTGGACTCCATTGCACTTCGCTGCCAAAGGAGGTCATGAAGAAGCCATTGAGATACTACTAAAGGGCGGAGCTAACCTAACTGCAAAGATCCTTAATGGGAAACGTCGACGAATGATCGCCCGAGAACATGGCCACAGTGAAGCAACAATAATGTTGGACAGAAGTGTGTCGATCTCACTAGAGGCGCGGAACCAGGTTAAGGCCCGAAGCCTGTCCTCACTCTTCTACGCTGCCGCAAACCGTGACTTGAACAAGATCTGCCAGATACTTGATGACGGAATTGAGGTTGATTCACTGGACGCTGATGGTCGAAGCCCTTTATCCCTCGCGGATGAACATGGATGGAGCGACATAGTTCATACTCTAACAGGCAGAACTGCTGAACCAAACTTGCAAGAGAACCATGGTGGATCGCGATGTGGCCAAACAAGGATTGTTGAGCATATCATCCACGAAAAGAGATACGCTGACCGGCGCAAAAGAGATAATTCAGCAGCATCACCTAAGGCGAGCGGATAAGGCTTTATGCAATGTTGCAATCGTGAGTCTCAGCTTCTGCTCTCAAAAGAGAATAGCCTCATCCTTTGGCTCACCAGCCAGTCGTAAACAGTCATGTCCGTTGAGCAGAAGGAGAACTAACCGTTACTACAATTCAACCAACCAAAATCCCTGCATACACCACGCACTATGACTCCCGGAGGCGCACTAAGAGGCCTATTTAGAGGCTGGTGTCACTGCGTTTACGACCATGTTCACAACCGAAACCAGCACGACAGTTACGGACTGTCCTGTGCGAAAGATGGCGAAGAGAGCTGGCTAGGCTGTGGGATGTGAATTTGGGGATAACTGACATGCCGGAATATAAGGATATAAACTGTTCTAAAGTGAAATGTGTATAAGTGATGAACTTGACCTGTGAATCATGTCAATTGTTTTACTCAAGCATGACGATTATCCTAATCAAGGGAATAGCCAAAGACTGAGATTAGCTGCTGGATCCATATCATAGCCCCGAGAAGTCAGGGAATATCCAACCTAACCTACTCATTTTGGTATCTCTGTTGTTCTCACAATCCACTGTCACACTACATACTGTCTCAGTACAACTGACAGGGGTATCGGAGAAACATTTTTATGTACAATTTTTTCTTTCGAGTTAGGAGCCAGTGCGCCAGCATTAGGTTGGTGTCATATTTGACGAACCGATTACCGAGCGTACGATATAGTATCTTTGGAGCCTAGGGTATCTTGGTTCAGGTTTTGACAGCGTCCCGTCTTAAAGCCACCCAATCTTCAGGCTGACCGACGGTGATCGGAGCTATCAACCGTTGGCAATAACGGCCCAGAAGCCACCATCGCCCAGATCAGTTACATCCTTTCTCTCCCTGCCTTGATCTGTCAACCTATCTGTTGGTGGAATCTGTGCGTAACGTGGCTCTAAAGCAGATGCTAATCTGAACATCTCGTACTATATAATATGACAAATAAGCAGGACATGCTAGACTCAAGAGTGACAACTTTCATCTGCGTCAAAGTTAGGTATCGAGATTCGGTACATCCTGCTGTCAAGGCCGGGTAGGAATGTAAAGGCAACGTATCTCTGGAGAATCCGTGCCTTTGACACTAGAGCGGAGATACTGGCTGGATTTGACGGAGAAACCAATCCGAGATAACTGGCATCAAAGGCGTTTCCATACGCATGTGCGGTGATATGCCGGGCAAGGGTTGAAATGCATGTACACGAAATAAGACAAAACTGCCAGTGAGTCGCTGAGACCTGCTCCACCAACGAAGTGTGATGGGCTGCCCGCAACTTCGTGGCGTTCCCAGGATGTCCTTTATTATCGTCAATTGGTCAGATCGACTAGACAGGTGTTACTTGCAAGCCAAGATTATTTCCGTCGTGTTACACAAGGTGGGTTCTCAGCTCATAGGCAATCCCTTTACATTAGCAGACCATTTTCTTTATATGTATTGTACAGATCGAGTGGTCATTGACTCAGGTATCAGCACTTCATCCAGTTGTGGATAGCCATGAGGGCATGATGAGATCATTACATAAATTCCAAGCCATACACCAAGTAAGGTCACTGATAAGAAGTATAGTGCAACGCCTGTATTCTTGTCACTGCAACGTTGCAGGGGATATGTAGCTCCTCAACAACCATGAATAACCTAATTAGCTATGGCTACTGATTAACTGCAGGACATGTTATTACTTTGCACGAAAGAGACAAGAATATAATTCTTTCGATTGGCTTGTGAGTCACTTGTCGGGTGACTAAACGACAAGCATGCAGGGGTTGTATTGTAGAGAGGAACCAATCCTGCCAAAGGACGGGCGTATATTGGTAGTTTCATCTACTGTGGGGTTAGTAATCATGAACAGTTACCTGTAACAAATCAAAGGACATCTTTCGTGTCAGATAATCGATCATCTAACGGTCATGACTTCCCGTGCTCGAGACACTTGTACACCAATGAGAATGGAAGAACTCTTGAAACATACTCAGATATTGTACAACCGTCAGGGGGAAATAAGACATCGGACGCCGGTAGAGCGAATTTGGGCGTCTGACGTCCGAAGTTTTGTCTCTCCCCCTAGACGACTAGCCGCCGTTACACGCAGCAAGAGTTGGAGGATGGCTGTGATCCCACATACTGTGGCTTCTTAGTAAGACAGTGTATGGGAACAAGGCAAATTCAGTAGTTGAGATCTGGGCACATTCCACCTACGAGCTGTTTGCAGTTCAGCTGTGCATGGAATATTGATCTGCTAGTGTAGGGTAAAGGAATGTGACAGCTCCTGTACTAAAATGTCAGATCATTATATCAAGTGATGATCGAAGGTAAAGAGATCTAGACAATGTTTCGAAAAATATCCATCCTTTTTTCGGGATGTTCATTTGTCAAGTCAGAGATCAGATATGAATGAGAGCTAGCAGTTCACGTATGTAGTCCGATGTGAATTTGAAGAAAGTACTCAAATGACACTGACCGACCTTTCTCTAAATACATGCACTAGACCATCTGGAGTGTCTTACCCAACGGCAGAGAGCCGAAAGTAGGTGATGTCCAATCATAACTGCGTGAACACTCTCGACACTGGGGGAGAGGATCTAGTGGCACGGCCTGTCTCACACAGATGCCCCTCATACTTCTAGTCAGTTCAGCTTCTAGACCAACATCTGATGTTCAGGAAAGAGGGATGAGTTAAGCGAGCCTAAAACAAAGATGGTTTTGTTTCTGTGTAGGAATTGTAAACATGGTGCCATGTCGAGATTAAGAAGGACCTTGTAATAACAGTGGTGATATGCAACGATGCGGGGGAACGATGTTCATTCGATCATGCATAGAAGACAACACGATCTGACACAATAGCCTTTAGGGGTCTTTTACAGTCGGTACAAGCGACCTCCAACCGTGCAGTACAGAAGTCTCAACGGTCGTCTACAGACATGGCTGCCATGTTCTTTCAAGTCAGACATGGAAATGAAACGGTCATCTTAACCTGGTCTAATAATCGTAATGTAGAGACTAAATAATGATGTTTGAACACACTGGAAATGCTGGAGAAGTGTGTCATATGCAAGTTAATGACCAATAGATGAAGCCGGGCCAGTAGAGTAGCATTTCATATGGTAAACAACCTCCAGCCCCCCTTTCGAGAACTGTTATTACTGGAAGGATGTGTCACTCTGAACCATCAGCTTTGTAAAACCCACAGTCGTTAGTCCTCGCGCAAGAGGTCTTGTCCCAGACCGATCTTGGTTGAGTTTGTTTCTTATCTTGACATATCTGCTGCATACCAGCCTCGTATACCTCAAGAGCTTCGAGCTTCAATTTGAGAGGATTCGAGCTACCAAGAGCCGTCTAATCAGACACATCCTTTCACATAGTCTTTACTGGTATCCAAAATCTCGTTACCTAGGAAGAGAAGGATGTTGTCATGATGTCAAGTATACTTGGGTATTGTTTATGTTGTGGAGCTGTGGTTCACAATACCATTGCGAGAGGTATATAGGATTGGTACTCGCGGCATTATATCTGTATTACATCAAGCACATCATTCGTTTCAAACCAGTCACTCGCTACGATTTTAACATTTGTTAAACAATCAGAAGAATCGGTAATTAGCCATGGCTCATACAATGAGCTGGCGAGCATTGACGGCCATCACTCTCACAGCCATCACAGCATCTGCATATCCCTTCCAATCCTATAACCATATCTCTCGTTCAAACAAACAAGTCTACTGCCCTCCACCTGAACTCTGCACATCGGGAAGCTGTACCAACACTACCATCGGTCTTGACCCCAAGAACTGTGGGACGTATGGGAATTCGTGCGAGGCGGGAGCGATCTGCGTCGCTGGCGAATGCCAGCCATTAGATATCGGACACGGAAAGTGCGAAATCACTTGTGAGCCCGGCCAGTTGTGTAACGATGGCAAATGCGTTGCCATTGAAATTGCAGCCAACTCTCGTCTCTGTGGCAAAAAACATCAAGATTGCGGCGCAGGAGCAGTCTGCATGAACGGACAATGCCAAACGCTCGATATCGACCCTGAATCTAAATCATGTGGACCCAAAAAGGTTGCTTGCGACGCAGGAACCTGGTGTCTCGGCGACTCTTGCATCCCATTTATTCTCGGAACATACCCTCAAGCCTGCGACGACAAAACCCCCTGCCCACTCGCATCAACATGCCACCATGGACAGTGTCAACAAACCTTCATCAACTCAGATGTTTATAAGTGCGGCGAGTCTTCCAAGAGCTGTACCGCTGGTCAACTCTGTGTTTCTGGATCTTGCGAGTACCTCTCTTTTACGGAAGAGAAATACCAAACTGAGGCTTGCGGTTCATCTTATGGACCATGCGATCCTGGATTCTTTTGCTGGGATGGCGAGTGCCTACCTATCAGTATCTCCACTGATGGTTCTTACTGTGGCAAGAGCAGTAAAGGATGTGGCGCAGATGAGATCTGCATCTCTGGAATCTGCACCAAGAACCTTTTCCGAGATGCAGAAACATCCGTAACCGTCTGCACTGCTGACTCTTCAGGATCGAGTGGCCGCCCTCAAGTACCCAATGGACCCTCGCGTCCCGGTGGCAACTCATCTAAGCAAGGGCCCAACGGCAAGGGCGGATCCTATAAGAATGGTGGTAAGCCGTATGGAAGTGGCTCATCACAAGAGGGCTCTTATAACCAGGGTGGTTACTATGCGGATGGCTCCGGAAAGCCCCAGTACGGCGATGGCAACGGTAGCGGCTACTATCTTGGAACAGGTTCTGGGCGTCCAGGCTCTGGATCTGGTAACAAGGGAGGTAACAACAACTTTGGGCCCGGTCGTCCAGGCCAAGGCAGCGATGGCACGGGATCCCCTGCTCCAGCTTGCGATCCCGACTGTTCCTCCAATGAGATTTGCGTCGCAGGAGAATGCCTTACCGTTTCCGATTTTCTGTCTTGCGGGCCCTCTTCCGGACTCTCACGTCGTCAGACTCAGGAATGTCCAGCAGGTTTCGCCTGTATCAACGATCGCTGCGTCCTAGTCGACAGTTCTCTTAACTGTGGTGGACCAGATTGTCCTCTCAATTATGCGTGTATAGACGACGCTTGTGTGGGTCTTGGTGATCCTACCAACTGTGGTGGTGAGGTTTGCACTAGTGACGAGATCTGCTTGGCTGAGACATGTACGTCGAACCCGGATCTGGCCAGCTGTTTTGGTGTTTTATGCCCTTCTGGACAGAGATGCATAGCAGGCGAATGCGTTCCAGCTCCTCAGGGTAATGGTGGTCGACCTGGTGGTGACATGGGCGGGGATGGAGATGGACCTGATGCTCAGCCGACTCGAGACAGTGGCCGACCTGGTGATGGTGGGGATCCTGACAACGAACCATCACTGACAGTCACATTTTCTGGATCACCCACAGTTATCCCCAAACCCGATGCTACGACTGAAGGGGAGCCTGGAGACAATGACCCTACTTCGACCTTTGGCATTATCACTGAGGGCAGCACTACTATCATATTTCCTATCAACCCTACTCAGACCGGTATTGCCTGTTCAGTTGATAGAGATTGTGCCCTTGATATCGAGTTGTGTGTTGTTGCTGGTGTCAATGTCTGTATCTGTAAAGACGCTGTTTGTGCCGTTGATCCAGATCTTACTCCAGGTGACCCAACTAACACCGGAGAGAATGAACCAGCCACTACAGACGACTTACCTGCCCCGCCAACTGGAACTATGACCTGCACTACTGACGACGACTGTCTCACTGATCGCAACGCCTGCCTCTTCAATGGTCAGAACATCTGCCGCTGTATTGATGGGATCTGCATTCAGCAACCCGTCACTACTTTAGACCGGCCAGATGGCGAGCCAACGGCCACCACTACACTGACTGGCGATGGCCCCGACTTGACTACCCTTGATGGCCCCGATGGGGAACCAACTGCCACTGTTACTCTCACTGGAGACGGCCCCGAGGTTACTACACTCGATGGGCCTGACGGCGAACCCACTGCGACTGTTACTCTAACCGAGGGCGATGGAACAACTGACGGTCCAGAATTCACCACGCTGAATGGGTCTGATGGTGAACCTACCGCAACAGTTACTCTCACTGCAACTGGGCCAGCGGCTACCGAGACCGAGTTTCCATGCACAGTAGATGATGACTGTCTGGCTCAGCTTGGGCTTTGTACCACCGATGGTCTTATCAATCTCTGTGTCTGTGTGGATGCAGTCTGCGTTCTTCCTGATACGGTTACTGCGACTACAACTGGTGCAGATGGTGAGACAACCGATGTCGCTGGAACTGCTACCACAGATGGAAAAATTGTGCCTACGCCCACTGCTGCATGTAATACAGCTGATGATTGTGCTGTCAACGCAGGTCTCTGTCTAGACGGCCTCATCAACATCTGCATTTGTGTTGACGCTGTATGTGTTGTTGCACCCGGCGGCGATACTACTACAACCGGGGTGGCGCCTACACAGACCGCCGAGACTTCCTGTTCGTCGGCTGATGATTGTGTTGCAAACGTTGATCTTTGTCAACTCTTGGGAGTCAACATTTGCCTTTGTGTCGACGCAATCTGTGTTCCTAGCAACGGACCAGACGATGGAGATGATGGCTCTCCTTGCACGGACAATGGCGACTGCACAACCTCAGGGTCTATATGCCTCGACAATGGTATCTGCGGACCTGATCCTAACGACCCAGATACGACTGCTTGTTCCACAGCAGATGACTGCCTGACCAATGTCGCTCTTTGTTTAGACGGACTCCTCAACCTCTGTGTCTGCGTAGATGCCGTCTGCGTGACCGTGGATCCGGGCAACGGCGGAGATGGGTCCGCTTGTACTGGAAACGACGATTGTACCACAGCCGGTTCAGTCTGTCTTGATAGTGGCATCTGCGGGCCCGAACCTATCGATCCTGGTACAACTTCTTGTTCCACAGCGGACGATTGCACTGTCAACGCTGGTCTTTGCCTTGATGGCCTTCTCAACCTATGTCTCTGCGTCGACACTGTATGTGTGCTTGCACCTGGAGGAGGCGGTAATGATGGTGACACCTGCAATGTTAATGGCGATTGCACTTCTCCTGAATCACAATGCATTGGCGGTGTTTGCGTTGGAAGCACGCCTTGTGTAACAGCGGACGACTGCACAACTAACGCGGTTCTATGTCTCGATGGTCTTTTCAACCTCTGCTCTTGCTTCAATTCACTCTGTGTTGTGATAGGATAGCGGGTACGGTATCGAAGATGGAGATGGCGTGAGATATGTGCGATTCGATGCAAACAACTGCGACCCCGGCGTCCAGCCTCTCTGTGTCTGCGTCGTTTGTGTTTGGGGACTTACTGGTAACGGGCCTGATATCCCAACCACAGCTGCTGCGAATTGGAGATATCTGGCCCAGTGTCGGTTGGGGCTGTGTCTCTTCGTTTCTGAATAGCATATATTTGGTGGAAAGTCGGTTTGTTGTAAAGGGGCGTTTTAGGCATTCTTGTATTATACTTTGGTGGTGTTGATGATACGGCGGTGATAGTGTATATCCAGCAATGATGTTTTAATGAATTGAATTCTTTCTCTGAATTTCATGAAAAGAACTTTAAGTATATGGCGAGAGTATATCCAATGTTTAATGTTGTTGTAGTCATCGTGCTATATGTTATGCCCATATTAGATTCCAAGTCTGGGTCGCCAGAATACAAGATGTATTTTAGGTAAATATGGCTTGACCGTTTTTCACCTCATTCTTCAACATTAAGCTTGAGTCTCAATATTCTACTGACTCTTAACCCTCCGATTTATACGGATTTCATTCTCAACAATGTAGAACGACAGAGTCCTCTTAAAATATCTGACTTTCCAATAATACGTAATACAATAGCTACCTATTTATTTGTAGAGCAATAACTTATGTCTTCAATTTATATACAAGTAAGTGATAGAACAGACTCGTATCGAACTACAGGCAAAGGAGCTGCTTCTTTCTTTACCAGCCCCCAGTCTGACAGAGTTCGTCAAAGACCTTCGCAACTACTCGTCAATCGATCGGTCAACCAAGACGCCAAGTTAAGCCAAGTCAACCAATAATATAATAATATACATTGATCTTTGCACTTAGAGAACCGTTATCTGTATTTTGGAGGGCTCGCAGTAAAGAACTTATGCCATGGCTCCCTATCTGTTGTTTCGATGCACCGACTGCTGATGAAAGCGTCCAGGGACATCCATGCGTAGTTATCGGCATTGTTCTCCGACTTTCCTGGCTGGTTGTCTTGCTTGGGATCATTGAGGCCATGTGCACGCTCTGGGTCGTACGCAGGTTCACGGTCCTCGTTGAGTTGGTCAACGATCGCTTCGCCTAGGGTCGATTTGGGTCCAATCGTGCTATAGTGCAAAGTCTCATGAAGTGCAACTCGAGAGAAGGTATCCATCTTGGTGCTAGGGTATTTATCAAGGCTACCGCAATCGACGTCGGCAGCGTGGACCGTTTTATCGTAGGCAATATCGCAGAAATGGATCTTCTCTTTCCCATCGCCGTCTTCATCAACCACTGTATAAGCCAGAGTTCCCTCGTTGTCGCAGTTACTGCCAGTGCTTCCGCCAAAGTCTGTGTTTTTAGAGTCAGTATGCATGATAGAAAGGCCTCGGAGTATCAGAAACATCAACCACTGATGCCATAAAAGACGAAATAGTAGGTCATTCATATTTGTACCCTAAGACCGAGTGGCCAATCTTTTTTTGGCTGGGAAGACTTACCTGTGTTATCAATGATCATGTCGCCGACCTTTGGCCCAACCATACTGCCCACAGTTTCTTCTCCGGCAATCGTAATCAATACATCCTGGACCTTTTCAGGAGTTTCATCCTCTGTGTCAAAGAAGTCGTCGTAGACCATGTTTTCGGACGTCTGCCTCTCCTTCGCAGCGAATGAGCCCCAAGAAGAGATGCCACGAAGCTCACCAGAGCAGATTACATCATGAAGCAGCTCTAAGCGAGCCCTGTGTCCATCATCATTGGGATCGAAATTAAGGTACTTCCACTCGTTACCACAGGCCCCTCCTTTAAGAGGATAGCTAGATGGAGAGGGATCTTGGCGACGAGAGATCTTGGATGGGATCAGTGGTTTGGCATGCGCGGCTGCAAAGCAGACCATGACCAAAACCTTTGACAGATACATGGCCATATCAGCTTTAGCTTTACTGATAGTGTTGTCTGATATGTTTCAAGTGTCTGATTTCTTGCGGCCCGCTTGATGAGGTAGAAGGAATAAAATGATGTGTTGCTGTTCTGCTGATGAAGCAATGGCGGGTGCTACAAGTATATATACCAACCGCCCCATGCGCCAAGCAATTTCGTAAAGAATGAAGTGAAGACTTTCTAGTACTAATTATAGAGATCTAGAGAAAAACAAAACACTGTCTCCATACAGTAGCAGTCAAGGTAGGCGAGTAAGAGAGCTCGTATGGCATGATCTGATCTACACTTCAGCCACCGGCCCATGATGAAGGCATTAGGATCTAGCCCCCAAATAATTATTCTATAGACAGGATTGTCAAAGCTCAGAGACATGGTGGTAGTACTGTTGCATGGTTCGAATCGCGATCCCAGACTACGAGATTGTAAGCTTAACGTTAAGCAGTGTAGTAGGTCGCAGAAACGTCGGCCCCGGAGTCCTAGATAACAAGAATAAACGGCCTAAGAAGTCTCATGTAAATGGTATGAACTGACCCTTTCATTTCGTTTCTTATGCTTACAGCGGCTAATTCTTCTGATGACTCATGGTGGCTAACCACGACGTTGGCTGTCAATTTCCTATAACGCCTAGGAGAATGAAGTATTGGAACATTAAAAAGAACTCGCCATTACTATCTGGGATAGAGAAGCCTCGATTGATTCTTGGATGTTTGACTGTGAATTTGGTTCCCTGATCAAGCTGATTCGCTCAAATCTTCCGTTTTCCCCTCATCATAAGACCTTGGCAATGATTGGGGGCGGTATAGCTGAGGGCTGAGAGAGACATACCGCAGATCAACTTCTAAACGAGGTCTACAATATGTGACAGTGTAACTGTGATGATCGCTGGACGGGTCGGTGATTGCCTTGTTAGGGAAAGGATGTACTTCATGATATCCCTTGGGGTGGGGGCTACGCGGCTGAGCCCTGTTAACTATAGCGTATATTCAGCTACATCTGACATTGGAAGAAATCATCATGGTAATGGGATAATAATCACGCATTAATATCGTCATTTGGGTCGCCTAATGTCTCGTTCAGGGCTTGGATGCCGTCGTTTGGAACAAAAGTCCTTTACTGTTCATGGAACATTGGGTTGAAAACAGGAATTATATGGAACTATTGTTGCCATTGCAAGAGCGCCCTTAAGGTATACAATGCAAATTGAACGGTCCGCTGCATAATGAAGTCGCCAAAGAACAACAACAATAGTGGAGGTTTGCCTGTGACAACAGGTTGATCCCCATTTACTCCGATATTGACATGCTACATGGTAAGATCAGGAACTCGAAAGTTAAATGCATCATCAGGCAGCAGCCGCGCTATGTTTCACACCATATCAAACGCCACCATGACGTAGCGTGTGACTCTCAAAACATCTTTCCATAACAGCCGCCAACTCAGTCCGATATCAGTTCCGCTTCAGCGCGAAACCCCAGTTTCACTCTTGCATGGCAGCAATAATGGAAAACTTTAAAATTCATACAGTCATCAGCAGTGATTACCTTGTCTTCGACAAATCAGGCAAACTACCCTTCAGCATATCTTTCAGCTTATGTCGTCCTTTGGATGGCGATACTGATCCTCGAAACTTGGGCTTGAAGACGACAAGATCAATCCTCGACGTCCCATATGCACTCTCTCGTGGAATTCTTTCATTACAAGAGGATGATACAGAAGTTGAAGTTGAACAACTAAAGCCAACGGATCCAAGTATTATCGACAGACCATTTCTGCATCTCAACTCGCCCGTTGGTAGAGATGATAATGTAAAGAAGGACTGGTCAGTATACCACTACCACATTCAGACTGACAGCGAGCTCGCGGCGTTGTTCAAGCCAGGGAAGAAGTACACGATCCGGCACAAAGCAGGAGACTTGGGCGAGTACATGTTCATTAACGGGAATTGCCAGTCGGCCGAGCCAGATGAGACAGAGAAGCTGTGCAGCGCCAGAGCAAATGGCCGGGCACTCTTTGATGTGGTGGAGTCTCTTCCCTGGCCTCCAGAGGTAGAGACAACAATGAAAAGATGCAACGAGACAGAAGACGATACTCTGAGTCTCGAAATCACAGTTACGAACAAGGGCACTGAAGCTATCAGCGTACAAACTCGGGGTCGTCAGAGGTTCCTCTCCCCATCAGGCCCAATACAACCAGATCCAGGATTCCCGCCTCAGGATGCCCGTTCCCGTATCATCGACCCCGAAAAGGCCACACCTGCAGCAACTATTCAGATCTTTGATACTGCCACAAACATAATCGTGCGAGGGACAACCCAACCAGGTGTTTGCGGTCTATACCAAAAGCATGATCCACGTCCAAAATTGGAGACTCTAACTACTTTGAGGCCTGGAGAGCCAGTCATCAGGCACGTGGACGTTGGTGGCCTGGTTTCCAAGCTTCCAGATGGGACGTTTGGTCTAAAGATGGAACGGCGAGGCATGTGGTGGTGTGTTGGTGACTGCAAAGAGTTCGCGGCAGCAGGAGAGGATCGAGTACCTAGTCATCTGTACAATACCAAGATCCCTCCAGTCATGCTCGAATGCGGGGATATTGTCGAGGTAGAGATCAAGGATGGAGTCTCCAGGTAAAGCAGCGAATAGCAACTGCGGAAAGGAAATTGCGGAAATTGAATGGGAAAGCTCTGCGATGATATAGGTTTCAGACTCAGCCTCCACTTTCTACGGTAGAGCCAGTAAGAATTCTGATACTTCCTGATTAAAATGAACGGATGGTTTGATTCCGTCCTCTCATCAGTCCATGTCCGATGGATTCCGCTGATTTAGCCCTGTCTTGCCCACAACCGTGCTGGTAAGATAACAGCCAAGGCATCTGCGTTACCCGCTATTTTTCCAAATGCTCAACATAAGTCAAACCCTCCAAACCCCGTTGGTAATTTTAAACGATGCAGTCAGCATCTTGGGAGGACCTGGGCGGGCTATTGAGGCCGGAATCAGCAGTTCTAGATGCATCCCTGCTCCAGGTCCAACAAATAATCGAGGATTTAGAACTACTAACCAGTAAAAAATGACCCGATTAATTCCCCAGGTCTGATGAATTGCAACCGAGTTGTAACCTTGTACGCTAACTTTATGCATATTTGTGACCCCTACACCGAACCACATTTTTCATGGCATCTCACTTTGAACAGGGCTGAAGACAAGACACCATCGGGAATTAGAGTGACATGTGTGTTGTTACTTGTCTCATTTCCTACCTACCTACTAAGTAGGTTTTTTAGACACTATCACTACTCTGTTGTGATCATTTAGTCCATTTCTTAGGCTAAACAGGCAGTGAGATTACTATCATGCTCAGAGCCAAGTAAGTATGGCCACACGATACCAAGACGCTATGCACTGCACAGTGTTACATGACGCCCAACGATAAACAGTCATCAAAATTTTTCTACCAAACCCCTGCGAATACAGCTCACTCGTCACAAAAACTTCCCTTTTCAGTAATGGTGTGCGGCGCTTTTATCTTACTTGCAGCTAGGACTCCCTCTCGAGAGGTTGGTTTCCGATACGTGTAATGCATCACATAGGGGCTGTCTCCCAGTGATTGAGGTGAAGGGTGGTTCTAATCTCATAATACTACACACTACCTCAACCCTTCTCCCTGTTCCTAGACCTGCAGCTACTTCACGGTATTCTCCAACTGCCGATACTTGCGGCGCCATGAACCAGTCTTTGCGACCATCATGGTCACAACGAACCTTCCTTTTGCTCACTGGTTGTCTGCTGGGCACGTCGCTTGCTCAGAAAGACCCAGCTAATAATTTCTGCCGGAGATTCGGCCAGCAAACTGCTGTGGTGGATAGGAAGCTCTACATCGACGGAGGCATTATCAACTATCAGCCACCTAGGGAGAACTTCACTAGTGGGTATCACTACTATCAGCCATTTAACGGCGTACTGACATCTATACAGATACCTTTTTCACATACAATGACCTCGATACTGTCTCTGATGAGGCTATGCCTGAATTTCACACTGGCCTGTCTAAAAACGGTACAATACCCAGCGTTGAAGGTGGTATTCTATGGGAAGACTCGGTCAACAAGCGGCTTTACCTCTACGGCGGTGATTACGAAGACGGTCCGACAGAACCCTTCAATTTATACAGCTACGATATTCTCTACGACGAATGGCACACTTTCGGCTCTCCTCCAAATTCAGTCCAGGCTGCCAGTTACGGAGCTGGAGTCTCGGTACCATCGAGAGGCGAGGCATATTACTACGGCGGATGGCTCAGTGAAAAGTCTGTTCAAGATTGGGAAGGCGAAAGACAGGCGTCAAGTGGGCTGATCAAGTATAACATGGACTCGAATAAATGGAGTAACGTCACTGGCCCTGACGATGTGGGAAGAGCCGAGGGTGTTATGGTATTCCTTCCAGTCGGAGACGATGGAATGCTAGTATATTTCGGAGGCGGCCAGGACTTGCACGGGAATGGGACGCTTGAGCCTCAACCCATGGACGAGATCTTACTATACGACGTGGCGAATACGAGATGGTATACGCAGAAGACATCAGGCGACGTACCTGGTGATAGACGGCGATTCTGTGGCGGCGCGACGTGGGCTCAGGATCGATCAAGTTACAACATGTAAGTCCTCCTACGACGACCCTTCGACTTTTTGTTAGGCCTAACTTCTTACCAGCTACATATTTGGTGGCCGAGGTTTCCCTCCTTTCGAAACTGGTTACGATGACATTTACATTCTTACCATCCCAAGCTTTCAATGGATTCGAGGACCATATCCAGGCTACGAAAACGGAACCGGAACGTATCCCAAGAGTATGATGAGTTGCAACGTCGTCGACAACACCCAGATGCTCGTCATTGGTGGTAGCTACGCAAACGCTTCGGAGAAAATATGCGATGTACCGACTATTCAGGGCGTGCACAACATGAACTTGGGCAAGCAGAACGAGGAAGATGCCATTTGGGCTCGGTACCAGGACGACTTGACCACGTACGAAGTACCGGATGATATCAGAACAGCGATTGGAGGCAGTGCCACAGGTGGTGCGACCGAGACAACACCCGTCAGCGGTTTTGATGACCCCGATTTGGAAGTTCTCATGGGACGCACAGCTGAGTCGGGCACAAGAAGTGCAACGCGAGCAACTTCAACGAGCACGAAAACGCCTGCTCCATCTCCCTCAGACGAACCATCATCGTCGTCATCTCTCAGTGGTGGAGCCATAGCAGGGATAGCGGTCGGCTGCAGCATCGCCTCTATCCTGGCACTTCTAGGCTGCGGATTTCTCATTTATCGCCGGAGGAAGCACTACAGCGGACCTCGCGGCGTGGCGGCGCCACCGCCGCAAGGTGAGACGGCTATGGCGCAGCATCCCATGAGCCCTGGTCAATCAACTTCTCCTGGGGGCTGGGACCTGAACCACGTATCATCGCCTGCAGGCACGACTCCGTCTCACGGCGTTGAGTCAGCCGCATGGACTGCTCATAATCGCTCTGCATCGGAGCTGACGGGTCATCCTGATTTGAAGAGAAATGATAGACCCGTTGAGTTGCCTGCTGACGGGAATATGCATGAAGTGAATCACAATGGACTTTCACCCATGTCGAACGCGTCACCACAACAAAGTGAGTGGTCGCACCGACACTAACATTGCAGCGCCGGAAGGGACTTTGAAGATTGTTGTTAGAGTCATGCTTGTAATGGTAATCATGGTTGTTAGAAGAAGGATATTTCTATGGCGCTACTTCAATCCAGTTTCGGCATAAAAAGCGACAGTTTATATTTCCGTATACCTTTGTTTCCATGTCTGTCTTTGCAACGTGTCAAGGCCTATACCATTCGTGACCAGGTATTAGATTGAGGGAGACATTATCATGGGGCGGTGTCGTGAGTGATGCCTCAATATCATTGTCAAGTAAAGATATTATAAATTCCACTGCGTTTTTGTATTACCTGACTATCTTGTCAGCTGACGTCAGCATCAAACCAGATATGAAGACATCGCATTCACGAGTTAAAAGGTACAGACTCGGGGCAATATCTAGCTAGGACTTTCAGGGTACGTTGGCGCGACTCGTTCTAGGCCGAGTCTTCCTCTTATTGCTGACTGACAAATTCTGGAGAAGTTGAGGGCTCCATGTCTCATTCAGAATTGAGGAGGCAATATCTGCGGCTCATGATGACTGGTCAACTCGCCGTTCAGCTGCGCCCAATTTGATGGCTAAGCCTTACAAGTCGAACTACACCACATCAGAGAGAAGCCCGGAACATCCCGTGCATCCCCGCCATTCCAGACCGCGACCTTCAGCTGTTAATACTCACTAACAATTGTTTTGGCTGAGACATGTTAGACACTTCAGCAACGCTCAACCCCTCGTTTAGACCAAATACGGCTTTCATTGCACCCTTTCGATGTCTTCAACGGTAGCATATAGTATTAAATATGTGCCATTCGTTAAAACAGGAATTCCACCGAGAAGCCAAGCACCTTCTTGACCAATAAATGACTGGCATGAACAGTGTGGAATGCGACATAGTTCTGTAAATGGTGCGGCTGAGGCCTACCTCGTCAACTAAATCTATATAAAATGAACCCGTTCCTCTTGATAGTAGTATAAACGCTAGAAGTAACATCTACCACAATTAAGAAACTTGTAACAAACTCTTATCAAGATTCATAATGGCAGATGCAAAGATCTACGACGTGGTAGTTGTTGGTGGTGGCCCGGTCGGATTGGCTGCAGGATACGAGGTAGCCAAGTCAGGTGCCAGTGTCATGATTCTCGAGCAGAACAACTTCTTCAACCAGGCTGGTAGCTCCGGTGACTTGGCTCGCATGTTTCGCACCATGTAAGCTGAAATGTGATTGTCTTTTATAGCGACTTACATCGTCCAGGTACACCGAAGAGTTCATGGCCGAGCTCGCTACCAAAGCCATGAAGCACTGGGACGCTCTTGAGAAGGATGCAGGCGTATCTCTTCGCTGGATGGGCGGCTTGCTCAATTTTGGCGATAAGGATATGGGTG
Source organism: Fusarium nodosum (assembly GCA_014898975.1). Taxonomy (NCBI): domain Eukaryota; kingdom Fungi; phylum Ascomycota; class Sordariomycetes; order Hypocreales; family Nectriaceae; genus Fusarium; species Fusarium nodosum. Next base: position 1,254,216 of record JAAVUE010000015.1, read on the forward strand.
GCGACACACCTGAGGGTACCATCTCTCGCTTTGTGTAGGTTATATGTGCTAACGGAAGGATAACAGGGACCTTACTAGGACCTATCGATAATTTGAAAAAGTTCGATATGCATTACAAAGAGCGTGAGTTCCTTCAAGTTCTTATTCAGGTCCTTTCGGCTGACAAAGATAGTCTCTGCGAAAGAAATTGAAGAACAATATCCATTCAAGAACTTGAAGAAAGACTGGATGGGTCTCTTTGCTCCAGACAATGGAGTCATAAACGTCCAGCTACTTCTAAGAACTCTCTACAGTTTGGCGAGGGACTATGGTGCTGATGCCAAACAGCACACTGAAGTTAAACAGATTCGTCCATCAGACAAGGATAAGTCCATATGGGAAGTCCATGGCACTATTCATGACGAGTCCGTGAATTATCTCACCAAGAAGATCATCATCACGAGCGGAAGCTATGTCAACCATGTCTTGAAGCCCAGCTTTGGAATTTCCCTAGGGCTAGAGATCTGGGAAATGGTAGCGACATATTTTAACACCAACGCTGGTCCAAACGGTACTATCTTTCCTAGTAAGTGCTACGTCTCTGCAGGCCGCTTCAGCTTCTGATCATAGGAAAAAGGTATGTGGTTTCAATTCGCTCCGTCAGTGAACAACAGATCTCGTCTTTTTTACGGGTTTCCAGCCCTTCCTTGGGGTCCACCCAACGTGGTAAGAATCGCTGTCGATGCCGCAACTCGAACAATCAAGGATCCAAATGAACGCCAAACCCATGTACTGAGCCCAGAAGACATCAAAGATACCCAAGACTTCGTGAGAGACCACGTCGTCGGTGTCGACCCCACAGTCCCAGCATCTACCGTCAGCTGCTTGCAAACTAATGTTTTTGGTAAAGGCCTATCAACTCCATGATTTTATCATTAGCTAACTCTTAGAGACAACATGTTTGTTCTCGACTTCTTGCCCAAGAAGTATCTGAATGGAGGCGGAGAGAAAAGCGTCGCTATATTCACAGCGGGGTGGGCCATGAAATTTGTGCCAACTCTGGGCAAAGCTCTGTCCGAGATGGTTCTGAAGGGTGACTCTGATTATAAACTCAAGGAGTTTTCCATTACTCGTCCTGCACCGGCTGGAAAGGAAATCATTCAAGAGAACTGCGTGTCAGCTGGAGAGGTCAAGATTGCAGCGATGTTATTCCAGCCATCTGGATGCGAACAGGCTCAGGGTTCTTCCTGTGGCAAGAGGGAAGTAGTACAGGCAGCCTGATCCCCTCTATCTACAAATAGGTTTAATTCCCACAGGCATGGAGGTTAATGAAGAATTTGCATTAATAAGTATCTACTCTGAGACAAGATTACCACCACTTCGTGGGAATAGCCCTCCACGAATTACTACCGCAGTGAACATCTCCTTGCAACCGAAAGTGAGAGAACCAATCATCCTGATAGGTAATATTATATCCAGCGTTCGTGTATACCTCGGATACGGCAGCAGCAAAGATATCCTGCTTGTTGATCACGGGACCCCAAGGGTTAGGCGCGAGAATCCTAGAATCTGTCATGACGAGGCCGTTGACGCTATCCGGATAAAGAGTCGTAACTTTAGTAGCAGTGTCGATCAATCGGCGATGAAGAGACTTATCTGGAGTGGCTGCTTCGACGATGGACTTGGCCTTGAAGCTGTGCCCGCCCTGGGCAGTCTTCATTGTGATACCGGAGTTGCTCGCAGCCTTTTGAGGTTGAGTTGAAGCATCCTCTGCAGTCTGGGACGAGCTCTCGCCGGCGCATTGCCAGCTTTCCGACTCGGTATAGTAGAATAGTGTAGGGACGCGATGAATATCTTCCTCTGTAATGCCAGTCTCTCGCTTAATGATATCGAGGTTGGCTTGGATGCGCTCAGCCGAATGTTTGTTGATGGCTTCGAATTTGTTGAACTTGAGGGCCTCGTCAATGGTTTGTCGGGGAAGACATAATCGTTGATTCTTCTCATCTGCCGAGAGGGGTCGTGACACAGCCTTGACTTTACCATGACCAGCCTTGGCCGCCTTTTTCAGCAGATCCACACCCTTCATCGGATCGGCAACCATGATAACCCAGCCACGCTTGTTATCGCTCGGTAGGAACTGAATGAACTCATCCACGTGGCCAACATATAACCAGCTTGTGTCGAGAATCAGAGGGTCCTGGACCTGTTGAGCTTTGAGGAATTCTACCATGAGAGGAGCTCGGCCCTCCAATGCACCCATGATGGTTCTACCGGCTGGGAAACTCTTTCCGTTGTAACTGTAAGGAGGAATGGTTTCCAGGTTACCGGTAGAATCGATCGAGTCGCCATTGCCAGGGTGCTGAACAGCGCCAACTTGATCGTTACGAAGGTCGTGGAAAACGTCGCGACCAGATCTTCGATTGCTTTGCACCGACCGAATCATGATACGGATGCTGACAGGGCCATTGGGGCCAGGAATGCTGGCATAGCCAGGTTCAAAAAAGTCCTGCGTCCAGATATCCTGATTGTGAAACTGAAAGACAGGCTCCTTGATACCAGCGTCAGCTACATTACGTAGAATATCAGCGACGTATTTCTCTTGAACTTTGTCGAAACCTGCTTCGTTGACGCCGGTTGTCAAGATACGTTGGGCGTGTTGACCATGATGATGTGTCAGTACTGGCGCAACTCGCATAGCAACAGCATCAGTCGCTTTGGTCTTGCCATCAGTGACAGTAAACTGGATCTTGGCATAGCCGTTCCAGCCTTGAGGACGACGAACATCGCGGGCATCAACGCCTAGTTCGAGACCAGACTTTAGCTCTGTGGCAGTGAAGACGTGGTCTGCAGCCACGTAGTTCCACTTGCCGCTCTGCTTGACAAAGATTCGGACTTTGGAAGCGGCTGTTTTGTCGACGATGGCGATTGAGCCTTTGGCAGATGCACTCAAGCTGGTCAAAGGAAGAGTTTTTAGTGGAGCGAGAAATTTAGGATTTCGCTGCACGTTGTCTGAGGCGTCGTTGCACTTGTCCAGATAAGATTCATCTCCCTGGATATCGACACTTGGGCCCCATTTCTTGGCGCACCGGCGACCAGTATCGCCAATGTTGGGGAGGATTAACGCGCCTTGATCGTTTGTCCACGTGGATTTGCCATTGATGTCATTATCATCGACCTTGCCATCGCGATTTGTGTCTGCAAGAATTGTGATCTTGAGCGCATTGCACGAATTGAGAAGCGCTATGAAAATTGTTAGCTAGCATCAGTAATAGAGCAGGTGCTGGTCTTTATGTACCTAACGCGACCACTGCCGTTTTCCCATTGAGAAGATGCATGGTGTTTGAGTGAAAGTAGAGCACTTGTCTATCTCGCCTTGACTGCCGAAGGTGAACTATGCTATGCCTCTTATACTCCCTCCCTCTCCTGACTTCGGCATTGCACGCATTGACACTAATCTCGTATCCGCTACAGCCAATGGCAAGCTTGGTTTAGGCGTGCAATTGTGGATTTGTTAGCTCATCCCTACAGTTGCTCGTATTTTTGGATTTAGCGCCTTCCTATTCCTCAATGGATGAAACTGGCCCCTGTATTTAGATGAATCTAGCCCAGGGAAGCCGAGGAACAGACGCTAATTATACATACCACCTGATAGTTGGGCTCCATCGAAGAGCCTTTCCAAGTCTGTTCTGGAAGAACAGTCTCGGCCTTGACTACCAGAAGCATGCTATGAAAGTTTTGAAGATGGGTCAGTACCGAGTGATTGATAGCCATCGATGCTTGGCATTGCCGATCACACGCTAAGCGTGGTTTGTTCATCCCTACCATTGATTCTGCAGGAATGGGGTTTGTCGTTCATGTCGGTGGCTATGCTGGCTACTAACTGACTGACCCTCGTCCAGGCAAATGATACCCCGCCGGAATCATGCCATTATCTTTTGAACATCTTAAGGAAAAGTAGTATGGCATCACATAGATGTGTCCCAAGTCAAGAGTCTAAATTTTGCCAATTCGGTAGTGACGAGGTTCGTTGAGTTTTGTTGCATTTGCACTTTAGGCTTTAGCATATCAAATCTCTATCTAGTCCGCATTTTAAGCAACTGTCCACAATAGCTCTAAACAAAATTAAAAAGAGATAATCATGTGAGCTACCGAGCCTCGTATAAGGCTCTTTACATGTTTATATAGTCATTTTATAAATATGTTAAATACTAAATGGTTGTATTAACATTTAGTATAGGGTATAGGCACCAGTAATGCAATAGTTGTGCATAGAGATATGCAACCCCTTTATGCAAGTCTGGCACAGTCATAAGACTCTTTGAGATAAAATTAGAGGATAAGTCCTGTCTGCTCAGACACCCACGATAAGACACATCATACTACCCTTCGGGCCCTGACGTCGTCAAATAAATAAAATAAGTGCAAGTTTCAAGCTTAGCCAGTGTGGATGTAGCCATGAACTTGCAACGAAAGGAGCCGGTGCTGCAGTAGATACGGTGTGAGTTTCTAACGTCGCTGTGGATATAACGCAGAGTGCTTACTGGATATAGTAACAGGTGTAAGCACCGTGACAAGAAGAGTGGTCGACATACCATGGTACCCATCCCAGCTCGTTGACTATACCATATTGGGACAATTACTCGGCAGGAACAATATCGTCAGCAATAAGTGGAAGACAAGTGTTGTTCCATGAAGGTCAATTTATGTATAAATATGTCCCTTTCTTTTGTAAGAATTGATCAAATAAAACACTTTATTCTCTCTCCTACAAACTGGTACTACTATCTCAAATCACACAACATGAATTCTCCCACCGCAACTATCAACGGCATCACCATCGTATGAAACCAAATCCTACACACCATTCCACGCATGCTAACATATAATAGCGTAACCACGACAAGCCCTACGAGGCAATCTCTCCCCAGAGAACAGAGCTGTCTCAGCAAGGTAGGACTGTCCTTGTCTGTGGTGGTTTGACAGGTATTGGCCATGCCATCGCACGAAACTATTGTATTGCTGGTGCATCTAGTGTCATGATCCTGGGACGTCGCGAGGACGTTTCAAGTGCTGCAGCACTGAAGCTCAATGAGAGTTATCCCAACACAGCTGTCACTGCACGCACCTATGATGTCTTCAATAGAGATCAGGCTTAGAAGATCTGGGGTGATCTGGAGAAGGAGGGCATCTTGGTTGATGTCCTTGTACTCAACGCCGTTGGCGAGCCAGCACTGTTGCCAATACTCGACCAAGGTGCCGACAGACTGTGGCAGGACTTTGAGAACAACGTTCATGCTCCACTCTACCTTGTTGAACGATTCTACAAGCAGCCTGGGCATGCGAAGCAGAAGGTACAGATTGCACGTCCAGCATTCATTACAGGTTACTGACTAGTTGTAGTTCGTCATCTCTGTCTCGACTCAGGATATCCATCGCTGGGATAGCGCACCTCAAATGCCAGGGTATCAGCTGACCAAGAATTCCTTTGCCACGGTTATGCAGCAAGTTGCTAGGGATACACCCGAAGAAAATATGCGCATCATTTCGTTCCATCCTTCTATAGTCTTCACTGAATCAGCGCGTAAGACTGGGTATACTGAGGATACTCTCCCTTGGACAGACGGTATGTTTTAAACTGAAACAGCGCTGTGAAAGGCCACTAACAAGTACTAGAAAACCTCCCCGGTGGCTTTGCAGTTTGGGCTGCTTCCGCCGAAGCAGAGTTTCTCCATGGCCGATTTGTCTGGTCGACATGGGATGTCAACGATTTGTCATCTGGAGAACTCAGGGATCAGATTGATTCCGACCAGTGGCTACTCAAGGTTGGAGTTAAAGGCCTCTGAAGGGGTATACTAGATAATTGATGGAGTTGATGGGAAGTTGTTGAGAGAAGCACCTTTTATTCAACAAGGGAAGGGTATGCCATAATTGGACCAGATATGTTCGACATGTATAGAAAGTCTCCATTTTCTTGTTTCCAAATTATGTATACAGTGATAAACTCTCGAACAAATATTGTTATCATCTTTTGTCATCTCCAACCTCCGAATGGTTATACCATGCAGTAATACGGCACGTTGCACCACTACGGTACTACTGACTACTGAGGCGATAGCTGGTGCAAATGTGTGGGGTTTGGTGCCTGCAGATACGTAACTAAACTAGATTAGGCTAGCTGCCTTTTACCTACAAAAGCGGCATTGTTCCTCAGTCATCTCACCATCATTTCCCTTTACCATCAACATCGCAACTACTTGCACACAAAGGACTATAGTCATGAGCTATTCGGAAGTACTTTGCCGCATATGCGGTGTCAGCTTCAACATCAATCGCTTCCGAACCGACCAAGAACCCCCAAGCGCTGCCTTGAATAGATATCTATACGTTGACCCTAGCGAATGTCCTGACAAAGGGGGATGTTGCTTTGTTCAAGCCAGCTTGTCTCTCACTGAGCAAATCAAGTACTCTGCTTCCGAGTTCCACAACTCAGGTCTCGATGAAGACGATGTGGAGCATATGCCAGGCCCCGATTGCGGACAATGTGCAGCGTACAATGGACACCGCATCTCAGTTGAAGCTATGAAGGGCTGTAATACCTTTCAGTGTCTGGTTTATAAACCAAACGATTGGAAAACGCTACCAGACGATGAAGAGTTTGAAGCAAAGGGAGACTACTTTTTGAGTGGCTTGGGCGACGAAATGCCCAGTATTGACGTAGGCTGGCCAGCTGTCTTTCCTCATCGACATGGCATGGCATCACCTCGAGCTGTTCCTTGTATCTGGGATATGGATGAGGTGAACGAATATGCCATGCCTTTTCATCCCACCTGCCTCGAGATATTCAAGCGTGTTTCTCTGCACCGGTATGGTGTCGTGGATATTCATGGTCTGACGCAGTGGTGGAGGATTGAAAACACTTACCGCCACATTGAAGATTTTCCTCGAGAAAAGGCTGTCAAATATGGTCAGGAGCAGTTTTGGAACCATGAGCTAGGGAGTGAATATGTTGTTGCCAATCCATGTCTGATTCCTGGCTTCGAATCACTGCTCCAATCGTGTCAAGACTTAGACGCCTCAGATTCTCAGCCAATCTTGACAACAATTCCAACAGGAGCATCGAAAAATGATCCGTTCTCGAAGTTGCCTCAAGAGATACTACATTCCGTATTGGTTCATCTCGACTTCCAGGACGTAGCTAACCTGAGACTCACCTCTCGTTTGTTTCTGCAGTTACCGAACCCGGTCCTGTATGAGCTCACAATTCGCCATAACCCATGGTTATACGAGGCATGGACTTCGCTACCTCTGTCCTTCTGGGCAACTACGACACAAAACGAGATAGAAGAGAAGTGGGAGAGTACAAGCGATTTCAATAGAGTTACTCACCCCACGATGCCCGTCAGTCAGCTCAGCCGAACAGGAACGAACTGGCTCCAACTACAAGCAGGAATATCTCAAAACTGGGGCAAGCTGCTAGGACTAAGGAACAGACGCAGGATTTGGAAGGACTGTGAAGAAATATTGAATCGGGTGGACAAATACCGAGATCAGGGCAAGATCAAAAACAGAAGTTTCTGAGGACACTCTCATAATCGCAGAAGGAGAATATGTTGAGTGCGAACCATACTTTGTGGCCTTCTGATACTAAGGCCTCTCCGTGCAACCTTGATACAATACAAAGAATGCTTATGCCGTTATGAAAATATAGATCATGCCAGGAATTTCAGAATAAGATGGTATTGCTATTTACGAGAATGATAGACGAACAAAAAGCGAGTGGCAGAAAAGACAGCAAAAAGAATCGGTACCAAACAACGAAACCCGGGTTCCCTCACATTCCACCAGCCTGCATAAACGCTTTCACCAATGAGGTATTTTCGACTCCAACGTTGCGGTTTAGTTAGAGGCAGCGACACGTTGAATGAGAAACTCAGGAGCAGGTCCAGAAGCATCAGACTGGTAAGCAAGATGGGGAGCGGCAACAATCAGAGAACCAGTGCAGACCAAATCGCCAATGTTGCAGAAAACCTTGGTTCGCTCACGTGGGTAGTTGGGAATGCGGCCAAGATTCTGCAAGTTCTTGGTGTAACCAAAGAGGACAGTACCAACGACCTTGTTGCGAACACTGGTAGAAAGATCCTCGATACTGGCAGCGGCCAAAGCGGCTCCCTGACTATACCCCCCAGCGACAACCTTTGCGGAAGGGCACTTGGAGTTGGCTAGGTTGAAAAGAGCAATCATCTCCCTGATGGCAGCTGCGGACGTTCCTCGGGGGAGGAGGTTGTCTCCAATGGTAGCATCGTAAGCTCCACCGACCTGCAGTGACTAAGTAAGTACTAGAATCGGATCCTTTTCGTAAAGTAGTACTTACACCCTGGATCCAAACCTTGTCTCTGCCATAGTAACTCTCAAGGGCAGAGGCAACTCGGGGACCAAGCGTACCCTAACAAATTGTCAACGTCAATGTTGCGCCGATAGGGCTATAACATACCAAGTTTCCAAGTTCAGTTGAGCCGCGAGCATAGATGAAAATCACAGGAGGACACGCAGAAGCAGCTCCACTGGAAAGATCATTGCGAGTGATACTTCCAGCCTGACGGCCCTCAAGAGCAACGAAAGAATTGGAAGTAGGTAGGGCAGCCGATGAAGCGGCGAGGAATGAAAGAATGGCCGAGAACTTCATGATTACTCTCGAGTCGTGTATTTGGTACTGGGGATTTCTGTTGCTGCTGCTTCCTGAACGATTGAACTGCTGGAGAGGTGAAGAACAACTTGATTTCGACGGGGCAAACAGTACTATTTATCTTAATCTTGTATACTGCTTGGTCTTGGCTTATCTCCGTTACCTTCAATGGTGTCTCTGTCTTTACCTGATCGCCCAGACCGTCTTCTCATTCATCTCCGTCGACCTCAACTCCCTTGCATTTCTCCAAACCTCGGTAGTCTTCTGGGAAGAGGGGGAATATCACACAGAAAAAGCAAGCTCAACTGACAACGATGTATCATAAGACCAAGACCCCGCACTTTCATAACACCATCACTTCTTCTTCCAGCAAATCACGTCTAAGAAATTGTTTCTGGAACTATTGCACGAGAGCATTAGTCTATCGGAGCTCGTTACTTCGTATCGTTTTAGGAAATGACTACTACTTCCTGCGACCATAACCTTTGGATTTAAGTTCTATACCGGAAGATATCCGAAAGCTGACATGAACTAACATGACTTTAGTTTCTTGCCAATGGTCGGAGAAGTTGTGGAGGTGGTGTAAGTGTCTCACTTTCTATAAGCTCTCGTCGAATTCCCACGTTGCGCTAGTGATGTTGGAGCAGTAAGCTTGAGTGTTTGGAGAGCCACTAACCCAATCTTAGCTCATCTTGCGAATGGCATGGAAGCCAAGACGACGTCGCAGCCTCGGTATTTTTGTTTATACTGCAATGGAGTATATTGAGATGTTCATCACACGACGTGAAGTAAACTTGCGATTGACGATTTGCGAAATAGAAATTAATCCGCAGCTAATCACGGATATGATTCCGCTTGGAGACGCGGAATTAGAATTTTCAACCAATGGACCTATCTTGGAAGACAACTTGGAGGCGCGTATGCTTAACTATGATCGACCCGCGTTAGAATTCTTAGTCTGGTCACTAAATATCATGGGAGTTGTCAGCTTTGCCAAGGTTGGCTAAGTTTGGACTGCATTGCAGTTTCGCAAGCCTTTCCAAACTCAACATGCTGGCTTTTCTTGGTTTCGATTTCTATTGATAGGATATTTCATCCGTTTGGTCAGATGTGTAGTCAAAGTCTCGACAATAGTGAATACTGCAGTGAGGCACTAGAACCTGATGTGCCGAGGTCTGGAAAGCAGGTGTGGCAGCCTTTGTTAAACCTGGGGTAACTTCCGCCCTCCTTCCATTCGTAGCTAGCGATGTACTTGAGCGAATGGAATTTGGACACAATTGGTGAGATATATTGGTCTACTCATTTAACAAAAACCTAGTTGTAGAAAATATAGAGTAAGGAAATGCTACCGTACATTTCCTCGAAATTGAACGACGATGGCGCACTGTTAAAGAGGGGTATAGGCAGAGTAAGATGCCATTTTCATTCTAGTTGAGAATCTCAAGGAGCATCGATAAATCAGCAGTAACCATCTTCCTATCAGTCATCAGACCTATCTAGATTACATATAGAAGGGAAAATGAGCAACATGAGTTAGCTTAACAACAAGCTTAAAGAACCCGTGACTTGAACAATTCGGTAATTGCTTATCGTCAATTTTACAAGGGCTCTGCCCAACTAACAGTAACTATTTATTTTTCATTTCCCTCGACGCAGCTGAGGTTAACCGACTTTCCAGTCTAAAGTGGGTTTCACATCAAGCCACTATTGCTTTATCGACCGACACTATCGTCGACTAAGTTTAGCGAACAAGCTCTAGACTTGTACCTGCAGTGAAACCCATCTAAATGGCCCGCTGAGGCTGTCGATAGTTATCAATAGTAGCATCATGGACCCTGGGACTAAAAAGAAAAGTCCAAATCTCGACCACGAACTAGTCATCGTGCTCAGGGCTGAGCAAAATAGCATCTTGGAGAGAATAAGGGGTCAAGTACATAACAAACCCAAACTTTCCCAGTTTCTGTTCCTCTTTTCCATTTGCAAAATAAGGTCTCATTCATTCATTATTCGACCCTTCCTGTGGTCGCTATCCAGACCCTTTCAATATGCAGTCCATGATTGCTCTGATCGGCTTGGCCTTAGCTAACCTCGCAGTCGCTGGTCCTTGCAAGCCAGGACACTCAACTTCAGCGGCACCGGCCCTTTCTCTTACTTCTTCCGTTCCTTCTGTCGCCATCAGCGAGACCTCAAGCGCCACCCTTCCTCAATCGAGCACACCTACCCAGGAAGAAGAGACCATCGTCACCAACGCTCTTCCAGGAGGTGGTTTTAGCGCACCCGATACTAACAACCCTCCTACATTCCTTCAAAACTTTCAAGGGACTGGTGATGTCAAGTTCCATGAGGGTGGATGTTTCAAGGGGGATGGTAGCAAGGATGATGGCTGTGCTTCGCTAACAGCATCTGGAAATCCAGCCGGCAAACGTGATCTTGGCTCCATAGCTAGCCTCTTCCAGATGCTCAACTCTCTGAACACCGGCGCAAGGCGTCTGTATACTGTCCAGTTCTACTATATCGTTGCCTCAGGCGGTAGCCAAGCCTGCACTGTCAGTGCCTCACTGGGCAATACACAGTTCTACTCCAGCTCGCTTTCCAGCTCTGGCGGTGCAAGTGTCTCATGGAACCACGTTCTCACCACAGTCGTCGCTGACTCGGCTTCCGCCGCCTTCTCCATTTCCATGTCTTGCACTGGCAATGGTGTCTCTATGATTCTTGTCGACTCGATCTTTATTTCCAACCAGGTCACTCCCCAAACTATTGGTGATGTCAAACTCGACTTTGGGACTCCTGCAGTCGATCCTGTCACCACGTCTAAAGCGCCTACCGCCACTGACGGACAACCCACTGCGAGTTCCCCTTCTACCGCTGTCACCGATTCTCCCGAGGCTACTAGCGAGCAGCCAATTCGCTCAACGAGCAATGCCTCCTCCGGTGTTGACCAGACCACTGTGTCCGGTGTCGATATCCCTACAGATTCTGCTTCATCTACCATCCCTCCCATACTCCCTAAGCCCACTACGGCTATGACCGAATCTGAGAATGAGGGATCTACTCCTATACCTGGCACTCCAGGTGCTTTGTCTACCATCCCCCCTATAATCCCTAAACCCACTACGGCCATAACTGAATCCGAGAATGAGGGATCTACTCCTGTACCTGGCACTCCAGGTGCTCCTTCCACCATCCCTCCTATAATCCCCAAGCCCAGCACAGCCATGACTCAGTCTCAGGATGAGGAAGTCACTCCCAGACCTGGAACTCCAGCCGTTACCCCAATCATCCCCGTCACTCCTGTCACCCTCTTCCCCACCATTGCACCTGAAGAAACCAGGACTCTCAGTGAAGAGGCTCAGCCTACTGAGACGAGAAACATTGTCTGCGGCTATGTCGGTCAATACACTGGTAGTGGTGGTCCTTATGAGGCTGACCACACGGCCTTCCCCAATCAAAGCAGTCTCAAGGCGTGTAGACAGGCTTGCGATGGTATTCGAGACTGTAAGGCTGTTGCGTTTGTCACTTGGAACAAGTACCAAAGCCCAGGTTACTGTCTCTTTGCTGATAACCGTATCACGTGGGACACTCTGGTGACTGACGATCAAGCTGCTTACAAGGCTGTCTGGGCTGATCCCGAATGTGACTTTGATCTGATCTCGGTCCCTGAGCTGTCTTTCCCTACGACCACTGTGGCGCCCGTGGACTCTCAGCCCACCACACTAGCAACACGTACCTCTCAACAGCCTGAGACCACGACGACACCTGCTGATATCTGTCTCTTCAACCGTGGCCAGTCGTGTACAATGGCCCCGTCGAAATTGGAGGCCGGCACCTTTTGTGCTTACGGTGCTAAGTTCATTGGCGCCCAGTGGAAGGAAAGCCGTCAAGACTACCCTTACCAGGACACCTTGGAGCAGTGTGCTGCCATCTGCCAAACCATGGAGAATTGTGAATCTGCCGGGTACTGGCAGACCGAGAACCGTTGTCTCTTCACTGCCAAGAAGATCACCGCAAGTGATTTCACGATCAACAATGAGCGCAGCTTCGAACACGCTACATGGACACATAAATCCTGCTGGACATGCCCATCCTGCCAAGCCACCCCCGCGCCCATCACTCGGGCCGTAACCTGTTCATACGATCAAGGCGATGTCTGCCAGCGTACCACATCGAACAAAGACGGTGCTCTCTGCAACTACCAAGGCTTCTGGGAACTGCAGTGGATGGAGTCTTTGGAAAGATATCCTGACCAGAGCTCGCCTGCCAAGTGTGCTGCTATCTGCCGTACGAGGGATGACTGTCTGGGATCCGGATACAAGGATGGTAGATGTATGTTTTCACCTATCCTCCTCCAGACCCAGAGGTTTAGAGATTGGCCCGATCACTCGAGAGATGGAGTTTGGGATGATATTTCTTGCTTTCAGTGCCCACACTGTGCTTAGTTAGATAGGAATAAGAGGCTGCAGCTGCCAGTCGATGGACTGTAACATAAACCTTCACCGTATATAATTTTAGATGAATATACATGACTCCGATAGTTCCCCACGTCATTATTCTAAGCATGTCATGATTCACTTACTTCTATGCTTCCGTTGGAATATACGGACAACAGCCGTGGCGATATATTACATATATGGATTGGGACAGGATCATCCTTATTTACTCAGGTACATTTGTCAAACTCAGCCATTCCGAATTTATGATACACAAGAGGGAGTTTTGTGTATTATTAGTTTGTCTCTGCTGTTCTAGTTTACCTTACAATGTCAATTTCGTTTCGAGTTTGACTTTACCAAAAAGCCTTGCATTAGCACTAGCTGCAATTTTTGTTTAGTAACCTCCATAACTTCTTGCTAATTGCCAGAATGCTAACCTTGCCGGGCTATTTTTTCGAGTCTTTGAACTGTGAGTGGCACCAAAAGTCCCTCAGTTGAGCGGGTTGCTCGGTTGCTAGCGCTGATCATGTTGACCTCTTAAACAGCACTAGTTAGCAGTGCCCGTACCGAAGCCGTTTTAACCTCTGACACGTTCTACTTTCTGACTATCGACGGGAACTTTTGTACAAAAGAGTGGAAAGGTAAATTCCAAATACTTGGATTACCAGTCAGCAAGCAGTAGTTTCTCGTCTGACTGTCTGTTCTCATTCATTGTCTTACTGTTATCCTCTGGCCTGACCTGTGTTCTTGGTATCGACGTCAGAAACTAGTCTATTGGTGGCCGGACGTAGCAGTCAAGGATTCACGCACACCCTCATTCTCCAAATGAACGAAATGTTGGAAGGAATGCACTCTGTGAACGTGTCATCTTCAACATTACTGGCCCGCCGCTGTTAATCTGGCTCTACTCAGTTCCATCGTCCGCTAACCGCTAGCTCAGCGTCATCAACCGGTTTGTTTCTAGTCCGATCTAGCATTAACTCAGCCACCGGTAGGGCTGAGGCGAACCCTGTAGTGAGTTGTCTGTTAATGAAATTCTGTTGATCATTGCCAGTACTGGCCATTTAGCCACAACGTTGACCTATGATTGCGGATTACTGTCAGCGAGTTCCGAAATCGAGGAAAATTAGTAAGAATCTTGCCCGACATCCGACACCAACAAGGTCCTGAATCCTTTGGTCTGACCTGCATGAGTCCCAACTAGCCAAGATACGAAACCCATCCATCAGATACCTAGTGATGTCAGGTTGGGTTCAACCTAAAGTTATAAAAGCCACCATGCATCCCTTGAAATAAGGCATGATCCTCATCACAATTAACTTCTATAGCAATCATCATTATGGCTAACATGAACGGCGACGAGAACAAAATACCTAAGAAGACCCGTGAGGTCAACAACCATCACATGGATTCTACGGTCTGGAACGATGTCAAACTCAGATCAGATGATATCATTATCGCAACCTACTCGAAATCAGGAACAACAGTATGTTATCTGCTATCTGCTATTGTCCCATTCCTAGTGTGACCACTAATCACGAGACAGTGGCTGCAACAAATCGTCTCTCAGCTCATACACCAAGGCGACCCAACCGTCCCAGCAGGCACTGTATCACCTTGGGTCGATTTACGTATTGTCCCAAGAGAGGTTATGCTTAAAATGGTGGAGTCTCAGACCGACAGACGGTTCATGAAGACACATTTGCCCGTCGATAGTCTTGTGTGGGATCCCAAAGTCAAGTACATCTTCATCGCTCGCGACGGTCGTGACATGATCTGGAGTCTCCACCACCACTTCTTTACTGCAACACCCACCTTCTACAGCTTTTTCGAAAACACTGGGGTAACTCCTTTCCAACGGCCTAGCGAGAACCCGAGGGATATGTTGATTGATCTTATTGAAGACGATACCCGTCCTACAATCTGTTGGCCTTTCTGGAGCCACATACGAGGATGGTGGGAGCGTCGCGACCAGCCCAACCTTATGCTTATTCACTTCAACGACCTCAAGAAGGATCTTGAGGGTGAGATTCGCAAGATTGCCAAATTTCTCGAAACCCCTGACATGCCTGAGGACAAGTTCAAAGACGTGGTCGAGCACTGTACCTTTGACTGGATGAAGCAACATGCAGAATTAGCTGCGCCGCCTCAAGCCGAATTGGCATGGGAGAATGGTGCCAGGGACTTTGTGAACAAAGGATCGAATGGGCGATGGAAGGATGTGTTGTCTGAGGAGGATAGCAAGAGGTATTTGGATAAGGCAAGGGAGGAACTTGGTGAAGAGTGCGCAAACTGGCTACAGAACGGTGGTTCTCTGGAATGAGTTTGAGTTGAACTGAAATTAGATCTAAGTGTCACGTTTGTAAACTATTTATACGTTATGTATCGCAAATAACACGTCTCTACAGGGCGTCCAACAGCTGAAATATTTCGCCCAGTTTCGTGTGCAGCCAACAGAAGTTATTCAATATCACTGTGGCACCAGTATATGAATTGAATCTTTTCGAAAACAGTGTATGGGTGCTCACGCTCGAAATCGTCCCATCATCTCAATCCCAGGGTAAGCATGAACTGTGGGATTCGATAATAGGAGAACCCTCTCTTCGAATTTAAGCGACTGTGCTGAGTATCATCGCCCGCATCCGAATCTACAGATGCAGCCCCCATTAGAAGCCTATAAATGTATCAGATGATTAGCCGTGGATAGTAAAGCAGATTGAATGCCTGTTTGTGCATGTCGGCAATTAAGGACTTACTCTTTATTTTTTTATTTTTTTTATTTTTATTTTTTTTAACTCTAAACTAAAGCCCAATTCTTCTCAATTTTCTCAGTGTTATCAACAATAAGGTTAATTTGTTCGCGCAGATCGAATTCTCAGTGTGCGATATATCCCGTTAAAGTTCCTCTCACAATAGGTAACTGACTTTCCCAACAAGTACGTCACAGAACAGCTGCCTAGGTCAACACAGCAACGACTGAACTCTATGATGAGGGTGATAAAAGAAGCTTTTGTTGAGCTGTACGTACAGTAGCTGATTCTTCCTATTGAGGACTTACATAAATATCGGGGGGGTTGATGAGATGGGTCGTTATGTGTAGGCATTGGAGTCATGATGCTTTGTTGTGAAGTCAAATTAAGACAAGGTTGAAGGAAGAGTAATCCCTTGCCAGGATCCTCCGATTAGGAAAGATTCGAGAGGTTACGATGATCCGTTTCATCATAAGCGGCTCAATCGAAGAAGTAAGTAGCAGAACTCGTGGTTACGAGAACGAGGCTGGCATAGTGTAAAAGTCAATTCTGGATATACACGAAGGAAAACAGGACCTGATTAGTCTGCTGGGTAATAACCATGGAGGCAGAATCGCCACAAAACTTCAAGTAGGTGATGCATGACCATCTTGGCGTCTACCGTTGTTAACAAAACAAAGGCACTGCAGCAGCTTCTACGTTAAAAGAATCGGTGGCCTCGTAAAGTACCAAGTCCACAAAGATAAAGCCATCTACCAAATTAGCTGATGGGCATTTTGAAGCAAACATCTCAGTGGCTATCAAGCTCAATCTTTGATGTATCCATGCTAGAATACACCAACAATCATAAACAGCATTTGTCTTATCATTGACTAGATCTCTGTAGTAGTTGTGTTCGCCTGAAATCTCGGCAATCGCCCATCATCTTTCCTTCAAGATGCCATTCTCTCCGCCCGACCTTGTAAGACCTTGACCAAATCAATCCCAGCCTTGGTAGCATCATCCAAACTCTCCTCCGGTAAGCCTAACAAGTCATTATGTGCTTTTCCAGAGAGATCACTGGGATCCTCGGGGAAGAAAGCCCTCGCATAAAGTAGCTTGCTAAACCCAATCATGTTACCACTCTTTACCAGGCCCATGCCTTCTTCATATCGCTTCTTGGTTGATTCGTAAGTAATGGCCCAGTCGGTGTCACAAGTATTGGTGACTCGCTTGAGGCTTTCGAACATGTCCTTTTGGTTGATAACAAAACTCTTGATGTTGACAGGCCTGTTGAGGAAGTTTGAGAGGGTAAGACTGTCATCGTCTTCGTCAACGGGAAGTTCCTTCAGACTAAGAACTTTTGCCACAGCTCTTCCAACCTGCGACAAAGTAGATGTAGAGTTTTTCGTTTTCCCATCGTCGTAGAATGTGACAGAACGATTATCTAAATCGAAGCCAGAGCGTTGCTCCCCACCAGCAAGACTGTAATCGTACCAAAAGCCGCAACAGATAGTCACCCATTGCATGCCCAACTGTTCGATCTCATCTCTGTTGGCCTTGGCAGCAGGCCCAAGTAGGATATCCTCGCCAAGCTTGACCTGTTCGATATCTCCCATGAAGCCATTGGGCATGATGTAAGGTACACCGGCCTTGGCGGCTGCTTGAACGAGCTTTCTGTGGGTGTCTCGAGGAGCCGTCGGAGCCATGGTGATGATGAGGAACTGCTGATTCTTTAAGGCAGCTACAATGCTAGCTTCGTCGTTATAATCAATGTATGCTGCAACAACGCCGTCAGGAAGTTTGTTGTTACTATCCTCGCGGGTGAGTGCCGTGACGGTGTGTTTTCCCGTCTGGAGAAGAGCAGCTGTGATGTATGCTCCAATGGTGCCGGCAGCCTATTTCAGTTCGTGAGTTCTTAAATCCAAGCAAATATAAATAGAGATTCATGTCTGTAACTTACTCCAACAACAGCGACTCTCTCAATGGCATTCTTGAAGCCCTCAGGCTGGTCTTTTGCGTATCGAGACATTGTTTGATGGGAATGTTACTTTGGAGAAATGGGTCGTAAAAAGTCTTTGTTGTGACTGATGCATAATTCCAATTGTTTACCAGATGGGTTCTTTTATGTACTTCAATTCTTACAAGATTCGGTCTTGATGCTCTCGGCTTATTCGAATGGGGCGGCCAGTGATAAAATGCCGAACTACCACGCGCCAGTCCACGTCATAACCCCGAGTCCTTATTTGATCAAAATGGGGCTGAATCCTCCGAAGGATGACGGATTGTCAGATATGGAATATTTAATCCTGCCGCTGTTTTATCTGCTGATACATCAGAACGACTAGCTAACATGGTTACGAATCCTTAATCCACAATCAAGTAAAAATGCGAAAGCAAAAGGCCGAGCCATATGACAAATTGACAATGCCAGTCCGCCAACTGTTCTCATAGACAGTCCTCTGAACAATCCCTCTAACATGCAAGGCACGGTGTGTTCTCAAATTGTTTTCTTTCAAGCGATAGAATACACTGATGTCGGTGTGGGTACCACCAGTAAATTGTATCAATGTGCATTTGCTCGTATCAACCGGAAGTCCCCGGGCCCAAAACAATAGCTGGTTATCATCGTAGATACTGCCCACAGGAGAGCAAATTCATTTCATCACCGGCAGTCCTTACTTCTCCAGTCAATAGAACCAGAATGAACACTCTTGTTTAAAGTCTCCTGGATAAGTCTAACCATTCGTGACTTTTTACTAAAATCTAAAGAGTTGACATCTTGATGCCAGTTGATCCTGAATCTCAACACCCTGTCCTCGAACTCTTGCAATTGACTGTCAATTAACTATAAAAGTATTGATTCGCTTCTCATATGGGTTCTATGTATTAAAGGCATCTTACCATTGTCCTATAAGTAAAATTTGTTATTTTTGTCAATGGCATGGATCAACCTGCAAGCAACATAACTAGCCTCTATATCCAGTTGTTCGATATGTTGTTCATGCGAATACTACAGCATCTCTTTGTTGCAGACGGTTGTCCGTTGTCACAAACTTACTGTTCTAGTGCAAATATACCAGTGTCCTTTGTTTTGGTGGTTTGTCCTAACGCAAGCACGAACCTTTGCGTTTAACCAAGCATTGGGAACAACGAACAGCCTCTTGTACTCCCAAAACACAGATCAGGTCCAGGAAAACACTCAAAGAGATATTTCCAACGTGTTCATGATTTCCAGACTATAAATACTTCCATTCCCCCTCCTCAAAATCCGATCTTCTTTCCTCACCACACAAACATTGTGACAACACTCATCACACCAACAACTACTTTTTCAGCAAAACAGCTAAACAACTCTTCTGCTCATCAACAACCTATCTTTTGATCGTCTCAACTCACAAGAAATCAGACAAAATGTCTCTTCTCTTTTCTACCGCTTACACTGTTGACGGCGAGGTTATCGACATTGGTGGCAGCACCATCAACCTCACTTTCATCGACGAACAGCTTCCCAAGGCCTTTGCTGGAAAGGGAGATTTCCCCAAGGAAGTTGCTTACACCACTGGTATGGATAAGTGGAACGCCATTGCTGACAAGTCTTACCAGACTACCGACGAGATGTCCATCATCGAGGCTACCGCTGCCAAGGTGGTCAGTGAGCTTCAGCCCGGAACTCACATCATTGACTTCGGTGCCGCAAACAGCAAGAAGTTCGAACCCTATGTTCGAGAGTTCATTGCTCAAGGTAAGGAATGCGTTTACGTCGCCCTCGACCTTTCTCGTGCCTCTCTCGTTGAGCACCTCGCCAAGGCCAAGACCACCTTCCCCACTGTCAAGTGCATTGGCCTCTGGGGTAGCTTCGAGCAGGGCGATGTCTACTTCAAGCAGACTCGCCCTGTTGCTCGCCTCTTCCTCTCCCTCGGCAGCATTTTCTACAATGCTCCCGATGGTATGGCAAAGGACCGCTGCATCGAGTTCAAGGGCCACTTCACTGCCAACGATCGTCTGATTGTTGGACAGGACGGTCCCACCGGTGCCGAGGCAAGCAGCACCCACGCTGCTTACCAGACTGAAGAGTACGATGCTTTCTTCACCAACTATCTCCAGGGTCTTCAGGACCATGCTGGTATCAAGGGGGCCAACCCCAAGCTCTCCTGGACTGTCGAGAGCAAGCTGTCCAAGGCCATGCACTACTTCGATGTCACCGCCAACCAGAACATGTTCTGCGAGGAGTTCGATATTGAAGTTCCTGCTGGTACCGTCTACCAGATGTTCAAGTCCTGGAAGCGCTACGAGGCTGAGATTCACGAGCTAACCAACAGTGTCGGTCTCAAGATCGAGACTCTTGGCAAGGCGAAGAACTCTGGCATGCGCCAGTACATCATCAAGGCTTAGGCCTGTGGTGTAGGGTGGTGCGGTGAGCGATAGTTTCTATCGACTTTTCCTTTGTCTTTTCCTTTGTACTTGATATTTGGAGTTTGGGAAAACAATTGTTACGCCAAGCATTGCGACAGGATTGAGCATTTACATGGAGTAACTATCTAGATTGTACACTGGATCCTAAATAAAGTGTTCTTCCTCTACATTAATATCCATTATAACAACACTAATGTGACTTGAAAACCAGAGCATTGACTAATCGATCAGTTAGATTTTATCTACACTGCGACATTTATCTAGGTAACAACAAAACTATAAAATGGGGTGATTAGAAAAAAGAAAGACTTTTCTCTGCTTCGGTCTCTGCTAACCACTTCACGGAGAATTGCTAATTAGGATTTTTAACCCCAGGCAAGGTTCAACCACAGCTGACGATTTATCTTGGGAGGCTAAATTCTCGCAAAGGCGTACTCAACAAAGCTAAACTTTTTTAATCACGCAATGCTGATTATAAACCTTATGCAGTATTAAACCGAGCTCAACGAGACGTCTTCGTACAGTATATCATACAGTCTCAACACAGTACAATACACTGTTACTTTCCCCGCAGGTATAAATTGCATCTGAATCTCTCCACTTCACTTTTCTCCTTCCATATCCGAATTCGGTTGTAGTATCTATTGCTTGACCTATGATGAGCACTTGGCATCAGAGAGAAAGTTCAACTTCTACACTTGAACATGATGTATCCGTGAACTGAGGTCATAGAATATTTTTGTCTTTTTCGCCGAGTTGGCAAGTGCCAACAAATCACCGGAGCAGAGCTGTTTTTCACAACCATGAAACTAACCTTTTAGGAAGGCTCGATGACTATAATCAGCACATTTCTGGACTATCAGAACGTCATGTCTCTGTTGGGCTCTGTTGGATCATCTAGTTTCTCAGTGTGGCCAATGACAAAAACGTAGTTCTTTTTCTTCTCGATCTGGGCGCTCGGAATCACATTTACGCATTCGCATAAACAGCTGCCTATCAGGTCACACCAGGGGCAGTGTCAAGAGTCAAAGGCAGCTTCAAAGCCTTCAAGGACATCGCTGATTGGCCACCTCAAGACGTCCACCTGTCTCAAGGCGAAGGAGTTGACGGGGCTAACAGAGAAGATGGAGGATTGGAATATTGCGGGAAGGTTGAAAGGAATCATGGTTGGACAACAGCGTTGCTAGCCTTGTGGAAAGGTTAGTCTGGCGAAGGTTTCGTTGAGGAGACTGGTGAACTAGGCTCAGGTCAATTTCAACTAGACGGATTACTTGTGAAATAAAGTCTTGTACATAACCTCAAACAACAAAGGACATTTACCTGACATGGCCAGCTCCGGCTCAACATAATCCCCTGGCATGATGAGACCAATCGAATTTGTGTTGGTAGTTATTTGTAAGAGGAAGAGAAAAAGATTAGAAGGACGTAAGCAACAGGAGGGATTATTATATTATACCTGTAACCTTATTTTAGGGCAGCGTAAAAAAAGGTTATGAGTAGGCATCGGAGTCATAATGCTTTGTTGTGAACAGCCTCAAGCCATGACAAAGAGTTCTCACAGAGCTTACTTGGCTCTGCCGGATCGCGCCTGCGGAATACAAATCTTCCCCTTGATCGCTACTGGAACGCCCCGTCATCCTTTTCAACGCAAATCAGAACGAGATCTAGCACATGCTTGAAATGAGGGTGTAGCCAAGAGTCACAGTTTAGCTTCGTCAAGGATACAGTACATCACGTGATCTTTCACATGACTGTAGCCGAGACAGCTGTTATATTGCCAAGTATCTGAGCGCACAACACCAGAGTCACATGGCAAACACGAGTCATCATGCCTGAGCAGGGAAGGGAAACACATTTAAAGTTCAACAAAACCCCTGGACCCTTACAGATACCAAAGACATGGAGAAGGCGTCTTCGAGAAGAACAACCTTGATTGTTTATTCTACTTACCCCGCACTCGCCAAGGGTTCAAGTCTGTGCACTACTGCTCTTTGGGGTTGCGGACACGGCTCCGCAACTCAAGGGGAAGGGATCGACGGTTTACAGAACAAGGTTGCCGTTTACGACGTCTGATGCGGGGTTTATAACTAGAGGCCTGTGCCGATATGAAAGTCGAAATAGTGAAGCAAATGGTCAATGGACCTTGCCAGTCGTCTTGTATCCTTGTCGGCACATGCGCAAGGCTACATAAGCTGAAAGCTGACAGTGTCTGTTCGCAGTCACATGCCGAATCTGTATTGGGTCGGGTAGCAATGGAGTCCTGTAGCATACTTAGGTTGAACCTTGATATCTCTGAGTTGCATAGTTAGCTTGTATATATAGACCGCTCCATGTTCTATAATGCCTCATCAACTCAAAACATCAAATCGGTTTGTGGCAAACTCACCTTCAGCAACCATGCCTCTCGACTCTCAAACTACATCAAAGATCAAGTCAATTATTGATAATGCCTGTGCCGATCATACCACCGATATCCCCGGTACAACCATTATAGTTGTCGATCGCGATGGCGAGATATTCGCTCACTCGGCAGGTACACGAGGCGTTGGCACCAAGGAGCCAATGACTCTTGACAATATTTTCTGGATCGCCTCTTGCACAAAGATGCTGGCAGGCATCGCTTGTATGCAGCTCGTCGAACAAGGAAAAATAAAGCTCGATGACGGAGAACACACGGAGAATATCTTACCAGAGCTAAAAAGCCTCAAGGTTCTCAAACCTGATGGAACCTTTGAAGATAAGAAGAATTTGATCACGTTGCGAATGCTGTTGACGCATACTGCTGGTTTTGGATATACGTTCTTCAATGAACGACTTCGAGATTGGACTCTCCCAGCAGGCATAGATGAATTCTCTGGGAGGATTGAGGATATAATTTCACTTCCCCTCCTCTTTCAACCAGGTGAAGGTTGGGAGTACGGTGTAAGTCGTCTATCCTTACTGCGATTGAGAGCTCTACTAATGTGTACAGACGGGTATCGATTGGGGTGGCATAGCCGTGGAACGTGTTAGTGGTCTGAGTCTCAACGACTATCTACAGAAACGTGTCTTCCAACCACTGGGCATCACGAACATGTCCATGTTTCCCAACGAATCGATGCGTTCCAAGTTAGCATACATGCATCAGAGAGATGCAGACGGCAAACTTCGTATTAGAGACCACCTGCAGCGCCTTCCTTTGGTTATTGATCCGACTAACGAATCTGCATCTGCTTCAATCTTTAACAGCGGCGGTGCTGGCATGTTCGCACAGCCGCAGCAGTATGGAAGTATGCAGGAACATCAAAACTAGAGTGACCACTGCTAACTTGAACAGAGGTGCTCACAATGCTTCTCAACGGAGGAACATGCCCAAAGACAGGCAACCGAGTTTTACAACAGAAAACGGTCGATCTAATGTTCAGCAACAGCGTCGAGAAATTTCCCAACTTTTCTCGCCAAGTGATTCCTGCTGCAAAGCCTGATCTAACTAATCGTATTGAAGAGCTGTACGAGGTCGAAGGCAATCCTCCCCAGGTAAGACCTCTTCTTTCCTTTCCGGTTAATTCATCTCTGACTGTTGAGCAGGGCTGGGGATTGACTTTCATGCTTACGAATGGTGGTCCGACTGGACGATCGAAGAGTACAGTCCAGTGGGCAGGACTTGCGAATCTTTGGTGGTGGGCAGATCGTGAGCATGGGGTTGCTGGGATTGTATGCACGCAGATCCTGCCTTTCGCTGATGGCAAGGTGTTGGATCTTTGGAAGGATGTTGAGACTGAGATTTATAAGTCAATCGTGTAATTATGGTATGATCCTACTTAGTCGGCCTAGGCTGAGTGGATGAATACAACTGCAGTAATAGAACTCAACAAGTCAGACGACGAAGAAAGTTCCGAAGATCAATATTACATTTGAGTAGAACGAGGTAATTCAGCCACCAAAAGTAAGGCTGACGAACAATGAATCCATGGCGGTTCATGCCCAATGTCTTTTCAGATTCACACATCAACTAGACCAAAACAGCAAAGAACGCGGGGAAAGCTAAGTTCTCAGGCCCCAACTTCGTCTAACCAGGTGAAATCCGGGGATCCGGAACTAATTGGCTCTATGTGGGGGTAATGTAGAACTGGGGTAGAATTCAGAACCTGATAACTGGCAGCATCGCCCACTCTTTTTCTTCCCTCGCGCACATCTTCTCCTACCTACGAATTCCATCTTCTCCACTAACTCGCGGTGAAATATACACAGTTGATTGATACAATGAAGAGACAACAATATGCCTGCGATCAATGCAGAAAGTCCAAGCGAGGCTGCGATGCCCCGCCTCTGGAATATCCAGAGGATATGGACCCTCTGCGTGATGGCAAATTGATCGTTGGAGAGAAGCGTCAGTCCCCTCCACCTCCGCACTCCAATTCCGGGCTAACACATTCCTCAGCGCCGCTGGTTCAATCGTCACCCTGTTCATATTGTATCAAGACTCACAAAAAGTGTACTATGAACTGGGCATGGACTCAGCTCCAGGTTTCTTATGCTTTGGCCGCCGCTGCAGAAGGAGAGTCTAGTATCGAATGCATAATCCCTTCAAGAAGAAAGTCTTCAGGGGCAAGTCGATCCCCGACAACGTCTGTTGGTGCCGATGACAAGAGCATCGGGGCTGAGTCAATAGCGGCATCATACATTTCTCAATCACTTCCGCCAGTTTTCGACTTCTCGGATATACGTAATGGAGCACAAGAGTTCAACGTGCCTTCATTCCTCAACGACCCACTCGACTCTTTACCCTTTGACTTTAGAGACCAGAATAATAATCCTCTAGACGCCAACTTCTGCGAAGTCAACATCAGAGACCTCAATATTCCGTCAGATAGCTTATCCGAACCCTTCGATATTTTCCAAGAAACAGCAGATGCGGCCGTACCTGATCAGTTCAATGTCTTCCCACTCACACAACTCCCCGAGGTTCATGTGAGCGAACCTGAAGAGTCCTTCTTTTCACCATACCATTCCAATGTGGCAACTGACTACGATGATGGGTACACGCGAACAAAGCGACGACGAGTGTCTCAAACCGGAAGCGATACTCAGAACAGCTCTCATAGTTCCTTATCATCCTTCTCACTCGAACAGGCAATGATATCCCGGTCCAACAACCAGCTCATCTCATCAAACCTCCTCCACATCTACCACGACGTTCTAGAACACAACCTAGCATGCTGGCTCAACGAGATTACATGCCCCTTTGGACGTTCAAAGGGTCTGAACAAGCCCAGATCTTCAGCAGAATGGGGCTCATCGTGGTCAAATAGAGTACTTCGTCGAACTCTAAGCGTCGATCGTGGAGCTCAGTCTGCCCAACTCATTCACATATCGAAACATCGACAAGCAGCAGTCTCGAAAGCCTATCACTTATCCATCATGGCCTTTGCCACACAATGGACTCAAGAGTCGCGTCGCCACAAAGAACGGTACACCTCCCTAGCAGACGCCAACGAGAACCCGCTGAACGAGTATATGGATGATGTTAATGAAGAGTTTGGTCGCCATCTCCAGCGAAACCTTTGGGATCAAGCTCGCAGAGCTCTCGATGAAGTCGCCGATGTTGAATCGTTTCGAGTTGTTTCTGCAGAGATGATATTCGGGCTCACACAGAAGCCGCTCTCACAGGACGACAAGGCAAACGACTGGACTACATCTGTACCTTTGGGTGGGAGCTTCGACGCAGACGCGCTATCCGAGGAAATCGCCGACATTATCGAGAATAACGGTCCGCCAATCTACATGGAACGCGCAGCTCGAAAGATGCATATCCTAAAATACCGCTACGACGCTGAAAGACGAGGCGTAGCCAAAACGCGCAAGAACAAACGACCAGTTACTCTGTCTCTGATGAGCACGGAAGATCAAAGCACAATCAGTCTTCTTTACTGGTTGTCAGTCATGCTTGACACAGTCAGTTCATCCATGACCGAAAGACCAGTGGTCGTAGTGGACGCCAACAGCCAGCATGACGATGCAAAAGGTGACAAGGACTGGAACGTGCCGCTGTTCATCCAGGATAGTTTGGAGAAGCCTAAACTGGTAGTACATTGGCCATGTTCCTACGACGAGGCTGCAGAGGCCGTCGCGAGATCTGCGCCTGTCAAGGTTTTGATGTTCAGACATGTTCATTATCTCCAGACTGTTTTGCGACAAGGCGAGAGTCCTGAAAAGGTGGAAGAGATCATAGAACGGTCGGTGAGAGTATATCGGTATTGGAACATGACTCAGTAAGTCCAGCCCTTCTGCCGTTTATCATCTTGTCTAACGCCACAAAGTGGCACGTTCTTTAGAGAGCTCCTTGAAAACTACGAGTCAATTCCAAGCCGCATCCAAAGCTGGTTCATCTGTATCTCGGCGCCCATGCATCTCAGCGTTCTCCTCCTTGCCGATCTAGTATCACAGGTCGACACTGACTCTCTTGGCCTTTCAGCGCAAACTCAAAGCCGCACTAACAGTAAATGGGTCCTCCGCGTCCGCGAGCGCAGCGCCAAAGAACTCTCTGATCTCGCACGCGTGACAACCCCAAGTACACCACAGCCTTCAGAATTCCACCACGCGCTCAACGAGAGTATGATCTTAACTGAGCCGTGGACTGTGATCTTTGAACGTGCGTTCTCAAAAGCGGCAATTTATTGGATGGGCGAAGCGAATGACTTGAGAATGTTTGAGGCCAAGGGTGAGGTTGGTGAGAGGTTGGCGCAAGCAGAGGAGTGTATTAGGGCATTGTGGATCTTGGGCAAGAAATCAGATAGCGCAAGGAGGTGTGCAGAGGTTCTATCCGGGGCCAAGAGGAAACTAATGATATAATTCTCCATATATAATATACAGGATAAAGGGGGAAATTGGATAGTTATCACTAGATTAATTGAAGAGCACAGACGTTTCTGTATGTATGCAGTAAATCATCACTACTGTATAAGGTGTCCTGTGATCCGTAACCATCTCGCACCAAAACAAATACGGGAGAATTGAGACCAAACCTACCTAACTATAGTCTTCCGAGGTCGCATCTCCCGAGCATTCTCGTTGAACCTTGTCCAAAAAAACTGTTTCTGAACTTATCACCAGAAACCTTCTGGAAGATCCCTCACGTGGTTTCCCCAGATTTTTCCACATCAGCGTCATATTCATCATTTCCAATTGGCTTCAGACCCCGGACCGGAGCCCCGTAGATCTCCAGATTTAACTCGGCATCGTTGCCGCGGAACTTGAACAGGCAAACCGAGGTAACCAGACTAAGAGCGAATACAAATTACCCTGCTCCTAATTGACTTGAACTCGATCAATTGTGTTTCTTTACCATCATCCATCTCTTTAAATCCGCTAAAATGACGTTTAATCCTCCATCTTGGGCTCCTCAGCTCCCCAGTACGTATCTCCCCCGCCTAACCCTACACTCAAACCATCCTAACAAAGGTAGATATCCCCGATTCAATCAGTGTAGCAGACTTTATCAATACAGACAAAGCAGGCCGAAAAGCCTTTTCTGGTTCAAAAAGTCCCTACACATGTGGTGTTACCGGCCAATCGCGTTCTGCTGCCGAAGTCGCTCAGCGAGTTGACTTTCTCGCGCGGGGGTTGACTAAAGCCGTAGGGTTTGATGCTCATGATGGAACAGCCTGGGAACGAGTTGTGGCCATCTATGCTCTTAACTCAGTGCGTACAAACTCTCAAAACTTTCAATCAGAGGGCTAATGAGATGCTAGATTGATTACATCCCCGTTACACACGCCATTCACCGTGTAGATGGTATCGTCACACCTGCTAGCTCAGCGCATTCAGCATCCGAGTTGGAGCACCAGCTTCGATCATCCGGGGCGAAAGCGCTATTTACGTGTGCTCCTCTCCTCAGTACTGCATTAAAAGCAGCAAAGGCTGTCGGAATTCCTGACAACCACATCTTTTTACTTCCTCTGCCTGATGTTCCCTCGGAAGGATCATACAGGTCGATTGAAGACCTCATCTCCGATGGTCAGAATCTCCCGCCTTTATCC
The DNA here is from genome assembly GCA_014898975.1 of Fusarium nodosum. Taxonomy (NCBI): domain Eukaryota; kingdom Fungi; phylum Ascomycota; class Sordariomycetes; order Hypocreales; family Nectriaceae; genus Fusarium; species Fusarium nodosum. The sequence goes on from JAAVUE010000015.1 coordinate 1,282,471, forward strand.
CTCCCCGCATGGGTTCCGGGACAGGGCAAAAGACAGACAGCCTACCTGTGCTACTCAAGCGGCACGTCTGGTCTTCCTGTAAGTAAAGGTCAATTTTTCCGGCAAGCTATGTATCTGATGTAATGTAGAAAGCGGTCATGATCTCTCACTACAACGTCATTGCATGCACCCTCATGATCCACACATACGAGAGCGTAACGCGACAGCAAGACAGCATTGATACACAAGTCGCTCTCGGATTACTGCCCTTCAGTCACATCTACGGCCTAGTTGTCATCGCCCATATAGCACAGTACCGAGGCGACGAGACCATCGTGCTGCAGCGCTTCCAGCTCGATCAGCTTTTGGCCTGCATTCAAAAGTTCCGCATCGAGCAACTCAGCGTTGTGCCGCCTATCATCGTTCAGTTTCTGAGCAGCCAGGACAAATGTAGCAAGTACGATCTCAGTTCAGTCAGACTCGTCTTCTCAGGCGCTGCGCCTTTGGGAGGTGAGACGATACAGAAATTGTTGAAGTTGTATCCGAAATGGCGGATTAGCCAAGGCTACGGTATGTTGCATGCTTATAGAGCAAATTTGAAGTACTGACGATAGACAGGATTGACGGAGGCCTCACCCTCAGTCTTCCACACCAGCGAGGCAGACGCCCTCCTAGGATCATCGGGCTCTCTTCTCCCAGGCGCAAAAGCAAAGATCATCGACCAACACGGGAATGAAGTCACAGAGCATGAAACACCAGGCGAGCTATACGTGCAGGCACCAAATGTAGTGCTGGGTTATTTGCATAACGAGAAGGCCAATGCCGAGACATTTATCTGGCGAGAGGATGGGCGTTGGCTGAGGACGGGCGATGAAGTACTCGTGCGAAAGTCGGCGCGCGGGTTTGAACACTTCTTTGTGGTCGATCGGATCAAAGAGCTTATTAAAGTCAAGGTTTGTTCACACTGCACCCACACCGTTCCATCTGCTAACTGTTCCAGGGCCATCAAGTTGCGCCGGCAGAATTGGAGGCTCATCTTCTTGACCACCCCTACGTCGCTGACAGCGCAGTGATAGGCATTGTCGACGAGCGCGCGGGAGAAGTTCCCCTGGCATTCATCGTTAAGAGTAGGGAAGCAAGTAGTGTATCTGATGATGAAGTCGTGAAGGCTGTGCATCAGCATGTTGAACAGCACAAGGCAAGGCATAAGTGGTTGAAGGGTGGAGTGAGGGTGTTGGACATCATTCCCAAGTCGCCCAGTGGAAAGATCCTGAGACGAATCTTGAAGGCAAAGGTTGCTGCAGAGAAGCCAGCTGCGAAACTGTGAGCTTGGACAAATACAAGTGGGAATATTAATTGTGTTTCAATATAACCTGGCTAAAACACCAAATGATGATCTTGAATCCTCGTTCCTCAATTGGTTGGTCACTGAGAAATATTCCATTCCACGAAGGATCAAATCCAAGGTCACAATCATATCAGCACTAGACTTCTAGCTTGAAATAGGATCAAAATGGATGCTCACACTTTCGCAGTCAGCACTAGCTACTTCGACCTGAATAAAAGTCGGGCCACAGCCGTATCCAACCCCTTTCCTGCCCATCGCTACAATACCAGAGACTCTCCATGGATTCTCATTCGGGCAGCTTCTTGGCCCAGGCGTATTTGGACCTGCGTAGTGGAAATCTCAGCTCTTCTTCAGTATGGACCACAGCGGCTATAGCGACCGCAATAGCGCTGTCCCTGCTAAATTACTTGTTGACACCCCGCCTTGACCCACGTGAACCGCCAGTCGTGAAACCGACAATTCCATGGATCGGACACATTTTGGGCATCATTCGTCACCAAGCAGATTACGGCCGGCTCATTCAGTTCGTCTTCTTCTTCCAGTCTCTCTGTCGCTGTTACTAAACAGAAGCCTACAGCAATGCCAACCCCAACCACCAAATCGCGACTCTGCCTATGCTCAATGGCAAACTCTACGCCGTCTTCGACCCATCCCTTCTCCAATCCCTCCTCCGCAACAAAACCGCGTCTTTCGAGCCCTTCGCGATCGACTATGCCAAGAAAACATTCGACCTGACGGAAGAAGAGTTCCTGAAAGTAAAGGCACCAGGCGTTTACGATGAATTCACCGACGCGATACACGCAAGCTTCCAGACCGCGAGTCTGCACCAAATGAACGTCCATTTCTTAGCCTGCATCTCAGCGAAACTGGATCCCATGAGCAATGGGACAATGCACGCCCATGCAGAGACACATGACAAAGAGAAGGTCGCCAGTGGACAGCTCCAAGTTGAGAACTTGTATCTCTGGTGTCGCGACGTAATGTCGCTGGCTACCACGAAAGCTCTCTACGGCGACACTGATCCTTTCGATTCAAACCCAGACTTGATCGAGGACATGTGGTAAGTTAGCACAACACCTACTCCTGTTCGTCATTATTAACAAATAATCCCAAGGTGCTTCGAAGAATCGGTTCCATACTTCCTCCTCTCCCTATACCCCTCGATCACGATGCCAAAAGCCTATAAAGCGCGTTCAACTCTCCAAGGCATTGTATGCAAATGGTACTCAGAAGACCACGATGTGACCGACCCGTCCGTGTCAGCCATCGTTCGCAACCGCGCCGGCTCCCTCCGTAAGAACGGCCTCACAGGCTCCGAGATCGGGAAATTCGAAGTCATCCTACCCAACGTCGCAACCCTCAACGCCGTGCCTACTTTCTACTGGCTTCTCCTGTACATCCTCGACCGACCCGATCTTCTTGCCCGTGTGAGATCAGAAGCCGAAGCCGCAGCTTTGATATCGCACGATAATGGGCACAAGACGGTCACATTCAATATTGCAGAATTTGAAGCCAAGCTACCCCTGCTTGTGAGCTGCTACCGCGAAACAATGCGTCTCGTCAACCAGTCCGTCAGCATGCGCCGCATCTCGGAGGACATCACCGTCACAACCCCCGAAGGAACTACATACCTCCTCAAAAAGGGAACAGACATGCAACTCCCAGCTGGCGTTGCCCACTACGAGCAAAGTGTCTGGGGCTCCGATGCCAACATCTTCAACCCAGAACGCTTCCACCCATCCTTCAAGGGCAGCCCTGACGAAGAGCGAAAACGCAAAGCAGCATACATACCCTTCGGTGGTGGACGCCACCTGTGTCCCGGCCGGAACTTTGCATTCGCAGAGATCATTGGCTTTGCATCTTCTCTACTCCTTGGGTTTGACGTGGAAGCTACGGGCATGGGCTTCGGCGACATGAAGCAGCTCAGGCCTCAGCTGGCCGGTGGAACGGTGCGTCCCGAAAAGTACGGCGCCGGTCTAGGTGCGCGGATCAAGAGTAGACAAGGTTGGGAGAATGTTGAGTGGAAGTTTGAGTGCTAAGTTCAAATGTAGGATTACCAATGCGGTGGGGATGGTATTGTTTCTTATAAATCCTGACCACTAATGCTAGTACAATAAACCCCATTTCTCGTTTCCTGTACATGCGGACATGGGAAAATCCTCGTTTTCGTTTCTGTTTTAGAAAATACAAAAATATGCCAATTTGCGTATTTATGGCATGCTTCAAACAGACATTAACACCTTTCATGTTCTCGCTTTTATGCCTTTTTACTCGCATATATACTACTCCATGCATCGTATCACTCATAGATCCTGTTATTGCTCCCCCTCTCAGCCAAGTCTTTCATGCTGAAGAACCCTTGGCCTCATATTGATGCGTGTTTGGTTCGTTGCTCTTAGTAGGGGCAGTGTCATGTGATGTGTCCTGAGGCGCGTTGTTGTCCCATACCAACGTAGGGTGGTAGAGCACACGCTGGGTTGGACTCTCGAACCAGATGTCCTGCGGCCATTGGCGTTGCTGGGACTGGATTGTGATCATGGAACGGTGATCGTTGTCTGGCTCAATGTCCTCTTGAGACGCAGGGACAGAGAAGGTTTGTTGATATTGGTAGGTGTTATCAGACTTCGCTTGTCCGGTGCAGTTTCTACAGCCAGTCTCATGCTGTTTATTGTCGCCGTTCTCTTGCTGCTCGGGTCTGGGCTGTTCACACATGATTGCAAAAAGGAGGTGTTTAAGGATTGATCTTTGTTCTGATGACTTGTACTGAATCTTTTTTCCGATGACTTGTACTGAACATCTTGTGCTGGGGAACCTATTCTTCAAATACTTTTTCCACGTCTATGATCCTGTTCTTTCCAGCCGACCAAGTCAACTCGTCTACGGAGATACCCCATCCAGGGCCACAGGGCGCACGCAGACAGAAGCAATTTATCACCCTGGAGGTATGCGTCCGTACTAACCGCAACCGCTCACATGCCTCATCTGCATGGCGCCGCTTGATGTCTCTGCTACGATTCGGCACTGAGGACATCTGCTGATGTTTTGCCCAGCTGTGAGTGACCTGTGCGCCGCCGCTGAATGCCATCAGAGCTGGCGTGGTACAAAGCGTTGGTGACAGGCATAGTACCCTTGGTTCTCATTGGTCTCGGTGGAAGCTCCGTAGCTATTGATTGGCTGCCTGAATGGTCGCTTTGTTGTTGGTGCGTCTCTCCTCTCGGCCTTGGGCATGTTTGAGACAGCGGCCTGATATGCAAGGATGAAGCTCGAAACCAAAAGCGGAAGTGTGCCTAACCAAGGACCCAGGGTCGAGTCGTACCGAAAGTCTGAGACATTCACTGGATAGTAAAATTGCCTCCCAGATGCAAGTCATCTTGCGAATTGACAGTTGATCGCGATGAAGACACGGCTTTGTCTGGCACTTTCGGTATACCAATTACCGATCTCAGGCGTTTATAATCCCCCGATGTAAGGAAACTTCTCCAGAACCTCCGTCTCTCAAAGGAACGGGTACTATAGCCTAGATGAATAGCATTGACTCAGGCTGGTGGCCAGAATGCATATTTGCTTTTGCATGTTCTACATCCCAGAATCTGTCTAAGACAACCCACAGAGAAAATATGCAAGCAACTGAATACGGAATTTTTAGCGCCATCCTGGGCCGACGATCTTCGGAACGATAAGCTGACAAGAACTGCTACTACTACTAGCACGCTTTGTCTATCCAGGTAGCTGGAATTAGTGCCTTGACGAGTATTTAATCCCTGGTGGCCGCAATGTTTAGCTTGATCTGCTCTCGTTTATAGAGCAGTGAGATTTGGGAATGATGCGATGTGTCAGAATCGAGTGGACATTATATGAGGGAGAACGGCAATCAGGTAGGGTAGAGAGGCCTGGAGTCGACATGAAACATCACCCCAACACGTATTTTAATTAATGGCTTACCATACCTACTCAACGTTACGTCAAGGCTTTTCTGTGTAACATGCTGGATTGTCATTTTGCTCGCCTCTGACTGGCAATATTGCCCAATTTTTGCCACAAAATTTGAGGTTCCCTGGCGTTTCGTGTTACACGAAATAACAAATCATCTTACCTGCATGGCCGCCATGTCTTTGACGCAGCATCGCAAGAATGCGACATGACAGTGTACGATGAGCAAAGTCGTATCATCAAACGGGCATCTCAACCCTAATGCACGCAGTTTTGGCCTCAGGATTGATAATTTTAAAATAATCCGAGAATGTATTTTCAAGCACATCCAACACTCATCAATCAGATAAAAATGTCCAGTTATCGAACGTGTGATCAATCCATTGCCGATCTCCATCGATCTTCACGATGTCTCAAGCCAACTTCGAAGTTTAAGTCGAACCGCCAACGGGCATTTAAAAAAGGCCGCGGGTCCACGCGTCAAACGTCATGAGTAACCAAACTAGTGCTAGGAATACAATCAACTAACATGTGGAAAGTCTATCAAAAGCTGGAGAGAACCATGATTTTTGCTAAAACGTCGCCCGTGCAAAGGTAAAAAGCTCGGAAGACGCGGATGGTATATAGGGTAAGTGAATGTCCACCACCACTTAAGCTTAAAGTCTATGACGCTACAACTCCACAAAGCGCATCCTCCCATCCCTTTAGTCAAATTAGTTACACTCAAAAGTTGTCCGAAAAGCCGATTGCGGTTGATCTGGTGTCGTCATAGATGTAACGAACAAAAACATTTTGTCTGTTTATAGTAAACATTGCCCAGATGCAAGATAGCAAAAAAAAAAGTAATGAGACGCAGTGACACTGTAATTTGACACAGTTATCGAAGGAAAATAGTTTCCTGCCATGGCTGACGAGAGACCTACGCCTCGGGATGAGGATATCCCAGGCGGTTTCCCTGTGACGCCCAGTGTCAACTCAATGAACCAGTTAACGCCCACTGTCGACACTGCCGATAGGCTTGAGGCTGGCTTTGCAGGTCGCGATACTGATATTTCGGCTGGTCATGCGACCTATGACAATGTCACGTCCGGGCAGGACGACAGCTACCGTTACAGCGGTAACGGGACTTCAGCGGCACTTGGTACATCTGCCGCCGCCGGGGCTGCTGCCGGAGGTTACTTGGCAGCATCTCAACATCCCCACGAAAACAACATCCCAGCACAGCAAACCCATGAGCATGATGGCAGCAATGCACCACCATCAGCACCACCACCACTTGCCGAGCGACGCTCTTCTTCGAGCACAATCCTCGCACCTCACAATGCCTCACCCGATGAGAAGCGCAAAAACAGCACAGTCGCCAACGACGATGCCTCAGCTGTCCCTTCCACCCCCGACGAACCAATCTTCGCACCTATAAAGTCAAACACCGAAAAACCCGACAGACCACCCTACGAGAAGCGCAAGTCCCACCGGACAGAAGATGATCTCTTCCGCGTCCTGTCCCGTCGCAAGACGAACGCAAGCACACCAGCCGAGAAGGAAGAGGAGCAGGAGGAAAATGAAGAGCTGAACCGACTCATGTCACGCATCTTTGGACAGAAGCGGCAGCAGCAGAGTGAGGAGGAAAAGACGCGCCATAGCGGTGTCATCTTCCGCGGTTTGACTGTTCGTGGCGTCGGTTTAGGTTCTAGTCTTCAGCCTACAGTAGGTGACTTCTTCATGGGTCTCCCTCGTAAGCTGGCCAAGCTCTTCACCCAAGGTCCCAAAGCTGCTCTTGCGAAACCGCCTGTTCGTGACCTCATCAGCAACTTTGATGGTTGTGTGCGACCGGGCGAATTGCTCCTTGTTCTCGGTCGTCCTGGCGCTGGATGCAGTACCTTCCTCAAGACCTTCTGTAACCAGCGAGCGGGCTTTGAGTCCGTTGAGGGAGATGTCACATACGGTGGAACCGACTCAGCGACTATGGCCAAGGACTTCCGAGGCGAGATCATTTACAATCCCGAGGATGACCTGCATTATGCTACTCTATCAGTAAAGCGAACACTCACGTTCGCCCTGCAGACGCGCACGCCTGGTAAAGAGTCTCGTCTGGAGGGAGAGTCTCGAGAAGACTACGTTCGCGAATTTCTTCGTGTGGTTACCAAGCTCTTCTGGATCGAGCACACGCTCGGTACAAAAGTAGGCAATGAATTCATCCGCGGTGTTTCTGGTGGTGAGCGAAAGCGTGTCTCTATTGCCGAGGCCATGATCACTCGTGCTTCGGTCCAAGGTTGGGATAACTCGAGTAAAGGTCTCGACGCTAGCACTGCAGTCGAATACGTCAAGTCCATCCGCGCAATGACTAACATGGCCGATACCTCGACTGCTGTGTCGCTCTACCAAGCCGGTGAACAGCTCTACGACCTTGTAGACAAAGTTTTGCTCATTGACCAAGGCAAATGTCTTTACTTTGGTCGCTCCGAGGATGCCAAGAACTATTTCCTCAATCTCGGCTTCGATTGCCCAGAGCGCTGGACGACAGCCGATTTCCTCACCTCAGTGACGGATGACCACGAACGCAGCATCCGTAAGGGCTGGGAGAACCGCATCCCACGTACGCCCGAGGAGTTTTCTGATGCCTACCGTCGAAGTGACGATTACCAGAAGAACCTTCGCGACATTGACGAGTTTGAGGCCGAACTACAGACCCTCGCTGAAGAGCGTCGCTCGCACGAGTCGGAGAAGAGCAAGAAGAAGAACTACGAAATTTCTTTCCAAAAACAAGTCATGGCCTGCACGCACCGTCAATTCCTCGTCATGTTTGGAGACAAGGCTTCTCTCTTCGGTAAATGGGGCGGTCTGTTGTTCCAAGGTCTCATCGTCGGTTCTCTCTTCTTCAACCTGCCCGATACAGCTGCTGGTGCATTCCCTCGTGGTGGTGCGCTGTTCTTCCTCCTCTTGTTCAACGCCCTGCTCGCCCTGGCTGAGCAGACAGCTGCTTTCGAATCCAAACCCATTCTTCTCAAGCACAAATCCTTCTCCTTCTATCGGCCCTCCGCGTTCGCTATCGCGCAAACGGTGGTGGATGTGCCGCTTGTGTTTATCCAGGTCATTATCTTCAACGTGCTCATCTACTTCATGGCAAATTTGGCTCGTACGGCGTCGCAGTTCTTCATCTCTTGTCTCATTCTGTGGCTCGTCACAATGGTGACGTATGCTTTCTTCCGTGCCATCTCTGCATGGTGCGGGACTTTGGATGTTGCCACGAGATTTACTGGTGTCGCTATTCAGATCCTTGTCGTGTACACCGGTTATCTCATCCCGCCTGACTCGATGCATCCTTGGTTCGGATGGCTCCGATGGATCAACTGGATTCAATACGGTTTTGAGTGTCTCATGGCCAACGAGTTCTACAACCTTACGCTCAATTGTGAAGGCCAATACCTCGTTCCGCAGGGTCCTGGTGTCCAGCCTCAGAACCAAGGCTGTGCACTGGCGGGCTCAACTCCCGGATCAACCGATGTCTCTGGTGCCGACTATATCCAGCAGTCCTTCACATACACACGTGCTCATCTTTGGCGTAACTTTGGCTTCCTGTGGGCTTTCTTCTTCTTTTTCGTTTTCCTCACTGCCCTGGGCATGGAACTCATGAAGCCTAACATGGGAGGTGGTGCTATTACTGTCTTTAAGCGTGGCCAAGTTCCCAAGAAGGTTGAGGAGTCAATCGCCACAGGTGGCCGAGCCAAGGGTGACAACAACGATGAAGAGTCTGGCAAGGGCAATCCTGTCGCTGCTGGCGACGCTGAACGTACCAAGACAGACGAACAGGTCACTCAAGAAGTCGCTAAGAACGAGACCGTCTTTACATTCCAGAACATCAATTACACAATCCCCTTTGAGAATGGCGAGAGGAAGCTTCTTCAGGACGTACAGGGCTACGTTCGCCCCGGTAAACTCACCGCTCTCATGGGCGCTTCAGGTAAGTTGTTCGACCACGTATTAATTACCATCAACTAACGGCTCCAGGTGCGGGTAAGACAACCCTTCTCAACGGTTTAGCTCAACGTCTCAAATTTGGCACCATCACGGGTGACTTTCTCGTCGACGGTCGTCCTCTTCCCAAATCCTTCCAGCGTGCGACCGGCTTCGCGGAACAGATGGACATCCACGAACCGACGGCTACAGTCCGCGAGGCCCTTCAATTCTCCGCCCTTCTTCGTCAACCCAAGGAAGTTCCCAAGGAGGAGAAGATGGCATACTGCGAGACCATTATCGATCTCCTTGAGATGCGTGACATTGCTGGTGCTATCATTGGTGCCGTCGGTGAAGGTCTTAATGCTGAGCAGCGAAAGCGTTTGACTATTGGTGTCGAGCTGGCTTCTAAGCCTGAACTGCTCATGTTCCTCGACGAACCTACCTCTGGTCTTGACTCGGGTGCTGCATTCAACATCGTCCGCTTCCTGCGCAAACTCGCCGACGCAGGTCAAGCGGTCCTTTGCACTATCCATCAACCCTCTGCTGTCCTCTTTGAGAACTTTGATGAGCTTCTCCTCCTCAAGTCAGGTGGTCGCGTTGTCTTCCATGGACCTCTAGGACACGATTCGGAGAACCTCATCAATTACTTCGAGTCCAATGGCGGTCCTAAGTGTCCTCCTCACGCCAATCCGGCCGAGTACATGCTCGATGCCATTGGTGCCGGTGACCCCGACTACGACGGTCAAGACTGGGGTGACGTCTGGGCCGATTCATCTGAGCGCGAGAAGCGTGCAAAGGAGATTGACGAGATGATTGAGAGTCGTCGCAACGTGGAGCCTTCCAAGAGTCTGAAAGATGACCGTGAATATGCTATGCCTATATCGACCCAAACATGGGCCGTTGTTCGTCGCAGCTTCATTTCCTACTGGCGATCGCCCAACTACATCTTTGGCAACATGATGCTGCATGTCGCGACAGGTCTATTCAATTGCTTTACCTTTTACAAGGTCGGCTTTGCTTCCATCGACTACCAGAACAGACTGTTCTCCATCTTCATGACGCTTACCATCAGTCCGCCGCTCATCCAGCAGCTGCAGCCCGTGTTTCTAAAATCGCGTCAGATCTTCCAATGGCGTGAGAACAACGCCAAGATCTACAGCTGGGCTGCATGGACCACTGCCGCCGTTATTGTTGAGATACCATACCGCATCGTTGCTGGCGGTATCTACTTCAATTGTTGGTGGTGGGGTGTTTTTGGCTGGCGCGCGTCGAGCTTTGTCTCTGGCTTTGCGTTCCTCCTCGTTATCCTCTTCGAACTGTACTACACGAGTTTCGGTCAAGCTATCGCTGCTTTCGCCCCTAATGAACTGCTCGCGTCTCTTCTCGTCCCCATCTTCTTCCTCTTCGTCGTGTCCTTCTGTGGTGTGGTTGTTCCACCGCAGGGCCTGCCTACGTTTTGGCGCGAGTGGATGTACTGGCTTACGCCGTTTCACTACCTACTCGAAGCTTTCCTTGCCGCCGTCATCCACGATCAGCCTGTTCGGTGCGAGCAGGGTGAATTTGCGCGGTTCGAGCCTCCTACGGGCCAATCGTGCGCCGATTATACAGAGTCCTTCATTCAGAGGGCTGGCGGCTACGTCCGAACTGGTGAGAACGGAATTTGCGAATTTTGCCAGTACGAGACAGGTGATCAATTCGGTGCTAGTTTTAGTGTGTACTACAGACACATTTGGCGGGACTTTGGTATCTTCTGCGCTTTTATCGCGTTTAATTATGCTGTTGTCTATTTCGCCACATGGCTGAAGTTCCGCGGCAAGAACCCGCTCAAGAAGCTTATGCAGAAGCGCAAGTCTTAGATGGGAAAGACAAGGTAGTTTAGGTAGCGTACGATTGGGATTCAGATTAAATAGCTGACTTTGCTTATTTACATTTAATTAATTGGTGGATGATCTAATCCGTATTTCTCTCAGCTATTGCATCTAGTTATTTGGTGATTCTATTCTATTTCTGTGTGAGGCAACAAGTCATTCAACCGGTGAGGAGGCACGATTTACAGGGGTATCGGCAATAGGCTATCTGACAGAGGGTATGAAGTCGATTGATGACAGCCTGATGGGACCAAATCACTCGTATGGTAAGACATGCTTCAGTGGCTGATTGCAGTGTAATTTATCACAAGCAAATATTAAATCAAGATGAAAATCGAAAGAATTACTCCACGAGTCATTTCAAGCCTCGAGTTAAAATAAGAATAAGAATAACCTCTGTCCCCCGACAAAGTTTTGCATCCGCGTAAAAGGCCGGAACAGAAAAAAAGGGGCGTTCCGGCCGAAAGACTGCATAACCCTGCACAAATGTCGGACACAATGCATAACTAACGGACCGGGTATCAGATCTCCCGTTATGGGGCCCCGCATAAAACCGCCGCATGTTTCATTCACTACGGAGTCTTGATCATCTCCGATAACTTGCATCTTCGTCTGTTGATTGGTTGCTTGTCTTTCCTTTTTTTCTCTAGAGCCTTCGGTTTCGCATTTGGGGGTTACCAGTTGGTGGCTTGCACTTTTGTTTGCCTAAGATAGCCTGTTAGCAGCCTGTATAAATACACCATCTTTCGTTTACCCCCCTTCCCTTTCTCATTAGCTCTGCACGCTTTTGTCTGATCACCTTTCGACTACCTAATCATGGCGACTACAAGTGATTCTCCAAAGTCTGTTCCAATGGAGGATGTCCGTCCTGGGAGCCAGCAAACACTTACCCCTTCTGACAATGAGAGAGGTACGGGAAGGGTGCAGGATGAGGAGAAGGCTACCGAGGAACAAGACATTGTTCAGCCACATGATCCTAATGCTGTTGGATGGGATGGACCTGACGATCCCAACAATCCCATGAACTGGACAGCCAAGAAGAAGTGGTCTTGCATCGGAGCTCTGTCAACCATGACTCTTCTAACGTAAGTTGACGCCAAATCCTAAAATGTCTCTTGGCTAACTGACACGCTTAGACCACTCGTACGTACCCAAGCGAAGCAATATCACATATCACATCACTAACGTGGCTAGGGCTCATCAATGTTCGCGCCTGGCGTCCCAGACATTATGCGCGAGTTCGAAACCTCAAACCGCAACGTCGCCACCTTTGTCGTCTCCGTATACGTCCTCGGCTTCGCCTTTGGTCCTCTTATCGCCGCACCCCTCAGCGAAATTTACGGTCGTGCCATCATCTTCAACATATCCAACGTGCTCTTCCTCATCATGACCATCGCCACAGCCCTGAGCCAGAACATGCCCATGCTTATCGTCTTTCGCTTCCTGATGGGCTTCTTTGGTTCCACTCCCATCACCAACGGCAGTGGCACCATCTCTGATATCTTTCCTGTACAGGAAAGAGGCAAGGCGATGGCTGTCTGGGCTATGGGGCCGCTTCTTGGACCGTGTATTGGGCCCCTTGCCGGTGGATACATGATTGAAGCTATCGGATGGCGATGGGTGTTTTGGCTGATTGCTATTCTTGTATGTTTCACTATCCAAGTGAGAAGAATCTTGCGCTAATGATATCACAGACTGGCTTCATCGCTACCCTTTGTTACTTTTCTGCACCCGAGACATATGCAACCATCATCCTCCGCAAAAAGGCAAACAAGCTTAAGAAGGAGACCGGTAACCAAGATTTATACTCGGTCCTCGACACCGTCGGTGTCACAGCCAAGCAACGCTTCCGTGGCGCCATCATCCGACCCATGAAGCTTCTCTTCACTCACCTCCCTGTCTTCATCCTCTCCCTCTACGTCGCCATAGTGTACGGTGTGTTGTATCTCATGTTTAGCACCTTCACCTTTGTGTTCGCCATGCAGTATGGTTTCGGCACAGGAACAGTTGGTCTGGCCTATCTCCCCACCGGCATTGGAATGCTTCTCGGAACAATGATCTTTGGAGTCTTGACAGATGTTGTCGTCAAAAAGAAGATTGCCCAGAACGGGAAGACGGTGCCTGAGGACCGACTGCCGGTCTGGATGACGTTGCCTTCGGGCTTACTCATTGTTGCGTCGTTATTTTGGTACGGTTGGTCGACTGAGCAGCACACGCATTGGGTCGTGCCTATGATTGGCGTTGCTCTGTTCTGCTTTGGTCTGATGGGCATCATGGTAAGTCAAAGCCTTTCAATCGAGGTTATCGGTATCGCTGCTAACAAAGGATAGATGTGTCTGCAAACATACCTCGTCGATGCCTACATCTCGTACGCAGCTTCAGTTGTCGCAGCACAGACCGTCCTCCGATCTCTCGCTGGCGCTTTACTGCCTCTGGCTGGTTTGTCCATGTATGATGATCTCGGTCTTGGCTGGGGCAACAGTCTGCTGGCATTCTTGGCTCTGGTACTTGTACCCGTGCCGGTTATCTTTTGCTTTTACGGACCCAAGATCCGAGCAAAGGTTCCTAACAATCTGGAGTAGATTTGTCATCTACGAGCTAGGAGTTGGCGATAGATCGCTGGACAGGCGTTGAAAATATTCAATTCAATACAAGTGCTGGGTGGTATTTTGCTTTCGAATCATCCCTTGTTTGGTTAACAAACTAAACTGTTTGTGATATAATAGTTGTAATTAAAAAGGTACCAGATAACTACCATCATACATACTCTTCGTCAATGTGTTCCCGTCCTTTGTTCTGTGCGAATACTGGTGTCTGGGTTAGTATCACAACATTTATGTCTGCTCTTGTCCATAAATGGTAAGTCGTCTAAACTCACAAGTAAATTGTACGGTGGATATCGCCTCGAACAATGGATCAGCTTTGACTGAAGTGGCTTTGAGAGAGGCCTTGAACCTCAACAGTACCTACCTATACACTGGAAAAGACCTGCAAGTGGCCAACTATAACGACCAAGTTAATCCCGTGATGGAAATAAAAATGCCCGTAACTTATTAGCTTACCTTAGTACCCATCTCACCAGTGTAGAAGCAGACACTCCGACAATATGGGCTCACCGTGTCCACTTGACTGATCTGATTGATAACACCACATGTTAAACAAACGTAAAAGCCAAGAAGCTACACCACATCGAGTCAAGACGTTGAAAATCTGAGGCTTTTTTCATCCAGGAAATCGGCCCATCGACTTACTCTCGGGTTTTGACGGCCAATAGAGAGAGAATCGGCTGCGGATCTGATAAGATTAGATGGATCCACGACAAGGTTGGTGGTCCGACGGGTTGTGGGAGAGCGGAATTTGCCCGCACATATTGTATTGTACAGCGCAGATATAAACTGTTGGCAGCAGCTGAATCAAACTGGAGGATATTGCACTGCTCCTTCATTTTACAATTTGAAGTTGAAATGGCTGTGGAAACCAATTCTGATCATCGCAGCCCAGGCGATGTCGAAGCGGCTCATAAAGAGGCACACGACAAACATGTTCTTACCAACACAGATATCCTGCGGGACTCGTGGTCCAAGAAGGCCTTGGTCATTGCGTTCACAGGGTACGTTCTCGCCTTCTGGCTACTTCCTTGTTCAGCAATTGACTGATATGAATAGCCTGTTTGCGACAACATTCGTCACCTCGTTCCTCAAGTATGCTACCAAAGTCTACGATGCGTATGCTACGTCAGCGTTCCAGAGACATTCAGCCCTGGCTACTGCGAATGTCGTCGGTACTATCATTGGGCTCGTTACTTATCCCATTATGGCCAAGTTCTCCAACGTGAGCGCCCCAGTTGGGGAGAGATATAGCCATATACTAAGTTGCTATAGGTATTCGGTCGAGCCGAAGGTCTGACATTCTCCATCTTATTCCTTGTTCTCTCACAAGTCATGTACGCAGCATGTCAGAACATCGAAACCTACATCGTAAGCCGACTCACAGTCTACACTATTCCTCAACTGACTGAACATACCCTCAGGCTGGTGGTATCTTCGAATCTATCGGCGATACAGGCTATGTAATAATGCAACAAGTCTTTATTGCAGATACAACTAGTCTTATCAACCGTGGTTTGTGGACTTCTCTCCCCGAATCGATCGCCTCCATACCAACACTATATCTCGGCTCAATAGTCGCAGATAGTGTACTCAAACACTCAACTTGGCGATGGGGTTATGGAATGTGGGCTATCATCCTTCCATTTTGTGCTGCGCCTTTGATCATTACGCTTTATATTCTACAGAGGAAGGCTCGCAAGGCTGGATACAGACGAAATGGTGCATGGGATGCGGAAGATAAAGCTCAATCGTTGAGTAAGCGCATTGTAAACCTCTTATGGATTGACCTTGATATTGCTGGCGCTGTCCTGCTCGTCGTTGGTCTTGGACTTACTCTTATCCCTCTATCTCTTACTGGTGCCAGGAACAGTGACAGGTGGGATCAAGGGAGCTACATCGCCATGTTGGTCATTGGTATCGTTGTTATCGCGACTTTCTTTGTCTGGGATACAAAGTTTGCAGAGGTCCCGTTTGTACCTTTTCGAATGATCAAAGAACGTACAGTCGTTGCAGCATGTGTTCTCTCCATGCTTGACTTCTTTCATTACTCATGCTTCACACTCTTCTTCCCGAGCTATCTTCAGGTAGCTGGTGGGTTTAGCCCTGGCCATGCCACTCGCATCGAGTAAGTCAAGACAATCCAACCAGAATAGGACCTGATACTAACCCTCATGCCTAGCAATGCGCTTCGTGTAGCTTTTCAGATCGCGTCTGTTCTCGTTGGCATCCTCATGAAGTATACTAAGCGCAGCCAAATATTTGTCTTTATCGGAGTTCCCCTCTGCGTTCTCGGTCAAGGCCTAATGATCTACTTGGTCAACATGAACGGCGGCCACGCCAACGAGGCATCGTTCATCACCGCAAAGACTCTTGTAGGAGTTGGTCGTGCATTCTATCAAACAGCTGCGCAAGTGTCCATCCAGGCTCTTGTCGCTAAAGAGGATGTTCCTGTTGTCACTGGCGTTTACTATGCCGCCATGAACTTTGGCGCTGCTATCGGCACTAGGTAAAGTCTCAATCGATTGTGTGAATAGAACGCCCTACTAATAGTCTCAGCGTCGGAGGAGCGATTTGGAACAACATGCTTCCCAAGAAACTCGCGGCATATCTACCCGATAAAGCCAAGCCTAACGCCTTGAAGATCTACAAATCCATCGTCGTTGCTCGAAAGTTCGCAAAAGGCACGCCTGTTCGAGTCGCTATTGACCAAGCATACCGCGAGACGCAACGGCTTCTTGCTATAGCCGCTACATGCGCCCTTGCGCCTATGCTTGTAATAATGTTCGCACTCAAGACGGTAGATTTGGCCAAAGTTGATGAATTAAAGATTGAAGAGAATAAGATTGTCAATCGAGAGGTTGAGCCTGGAGTGGTAAAGGAGGAGGTTTTACAGCAGGTCAAACCCGAGGCTCGCTAGTACAGGTCCTTGCACAAGAATGATAGAGAACAGGAAAATAAGCTCAAGGATTTAAGTTGCTTCATATTACTCTAAACATATTTGACTTGACACCCCTCTTCAGCCCTTCCGCCTTTCCACCCTCATATTCAACTCCCGCTCCGCCGCCTTCTCCGGAAAGAGATTCCAGTTTTTCTCTGAGTTCCTGGTCTAACTCTTCGCTCGTCTTTTTACGTGCGACCTTTTTGATTGCGTCTTTTGTTGGTGTTGTTTCTTCCTGTGTTGACTGAAATTGATTTGTGGGTTGAGAATTCGCAGTGTTGGATACAGCGCGCAAAGAAGCTGGTTGGGTTCTTTTGCTAGGGAAAGTTGCCCTCAAACTTGATGTGAAGATAGTGCGCTTCATTTCTATTGCTGAGTCGATGTTGTCGGGCGGATGAGAAGAGATGAGAGTGAAGAAAGAACTGATCACTGGTAGTCGATGTTGACGAGACTTTATGCTGACTAAGTCTTGTACGTCATTGCAAGATGACATTGTGACAGTATAATTTAGTCATTCATTCACACGTCGTGATGTTTCTCGACCTGGCGACCATGATTTCTCAAGCTTTTACCATTACTCGCATTGACTTCATCTTGCTAGTATTTTCCCTACACTTTTTGCCCGTTTACAACACTAATTCTGCTCCACCAACAATGAATGACTTTTTATCTGCTTAAGAAACCTTCAAAAGCCAGCCGTCAGCCTCAATCTCCCCCTTCGCGTTCACACCACCCCACATCAAAACTCCTCTCCCATCCAAACACTTATCCGCTCCAAAGAATCCTCTTGGTCCCGGATGAACCTTTCCTGCCTCCTGCGTCATCTCTGCCGGTGCAATTTCAAGCTCATGCCAGCTGAAAGCACCAGTCTCGACGCCAGGAATTACACCTCGGATGGCATCCTTCACGCGCGTAGCGCTGTAGTCATCTGAGGGTAGCTGTAGCGACCACATGTCAGAGTAAAAAGGGTGGTCTTCTGTGAAGGACTTGTCTGCGGATTCCAACTCAGCGTCCTGGCGGCTGCCGAGAAGGTAGAGAAGGTACCGACGGCCGTGACCTGTGGTGGCGGGGATCAAAGCGCTGCCTACACGTGGTCGAGGACCGGGGACAATAGGGTTCGAGGGAAAGTCGACGGTTGTCCACTCGGGAAGTTGATCAACTGACTCGTCCTGGAGGAAACCGGGCTTGATGTAGTGGACTGATCCGTACATATCTGACTCGGCGCTGATGGAGTACAGGGTCCCTTCGACAAACTGTGCTGCAAGGGGTGCGGCTGGTGCATCTGGCAGAACGTGCCATAATCGTGTTGTGAAATCGAAAAGCCAGGTGCCCGTCGATCGCTGCTCATTCTCGTAGCCACCATGCAGAACAAGGTGATCCTTCTTAGCATCATAGAAGATCTGATGACCATATCTGGACTGAGGGGCTTTTCCAGCTGCCTCTATCGCTGACCATCGAGCTGCCTTGGGCTCCCATTCCCAAAGTGTGAATTCATCGTCTGCTTCACGTCCTTCTGCATTCTGCCCACCAAACACGATGAGGGTATCGCCACGCGCACACGCTGCATGGTTGATTCTTGGAGGGGGGATGTGTCCTTCGTCGCCCACAGCTGGGTAGCACCCGTACTCGCCTTCTCCCTGAGGACGCTTCTCGTTTGGTATAGCGACCGCGTGAACATCGTTGTTACATAGCTTGCCGTCGTCCTTCTTGCCACCAAATATGTAGGCTTTACCGTCGATGACTGTGATTGAGTGGTGGGAGCGAGCCAGCGAGAGTCTGCAGTCGGATCAACTTTGAATCGAGTTAGGAGCCCCTAGAAACTTACGAGTCGTCCTTCTCTGGAGTTGTAGCAATCTGGCTGAGGACTGCAGTAAGTGGTTGTGTTGGTTTCGCGACGGTTGCTGCTGCGCCAACTTGAAGACCTGTTGAAACGACCTGCTCTACAGCAAGGGCACCTGCTGCAACTTCTGCCATTTTTGTGTGTTTCTGTGTATAGTCCTGGAGATCTGGATTGTTTATTGTTCAAATCAGATATGAAAAGAACCAAGGGCAAACAAGGCTTTGAGATGAATCTGACAGTGATAAGTCTATAGATGAGACATGACGTAAGGCCGGAAGCGGGCCTTGATGACGTAACTGGACTGATGTTGGAATGCGAAGCGACCGAAATAAGAATTAATTGAGTCTTTTCTATTGACAGGTCAGAATTAATTAATATCGTATTAGGAATCCGATCGGAATTGGTTGTTGTGGATAAAAGGCTTTTCTGTTTGGATGCAGCTGTTAGTTCTAGGTAGATAGATGGATACTGACGTCAGAACTAGAATTCGCGTCACGTCGCGTCTTATTGATAAATACAATTCAGATAGGTACTTGATACAGTAAACAGTTTTAATCTTGGATACAGAATTGCTCGGAAAAGAGGCCCAAGTCAAGGCCCCATAATATGTAGAATTATATAATATCAAGGTCAAGCTGGCTCAAATATAGCCAACTCTCAAGTTCAGCCTTCTATATGATCTAATGATGTAATATTATGTACTCGAATCATTCATTCATACATATCAACGCGCTTCGATTATTTGTTGCGAACCTCCCACTCGTAGACGGCCATCATGTAAGGTCCGTGACCACGAGTGTCGTTGGGAACAACAGGAACTTCAGTGTAGTACTACAAACTATTAGCAAAGGTTCAAACACATGGATTCATAAAAATTCAAACTTACCTCGAAAGAAGCATCGCTGCCCAGAGATCCAACCTCGACGGTACCTTCCCAGGTCAGAGTGCCGTTCTTGTGCTTGGTGACAAAGTCACGGTAAAGACGCTTGTAAGCTTGCTTGGCGGGCTTGGCGTAGGTCTCCTCGTCGAGAAGACCGCGGCGAAGACCAGCCAACCAGCCATAGGTGAACATGGCAGAAGCAGAGCTCTCAATGTAGTTACCCTCAACACCCTCGTACTCCTTGTCCATGAGGAGCTCCCAAAGGTGGCTCTCGTGGCCCTGAGCTCGGAGAAGGGCAGAAGCGAGGTCCTTGTAGTAGGTTCGGAGACGCTTGTAGCCAGGGTGAGACTTGGGGAAGACGTCGAGAACCTCGATCAAAGACCAAAAGTACCAGCCGACGGCGCGGCTCCAAATGATGGGAGAAGCACCCGTCTCGGGGTCGGCCCAGACAGCAGTCTTGCTCTCATCAAAACCGTGCACGGGAAGACCAGTCTCCTTGTCGATGGTGACCTCCTGAATCTTGTCCCACTGGAGAACAATGTCATCCCAGGCAGTGGTGTTCTTGGCATCAAACTCCTTGGTCCAGGCGGCATAAAAGGTATCAGCCATGAAGATGCCGTCGAGCCACATCTGGTCGGGGTAAGTGGGCTCCCGGTGCCAGAAACCGCCAGTGGGAGTTCTGGGGTGCTGGTTCATCCTGTCACGGATAAAGTCGGCAGCCTGCTTGTACTTCTCCTCGCCGGTGCGCTTGTACCACCAGAGCAGGTTCATGCCGATGCGGTAGTTGTCGAGGGAGTGCTTTGACATGTCGTATTTGATGATGGTTCCGTTGTCAGCGACAACAAGATCCATCTGGTCACGGTACCAGTCAACCAGGGTCTGGTTCTTGGTCACCTCAATGGCAGCCTCGTAGCCCTCAAAGACGACAGCACGGCCGTACCAGTAAGCTCGCTGGGTCTCATGGTTGTTGCGGATCCAAGAGTCAGCGAGGTTTGCCAGGAGGTTGTTGGCGACAGCCACGTTGGCCGAGGCCAGGGCGAGACAGAGAGACTGGAACTTCATGGCGGAAGATGAGGACAAGGAAGAACGAATGTGAAGGAGTTGTCGACTCGAGATCGATAGTCTAAACTCTTGAGCGAGATTCCAGTGGGAATATTAAAGTATTTATTCATTTCGATTGAGTTGTTATGGCGTGAGTACGATCCACTTTGACCCGTGTTGGTCATTTTAGATTGTAGAAGATGTTGTCTCCATGATAGACGACAAACAGCCAATAGCATGATAAGCTTAAAGCTCAAGACTGCTTTGCCACTTTTTATAGCGCACCATCACCGTCTTGGGTAGTATCGCCGTAGGGATAGACCTGGGCTGGAGGAATACGTCCACCAAGCGGATTGTTTCAGTTAGAGCAGGGACCCTGGGATATGCATAAAGTGGATGTTGACCCCCTGCCTTAGCGGCGGTTGAATTTCAACGGCAACCAACGTTAATGCGAATGTTCTTTTCTCAGAAAGGACCATATTTTCCGTTGCTGCAGATGTCTCTGATATAGGGGTGCTGCAGCCTGCCTTGGCTGTCACCCTACGGCGAATAGTTCATCTGATGTTAGAGGCAGATCTTGCCATATTGGACGATCTTATGGTTCTTATCAGCCTCTTGAGCTAAATTAGGTATTTATCTCGTCTCTGTCTTTTCGGTCTTGCAGTCGTCAACCAACAAGTCATGACCGGACACACGGAGTTGATGACATTCATTACTATATTTTATCCACCTATTAAGTTACATCCTCCGCTAGTATGTGTGTATTAAGCTTCCATGGTCTCTTGTAATCTGATCAAGTCCCTCTTTTGCTCCACTTCCCGATATCCCGTCCCAATCCCACTTTGCTCATGACTTCCGACGATTCTTACAGATCATGTCGAGCATACTTGCTCTTGTGCCTGATCCACTCACCGTACTTGAATAGTAAGAACGGGATAGGAATAAACGCAGTGGAGATAAAAGCCAACGTAGAACTGGCCCAACCGACACCAAGGTTCTTGTACATGGCCGATGCAAATAGTGGCTGCGCGTGTTAGCTTCTGCAGATAACCCCCGGTCATGAATTAAACTTACAAATCCGGCACCAAATGCGCTCCTAAAGAAGTCGTTGCCGGCAAGAACGGAAGCTGCATACTCAGGATACGCATCGCTGAGGTAGTTCAAAACAGAGTTGAACAACAAAAATGCCCCAATAGAGAACCAACCCGTGCCAATGATGGGGACGATCCAGTGAATGCTTGCACGCGACGACCATCCAAACCAGAAGAGGCAGATAGGAATCGCAAAAGCACCAACAAATGATGGCGGTAGTCTCCACTCAGGCTTGAGTTCCCCATTGTCGTTGAACTTTGGCTCAATGTACTTGTGTTGATACCACACGAATGGCGGCAGGACAACAAAGACAGCAATCAAGATACCGAGATAGGCAAGACCTTGGATACCCAGAGAGAAGCCATAAGTCTCACCAAATACAATAGGGAATGACTCGAACCAAATGTACAACAGGCCATAGATGAGAGCGATGTAGAGGTTGAGTACAAACACGATTGGCTCGCCCAAACTCAACTGGAACGGTCGTACCAGAGTCATCAGCGCGATATCCTTCATAGACATGTCTTGCGTAGCCAGCTCAGCTTCGCATACAAGCTTGTCGTTGCCAGTGAGCTTTCGCAGGCGTCGACTTCGGCGATACAAAATGTTTGCAGAAGATGTCTCGGGGAGGAAGAAAAAGAAGAGAACAAGGGAGAAACCAGACAGCATCATGAGTTCCCAGATAGTCCAGGTCCATCCTTTCTTTTCAGCTGCGAAACCTCCGACAAGAGGGCCAAGAGTAGGACCACAGATGGCTCCGACACCCCAGACAGCGATACCGTATGTCCTCTTGGCTGGGCTGTACATGTCGCCAATCGAAGCTCCACCTGTTGCAAGTGACGGAGATCCAATGAAGCCTGTGATGAATCGGAAAGCAAGAAGCATGCCAAAGTTTGTCGCTAAGGCAGTGGGGACTTGGAGAACGACGAACAAAGCCAGAGTGATGATGTACACAGGGTTACGACCAATTTGGGGGATCTCAGATAGCGGAGACCAGACCATAGGGCCGAGACCATAGCCAGCAACGAAGAGAGTAAGGCCGAGAGTGGCAGCGACCTGGGAGACGCCAAAGACTTGCATCACATCTTGAACGCCGGCAGTGTAGATAGCTGAGCCAATGTAGACGGAGAAGGTGAGGAGGCAGATCTCGAAGGTGACAAAGAACCTCTTGATGCGTGACCAATTTCTGGGGTTCTGTGACCGTTAGTACAACCATAAGAGAGAGAGGGTAGACGGAAAGCTTACCTCAGGATCATCAGGACCATACCAGTCCACGACGTGAACATCCTTTCCCTTTTCCTTATCGACGACACGCCCACTGGGCTCGTTCACTGTCCTTCCTTCGCCTGTAGACACAGCGGTATCCGAAGAAGAAGACCTAGTCTGCGATCTCCTGCTCTGCTGTTCGCCATCGTCCTCAGGCGCTTCTGTTTGACCATGTCTGGCCATGTTGGCCGACTTTTCGGTGTGAACGTATTTCTTCCATAGCGACGGATCTTCCTCCTCGGGATATTTGAAGACCTTACCGCCCGTCAGTAGACGAAGGATATGGCTAAAGATGGTGTCTCGAATTAAGTCCTTCATTTTGTATGCCAAGGGTACCTAATGAAGTGAGCCTTGCATAAAAACGCTTGGGAGCCAAGAAACCGAATCGGGATATGAGGCGCCCATTCTATAGGCAGTGAAGGGGAAAGGGGTGCTACGTGTGTCGTCATGATCATCGTGTCATAGAAAGGTACAGTAGTGAAAGATCGAGGATCGCTAAATCGGGTCCAGCCTATTGTCTTGTTCTTCTGGTTAACTTATCATCCAGGAGTGGAAGCTTCGGATGTAGAAAACATCGCTGGAATCAACGGGGATCGATCATCGTTGGCAGATCTGGATCGGGCTGAGCCGTGTCGTGTCCAATGCTAAACGCTTGACCAATTGGATAATAGGCGCTTGTGGTAGCATTCTCGAAGAAGTTTGGTTTGTCATAGTAGGGAGCTTTTACGATGGAGTCGTAGTGGAGCTTTGGGTAGTTTTGGTGAGGTCATGGATATTTTTGAGGTATGACGCCTATGACTTTCCGGGCACGACGTAGTTGATTAAATTTCTTGAGTCTTTTAGCTTGTCGGTCAATTAATTAGTGGCTTTTGCTGAAGAATTACGCCTCAGATAAAAGGGGTCTTTTTCAGCCTTGCATGACTTGGTTGTTCTGTTTTGCGTGATTGAGATAGTGTTTTTCGATCTTGATGGATTTGAGCGTGGCATAGTAAGATGCTTGGACACTACAGACATCTCAGACAATGTGAATCAACTATAACGAATTTTAGTCTACCATGGAAATTGCATGGAAGAACTTAAATTCATAATACGTATTCGTCTTGACTTAGGCAGAGACTTGACAAACGCAAGTTAAGTGACAGACAAAGAAAGGGTATATTCAAGAGAAGAAATTCAGGTGCCAAATACTCACGCCAGTCAATACATTCTAGAAACTCGTTCCAATCTGTCTCATGAGCGAATCCGCTTAGACCACTCATGTCCGCGTTCCTGGAGGGTCAAAGTGTCTCACACGGGAAATGGCTGATGTGAGCCACCGTCCATCCGCGGCGGAATAGCAAGTGGCTTACCAGAAGAGAAAGTAAGCACAGCATGTGAGCCTAATTTCATTCTGCTGTTCCATTGGTTGATTGATCTTTATTCTTCCTTATCTGGATGCTATGGGCCGCTTCTTGAATGGGTTTTCCGTATTCTAACCGACAACCAACGTCCATTCAAATCTTCTCAGGGTTGGAATATCGGACTGGCGGACTTTTATCCCTACAACTCCGCAAATCAGCCACAACTATCAATGCATTTATATAACCACATTGATACCCTTTTCTAATCTCTTCAATCACACTACGAACTAATCTCTCCTTTAAACATCATGAAAATCCTCTTTATCGGCGCTTCGGGTTCCATCGGAGGCGAGGCACTCCGTCAATGCCTCGCTCATCCACAAGTCACTTCGGTAGTGTGCTTTGTACGCCGCCCACTCCCATCAGATGTCTCAGACAACCCCAAACTTCAAAGTATTACGATAAAAGACTTTTCTGTCTGGCCGGAAGATGTCCTGTTTCCCCATGTTGATGCTGCTGCCATGATTTGGTTAGTCTGTTCCATAACTCAACTTGTGCTTGTAACTAACACGACCGACCATCTAGTGCTATGGGTTCATACCGTGGAAACGTAAGGGCGGATATGGAGTATCCTCTTGCTTTCCAATACGCATTTGCGCCTCTTCTAGAGAAACAACCGAAACGACCACGATTCCGCTTCATCCACCTCAGCGGCAAATTTGTCATTCAAGACCAAGATGCAAAGCTATGGGTCAACGACTACCCTCGCAAACTAAAAGTACAATTCCTCCTCGATTGTCTATCTCATCACATGATATCTAACCACAGTTGTAATCTAGGGTCTATGCGAAGTCCGATCCAGAGAGCTCGCAGAAGAGCACGCGTCTGTCTGGCGAGCCTTGGTGCTCCGACCAGGCGGTGTGGTTACGCAAAACTTGATGATTCCAGGCATGATTGCTAGGGCGATATTAGGCGATGACTGGGTAGTGTTGAATCGAGAGCTCGGTGCGTATTTTACGTATTTGGCTGTCAGTGAAGAGAGTGAGCCTGAGGGGACGTTTTTGATTCAAAACAGACGTATCGTTGAGGGCGGAAGAAAGTTTTTAAGAACTCAGGGATCAAGAAAGAAGACTTAGTTTCAGAAGTCCTTGATCTGTGGTTGCTCGGCGAATAGCCAACAATTTTTATTGTACTATAATAAGAACAATAATCAACGGCGGAAGTTCCTTTTTAGTATTATAGCGTTGGTACAAGAAGAAAGTCCAACTATATTTAACATTCTCAAGGTATAAATTGACCCGTCCGTACCAGTACATATCTCAAGGTCTTGTAAAGCATCACCCGTTACTCCCCAGTATTTAACCTGGTTCGAACTGCTATAAAAACAAAGCAGCTATCAAACATCTTCTCACAGGTGGTAATCATCAGGCCGTATAACTCTCGTGCCCCGTCTCTCCCAAACACCGTCGATCTTCATATCCCTTGCACCACTGCAGCACATCATTAGTTTCATCTTCAAATTAAGAGACAGGTCTTCTTACTCGTCTCTCCACATAATGATTGGTTCAGTCTGGCCCTTTGGAGGATTTCTAAACACCATGTTTTTCGTCTATCACACATCAAAAATTAGCACTGGCTCTTTATCTGCACGTTAGGTCTACTCACCAATCCTAGCGAAAGATGAATGGCTGGAGGATCAATGGTGATCTCATTCGTAGGCCTTCCACCCTGAACCACGGCTGCGATGTTCTGCGCCACCACATGTGCTTGTGCTGCTCCTGGTCGCGCTGCTTTGTGAGCTCCGCTGTCGGCAATGTCGCCACACGCATACAGATTTGAGTAAGCTGGATCGGCAAACTGCAAGGTTGATGATACTTTGATGAAGCCGTTGGCTGAATTGAGGATCTTGTGTCCTGGAGTGGGCTGTAGATCTTGTAGAAACTGGCTGTTGGGTGTTTGGCCGGTTGCTGGGATAACGAGGTTTGTTGATATCGTGCGGCCATCTTTCAACTCCAGCTCGAATTCAGAACCATCTGTTGGGAAGCCGTCTTGTGGGAGCACGGCACGTGTGCCAGTAATAACGCTGTAATTTGTCCTTTAGTAAGTGACGCGTGAAGAGGAAATGCAAGCCGACTTACTCTACGCCAAGCTCTTGTAATCGGTCACGGATGATAGCATCCATCTTGGGGTGGTAGAGCTGCATAAGTCGATCTCTTGAGTGGACCAAGGTAACTTTCTTCTCGGGGTAAACCTCCCCTAGATCAGTTGCCATCTGCACACCCACCGCTCCACCACCAACAATGACGATTGATTGGGCATTTTTGATGCCCTGCTGATAGGTTTTGAAGTAGTCAACAGACGTCTTTTTATCATCATGCTGCATATTACTGGGGGCCTGAAGACGTGTTCCAGTTGCGACAACTGCATAGTCGAAAGGAATCTCTGTTGAACCTTGCCATGGTCGGTCAAGTGTGATTTGGTTCTTTTGCAGGGAGACTACTCTGGCATTCACTATGGCGTGGTTTGCGGAATTTTGTAAAGAGGAAAAGAAGCCGGTGTAGGGGATGAAGGCTTTGTGTTCGTAGTGTGGGACGATAGCGAACCGAGGCTGGCAGACTCGGTAAATAAATGCAAGTTGACTTGGGCAGGCAGCTACTTACAAAGGCGAACAGATGATGAAAGTGGCTGTGTGGTTCTATCAACAGGACCTGGAATACGTTAGAACTCAAAACTCGTGAATGATGTTATGTAGACGTACTCGATGTGTAACGGGGAGAAGTGCAGCGAGTTCCTTCACAGCAGCCTAAAAATCGTTAGTCTACTAAGGTAATGGATCTTTGGGTGTCCAAGTTGACTTACAAGCCCAACGAATGAGCCACCAACAACAATAACATTCTTCAAGCCAGCAGTCATATTGGCAGACAGATAAAATGAGATATGAGATTATAGAAATTAAGATATCTTTGAAGATGGATTTGCAGGGTCTTTTTATCTGCAGCCATCTTATCAATCTAAGAGACCTTTTCCGGGTGTACGCTTTGCCGGACATCCGAACTCCATTCCCGAGATCGGCCCCCTCTGGGTCGGCAACTCGGGTCGGCATCCATCTTGTCGCAAAAGAGCGAGTCGCGCGCGGTGAATTAAACTGAAAAGACCGGTAAATGGTGATGCATGACTAAGAACAACAGATGGGCGCTCCTCTTGTTATTTCGGACAATGCATGTTCTGTGGAATGACTTTGCTGTTTGTTACGTGTAGGTCTATACGCGAAATAGATATAGCGTATCCGACCTACTGGCACATCCAAGCTGACGTGGGGTGGTAGTGACCGTTAACCTGGACAGGTCTTGCACAATCAATCGGGGAAATGACAGAATAGGAATAACTAGGAATTATGGTTTAATAAAACTTTATCATCAGGCTCAGTCACTGCTTGTTGACAATTTGCTTGTGGTAACTGTTGATGGGCATCGCTGAATGTTAATATTAACGTTAACACAAACTGGTCCGGTACACTCATTGTCGCTTACAACAGTCACGTGCTGGTAGAAGGAACACACCTGCAAATAGAAGAACCGCCCATGTATATTGCCCATGTAAATCAACACTTTACATTAATTAGCAAGATTCTCAAAGAATACAAATACTCACCAGTTTCTTTGCACTTATTAGTCCATTGTTTAATTGTTAGTTTAGTTGTGCAAACTTGATTTGCGAGTTATGGAGTGGACTGTGTGATACCGTCGTATACCTGTCACCATTCAGCTGTGTTTAGCATCATTGTCGACTACAGCGTTTACAGGCACTGCATGACACCTTTTGATACAACGTTAACCCAATTATTGATCAAGGTTGGTAGATTTAACTAAATGACTTATAAAATATTCATAAATCTGGTAGTAGTCATTAGGCCAATAGGCCATCGAGCCATTAGACAAATTGTCCATCTGCTACCCTAGAATCTACGCTCATGTTCACGGGGGCACCTTCCGTCTTCATCTCTGGATCAGACGCGGATTCAGCACGTGGGGCTGTTGAACCAATCACATCGTAAGGCTTAGCGTGTAGAATCCGGAGATTGTGGAGCCGTGCCAATCAAACCCAGCAGTTCCTGGCCAGCGAATTTGATCTTAGCGGAGAA
Organism: Fusarium nodosum; assembly: GCA_014898975.1. Lineage (NCBI taxonomy): Eukaryota > Fungi > Ascomycota > Sordariomycetes > Hypocreales > Nectriaceae > Fusarium > Fusarium nodosum. The sequence goes on from JAAVUE010000015.1 coordinate 1,310,700, forward strand.
CGCACTGAGTTCAGTAACTCAGCCTTGCTAATGGGGTACGTCAGCGGAGAGCCAAGACCATCCTGCCGTATTTTCAACCCCTAAGCCTCCTAGCTCCTAGCCTAGGCACATACAACACGGTGGGTTTCAGTTTTTTGACAGCTGAATGCGCCTCTTTCTCTTTCTCCTCTCTTTTCTCGCATCTTTTCTTCCTCCTCTCCTTAGTTCACATCAGCAATGAAGTCATGCGACCTTCTCACGCAAACATTGGCTTCTGGCTAATATGGTTCATTGCTCTGCTATGGAGCTACCAAAACGGCTACGATGACCCCTCATCATTTTTCTACAAGAGCCGCATCGCCTTTAACCGTCGCTTCTCGGCTGCCCGCGAGGCCCAGGTTGATGAGTATCTCGAACGCGAAATTTACTCTGTCAAGCACAAGCAGCGCACGGAAGTGCAGGTCGAGAACGAGTTCCTTTGCATTGGAATCCCCAGCATCAATCGCACCACGTCGGCCTTTCTCGCGCATACGGTCGGCAGCCTGGTCGACACCTTGACCCCGAATGAGCGCAATCAGATACACATTGTGGTCCTGCTCGCCGACAAAGATCCCAAGAAGCACTTTGCGTACGGAAAGGATTGGCTGTTTGGACTTGCCGACGATGTGCTCATCTACTCCAATGACAGCTCTGCTGCCGTGGCCGGACCAGACCTCGACTACAAAGTCCTCGCGCACGACATCCGCGGAATGGGGCGCAGCGATGACCGAGTCGAGAATATCCGCCTAGACCACTCCGTCCTCTTCGAAGCCTGCCGACAACGAGACCCCACATACTTTGCCCTCATCGAGGACGACATAATAGCCTCGCCAGACTGGTTCACGCGCTTCAAGAAGGGCGTGATTGAGGTTGAGCAGCACGCCAAGGATGCGCATCACGATTGGATGTACCTGCGCTTGTTCTACTCGGAGATCTTGATGGGTTGGAACAACGAGGAGATTTTTGATTACCTAAAAGTCGTGATCCTGGGCTACACAGGCCTTATTGGGTGTCTGCTCCTCGCTCTACGCTGTCGTCGCCGTCGCCACGCAGGATCCTTTGCGTCCAAGGACTTTGCGCAAACAATCGCCTTGCTCCTCGGTCTCTGGATCCCTGCCTGTCTCGCGCTAGCCTTTGTGACGGGGCGCATCTCGTTGCACCGCCTCTTCACGCAATCTCCCACGGTGCGCGAGATGCCACGCTACGGGTGTTGCGCGCAGGGACTCGTGTTTCCGAACCACCATTTGCAGGCTCTACAGGACTTTTTGCGCGAGCCACCGTACCAGTTCCCTGGCGACATGATCATGGAAGATTATGCGCGCGATAATGGACTGACCAAGTGGGCGCTTGATCCGAGCGTGATGCAGCACGTTGGGCTTGTGGAGTCCTCTGACGGACCTAGGAGGGCTGAAGTGTGGAACTTTAGCTTTGAGAGGTTACGAGATGCGCGTAATTGACGGCGCGACACAGCCGGTCTGATACCGTACATAATTGCGACAAATAGAGCGATGGCACATAAAAGATATACCAAGGAAATGTGATACCAGTGGTTACAATAGCTCTTTACGAAAATACACACGTTCAAACCCTTCCTCAGTTCGCCTCTCGGTCTCTACAAAGCCCATCTTAGGATACAAGGCCAAATTCTCCACCATAACCAGATTTGTGTACAGTATCAGAGCGTTGCGCCCGTGGCACTTTGCAAAGTCTTCAACATAACGCATCAATACTCTGCCGTATCCTTGGCCTTGGGCTTTTGAGGTAACGACGACATTGTCAATCTGAACCTCATCCGCGTTGGCTGCGTGGTAAAGGATTAGCGCGCCGACTATTTCTTTGTCGATTGGCTGGAGGACGAAGACTGAATGGTCTGGCGACGCGAGAAGGGAGCTGTAGTCTGTCGTCATAGGAGCTGGGGGCTTATTCATTCGTGGAATGTATTTTTCGTAGGCTTCGTGAACGATGGACTGGATGTAGGGTATGTCATCTAGCTCGGCTCGTTGTAGTGAGAGACTTTGTGAATTAAACGGAGGGTCGTCCATTGTAGAAGAAGCACGGCTTGGTGGATAGTGTAGACTCGACTAGGATTCTAGACTAGATCTTCAAATAATGAAATGAAGATGCGACCATAAGGTGCATTGACAGCCTGGTACATAACACAAGTCCTAAGTCAATTGAGGAGTCAGGCTCAGACCCGACGTCGGCATGAAACCCTATGAGTTGACTACTTAGCTGCTACGGTAATAGTGGGGAAATAGACATGCCGGTTTAATGCCTTAACAGAACGAAGGACGGACATGGAAAACAAAGTTGCCTTTCCCATGTCAAAATGATTGAGTCAGGGCCATGTTGATCTTGATCTATCAGCGAGGGGTGGCTTCAGCCCAGTAAGCCGCGTTTGTAGTTCCAGCTCACGAATGATGACACGACTGGATAGTGATGCGATCATAGATGTGTCGTCATCGGCTACCTATAAAAAGCAAACATTTCCGTATACTCTGGATTGTTTACATCTCAAACATCGCATCATATCGCATCTGACTTGAAAGAACAATCACCTTACCAGTACTCAACCTAGTCCAGTATACTCCAACCACAAATCATCATGTCTGACAAGCCCACCACCAACCTGACTGGCACCGTCCCCAAGGCCATGGACGAGCAAGGAACTATCGGTAAACAATTCACAGGTACGCAGCAACATTCTTTCACGCTTGTGAAATTTTATTAATGAGAACCGCATGTAGAGCAAGGAGCTATTGGAGGTACTGCGCAAAAGATTGGAGGGCCCTTTGACAAGAATGGTGCCATTGGCAAACAATTCACTGCAGAGGGAAGCATTGGAGGAACTGTCCAGAACAACATGGGAGGGGAGAAGAAGGCTTAATTGATGAGAAATTCAATTTAAATTTAAATAATTAACTTAATCAATTGCTGAGCAACACCACCCATAATGCCATTGGGATTGAGTAAAGTTGTGTTATAGCTGTAGAGCCTGTATTGTCCGTTTTCTTTGCTATTTCTGCTGCCTCTCCTGTATCACAATGTCGTCCATCATTACGACGTCTAGACTAGTGCCAAGAATGACAGCTGTATAATCTCTACTCTAATTCGCTCTTTTCCAAGTCAAAGGACCATTTCTTCCGGCCCTCTTATAACCGTTGGGGATGATGTACAAACAGTGACGATTTTGTGATGCGCGATTGTTAAAACTGACGCACTTCAATATGTATTCCCCTCGCAAAGGGCATGAGCTCTTGCCAATCATTAAGTTCCTTTGTAAAACATGCATCTCGTACTGCTCATAGACATTATGCGCTCTTTCGTTTCGTAGGATATAGGGGGCTTGGGTACGTTTAGGTTGCCCTTTTGCACAACACATTTGTTCTACACCAAGCTCCGCAGCCTAGAATGCTCTTCTCTGTAACATCGGCTGCTTTCAAAATCTCTCGTGTTTCTCGTCGTTGCACAGTACAGCTATCCTTCAGAGCCTATCAGTCCACGATGGCCTCTTCCAAGTCACAGCAATTCTTTCATACCTCGGGCGCAACCGATGCAGTCTGGGTGCATCAGGATCCCGTCTCTAACAGGCCCTCCTTCACAAAGTTGAACCAGGATATTGAGACAGACGTGTGTGTTATCGGTGGAGGTATCGGGGGGATATCCACTGCCTACGAACTCGTGACTCGAGGGCGTGAAGTCGTTCTTCTCGAAGCCCGTCAGGTTCTGTCTGGAGAAACTGGTCGTACCAGTGGCCATTTGACCAACGACTTGGATGATGGCTATACTGAGATTGCAAAGAAGCACGGCGACGCGGGTGCCAAAGCTGCCGCAGAGAGTCACGCTTGGGGACGAGATCGCGTTGGCGAAATTTCAAAGATGCTTGGAATTGACTGTGAATATCGCAAGTTGCCCGCATACGAAGTCTCTCAGTACTCTACGAAAGAGAAGGAGCACGAAGATGAGATGAAAGAACTGCGAAAGGAAGAGGCAATGCAAAGGAAGTTTGGACTTGACTCCAGGTTTGATGTGAGTACACATTGTAGTCCTGGGTTTTTCATAATCTTCTGTCATAGCCCAACTTGCTCTGATACTCTGTTAGGAAACACTCACAGTTCGCGGATGGGATGGAGCCATCGACCAGCGGGGAGGACTCATCGTCAAGGACCAAGCGACCTTCCATCCGACAAAGTATCTCAACGGAGTCCTCAAGTGGCTCAAGTCCCAGCCCAACTTCCGCTGCTTCGATCAAACCCGAGTCATGTCAGTCGAAGAGAAGGGCATCGAGGTTTTAGGAATCGGCAACAAATCCGTCGTTGTGCAGACCTCGGATGGTAATTCGGTCAAGTGCAACAACGCCGTCGAAGCTACCTGTGTTCCCCTGCAGAAATTGAGTGTCATCGCACAGATGGAGACTATGAGAACGTACTGCATCGCAGCCAAAGTGCCCAAGGGTTCTATTGAAGATTGTCTCCTCTACGACCAGGCCGAGGAGTACAAGTATATTCGATTGACAGCCTGCGATGATGAACATGATTACATCGTCGTTGGAGGCTGTGACCACAAGGTCGGCCAAGAAGATACCACAACTGAGTTTAAAGAACTGGAGATGTGGACTCGCGAGCGTTTCTCGCAGGTTGGTTCTGTTGATTACAGCTGGAGCGGACAGATCTTTGAGCCAGTGGACTTGATGCAATTCGTTGGCAAGAACCAGGGAAATGATCATATCTATATCATTACGGGCGATTCTGGCGACGGTTTGACGAGTGGAGTACTGGCTGGTCGATTGATCGCAGATCAAATCGACGGAGTTGAAAACCCATGGGCTGAGGTCTACTCTCCCAAGCGCATTGCCTCCATGTTAAAGTCCCTACCCAGCATGATATCGCACGATCTGCAAGTCAATGCGCAGTACAAAAGATTCTTGCAGTCCGACATTGCCGATATTGAAGATCTCGGTCGCGGAATGGGTGGTGTTTTGAACAAGGTAAGAATTTTGTACCCTCATGTCTTTGATGAGCATAAGCTAACTCATAAAAGGTTGGATCAAAGCCTATCGCAGTGTACAAGGATGAAGACGGAAATGTAAAACAGTACAGTGCTTTGTGTCCGCATTTAAAGGGCGTCGTCTGCTGGAATACTACGGAGAAGAGCTTCGATTGTCCTGTGCATGGAAGCCGATTTTCTCGAGAGGGTATCTGTGTTATGGGGCCTTCCAAAGGGAATTTGGAGCCAGTTGATGATGCCGGAAAGGCTGATCAGGAGAACGTAGCCGGTAGCTAAAGAGTGGTCGAGCAGTGTATTGGCGAATCTATCAAGTCGTGGAGACAGGTTTACCTACCCAGCTTTAAGCCCACTCTTGCTGCTCTACTGGAACTAGATAGAGCCTAATCAAGATCCTAGTAGGTTATTGTCTAGTCGCATAATTATATCTAGACTAGCAAGAACATAGGATATCATCCTATTGGGTGCTTCGGACTTTTGAATCTATTCCCAGTTCAATTGTTGTATCCTGCATTTGCACCAGGAACGTGGTTAAATATACGCGGGTGATATTGATTGGAGGTTACTGTATACGCGTACAAATTCCCTAGCTCAAGGTTGATAAGCCGACACGCGTTACTCAACGCCTCACGTCAGACCCGAAGAAGCCGGACTTGGAGTGAAAGAAAAAGATCGCCATAACAAACTCAAATGCCCGCGTAAAACATCAAAGCCCTTTTTGTCACACTGAGAAATGCGGGGTAAATTCGCTGATGACGCCAACACTCGTTGCACTGTTGCCAGCGTCATATCAACCCATTATCTCACCACGTCAAACGTTGGATTATGACTCTCCTAAAGTCTGGGCATCATTGACAGACAAATTGAAGCACACCAATTGCAAATTTATACATACAAGCATCTGGCACCAAATAAAATCCATTGACTACTCTGTTCCTTTCTTCCTTTACCCTCTTGAATCCTACCTGATAGTCTGTACTATCGTCCCTTCTCACAATGAGGTCTCTTCTGACTCTCACTTTGGCTACGGCCACTTCAGCCTTTGTTCTACCAGAATCCCTCAATATTTTCAATGATTTCAAAGACGATGTCAAAGAAACTCTAGAGGATATCCCAAAACGTCTCCGCAAGTCTCTTGATGAGGCGACTGAGCAGCTCTCCACCGAGATCTCTTCCGCCATCCACAACAAGCTTCAAGACGAAGATGCCTTCTTCCACGACTTTGTCAGCGACGATGAAACCAGCATGGATGAGCCCGCTTCCATCTTTGGCAGAACAGGCGGCGACTTCACAGGCCTCACCACATACGAACTCATCGCCAAGAGCAATTACACAAAGAAGTTTTTCAAGCTCGTCCAGGAACACGAAAGCTTTGGAAAGCTGCTCAACAGCACTGACAAGAACTACACTCTCTTCGTACCCACTGATGAGGCCTTTGAGCATATCCCCGACCATCACAAGCACAAGCCTAGCGATGAGTTTGTCGAGGATGTTCTCAACTACCACCTTGGAATTGGCGAGTATCCCGCGTCAAGAATTCTTTTCACCCATACTGTTCCTACTACCCTCAAGGGGAAGCTCCTAGGCGACCAGCCTCAGCGACTCCGAACTAGTGTTGGACTTTCTGGTGTGCGCGTCAACCTCTACAGCAAGGTCATTGCCGTCAACTTTGTGAGTATCCTCGTACGTCTTGATATGTTAAATCTGTGACTAACTGTTTCCAGAAAACCAAGAACGGCATCGTCCATGCTGTCAACAGAATCCTCGTCCCGCCTCCCTACCTTGGCAAGGAAATCAGCCTTTTCCCCGCCCAATTCTCAACACTCCTTCTTGCCTACGATAAGACCGACTTTGCCAAGTACCTCCACAGCATCCCCGTGATCGGCACTACTTTCTTCGCCCCGTCAAACGAAGCTTGGTCACGTCTCGGCCCGCGCGCCAACGCCTTCCTCTTCAACACCGACACAGGCAAGAAGTACCTCCGCGCCCTGCTCAAGTACCAGGTCGTGCCCAACATCACGCTCTACAGCGACGAGATCTACTACGGCGATGAGAAACAGACTCTCAAGAAACAGGGTCTCGGACACGGGGGTAACTTCCACATCGAGCTGCCCACGCTTTTGGAGAGGGGCGTTGGTGTTGATGTACACACTTTCAAGAGCTGGACTACGATTGTTCTCAACGGTCATGTTGTTGTTGGTTTCAACGACGCTGTTGGCAAGAACGGTGTCATTCATGTTCCTAGAACTATTCCTATTCCTCCTCATAGAAAGGGCGAGCATCCTTCCGAGGTGGATGGTGAAATCAGTGTTGAGGAGCTCAAGGAGAGACTGCAGGATCATGTGGAGGAGGATGGTGTTGAGGATGATTGGCAGGATGGTGAGCTGTGAGATATCTCACATGCCAAGAGACTCAGATACAGGGGAAAATGTCTCTTTGTATTGCATGTCAAGATGATTGTAAGATGAGAATGGAACAGTGAAAAGAAGCAAGCAACAGACAACACCCTCTTTATCATTATTGCTTAGAAATGAATAGACCCTTCTTGCAATCAGGGCACAGCCTTTTCATTGTGAATATTGAACCGAGTATTTGTATTGAGACATTGAATAATACCCATCTATCTCCTGCCTTGGACTGTGCATTGTCTTAGTAGTATTTAGTAGCTATCATCGGGGGGTGCACTGTTTGAATTTTCGTAATTTGGCGAGGAGGAAAAAAAGAGCGTCTCTCCGAGCTCGCGGACAGTGAATCAGAGTCGCATCCCTTTCTCTCAACTATAAATAATCTCTACCTTCAGAATTTATCACACCGCGCTCACTTGCCTTCTTCACATCAAAGCACTCATATACAGGAATAAATCCACTTCTCATCATCCCTCCCCTTTCTTTCCTTCATCCAACACCAGAATATTTGCTCAATCACCTCATTCATTCCCCAGTCATCAGTCACTCTAAAGCCTTTCAAAATGGTTCTATCCAAGTCAAACACCGACATGGAGATCCCCGGCTTGAACGCCGAAGCCTACGCAGGATCTGTCGACCATCTCTCCTTTCTCGAGAAGTTCGGGCGCAAGTGGTACGCTGCTGGGGTTCAGGCTGGTCTCGCTCAGGCTAGAGAAGAAGCTGAAGACCGACCTGAAGTCGCTGGGACCTCCAGACCACAGGAACATCAAATCTTGATCGCCTCGCTCGTCACCTGCAACGAGGAAATGGAGAAAAAGATGAAAGGAAAGGACAAAGACGTTGAGAGCTTCAGGGCCGTCGCAGTTCATGCGTGTAAGTAGTGAGGCTCTCTGTCCTGACTATATCTCATGCTAATACCATTTACAGGGGTAAGACTTGAATCCGCCCACGCTGCCATTGCTTCACTCCGCCGAAGCACTGAACGTGTCGATTATTGGTTGTCCGATCGACTTACCCACATCGTCTCGGAGCTTGATGATGGCATGAACGGATTTAAAGTGCGCTTCGACGAAGCTTGACGAGACTCCAAGAAGCGAGCCAGGGAGTTCCAGGGACCTGACGGCGGCAGCAACAAGCACAGGAAGCTCAACGGAAACGCATTCGATTAGGGAGCATGAAAGAAGCATGCGAGTAACACTGCGATCTGGCGTCATGGAAGTTTGGAATGGTTACCTGAGTTTCTTTCGGTGAACGGGAGAACTTCAGGAGAAGCCTTTCGGGACTGATTATGGGAACACGGCGTTCACATAAGAAAGGTCAAGGTATAAAACCTCACATCAAGGAAAAAAGGAAAGATGGTTCTGCTTTTAATTGAAGTTAGGTCTCAAAACGAGTGACAAGCTCGCGGATAAGATGATTTAACAATACATCAACGCAGCTTTACCTATTACTCACTCTCCGTGCTCTGTGCCACTTGTCAAGCTTGCTGCCCACAGGAATTAACATGACCTGATGGCAATCAGTCGACTAACTGTGATCAGCTCAAGTGTTTGGCAATCTCCCAAGTCAGATGGGCTCTATCACTGCCGGCCAACTGTTGCCAGCTGGCGACTCGACTATTTCAAATGCTCGCTTGCAAACGCTCGCCTGAACTAACAAACGCCCACAGGAACAATAGCAATAATTCTCAGCTGAACAGGAAATCCCAGGTTACAGAATTCTTCTCTTCATTCTTCTTGACTTCTCATCTTGCGCTCTCCAAACATCATACGCAATTATAATCAGCATCAATATCGTCACTATCGTCATTGTCAAGCATCGTCAAAATGGCTCGCATTATTATCAAGCGCAAGTCCCAGCCTTCTTCTCCCATTCAATCTTCTGCATCTTCATCTGCCTCTTCTCCCTCTCCTCCCTCTTCACCTAAGAGTCCCCGAAAGTACCCCCGAATCAAGCTGCGACTCTACCGCGGTTCCAAGGAGTGTCCTATCTGCAATGCGACTATTGTCAACCGCAACGGCGCAATGGAACGCCACGTCGAGAGACATGCCAAGCTGGCTGAAATCGAGGTATGAACTCCAAATCAACCCACTTTCATACCATTACTGACATTTTTCTTTAGGCCATGAACGTTGCCGTAGAGCCCAACCGCAACGGCATGTCTGAATCCGACATTGCTCTCGTCGTCGACTTGTGGCAATCCCTCCCCGCCAAGCTCCGCGCTACCGGCGGCGTCTTCAACGACGGACCCCTTGCTGGCAAGAGTGAAATCGGCGGAATGCCCGAGGTCTTTATGGCCAACGGCCGCCTCAAGAGGAAGTACTTGTGGATCCGAAAGGATCAGGAGGGTCGGGTTGGGCGAAGGCCTCTCAAGGCCTTGAAGAGCGGCAACTCTGGTGCCCGTTCTCAGAAGGACTGAGAAGTTGCGATAGACTGGGGGGATGTCGGAGAGAAGTGCTTGTACTCGATAGGGCCGCATGGCCATTGAAGGATTAAGGGACAAGTCAGAATACAGCCAAAGGTTCACAATCAACTCTCGAGTACTTGTATGATGAGATGAACCAAATATGATTGAACTATGCTAAAGAAATCTTCTCAATGTCTCCATATGAACTATATTACTTTTTTGCTGGAGGCTCAGGAAGACCATACTTGAATGACAACAGAGCTTCAGGATCCTGCTTCGTAAGATATTCTTCAAAGCTATCCGTCTTGACAGGCTGCTTCAATTGCTCAGGTACGATAACTCCTTCAATCCCATCAGTGTATCCATACTCGTCCAAGTAAGCAGCCCCATCTAAAACTTCATACGGTAGACCTGTTTTGCGATGCATCTCTTCCTCGGACATGCTGTTGATAAATGCCTTCTTCCCTGTCACTTTGCTCCAAATGTCAACTGCATCGCTCATGGAGAGGTCGCTATCATATGCGAGGAGTTTTGTTCTAGCGGGCTCTCCTTCAATCAGAGCTTGGACAAAAGGGCCGGTTGAGTTGGCAGTGTCGAGGATGGGAAATCGCAGATTCTTGGATGCGGGGAGATCTAGAACGTATTCGCCAGTCTCAGAATCCTTCTTTGGGTACAGAAAGGCGTTGCTGGCATAGGCGCCAATGTAGATGTACGATGTCTTCTTGGCGAGTTCAGGCATCTCTTGTTCAATGTACTTGACGGCGGCGGCCTTGGTCTCCCAGTGATGACAGTGAGGATATTTGCCCTTTGACACCTCTTTCATGGGCCCAAGAGCAGAGTAGATGTACTTCTCAAGAGTATCGTTCTTGGATGCAGCATAGGCAGCATTCTTGACATGCCTGTCTTCAGTGTCATATCCAATCTGTTGACTGGTAGGCTGATCCTTCCCCTCCGCGAGAGCGGTTGTGTAGGGAGCCCAGAAGTCGGTGTTGGCAAAGATGGCATGGGCGCCATCAAAGGCTTTTACCAAAGACTCGGCATCGTCCATGTCGGCTTCGACAATCTCTGCTCCAAGGTCTTTTAGAGCCTGGGCCTTGGGAGAGGTTGATCGGCGAGTGAGAGCGCGTACATGCCAGTTGGGGAGGCCTAAGAAAGTTCTGGCAACTGAACCGCCTTGAGTGCCAGTAGCACCGACGACTGCGATAGTTTTGGTGGTCATTGTTGGTGATTGGGTGTTGGGTGTAAAGGATGGGTTTAAGTTAAGTTGATAGATGGAGGTACAAAGCACTGAATACAAAATTTCTATAGCGGTCATTCAAGCTACTTATAGTAATTTATTTCTAGATCAAGTGTCGACCTTTGATGAACTTAATCTAGGTAGCCGACAACTGTCTCTCCGAATCTGGCGATAGCCTCAACCTCAACTCACCTGCTGAATGGAGCTGCAGGAGTAAGCCAACAAGGATCAGCATCCCTCACCAGCTTCTGATTGGTTCAAAATGCGTAAGCCAGTCTGCCTGCCCCGCATTGAATACGGACTTTACCACAAACACTTTCGTTCCGTGACCAAAGTATCTTCCTCACTCATTCTTGACACTCGCTACACTTGCTATTCAATCCAGACTACAGGAAATGCAGACCACAGAAAGCGATCGAATCATGTCCCAGAAGCAAAGCCACGAGGGCAATAACGCGCACCTACCTGCTAAGCGACGTGTTCTGACCCTTGCCAGAAGAGAGCAGAACCGACTCGCCCAAAAGGCTTACAGTAAGTTGACGAATATCCTCGGCTCACACATCACACCTCGTTGACCTGGAATGTTTAGGAGAACGCCAAAAAGAAGAGAGAAATATTACAAGAGAAGCCATTGCTACAGCAAGAAATAATAATCGACCCAGGCCACTTTTGAAGCGACAAGACCCTTGTTCCAACAGGTGCTTAGATGGTCAAGAGAAACATCAACAACTCATACCCTTCACCGATACCTCATCCTCGGATGAATCAGATTCACAAAAATCATCAGATTTTCCCGATGTTTATCTCAACATGCTTCAATTCTTCCCAACAGCCTTTTTCGGATCCTGCCTCGCCAATGCAGCATCACTTGGCTTCGATCTAGACCTTGTCGCTGACTGCACCGCATACAATTTCTCCCCATTTCATCAACACGACCTCTCCTCCATCACTGATTACGCAACTCTTGTTGGACGAGGCTCGGATTTCCTCTCCACCTTTGCCAATACCAATGTGCCTGTGCACCTGCGACCTACAATGGCGCAGATCCTCATTCCACATCATATTAGCCTAGATTTAATACCTCTTCCATTCTTACGCGAAAGAGCCATCATGTTATCCGCAGCTTTGCCAGATGTCTTCAACGGTTGGGAGCTCAAACTCGATGTTTATGAAAGAGGAGGTTTAACAACGTGGAGGTTGGGATCTGGAATGGGAAAGAAGACAAGGGATAGTTACCCTCCTTGGGATATCAAGAGCTGGGAGGCTGCACCGTGGTTCTTGAATAAGTGGTGCAATCTTAAGGAAAAGGAGTCTGAAGAATTTCACCAGCAAAGTATTGGTTGGCAGGTGGTACGCGACATGATAGCCTCCAATGGTTCGCAAGTGGCGAGTACATGATTTCCGACTAATTATCACAAAATACATCTATACCACAGCTCTTGCGCTATATCTTCAGAGTGAAATGTCTCAGGCCACACGATCCCAGACAATGCCTCCCTTGCTCCCTCCCATATTGTGGTCCCAACTGCAATACTCCACTCCCTAACAAACCCTTCATATATCCCTCTCATCTCATGTAACACACCACTAGCAGAAGAAACCATGTGCCTTTCAACGCTCATGGCACCGACGAAAGCCTTCCAGAACCAAAGATCATCCAGAGGCAGAGAACTACGTCGACTGTGCTCCAGATCTTGTTGAAGTACGGACAAAACACGTCGGTGAAGGCGTAACTCCATTGGGTCACCGGCATTCCAAAAGCGAAGAATTGTATGGAGGTACAGGCCTGTTGCTGTAGCCATGCCAGACCATGATGAAGCCAACCGAGAACGAGCCTGCGGAACTGGCCTTTTCCTGCCATCGGTTGATATAGACTGAATATGAGAGCTAACAAATGCCAGCATAAGCCGAGTCGCAGCACCTTCCTGCCAAATCATTTGCTGATCATAAAAGTCCGCCCTCTGCCTCCTGAGTTGAGCAGTGATGGTTAGTGTCGCCAGACATTCTGCCATAGCTGTGCCATCGATATCAACAAACTTTGTATCTGTGGGTAGCTCGGAAAAGAAAAAAGGAATCATCTTCAAACACTTCAGTCTAATATCGAGACCTTGCACCTCATGCTTGTGCCACTCGTGCATGAGCCTTTCCACAAGAGCGGGCGAGGGCTTCTGGCCTGTCTTTGTGACACTTCCGTTTATAAGAACGTCTTCTACTCGGCTTTTGAAGCCGTGGATGAAGTTGTATGAGCTGTGATGCGCTATTAGACACGGCTAGGACTGTATAAGCGTCACATACAATAGAACGTATCGATTCGCCAACTCGTCCTCTAGATCATACTCTGCTGGTGTTTCCCTGTGTGGTGGTCTGTGAAAGTCCATAAACTTCATCAGACCATCCAAGTGCGTCTCACTAGCGATGATATTTCCCATCGCACACTGAGTCGGTTAGTTACCTTTCATCATGGGTCGAAGTCACCGTGGTAGTGTTACCTCTGTGAAGCATAATGTTGCGATATTTCTCACACAGACGCTGTACTTCATAGTCGAGTTCCGTAGGAACTTGTTCACACTATTCATAGCCTCAATCTTGTGAAATAAGAATGTAGGTTCAAAAGACTGCAACTGGCCTGTATTCCAGGCAAAATGAAGCCCGGCTATGAGCATGGTATTTCGTAGCGTATCGCTGCTATGCATGGTGGATTTTAACCTACGATATCAGCAATTAGACATTGGGAAGATTGTATGGTCCGGACGCCTTACAAGCTCTGTCGCTTCTCTTTGGGTACAATATCAAGCGGGTCTTCCAGATCATAAACTGTGAAGGAGTGACTAGTCAGTCTCTTGGCTTGCGATGGCTCCAGGGATCTTACAGTAATGAAACAACGCGTCAGATCTATAAGCCATGGCTATCGGCCGCGCTGCACCAGAGGTACCAGGCCCAATAGCCCTGGAAATTGTTACTCCATTGGTCCATGGCTGCTGTTCGCCTGGGAGGCATTTCTTCTTGCGCTCTCGGAGTGGGAGAATTGCTGTGGGATATTCGCAGTGACGTTTGACGTCTATACAATTCCCACTGGAGGACAGTCAATAACGGGTCAGACAGGAAAGAAAGCGTGTGAATCTACGGACCAGATGGGACGTGTCTCATCACATTTCTGATGGCGCAGTCTGCATGTCAGACATCCTGTTCGGCTGCGGGTGTATTGTTTCCCCTTTTGCTTTCCTTTACCGGGGGTATCTTCAGATGTAATAGCCATCAGGTAAGCGCTTCAATCGTAGAAATTGTAAAATGAAGTGGGCTTGAGGCGGTGTTTGTGCTTGGCCGGATGTGATGGCTTTATGCTGACAAAGCTAGGCCATCTTGGGACAATTACGCGTAGACAACATGCAGGGTAAGTCAACACTTCTCGACATTTACAGGGATCTTGGTTAACTGATTGTTAGCATCCTGAAGAAATGTATTCTTCTTTTCTATTAGCAAGATAATGATGATATCTCCTTGGGAACGAATAATTGCCAATGTGAATCACAACATTTTGTTCTTGATGTTGTGGTTGATTGTAAGAGGAAGAGAAAAAAACTGGAAGGAAGTCAGCAAGAGGGATTGTTATATTGTGCCTGTAACCTTATTCTAGGGCTGGGCAAAAAAGGTTATGTGTAGGCATCGGAGTTATAATGCTTTATTGTGAAGTTAAACATAGATAAAGTTGAAGGTGAATCACAACACACTTGACGTATACCCATCGTATCACAAATTTAGTCATCTGCATAGCAAAGGATAGTTGAATGAGGAGCCAACTTATTACTACTTCATAACTAATTATGTGTCCATAGTTGTTGACTAGAGCTGAGAGAGACTGTGAATGTAACTGTGTTCAAAGAAAGGACATAAACTATGGACCAATCACGAGATATTGACATGTGCTTCCGACTATAAAAGCGAGGTTTCTATCAAGAGAACCTACCTTCTTCATATAAATAGCATGTACTAAGCCTTCGACTTAGATTCTTCAAAACCGGCTATATTATTTTCAAACAACAAAATTCCTGCTGTCATGTCTCGATTTGACGATACTACTCGCGCTCAGAGGTCCCAGAGTCCCTCATCTCCCACCCACGACTTCCGACAAGTTCCAACTAGTCGATGCTGGTGCTACTGCGGCTGCACAGCGATTGTTCCAGCAGCAAGCGCTGGACGTTGCGGTAGCTGCAGTGCAAGACACCCTATACCTGCTAAAACAACCTAGTAGTCATGGCCACCATGATGAAGAGGACTCATATATATTGAAATACTGACTAATATCGAATGCTTAGAGTCGTGGAAGTGTCCAAAGCGGTGTGATAAAGAGACCAAGTTTTGATGCAAGTAGGAGCAATTAGATAGCTATGAAATATGATGCACTGAAACTTGAAATGAGAACTGTCACTACTGACAGTGAAAAGCAATCGTGTTCGTCGTGATTCAAAGTTGAAACAATCTATCAGGTGAATCGATGCTATGTTCACGACCAATTATATAAACTAGGGATATGGCTTTTGTAGAAGCAAGATATAGGTCACGCTTGAACAGTAGATCCGGTACAGCACAATAACAAGCAACAGAATAAAACTCGACAGCTTTGAGAACCATGTGTCAACCCAACCACTCCACAGTGCCTGGCACGGAAACCACTCCTCCGTCTTCTCCGAACCCCCCACCTGAAGTGTCATCTTTATTCCCGTACATCCCCGGAAAGGGCGAGAATCAACAAGCCAACCCAATTTGCAGCTGTTCATGTGGATGCAGAAACGTTGTTCAGAGTCCCGGGGGTACTCGTTGCAACGACTGCATGGTACACTAATGCTGGAGGATAGCAATACGTGTTTCTAGATCAGCAATAAATATGAATTTTTGAGCAAGCCATGGTGGAACAGTGGTGTTGATGTGACGAAAAAGTAACACTGTCCAGACCAAGTCTTACACAATTCCTGCATCTATACGAAAGTCTAGTTCCATGACAAGCGGCAGGCAAAGCAGATTGTGGTTTATGCCAAGAGAGCCTAGACTTATAATGTACCAGGAGCGTCAAAGAGTCTTCGATCTTTACTGCTTTCATAGTGAAATCTGTCTTAGATCCACGACGTTTTCAACCTAGCGCCACCCGCGGTATGTAGCTAGAACGCCTCGAAGGAATAACGATGCCAGGGCGAAAGCTTAGGTCACTCGAGGCCGACACAGCTTGTTAGCTTCAGAGCTTTATAACTGAGCTTAGACCGCTCTTTGAACCGCGTGCGACAGATGGTTTTTTCGATGCATACCGTCTTCCAGTGTACAACGTCAAAACCCAAATGCTGACCCCTGGTGGGAGAGGTATCAGGCTTCTCACTTTAACGCAACGCAATGCGTAATCCAGGAGCCGGAGACATTCTAGTAAGCACTAGAGCCGTCCTTTGGTACTCGTTCAATTAAAGCTGAATCTTGAATAGGTCTCCGAGATCCTGGTCGTCGTAGCAGTAGCCCTCGTTGCAGCCCGTCTCAATCTTCGACTTCGAATTCAAAAGCGACAGCTCCTCCTCAGCGATAAATTCATGGTCGCAGCATGCATATCTGGTGTTATAGCTGCCAGCTTTACTCCCGCGTTCGCAGCCCTCGATGCCTTCGACCCGAAAGTACACTCGACCCTGCAGGGATATAGTGGCAACAGGAGGAAACTTCGCTTGATACTGAAAGTAAGAGGCTTTGGGAAAATTTAGGCAAGTCCTTGGGCTGACCTACTGGCATCTTTAGCTACTATTCGCTTCCAACTTTCCATTTTACACGACACTTTATCTTTGCAAGGCTGTTCTCTTATCCGTTTACTTGCAAGTATTTCCAGAGTTTATGACCAAGAGACGCAAATTTCTGTGGGCAACAATATGGTTCACGGCTATCAGTTATGTTATTACCATTTTGCTTATCTTTTGTATCTGCCTTCCCCTAGACCGGCACTGGTGAGTTGTGATTACTCGCACATTGCCAAGATTACGAAACTAATTTCATTGTAGGGAATTGAACGCCAATATGACATGCCAAGCTTGGACTTACGCAGTCAATTTCAACGTGGGCTGGGCCTTGTCGTTTCTTGGTGACATTCTAGGTACGTATAACCGATCGCCCTCGAACTTCAGAAATTAATGATGCTATAGTATTCATTCTTCCTTGGCTGATTGTGCCAGCTCTACAAGTCAAGAGAGCCCTGAGACTTGGCATCTACTTCACGTTCTTGCTCGGAACTGTTAACATGGCGGTCAGCCTCGTTCGTTTCGTTATGATCTTCAAAGCGGGTGCTGACTCGGCCATTTCACTGAGCACAATTGGTACCTCACCTAAATTCTTAAAACCAATAGTCTTAACTAATCCCTTTTATAGTCCTATGGAGCGCCTTAGATGTCAATATTGGTCTTGTAGTCGCCTGTCTACCATCTTTGCGACCATACTTTGGATCACGAAATCAATCAAAAAGGCCGAGTTTCGAGAGCAGGAATGAAGAAAGATGCCGAAGACCATCAAAGTTTGGCATTGATACACTTCGACACAATTACAGGAAATATGATGAAGAAGAATCGTCATCATTCTCAGAACCTCAGAACGCAAGAGAGGCCTCGCAGTGGGAGCATTATGATGTGATATCGGATGATGATAGGAGAAGTTGCACAGATGTGAGCAATGTTGAACTGGTAGAACTGAGGCTCCCGCCAGTCGCCAAAGTGTTACAGATAAAACTTTAATATCATGTCGTTTAACATAACATGGGAAGTCGATGTATTTATACGACACAACTATGCCACCGGGTCTGTTCCTTTTGTAAATGTTTTTATATATAAATCGATAACACAGAAGTGAGTTATAGAGTATTGGAAAGAGTTACACACACTGAATTTACGGTTCAGATTAATGTTGATATCTACCATACGGGGTAAAGGACTAACAAGCTCTAGGTCAAAAGTTTGAAGGCAACAGCCAAACAGTCAGAAAAACACAGATAGATATTCCGCCGCCTGTCAGCTAACACATCACTGCTCATCATGGGGTAGCCATATTCGAGCTGCACGAACACCAGAAGCTAAAATCAGGAGACCGTTAGATGCAGCCAAGACGATAGGCTTAGAATCAGGACCGAGCGAGGGCTTCCACACAATAGGACCTGTTATTGCTTCCAAGAACTTTTACTTTTCGTACAACCAGGGTCTTTTGGCTTCAATCACTTACAGTGACCCTAACTAGAGTGAGATACATACTCCTAGTAAGCATCTTGATGTCTGCTCGACCTAGTTTTGTGCCACTTGCTTGTTAAATGTCCCATCCGATGGTAGCCTCATAGTGTGTCCTCACTGGCCAAGACTGGCTTACGACCTTCCCCATACTCCCGACTCTCCGACCCCGCATTCAATCGGAACCCTCCTGCGGAATCAAGACATGTGACATCTTTGGTGTTCGGCAGTGCGAGGCTAGTAGCGGGTGATGTATGCCTTAGTAAAATGATTATGTATACATGTACCTACTTACACAATGACCTGTCTGTGACATAAGAAGGGCGCGACTGCTCGAGGATGTGAGGACTCTCAAACCTCTCCGCATCTTGGAAGCCAAAGCAGACACAAAGAGTTTAGTAGGCACTTAACGATCGCTGAACAAAATGTCAAACACCAATTACACACTCTACACGTACTTCAGATCATCATGCTCAGCCCGTCTTCGGATTGCCATGAATGTCAAGGAGATCAAATATGATTTGACGCCCATCAACCTTCTGAAGAACGAGCACAGCTCCGATGAACACAAAGCCCTCAACCCTTCAGGATCAGTCCCTGTTCTCATCCCTCCTACCGCGGGTTCAAAGCCGTTCCGCATCGGCCAGTCTGTGGCAGCTCTGGAATATCTTGAAGAAAAGCATCCTGAACATCCCCTTTTTCCTCCGCTCTCGGATCTGGAAGCACGAGCTAATGTGCGAACTCTTGTCAACATCATTTGTACGGATGTTCAACCTGTTACCAACCTTCGCATCATGCGTCGCGTGAGAGAACTAGGCGGAAACGCAGAAGAGTGGAATTGCCAACTCATGACTGACGGTCTGAGAGCCTATGAGGAAGTGGCAAAGGATACTGCTGGGAAATGCTCTGTTGGCGATGAGCTTACAATGGCTGATGCTTGTCTGATTCCTGCTTGGTGGAACGCGGAGAGATTTGGTGTTGACCTTTCGGCTTTCCCAACAGTACAAAGAATTGCCGAGAACCTGAAGGATCATCCTGCTGTTGTCAAGGCTCACTGGCAAAATCAGCCTGATACACCAGATAACCTCAAGGCCTAGTCGCTGTATATAACTGTAGATGGACTCTATTTATTTTCTACCGTTTTCGCGTAAACTTCATCTCCACTCCAATTTTATTTGAACAAAGGAAGAGGTTCAAGAATAGTTCCAGAAACCTCACCAAAGCCAACCTTGCTATCACCACTACCATAAGATCCCCGAAGCACAAATGTGTCGCCGTTTTGGATAAACTTGCGCTCTTCACCGTTGTTCAGCTGGATGGATACCTTCCCACCCTTTGTTTGTTCCAGCAAACTTCCCTCGGTGCCAGATTCAGGGCCCGAGATAGTACCTGAGCCGAGAAGGTCACCAGGACGCAGGTTGCAGCCGGTGATGGTGTGGTGAGCAATCATTTGGGGCCATGACCAGAGAAGGTTTCTAGAGCTGGTCTTGCTCAGAATCTGCTTGTTTCCATCCGCCGCTACCATTTGTTAGCTGGTGCATCTGCATTTGGGGAAGAGACACTTACTAATAATTTCCACTTCCAAGTCGATGTCCAAAACGTTCTTCTCCTTGTTCTCCTTGAGGTATGGGAGGATCTCGCTATCATTCTTGATACCAGCAGCCTTAGCACTATCCAAGGCATCGGCGAGGACAACCCAGGCACTGATACTGGAACCCAGATTTTTAGCGGTAAAAGGTCCAAGAGGCACGTATTCCCAGGCCTGGACGTCGCGCGCACTCCAATCGTTCAAAAGAACGTAGCCAAAGATGTAGTCATCGGCTTCGCCGATTGGAATGGGTTCACCCATAGCGTTTTCGCGACAGAT
Organism: Fusarium nodosum; assembly: GCA_014898975.1. Taxonomy (NCBI): domain Eukaryota; kingdom Fungi; phylum Ascomycota; class Sordariomycetes; order Hypocreales; family Nectriaceae; genus Fusarium; species Fusarium nodosum. Next base: position 1,330,867 of record JAAVUE010000015.1, read on the forward strand.
GAACATGCCCATCTCAAGCTCAATATCCAGCTTCTCGGAAGGTGCAAGATCAGGAACCTTGTTGCCCGGCCGGAGGATTTGACCCCATGGACGACGGATTGGTGTTCCAGAGATGACAACACTGCTCGCTCTTCCATGGTACGCGACAGGAAGATGTGTGTAGTTTGGTTGCAGCGCGTTGTCTGGGCCACGGAAAAGACAACCTACGTTGAAAGCGTGATGCTTACCAACGTAAAAATCGGTATAGTCACCAATGTTGAGGGGAAGATGGTTCTTGACATCTGAACTCTTGAGAAGAGCTGTTTCTTGGAGTTTTTGGTTGTCCTTGAGAACCTGGGGGTACTTGGTGTCCTTTGCAAAGACATCCTGGAGATAGCTTCTGACAACGCGATGAACAGGACGTCCAAGAGCTGCAAAAGCATTTAAAGAGGATTGAGAGAAAGCGTCAACATGTTTTTGAGCATCTTGGCTGCCAGAGAAACCGTCCCCCTTCGCAAAAGCTTGAAGATCTAGAACATGATCTCCGATGGCGACGGCAGGTCTAGGAGTCGGGTTGGAGGATGTAGAAATGATGCCGAACGGGATGTTGGCGATGGAGAAGTGAGATTCCGAGGGAATAGATAGCCACGACATTTTGACAAAATTGCAAAGAAACAAAGTGATTAGAACAATAACAGTAAAGTGTACAAACTCGTCAATCATTCAATTTGTATACTCTTTATGAAGCCGCCGCAAACCGATTGCACCGGAGACTAAGGCCGAGGTGCGGGGGATGACGCGGAGGTCGGAAACGGAATGACTCCGCTATACCTTCGGCCGAGAGATTCCGCCATTTCATTCCGGCTGAAGATGGGTCAACAATCATATCTGTAATTTTCACTGTAGCCTTTACTAACACGAGAATACTGATGACATATAGGAAATAAATAAAGGAAATAAATAACCATACGTAGTAATTCCGACTTTCTCTGCTCTATCAAGCGCATCTCCATGTTAAACCTGCCACGGTCATTTGTTTAAGGTCAGGTATAGGGCTCATGATCCCACTCTTCCTCCTCTTCTTGTTTTTATCCTCTTTAGTCCGAGATCGATTGTTCTCTATGTATTTCTTTGAAGTGTCTATTTAATGATTAATATGTTTGGAGTGTTCTTAGCGTGATCATCTTTAACTTACTTCCGAAGGTCGTTATCTTCAGCCAAAGTCTCATCGGGACGGAATACCGGCCAATTCTCGGTTGCAAGCCTCCCTAGAGTCCTCAAGTTGTCTATGCCTTGACAATGAATGGTGGCATAAGAAACCCTCTTTGGCGGACCGGTGTTGTTAATCTGGTCCTAGAATGACTTCCAGTAATGGTCATGTTTCTCGATAGCCTCTCTTGATAAGTAGTAGACGAAACTCGATTGCTCCTGAGAATCAATGATGTTTTGAGCCCACACTGACGGTGCAGGTGATATCTATTTCTAGACTCTTTCTAAGAATTACCTATACGCGTACTGCTTTAATAGTCTTTCCATAATCACCTTATCTTAAGGCTATCGAGTGGGTCTTTGAGGGACTTTATTGGATACCGGATCCGACTGTACTTGTTCCTCTGCTGAAGCACGTTCAATAGCAGGAATCATCCACTTGGCATTTATCCGAGCATGCCTCAATTCATCGCAACGCACCAGCTCTCTGGCTCGCTCAGTGGAGGTTTGGAGCTCCTCTTCTCGAAGGCGCGCTCCGCAGATAGTGTGCAGTGTAGCACTGTCCCCATCGATATAACATACATCGCAGTAGCAAGACACGATGTCCTCCATCTCTGGTCCACCCAGGGTTTTGCTTCTCAATGGTTGCATATGACATTCAGACGAGGTATCGGGTCGGTATGCTGTGGAAAGAAAAATACAATGATATGTGTTTGATCATGATGAAATTAGTTGCTCATATGTGATGTGCTTTATATAATTTAGTCTCATCAAATCAGAAACTCCTTGAGTTCAAATCTTGTACTGTTAATTGGTTGTCGGACAGTAAGCCAAGTACTAAGTGGACTCTGATGCTAACAACAAGATAGAAATAGTGGAAACATTTGTCTGTGGATGATTTGACTATGGCGCCGTGGAATTCTGTGGGTAAAGCTTCAAGTCGGCGCAGAAAACACGAAAGCTAAAGGGTAGTCCATGAGAACTTATTGATGAAGTCGGTAACAGTAAAGTATCGCTCATCTGGTAGCAGTCGAGTCCTAATAAATCTCCCTATGGTAGGGTCGCTACCTGTACGTACTGTATATGTTTAAGCTCGCCATCGTAACGTGCATGACCTGGTGGGCAATACTGTTAACTTGGCAGAGTTGGGTTGGTACAATTTCCTGTCAACAGCAAGTAGTAAGAAAGTACACACCCCCGTCCGTTTAGCAATTGTTAACTCCTTGATAGATGTTTATGTCTTTTATCCTTTATTAGCATTACTATACTATGGTGTTATAACAGCTATTGTCAAGTGTTCAATAGATGAATGACTTAGGACCTTGACTATAACAGAGTTACTGGCGGATATACTACTATGGTAGAGTTTTATTTAATGCGGTATTAGTGGCTGGTATGGTTACTTGGTCTCCTGTGCTAGTATTCTATACCACTATCTTATACCAGTATTCTTGTGGGTAGTTAAGGTCAGTGGCTTAGGGCAGGACTATAGGGCAGAACCAAGCGTTAAGACCAAGTGTCTAGACGAAATGTCAAGATCAAGTAGTAGGACCAAGTATCAGGATCAAGCAGTCAGGTTTGCCAGCTAGGTTTGGCAGTTAGATTTGGCAGTCAGATCGGACTGTGGGATTTGGCAGCCAAACCAAGCATCAAGACTAAAGGTCAGTAACGATTCCTAAGCTGAGGCGGGCGGTCAACGCAACATACCTTGTTACGTGACATTACCTATTCATGTGTGTTTGCCTCTTCGTTCTAAACTAAGAGCCTCATCTTTCAGGTGGCCGCTGGTTCGCATTTAAATTTGCTGCGGCGGCCTCATTTTGCTTTGTCTTATTTGTGTGATGAAATGTGATAAGTCGAGAGAAAACTGCGCTAGGCCTGCAGGAAGCCAGCCACAAATACATTACAAAAGCTCGTTAGAGCCAGGGTTGTAACTCGGTGGCGTCTTTCTCAGGTTTCACAACCAACAGCACATCTCCGATACCCCTGTATACTGCTCAATGTAGGAATAGATAACCATTACAAGTTGTTTTCACGCACTCTTCTTAACGCTAAACACGCAAGCATACTTCCATATGCGCGCGCCCTATTCTGTACACTATCACCCAATTTCACTGGCCAGGCCACGAAAAAGGTTTTTTGTCTATGTCATCTTGGCAGTTTCTTTGTCACATCAAGATAGCATGGCTAGGGGGAAATGAAACTTCGGATATCAGACGCCCTGACCTACCACGCTATCGTTCGACTTCTTGTTTCTCCTGGGGTATGGTTGAAAAAAGAGGTCGGAACTTTCAAGGTTTAATAAAAGCCACACACCCTGCTGTTGGTATGGGATAGGAAGATGTTTACTTGTACACAGTAAGTGACTTGGACGACTCACTGGCCTCTTGTTTGTGTTAAGGATTCTACTAAATGCTACAAAGGCACGACTAAGAGAGAATAGACAGTATTCTAAGTAATCTTCGGTTGGTTTTCACTTTCATTGAGAACATACGTTCGGTGTCTGCTATGATATAGATGTTCGCGAGGAATAGGTGAGCAAGTTGACAAGCGATAATTCGTGGAGGCATCGTGTTAACCACACCTTCAAACTACCAGTCTAGTCCATGCCCCCTGTTCCCTTCTCTCTCACTGCTAATCTCTCTTCTTACCCTCTTCTTTATCCACCAGGATCGCGACCTTGGCATTGTAATTCTTTACTTTGTCTTGTACAGCCAACAAGCCCACACCCCGGCCTACTTCCGTTGTTATCATTGGACTGAAGGACAATCAGGCTACCGATTCGTATGTACTTGGTACAGTATACCAAGTCGCAACCGAGGAAAATTGGCGTTTTCTTCACGCGGGAAGCTCCTTTATTTGTTTTTTCTCCGCTCTTCGATACGTTTCCGTGTTTCTAGCGGTCTACTTACTTTGCAAAACCCAGCAATAAACAGGGTAGGTTCCGCGACAAGTCTTTGACTCGTTCTATCTGACAGGTATATAGCCTGAGAATGAGACCATCTTGTCACGCTGCGAAGCCGACGAGTCCATCTCACCAGGTTCGAACAACCAAACAACGATGAGCGACCCCATCCGGCCTTCTGAGAAGGTCATACAACTTGAAAAATATCACCAGCGCCATGGACTGCACGTTGAACGTACCATATCCCCAAAGGATGCCTACAAAGCGGACTTGAGTGCTGCCAATTCAAGAATCTCCGAGGCCAGCCAAGCATACAACAGAGCAGAGTCAGTCGTGGTGGGCAACGATGGCAATGTTTCTTTCAACCCTTACTTTAAGGATCTTAAACGTGCCATGGCAGATATGGATCAACTCGAAAGTCGAAAGGGTACAGTAAGGCAGGAGGAGTGCGAGTATCAGCAGCGACTGGAACGAGAACAAGAGGAAGCGTTGCGGGATCATCTCACCATCCTTGGCGCTTCATTGAGCAACAAAGTATTTACCGCATGGTTTAGTGCTCAACAGTCACCGCCTACTCCAACGGAAGTCCAGGTAACTTCTACGGAAAACCAGGTAACTTCTATGGAAGTCCAGGTAACTTCTATGGAAGACCAAGTTACTTCAATGGAAGAACAAGTTACTTCAATGGAAGACCAAGTTACTTCAATGGAAGATCAAGCTACGTCTCCGAGGTACCAACATGCAGACATCACAACGCACTCAGGATATACACCTGGCCCAACCGACGCCCAACAGCCACCCCCCGCAGCCCTTCCGACATCGAACGATCCTCCCGTGGCTGATAGAGCACGCGATCCGTATAGTTTCATGAGCGAACGTCAAATGCTGCACGAGAGTACCACGGTGGTAGGGAATAGAAAACAACTAAGATCCCCTGGGTCTAGGCCACTCAAGGTTAAAGGACGCCCCCGGTCCAAAAGACGTCCTCAGCGCAAAAGACGGCCCCGGCCCAAGATCCCCCCAGAGCCCTTGACAGATAGGTCGATCGAGTTCAATCAGGTATATCAGGACGGTAATGCTATTGACAAATATGTCATCGCTAAATATGGGAATTATTGGTATATCGTCAAGTGTGAAGAACACCAGCTGGAGTTTCGCACCGACTATCCGCTGCTGGGTGCCATAAAGCATCTTCGGGGGCAGGAGCACAACCCGGGCGGGGGATATACTGATATCCAAATGGCCATCGCCAAGTTTGGCACGCGTGTAAAGAATTGCAAAGATCATCTTGTTCCGAGGAACAACAGCCTCGCTATTCGAAAGGCATCGTATGGCGAGACAGGTGTCCCCCAAAGAAGCGTACAGACATATCCAGATCTAGTTGAAGACACAGACGACGACGCGTCCCTTACTCGAAATGCCAATCGCACTACTGCTCCACCCATTAACCCTCAACCTGGCGAGGTATACAAAAGATATTGGGGCAACGAGGATTGCTACTACGCCGTTCTGATACTTCCACGGACCGGAACATTCGATCAGGCTGGGATTGAGGGGTCCGAAATCTCTATCAAGGACACCGCTCTAGTAGAAGACCTTAAACTGATCCCACCATGCTACAAATACAACAAGGATAGTGGGATACTAGAGTGGGCAGAAGGCTACGGGCCTGGCGGTCCCAAGGCGTCTCGAACACAATATCCTGTGATATACTTTGACAGGCCAGATCCCAGAGATTGCCAGTACGGTTGGGTCACTGCCTCTGAGCTCGAGACTTATAACCGCGGCGACAGCAGCGTTGAGCTTTGGGAGCAGGCCGACGAATTCTTATCCGACCGCGACTTATCACAGCTTGGCGATACTACATATGCACAAGACCAAGCAGCGAGTAAGTCCGGACCAATTGAGCTTGGCTGGCAAGTTACTTACGATGTTTGACTTAGATGGCTACGATGTCGCTGAACCCACTGCTGTTGCCTCAGGTTCCGAGACCCTTCACGATCGTCCTGCGACTTTACACTACTCTTCTCCAGCAGCAGAACCGTCTGGTAGTAGCATGGATTGCAGTATCGTGATTTCGGACACCGAAAGCGAGTTCGAGATACAAACTCGCGAAAGCTCAGTCCGACTGAAAGAGGAAATGGTCCAGCCCAGCCTCATGGATTCGCCTGGTGTTCCGCTTCACAACAGTGAAGTTCAGGCTTCAGAACAGGCCGCTATACCGGACCTAAGGGAACAGAACTGCCAGGCTAGTGACCATGGACCATTCCATGAGCAGCATGACAATCACATGGATGTTGACACCGATGCTGGTACTGTGAACAATAACACCGTGACCACTCTAAAGGGGGCAACTAGTGATGAGAAGCACCAGGCTTTGTTAGACGCCAAGTACTCGTCCACTACCATCCCTCGGAATATCCACACAGATCAACAGCTCGATGATGTATCCATGAGCGATGATGCTCGAGCTAGTCCCATCTATACGCATGTTCCGGTCTCGCCATCCAGCGCCGCGGCACAGGCACGAGCGCTTCTTGAACACGTCTTGGCGGGTCATTCTTCTACGCCTGAAGCGAACCCAAGAAAGCATTATTCGTCCGACCATGCAAGTCAGTCACCACTGTCCAACAGGCCAGAGCCATCCAACGTCAAACGGGATTCTGACGATGATAGTCTAGCAAGTAACACCAACGCCCAGACCGATCGGTTCGAAGTCTCGCAAAGCACGAGCGTCGCTCGACGGACGCTACATAACCTCTGCTATCGATTGAACGGACTTTCAACTATCGAAGAACACGGGTCACCTCAACAGACACTTCGAAATGATTGTGGGGCAATGTGCACATCGGCCGAGACTCCAGATGGAACTCCTTCAAGAGTCTCACAGTCATCTCATCCACGACACAGGAGCAGGAGGCGTCGACCGATATCATGCTTTATTCCGCGAAGACGCTGAGGGTGTGTGTAACAGAGGACACGAATTTGGTCAACGATTTCATCTGTTTTAAAATTGGTTCAAGTACTTGGAAAGGTTAACGGAAGAAAGCCAAAAGACGGGGGAAAAAACAAAATAAAAAATGGTTACACCACACAAGATCGATTGCTCTTTCATAATGTACATGGCTTGTATTTATTGACTATCAATTCTATCTCTAACATTACATTATATTATTCTGCACATGGCAATACGCAATTACAGCTTCGGTACAACAGCACCCTTCCTCAATCTCATAATAGACTGCTGCGTGTTTGACGCGATTAAATTTCCATGCTTGTCAAATAACTTTCCCTCGGCATAAGTTCTGTTCCCTCCGCCCCTCGACGTCTTACGTTCTCTGAGACACCACTCATTCATCTTGATCTCTGGCACGAAAATGCGCAGCGCAAAGTCGAGGGTCGAACAGGCGGCCGTGTCGTCGAACCACATGTGGTTATGTGTTAGTGGTAGGAATGAAAGCGCGCCGTCCATCAAAAATGCCAGCGCGCTCATGTTGTCGACCGACGTCTCGAGCGGTTTGTGAGCGCGCTGCCATTCCGCAGAGACTTTGTCAGTGATGGTGCGATCGTCCTGTGTTGTGATGGTGTTTTTGGCGGCGCCTGCCAGGTTCTGGGCCGAGACACCGTCTGTGCAGTATCGCGTCTCAAAAAAGTTGGCGTTTGCAGCGAAGGTCTCGGTAAAAGCCTTGCCTTGGTCCTCAGTGATAGTGCCCTTGTCTGAAAGATCCTTGACCAGCATCTTCAAGTCTGGGCAATCCTCCGCCCTCGGCCATTTTGAGCATGTAGCCTCGGAATACTCAAAGTTGGAGGCCTCGTTGATGTGAAAATCCGCCAAGACCTCCATGCAAACACGAAACTCGCCATTGGCCTGCTGCTGCTTGACCTGTACTCTGCGCGTAGCGAATGTCCTCGTGTCTCTAATACTGGTTACGCTGCAGTATAGTTTCTTTTCTGTTGAAGCAGGGCCGTGGAAGTGTCCGAGAACTGAGTATAGCGACATTGTGGGAGGCGCTGTAAGGCATGCAGCGTGAACAGCCACGGCCGCTGTGCAGCCTCCATAGGCGATGGGCGCCGCGTTGCCCATTCGGACGGGATTGCTTCTGGAAACATATTCGCCGTCACCGATCCGGTCAACAGCGACCTGGCCTGCAAGTGTTGTAGTAGCCATTGTTGTTTAGAACCCAAGTATCGACTCGTCAAAGGTGTTGATAAAGGGAGACAGAGTCCTGTGTAGGTATTTAACATCTTGAATCAAAGACCGATTAAGCTCGGTTTCGGTGGATATACCTCGGCTCGGTTGCTGGTAGAGTGGATCTTAAATCATGGGGAAGACACGACACGTACAGGTATGAAAAGTCACATGCTGTCTTAGTACTCTATACAAACCTTGACGGATATATAAAAGAACTAAATGTACGGATATGATAGGATGAAATTGTTATTATTGTCATATCTGTCATATAAAGCCTGTAGATTGTAAGCCTAGGTAGACAAGAAAAAACACTATGCCAATCAACATGCCGATGAGCAGGACCAATTGACGAGAGCCAGTTGATACAATTGACAGCTATCTGGCTACACCACCATACAAAAGTACAGTAAGACTTGGTACAACCAGACGGAATCTATAATAAAATCACACAAAGTGGATGTATTCATATTACCTATCCCCCTCGTTACCCAAGCCGTGTTGTTTAGTGGTCGTGTTCTAAATTTTCGAGCGCCAGCATGCCCGGCTCCGTCTAACAGGGCTCACTGTGTGCCGACAGATTTTGTTATAGCGCACTAGGAGCACCCACCTTCGCACATCAGCAAGTTTGTTAACACAACACAATGAATACACCATTACTTGCTCAGCACGATAGACTCTCATTATTCATCGACTAACCCGCATGCTGCCTACTTCCTTATAGTGATTATATGGTAGCCGCTACCAGTATTAAAACACTCACCGTAGACTATGTTGGTAAACGATCGCGGCATCGGGCGGTCTAGAAGACCGTTTTTGTTATCGTTATCGCACATTCACAATAAAAGCGGCGTAACCACGCTCCGAGTGGTCTCTGGCCGGTCCAACTCATTAGCCTTTTCCCCATGCCAATAGCCCAGCCTAACTAAACAGAAAACGGCCACTAATCCGATCTCACATGCAGCTGATAACTAGCTTACAGTGCTATGGCTGGCTGAATCAAAAGCAGTGACAGCTTGTTGGGATCGTAAAGGTCCAGAACATCTTGGCTGATACAAAACACATTCATAACAAACAAGTATTTAACCCACTTTGACCAGCGTTGGTCAAACTAACGGCGTCGCCGGTGGTTATAGCAAGCAAATGGTAAAGTAAAGGTAAAGGTTCAGGGCCAACGTGGCATTGCATTGGTTTATTGAGATTCGCGATGCTAGCGGATGTATGCGAGATAAGATCAGCCATGCCAAATTCGAATTAAATCTTGCGACCAAGAGACTTTAACCGGATTAAGATGCATTCTCGAATCACCATTGGGCATCACCAATTTTAGCAGCCAGTAAGAAAAAAAGAGTGCGAAAAAACCGTTGCACTCAAAGCATGCCGAATCCCTGCGAGGCCATTCCCAAACGGGGGACCTCTTCATAAGCGAAAGTGTCAGCTCGAGTCTTACCCTCCAAGATACTCGCTTTTGCTTGTTCGGTCCCCCGCGGGCTCCTCCAGAGTGGATGGGCTATCCACTGAAATCCCATGTTAGACCCTGAAAGGTTGCATTGTAACGAGGGAGAAGGGGAAAAATGGTATAAGCGATCGGATGGAATTATGACGCCGCAAGTCCCCGATTGTCGTTGAGTCTCTCCGGTTTTTATCTAGAATGTCCTGCCCCGGACCATGGGAAAGGCCGCCTCCTCGACTCTAATTCCACCGCACACCGTTACATGATTTTGTTCCAAGCTCTACTGACACGATGAGATACTAATATACTCAACTTACACTTCGATATACACGACTCTCCGACAGTGGTAATTGGGTTTGATCACCTGTCAAATCTTCCCATAACGAGTCTAGTGGGACGATTACCATTATGGCAGGTACGACAGGGGCCTTATCGCCTGAAGGCTTGGGTTCAGCCTCAACAGCCAACACCATCAAAGACGACATTGCAGACCAAGCAAAGCCCACACCGAACATCAATCAAGAAATCAGCAATCTTGCACGACAGCTCTCACGCGTATCGACAACAGCTGGTGCCGAATTGAACGCTTTTTCGCCACAACCTGGTACAAAACTAGACCCCAACTCAACCAATTTCGATCCACGAGCATGGGTAAAGGCGTTTGTCAAACTCGTTGAATCAGAAGATGGTTCAGCGCCATCACGAAGTTTGGGCGTCGCCTTTAAGAACCTCAATGTCTACGGCTGGGGTACGGGAGCTGAACACCAAAAAACTGTCGTGGATTATCCTCTGGATGCCGTGTCGTACGTCTTGGGTCTTCTCGGACGGGGGAAGAAGACACAGGTCGACATTCTGCGCAATTTCGAGGGTGTTATTGAACAAGGGGAGCTACTTCTTGTGCTTGGCCCTCCCGGTTCAGGGTGCTCGACGCTTCTCAAGACTATAGCGGGCGAAACAGCCGGTCTTGGAGTTGGATCTGACTCTTACATGAACTTCAGAGGTAAGCCAACATTGGATCTTAACACAACATAGCTTACATAGTTAGGTATCGACGAGAACCACATGCGCTCTTCTTTCAGGGGTGATGTTCTATATAATGCTGAAATTGACTGTCATCTCGCCCATCTCACCGTCGGTGAGACCCTCTCCTTCGCCTCGAGCGCCCATTCCCTTCGTCATGTCCCCGGAGGTGTCACCCGCTCTCAAGCAGACACAATGATGCGCGACGTCATGATGTCCATCTTTGGCATTTCCCACACCGTCGACACCCGCGTAGGTGACGACTTTGTCCGCGGCGTTAGTGGCGGCGAGCGCAAGCGTGTTAGTATCGCCGAGGCTGCCCTTACCGGCGCAAAGCTTCAATGCTGGGACAACACTACTCGCGGTCTGGACAGTGGAAATGCAATCAATTTTTGCCGTAACTTGCGTCTTCAGGCTGATCTTGTCGGGGTTGCGGCTGCGGTGGCCATTTACCAGGCGCCGCAGTCAGCTTACGAGGTAAGCAGCGGGTTTTTAACTGAGTCTTGCTATTGCGTGAGGCTATGCGGGACGGATGAAACTAACGCGATCTAGTTATTCGATCGTGTGACCGTCTTGTACGAGGGTCATCAGATTTTCTTTGGTCGGATTCACGAAGCAAAGGCCTACTTTGAGGGATTGGGTTTCGAGTGTAAGTGAACTTGCTTTAATGCAAGATTAGAAGCTAATGGTATGAAGGTCCCGATCGTCAAACAACACCCGACTTCCTCACATCAATGACTAGCCCGCAAGAACGTCGTGTGAAAGCAGGATTTGAACACACCGCTCCTCGAACACCCGCCGACTTTGCTGAGCGATGGCAAGCCAGCTCTCACCGCAAGCAACTCGTGCGCGAATTGGAAACCTATGAACAAACCCACCCTCGTGAGGAGCGTCTTGCAGAGTACAAGGAGTCTCGTCGAGCAGAGCAGTTCAAGAACCAGCGCAGCAAGTCTCCATATACGATATCGTATCTCGCGCAGGTGAAGCTTACACTATGGCGAGGATGGCGAAGATTACTCGCGGATCCTGGGTTTACCATCGCTTCGCTGATTTTCAACTTGGTCATGGCACTAGTCTTGGGCAGCATGTTTTTTAATCTCCCCGATGATTCATCGAGCTTTTACTATCGAGGTGGCTTGATCTTCTTCGCTTTGCTATTTAATGCATTTGCAAGTCAGCTTGAGGTAAGTGACGGACATCGTGCTCTTGGGCAACCATACTAACGTCATAGGTTCTTACTGTATACGCTGAGCGCCCTGTCGTCGAAAAACACAACCGATATGCTTTTTATCACCAATCTGCCCAAGCTATTGCAAGCTACATCATCGACCTTCCCTACAAAACTGCCAACATGATAGTCTTCAATCTGCTCATCTACTTCATGTCCAACCTTCGTCGCGAGGCTGGCAGCTTCTTCTTCTTCTGCCTCACATCTTACCTCACCACTCTCGTCATGTCATGCATCTACCGCACTCTGGCATGCGTGACCCGCACGACCCACCAAGCCATGATCCCTGTCTCGATTTTGAGTCTTGGGTTGATGATCTATACTGGCTTTACTATGCCTACTGATTACATGCTTGGGTGGTCTAGATGGATGAACTACATTAACCCTCTGGCTTATGCTTTCGAAGCATTGATGGCGAATGAGTTTCATAACCGGCAGTACGGATGTGCGACTATGGTACCACAGGGTCCTGGCTATGAAGATCTTCCTGCCAATTCGACTATTTGCTCTGTTGTTGGTGCGATACCTGGATCGTCCATGGTCGATGGCGATAGGTATATCAACTTATCGTACAAATACTATAACGCGCATAAGTGGCGGTAAGTGTTTTCTTTCTCGTCAATCATGAATCATCTCCTAACTTCTAAAAGAAACATTGGTATTCTTCTCGGCTTTTTGGCTGCCTTTTTGGTCTTTTATATCTTCGCTGCCGAACATGCAAAGCCTCCCAGAAGCAAGGGTGAGGTTCTTGTATTCCGCAAGGGTCGCATGCCTCCCAGTTTCGATAAGAAAGCCGGTACCGACGTTGAAGCTCAAACTGCCAACCGACCTGTCATTGCTGAGAAGGGGACTACCAACGCTAACAGCGGACTCACTGCTGGCGCATCTGTGTTTCACTGGGAAGATCTGTGCTATGACATTCAAATCAAAGGTAAGGATCGTCGTCTATTAGATCATGTTGACGGTTGGGTCAAGCCTGGTCTTTCCACAGTCCTTATGGTAAGTTTTTCCCGGTGTCAATCCCATTGGCAGGTCCATACTAACCACCATAGGGTGTATCTGGTGCCGGCAAAACAACTCTCCTCGACGTCCTCGCCACACGCGTTACGATGGGAATAGTTAGCGGCAACACCCACATTGACGGAAAGTCCACCGACGCATCATTCCAGCACCGCGTCGGCTACGTCCAACAACAAGACCTCCACCTCAACACTATGACTGTCCGTGAAGCCCTTGAATTCAGTGCTCTCCTACGCCAATCCGCCGAGATATCCCGACAAGACAAGCTCGACTACGTGGAGCAAGTGATCGATATGTTAGACATGCAGGAATTTTCAGATGCCGTTATCGGAGTTCCTGGAGAGGGACTTAACGTCGAGCAAAGAAAGAGGCTGACGATTGGTGTCGAACTCGCTGCTAGGCCGCAGTTGCTTGTCTTTTTGGATGAACCTACTTCCGGTCTTGATTCACAGACGTCTTGGGCGATTTGTGACCTGATCGAGAAGCTCACGGCAAGTGGCCAGGCTGTGTTGTGTACTATTCATCAACCCTCCGCCATACTCTTCCAGCGTTTTGATCGCCTGCTCCTCCTGGCTCCTGGTGGAAAGACAGTTTACTTTGGCGGTACGTCTTCTGCTAACATTCCTGGGACTCATTACTAATGACTTATAGACCTTGGAGAGCAGTCCCAGACTCTCCTCCAGTACTTTGAACGTAACGGCGCTCCTCCATGCCCTACGGATGCGAACCCCGCCGAGTACATGCTCAACATCATCCAACCTTCCAACGACGAAGAATTCGATAACATCGACTGGCATCAAGTTTGGAGGAGCTCTCCAGAGTTCCAAAGTGTCAAACAGGAGCTTCAACGCCTGAACGCTCTGCCCTCTACACAGCCAACGGGTACTAGCGCATTCGACAACGCGGATGCATCGCAGCATCAGGAGTTTGTTGCTTCGTTCTGGACGCAGTTCCGTGAAGTACTGATTCGTACATGGAAGAATTTTTGGCGTTCGCCTACGTATATCTGGTCCAAGACTGTCTTGATCATCCTATCGGTATGTTTTCGTTATGCAAATAAGGGCTTTGGCTAATACCTGTCAGTCTCTTTACATCGGATTTACGTTTGAAGCAAAGAATACAATCCAAGGGTTACAGAACCAGCTTTATGCTATCTTTATGTACATGGTTCTTTTCCAAAGCATCACCAACCAGATCATGCCCATATTTGTTCCCCAACGAGCTTTGTACGAAGTCCGTGAGAGACCATCCAAGATTTATCGCTGGAACAGTAAGTTTGCTCCCGCATCAGCGCCTAGATTTTTGTACTGATTATGTAGCCTATATCCTCTCCAACATCCTTGTCGAAGCGGCCTGGAATACCTTGATGGCTGCCATCATTTACTTTTGTTGGTACTATCCTGTCGGCTTCGTCCAGAATACGACTTCGGATGATCAGCACATTCGAGGCTTCCTCGTGTTCCTCTTCTTATTGATGTTTATGCTCTTTACGAGTACATTCTCGCACTTTGGTATTGTGTGCATCGGTACGGCCGAAGAGGCCGGTGTTCTTGCTACTTTACTTTGGATGCTTTGTATTGCCTTTTGCGGGTAAGTTCTTTTCCTTTTTTTTCGTTACAAATTGTTAACTCTTGATAGCGTTGGTGTCACATACAACGATATTCCCACCTTTTGGACCTTTATGTACCACGTCTCGCCAGCAACATACATCGTTGGAGGCATCATGTCGGTGGCAGTCTACGGCTCTGACGTGGTATGTGCAGACAATGAAGTCCTCCAGATGCAAGTCCCTGGTGGTATGAACCTCACATGCGGCGACTTTATGGGTCCGTTTGTTGAGGCCGCGGGTGGCTATCTTCTTGACCGCTCCTCCACCGACGTTTGCCAATATTGTTCTCTTGCTTCGACGGAGGAGTTCTTAGGCAGGTTTAACATTGACTACGATGACCGGTGGTGGCACTTTGGGCTGCTTTGGGTGTATGTTTTGGCGAATATCATCGGTGCCCTTGGATTGTATTGGTTGTTCAGAGTGCCACGGGGTAGTGGTGTTAAGAGAGCTTGAACAGAGCACAATTGTTCTGAATGTGATATCATAGTAATGGCGGAGTACATCCCCAGCTTCTCTAAGGGAGAAACCAAATATATATAATATCCGCATCTATTTATTTGTTCATCGCAGGGATTTGCCAAGCTGGAACCCGGGCAGCGACGAGAAGAACCTCAAGCCATCGCACTCGCTAATTATTGTCGTGGCGCCTGTGAGATATGGTGCGAGCTGACCAATTGCTATGGGCGAGGTGGTGAAGTGGAGTTAGGTGATATGGGTAATAAAGTCCGAGTGTCAGCACGAAGGATCGAAGCTGCATTAAGTTGTCAGAACTGTCTGAAGAGTATATAACCGTACTTGAGGTCAGATTTTTACGTTGAGCTTATATCTCTTCTGCTTAACAATCTCTTTCAATTCTTCTCGCAATATATTTTCGAACGACACCAAACTTAACCACAATTCGAATCTGCTGAAACAGTCACTGCCAACAAGACCTTAATTGAAGCCATCACCATGAACGAAAACATCCTCCACTATTCAAACCAATTGATGGCTCTCGTCCCTGGTCTCATCGGCATCAACCTCCTCATCCGCCCCGAAGCAAGTCTGCAGCAAATGGAGTTCACCATTCCGTCGGAGCCTAAAGCGCGACAACTTACTCGGGGCCTCACGCGTGTCTACGGCATCAGAAATGTCGTCATCGGTTGCATTGGTCTCAACCTCAGTCTGACTCGAGACCCGAAGCTGATCAACATGATTTACCTTGGTGGGCTCGCAATGTGCGTGACGGATGGAATTGTCGCCAAATCGGTGATTGGACATGGGGAATGGATGCACTGGGTATTTGCACCACTTTGTGTGGCTGGTGCTGTTGCGAATTATTACTTGACTTGAGAGGACTGTTGGGCATGGGATTTGAGCAATGTAATATTTGCGATGCTCATCGTTAAAGAATGGAAGAGTTTTGTTTCTCTTCATGGCCGTTAACCTACACGCAATGGTGGCCGCGAGATATCGTCTATTGTGAATTTAAATAATGATGCTGTATAGATAACCAATGCAATAAGTACCCTACGGATTATATCTTTGTGTTATCAGAACAGCTCCAAATACGAATGAAGTGGACATCATTATCTTAGAAAAATGTGATCCCAATAGGGTAGTTAGATACCTATATTAATGGGATGGAACTAGGTTAGCGTATATAAAATAAAGTTTTGTTTCGCACTAACAACCAACACCATTCCCCTGTGGCTTAGTTGGCTAAAGCGTCCGACTGTTATTCATAGACAATCGGGAGATCGGAAGTTCGAGCCTTCCCGGGGGAGTTATGTTTTTGCCAACCCCTTCAATTGTGTGTGGTCCATTATTTTTTGCTCTATCATTCTTTGCAGGCCGTAAACGAATTGGCTTGGAAGTCGAGACCCAAACAACTTCTTAGTATAATGCTCTACAATTCAATGTGTGATGGCAGATATATCCGCAAATTTAATTAGCTGAAGGTATGGATGAACTGAAGTTTCTGACACTCAGTCGACGACCAGCCGTAGACATCAGTCCAACTGTTGGACACTCACACTCCCAAGGCTCATGAGTTCCTTATCGGCACAAATAAGACATCGCGCTACCGGAAATACCAGGATTGAGCTTATAGTATGTCTTGGCGGGACAGGGACCTTCATATTCTTCACATGATATGATTTCATGTGCCGCTCGGAACTTGAAGTTTTCATACGCTAACAAACGAGATGGCCATGTCTCACAATTGATCCAAGCCAAGGCTGGCGGCCGAACGTGCTTGTTTTAACGATCATTTACACTTGGCTTCCAATGCAACTTCTGTAACCAGCTGGTTATCATGCGGCACAATGCTGGGTTCTTCTGTATTCTTCGTGAGGATTGATGCACTTTCATGTCTAGCAGAATGCACGTTTATTACGTCTTGTGATTTGGAGGAGTTTCTCTTGCATTAACCCACTGGTAGGATGAGCTTGTGTAAGTAAGAAACAGGGATCAAAGCAAGGTGGTTCAGTTACAAAAGACAACAAAAAACGGCGACCCAAGATTCCTTTACAATCACGAGCCGACAACCGAATCTTCAACTAAATCAAAGGATTCACCTCAAGTGGGGTCGTCAACACGAGAGAATTCCACGTATGTACAGTGACGAGATACGTACCCTTCTTGGTACTGCAAACTGCAGCATGTACCTACTTCACTAGTCTCATGGTGTAAGGAACCAGGAACACGGATTTGGGCGGCCCGTCCTGACGGACGACCTGTTGCAGATCCGTTACCCTCCCCAGGGATTCCACTGATGATATGTAGTTATAAATGCACCTTGTCCCAATGACACTCTGTTCTGTCCCGGTTTTCTGGTAAACTGTTGGTTATGTATGTTCACTGGAACGCCTTAAACCACGCATAATGGGTTTATGGGATGTTGATGATTTCGGCATCATCGCCGACAAGGCATGTTGGTCTATGTTTGCTGTAACAACAGGTACGTCCCACTAAAAGCACAAAATCTCCATCCATTGCTAACTCTTGGTCTAGTGGTGGTAATACTCAGACTCAGCAGTCGCCAGTTCTTCGGCCAAGGAAATGTAGGCGGTGGTCTCGGCTGGGACGACTTTATTACAGCGTTTTGCGTTGTCGTCATGCTCGTTACGTGCATCATGATCACAATCGGTACACACTACGGCCTCGGTCGACGACTAGAAGATATCGATCCCACTCTCATCCCCGGCGCGTTGAGATGGAATGTCATTATAAGCTCTGTGCTGATTTGGACCTTTTCACTACCAAAGTTCGCCATCATCGCCACGTTGAAGCGCATCTTGGACTACGGATTGAAGACGACGATACTTTTCTGGGGCCTTGCAATTAGTTCGCAGGCTTGCATCCTGGCCACCTCAATCTGGTGGTACAAACAATGTGATCCCGTGGAATTTGGCTGGGATAGAAGTATTGAAGGCGGCACATGCGCCTCTGTGCAGGTCATGTCTGACTTGGGATACTTCACTTCAGCCTACTCTGCATTTCTAGATGGCTTCTTTGCTCTGTATCCAATTCCGTTCATCATGCGACTCAACATGCCGCTGAAAAACAGGATTTTGGTGTCGATTGCTTTGGGATTGAGCTTCCTGGCTTGTATCCTGTCCATCTACAAACTTACCATCTTTGGGGAGATCTTTGTGGTGCTTGCCGAGAACCCGACATGTGAGTTGTTACCCGGAAATTACTCTCTTCAACAAATGCTAATTGCATCAGACCCTGTTCCTTTCCTTGACATACTTGGCCTTGGAGAAGGATGCATCCTTCTCATCTGTGCCTCTCTACCCACTTTGGGTCCCCTGTTCCGTTTCGCAAAGGGCAAGATAGCAACCGCCAACGCCAGCCTCATAACAGACAGCAGCAAGAAAGACAGTCACAGCGGGCAATCGAGTGGAAGATGGGACAAATTAGGAGGTCGACAGGGAGACGACATGGAGCATGGATCTAGTAGGATCGGCTCCAGCGTCGACGACATTCCACTTGTAGTGGGCCTGAATCACGCGACGGATAAGTCGACCAGAATCCACAAGACGGTTGAGTTCGGTGTATCACATGCTGAGCCGAACAATGATGGAACAGGGACTCAACCGGGTAGCTTCCGCGGATATTAAACACATACCTTGAATTAATGGGACAACGAACCGGATGATTGGAATTATTTAGCCTGCTATGCAGATTTTGAGAAAATCTAACTGTACCTTACCGTGCTGCTGGGATAACACTTTTGTTCCCCTGTGTTCCTGAACCATGTTAACATGTTGGGAAAGAAATGTAAGCAAAGATGGTTTTGGAAGCTGATCAAGAAGGTGGTGTCATTTACTTCTTGGTATTGCTGCAGACTTTAGGGGATACGACAGGGATGTAGATCCTCTTTGTGATGCAGCTCGCAGGAAATTTCCACCAAGGATTCGGGACCTGGTTCACTTGTGGATCTTGTTTGGAGTGTTGATGAACCAACAATTTGGAATGGAAGCGTAAGTGCGTGATTTCGTACCTGCTTCTGCGCATCAGAATTAAAAAGGGCGTGTAAGAACCTTGGTTATTATTTGCATAATTCAAGTCTTTTGTGTTACAAGCCAGAGTCTCACTTTGTCTGAGCGTTCAAGCGAAGTCGATCATATATCGAACTTTCCCCGGAATTACGCCCGGGTAGAGCGGCTTTTTCGGAAGTTCTTTAGGTCTGAACAGGGGCACGACCCAAATAAGACTCTGATTGGAAGATTCGGTACGATTGAACGATGAGACCCTTGTCCCGTTGGAGAGGCGAACTTTTAGCTCTTCTTCACCTGAGATCATCAGAGGCACGGATTTGACTGACGGAATTGACCTGGAAATGCTATCAGTTACAAGGATTCGGAAGTCTTGCTCCTGTTTACCGTTCCAATTAGTTGAGACAATTAAACGACTAGTCTATGTACTCTGTACTGTACATATCATGAATTACCCGCCATAATTTCTTTACACTCACTATTCTTCTCGGTCCTGCATATTTCCCCCTGTCACGTAATTCCTTTTTTTTATTTTCCAACATGGCATCTGCAGACAATCTCATACAAGCCCTCCAAGGCCTTGACGCAAATTCTTTCGCCAATGAAGCCGAGCGTGTTCGTGCTCTTGATGCCCTGGCCTTGGCTGTCAGCAAAGTCCAGAAGCCCTGGGACACCGTTTGGCAACACTGCTGGGTAAACCCAGCCACCAATGCGTGTGCCAAAACTTTAATCGATGCTGGTGTTTTCCACAAGTGGTTTGAGGCTGGTGGCCAGGAAAAGACTTGTACTGAACTGGCTGAACTCACCAACACTGATCCAGTACTAATCCGTAAGCCTCACTTTGTTTTCCATGGAAGTCGAATGCTGACAGTGCCACAGGACGTATGATTCGACAGATCTCTGGCCAGAACCTCGTCATCGAGACGGCTGAGGATACCTATAAACCTACACCCTGGGTCTACGCTTTGACTGCCGATCAAGCCCTCGCCAACGTCTACGGCGGTCTATCAGACTTTGTCAACGCTCCCATGTTTAGAACATTGCCGTTTTACCTCAAGAAAACTGGGTACAAGAACCCCACTGACCCCAATGACTGTAACTGGCAGTTTATGAAGGGCAAGCAGGAGAATCTGTTCCAATCGCTCGGTGCAGACCCTGTTGCTGCAAGGGAGTTTAACGATGCTATGGAGAGTCACTCCAAGTACAACCTCACACCTTGGGTTGAGGTCTACCCCACTGAGACATTGGTGGCCGACTCCAAACCTGATCGACCACTGGTAGTTGATGTTGGTGGAAGTAAGGGCCATGACTTGACCAAGTTCCACCTGCGTCATCCTGATATTCCCCACGGTAGCCTAGTTCTCCAAGACTTACCCGACATTCTAAAAGAGCTCACCATCGCGGAAACTATCTCGGTACATCCACACGACTTCTTCACTCCTCAACCCGTTAAAGGCGCACGTGCTTACTTTATGCATAACGTGTTACACGATTGGGAAGATAAGCAAGCCAAAGAAATCCTCAAGCATATTGCTGATGCTATGGAGCCTGATTACTCCAAGCTACTCATTCACGAGAGTTTGATCAGCACTATCAAGCCCCATGCGCGTGTTACAACGTCTGATATCACTATGATGGCTTGTCTGGGTGCTAAGGAGAGAACTGAGACAGAGTGGAGACAATTAATTGAGAGCGTGGGATTGAAGGTGCTCAAGATTTGGAGGCCACTTCAGTCAGTGGAGAGTGTTATCGAGGCTGAACTTGCACGGAGCTAGACAAAATAATAGGAGCATCTGCTTACACTATCAGCATGACACTTGCATATTTCTCACGATGTGCTCGGTCAATTTCCATAAAACGCAATTATAGTAGAGAAACTGCTCGAATATCTTATGCAAGTCTTTCAAAGTATTGGACAATGGAGGTTCAGTCGAACAATATTGAGTAGCTTAGCACATTCAAACGTCAAATGATGAAAGAGCTAAAAAAACAAAATTAAAAAAACATACAACAGCGGGGATTCGCTGGTCGTCACCGACCCAACTACTAATCCGCCCCTTACCAGCTTATCTATGGGAGAGCGGACGGGATCCCGAGTTCTCTGATAGGTATGGTCGTATGTGCTGGAGTTGCTGTTATCGTAAGTATTGTAGTTGTTGTAGGCGGGTTTTGGAGTCTCACCATACTGGTCCACTTCATTGCGCTCCTCTCAGCTCATCGAGTTGTTTCCTTAAAACCTCATTCTCCTTCTTGCATTCCTCTAGTCGGTCACTTAATTCTTCAGTCTGTTCCTGCGCACCAAGGCCAAGTTCCTCAATGATCTTGACAACTCTCCACAGTCGCATGACCACTATTAGCGAGGCGACTTCTTCTATGACGCCACGCAGTGCGACATCTGTGACGAAGCCCGCAACTACGATGAAAGCGTCGAAGCAATGGAACCAAGAGTTGAAGTACCTGAGAATTAGCTTCCAGATCATCAGAAGCGATGCGGGATATTCTTACCCCCAGCCAAATGCCCAGACACAGGCAATCAATTCCGCGACAAACAGGCACGAAAATACGAGACCTATGGATCCCAGTATCTCCAGTGCTATATCCCAATCTGGCCCTTTCCTACCTTGCTCGCACTTGAATAGATTGAGGATAAAGTCTGCGCTTCTCAGCCGACTGCGCCCGTGTATAAATTCGTAAGGGTTAACTCACCTGCAATCATGCTAAGGACATCTAGTGAAACTAAAGCAAGGACAGAATAATGGCCAGCCTTTGACGAGAGGAACCGAGCAGTCGCTGCTCTGGCTGTCCGAACATTCCATGCATCCTCTCTAAATGGAGACGAATGCCAGTGCTGGAGGTTCAACGATGGGACCCTGGATTTGAGTGAGCGACGTATAAGCGGCTGCTGCTCAGGCGTGGCATCCGAGTAGTCTGCACCGGTCGAAGACATGATTTCCAATGTGAATGGTGGTCGAGGTCAAGATTAGGTTCTGACTCAACAATAGCGTCGACAGCCTTAAATTAGCTAGCTTACGTCACTTTAGCATACGAAAATAAATGAGCTAAGAGTGTGGTCTAATTGGCATAAGCTGACTGGTGATCTCGTCTCTCTAGCCTTGGGCAGCAAACCACTCATTACATGTGAGTACTCTTAGCTTCAAGAAGATGCTCGTGCGATGAGCTCTTAATATTCCTACCCTCTATTTGCTCCTTAGGTATTATGCCGCGAAGGCCAAAGCGTAGCTTAAACGCGCACAAGAGTGTCGGACCACTCGGAAACGCAAAAGTATAAGGGATATTTTGTAAGATTTACACTTTCACGTTCGCTCTCCCACAGAAGTTAATGATATTAGTCGACACTTAGACTTTGTCGACGCAGGATTGCTCGGTTTAATTACCGAGTTGCTGAGCGGATGGCAGAGAACTTCTTTGTCCCTGGGACAACTGGCATGAACTTTGCTGCGGCCCCAGGGATACTTTCTATGAAATGCCCGCAAGGTTATGTCCCAACAGAGAGTTACGAACAGGCCTTACAATCCATATATAAAGCATCATTCCCCTCTCTTGTGTTCACATTTTTTTTTCTTCCTAAACAATTTTCTACACACACACACACACACACACATACACACACACATCTACAACATCACAACTCATCTACTCTCTTACCATCTATCATCACAACTCAAATACTTAAGTACTCTACCATCACTCAAGTACTTGATCATTACTCAACACTACTCTTCTACCAACTATCACCACCACCTACCTACCTTTTTCGACTCTCACCACCACTCTACTCGATCCTTCCATCTTCCACCATTAATCAACACTACTCGAGGTCTTTGACATCTATCACCATGACTTCAACACGTATTTGGTTTGGAAAGGAGGCCCAGGAAACTGAGCGTCCCTGCACTTCCTGGAACGACATGATCTTACCAACGGAGTATTCCTGGAGTGACTTGGAAGTTGACAACACAGAGGATAATATCGCTGATTCCTTTGAAGTTGAATCATGGCATGAGTCCTCTCCCATCAACTCCTCCCTGACTGACTGCGCCCGAGACGAAGAGCTGAACGAGAGGCTCTTGGAACCGGCCGTTGTGTCAGCGCACCGAAGGGACTGTCGCATTGACCCCGACGACGAGTGGTCGTCGGACGATGAAAGCGGCGACGGTGACGACGACGACGATGGTGACGACGGATGGGGCTCGGAGTACGAGTCTGATGATGAGGACTTCGCCGACTTCATCGAAAGGAATTTCGATGATTGGCCATCCTATCATCAGGACTAACTCGTACTCCGGGCAAGGTCGTTTCGGCATGCGGCGGGGGACAAGCTAGGAAATCCAGTTGTCCACACATGCTGTTGTATATTTACACGACAAGCATCATCATGGCGGTTTTTCTGATAACTTTGCATACATCATCATCATAGTTTCAGCCTATTAATTGAATCATTTGTGATTAAATATTCCTAGTCTCTTTCTGTGAAACTGTATAAAACTACATAATTGATACTGCCACCTACTCAATAGGAGTAGCCTTGACGTATGCGCAGTCGGGATCAGAGAAGGGATCGCCGCAGCCGACATTGTTATCCTTCTCGATAAAGACAGCAGGAAGGTTAAAGTAGCATTGCGGAATCTCTCCCCAGGCCAGATTCCCAACGTCGATGTCGTTAGCATCACTTAGAGCACAGTCGAGGACCGCGCGGTAGTACTTTTCACGGTCGCCAAGGCCATAGTCAGCCATCTTCTCGTAGATAGCATCCTCAGCCTCGACCCAGTCCTTGATACGGTTGTTGTTAGGGTTGTTGCGCATAATGTAGAAGCAGTACTCCTCGCCGTCCTTGAGAGACATCCACTGGCGGCCGGTGGAGTATCCGCAGTCCTCGCGACTTCCGAAGCCATCGCGCTTGTCGGCGACGAGGTGAAGCTTGGCAGCCTTCATCACATCGTTTGCGACCTTGGTCTTGATGTTGTTGCTGATAGAAGAAATAGCGACTCTAACAGCTGCAGCGTCATCGTCGAGGAGGAACCATCCGCCGTTGAAGAACTTTGTAATCTTGGACTGGAAGGTATCCCACTTGGGGGCAGGAAGAGAGTTGTATTCGTCTTCAGAGCCTCCGCCCATGACAATACGCAGGGTGTCTTCGATCTTCTTAGTAGCAGACTCAAAGACGTCGGCGAGAGCGGCCGAGATGGTGCTTTGGTCAATCTCGTCCTCGCTCTGGCTGGCAAGACCGGAGAAGATACCGCCCAAGATACCAAAGCCGGCAGCGAAACCATTACCCTGTTCGAATTAGCAAAAGTCTAGATATTGGAGAGTTCAACTTACAGCACCGGGGACAAGTCCACCGACGGCGTTGCCCATGCTAGATGCAGCAGCCAACCAACCCAAGACATTGCCCGCGTCGTCCTCACTACCATCAAAGTCCTTGACCATCTGGCCGATTCGAAGACTGCTAATAAGTGTCTCATCGGTGAGCTGCCTCTTCAGCTCGTTGAACTTGGCGTGTACACCCTTGGCAGCCTGGAAAATCCAGTACGAGTTCTTGCCGATGATTGTGCCCTGGCCATACTTGTCCCACTGGTCTTCGCAGCTCATGTCGTTTAAGGGCTTACACTGGGAACCGAGGACACCGCAGCCAGCAGCACCACTCTTGCCACTAGTGCCATCCATGACTTGGCTTTCGACGTTCTTGAGCCAGTTGTTCTCGTGTTCTATAGTTGTTAGTTTCTACAGCCAATACAGAGCTCGAAGAGACATACCCCACTGCATGAGAATAAACAGGTCGAGCTGTCCGCCAGCACCAGAATCTTCCCAGAGCTTATCGACACCTTCGGGAGTTCGTGTATCCCATCCATTTCCATCCCATCCTTTGCAGAGGGTTTCCTTCTTGTCCCAGGCAGCGGGATCGAGTCTCTTGGACATGGGTGAAGCGCTGGCCACAGTGGCGAGCGCCAGAATGGCAGCATTAGACTTCATGATGTTAAGAGTGATAGTAAAGAAAGACTTGGTTGAATGAGAGCAATAGTTGGGAACCCGAAGTGTGATGTATTGTAACTGAATAGCCTGCCAGATACAAGTGATAGAAGTGCGACCAGCCAGTTATATATGTTGTATAGCCGCAAAATTTATGGCAGAACTGCCTTGGTAATCGACATGAATTGTGACGTTGCAAAGGATTCAATTCCCCGACTCCCGTTCCGCAGAAGGAGCCGTGCGTAGAGATTCAGGATGATATGTTTGCAGGATGTGGTGGAGATCATCAGCGTGTCGTTACACCACGGTTTACTCTAATTGGTAAGTCAACAACCAATGCATAGAAAAAGGACGAAGGTCCTAGATTAGACTTGATTGGCAATCTTGGCGTGTTACCTGTTCTACGTTGCTTTTAAAAGGAGCTATGACATTAGCCTACTAAGAGACAGGGCCGTAATTCGTGATGCAGAGAACCGACAAGCGATCGTCATTTAGAAGCATCGGATATATTTAATGACTAGTAGAAGGTACAACATTTATCTCGCTTCAAAGTGCTTCCATGAGTTGACCTTCAATCAGCGCCGTGTTGAGATTACACGCGAATTCATGTGAATATTCTTGCATCCCAGAAGAAGGAAGAGACTCGCCTCATCTTTACTTCTAATTACAATCATTAATGCATCTGAAACCGTGGCAAGAATCCTTCCAATATTGGAAATAGTTAGTCAACCCTCTTCTGGAAAAGAAGGATTCGCAAGCATGGTCCATCGTCAGTTCGGCAATAAATTAGGGCTTGGCGAGTGCCGAAACGGCCCGGGTCTGAAACAGTCCAGCAATATGCTAGGGAATGGTTCATTCCCTGCGCCACGAACTGGGCAAGTTGAACTTTTGCATTTGTGTATGCCCTATTCTTCAATGATACCGGTGTTTAAGCAGCTTAGATGTCTGACAAGGGTTTTTTTTTTATGAGGACTAGGAATAAATTGGGGCAGAGTCTTTATCTTCTTATTCTTTGTATCGTTCACTCGCCTATATGGTATCACTACTAAAAAAGTAGAATTAATTGAGAAGTGACTGTGAAATCACGTTTGTCAACAAATGGAACTAACCAAGCCAATTATGCGAGAAATGTATTAAGTATTATATGTAAACTATAAGATTGGCCCTGAGTAATACCCAGCGGCTGTGTTCGACATAACTGACATGAAACAATGTACAGAGCACGGCGTCGCTACATTCATTCGTCGTATCCTCATCTCTCATCACAGGAGTCCAAGCAAAACAGGCAACACAATAGCGCCACCAATCGCCTTGACGTTTGAGGCACCGTTGTCTACAGGTGTAGGCTCGGATGCAGCAGTCGTTTCGCCTGCTGCTGAAGACTCTGTAGTAGAGGCGGCTGCCTCTGTCTCTGTGCCTGTTACTGCAGTGGTAAAGACATCAGAAGTCTTCACATGCGCGACTGTAGTTGTAGATGCAGCCTCAGACGACGTATCGGACGATGCAGGCAGCTTGATACCGCAAGCAGCCTCAGCGTCGAATGTGAAAGGGAGATTCCACGCGACACAACCATCACTAGATCTCTCGATTTGTTCTATTTGCACGGTTAACCGACTTGCCATAGGACAGTAGACGATCTCTCGACTTACCAGGGAGAACATTATCGGCACAGTTCTCAGCGATGCAACAAAAGAACTTCTCTCGCATGTCGTTCAAGGTGCACACGCAAGCCTTGTTATCTTCGTTACACTTGTTGGTAAAGTACTTGAAGAAGCAGTTGTTCTAGACAAAGTACGTGTTGGAGAGATTATTTTATGCGGTAGAAGTTAAACTTACATTGCAGGTAGCGTCCTTGTTTTGCTTCTCTTGGTCATAGGCCTGGCCAGCTACGAAGCTGCCAGCCATACCAAGAAGCACTAGAGCGTTGAGTAGACGAGTCATTGTGTGAGATGAGATGTTGGTTCAGGAATGTGATGATGATACAAAATAAAGGGCACGATTTAAAGCGCGAGCTTTTTAGTATTTAAGTCACCGACATCGTGTCTCGCCAAGAGTTTACCCCTGGCGCCGACTTAACCGGAATGGCAATGATTGGCAGACTAGAGGGTCTGGAAATTGATCTTTACAGGGGTTTGAAGTGCCAGGAAACCTTGGCCGCTGAAAATGAGAGAACCAAAATTACTTCGTCAGCTTGGGACGTTTCTGAGCCGACTTATGGACTATCTATTTCTGCTGTCTTGAGCCTAGAGAATGCCTTTTCTGTCACCTTCTGAGAGGGTCTTGTAAGGCCAACGAATGACACTGAGGTATTGGGCTTAGCGACCTCTGCGCCTCATCCAATGGTCACACCGAAGGATTTGGCTTACGGCGTATGCCCATTATGGTCGAAGTAACGTTTGATCAACACCATAAATAACATCGTGACTCAGATCTCGTGGCATGCAAGTCGATTTAAGCTTGAATTTTTACGAGATGAGTTGTTCTATACGGGATGCACTGCCGACCTTGTTTCCCAGTCTGTCTTGCTACTTGAGCCGAGGAAAACAGCCAGCTATTCCATTTGTCTACCAGCAAATATCCGGGGTAAGATTAGCCTTAATATTGTTCCTTTAAGGCCCCGCTTATTTTCTCTCCCTACCACGCTAGCCTACGTTCCTCGTTTTTGTCTCTAGCATCACTTTCATCATTGACGTATCTCATCGACGTAGTCTAGCACAGCTCTTTCATACTCTCGTATTATATTATTTGAGTATGTCTGTGAACCAGTCTTTTAGAGCGATAAGTTCTGTTTAGGCCGTTGCACGAAGAGGATAGAGTTTCAAGTTTCGTCTAGTTTGCCGTATAGTTCCAATACTGTAATTCATGGCGATTGTATTCAGTTTCCTTCTCAGTAATCTCTTATAGATACAGTGGCAAATAGAGGTGCTCATGAGTCACTCACTCAATATTTTTCAGGTCTTAGGTTAGTTGTCTTGATGAACGCTCGAACCTTGTCCCAAGGAATGAGGATAATATTGAAACAGAGAAGATATTATTCAAGCTTTAGTGTATGGAAATCAACAGTCGAAGGTTCCATGATTTAGCGTGCTGTCGTAATCGCTTTCGTGTGACTTATAGGTGTGTTCGACCGTAAGCTAGCGAGAATCCGCAAAAGGAATTCGCAAGAAGTCGCTGTATTCTCCCAGTAATGTGGAAATAACCCATGTGTTTTGGCTTCGGTCATAGGGCTAATATTGACAGACAGGTAGCTGTTACTAGTTGTAGGTTCACATGTATCAAGATCTGAATTGCTCCATCTGTAGGCGGGTGCTAGGCCACAAGCTATATGTTGGGACAGAGTTATGATAAGTTTTATTGGCAAAATTAGCATGAGCGTTATGCTTGGAGTACACGCCATGAAACCATCCACTGGTCGTTGTTGGCTGACTCATAGGATCGTTGTTCTCTCGAGGTCCAGCCTTGGTCATTTCGGCGTCCATTCCCTTCTTCACCGATCAGATCATTCTTTCTCCTCAGCTATGCCTCTTCTGTTTCTGATATTAAAAGTCTGATAAAGGACCAGGAGTTCGCTATATGACTGTTGCGAAGATAATATCTTCTTTACCTGATTGCTTTCTAGTCACGACAGTAACGCTCGAACCGGTCGGTACTCACTCAGGCGCCCTGGAGTATTCAATCAAACCAAGCTTTGACGTGGCAACACTTACAGGAGAAAATAAATATCATGAACTTGTCCAGGGCTCAAGGGGATGGAGTCAAAACCCTCTTGGTCAAGCGCTGACAGATAAATGACTCTAGTAAGTAGACACACACCGTAAGATATCACTATGAGATCCCAAAATTTGCTGGATCTATCGGTAGAAGAGGCCAACTGATACAGAGGGAGGACGGAGGCGATAAGGGACAAATAAAATACAGACAGTGACCTGGACAACGAGACTGCCATTGTGAAAACTCAGAAACAACGCCAGTTAAAGCGGAGGAAATCAGCACAGTAGCGACTTTTAGCATGATAAAAGGTGTTTTATAACAGGCTTGACGAGATCCGCAGGGGATCGGGCTTCTCCTAAGACTGCATTCAGTAGCGATCGAAGTCTTGTTGTGAAATTAGTATCAGTGTCTACACACATTGCGACTGTGGCCACATTAATGCGTCAATGTGTGTGTTCCAACGACCAGGCTCAAAAGATGAACAAAAAAGAAATCCTTCCCCAGTATCAAGCCTTATTTAACTTCAAGGTCCTGTTACTTGTTACAGAAACCGGGTTTTTACACGTTTCGCCCACCTCGAAAGTCAGGAGACCAACCGTTCAGCGTAAAAGACGAAATTAGTAGGTCAGGTTATGAGGCTATGGCGCAGATCCTTTGATCGTTCAATCCACTTAGTCTGAAGTAAAGCTAATAAATCAGCTTTCTCTTCATTTTTCAGGCACCATCTGTGTGTCCTGATTCCCATATGGATTGTGCAGACATCGCAGCATGATGCTTCTTTGAACAGCATATCTTGTTCAAGCTTATAGACAGACTTGATACATAGTGTAAGCACCAGATTCAGACAAGTTGAGCCCAACAACCAATAGCCTACACAGGGGCAGGTGGGACTGATAGCAACATGCTTGCAGTAGTGATCAACTTGGTGTGGTTGCTTCACATCGGCTAAATAGACAGAGCATCTGAGCGGTTCACAATGTCTTAGGTTCTAAGCAGATCTTTGAAGTCTTCCGGATACCTGCTGACACTCGGGTCCGTGAAGTTTCGTGGTAATGATTCTGTAAAGAGCGTCGACCATTGATGGACAAACAAGGAAGCATGATCGAAATCTCCAGGGTGCATCAGTCGATCGATACCACGCGATCAACCCAATCGAATATCTGATATCGATATCTGCACCGTGGCCATGGTCATGGCTGCATCCAAGCCGCCTCGGGTCTTCGATGAGGGGGGCGGAGATTCCGTATCCGCAAGAGTCATCCTGATGAATCCCAGTTCGGGAACAGAGTAATCACGATCGTGGACCGCGACAGGTAGAGAAACTGATAGGTTTGTGACAAGATTGATCCATCAGCATGGATTAAGTCTTGGATGGCTTGGATGATGGGAAAGCATCACTTGAATGACCAATGTCAGGCCGACAGCTCAAGAACAGACCATGTAGTAGGGCTACACGATGCAACACAACCAACCATGATAAGTAATTCCAGAAGTTGATCAAGGATTCTAGAGCTTCCTTATCGAAACATCCAACCGGAAAGGTTGTGGAAGTGACCTGGATTGGCCGTGATTGGAGCTAATAGCTAATCTAGAAGGCGGCCGAGCATTGCGAGTCGTCTATTCAACGGGGCATCCTGCACCTCTGAGTTACCCTATCTGTACCACGGATCAGTTTACCCATCGTGTGTCATGGTGGGATGCCTCTAGGCCCACCCGATGGGCTCAGGGATGGTGATCCACTGGAATGGGCTGGACCGAGTGGTCAGACAGGTCATTACGATGCCGTGTATGTGATTCGTCTATAATGCGATCCATTGAAGGAAGGATTGTACTTCGGTATGAGGGATACTTTATCGGGTACAGGTTGTAAGTGTTTAATGATCTGATAGACCTGCCTATTCGGTACCTTTCATCATCATTACATGGGAAAGTTGGTTGTGCAGTCATTCAACCACTGATTGAATCAAGCATACCAAGATAGTGAATAATTGCCAAGGAAAATGTCATGATTCTTTGCTGAGAAGATACAATACCAAGAAAAACGCTGCCGAATGCCGAAAGCCTGGGCAATTGCGTGCTCCAGAGTTCATGGGCCTCCAAAGTGGTATCCCATGCCACAGGCTTGTCGGCCGAGAGAGGCCTATCGAATCTGCCCGTCTTGGCCCGCACTATGACAAGCCCTGCTGGAGGTTAGCTTCTGCTTGGCTGCGCTGCGGCTCTGCGGTTAGAACATGGCTAGAAGAATTGACGTGTTGAACAGTTATTTACACAACAGTTTCAAGATGTTGAGCACGAAACAGCCACTTGATGTTGCGACTTGAGATTAAACTATGGCGGAATCTGGGGATGCTTGTTTCTGTTACTTGAGAAAATGGGATTGACACATCCGTCCACATAAGCATGCCAATGCTCACTCATTGCGGGTAACGAAAGATACGAACGAACTCCACTGTAACAGAAGAAGTAGAAGAAGAACCCGAGGCGCTAGACAAAGGGTCCTTTGCATGTGGGTAGTGGTAGCATTAGTTAGCATCAGGCCGCCCGTCGGGGGGTTTCACTACAGGGGTATGTAGTAGTTATTAGTGGTAGTTTTGGGGCACGTAAAATAGTCCGTCTTGGCTCTGGACCTCTGAGGATTCATTGTTCCAAAAGTTCCGATGGGAAAAAACGCCACGCGCGCCTACAGTCTGTTCTTGGCAATGGCTTTTAAACATGAACGAAACAGTTTCTCTTTTGATTCAGTAGTTATTAGACAAAAAGCAAAAGGTCCTGTTCCCCCAGATATTGTACGGGTTGTTACATAATTGATTCATCTTCCCCGCAACGCACGAGACCATGACCGGTGGCATGGTAAAGCCAAACAGTAACCTTGTTCAACAAGCTTAACTTGTTGGTGGAAGGAGGTACCAAAAGGGGCAGCTCATGATGAATCTGTGAGGTAAGAAAATGCATTCGAAGAGGCCAACGGTAATGCATCTAATGTTAATTTGGTGGGGATGGACTTGACAGCACTACAGGGTTGGCTGTCCTTTTCCGATGGAGCTTAATTAGACGCGGTGAACTGGGCTTTTTGTAGTAAGATTCCCGGGGCATTATCAGTGGATTGAGACAGTGACGAGAACGTATTTGCATGATACTCGCGTTCGATGCAGAGTGATTCGTTGGTGTTGTTTGTAACTGCTGAACACATTCTTCTTGGGGTTCGGGCAATCTCGATTGTCAGTGTTGAAAACACTCGCCACAAAGTCGCTATCCCACTGTATTCCCGAAGCTGTAACAACCGTAGACCGGTTTAGGAAGGTTACCGTTACATGAGGTTAAGAAACCAAGAGGCAAACAAAATATCATTCTCCAAGAAGTTGCACCACCATAACCACAGGTTAGCATGTGCGTGACTCGCGCTATTCATTGCATTGTAACGTCAACTTATGAGTTCTTGATAGCAAATTAATTTCGACACAGACACGGATTGACTAGAGATATTGAGACATAAAGATTGTGGGTTTCCAAATTTCTGATCGGGGTATTCCGATAAGCACGTCCTTTGAGTGACCCTAGAGAAAGTACCTACCTTTAAGCACGCGACAATCTGTTTTCACTGCCAAGACGCGACACGACATGTCCAAGCCACGTCCATCATTCGACTGTAAGAGTAAACATTACGACATTCACAACCAGGAACGATCTACGCCAATGTGTAGCGATTTCTTTAACAGTAACCACACAAAGTTAAACAAAGGCGAATATCCTCTTGGCAGCTGAAACGGTAACCAAGATCAAGCCACAGATCGCCTCTCCTATCTTCCTGCCATGACAAAGTCCAGTGGCTTGATCCAATGAGGAGCCAGATATCTGATTCGGAGCCGGAGGACGCCCAGATCCGAAGCGGTGATGGACGGCAGTAAATTTGGGGAAGGCGACTCTCATTTGTGCCTCGGCACTTGAATACGCCACGCTTCAAGTCAATTCACCATGTCGCGAAACAATGTTACTGCATCAATGCACTGTCGTATTCATTCAGAAGTACAGGCCCAGACTCTGCATCAAAGCTGAGAATAAAGCAAAAGCTGAAGACGAAGCTGAGAATTGACCACAGCTCGGATATAACCACAGCTCCGGGATTCCCCCTTCCAAGAAATGTCAAGAGATGGCCAAGCAACTACTTTGTGCCGCCTTGGCCCCGAGCCTCAAAACCAACGACTCCTACCAAAATAACCATCGGCCGACTGCAATGCCCTGAATCCTCCTCCAAAAGGTCGACCTTCCCTGTTCAGCGATAAGACATCGGCAAAAGGACCGAACATCTAACCTACCTTCTCCGTTAGTGCTCGGGCCTTGACCCCGCATGTGGCATAACCTCTGTTACATGGCCTTGGGGACTTTTGTTCTGGGGTCGTCAATTGGTGCTAGCGAAGATAAGGTCGACGTCTCCACTCAATAACTCTACTGCTGATAGACTACTGTTTGTCAAAGTCAAAGTGGAAACTCTGGGGTCTGGTCTTTTACAGGTACAGTTGCAATCATGCTGGGATCGTCGCTTCATCCCAGTCCCAGTCCTCAGGGAAGGTGGCAACGGCCAAGCCCGTACTGTCGGATATTGGAGATGCGCATTCATGTCTGAGTCTGGGGCACCACGACCCCCATTCCTGCATCTGATATATAACCATCCCGTATCCTCCCACTTCTGTGTTCCCTTTTCCTCAGGGCATCCTCGATATCTCGTTTCACCCCTTCGTTTCAACAGTCTTTCCCATAACGGACTGCCAGCAGGACTCAAGTCAAGATGACTTCCACCGGTCCTATCGACAACGACGCCATCGCCCGCTCAGGTCTCGTAGACCCCGAGACCCACGGCATCCCTCAGGTCGCCGCCAAGGGCTCTATGGACGTGACACGCCGCTCTGTCTCCGACTCTGACGATGAGCTTCCCACCGAGGAGGAGCTTCAGACGCTCCGTCGTGTCTCTGGAAAGATCAAGTGGGCCATGTACACGATTGCCTTCGTAGAGGCCTGCGAGCGTTTCTCGTACTACGGTTCCGCTGTGCTCTACACCAACTTCGTTGCCCAGAAGCTTCCTCCTGGCTCCAACACCGGTGCTCCTCTTGATCCCAGTGGTCAGGCCGGTGCTCTGGGCATGGGTCCCAAGGCTGCTCAGGGTATCTCTCTGTTCAACCAGTTCTTCGCATATCTGATGCCTCTGGTCGGGTACGTTGCATCTCATCGTGTCTCATTTCGTGAATCTCACTAACATCTCAATAGTGCCTGGGTTGCTGATGCCAAGCTCGGTCGTTTCCTCACCCTTCACATCGCCATTGCCATCTCCACTATCGCTCACACTATCCTGGTCGCTGCTTCATCTCCCAACGTCATCGTCCGCAAGGACCCTGCATTCGGCGCCTTCATCGTTGGTCTCATCACTCTCTGCGTCGGAACTGGTTTCTTCAAGGCCAACGTTTCTCCTCTCCTGGCTGATCAGAACGAGGACACCAAGATGCGCGTCGAGGTCCGCAATGGCGAGCGAGTCATTGTCGATCCTGCCGTGACAAACACCCGTGTCTTCCTCTACTTCTACCTCGCCATCAACATCGGTTCCGTCTGCGGTCAAATTGCCATGGTCTACGTTGAGAAGTACCACTCCTTCTGGTTGGCTTTCTTCATCCCCACTATCTTCTTCCTGATCGCCCCCATTGTTCTGGCTCTCAACAAGAAGAAGTACAAGCTCAAGCCCGCGACTGGTTCCGTGCTGTCCAAGTTCTTGCGCATGTTCTTCTACGTCTCCAAGCGCAGCCCTGCTTTCCGACCCAACTGGGAGGTTGCTAAGCCTTCTCAGATTCCTGTTGACCAGCGCCCTGCTTGGATGACGTACGATGATGCCTGGGTCGATGAAGTCAAACGTGGTCTCCTGGCCTGCAAGGTCTTCCTCTACTTGCCCGTCTTTCATCTGGCTTACAACCAGATGACCGGTAACTTGACCACCCAGGCCTCCACCATGGTTCTCAACGGTGTTCCCAACGATGTTATTCAGAACTTGAACCCCATCTCTATTGTCATCATGGTTCCCATCATTGATCACCTTCTGTACCCCGGTCTCCGAAAGTTGGGTATCTCTTTCACCCCCATCAAGCGTATGACAGTTGGTTTCCTCATCTCCGCCCTGGCCATGGTCGCCTCTGCAGTGATGCAACACTACATCTACCAGAAGAGCCCTTGTGGCAAGTATGCCAACGGCGACGACCCCGCAACTGGCGAGAAGTGTGCTCCCGCCGACATCAACGTCTGGGCCCAGTGCCTTCCTTACATCTTCATTGGTCTCGGTGAGATCTTTACCAATGTTACATCTTACGAATACGCCTACTCCAAGGCTCCCGAGAACATGAAGTCGCTTGTCATGAGTGTCAACCTTTTTATGTCTGCCTTCGCCTCCGCCATTGGCCAAGCTTTCACCCCTCTCTCTGATGACCCTCTCCTCGTCTGGAACTACGTCATCGTTGCTGTCATTGCCTTTGTCGGCGGTGTCGCTTTCTGGTTCCAATTCAAGCACCTCGACGGCGAGGAAGACAAGTGGAACATGCTCAAGGCCTCAGAGTTCCAGGGTCAATACCAGCCCAATGCTCTTGAAAACAAGGTTGCCGATGAGCACGAGGAGCCTACCAATGCTCCTCGGGATATTGAAAAGATGTGACTCCCAAAGGAGTGCAAGAGTTGCTATCGCTTTAGTTAAGATACCACTAGTATAATGAACAACCTGGATTACTGTATTAGATAATTGAATCCATTTACTACATCAAAATTGATCAAAGAAATACCTTAAATGTTTGAAACTCCTTATTCGCGTGATATGTGACACAAGATTAAAACCCTCAATTATAGGAATTGAGGGATGAGTATCCGATGTATCAAATCTTGGAGCTATACGTCTGGCAAACGCTTTCGTTCATAAGCATTGTTAATATAAGTGAAATACGATACATCCAGGACACATGGGAGACGAAGTAAGCTTATGCCTTTCAGATCTGGCTTCTTAGGTTTTTTAGGCTACCTCTTCTGCCACACACCGACCTACTATGCAGTACTGCCCGTACTATCAAGGCACCCAAGAGCAAGTAGATCTCACGCCAAGTTTCGAGGCAAGCCTTCATAATGTGGTCGCAGCTCAGCCCTGTCCAAGACTCGGTAGTTTTTGAGCAGCCAATCAGACCTCCCTGAGTGCGCGACGCCCCGCAACGATATCCAAGTACGACACCTGCCAGGAGCAACCC